>CM062813.1:795269982-796597482 GCA_031772625.1 Pinus tabuliformis | reverse complement strand
GCATGGTATGTTATATTGGTAGATCTGATACAATCTAATTGGGACCCATCATGGGGTTGTTATGGTTCTACTATGTTGAAGTTACAGGGCACTGCTAACTATGGTTTAGCTAAGTGTTGATGCCTAGTAGGCATGTTATTGAATCTATTTATTGTATTTCTAGCTTGAGTTGGTATCTAAAATGTGTGAGTTGGAATGAAAGTTTCATTCATGTAGAAATCAGAATTTTGAATAACGTCGTGCATCAATGGAAGTTTGGATTATGTCCTTGATACTCATGAATGTTTCTAAGTCTAAAAAACTACAAATAACTTGGTTGTATCTCAATCTAAATATGTTATCTATGCAGTTCTTATCAAGGTTGGATACAATGTGGGCTCAACATATGTATCCGGGAGTCCAAACATCCATGTCGATTTCCCTTATGCATATCCATGGAAGTGCCAAAATTAAAATAAACCGAGATAGCTTGTAGAAAGGCTGGAAAAACTAGTATCTAGTGTGTGGATCATTTTGGGAGCCCAAGGGCTCGAAGCCAAATATGTTCATGAGCCAATGTAAACTGAAATCCCGGGTGGGGCCCTTCATGATAGTTTAGTGTAGGGATGAATTTCCTTGCATGCGGCAGACTCATCTAGGAGTCTTGGGCATTCAATGGCGAAAGAAAGAACGCAATTTTGGAATACCCAGACATGGACCAAGCCTAGATGTGATTACAAAGATGAGATAGTACATAAATCCAGGGGTTTGGAAGGTTTTCCAAGTGTAAATGTCATGCACACTTAGATACTAGTTAGTACAAATATGAGATAGTACATAAATCTAGGGGCCCAGAAGGTTTTCCAAGTGAAAATGTCATGCACACCTAGATATTAGTTAGAACCTATTGTAATGTTCAACAACCCCCATTTAGTTATATAAATAGTTAGTATTTGTATTAATAAATGGGGACCCTTTAAAATTTTCTCAAAAAATTGGCAAATAAAAGCTTCCTTTTTTTAAAACATTTGGAATAAAACCTTAAATAAAACTAAGATATCATGCCAAGTCCCTTTATGACTAGGCATTCTCGCTTCATTGCAAATCACATGATCCGAAGTAACAAAGATTAGCCATAAGTCAGAATCTGCGAGACACGGTAGAATACCCCCTTTAAAAGACCAAAGGTAGCATTGAACTTTTTATAGAACTTAAGGTTTAATATATTCCTTATATAATAAAGTATTCATTGCAATCACAACATGACTTTTACAAAGGGCACAAACATGCAAACCATAAAAAACTGTGAAATGCGATGAGGTCCAGACCTGATGGAACAATAAAGATTGTTATAATTTAAATAAAGTCTGACCTATCACAAAATAGCCATTTCAGTGGAATAATCATTCGTTTAAGAAAACACACTCGATAAAGTAAAAAGTATGCCGCTCATTGCAAATCGCAAACTATCCAAGCAACTTTAAATTGGTCTAATCCCGATTTACAATTTGCGATTTTCGATATTGCAATTCATCGTAATCACATGATCGGTATCATGCATAACACAAACCAATTTGAAATATCATTTTGAAACTTGCGATGCGATATTTTGATGAGTCATGAAGGAAATCACATGTAGGCCTTAATGCATAGTTAATGAGGTTTAATTGCATTTACTCTTTTAACAGCTTGAGAAGATAGATATATTTTTATTTGTGTTTGAAATAAAAGCTCCATCCTTACATTCTTTCAGAATTTACTGTGCTATTGTGTTTCTGCTTGTATTTTCTGCTCTGTGTTTTTATCTTGTTTTCTCCATTGCCCAAATTTCAGGGAAATTCTGAAGAAGACAGTGCTCGCAAAAATGGTTAAGAAAGGAAGAGGACTGCAGAAGCTACTGCGTCTGAGGATTCAGACATGCTTCCACTCTTCTCTGATACCACATGCAATAAGGATGGCAAGACTACAACATGGGAGGCAATGTATAATTTATTGGAGGAAGAAAACCCAAAGGTCCTGGAAACCAAAGCAACAACAGATGCCGAGGAAAGTTCTGATGCTTCCTATTTTGAAGCAACATGTTCTTTCTTGCACAGGATAGTTGCAAGGCCAAAAATCTTACCATAAACGGATATGGTAAGATGGATTATTGATAATGTGGACATCTTGAATAGAAGATTAAGAAATTCCAGGCATGAAGTCATGGGGTCATTGAAACCATACAATTTACACCAAATGTACCATCTGCCAGAGCCACAGAAGATATATGATAGATCCTTTATTGAGAATTTTGAGAAAGAAAATGAATACCCTATGGACGTCATGCAGAATTGGAGGTTTGGATCCAACAAATTTAGGCAGGAGAAAACTGGTATGTACCCAATTGCACCTTTGTCAGCTCCGCATACTTTTTTAGCCACAATGTTATGTAGGCTATTTGGAAAGGCTGATACCACCAACTTTTCTATTGAATGGGTTCCATTGATTGATGCGGTTGTTAATGCTATAATCATGAACTGGAGTAATATTTCGTCAGACAATTTTGCTATGGCCATTATAGAATATAGGCGTAATAGAATTGTCTCCACTCGGGTTATCCCTCCCTTTCACATGAGTGCTTATGTCATGGATGCTATATGTTGTTCACATTTTCCAAACATGGGTTGGAAATCGACTCTACAAGATCCTACTCCCATCCATGTTTATCATAAATTTTTGTGGGAATCACAGTTTAGGTCCCATTTTTATAAAATTTGTCATGGAATTATGTTGCCAATTTACGAGACCATTTTTTATAAGAAAGCCCCTAGGCTGTCAGAGGAAGCAAAGGCAGACATCTTGCCGGTGGCAAGATGGTTTGGTGAGGAATTATTTACCTATATAGGAGTTTTTGGGAGTATTATAGCTCCACATGTTTTGGATAAATTATTGGCAAGAAAGATTGATTATCAAACAGTGGGGGATTGGATGCATAAGCAACAACAACTCTTATAGATTGAAGAAATAAGAGAACCTACTCCTAGCGTAAACCTGGAGGAAAGTTCCAAGCACAATTTTGATGAGGAATCTCAAGAGAAGCCAGTTCAAGGTTCAGAAGACTCTGAACACCAATATCAGAATAAGGAAGGAAGCTCTGAGGAAGACCTTGAGAAGGACACAGAGAAAAATGCTGAAGAAACTACTAAAAAGGCCTCAACTTAAGAACACATACAAACTAGCTCCACACAGGTTCAAACAAAAAAGATCAAAGTCATTGATCTGGATTAGGAATGGGAGCAATTTAATAAAAATCTCCAAATGCGCAGACTGAGACAACTCTTGAAGGAACATCTGGATTTCAGACCCCACAACACACTCAGCAGGTTATAAATCTAGAAACAACAATACAAGAAGTTATAACTACTCAAGATATTGAAGTCATCCTGGCACACCCAACTTCAGAAATTGTTTTAAAGATTGAGGAAATACCACCACTGGACATATTCTACAGCCCAACACATAAGGCTGTAGTAAAAAGGCAAAGGAAGAAAAGAAAATTGGATGCATCAACAACAACAACTCTTGGAAGTGAATCAATGGAGGTAGTATGGAAAGACACCCCCATTGATCCATCAGAAAATATTACAAAGCTATCACAATTTGCAGGTGCCTATGCAACTGCAACAATTGATAAGGCAGCAGAAGTTCAACTTTTTCTTAAAGAAAAAGAAGAAAGAGTTCAGCTGCTGGAACAACAACTTGAGCAGGAAAGACAGAGCACCAACAGGCAAGTGGAAATGCAAATGACAAAACTTCAACAAGATTTTTAGAAAATGAGAGTACAACATCAAATAGACATTGCAGAGAAGAACTCACAAATTCACCAAATGCAGGCTACAATGGATAAATTCAAAGACAACCTTCAAACAAATGAATTCATTAAAGAGGCACTTGAATTAAATTCTTTGTTGTCACAAAAAAAATAAATGTTTTGCCAAAGAACCTCATCGATTAATCCCTATTGTGAAACAAGTGATAAATTAGCCAATCAAGTGGTTGATCAAAGATTAGAATATGAAGAGATCAATAAGAGGATTTCAAATTTTATTTCTTGGCAGGAATCTGAAAAAGGAAGAAAATCCGATTTGCCAAAGATCGAGGAGTCCCACAAGGATATCTTATTCACAGATTGGGACATACAGTTAAAGCAAGCAGAAAGGGCAGTAGCAAGAAAAGCTAGTACAATAAACAATATAACTGAGGTTGTGAATGAAAACCTTCACACTGCCAATCTTATCAATGAATGCCAGCTAGAAGCTCTCCCAAACATCAAACAATTAGAAAAATAGTGGAAAGAGACTGCCAAAGCAAATACAAAGGCAATCAAACAACTGTTTAAGCTTGATTGGGAAACCTACTAACAGTTTCTAGTAAAACCACACAGTGATTGGATGACTCTGCACTGTCTAATAAATTGCACACAAAAGATGGTGCCACGTCTCACCGATGTTGTATTCATGGGACAATCGAGATCTAGAATTAGCTAGCCACCCCAGGTGAAGCCAATGGTAGACATATGTGAACTTAAGGACTGAATGGTTGAATAAGACCATTCAATTTGAAGAAGCTTGTCATCATTTTATTTTCTATTTTAGTTTTATTTTACTTATTTTTCGGAAGGTTGTTTGAAACATCCTCAGCCTTTTATGTAATAATCTATTTTTGATACATAATTTGTATTATTTAAACCCGTCTCATGCATTTAGAGAGGGATCCAGAATTTCATCAAAAACACGTTGCAAAGGATTGCACTTATGTACTTTTGTGAGTGTTTTGATGGGATAATTGCAACAAGATTTTGATTTTCTTAGAGATTGAAGCATACTATACTGAATTTTCACTTGTGTACTCTTAGAGTATATTTAGTTTAAATGAAGTAGATCAATATTGTTGACCTCATGACTATGACCTTTCATATCTGGCACTTTTATCTTTATGATTGTGTTTTGTTTATGAATTAGTAGTAATCTTTCTTATATTGTGTTATGTATGAGATCTAAGTTATAGTTTGACATTAAAGCACTTTTGTATAAATGTTTTAGCTGTAATTCCTTATTGAATACATGAGCAATTGATATATGCGATATATTTTCTACAATTATTTTGCCTAACTATTTAGTCAAAATAATTATCATTAACGATTTATTCTCTTATAGCAATTGAATGATCTTTATTACCTTTTGCTTTAAGATATCTTTGTAGATCACATGATTTGAGTTATTCCCAGGTATATATTAAGATATAGGTTAAAATAGATAGATGCATGTGTTTGTTATTTAATTAGATCATTTTTAGTTAAATCATTTCCCATTATATCTTATATCAACCCAACATCATCATCATATCAATTCTTGCTGGGAAACTAATCCCATTATCCCAAGTCGGAGCCACCATACCAAACGGAAAAGGAGCTTCTTTTAATGTTCGGACCGGGTGGTTATCCCCCATGTTGTTGCAACGGAATTCCGGGGCTTCAACATTTTGGCGCTAGAAGGAAGGGCCATGACTGTGAATGGAAAAGAGAAATGATCATAAATAAAAAATCCATCCTAAGAATCACTCCCCCTCTAGATCTCCTCCAACTTCTAGATCCCCATCTAGAACTACAATCCCAAGATCAGAAGTTGAGAAAACCTCTCCAAAATATCCTAGTGAATCTTAGAGAATAACTTCTTCAAACTACAAGCCTGAATCTCCAGAAGTTCAGAATTTTATAGAGAAGTTAGAGCAAATCTCTTATTCAGCTGAAAAGCCTACAAAATCTCAGTCATCTGAAGGAAGTGTTTCCTTTGTTCTACAACCAAGACAAATCTTGACTCGTTCTCAAAGCGAGAAGACTGTAATTCATCCTTTTGAATTTCCCATATCTTCTTTCCAAAAGAAAACCAAGAAGTCTGAATCACAAACATCCACTAGTGAGGTTTTATCTCATTCTCCACCTCAAACCCCTTCATTCCCTCCACTGATTCCAACAACTTCCATTCCAACCACTGGTGCTAGTTCTTCTAGTCCAAGCTCCCAACCCGCCTCTTCTTCAACTCAAACTCCATCCATATCCTCCTCCACTCAAACCCCTCTTATCATCTCATCCACTCAAAGTCCAATGGCAGGACAACAACCGCAAGTACACCCATGGAATAATCCCGGTGCTGTAGCGATGACAACTCCTCTTCACCCTCTTCCCAAGCATACTGAAAGATGGTTGCCCAAATTTAATCTTGATGATGGACTACCAGCTAAGGAACATCTTCATAACTATATGCTGGCCATCAATTTAAATGGAGTCGATGAAGAAGACTGCGTAGTCAGATTATTTCCATATACTCTTACAAGATCGGTTGGATCTTGGTACTTTTTGTTACCCTCTCTCTCCATAACTAGCTGGGATATGTTCGAAGAACAATTCCTAGCTAAGTTTGGAGATGATATAACCACTGCATCACTCATCAATGAATTATCCAATCTAAAGGCTAAGATGAAAGAAAAGGTTAAAGATTTCAACTCTAGATTCAACAAACTACTCAATAAAATTCCAACTATGTCAGCCCCTAGTTTTGATGTTCAAATTGAGTGGTACATATCTTCCCTTCCTTACAATATAGGCATCTTTGTAGATAGAGCGAATTTGGCACATCAACCGAGAACGTGAAGGAAGATCTGTCTGTAGAGAAACACATAATTTCTCTTGAAAAAAAGACCTCTCAGGAAGTGAAGAAATCTAAAAAAGTTACTTTCAGAGATGACTCTAAAAAGAAAGCCCCAAAATATCCTTTTGATCTTGAAGGCCTTCAGAAAGTACTGAAAACCATGTCTAACAAAATGGTTGAAATGAAGAAACAAGTTGTTGAATCCTCTGCTACAAAAAAACTTTTCAGATCTTTTAGGAGGAATAAGTCTTCTAGTTCTCAGCCACCAAATACTATATCTAATGTTGAGTTTGACTTAGAAGAAGAGGAAGAGGAAAAAACAATGACCGATGAAGAAACTAAAAAATAACAAGTAGTCAAACTAAATGGGCTGTGGGACTTTATCCTTCCAAATGAAGAAGAACAAAAGGCTTTACCTGTTAGCACCAGAAGCAAAGGGCTTGCTGATATGACATAGTCAAATCAAAAGCAGAAAACTCCAACTCCTGCTGCTAAGGAAAAAGAAATTAGAAAAAAGTCTTCTCCTAAGGCTTCACAACCAAATTCATCCTCATCAAATCTTCCATCTACATCAAAGACCCTCGTAGTTACAGATACCATGGAGTATAACATTGTGGAAGACATGAAAAAGACTAGGGCCAATATTTCACTACATGAACCTAGTAAGTTGAAACAACAACAAAAAATACTACTTAGAGAACCAAATGCATTTCCAACTTCGCCCTTACTTTCTATTGTTGTATCTCAAGCTGCTAAAGGCATGGGTAAATCCCCCACTCCTTCAAACAAAGTCGACCCTACAAATGTCCTCCTAATCGGCGAAAGATCTCTCTCACACTTGCCTCCTTTCCTCTTAACCTATGGAATTTTCAATAGGAATCTTCATAATTGTTTGATTGACTCAACATCCTCTTCTAATATAATGCCAACAATAGTCTGTGCTAAGTTGAACGTCACTCCTCAAAATTCTATTGTTCACATAGTACAACTTGATGTTGGAAATAATACTGAGAGGGGGGGTGAATCAATATTTACAATTCAATAATTTTTTATTTCCCAATCAGATTTATATATGATACTTCAGTGAAGTGAACTTACGTGTGCACGCAAATATGATTAAGGAAACTAGTGTATACCCAAAGAACTTATGATTTAGCTAATTCATCATGTGTTGATATTTACTTAGTGCATCAATATCTTATTATACAGTAACTATGTGCAGTAATAACATAATAAACCATCACACATAAGCAACACACATGAACACCAAGATTTAACGTGGAAACCCAATGCAGGAGAAAAACCACCTATTGCTTTCGTCTTTGTCTTCTTTTTCATATAAAGAAAATTTTCTTACAATCTTGTACTGGTGCAGACTTATACGAGTACGCAGCCACCCACATGCTGAAGGCTACAACCTTCTCTTGTTCTCCCACTTTTACTGGAAGGGAGAAACAACGCCCTAGCTCTTGTACTAGCCAATATGTTTACTAGTACGTAGGCACTAGCCTATAGAAGGCTACGACCTTCTTTCTTCCTCCAACGACCACGTTTCGTAAATTTTCAGACTGGATGCTCCTGGTACATAACAACACAATATGAAGGCCTTCTTTCATCAAATTTTCATACTGGACCCATCAGAAACTTTGAAGCTCAAACTCTATAATAATATCTGCATCAACTGACAATCAGTCAATCTGAACAATCAGATCACTGTCACTAGAACACTATGCTGAAACCAGAAACCTGCATCATCATTCAGGACCAGCTGCAACCTCAAGAATCATACATCAGAATGCATACGCTACTTTAATGAACCCAACCTGCGTGTATACGCTACTTCCTTTACCCAAACTTGCATATACCTCCAAAACTACTAAAACATAAAACTTCTGAATCAAATCTGTACCAACCAATAATATTCTTAACATCTACTATCAAATTACAAGATCTAGACAATCAGCATCAAAGATCACCCTTCTCACTTAATCAATCAATCAATCAGACTCAATCTCCTTATGCATTCAATTCAACTTTCAAATCTAAGAAGACATCATTGACAGACATCGGTAAACCAACAACACTAATAAGATAGAATAGTCATTTCTGAATAACAGACTTTTCTTTTGTATACACTACTTGGAAGCTTCGAACAAGCGTGTATACGCGCCTTCACCAAGGCAAACCGATGTATATATCCACAAATAATAAATTACAACTTCGCTGCTATTCCAGATTTTAGACATACCCAAATCATAATATTTAAAGAATAAAACATGTGTAAGCAATCATATCTAGCCCAACCATTATCAGATCATTCAATGATAAGCCATTTCATGTTTCATGATCCTGATCCAACATTGACTTCAAGGTGCACACAATATTTCAGATTATATCATAATCATAGCCCCTGCAACATAAAATGTACTTTAGATAGAAGTACTCTTGAGAAACCCTTTTCATTTTCATACTTGACCCTTTGATATTCTCCTCCTTATATAATTTTTGGTCTTCCTCAATACCTCGGACCAAAACAACACTTAGAACTTGCAGTATTCTTGGACGAGATCAAATAGTTGTTACTCCGCTTAATATTGTGGGATAATACCATGGTATTGACCCTTGGTATTATTTAATCTTGAATTTCCTTGATTTTCCAACCCATACGCACTTTTCCTCTTGTGAAAGTGCGTGCATACTTATACGCTCTTTTTGTTCTGTTAACCCGCTTTTATACGCTGCTTTGTCAAAGTGAACCTGCGTATATAGCCTAAACTACCATACAACATCCTTTTCCTTCAACTTATTGATTATGATCAGCAGACCTTCGTTCCAACTTCCTGTTCTTCTGTACCAATGCCCTGTTACCTCTGAATTGACCTGTTACAATGAGAGTTGCCTTTTATCAAATTTGAACTGACTGGTGAGTGAGTTTCCATCAAGAACAACACTTGTATCATAATGGCAACACTTGATAGAACCAAGGTAGAGGTCTTAGGGGAAATAAATTCAGTTAGAATTCGATTTTCCTCAAATCCGAAAGTCTGTCCAATAATTGATATATTGGTCACTGGCATTCCTAAATTATACAGTCTAATTCTAAGTAGATACTGGTTCGAAAAAACTCCATGGATACTTTGCTATAGACTGGTCTCACATGTGGCTGCCATATAATGGAAAGCCAAATCAAATTCGAGATGACTGAGAGAAACACATGAAACACACAATGACTAAATTTGAAGGTGATAATGAGCCGGTAGCATTTGATAATAACATTATTGGAAACTTTTCAACTGAGTCATTTTTAGGGAAATTTAAAGCACATGAATCTCCCTTGCTAGATAACACTGTCACCTCACAGATAGAAAATTTCTCACAGACAGATGCTTCCAAGAGTAATTTTTTTGTAAATAAACCAGTAGTTAATACTTTATTTTGGAATTTATACTTTGATGGTTCTAAATCTAATGATGGTGCAGGATCTGGTTGAATTTTAATCAGCCCAGAAGGAGAAAATATCATGTTAGTTTGCAGTTTACAATTCAAATGTACAAATAATACTACAAAATACAAGGCATTGGTTCAAGGATTATACAAAGTAATTGGCCTCGACATCTTCTGCAGGTTTTTGGAGATTCAGAAATTGTCATTAAACATTCAAGAAGTACTATTCACTGCCGTTCTGGACATCTTAAGCATTATCAATCATTAGTCTAGGATCTTACATCACATTTTTTGGCATTTAATATTTCTCTTGTACCTAGAATACAAAATGCCAGTGCAGATCTGTTAGCTAATGTTTCCGCAAAACTCATACCATCTGAGGATTATAGTCCTGATAGGTTTTCCATTGAGTTAATTTTTAGACCATCCATTCCTGACAATGTCACTAATTGGCGAGTCTTCAACGATGATTATGATATTGTAAATTTTCTAACATCAGAGGGGTCATACGATGACCAAATCATAGATGAAAATGAGCATGACCTTCAGTTAAAGCAGAAGGTTGATGAAAATCCAATACCTAAATCTGTAGTCAAATTAGAAGATCTTTATGATCTCAAAGATAGATTTAATAAGGTAACTAATGCCAAAATCCAAAGCTCAACCTTGAGATTTGAATTAGTGAACCTTGGAACTAATGACATGCCTCTGAACATTAATCTAGGTCTCGGTCTATCCTCTGATGAAAAATCATCATTCATTTGATTGTTGAAGAAATACAAAGGTATATTTTCCTGGGATTATTTTGATCTCAAAACTTATGATACTTCTGTCATACAACACACCATTCCTATGATCTCTAATGATAAACTAGTGCAGCAGAAACTAAGTAAAATTCACCCGAACCTCGAAAGGCCAATCAAATCGGAGCTGAATAAACTCCTTAAGGCCAAAATCATTTCCTATTAGGCATTGGAAATGGGTGTCCAATTTAGTGCCTGTTAGAAAAAATAATGGTGACATTCACATATGCATAGATTTCGGAAATTTGAATAAATCATGTCAAAAAGGCAACTTTCCAATGCCAACCATGGAACAAGTGCTGTAGTTAGTAGCTAGTTTTGAGCTCATGTATTTTCTTGATGAGTTTTCAGGTTATAAAAATATCCTGGTTGATCCAGATGATAGATTAAAAACTATGTTTAGAACTAAATGGGGAACATATGCTTATCAAAATATGCCTTTTGGTTTGATTAATGCAGGTGCCATATTTCAAAGAGTTATGGATATAGCCTTTAAAAGACTTATTAACGAATTAGTTGTTACTTACCTGCATGATATTACTGTCTATTCTAGGAAGAGAAGTATCCATTTGAACGACTTCAAGCAGATCTTTGAACAATGTAAAAAATATGGGATCTCACTCAATCCAAAGAAGTCTTATTTTGCCTTAAGTGAAGGTAAGATTTTAGGGTTTTTCGTATCAAAAAAGGGTATTTATATTGATCCAGAAAGGATTAAGGAAATTGAGAAAATCCCCTTACCCCATAATAAGAAATCAATGCAGTCTTTCTTTGGTCAAATAAATTTTGTAAAAAGATTTGTCCCTGACTTTTCACAAATAGTTTTACCTTTATAGTCTATGATTAAGAAAAATTTAGTTTTCAAGTGGGGTCACAATGAAAGAGAAGCATTTGATCTAATTGAACAAGTTATTATCAACGCTCCCTCCCAATTTTTCCAATCATTTTATTTTATACACATTTTCATCAGAAACATCATATGCTGTCGTTTTGACACAACTCAACAATCAAGAGATTGAAGCATCAATTTCGTTTTTTAGTTCAAAACTACAAGGCGCTAAGTTAAATTACTCTGCTGTGGAAAAGCAGGCCTTTGCTGTTTTTAAGTCAATAAAGCATTTTAGACCATTTCTCCTTAAAACTCACACCAAAATCATAGTTCCATTCCCAACAGTAAGGCAATTACTGGTGCAAAGGGAAGTAGGAGAAAAAAGGGCCAACTGGGTAACTACACTGCAAGAATATGATGTCGAAATTAGACCAGCTAAAATTGTTAGGAGACCAGGTTTTTGCAGAATGTTAGCTGGAGCATCCAACTTACCAGTAGAAGAAGATTCCGGTGACGATATACAAATATCTAAGGTAAGCCCCAACGATAGTAAATCTCAATATGTTGATCTCATATTTTATTTAAAACATGGATATGCCACTATGCAGATCAATTACAAAAGAAAAAGAGCTTTGAGATTAAAATCAAAGCAATACGAAATCGTCAATGATGTTTTGTTTAGAAAGAATTATGATTTTTTATGAGAGATTCTTCGGCGTAAATCACATGAAATTTCATATGTCAATGCGTTTTGAACCAACTAGTGTGGTTCATCGTCAGGACAAGTTGAAGAATCAGATCAAGCTTTGCATATTAAATAGTCAGAGCAGAACATCCAATGGCTATATTTCTTGATCAAGCAACGACTAAATTTGACTAGGAGACGGTTAGATGGACAGATTAAGGGCATGACCTAAATTTTAATAATTAAGTTAATTTAAATAAATATCAAAAAGTTTACTATTTATATTCTTATTAAAATCGAGGTTAAAGGGACTATAAATGAATATATCATAAAATAAATAAATTTAATTTAAATTAATAGTTAGTTAAAAAGCAAATAAATAAATTAATTTAAATTAATAGCTAGTTAAAAAGTTATTAAATAAACATAGTTATTTAAATATATATTAAAGGTAAAGGGAATTATTTTATAAATTAATTATAAAATAAAATATCATAAAATTAATTTAAATAAATGGTTAATTAGAAAGTTATTACAAAGTTAGTTATATATATATATGAAGGGACTTATTAAAATAAATAAATTATAAAATAAAATCATTTTCAAATTAGTAGTTATTGATAGATATTCTGGAAAATTTTAGGGGGTTAAATTTTTCTTATATATATATATATATATATATATATATATATATTAAAGTTTAATTAAGGGTTCAACTATCATATTATCCTAGATTGATTTCAGGTTATAGAATTATTATTAGAGTTATGAAAGGATTAATATAATAGTGTTTTTTCACTTACTGGTTCACGGATAACCGAGTCAGTGGGTAGCCGCTACATCCAGGGTTTTTAAACACTGAGTGGACGCCACCCGAAGGGCATCAACACCCCTCGGCCTATTTACTGACCTAACCCCAAGAGCTTTCGGGATTTGACCCTGTAACCTCCCATTGGCGAGGCACTTGATTTGACCGATTGAGCTAACTCTTGGGGCTTATTAATATAATAGTGTTATCATAATACTTCATAAATTTATTAATAAAGATGTATACTTATAACCTAAATATCCTATATAAATATCTTATAATAAGGTGGATGGTTCTACAAATGATAATTTTAGGGGTAGGAAGAATCATAGTATAAATAATAAGGTTATCATTTTATCTAGTTTCTCCTTCCCCCCTTCTGTGTTTAATGTTTTAAGTAAAGGGTTAAATTTTTCCTTAGCCCCTAAGAAGATTCCTGTGGATGACATTATTTGTGACATTGAGTTCGGGATTAGAAGTTTACCTGATAATATTAAAAAAACTATCAGGTAGGATTGTACAGTAATCCCGAAGAAGGAAAAGCCCCCTAAGAGCAACCTTAGCAAAGAAGAATTTGCAGCCCTTAGATCCCTAAACCAGAACAATGATATCGTTGTTCTGAAAGCTGACAAAGGTGGGGCTGCTGTCATTCTCAACAAAGTTGATTACCGCAATAAGATGTTGGATCATCTTCATAACAGTGGAAGCTATAAGAAGCTTCCCAAAAACCCTTTAAAAAAGATTTCTAGGAATGTGGCACTTGCCATTAAATCTTGTAAATCTGTGTGTGACTTGCACCATAAGCTCATTGAGAGCAATCCCATAACTCCTAGGATCTATGGACTTCCTAAGATCCACAAAGAAGGAGCTCCCCTTAGGCCCATTGTCAACACCATTGGTGGTCCTACCTATCTTCTTGCTAAGTTCCTTGCCTTCAAACTTAAGCCCTTAGTTGGCCGTACAGAGTCCTTCGTCAAAGACTCTGCTTCCTTTATTAAGGAGCTCAAGGGCATTAAGCTTGACCCCGAGGACATCCTTGTTAGTTTTGATGTTGTTTCCCTGTACACCTGCATCCCTATAAATGAGGCCATGGAGGTGATCAACCGCCTAACAGATCCGGATACTGCTCGATTAGTTGAGATCTGCCTCACCTCCACCTTCTTCAGTTTTGAAGGAGAGTTCTTTGAGCAAACCTATGGTGTTTCCATGGGCTCCCCCCTTTCCCCTGTCATAGCGAATCTTTTTATGGAAGATTTTGAATCCAAGGCTCTAAACTCGGCATGCCTCCTGCCGAAGCTTTGGAAAAGATATGTAGATGACACTAATGTCATCTGGTCTCATGGCCAAGAGGAGTTAGATCTCTTCTTCGATCATCTCAACAGTCAATCCTCAGCCATTAAGTTCACCAAGGAACAAGAAGTCGATGGTTGCCTCCCATTCCTTGATATTCTTATTTCTAAGAATAGTGATGGTTCCCTCTCCCACCAAGTGTTTCGAAAGAAAACACATACGGAGCAGTATCTTCATGCCAATTCCCACCATTTCCCGGCTCAGAAGTTGGGTGTTCTCAACACCCTGGCTACTCGTGCCCTTAGGATCTTTGATGAAAAAAGCTTTGAGAAAGAGAAATCCCACCTCCTTAATGTCTTTGTTGAGAATGGTTATAGCAAGTACCTGGGTCAGAAAGCTTTCCTCAAAGCTGCCAAAAATTCATTAACTAAAAGAGAACCGAAAGAGCGGGTCCCAGGTGTCCATCTTCCGTTTGTGCAGGGGACCACTGATAAGATTGCTAGGATTCTTAAGAAGCATAATGTCCCCTCGACCTTTAGACCCCTCAACACCATTCATAAATCCCTCAGATCTGTGAAGGATCCTATTGACCCTAAGGACATGAAGGGGTTTATATTGTTCCTTGTTCCCGTGGGACCCCCTATATTGGTGAGACTGGTTGCTCCATTAATCAAAGGATTAGTGAGCATGCAGTGGATCTCAAGCATAGGAGAACCAAGTCTTTTGCTTTAGCTGAGCATGCAGAAAGTACCAAACATCATGTTTGTATAGAGGAGGCGAGTGTTATTGCTAAGGTTTCACAATTCCATCACCGCAAATTTAGGGAAGCCCTTGAGATTGAGAAAAGACCGAACAATCTCAATAGAGAAGACGGATGGAAGATCAGTAGTTGCTGGATCCTAGCCCTCTCTTCCTAGTCGTTTTCTTCCCTTCCTCCCCTCCCTCCTTTTTTTAGCTTGTTTTTCCCGTATCCTTCTCTTATGGGCCTTTAGTCTTTGATGAGATTTTGAGTCTCGGCCCTCTCCTCTTGAGTCGCTCTTCTAGGTTTTGTTATTTATTATAAGATATTTATATAGGATATTTAGGTTATAAGTATACATCTTTATTAATAAATTTATGAAGTATTATGATAACGCTATTATATTAATCCTTTCATAACTCTAATAATAATTCTATAACCTGAAATCAATCTAGGATAATATGATAGTTTAACCCTTAATTAAACTTCAAAAAAATACTATATATATATATATATATATATATGAAAAATTTAACGCCCTAAAATTTCCAGAATATCTATAATAACTACTAATTTGAAAATGAATTTATTTTATAATTAATTTATAAAATAATTCCCTTTACCTTTAATATATATTTAAATAACTATGTTTATTTAATAACTTTTTAACTAACTATTAAATATGAATTAATTTATTATTCACTTTTTAACTAACTATTAATTTAAATTAATTAATTTATTTTATGATATATTCGTTTATAGTCCCTTTAACCTCGATTTTAATAAGAATATAACTAATTAACTTTTTGATATTTATTTAAATTAACTTAATTACTAAAATTTAGGTCATGCCCTTAATCCGTCCATCTAACCGTCTCCTGGTCAAATTTAGCCGTTGCTTGGTCAAGAAATATAGCTGTTGGATGTTCTGCTCTGACTATTTAATATGCAAAGCTTGATCTGATTCTTCAACTTGTCCTAATGATGAACCACACTGGTTGGTTCGAAACGCGTCGACATATGAAATTTCATGTGATTTACGTCGAAGAATCTCTCATAAATTTGATATGGATCACAGAAGCCTCAATTCAACAAAAGAATTATGATTCTGTTTTACTAAGGTTCCTTGAAAAATATGAGGCAGAAAAGGTTTTGCAGGAACTCCATGATGGACTAGTTGGTGGGCATTTTGGAGGAGACACAACAACACATAAAATCCTACATGTTGGCTATTAATGGCCAACCTTGTTCAAATATGCACACGAATACATAAGGAAGTGCAAAACCTATCAAATTGCTGCTGGAAGACAAAGGAAACCTACATTGCTATTACAGCTAGTCAACTTTGAACAACCATTTGAGCAATGGGGACTGGACATAATAGGTGAGATCATTCCTCACTCTTCAAAGCAACATCGATACATCCATACATCAAGTGATTACTTTACTAAATGGGTGGAGCAATTCCACTAAAGGTAACTAATTCCGAGAACATTATCAATTTTATTGATCAATTTATCATTACTAGATTTGGTCTACCAACTGCCCTGATGTTTGACAATGCATCTTATTTCATAGGCAACACTATGATAGAATTCTCTCTCAAAAGAGGTTTCAAACTTAAGTATTCTGCTAACTATTATCCTCAAGGAAATGGTTTATTAGAATCAACTAATAAAAACCTCCTTAGGATCATTAAACAAACTATTGATCAGAGTCAAAGAAATTGGCATAAATCTCTAACATTTGCTCTATGGGCAGATCAGATAACACAAAAGGCCTCAATAGACACTTCCCCATTTAATATGGTCTATGGGAAATAAGTTGTTCTTCCTACAAATATAGTTATTCCCTCTCTAACCCTAGTTCAATTTATTGAAGAAACTCTTTCTTCTTCTCTGCAATTAAGGTAATAAAAAATCCTCAAACTCGAAGAAGAAAGAGAGAAAGCCAAAATCGTACATGCCCATCATCAATAATTAGTTAATATTCCTTTGATGCAAATTCTGTAAGTCCAAAATCATTTCAACTTGGAGACCTTGTATTGAAGTGGGATAAAGAACATGAGGAAAAGGGTAAGCATACCAAATTCCAAAGAATGTGGCTTGGACCATTTTAGATTACAGAACAAATCAACCCATCAACATTTCTATTGCAAGATTTATTAGGCAAGAGAGATTCTCTGCCTGTGAATGGGCAGATTTTGAAAAAATATTTTTCATAGGAGATAACCTCTTCTATCCCCTATACATTATCGCTTTTACTTTTCCTAGGAAAATAAAAAGTTAAATAATATTTACTTTTGGCCTTACAATAAAAAATCTCTTGAAATATTTTGATTTTTCACCTTTATAAGTAGAGATTATTAAGGAAATAATTATAACATTTGAAAATTAACTAGGTTCTATCTCTCTCAAATTTGCTTGTTTCCACCAAAATTATTTATTCTTTGAGAAACCTCCAAATTTATAAAGAAACATTTGTTCTACTATCAGTCAAGAAAAATATCTTTAACAAAGTAAATATTCTTCACAGATAAGCATCTTCAACTCTATAGTTGTCATCCAAAACTCTTAAGGATTCAATGATTCTCCCCATCCAGTAAAATTTTGTCTTTTTAGAGTGTAATTCTAAAATATGCTGAAACTTAAAAGATAAGAGGTCTCATCAAGAGTCTGCTTACCATGTTCATAGGGAAATAATAGACTGACATTACCAATACTGCATACCAAAACAAGGTAATGGCTTGAGATTATTTTAATCAAAAGACAAGGGGTCTCATCACGAGCTAGCTTGTTCAATTGAATTACAACCAGTGAATGACATTGTCACTATTTGGCCACCAAACCAAGACAATGACTTTTAAGTAATAAAAAGAAAAATTTTGCAAAAAAATAAACTCTTTAAAAAAGAAAAAAACAGGAGAATAAGTATATTATTTTGAATTTATCTCTAAAAACTGCACTCTTATCTGGATCAAACACTGAATCATTGTTGGTTAAAAGGTAACCCTATCGAGGCTATAGAAGCCTGTTGGCAGCAGAGGCTCTACTTGTGACAAATAAGTACATCTAAAAGATGATTTGCAAAAGCCCCCTACTTTCTCTTTAAACTATGTAAAGAATAATATAGACAAAGGACTTTTCATTCTTAAGAGGATATAAAATGAATTGTGATTAGGTGAGTTTGTTTTTTTATTTAGAGAAATTTTACCTTAAATTTCATATAATTGTTATTTCTTGAACTATATTTATTTTGAAAGTTTTAGAAATTTCAAAATCACTAGAGGTAACTGGTTCTTCCAGTGAATTGCCAATTGTTGTACTATACAACAACCTCCCATTTAGTTATATAAATAGTTAGTATTTGTATTAATAAATGGGGACCCTTTATTTTTTTTCAAAAAACTTAGCAAATAAAAGCTTCCCTTTTGAAAACATTCGGAATAAAACTTTAAATAAACCTAAGATATCAAGCCAAGTCCCTTTATGACTAGGCATTCTCGCTTCATTGCAAATCGCATGATCTGAAGTAACAAGGATTAGTCATAAGTCGGAATCTGTGAGACATGATAAAAGACCCCCCTTAAAAGACCAAAGGCATCGTTGAACTTTTTATAAAACTTAAGGCTTAAAATATTCCTTATATAATAAAGGATTCATCGGAATCACATTGCGGCTTTTACAAAGGGTGCAAACATGCAAACCATAAAAAACTGTGAAATGCGATGAGGTCTGGACTCGATGGAACAATAAAGATTGTTATAATTTAAATATAGTCCGACCTATCGCAAAATAACTGTTTCAGTGGAATAATCATTCGTTAAGAAAACATGCTCAATAAAGTAAAAAGTATGCCACTCATCGCAAATCGCAAAATATCAAAGCAACTTTAAATTGGTCTACTCCCGATTTACAATTTGCGATTTACGATTCATCGCAATTGCATGATCGGTATCGCGCATAACACAAGCCAATTTGAAATATAATTTTGAAACTTGCGATGCGATATTTTTATGAGTCATGAATGAAATCACACGTAGGCCTGAATGCATAGTTAATGAGGTTTAATTGCATTTACTCTTTTAACATCTCGAGAAGATAGATATCTTTTTTATCCATGTTTGAAATAAAAGCTCGATCCTTACGTTCTTTTAGAATTTACTGTGTTATTGTGTTTCCACTTGTATTTGCCGCTCTGCGTTTTTATCCCGTTTTCTCCATTACCCAAATTTTAGGGAAATTCCGAAGAAGACAATGCTCACAAAAATGGTTAAGAAATGAAAGAGGACTGCAGAAGCCACTGCATCTGAGGATTCATACATGCTTCCACTTTTCTATAATACCACATGGCATAAGGATGGCAAGACTTCAACATGGGAGGCAATGTATAATTTACTGGAGGAAGAAAACCCAAAGATCGTGGAAACCAAAGCAACAATAGATGCCGAGGAAAGTTCCGATGCTTCCTATTTCGAAGCAGCATGTTCTTTCCTGCACAGGATAGTTGCAAGGCCAAAAATATTACCATACACGGATATGGTAAGATGGATTATTGATAATGTGGACATTTCAGATAGAACATTTAGAAATTCCAGGCATGAAGTCACGGGGTCATTTAAACCAGACAATTTACGCCAAATGTACCATCTTCCAAAACCACAAAAGATCTATGATAAAGCCTTTATTGAGAATTTTCCCAAAGAAAATGAAGACTCGATGGACATCATGCAGAATTGGAGGTCTGGCTCTGACAAGTTCAGGCAGGAGAAAACTGGTATGTACCTAATTGCATCTCTATCAGCTCTGCATAATTTTGCAGCCGCAATGTTATGTAGGTTATTTGGAAAATCTGATACCACCAAGTTTTCTATTGAATGGGTTCCATTGATTGATGCGGTTGTTAATGCTATAATAATGAACTGTAGTAATATTTTGTCGGACAATTTGGCCATGGCCATTAGAGAAAACAAGGGAAATAGAATTGTCTCCATTAGGGTTATCCCTCCCTTTTACATGAGTGCTTATGTCATGGATGCTATATGTTTTTGTTCACATTTTCCAAACATGGGTTGGAAATGGACTCTACAAGATCCTACTCCCATCCATGTTTATCATAAAATTTTGTGGGAATCACAGTTTAGCTCCCATTTTTATAAAATTTTTCATGGCATTATGTTGCCAATTTACGAGATCATTTTTGATAAGAAAGCCCCCAGGCTGTTAGAGGAAGAAAAGACAGACATCTTGTTGGTGGAAAGATGGTTTGGTTAGGAATTATTTACTTATATAGGAGTTTTTGGGAGTATTACAGCTCCGCATGTTCTTTCATATTATGTTCTAGATAAACTATTGGCGAGAGAGATTGCCTACCAAACAATGGGGGATGGTATAACCAAAACCCTCAAAGAACAGAAGAAATCCATCTGGCTGACCTTCCCGTTGTAATGTGGTGAATTCTCATTATATGATATCGGGCATGTGACAAAAGAGATACATAACATCGCATCTCTAAATCTAGTTACAATTCCAGGTAGATAGTATGACCCTAACAAGGTTGCCAAGAATTTCACTGCTATGGTCAAAATCATAAAATTTATTCATGAGGATGATGAGTTTGATGTTCTCTTTGAGGAAGCTAAGACATTTTCACAGGTTTTACATTTAGCATCAATAAAACTAGACCCAACGGACGTCAACCGCTTCCACATATACAAAAATAAAAGACTGGCAAAGGTCCCTTTGGACCTATTACAGATTGAAGAAATAAGAGAACCTACTCCCAGCGTAAGCCTGGAGAAAAGATCCAAGCACAATTCTGATGAGGAATATCAAGAGAAGTCAGTTCAAGGTTTAGAAGACTCTGAACACCAATCTCAGAATAAGGAAGGAAGCTTCGAGGAAGACCCTGAGAAGGACACAGAGAAAAATGCTGAAGAAACTACTGAAGAGGCCTCAACTGAAGAACACATAGAGACTAGCTCCACACAGGTTCAAACATAAAAGATCACAGTCATTGATCTGGATCAGGAATGGGAGAAATTTAATAAAAATCTCCAAATGCCACAGACCAAGACATGTCTTGAAGGAACATTTGGATTTCAGACCCCACAACACACTCAGTAGGTTATAAATCTAGAAACAACAATACAAGAAGTTATAACTACTCAAGATATTGAAGTCACCCCAACACACCCAACTTCAGAAATTGTTTTAAAGATTGAGGAAATACCACCATTGTACATATTCTACAACCCAACACATAAGGCTGTAGTCAAAAGGCAAAGAAAAGAAAATTGGATGCATCATCAACAAAAACTCTTGGAAGTGAATCAATGGAGGTAGTATGGAAAGACACTCCCATTGATCCATCAGAAAATATTACAAAGCTATCACAATTTGTAGGCACCTATGCAACTACAACAATTGATAAGGCATCAAAACTTTGACTTTTTCTTAAAGAAAAAGAAGAAAGAGTTTAGCTGTTGGAACAACAACTTGAGCAGGAAAGATAGAGCACTAACATGCAAGTGGAAATGCAGATGGCACTCTTCAACAAGATTTTGATCAAATGAGAGTACAACATCTAACAGACATTGCAGAGAAGAACTCAGATTCACCAAATGCAAGCTATAATGGATAAATTCAAAGTCATCCCTTAAATAGATGAATTCATTAAGGAGGCACTTGAATTAAATTCTCTATTGTCACAACAACAAGAAATTTTCTGCCAAAGAATCTCATCGATCAATCCCTATTTTGAAACAAGTGATAAATTAACCAATCAAGCAGTTGATCAAAGATTAGAATATGAAGAGATCAATAAGAGGATTTCAGATTTTATTTCTTGGCAGGAATTTGAAAAAGGAAGAAAAGTCGATCTGTGAAAGATCGAGGAGTCCCACAAGGATATCTTATTCGTAGATTGGGACATACAGTTAAGTCAAGTAGAAAGAGAAGCAACAAGAGCAACTAGTACAACAAACACTATAATTGAGGTTGTGAATGAAAACCTTCACACTTCCAATCTTATCAAAGAATGCATTCTAGAAGCTCTCCTAAGCATCAAACAGTTAGAAAAATAGTGCAAAGAGACTGCCAAAACAAATGCAGAGGCAATCAAACAACTGTCTAAGCTTGACTGGTTAGCCTACTACAGTTTCCGGTAAAACCACATAGTCATTGGATGACTCTGTGCTGTTTAATAAATTCCACACAAAAGATGGTGCCACCTCTCACTAATGCTATATTCATGGGACAATTGAGATTTAGAATTGGCTAGCCACCCTAGGTGAAGCCAATGATAGACATCTACGAACTTAAGGGCCGAATGGCTGAATAAGACCATTCAATTTGAAGAAGCTTGTCATCATTTTATTTTCTATTTTAGTTTTATTTTACTTATTCTGAGGAAGGTTGTTTGAAACCTCCTCAAATTTTTATGTAATAATCTATTTTTGATACATAATTTGTATTATTTAAACCCCTCTCATGCATTTAGAGAGGGGTCCAAAATTTTATCAAAAACACTTTGCAAAGGATTGCACTTTTGTACTTTTGTGACTGTTTTGATGAGATAATTGGAACAAGATCTTGATTTTCTTAGAGATTGAAGCATACTCTACTGAATTTTCACTTCTGTACTCCTAGAGTATATTTATTTGAAAAGAAGCAGATCAATATTGCTGACATCATGAGTAGGACCTTTCATATCTGGTACTTTTATCTTTATGATTGTGTTTTGTTTATGAATTAGTAGTAATCTTTCTTATATTGTGTTATGTATGAGATCTGAGTTATAGTTTGACATTAAAGCACTTTTGTATAAATGTTTTAGCTATAATTCCTTATTGAATACATGAGCAATTAATATATGTGATATATTTTCTACAATTATTTTGCCTAACTATTTAGTCAAAATAATTATCATTAACAATTTCTTCTCTTATAGCAATTGAATGATCTTTATTACCTTTTGCTTTAAGATATCTTTGTAGATCGCATGATTTGAGTTATTCCCGGGTATATATTAAGATATAGGTTAAAATAGATAGATGAATGTGTTTGTTATTTAATTAGATCATTTTTATTTAAATCATTTCCTATTATATCTTATATCAACCCAACACCATCTTCATTTCAATTATTGCTGGGAAATTGATCCTGTTATCCCCGGTTGGAGCCACCATACCAAACGGAAGAGGGGCTTCTTTTAAGGTCTGGACTAGGTGGTTATCCCCCATGTTGTTGCAACGGAATTCCGGGGCTTCAACAGAACCGAATGTAAAGGAATTTGAGATTTGCACGAAGAGGTCAAGCCTAGTGGGACCTGCGATTGAAGTTGAGGTGGCAAGCACCACGGAGGCATAGATGAAGCTGCTTGGGAACCATGAAGGTGTCATGGTTGACATAGCAAGGTCACGTGGTTCTGACGTGTGTGCCATGTGGTATCTCTTGAAGATGTGGCAAGAGTTCGCAGGCTCCAAGCGGAACCGTCCTCCGGATTCGTCCAGTCTCAAGCCTTTAACAAACTCCTTCCATGACTTACTCCATGATATCTCAAGTAGTAGATAGACATCATCACACAAGGAAACAAGGGTTTCCTGTAAATGGGGGAAGTGCAGGAGGCACTAGGATCTTCAGACCTGGTCAGGGAAATCTCAGCATAATAACCTTTCTCTCTCTTCTCTCCTCCCTTAGGCCTTCCCATTGAAGCCTTTTTATACTTCTCCCAAAGTAGTTTTTTAGTTGGGAATTCATTGGGAATAGTTGGGCCACGGGCACTAACAGGTAATCAGCAGGTAAAACCCGTGATCTTTGCCAAAAATTAAGGAGATATTTTTTTTTTAAAGTGTTTTAAGACATATACGCGGGTTGGGTATACACAGACACGCGTACACATGCATTTAGCTCAGGGAAATGTCGTGTATAGGGAATAAAACACTATTTTTAAAATTTTGGACCAGGTCTGGAAGGAGGGGTTGCCCTGAGCCATGAGTGCAGCATCACAAACCTCAAGAGTGAGATTTGGAGCTATAACAATAAGTTATAATTATGGTTATAGAGGGGTATCACATACACTTTCGGGCCATTCTTTCTTCCAGCAAACTTGTTGATAGGTCCCTATACTACTAGTGTAACCCCTATTGTTATTAGTGCAACCCCCTTATTATATTGTTGTGCCCATTTAGTCTCCATATTGTTATTATTATGCCTCATAGAAGCCAACTATTGTTATTGTTGTGCCCTTACATTGTTATTGTTATGTCGGCTCTGATTATATTATGACCCCTTAGACTCCTATATATAGAAAGGAGGTCTTGTCATTTGTATCATCCAAGAATGGTTCATTTGTGTAATTTAAAGGGGGTTTCCCCCTCCAAGAGGCTAATTTCTAAGGCGTTGATCTATCTTTTCTATTTTTTGTGAGTTGGTTTCATAACATTTGGTATCGGAGCTTTGGATTCTAGGGTTTTGCTGCTACAAATAGGTCATCGTGGAATTTTCACTATAACTGTTTTGCTACAAAGTTTCAGAAGCTAAAAAAAAACCCATTTGAGAAGAAATCGGGCTGAACCTCGAGTTCAAATTTCAGATCTTGTATTAGTATATTTTCGGAGATATGATCTGAGGAAGTTAGGGTTTTTGCAAGTTCTAGAATTTCCTCTCAAACAGGTCATTGTGGCAGTTTCGCTATAATTTTGTTTCTATGAAGGTTAAGACTCTGAAATTAAAACCCATTTGAGCTGAAATCTTGGTGAAGCTCGGGTCTGAATTTCAGATCTTGTCTCACTCTATTTTCGGAGATATAATCTAAGGAAGTTATGGTTTTTGCAGACTCCCGAATTTCATTCTAAACAGGTGACCTTGGGAAAATCGTGAAAAATTTCTCTCTGAGCATCAGATTGAAATTGCGTAACAAGTTACGAAAATAGGATGGACTATAGTTTTCTGTATATATTTTTTAGATCCGAAGGTTGAAACAATGACACGTGTCACGTCGTACAAGTTTGCTCTACTGAAAAATTATATGATGAGGTCATCTTAGGAGATTGGGCATAACTCTTTCTTGGAGAATCCAATTTTAATCAGACTGGCAGAATTAGAAAGAGGACTCAAAGGGCTACTGCAGGAAGAAATTTCAGACCTTGGAGATTCGCAATTACAGATATACAACAGATTCAATATCAAGCTTCTGCAAAGAGAAAAAAAGGTGTGTAGTCTTTTTAAAATTTTGCATAAGTTTGGGTTGAAAAAATTAGTTTGAAGTTCAAAGCACATAGTGAAGCATAATTATCATTAACCGATGCTCGAAGAAATAAAATGGAAACACCTAGTAAGCAACCTAAAAGCTATAACATGACTCAGGAAGAAGAGGAAGAATGCAACATGATATATCAAAATTACGAGAACAAGTGCAACAAATTTCACTCTCACAAAAGGTAATAAAAGCTAATATTGACGGTTTAAAGAAAGGCGTGGAAGCTAAGATGAATGGCATGGAAGCTAATATGAATGACATGCAAGTTAATATGGATGGCGTGGAAGCTAGGATGGATGTCATGGAAGCTAAGATGAATGGCATGGATGCTAAGATGGATGGTATAAAAGAAAAAATGAAAGACAACATGGAAGATTTGAAGATAGATTTGACTAAGTTGCTACAAGATATTCTTACTAATGGTGAAAGGGTCGTAAAGGAAACTCACGATGAGAACAAAATAAATGTTAGTCATGAATTCATAGACTCTAACGTTGGATTGAAGACCCACCCTGTCCCAAATATCGATATGAGGAAGTTTGATGGCAAGGATCTGGCAAGGATCCCGCAACATGGATACTATAGATGGAGCAATTTTTCAATCTCCATAATGTGAAAAACACACAAAAGGTATGCATTGAAACTTTATGTTTGGAACCAAATCAGTTTGTATGGTATCAATGGCTTTGCTCTTGTAAACAAATTGTCACTTGGGCAATTTGTACGGAAGAAATGATAACACATTATGAGGATACAAAAAGCAACACTTTTTTTAGCCAATTGATAAACTTCAAACAAAAGGGTTCAATGATGGAGCACATTGAGGACTTAAAAAATTGAATATAAGGGTAAAAGATATTCTAGA
Organism: Pinus tabuliformis; assembly: GCA_031772625.1. NCBI lineage: Eukaryota > Viridiplantae > Streptophyta > Pinopsida > Pinales > Pinaceae > Pinus > Pinus tabuliformis. Next base: position 796,571,094 of record CM062813.1, on the reverse strand, counting down.
GGAGCATATGATTGATGTGTTCATAGGGACTTTAAAGGATAACATCCAACATGAGGTTCGCCTTTGGGAACCTAATTCAATGGAGAAGGAATTCAGGTTGGCAAGAAAAATGGAAAGAAAAATTATGGCAACAAGGAAGCCTACCACTCACAACTATAAATATGGAAGTGTTTTTGCCCCTAGCCTTCCACAACATACAAGGTTTACACCACAACAATTGGAAGAAAAAAAAGAAAAAGGGCTTTGTTACAGTTGTGATAGAAAATACACTAAAGGTCATAAGTGTGCTGAGAAGAAATTAATTTACATAGATTGTGAAGAGGAGGAAGAAAAGGAATAAGAAACGTCAAAAGAAGAGGATATACACGAAGAAAAAACCCTATAGAAAGAATAAATGAATCTGACCATATCTTGTAATGCATTGGCCGGAATTACCACTCCTCAAACTATCAAGATAGAAGGACATATCAAGAAGAAAAAAGTAATAGTGTTGATTAATTCAGGCAATACCCATAATTTTATTCATTGTAAGATAGCTAAGGAATTGAATTTCTTCTTATATCCAACACTAGAGTGTCAAGTGATGGTTGCAAGTGGAGGAACCATAAATTGCTCTGGAAAGTGCCATAATATCAAGCTATCCATGGGAGAATATGTATTGAATAGCCCAGTTCTTTCCATTCCAATGGGTGGTGCTGATGTTGTATTAGGAGTCCAATGGCTACAATCCTTGGGTACAATAGCTTTTAATTTTCAAGAACTTCTTATGAAATTTTCTTCGGAAGGAAAGGAAGTTGAATTAAAGGGTATCATAGGGAAACCGGGAAATATAATCAGCGCTAATGGAATGACAAAGCTTCTAAAGATAGAACAAAGAGGTGTAATTGCACAATTATGTTTGCTAGAGGTTCCCCATATCGAAATCATCTACTTCTCCAGATCTCCAAAAAGTCTTGGATAATCATTCAAGGTACTTGAGACTCCCAAAGGCCTCCCACCTATTCGTGATCATGGTCATGCTATTCATTTGATTCCAGGAAGTGTTCCTCCAAAAATAAGGCCTTACAGATATCCATATGCCCAAAGGAGTGAAATTGAACGTATGGTTGCAGAAATGCTAGAGGATGGTATAATTATCCAACTAGACTCAATAAACGAAGCAAGTGATGAATGTAAGAATGATGAAGTAGGGTGGGAACTCATTCAAAAGTTGCAGAAGATCCCAGTTCAAACAATATTTCTAGAACTTGATAAGGAAGGAAAAATCATATTGGAACCTGAAGCAGTCATAGAACCGAGAAATCAACAGCTACAAAATCGATCAATTTCTGAGTATCTCATCAAGTGGAAGAACTTACCTGCTGAAGATTCCACATGAATGGATGATAATTTTATACAGAAGAATCCAGAACTACTCAAGCACTGAGGACAACACTTTTTGAAGGAGAGGGGCATGTTAGGTCCCTATACTACTAGTGTAACCCCTATTGTTATTAGTGCAACCCCCTTATTATATTGTTGTGCCCATGTAGTCTCCATATTGTTATTATTGTGCCCCATAGAAGCCCACTATTATTATTGTTGTGCCCTTACAATATTATTGTTATGTCGGCTCTGATTATATTATGACCCCTTAGACTCCTATATATCGAAAGGAGGTCTTGTCATTTGCATCATCGAAGAATGGTTCATTTGTGTAATGTAAAGGAGGTTTCCCCCTCGAAGAGGTTGATTTCTAAGGCATTGATCTATCTTGTCTATCTTTTTGTGAGCTAGTTTCATAACACTTGCACTCTTTCCTGCAATTCATTGTGCCTCTACTAAACACAAGTTTAGTAATTTTGAATATGTAACTTTGGATATACAAGTTCAATAATTATGCATATATGAAGTATATGACTAATGTATTCCAAAAAATGGAGTGCAACTAGTGTGTGGAGTTTGCGAGTGGCTTCCATTGAGAGTGCACCAACATTATTTTTAACACCCATAAAATCCATCTGTCATATGTTGATGGGACAATGTATTTGAGAGATGTTTTCATTGTCAATAGCTGAAGATTTACTTTAACCCCATGAATTTCATGCGTCGGGTCTTGCTGGCACATGTAATGGGAGTAAAATATAATATTTCCTGTATGTTCACTCTTAAAGTCTCCTTGCCACACCACGGTTCATATTGACAAACATAGATAAAGTTTAATTAGGTTTTCAACTAAGAAGGACATGAATGTTTTCATGCCTTTATATAGTGAGCTTCTAGACATTATACTCTTTTATTTACCTCCAAAGCATTATGGTATTACTAGTTTATTTTATTGGATATAAACCACGTGAACTCAGTTTATTAGCAGTAAAGTAGTTTGTGGTGCCATTTGTGGACATTTTGGTATCAAATTATCACAAAGTGGTTTTTAGAAAACTTCATTGAAATTATAATGTCTAAAAGTATTGATGTGGAGGAATTAGTTGCAAAAAATAGACAATCATTTTGCGTTGTTGCATGCCTTTGCAAAATATGGGTGAGAGGTTTTGTTCATGTATTGTGAAATGGACAAAACACTTCATGTTACAATTATGTGGCATATGTGCCGAATGTGAATCTATGTGTGAAATAACCATCCTAGATCCATCTTTAACTTTGGATCTATCAAGTGCGGAGAGGGATCAAAACTCTTGAGATGCAAACATCTTTTAAAGTGAAAATAGATTTAGTCCCACTTGGCACTTGGTAGGTTCGGAGTTAAGATGGATCTAGGCTGCTATAATATATATGTAATTCACATTGAAATATTTTATTTGTAATTCACATTCTCCGCATTAAAATGTTAAAACATGCCCCTCATAATTTTTTTCTTGTATGCATACATTTAATTATTTTCCTTATCAATATTTTCTAAAAATATTACATATGAAATCCATATTAAACATTGAAAGAATTACAAATATCCCTCATACAACAATGAATTAGATAGTAGTTATTAATGGAAAGTGAAAATGTAAGAATACTTTTTAATTTAAATTACTTTATTTTTCTCCCTATAAAGTAGATATAAAATTATTTTATTTAACATGGGCATTAAAATATTTTACTTATGGTTGACAATATTTTTTTTTGTTATTAATATATATTCTTGTTTCAAATATCACATGTAGAGTGAATGTAGATTGAATTACACATCATGTAATAATACTATTTCCCATCATCTCCATATTAAGTAGTGAAGAAAATAAATTTCTTCCTCATACTAAAAAGTAATTTTTTTTTTTACTCATCTCCATATTAAGTAGTGAATAAATTATATTTCTTCCTCATACTAAAAGGTAAAGTAATTTTTTTTACCTTATATCTCTATATAAAGTTATGTAAAATTAAGGTTCAAATTGAAGTTTCTTAATTATGACCGACATTAATTTCTTTTGTTATTACTATTTTTAATTTGTTAATTTAAAGTATTATTTTACTATTTTTAAATGTAACATTACGTGACAACATCTCTCCCATACTAGGCTGTAAAGCGCCTCTGGGCGCAATTATCAAAATGTGGCTTGCGAATTGGGAAGGTGTACATCGACTTTTGTGAGTTTGTTGACAAATGTTATACATTCATTATGTGGTTAGTGATAACTTGCTTTTGGATGCCAAGTTTTATGGTAAAAAGATACGAAATGTAATGTGAGGTAAAGACAAAGGTGTAGATATTGTAAGTGAAGATGAATTTGCTGCTTCCAGGAATGAGAAGACATAAGGAACAAGTCAAACTAGGGAATGAAAATAACTGGTAAAGAGCATTCTGTACATCTAGGGATGTTTCTAGAGACTGCAACAAAGGTATTGGGTAGTATAATTTCCCTCCCATTGGTGAGGCTAGGATAAACACATCGACAACTTATGTAGTCTCTGATAGAAATGTAGAGAAGTAATATGAAATATGAATGTATACGTGGTTGAGGGATACATTGCATATGTAAGTATGACAACATCGAGGTTATAGTTGTGATATTGAAGATAGAAACATTTGTATTTTCACGAGAGATTTTTAGGTCTAATAGAGCTCTTGCTGAAGGGAGGTACTATAAGAAAAATAAATAATGAAATGAATGATGACAAGCTCCAACATTATATATATTGACATGGAATATTTGTATTAAGTGACTATATTATGCTATTGTTATACAATTTTAATCCTAGACTAATATATAATCGTTAAAGGTGATGCTAGCCCTATGTGGTAAACACACCATAACTAGTCCATGGTACTATAAAAGTTGTAATAAGAACTGATGTATTTACAAAGAGTGATATGCACATGGCAAGTTATATTGGGTTTATCTGCAATGTATATTTTCTATAGTCTAATATGTTTTCTTAAATTCTATATAAATTCCTATGTAATTCATAATTGTAAATCACGACTTGGGGAAATAGACTTGAAATTCAAACTAACACACATGATACAAATAGGGATGAGCTATATGCTTATAAGTTGCTATGATTGATACATCTTGGTTGATGTTGGCCTCATGTTTCTATACTTCGATGCAGGTGGGGTGCAGAAAGTATTACCTAATATAATTGTCATTAAATTATGGAGGAACAAGATTGAATCAATTATTAATATGTAAGGGCATGAGGATCACATCGAAGCCTTGCTTGGGGTAGTTTCCACATCAGATCCTCATACAATAATTATCTCAACATAATTCATGATGGAGCTCATTAAAAGACACTTAAAGGATTTCAATATTCACGTTGAACCTAGGATTAACATCATTAATATAAGTAGGAAGTCCTAGGCTGGACCATTCAAAATAGAAGCTGCTCGAATTACACATTCCATTCTTTATTATCGTGGGTATTATCGTTTGTTATTGTTTCAGCCTCGATAAGGTATCATTTTGCCAATTTATCTTGTGGAATTAAATCTTAGACGAGCATTGGCCGTGAAGCTTGAATCAATTTTTCATTTTGAAGAAAGGTGTATGATTATGACTATCTCAAAATAATGGTGTGAATATTCCAAAAACATGGTTGATCATTGTCGCAATATGGAAAGAAACACATACTTTTTCTTGCAAGTGTTTGCAATGAAGGTGTCACCTATAACACCATGACAACGTTATCGACCAAGCGAAATTGATCATGGGTAGTATTGTCAAATCCCAAATCCATCGTTAAGGCTGTATCACACTTCTGAGAAGGCAGTTTAGGCAGAAGCCTCTTGAAATCGATACCCAACAAGAGCCTTCCACATAAGAAAATGGGAGTGGGGCCATGTTTTCCATTGGGTGGCTGAGCCGCATTATTGGGTGCACTACTTGCAATCCAATATATCCTCCTCACCATCAATTTCACCGAAAACCTTCCCTTCGTTGAACATTGCATGAATTGTCATGTGGACCAACTTGAAAATCGGAGTATACATGTGGATGTGTGTGTTACACTTATGATTGGTCATAACCATGTGTTTGTGACCATTTTAATCACCTCCAATAGTTGATGCAAGTAAGTTCACATGAAAAACGAGTGGTTGCTTAGTAAATCAATGCCACACAAGAACAAACATGACATCAATTTTGAGATATAAGCCTTCATGCATAATAATAATAATAATAATATAGCAAAAAGTGATAGTGGTGGTGGTGAGGAGGATTGTATTTATACATGTGCAAAGCAGAATGGATACTACCATTAAAAAGCAAATTCAAAGCCCAATACTAATGTTAGTACTTCTCTGCAAGACATTAGAACACTGTGTAAATAGGGTTGTTTGAATGTGGCCCTCCACATTCCCATAAAATATTTCGGCATGATTTTGTTCATCTCTTGCACAAATGCATTAGGAAGAAAGCCTCAGTAAATAGAAAACAAGTCCACACACATATCAATCAGGGTGGATTTGTATTTACAACAAACAAACTTTTACACAACATGCTTGTTAGCTTGAATATCAAGTGTGGGAGTCTCGAGGTTGGTAACAAAGTTTTTAACTAATTCCCAAGCAAGACATGTGTTCATGGACGGTGATGATTGTAGTTTATGAGAGACCAGGGTTCTATCGGTAAGCATTGGAACTCTTTCTCCAAATGAAGCAAGCCGACATTGAACCCAATGAATTAATTCACTCTTTCCAGTGAATAGTTGAATTACTATTATCAATTTTCAATTATTCGAGTTCAAATCATGTAGAAGTTCTTCAATATTGGTAGATTGTATACATGACATTGTTTCGTTTTCCATGAAGTATTGCGTGAAGATTTAGAACACCATAAACAAGAGCTACGTATAGCGTGAAGATTTAGAACACCATAAACAAGAGCTAAGCATAGCCTTGGACTTGAATTGCGATTATTATAATACCTTCAGATGAATTAAATCTTTTTCACAAATATTATCATAAGTTTGCGACTAGAAGATTGCTCGACATGTTATGCAACCAACTTACAAAATAGAAGAAAAGATAAATCAACGACTTCAAAATCAGCCTCTTCGAGGGGGAAACCTCCTTTACATTACACAAATGAAAAATTCTTTGATGATACAAATGACAAGACCTCCTTTCTATATACAGGAGTCTAAGGGGTCACAATATAATCAGAGACGACATAACAATAATAATGTAAGGGCACACCAATAACAATAGTGGGCTTCTATGGGGCACAATAATAACAATATGGGGACAACATGGGCACAAAAATAACAATGAGGGGCTACAATGATGATAATAATAAGGGAATACACTAGTATTATAGGGACCTAACATGCCCCTCTCCTTCAAAAAAATATTGTCTTCAATGCTTGAGTAGTTCTGGATCTTTTTGTATAAAATTCTCATCTGCCCTTGTGGAATCTTCATCGAGTAAGTTCTTCCACTTCACGAGATACTTTGAAATTGATTTATTTCGTAATTGTTGAGTTCATGTTTAAGTGGCTGCTTCAGGTTCCAATATGATTTTTCCTTCTTCTTCAAGCTCTCGCAATATTGTTTGAACTGAGAGCTTGTCACCTATAACCTTCTTTATGCATGAAACATGGAAAACTAGGTGCACTCGGGAAGATGCATGAAGTTCCAATTTGTATGCCATAGTACCAATTTTTTGCAACACCTTGTACAAACCATAATACTTTGGTGATAATTTATTATCCTTCTTAGCTTGCTTGAGGGACATTGGTTTGTATGGTTGTAGTCATAGAAATACCCAGTCACCTACATCAAAACTTCTTTTGCTGCGATGTTGATTTGCCTATTCTTTCATTCTATTCTGCACCAAAGTTAGGTTATCCTTTAAGAGTTGGAGAACTTTTTGTTGATGCTCGATGTGATCTTCCACTGCTTGAAACTTAGATTTTTCTCTTAAATATGATGTGATGGACGGTGGATGATATCCACAAAGTGCCATATATGGGGTCATTTTTGTTGCAGTATGGAAGGAAGTGTTATACCACCATTCATCCAAAGGCAACCATTTGACTCATTGTGTTTGTTTATTAGATACAAAGAAACAAATATATTCTTCCAATTCACTATCTCAGTTTTCCCATCAGATTGAGGATGTTAAGATGAGCTATGAGCTAACTGAGTACCGAGACAAGAAAATAATTATGTCCAAATTTTTCCAGTGAAAATATGATCTTTGTATAGATAATCTTCGGCAAAATCACATAACCAATCTTTTGTCGACGCGTTTCGAACCAACCAGTGTGGTTCATCGTCAGGACGTTTTAGGGTATTAACCTTGTCCCGTTTATGATAATATTGGATTTATTAGATTAGATTTTTTGGTTCCATTATTTTGATTAAATATGCTTCCTTTACTAATGTCTAAAAAACCCTTTTAAACCTTATAAGTAATATTATATTTACCTAATGGCACATTTAACTTTAATAATAGAATATTGAGTATATATTGAGTAATTAATAAATATAATTCGGTTATTTATATATTAAAGGAGACATTGTTTACCAATGACCATTAGGTTTAAAAGAGAATTAGATAGTAGTATAAATAAATATATATATGATATAACAATAATATTGTTATTCTAGTATTAATAAACGTGAATATTACTTTATTCTAATAATAATAAATTTTTTAATAAGAACTCTATTTATTATTGATATTATGAATTATTAAATAAATATGGATTCATTAATAAACATAGGTGATTATTGAATAAATAATTGAATGGTAAAATTTTTTACCGAAGATAACTAAATTCTAAGATTAACATTTATTTATATTTAAATAATATTAGAATGATAATATTTATAGATTATTATACTTAAAAAATAAAAGAAAATAATAAACATGGATATTATATTTTTCAATAAGTTTAATCTTAGATATTATTACAGCTATTTTTATGTTTATAATTACCTGTTTTAGCTATTATATAGGACCATTATATGTAAATAATAAATATTAAAATAGTATAATTTTACCTAAGATAACTAAATTCTAAGAGTATCGTTTATTTATACTTAAATAATAGTAGAATAATAATAATTATAGATCATCTAATAAATATATGACCATTATATTTAATACTCATATGATTAAATGATTTTAATCTTAGATATAATTAACAAATTTCACTGTTTTAGCTATTTATAGAAATGTTAATAGTTAAATTAGTGGTTTGACCGGGATCCTTAGGTCAAATTAGCCGTTGGCAATATAGCCGTTGGAGTCTCTGCACACTCTATTTAATCAGCTAATCCGGATTGGTTCTTCAACTTGTCCTGACGATGAACCACACTGGTTGGTTCGAAACGCGTCGACAAAAGATTGGTTATGTGATTTTGCCGAAGATTATCTATACAATGTTATGGATCACAGAAGTCTAAATTCCTTAATAAATATGATCTTTGTCACTTATAATAATCTTTGGGTTTCCATGTAGCTTTTGAATTGTTTCCATAAATGTAGTAGCAACTGTACTGGCTTTAAACGGATGTGATAATGCACAAAAGTGTGCATATTTGGTAAGTCTATCAACTACCACCATGATGATACTCTTTCCTTCGGACTTGGGTAAACCTATGATAAAATCCATTGAAACCTCCTCCCAATGTTGACTTGGAATGGATAAAGGTTGTAATAGACCTGGGGTCTTAATTGTCTCAACTCTATTTTGTTGGCAAGCCAAACATTCTGCCATAAACTTTTGAATATCAGATTTAAGGCCATCCCAAAAAAATTCCTTCTTAACCATGCGGTAAGTTTTTAAAAATCCTGAATTCCCTCCTAAGGGACAGGTGTGCAATTCCAGAAGAATATTTTGCTTGATTTGGGGATTCTTACAGAGGTATAAGCAATCTTTGTACCATAACGAATCATTTTTCTAGCTAAACGTATCAGATGTACTAGGATCTTGCTGCAACTTTTGAATGAGCTCCCACACTTCTTCGTCATTCTTCCATTTTGGTTAGATAATAGAAATGGCATAAAGCAATGCTTCCACATCCTCAGCCTTTCTTGAGAGTGCATCTGCAACAACATTTTACTTCCCTTTTTTGTAGATGATTTCAAAGTCATAACCCAACATATTTGTGACCCATTTTTGCTACTCTTCTGAAGATCATCTTTGTTCTAAAAATTATTTAAGACTATCATGATCCGTTTTTACCTTGAAGTGTCTTTCCATTAGGTAAGGTCACCATTTTTTAAGTGCCTGTAGTATTGCCAACATTTCCTTCTCATTAAATAGCTTTGTGTAAATACTTTCCTTTGATTCGATGACTTTCAAAAGCAATGGGTCTTTCTTCTTGCATTAAAACAACACTAATTCCATTTCATGAGGCATCACATTCCACAATAAAGGTTTTTGTGAAGTTTGGCGTAGCTAAGACCGGTGCTTGGCACATTGCCTCTTTAAGATGTTCAAAGGCTTTCGTTACTTCTGGAGTCCAAGAAAATGCATCTTTATTTAGTAATGTTGTTAGAGGTGCTGCCATAATTCTTAACAAACTTGTGATAATACCCTGTCAACCCAAGAAATCCTTGCAGATGCTTTATGGATGTGGGTATTTCCATTCCTTAATGGCTTTAATTTTTATAGGGTCTACCTTAACACCTTTATGAGATATAATATGACCCAAATATTCCACCTCTTGTACTCCAAAGAAACATGTTGATAGAGTGCTGTAGATTAGTATATCATCAAAAAATACTAACACACATTTTCTAAGGAAGGGTTTGAAAACAAAATTCATCAAACCTTGAAATGTAGAAGGTGAATTGGTAAGGCCAAAAGGCATGACCAAAAATTCATAATGACACTCATGAGTTCTAAATGTTGTTTTCAGAACGTCTTCAATCTTCATTCTGATTTGATGATATCCTGAATGAAGGTCCAACTTAGTGAAGTAAATTGCTCCATGCAATTCATCCAATAATTCATTAATGACAGGAATGAGAAATTTATCTCTAATAGTGAGCTTGTTGAGCTCCCTACAATCCAGACACATGCTCCATGATCCATCCTTCTTGTGCACCAATATTACTGGAGCAGAGCAAGAACTTTGACTAGGTTGAATTATACTAGCCTCTAGCATTTCTGCAATTATACATTCAATTTCACTCTTTTGGGCATAGGGATATTTGTAAGGCCTGATGTTTGGAGGAGCACTTCCTGGAATCAAATTAATATCATGATCGTGATCACAAATAGGTGGGAGGCCTTTGGAAGTCTCAAATACCTTGGAATGATTGTTCAAGACTTTTTGGAGATCTGGAGAAATAAATGATTTCGATGTGGGAACCTCTAGCGAACATAATTGTGAAATTACGTCACGTTGTTATTTCTTTAGAAGCTTTGTCATGCCATTAGAGCTTATTATCTTCATGGTTTCCCGACGATACCCCTTAATTCAATTTCCTTTCCTTCTGAATTTTTTTTCAAGAAAAGTTCTTGAAAATTAAAAGCTATCGCGCCCAAAGATTGTAGCCATTGGACTCCTAGTACAACATCAGCACCACCCATTGGAATGGAAAGCATTGGAATATTAAACACATATTCTCCCATGAATAGCTTGATATTATGACACTTTCCATAGCAATTTATGGTTCCTCCATTTGCAACCATCACTTGATACTCTGGTGCTGGATATAGGAAGCAATTCAATTCCTTCGCTATCTTACAATGAATAAAATTATGGGTACTGCCCGAATAAATCAACACTATTACCATTTTCTTCTTGATATGTCCTTCTATCTTGATACCATACATATTAATTGGGTTCCAAATATAAAGTCGCAATGCATACCTTTTGTGTGTTTTGCATATTATGGAGATCAAAATATTGCTCCATCTGTAGTATCCATGTTACGGGATCCTTGCCATCAAACTTCCTCATACCGATCTTTGGAACATGGTGAATCTTCAATCCAATGTTAAAGTCTATGAAATCACGACTAACATTTCTTTTGTTCTCATTATGAGTTTCCTCTACTACCTTTTCGCCATTAAGAAGCATTCTTGTAGCAACTTTGCCAAACCTCCTTTCAAACCTTCCATGTCTTTCTTCAAATCTTCAACGTTTACTTCTAAACCATCCATCCTAACTTCTGCGCCATCCATATTAGCTTCCACACCATTCATCGTAGATTCCATGCCATTCATCTTCGCTTCCATTCCTTTCTTTAAACCATCCTTTTTAGCTTTTGTTACTTTTTGTGAGAGTAAAATTTGTTGCACTTGGTCTCGTAATTTTGATATATCATGTTGCATTTCTTCCTCTTTTTCATGAGTCATGCTAGAGTTTTCATGTTGCTTACTAGGTGTTTCCATTTTCTTTCTTTGGGGCATCAATTAATTATAATTATGCTTCACTATGCCCTTTGAATTCCTTCAAATTAATTTTTCAAACCAAACTTATGAAAATTTTTAAAAAGACTACACACCTTTTTTTTTGCTTTGTAGGAGCTAGATATTGAATCTATTGTACCTTTATAATTTCGAATTTCCAAGATCTGAAATTTCGTCCCGCGGTAGCCCTCTGAGTCCTCTTTCCAACCCCACAAGTCTGATCAAGATTGGATTCTCGAAGAAAGAGTTATTCCAAATCTCCCACGGTGACCTGATTATAGATTGGTTCAGTAGAGCGAACTTGTACGAAGTGCCATGTGTCATTGTTTGGACCTTAGGATCTGGAAACAATACAAAGAAAATTAAAGTATATCTTCTTTCTGCACATTTTTACAAAATTTCAATTTGATGCGTAGAGAGAAAGTTATGACGATTTTCCCTAGGTCACTTGTTTGAGATATAATTAAGGAGCCTGCAAAAACCCTAACTTCCTTGGATAATATCTCCGAAAATATAGAGAGACAAGATCTGATATTCATACGAAAGGTTCATCAAGATTTCAGCTCAAACGAGTTTTAATTTTAGCTTCTGAAACTTTGTAGGCGAAAATTCCACGATGACCTATTTGAAGCAGCGAAACCCTAGAATCCAAAGCTCTGATACGAAATGCTATGAAACCAACTCACAAAATAGAAGAAAAGATAGATCAATGACTTCAAAATTAGCCTCTTTGAGGGGGAAACCTCCTTTACATTACACAAATGAAAAATTATTCAATGATACAAATGACAAGACCTCCTTTCTATATATAGGAGTCTAAGGGGTCATAATATAATCATAGGCGACATAACAATAATAATGTAAGGGCACAACAATAACAATAGTGGGCTTCTATGGGGCACAATAATAACAATATGGAGACAACATGAGCACAACAATAACAATAATGGGCTACAATGAAAATAATAATAGGGGAATACACTAGTATTATAAAGACCTAACACGACATGATTCATGCTTTTGTTTCATCATAATTAGTGTCCTTATGTTTAAATGTAATGACCAAGCAATGAATGTTAAGGTGTCGAGGTTTCTATCACAGAAGATAAACCAATTTCAATATCAATACCAATTACATGTACAATATTTCATGTCTTTATGGATTGGTAAGAGAACAAATTAGAAAAGTACGGTACATGTTATCTTGAAATCCTACCTGAAGTCTTCAAAGCTGGATTTCCATTGAAAGAGCAAGGCATGATTCTCTCATTGTACACATGTTGGAGGCTTTCTTACGAGAAGAGCCATTAGTTCCTTAAAAGACATGGTATTGTTCTTGCTGTAAGGAACATTGTTAGATTAGCAAAAGGTTGGATTTGTGGAAGTTACCCAAAATTATAATGGTAGTTTATTGAAGAGATATTTATACAAACTAGTTAAGAAACATAAAATAGAAACAATTGTCAATTGTCCTATTCATGACTTTGAACTAACAGGATATGCGCCAAGGAGGAATGGACTTCAGGGGCATATTTATAAACATAAATATGAATGTAAAAATGTTTGTAGATTAGTGATCGTTAGATTTTGAAACATGTTACATGAACCTCATCTTTTGACACTTGTACATGATAAAATTCCTCCATAAGTCACTTGAGATTATAAACACAAATATGTTAAATGGTTCTGGGATGTACTTTTGAACAAACCATGGTTCAAGTATTGTAACGTGAATATAAAGAGAATACAATTCAACTATAACAAGTTATAATTGGTTTATCACCAATTGATGGAAAAATTTAATGCAGGTTTATATACAAGCTATCATAGGTTAGTGGTAAGTTAAGAAAGATACTATAGTGGGATCATATGCATGTTTTGTTACATGGATACAAGTATCATAACCAAGATACAAGTAGTGTAACATGATTCCTTTAGGGAGTAAAATGTAAGTGATAGGTATATTACATGTTATAACAAGTGTCACAGGTAAGTGATAGGGTTATAACAAGTATAACATATTACTATAGGTAGATTAGTCACTAGTAGGTGACAAATCCTTTACAGGATTATGACAAAATTGTCATCAATGGGTAACCCATTTACTATAGGTTTTATAACAAGGTTAAATACAAATTATCACAGGTTGGTCACAAGCTAGTGACAGGGTGATGACAAGTTTATACTAAACCCACATCAGGATTTTGGTAGGTTATAACACATTTATAACAAGTTATAATAGGTCTTGTGCTTGATTTATTACATGCTAATAGCAGATTGTAGTAGGTCTACAACATGATTTTAACATGTTTTATGCACAAGATGTGACAGGTCTTCTGACATAGTCTTGATAGGTCACAAGACCATGTAGGAATATGACAAAATTAATGATAAGCTATGGTAGGGTTATGCCACAAGTCATAACATGTTTGGTATAGATTTGGAAATGCATTTGATTAAAGTTTGACTAGAAGTTCAAGCTCTAATTAATCACCGCCAAGAAGGAAATAACCAACTTAGCATGGATTTGGAGAGGAAAATGCTTGAACTTGAACATAAATTCCAAAGAATTAGAGAAAGGAGAAGCTTGAGATGGTTCTATCAGTTTGCAGATGCTTAAGCAACCCAATGACAAAAAAGAACTCTGCAATAGTTATGTTAGTTGAGTAGATTAACTTATCATTATATGCAGGAATTGTATATAGCAAAAGTAGTAATTAAGATTGCCGGGTGATTATATGCAGGGGTACATACATAAATTGTATACCAGGATTGGCATTGTAGGAACACTGCTTCTTGGTTGAGGCACAACAATGCCAGCATCGCATGATTTTTGCATCATTGCCACACTTTAAGAAAATTATAGAATTATGTTCCGTATTTAGTTGAATGCTTACATGCATATGAGTGATGTAGTTCTTCTTGAAATTGAGAACATGTGTATATGAATCAAGGTTACCTGTTGCTAATGTTAATTCGATTTTGATGTCCTCTAAGTATAATGTTGGCGGTGTTGGAAGTGCATGCTTGTGATAGTGTGTGGTTAGCATTAGACGTGTGGAGGGTGCTCTAGGATGAAACCATGTATGAAGACATGGACTTGCAGCTACAGAGTGGGAGCTCAAGTCATTTTGCATCAACAAAATTAGATTGTGGATATATCATGCACTAAGGACATTTCATAAAATAGGGGGGGAGGAATGCAATGCCCCCGTCATTTATTAGTAACTAAATATTATTATTTAGGCTGGTAAGCCAGAATGATGTTATGAGGCCTGCATGCCCATGTAACCAAATTAAATAGATTGTGGGGCCAACATGCCCAGATGGATATGTGTATAAAAGTTACCAGGCCTTAAGGCCTAGATATGTAATTAGGTCATAATTAAATATTATAATAATATTAAAATATGGTTAACTACAAATCCCACTCAATGAAAAGAGTATATGGGGCGCAACTCTAGCGAAAAATGCAACAGTTGGGTTATTTTGGGGAAAGTTCACCGTAGGGCCTACATGGTTGTAGTAAGTGCCACTTGGCTAGTTAGGTTCATGCAATTATAAAAGGTTATGTTTTACCTGTAAAGGGGATTCATTAAGTTAGGGATGGCTGGAGGGGGGGATTTGGTTAGTGAGTCCTAGGGTTGGATTCTAGACTGGCCGAGGCGTGGTTATTAAGTTAACCGTGCCGTATGGATGCATCCTATTTATGATGCGAGCCCTTATGCTGGCTTCGGGATCTTAGTGATCCATGGGTTTGTTGGCCCTATTTATGGCTTGGAATCCATGTAGTTCTGGTGAGATCTCAATGTTAGTTTATGGCCTGGACGGTGCCTAGAGCCCTGGAGCAACACGGATGTTGGGTTGGCACCTTGACAATTAGCCTAGAGAGTGCTTGGATTCCTGGAGCAACGTGTCTGTTAGGCTCGAACCTTGACCATGAATATGTGGTATTTTGCGGTTACTGTTGCCTATGGAGTTTCCACCTCAACTCAGGGGTGACTTGTAGCTTAATTAATGAGCCACATGGTCTACGACTAGGAGGAGCGTTGAGAGCATGCAATTAGTCGATCTCTTATGTACATATAAGCATCTCTGTTTTACATGTATATGTCTATATATATTATGATGATATTGCTAAGATGAATTACCGGGAAACCCTAATTCTAGGGTATCGTGTTTAAATTCCAATTATCAATTGACATTCCACTGTGCATATGTATATTATTATGCATCCCATGTTTTGCTGATATTTTTATGTTAAAGCCATATCCAATATTTGGTGCTTAGAGTTTAAAGTTCTGTTGTGGTTAATGTGAATCTGTTATGCTCAATGCTACTGGATTGGATTAATTACATATGTGGTGGATATGTCTTATTTACTCCACTATGGACACTTATTCACAATTAAGGTGATGTTAGATGCATATATATGGTGCACACTCCTCTATTTTTAATAAATGTAATTTCCTAGTAGTGAGAGAATTATGGCAGATTTAAACATAACCGCTTTTGTAGTTAACATTAAAGGATTTTAAGTAGTGTTAGTTGGGTGGTGTTTCTCGGTTGGGGGCCAAGGACATTACAATTTCCTTTAGCGACCGCAAAGCGGTCCAAGGCTGTTGTTGGCCGGATAAATCATTCTTGCGGACAAGGCCGATCTCCCTAGTATCAAAAGATATCTAGCAACAAACAGGACAAGCAAATCTACCTTTCTCTAAACATATTGCGATTCATTAATAAAAGCTATAGAGGTGTTTTAGACCCTACCTTAAGTCCAACACTAGTTTGTGGTAGCCATCCTTCAATCGTCCGAAAGAGTTTCCTTTTGAAAACATGCAATCACAAACAAGCACACATCAAATAACACCTGCATAGCTAATATAATAAATCATATTGATCATGGTGATCAAGGAATCCATGAAATAAACCATAAAACACAACTTATTGATAAAAATAAACTTGATTGTATTAACTTTGAAAATAGAAGAACTTTACAACCTTTGGTGCCTTGATGTTGTACAAGCTCCTCCCAGGGTCTGAAACAGGAATCTCCTCTACTTTGACAAGCCTCACACTCTTCCAAATGAGATCAACAAGGTATGTAATCTTTCCTCACAAAAGCTCAATTAGGAAGACTAAGTTCCAGCAACATTTCACCTCAAAAATATTTAGCTTCCAACCTCCCCAGTAACCAACCCAATGCTTCTTTTTATAGTGCAAAGGAAGGATGTTATAGGTCCACCTATGAAGGGATAGAGTCCTCCTTCAAAGGGATAAGCTCCTCACATCAAGGGGTTAGCTCCTTAAGGTATGGGATGCATGAACCTTAAAGGAGCGAACTTGCCACCTCAAGATTCCTTCTAGAAGCTTCCAGAAATGACTCAAAGTGAGTTTTTAAGAATGTACTTGCACCTTTTTGACTTTTACAGGGGTCCGCACCCATTACACAGAGACAGAGCGGTTAGGTGCGCAGGGAACATGACCATTAGGTGTGGGACCGCAGGTAATACTAAGAAAAAGTGCGGAACCAGAGTTTTAGAGACTTTTAAGGGCTTTTTATTATTTTCAAGGCTTGACATGAAGAACTAAGGTTTAAGACTTGCAAAGGAGGAAAGTATGAGTGGTGATAGACTCACACCGATTGTAGAATGTGATGGTGACAATATTCTGTGCAATAGATTCCCCCCTAAAGTGTGAAGTCTGTAATAGATGAAAATAGAAGTTTTTCATGTATGAAGAGTGAAGTACTTTATCATTTCAAGGATCATCCTGTGGACACCCCAGTCGGAACCTGTAAAAACATTCAATACAAAATATATATATGTGAACATATCATCGCTGAGGTAGGCATTCCCATGCTCAGATCAAAACTGACTAGAAAACTAACTAAACTACTCTGATACATGAATGATTTTGTAATACATCACAAGCATAGACATATGTAGACACAGTATGGGCGCAACCATCTATTTATGAATAGTCCACTGTATAATGAATAACAAAATTCCTCGCAGCCTGGATGGTGGAAACTAGATCCAGGGTCTTGATTTTTGCTTCCCAAACTAGTATGATTCTATCCATGTGAATGAATGTGTTGAAGTCGAACATGGTAGAAACCACTTGATTACCAGTCAATGATGTGAACTGTTAACAAGTGTGAGAGAAACCACCAGTAATGTCAATGGCTCTCAAAGTACTCAGTACAATCCATGAAATGTGAATAGATGAGATGATGTTGAACATGTCATAGAATCCTTTGATCGAAGGTCAATGATGCAACCTATCGTCGAAGGCGAGAAACCTGCCATTAGGGCATGCAGATTCCAAGGTACTGAAAATTTCTAGATCATCTTTCTAGATAATGAGCTGAAGTCGATAGAAAGCAATCTGTCGTAGGCAGGCCCACAACACGAAATCATAGATCAAGTTTGAAGAAATATATTTGGCAAGGACTAACTCAGGGATGGTCAAGATGGATGACAGATATTTTGCAGATGAATGGTTTATTTGAACTGACCTCTTGAACACATAACGACACTGCAGATGGTTTGGTGACAATTGACCCAAAGCTAATACCCAGAAATCAGCTGAAGACTTTCAATATGGTTTGATTAACTGTTAGGCAAAGGATTTCCCAACCCAGGTGAACAAAAAGTGTCGTGTTCAAGAGTGGTTATATGCTTTTCTAAAACACAAAGCATAACAAACAAGTTCATTTTTCTCTCTTTCCCCCCACCATTTCTGGCAAGTACCTCTTTATTTTTGACAAGCTTGAGGAGGATAACATTTTCTTGGTTATAAACTCATCCTTCGGATGAGTCCAACTTAGTTTAAAATTCGAACCCTAAGAAGGAGTGGTTCATTCCTGTTTAAAATTGAATAGGTCCTTTACTGTTTAATTTTAACGAGTTCAGTATAGGAAAAACTCGGTGTTTTTCAATTTTAGGGAGTCAGTAGAAAAACTTAAGAAAACTCCATGGATGTCCTTTTTCGTAAATTTGTGTCTCCCAAGCCCAAAAAAGTATAAAATAATACTTGAGAGAACCTCTTGACCATTACGATCGAGGAGAAATTTTCATAATTAGTGGCCCTGATCTGAAAAAGTAAAAAAGCGATCAAAGACACGTCGTTTTATAACCAATATCGAACTTGAAACGACAAAAGTCCGACAACCTTTTCATGTTTATACGGTAAGAAAAGAGCTATAAGTGGACTGTCCTTTTAATTCCATTTTAACGAGTTTAAAAAGGAAAAACTTGGCAATCTTTCCATATTTTACGAGTCAGAAAAGAGCTTAAAGAGGACTTGTCCTAGAGGAACGAGTGGTATAAAGGGTAGCAACTAGTTTTGGCAATGGAGGACCTGCTCAAAACATGTAATGGTTAAGAGGCTGGCTAATAGAACCACTCATAGATGTGGTCCCTCAAGAAGGGTAAACAACCAAGTGAAAGCATATGATCAACCAAAGAGATGGAGGCGATGGAATGAAAACGACCAAGGATCATCTAACAAAATTTAGTGGATAAAGACGGCAATCACGAGATGTAAATCGGGTATAGGTTCATTTTTACACAAGCTTAAACCATAGAGAACTTTGCTTGAATTCGGTTTCATGTTTACGCAAGCTTGAAACGAAAAACTATGCTTGTTATAAGTTCGCATGCCCCTAGCATAATGACGCAAAAACGAGGTACATGCCCCCCAAGCTTCATTGCGTTCAACCAAGTGGATGGAATGAAGGTTCACTTTCGATATCTTGGAAAGACTCGACTTGGAAAGGGAGTTGTTTCATTTTTTAATGATGTTGACACAGGAAAAGAACTATCCTCAAAACCCTTGTTTCATTTTTTAACGAGCTTGACACAAGACAAGGAACTATGCTCATGACATCCAGTTTCATTTTTTTAACGAGGTTGAGACAGGAACAAACTATCCTCGATACATCCGGTTTCATTTTTTAACGAGGTTGAGACAGGAACAAACTATACTCGCTGACTCCTTGTTTCATTTTTTAACGAGCTTGACACAAGACAAGGAACTATGCTCATGACATCCAGTTTCATTTTTTTAACGAGGTTGAGACAGGAACAAAATATCCTTGATACATCCGGTTTCATTTTTTAATGAGGTTGAGACAGGAACAAACTAACCTCGCGATAGGTCAAGAATCAGAAAACAACTGTACCGCCTGATATGCAGTTTCAAAGGGATTCAAAGGCATCACGCCATCACATTAACCCACCTCGAAATCGGAAGGTACGATCCAAGGATCATCTTCGATGAAATCATATGAATAGTTGCAATAGAAGGTGATACGCTAGGAGGAGGGACGGAAATATTTGCTAGTAAACCAAAATCTTTAATCAAACCTACCCCAACATCCTTGTAAGGAATAGTTGTTTTACCGACATGCTGAACACTATCAGTAGAGGCTGGGTCGGATGAGAAATAACTCAGTTGGTCTATTGTAACGATCTTTCCATTATGAGGAAACTTAACAAGCTGAAAGATCGATGAAACAATAGCAGTCATAACATAAGACCAACTGCGACACAGGAGAAGGTTGTAATCTAGAGGGGCATCAACCACTTCCACATCTAGATTTACAGTTTTGCCTTCAACCCCTATAGGTAAATCTTCCAAAATACCAAATGGATGGAACCCTTGGCCATCAAAATCCTTTAGAATTGTCGGAGATTTATTGAGTGTAGGAGAACCAAGAGATCTCCAACACTGGATCGACATAATACATGTAGAAGCTCCCTCATCAATCATAGTCCTAAAGCAAGGTTTGTTTTTGACTAACATTGGAATTTGGAAAGCCATTTGATGAGGAAGGCGGGGTGTACTTTTCTCTAAATCGAAGATTATTAGGTTCGAATCCTGAAGATCAACAGCTCCTATAGCCGACAATAGTAATTTACGCTGTGCTGGACATGATTGCAACACTTCCAAAGCCGGCATTGCTGAAGGGGCAATAGCTAAGTCTTCAACAATGTTATAATTCTGAGCAGCTCTCACATGTGGATTGAAAGCTGATTTCTGAAAAATACCTTTAGCAGGTGGTTTGGTTACTAATTCTGGGTTGGGTTTCTCGATCTGTAGTGGAGCAGACCTAGGAGGAGGTGTAGTTGATGGGTTTGAATTAGAAGATTCTGCTTCTTTACCATCAACATGATTTTTACTACCATAATCTTGCGATCGCGTCACAATCCTGACATGAGACATCATCATAATGGGTTCTTCCAAGGTATTTGAGGAAGAAGCAACTGCTTTACTATCTTGAGTAGGAGAAGGATCCTTCAAGACAGCAGGTGTTTGAGAACCTTTAATGAATTTCGAAAACTCTGCTCGATAGGGGCATTCTTTAGTAAAATGATCCTCGTCGTAGATGAAACAAGGATAGCGAGGTTTTCGTTTTTCGTCAATAGATTCATTTTTATTTGTTTTATCTTTTGAATTTTGATTTTTTTTGTTCTTCCCCTTCTCTTTACTACTGGATTTGGTCGTAGATGAATCTATGACATGGACATTGGCAGAAACTTCAGTGGAAGAATCTCCTTTCAGGGAATCAGGTAAAGTTATTGTAGGAGAAGAATTCTTTGAAGATTTCTTCTTGCTTTTAATACTAACTGAACCAATCATACCATCAGCGGCATGAGACCCTGAAGGAGCTGTAGTTTTCGGAAGATTAGGGATTTTTTCATGTAAAGTACCTGACTGCGTATAGACGAGGTCAAGGTACTGAGCCTGAGCAATGACTTGCTCTTCAGTGACAACTCCTGCCTTAGCTACATCTTCAGTGATTTTAGGTAACAATGATTTAACGAACCATTCTGCTAAAATTTGATCTGGAATGAAAACTTTCACTAAACGCCTTCTACGTCACCATTCATGAATATGATCAGAAATATATGTGGACGTGGATTGTTTTAGTGAAGTTAACAATTCCGTGCCATTGTCGTATCTGACAGGCAACTGAAAATGAGTTAAGAAAGAAGTGGCTAACTGACTGAAATTATAAAAAGAGCCTCGTGGTAACTCAATGTACCATTTGGTGGCAAGACCAATAAGAGTTCTTTGAAAAAGACGCAATCGAATTGAATCATCAATAATGGAATTAGATGCACACTAGAGGTGATAAGTCATCACATGATTTGATGGATCCTCTCCTGACTTACCCTCGAATTTTGGGATATCACTGGGAAACTTATTAGGCATTGGCGGCTAGTATAGAAGATAGTAAATCAGATCATTCATAAGGCGTGACAAATCAGGTAAATCCAAAGTTGCAATAAATGGTAACTGACGGTTAGGTTCACAAAAACCTTGTGTAATGAGACCAGCTCCAGGAGGAGGATAACCAAGATAACCTGGAATCAGATTTGCATTAGGAATGTTATAACCTCCCGGGAAACCAGGATTAACCGGACCAAACTGGGGTTGTTGAGGCTGTTGATAAGTATAGCCAGGGTATGGTTGATACTGATAAACTGGATTTTGTACAGTAGGATCGGATTGATACTATCCCTGATACGTTGACTCGTGGCAATTGTACTTGGACCAGCTTGTCCTGCAGGCATCTGGACCAAAGTCTGAATTGTAGGTCCTGACTGGGGCATAGAGACTTGAGGAGTTGACACTGATGCAGGGATAGTAGAAACCAGAGCTACAGATACTCTAGAAACAGGTGTGGTAGATTGAACAGAAAATGCAGCAGTTGCAGCAGTAGTTCGAGGCAGAGTCTGAGGTGAGCTAGGCCCAGGCGACTGAACTAAACCAGGTGCAGAGGTTTGAACTGTAGGTTGGACAGGTTGCTGGGCTGGACCAAAAACCAAAGGCTTTCTAGCTTGATAAGATAACTACACATTAGGTTGCAAAGTCTGTTGAGTTTGAGACAGATCCCACACCATATTCATTCCGGGACCCATAAAAGGTTGTACATATGGAGGACCATAACCTGGTTGAACGTAGGGCTGATAATTAGGAGGTACATTTCCAAATCCTTGTAAAAATGACTGACCAGAAGGCGGTTGGAAACCTTGAGTTGGGTACTGACCTTGAGGTTGATAACCCTGAGGCACGTATTGATTCTGGGGTTGAAAAGCATCCTAAGGAATATGGGGTTGACCTTGGGGTATGTACTGTCCTGAAGGTTGAAAACCTTGAGGTAGCCCTTCAAACGGGAACTGAATACCTTGGGGTTGCCCCCCAGGCAATAACTGACTACCTTGAAGTTGCACCCCAGGCGGTAACTGACTACCTTGCCCCCCAGGCAGTAACTGACTATCTCGAGGTTGAGGATTTGGAATAGTACCAGACATCATAAAAATCTACTCTACGTTCAACATTTTAGTTCCATTATTACTAGGTGATAACTGATGTTCAGTCGGTCGAGGAGTTGCTCCTGAAAAAGTACCAGAAAGTGACTGGTACCCCAAAGGAACAGTAGGACCGCCATATAAAAATGTTTCCGGTGATTGGGAAAACATGGATGACTGTCTTGACATGATTGATCAAGGATAATAATCTCTGGGTGTAGGATGAAAATAATCACACGCAAACAAATAAAATTTCAATAAAAGCACCTAAAGTCTCTAAAGAAACAAACAAGTGAATCACACGCCTAAAAAATCTAAGAGTTCAAACCACACACAAACTGTAACTTCCCGTACTAAAAACACTAGTTGGTGATGAAATCCAACGTCGTACAGAAAGAGCGGTTGGAATAGTTACCCCGACAACCTGCTTAATGAAACAGAATGGCACAAGTTTCTTCACATAACCATCTCGAGTGAAGAGAACCCCCCAGAAAGTCCAAGTGAGTCTAGTCGACGTCTGCTCCAGGTACAGTGAGACCCATCCTTCATCGTCACCTTAGGAAAGAATCTTAAGATTATGGTCACTAAGGTTACCAACAGTAACAAATACAACTGGGGGAATAGTCTACGATCCAATCTACGCGCAAAGGCAGAGTAACAAAGCTCAATCCCCTTGAAGGCTCCTCAACATGATCAATCTGAGGTTTACCAACAAGTGACCCCAAGCTCCTCGACAATGGTTAATCCGAGGTTTACCATTTTTAATACGCGCAAATCTTCTATCTTTCCCAATGAGACAGACTTGATTGTCTCAAAGGTTCGGACATGATTTCGTGATTGACTCCTTTAAGAGGAGCTTCTCAGATTATATAAATTACAATTGGATTTATTTCATATTGCAAGATATAGCTACTTGTTTGTTTTAACTATCTTGGAGAGTTAATTACTCCCTACTCCAAGATACTAGCCTAAGCTATATTGGTGATAAGAGCCCTAGAAATAAAAAAGATTGCTAGATCAATTTTAATTAAGCGTTACTTTTATGGGTTGTTTCTTAAGTCAATAGGTATGGAAATGAAACTTTGATGGTGTGAAGACTTGACCCAAAAACACTAAAAAATGCACCTAAGATGATAAACAATCCTTTTTTCCTTCAATGAATTTCTAGCTAAAAGAAAGAGTTGAGAATGCAATTCTTTTAAGAAACAAATCCTTCTTTCAACATAGAAATGAAAAGAAAATCCTTTTGTCTTTTTCAATAAGAACTCAAAACGAGACTACTAATTAAAGCTCACAAAAAATTCCTTTTCTTTTTCAACACTCAAAAACTACAAAAACAATTTTTTTTCAAAAGAGATTCTAGAATTTCTAGAAAACACTCAAAACTAAAAAACTAATTTTGAGATCTAAAAACTTGAAAAACCTAATGTATAAAAGCTTCAAATATTTTTGAGGACGTTTTACTTAGTTATTCAATAAACTAAGGATTAATTCATTCAGAAAAACAAATCAATAAAAAAACATCCAAATGTGTTTTCTTTTATAAAAATGAAATTCAAAACTTATAAGCAAGTTCGTTCAAAGCTTTGCAAAGAGAAAACGAAATCTATTTCTCACCAAGGACAGATTTCACAAACCAGTCAGACTCATCAAGAAGACAAAAAAGACCAGGGTAATCTAAGGTTTCTTAGGCTTCTAATCTCTGAGTCACTACAAAGACCAAGTGAAAACCAATCCAGGCATGCAAAACTTCTAGAAAATCATCTAAAACAAAAATACCAATGGAACTTACTTGCAAGAGATTTTTGACAGAACACATGCAGATCTGGGTAGGCACTAAAAGCCGTAAATAAAACCTAAATTTAACTGGAAGAAAACATTTTAAGTTTTTCAAAAATTTTGACAGGGTTTGCAGGATTCCAAAAGAACCAGATGCGGTACCGCTCTGTGTACTAAAGGAAAAGTGCAGAGAGGTCCGCACTGTCTGTAAAAAGAAAGTGCGGTCCCCTGTAAACTTCGGAAAAACAAAAAATAATCCAGATCCTAAAAACTACCCAATCCCACACGCATCAAGCAAAAACCAGAAACAAGAACAAGTTTCTCAAGTCAAAGAAAAAGGAAAACCAAAAAACCAAATTCAGTTCCCCAACGGAGTTGCCAATTTGTTGGCCGGATAAATCATTCTTACGGACAAGGCCGATCTACCTAGTATCAAAAGATATCTAGCAACAAACAGGACAAGCAAATCTACCTCTCTAAACATATTGCGATTCATTAATAAAAGCTATAGAGGTGTTTTAGACCCTACCTTAAGTCCAACACTAGTTTGTGGCAGCCATCCTTCAATCGTTCGAAAGAGTTTCCTTTTGAGAACTTGCAATCACAAACAAGCACACATCAAATAACACCTGCATAGCTAATATAATAAATCATATTTATCATGGTGATCAAGGAATCCATGAAATAAACCATAAAACACAACTTATTGAGAAAAATAAACTTGATTGTATTAACTTTGAAAATAGAAGAACTTTACAACCTTTGGTGCCTTGATGTTGTACAAGCTCATCCCAGGGTCCGAAACATGAATCTCCTCTACTTTGAAAAGCCTCACACTCTTCCAAATGAGATCAACAAGGTATGTAATCTTTCCTCACAAAAGCTCAATTAGGAAGACTAAGCTCCAACAACATTTCACCTCAAAAATATTTAGCTTCCAACCTCCCCAGTAACCAACCCAATGCTTCATTTTATAGTGCAAAGGAAGGAGGTTACAGGTCCACCTATGAAGGGATAGAGTCCTCCTTCAAAGGGATACGCTCCTCACATCAAGGGGTTAGCTCCTTAAGGTATGGGATGCATGAACCTTAAAGGAGCGAACTTGCCACCTCAAGATTCCTTCTAGAAGCTTCTAGAAATGACTCAAAGTGAGTTTTTAAGAATGTACTTGCGCCTTTTTGACTTTTACAAGGGTCCACACCCATTACACAGAGACAGAGCGGTCAGATGCGCAGGGGACATGACCATTAGGTGTGGTACTGCAGGTAATGCTAAGAGAAAGTGCGGAACCAGAGTTTTAGAGACTTTTAAGGACTTTCTCTTATTTTCAAGGCTTGACATGAAGAACTGAGGTTTAAGACTTGCAAAGGAAGAAAGTATGAGTGGTGATACACTCACACCGATTGCAGAATGTCATGGTGACAATATTTTGTGCAACAACTGTACAATGTGCAAGAAGTAGAGATAGTGAAGGGTGTGTTGATTTTTCAAGTGCATTAGATACAAGCACAAATTTATGAAAACTGATAATTATTTCTAATGATGTAAATATTATTTTAGCAATTCTAGGTTGTAATTAAGTAATTAAACTTCAGAAATTCAACCATAAATGCATAAACATAATAAATATCTCAATGTAAAAAGACAACACAAACCTTACCCTGGGAAAACCCACTTGGGGGAAAACCCCAACAACCTTTTTTCTTAGATAAGTTATTTGATTCAATAAGAGATACACCTAATTATGCTAGTCAAGTATGATGGTAAAATTGATCAACAATGTTATGGTAAAACCTAGTTAAAAACCCTTGATTTCAAGTCAATATTTTTCCCAAGAACCTCGCCTTTCCTTGATTTGTCTAGGTTGAAATTCAGCCTCCCAGAAATTGCAAGAGAAACTCAACCCTTCTTCCTAAAATATGCTGCCCAAAATTTCGACCTTGTTGCCCATAATTTCAACCTGTTGCCTGGAATATGCCTAGAAAGTTACACGTGCAAAATTAGAGAGAGAGAGAGAGATGCTTGAGATGATTTTATCCTTCTTTTTGCCTCTTCATCCTTCTTCTTCTTTTCTTGGATGCTCAAAATATATCTTGTTGTGTGTGAGTTCAAATGGTGCTTTGTGGAGGAGGTTGAGTGCCTTATATATAGTATTCTAGTTGGCTTGAACATTTATCTCTTCACGGAAGCCGAATTGACTTGAAGGAGGGCCAACTTGACAAGTTTGGAGCCAAAAATTGAAAATTTTCTCTTTTGAAACCAACATGAAGGACATGTCTTATATTTTCATTATATATATGTGAAGAGATAAAATATTAATTATGAATATTGATCATATCTACAAAATTGAACACTCCATCTTAGCTAGGAAAGCATTCATATTGACTATCCAAATGTTCTTTTGTTGACAAATTTCTCTAAGAAAATGTTATAATAAGTCATCATTAGAATCATCCAATTACCATAATCCTAGTTAACAACTTTGATACATGGTAAATCAACAACATCAACAAATTACCATAATTCTTGCAGATACCTCTGACCTATGGTGTATCCTCACCATAATCCTAGTCAACACTCCTGACAAGTGGTACATAATTAGCATCAACTAGTCACAATATTGCTCGTCCATCTGACACATGGTATACAATCTAGTCACGATTCACCATCATTTCGGTCAATATCTTTGACACATAGTGAATCTCTAAAGGCCACACTCTACCTGAGTAATTCCAAGCTTGACACTAAATGAGATCTCTCAACCTATCAAGAGAATTTTGAGCCTGATGCTGAAAGGCACTCACTCAACTGAGTGATCTTAGGCCTCTAGGACCATTCTTCCTAATTCCAACCAACATACTTGACACAAGAAGAATGGTTGTCCTATGATGGACCATTCTCCCTAATTCTGGTCAACATAATTGACATAGGGAGATTGTCTATCCTCGATGCTATCTCGTCAGTTCTCCCTCTCACTGAGGGAGGCATTCTTAATAAGTCCAAGCTTGTCCCTGAAGTATACAAACTTCGCTCTAGATAGAGGCCTTGTGAGAATATTGATGCAAAAAAGCTGCAACTTTTCACACTATTCTTGGACTTGTAAATCTAGCCATAGGTTACACAAAAAGAATAAAACTCAACATAAGATAATACCAAATCATGTGCATATAAAATTCAGAAAATGATTCATTAATAATTTATTTACATAAGAATTATTCCTATTCCTCACTCTCACTCACACACTTCTCTCTCCCCCATGCCTCATGGGCTCCTCTTAATTTATACAAATGGATTAGAACCCAAGTAGGTTCTAGATCCCTTAACAAACTCCATCAATATTTCTCTTAATCCCTAAAATCTCTCATCCAAATCCTAAAAATCTTCTAATTCCACTTTTAACTAAACTAATCCTCTATTCTAGGATCCCCTAATCCCTAAGATCTCTATGAGATCTTTACAAGTCTATCATCACTCATATTCTCTCATAATTGAGAATATTTACAATTAAAACCTCACACACAAATTTTCCACTCAATTTATTAAAAAATATACAAATAAATTAAAACATCACACCCCTTAATCAACCCAATATACAATGATTTTCTGAAGCAAGATGCTCCTGCATCAAACTCCCGATGTAGAAAAGAAAATTTCATAGATTCTTGTCTATGAGGTCTGCCACTTTTTTGTAGTAATGTGACAACTACAAGTCTCAATGGCTTGCTACCTCCAGGATTCCAAACTCTGGTTTGCTGTTGGTCCTTCAATCTTTCTTCCCGATGCTGTTTACAAGATAACAATTCATTGTGATTACATTCAGGTTCCATATTTGGAAAATTTTCTTCCATATGTGCAATATGTTCATGTTCCAACAACATTTTCATTTCTTCAATTTCAACTTTATTATCATTCTCTATGTTTCCGTTGCGCCAAATTTGTTGATTTGAAGGCATATTGTCACATTCTGAATTTGGATTATCCAACCATTCTTCTAGAAATTTTAATTCTGCTTCAATATTACTCATGTTGACATCTGAAAGTAATTGATGATTATTAACAACTTCAATTATTTTTCCACCTTCAGCATCTTTAACATTTCCTGCATCCACAAAAAAGCTATCAGTTTTTAAAATACAAGACCTTTCGACCTCATTATATTCTTAAAGCACCAATCTCCCATCATAGACTTTTTGGATTTCAGTAAATCCTCTTTGTTGTGACTCAATTCCTTTGAGTCTCTCCTTTTCCAACAAATCAATATGAATTTGTTCAAGTTCTCTGAACTCGTTCATCAGCTTTCCATTCCACTTCTGTTACAATAGGTTCCATCTAACCCGTTTACTCATTCTCCATCCGTGTCTTCGGTCTTCATTCTCTTTTCCTTGTAGCCATTCTGTTAATATGTCAAGTTGCGCTTTCAATTCTTCGATATCTTTCTTCATCTTCTGTGCTGTACTTTATCCTGTTTACTGTCACCTGCAATAACTAACACTTTACCAAGTTCTTTTCTCTAAACTTGGCCAATGGTTCACCTCACTTGAACCCACTCCTGAGCAATCCTTGCTCCTCTTTGCCACAAATAAAAATTTCAGTATCTCTTCAAATTGTACTACAATGACCAAAATTTTTGAATATAGGGCTCTGCTGATCATGCACTCCATTACAATCAAAGACTCAATCTCTTAATTTGACTTGACTTGACTTTTTACCTAAACTCTTAAATTTGACTTGACTTGACTTTTTCACATAAACTCTGAAATTTTACATCAATAAATATATACTTTAATTTTACATTTAAAAACTCTCTTTCAACTCTATACTCTAAAAAAAATCACATTTCATGACTAAATCCACCCTTTACAGATCCACCCTTTACAAAAACTTTAAAACTAACCTAAACTCCTTTCCACACTTTAAACATTCTCATATAAGTCCCCTCTCTCAGAATTCTTTAAAATCTCTCCTATAAATATTCTCACTAAGTCTCCCTTGGAAACACTCCATTCATTCTCTCACATTCCACTTACTACCTCTCATCATAAATTAAAAACTACCATGCTTCATTACAAACCATGAGAATTTTCACTCTTTTTTGTGATGTGTAAACTAATGCGTTAAAAATTTAGTGAACCAAAGAAAAAATAAATAAATGATGATCTCAGTGTGTAGTATTTGACAAAAAGTTCAAAGGATGATTTCTTTGCCACCGCCAAGGAAATTGATGTCACGAAGGCTTCGTTTCAGGCTACCATTGAAATTACCGCTCGCCATTTATACTTCGTCAGCCTTGTGTAATGGACCATTTTCTGCTAAAACGTAATGGACCACATCTCCTATAATTGCATGTACAAATACATTGACTTCGTCTTTGGTGTAAATTTCGTTTCCTTTTGTACGCAATTTTAAGTATTACAGATGCAATTTTTTGCATGCGCCTCCTTTGTATGCGCTCGTTGATTCGTAGACCTCTGGATTCTCACTTAAGTCCAAAATATGGAGAAAAATAAATTCTGGAAATTGAACACTACAATTAGGCGCACTTTCCTCTATTTAAAATATGGAATTTACCAGTGAGCAGTCAAGGAGACTGTTAATGCGATCTTCTCATGTTACGATGATACTTACAGTCAACTTGCATTACCCACATTAAATCAATACCCAAAACTGAATAAACACGTGTGCAGTGCTCAATACAATGCTATAAATTTCGTATATCGAGATAGCCAGCAACAATGCAGCATTTAGCCTTCTAGCTTATACGTCTGTAGGGTCACGCAAACAAATAAAAAGAAAGTGTATGCGCTGTGGGAAAAAACACGTATACACCTAGAGAAAACATGTATGCAGGTATCTCTCCAGAAGACAGCAGCGTATCCACTTTTGCTTTACTTCAAGCTCATTACTTAGTTACGTTTTAATACATGTGTGTAAGTCTCCACCCACAAGTCTTTATCAATTTCCTTGGTTCTGATAACACTTCAACTTTTCACACTATTCTTGGACCTGTAAATCTAGCCATAGGTTACACGAAAAGAATAAAACTCAACATAAGATGAATAAAACTCAACATAAGATAATACCAAATCATGTGCATATAAAATTCAGAAAATGATTCATTATTAATTTATTTACATAAAAATTATTCCTATTCCTCACTCTCACTCACACACTTCTCTCTCCCCCATGCCTCATGGGCTCCTCTTAATTTATACAAATGGATTAGAACCCAAGTAGGTTCTAGATCCCTTAACAAACTCCAACAATATCTCTCTTGATTCCTAGAATCTCTCATCCAAATCTTAAAAATTCTCTAATTCCACTTTTAACTCAACTAATCATCTATTCTAGGATCCCCTAATCCCTAAGATCTTTATGAGATCTTTACAAGTC
This sequence comes from Pinus tabuliformis, assembly GCA_031772625.1. Taxonomy (NCBI): domain Eukaryota; kingdom Viridiplantae; phylum Streptophyta; class Pinopsida; order Pinales; family Pinaceae; genus Pinus; species Pinus tabuliformis. Next base: position 796,539,790 of record CM062813.1, on the reverse strand, counting down.
TATCATCGCTCATATTCTCTCATAATTGAGAATATTTACAATTAAAAGCTCACACACAAATTTTCCACTCAATTTATTAAAAAATATACAAATAAATTAAAACATCACACCCCCTGATCAACCCAATATACAATGATTTTATGAAGCAGGATGCTCCTGCATCAGACTCCCGATGTAGAGAAGAAAATTTCATAGACTCCTGTTTATGAGGTTTGTCACATTTCTGTAGTAATGTGACAACTACAAGTCTCAATGACTTGCTATCAAGTCTCAATGACTTGCTATCTCCAGGATTCCAAACTCTGGTTCGCTGTTGGTCCTTCAATATTTCTTCCTGATGTTGTTTACAAGATAATAATTCATCATGATTACATTCAGGTTCCATATTTGGACAATTTTCTTCCATATGTGCAATATGTTCATGTTCCAACAACATTTTCATTTCTTCAATTTCAACTTTATTATCATTCTCTATGTTTCCGTTGCACCACATTTGTTGATTTGAAGGCATATTGTCACATTCTAACTTTGGATTATCCAACCATTCTTCTAGAAATTTTAATTCTACTTCAATATTACTCATGTTCACATCTGAAAGTAATTGATGATTATCAACAACTTCAATTATTTGTTCACCTTCAACATCTCTAACACTTTCCTGCATCCATAAACAAGCTATCAATTTTTAAAACGCAGGACCTTCCGGCCTCATTTGATGCTTAAAGCACCAATCTCCCATCATAGACTTTCTGGATTTCAACAAATCCTCTTTGTTATGAATCAATTCCTTTGAGTCTCTCATTTTCCAACAAATCAATATGAATTTGCTCAAATTCTCGAATTCATTCATCAACTTGACATTCCACTTCTGTTGCAATAGGTTCCATCTAACCCGTTTCCTCATTCTCCATCCATGTCTTCGGTTTTCATTCTTTTTTCCTTGTAGCCATTCTGTTAGTATGTCAAGTCGCGCTTTCAATTACTTAATTTCTTTCTTCATCTTCTGTGCTGAACTTTATCCTGTTTACTGTCACCTACAACAACTAACACTTTACCAAGTTGTTTTCTCTAAACTTGGCTAATGGTTCACCTCACTTGAACATACCCCAGAGCAATCCTTGCTCCTCTTTGCTGCAAGCAACAATTGCAGTATCTCTTCAAATTGTACTACAATGACCAAACTTTTTGGGTGTCGGGCTCTGCCAATCATGCACCCATTACAATAAAAGACTCAAACTTTTAACTTGACTTGACTTTTTGACCCAAACTCTTAATTTTTACATCAATAGATATAAACTTAAATTTTACATTAAAAACTCTCTTCCAACTCTATTCTCTTAAAAAAAAAAATCACATTTCATGACTAAAACTAACGTAAACTCCTTTCCAGACTTTAAACATTCTGATATAATTCATCTCTCATAATTCTTTAAAAACTGTCTTATAAATATTCTCACTAAGTCTCTCATGGAAACACTCCACTCATTCCCTCAAATTCCACTTACTATCCCTCATCATAAATTAAAAACTACCATGCTTCATTACAAACCATGAGAGTTTTCACTATTTTTTGTGATTTGTAAACTAATGCGTTAAAAATTTAATGAACCAACGAAAAAAAGTAAATGATGATCTCATGGTGGAGTATTTGACAAGAAGTTCAAAGGATGATTTCTTTGCCACCGCAAAGGAAATTGATGTCATGAAGGCTTTGTTTATCCTACCATTGAAATTACGGCTCGCCATTTATACTTCGTCAGCCTTCTGCTAAAACGTAATGGACCACATCTCCTGTAATTGCATGTACAAATACGTTGACTTCCTCTTCGGTGTAAATTTCTGTTCTTTTTGTACGCAATTTTAGGTATTACAGATGCAATTTTTTGCTAGCACTGACTCGCCTCCTTTGTATGCGCTCGTTGATTTGTAGACCTCTGGATTCTCACTTAAGTCCAAAATATGCAGAAAAATAAATTCTGGAAATTGAACACTGCAATTAGGCGCACTTTCCTCTATTTAAAATACACAATTTACCGGTGAGCAGTCAAGGAGACTGTTAATGCGCTCTTCTCATGTTACGATGATCCTTACAGTCAACTTGCATTACCCACATTAAATCAATACCCAGAACTGAATATACATGTGTGCAGTGCTCAATACAACGCTAGAAATTTCGTATATTCAGATAGCCAGCAACAATGCAGCGTTTAGCCTTCTAGCTTATACATCTACAGGGTCACGCAAACAAATAAAAAGAAAGTGTATGCACTGTGGGAAAAAACACGTATACACCGAGAGAAAACATGTATGCAGGTCTCTCTCCAGAAGACAGCAGCGTATCCACTTTTGCTTTACTTCAAGCTCATTACTTAATTACGCTTTAATACAGATGCGCAAGTCTCCACTCTTTATCAATTTCCTCGGCTCCGATACCACTTTGATGCAGCGAAGCTGCAACTTTTCACAAGATTCTTGGACCTATAAATCTAGCCATAGGTTACACAAAAAGAATAAAACTCAACATAAGATAATATCAGATCATGTGCATATAAAATTTGGAAAATGATTCATTAATAATTTATTTACATAAGAATTATTCCTATTCCTCATTCTCACTCACACACTTCTCTCTCCCCTATGTCTCAGGGGCTCCTCTTAATTTATAAAAATGGATTAGAACCCAAGTAGGTTCTAGATTCCTTCACAAACTCCAACAATATTTCTCTTGATCCCTAAAATCTCTCATTCAAATCCTAAAAATCCTCTAATTCCACTTTTAACTCAACTAATACTCTATTCTAAGATTCCCTAATCACTAAGATCTCTATGAAATCTTTACAAGTCTATCATCACTAGTATTCTCTCATAATTGAGAATATTTACAATTAAAACGTCACACACAAATTTTCCATTCAATTTATTAAAAAATATACAAATAAATTAAAACACCACACCACCTAATCAACCCAATATACAATGATTTTCTGAAGCAGGATGCTCCTGCATCAAATATTAGTTATTGGCTCATTAGTAGAGATGTACTTGAGCTTCAGTGCTCCCTTCTGAACCTATGTCACAAATAATTTGGTACTCGATCTCGATGTGTTTTGACCTGTCATGAAAAACTGGATTATCTGAAAGCTTCACACAACTCACAAAACTGGCTACAATAACTCATCCTTGATAATGCTAAGTGCAATAGATGTCTGCTTCCTACTCATCTATGAGATCATAGTGGAGCCCAAACTAAAGAAACTTCCATATGTACCCTTTCTGTCTTTTGCAATCCCTTCCCAATATGAATATGTATATCCTTGTAGTATCATATCATCATTTGGGACATCTTTCAAACCATAATAAATTGTACCACGTAAATATCTCAATACATGATTTGCTACAATCCAATGATCATGTCTTGGTTCCACATAGAACTGGCTCACAATGTTTACTACAAAGAAAATGTACATCGTAATATTAACCAAATACATCAAGGACCCAGTCAACTTCTTATACATGGATGGATCTACCAAATCTAACTCAGAGTCTCTGAACTTTGTCAGATTAGCCACCATGGGATTTGCCATAGATTTACAATCCATCATTCCAAACTTCTGAAGGATATTGATAATATACTTTCCTTAACCAAGGAAGATTTACCAAGCTTCTGCCATACTTCTAGTCCCAGAGAGTAATGCATGAATCCAAAATCCTTCATATTGAATTTAGAAGCCAACTCCTTCTTACACTTAATAATGAGATGCTCTACACATGTCAGAAATAAGTCATCAACATAGTATAATAAAATCACAGGTTTATTCTTCTCAACCTTGATATATAGGTTTGGATCAACATCACTTTTGGAGAAACCAAGTCTTGTCAGGTAGCTATCAATTCAAGAATACTAGGCTCTAGGTGTCTGCTTGAGTCCATATAAGGTTTTCTTTAATTTGAAAATGCAAGACTCCTTCCCATGAACCTCGAAACCTTGAGGTTGTTCTACGTATTCCTCTTCCTCAATCACACCATTGAGATAAGCAGTATTTACATCCATATGATGTAAATTCTAAACCATAGAGGAAGAAGTAGAAATAATAGATCTAATAGTAATGTACCTAGAAACTGTAGAAAAATTATCATCGTAATCCTCTCCCTCTTTCTAGGAGAATCCTCTAGGCACAAATATCGCCTTGTATTTTTCAATACTGCCATCCATTGCATGCTTAATCTTGTATACCCATTTAGAGGTCACCACTAACTTCTCTTCAAGTCTAGGTAGATGTTTCCCATACATCATTCTTCATAATAGATTGGTATTCTTCTATCATTGCATCTTTCCAAACTTGTTGGTGAATTGTATCTTCATAGTTGGAAGGTTTAGAATCAATGAGATTAGTCATCAATGATGCATATCCAAAATACCTCTTTAGTCTCTTGCTTTCCCTAAAGGTGCCACATGGAGCTCCATGCTGTTTTTCTTCCCGCAAGGTAGATCTAAGCCAATATGGCCTCTTCTTGATTTCTGGAACAATAACTGGATCCATTGGTTCACTAGGCCCTTCTAGATCCTCTTGATGATATACGTTATGTGTTGAAGGATTGGATGGAGTTGAACCATCCTTCTTGGGAACTTCATGTTCTTCATCAACGTCAGAGTCCATGGGAACTTCTTTATACTTCGAATAGGAAACATTCTCATCGAAGGTAACATCCCTACTGAATTCAACCTGTAGTTATCATGGAATATAGATTCTATAGGCCTTTGATGACTCGTTGTACCTAACGAATATTCCTTTCTTTCTTGATGTATCTAGTTTCTTTCTCTTATATTTGGGTACATGAATGCAAACTAGACAACGAAAGATTCTCAAATGTCCAACCTTTGGTTTCTGTCCGGTGAACACTTCTTCAAGAGTCTTATCATCCAAGATTCAATGAAGACTTCTATTTTGAATATAGACTATTGTCATGGATTATTCACTCCATAAGAACATGGGAGAGTCTTAATCGTGCACCATTTCCTTGACATATTATTCAATGTACTGGTTCTTTCTTATAGAAACTCCATTTTGTTGTGGATTTTAAGAGACTATCAACTCCCTCTTAATCCTGGCTTCTTTACAAAAGGATTTGAGTTCCTTGGAAGTGTATTCTCCTCCATTATTTGATCTCATAATCTTGATTTTCTTTCCTGTCAAGTTTTCTATTTCAACCTTAAATTATTAAAACTTGTTGAAGACTTCATCCTTGGTATTCATGAAGTAAATCCATGTCTTGCGATAGAAGTCATCAATAGAAGATACATAGTATATAGAGCCTTTAAGATATTTCATTGGAATTCAACCACATACATCAGAATGAACTAGATCCAAAATTTCATTGGACCTACTTTCACTGTTTGGAAAATACTTCTTGACATTCTTCACAAGAACACAACCTTTACATACTCCTTCATGCTCCATCTACAATTCTAGAACACCCGAAACCATCTAATTTAAAGTTGGCAAGTCTCTATAGTGAAGATGAGCATATATTCTATGCCATAGTTCACATGGATTGATATCATTATGCACTAATGCTTGAGTTGGTTGTTTCAAGAGTATATACAAACTTCCTTCACGAACTCCAATTACTCTAGTAGAGTCTATACTTGAGCCCTTGGGCTATAAAAGGAATTTACCATCAACTAATGCTACTCTATCTTCATTAGCTTCCAAACATGAAATTTAAATCAAATTATTTTTCAAACTAATACACATAGTATGTTGCTAAGATAAATGTTTTCACTTGATTCCAACTCAATGGATGTTTCCCCAACACGTTTGTCTGCATAACTGTTGTTATCTCCAAGCTCTACCTTTTGAGATAATTTCTTTTCCATCAAAATTGTGAGATTGTCACGATCTCCTATCATGTGTCTTGAGGCACCACTATCTACCAACCACAAGTCATTGCTATCTGCAATAGAACCTATAAGAGTAGAGAAATAGGAGAAATATTTGTCCCCTAAATCCTCATTCTTGGGTTTCTTTGGATGTTCATCAATGTTTATTGTGGTAGCATGTTGCTTTCCCTTTCTCTTTCTATCATTCGATCTTTTAGGAAAATGGATTCTATAATGACAAAATTTGTGACAATGATAGCATTGAACCTTCAACATGTTATTCTTCCCTTGAGGAGTAGTTATTCTACCTTTAGGTATTCTATCTTCATTTCTTCCTTGAAAGCCAAACTTCTTTTTTCCTCCATCCCTCTTGGAACGTGCTACAAATGCTTGAGAGTCACCTTCTTTAGATATTTAAGTCCTTCCCTTTGATATGAGTCTAGATTCTTCTTGAGCACATGAGATCCATAGTTCCTAAAAACTTGGAATCTCCTTCCTACCATAGATACTAGATGCAAATGAATCCCACGAGTCAAGCAAACCATTGATTGTTGTAGTCACAAGTTCTTTATCAGAAATGAATTCACCAATTACTTGAAGTTGATCTCTTAGTAGTGAGAAACTCATGAAATATGAGGCCACAATATAGCTTCTTAACATTTTAAAATCACGAAGCTCATTCTTCAAACTCATTACTTGAACAATGTTGTTGATGTTCTATAATCCAACTAGGACATCATACATATAATCCAACTAGGGCATCATACATCTTCTTTGAAGTGTCAAGATTTGTGACATATGGAATCAAATGATCTCTAATAGAATCTACAATTATACTTTTGGTTGTAATTTCATCCTTCTCATATTTAGATTTCCCTTAATTATTTATAGGTTTAGTGACATTTCCCTTCACAATATCCAAGACATCATTATTTTCAAGAATGAGACCAATCCTAGTTTTCCAAGCCTTGAAATTTGTAGCTCCTTCCAGCTTTTTCTTTGACTTTACAAAGGAACCCATTGTAGATGTCGATCTCTTCAATGCTCTTTCCTTTACCAAAGATCTTCAAGAGTAATCTTAATGTCCTTTCTTTCACCAAAGCTCCGATACCATGCTGATTTTTCAAGTGCAATAAATACAAGCACTAATTTCTGAAACTGATAATTACTTCTAATGATGTAAATATTATTTTTATTTTAGCACTTCCAATTTATCATTAAGAAAAAACATTTCATAAATTCAACCACAAATGCACAAGGATAGTAGAGATCTCAATGCACAAAGAAAACACAAGACTTACCTTGGGAAAACCCATCCACCTTTTTCTTAGATAAATTCTTCAGTTCATCAAGAGATACACCTAATTTTGCTAGTCTATTATGATGGTTAAACTGACCAAAAATTCTATGGTCAAACTTGGTCAAACCCTCTTGTCAAGTCAATATTCTACCCAAAAAACTTGCCTTCCCTGATCTATTTAGGTTGAAATTTGGCCTCCTAAGAACTTCAAGAGAAACTAAACCCTTCTGCCCAAAATTTCAGCCCTATTGCCTAGAAGTTCAACCTGCTACATAGAATATGCCTAGAAAGTCACACATGTGAAATCAAAGAGAGAGATATGCTTGATATGATTTCGTCCTTCTTTGTCCTTCTTCATCCTTCTTCTTTTTCTTTGCTTGGATGCTCAAAATATATCATGTTGTGTGTGATATTGAATGGTGCTTTGTGGAGGAGATTGAGTGCCCTATATATAGTGTTCTGGCTAGCTTGAATGGGTATCTCTTCACTGGGACTGAATTGACTTGAAGGAGGGCCAACTTGACTAGTTTGGAACCAAAAATTAAAAATTTGAAAAATTCTCTTTTGAAAGTGACATAAAGAACATGTCTTATATATATATATATAGCTATATATATATAGATATATATAGATATATAAAGGGTTAAAATATTGATTATGAAGACCGACCATAGCTACAAAAATTAACAGGACGTGGCTCAAAGTGTGATCACAATTTGAGATTTGAGATTAAAGTTTCAGGAACCTGAATAACTATTTAAAGTTTTTCTTTAATTTTTTTTTTAAAGCGTTGGAAATTAATTTGTCAGTGCCTGTTTAAAAACAAAATCAGGAAAATTTTGACAAATCCAATGATAACGATATGGTCCATATGTTTAAACAAAGGCACTTCCAAATTAATAATTAGCGTAGCCTATTATTCAGCGATAGTTGGCACTAAAAAATCAAATTTCAATGACATGATTCGACGATTACTGCAGAGTACTGGGCTGAAAATTTATATGATTCTTTCCAAAACTACAACATCTAGTCATCATGATTTCATTACATGTGAGTGACGGATGTGATGATTAAGGCTTAGGGCATATATCTCATTACCATTCCAACCGAATGACCAACAAATCAATTTCTTCATGGCATAGGAGGTTCATGTATTTTGTTTTCATTCCAAATATTAGCACCAACATTTCAGATTCATCTGCAGATTTTGTGGCCTATTGTTAACAACCTTGGGGAAGGAATTCTTTGCAGAGAGGAGAACCAAGAGGCCCTGAGATCCTTGAAGCCATCCTAGAACTCCAAGAACAATTTCGGTAGGCAGGATGAAAAGATTTTTGTTTCAGATGTGATGGTTATCATAATGGAGTGGCTCAAGATTTTACAGAGGGGTTCGATGGGGAAAATGTTAACATCGCTGACATTTCCTTCCTTGTCATAAAGCACACAATTGAAGAGACAATAGGCCTTCTAGTCGATGGAGAGTGATCGTTTAAAAACCGAAATCTAGCAGGTATTGACATTCCATACTTTCTCAAAGATGAGCACAGAGATGAACCCTGGCAGTTAGGTGTGCAGGCTTAAAAAAGAGTGATGCGAGAATCTGAATGTTATTCAGAGATATTTCACCTATGAAGGGCGCTACCATAGAATGGGTATGTACCACTTTAAATTTCTAGCACACATTTATGGACAAGTGGATATGAATATGCCGTATTTTTTGTTGATGAGCCAAAATCCTCTAAAGCCTTGATTAAATTGCTGGCTGTTGATCATTTAAAGAAAATAAATAGAACTTGGGAAAATTTTCTATTATGGGGAGAGGTTTCATTGAGATAGTAAACCCTAAGCTTGAAACCAACAAATGTAGGAAACATAAGGGTGTTGTGAAAAATATTAAAGCCTTAGGGGAATCCACTTCCATTCAAACCAAAAGTAAGGGGAGGGTGGCACAACCTGAAACTGTGGTTCCAACACTTACATTGAAATGGGTTTATACTAGGAAGGGAAAAAGATCCATTAGAGAGAGAACCTTGTCCCTCCCCAGGAAACAGAGCAATTTGAGGTTGCAAACCCTTTAGAGAAAATTCATGTAGATGAACTGGTTGGGGTAGCATAAGACAAACCTAGTGAAATAGACAAGGGTAAATTTGACACAGTGCAGAAGAAGAGGAAAAAAAACCTACCTTGGCAGAAATTTATGGGATTCGAAAGCCCCATAATAGAATTGTAAAAAAAATTAAGCTCAAGTTTAAACTGAAGCAAAAACATGCCCTAGTAAACCTGATTATTGAGTTAGACGATTCACGATTAAAGGATATTGTGATAAACAAGGAAAAGGCTTCTAGTTCCGACAAGTAGAAGCAGGGCCCTAAGGCCAAGACCAGGAAAGCTAAAAACGTGAAAACAAATCAAACATATGAGGTCGACCTTTTACTGAGGGCAATAGAGTATCTCAAATGAGATTTTTTGAATCATCCTGCCAATTAATTTGTCAACATTCCTTTTGACAGTTTTACACATAACACTAACAATTATTTTGTCAGCGCTAGTTCGTTCTATTTTGCACTGACAATTGTTTTGTTAGTGCTAATTTTTCTCTATTTTTGTAGCGCATTGGAGGATTTCCTCCAGATATATATTGCCAATTATTTTGTCAACACTTAGATATTTTGCAGGACTTTGGAAATGACAAAAATATCTGTTTGTTAAAGTTATCTAGAGGACATGTTTACACAGTTGATATCATTCTCGAGGATCAAATCAAAGGTCTACAGAGATGGGCTATTTCGAGCATAGTAATGAATTTTGAGAAATATTCTAAGGCACAAGACATGGGATTACTAGATTTTATGGGAGAATATTAGTTACCTATTTTTGTTCCTTTTCTTCAGCAGTTTATCGGCTATAGTTCCACTTTTTATTGTAGGCAATTTATTATTGTCCATGACATCAAAAGACAACACATCAAGTATTTATCTTTGTAAATGCACATTAGATTTAGCATAAGAGATATGATATATTTTCTAAAAATAGTTTGCAGTTAAATTTTCCTAGAATCATGGATTTAGTTTACAAACAATTTTCTATAATTCTATTCCAAAAGACAGAACAATGGTTTGGAATTTTTTGAAAAAGCAAATCTTGTGTTTACCTTTGATATTAATATAATTCGCTATAAGCAAGATTACATGTGAAAATTGTTAAAGGTTCATGTGTGAACAATTTTCTGTCAGTTTTTCTACTGTGTTTAATTTCTCCTTAGTAAAACTCTCATCATTAAGTCTTCAGTATTTGGAAAAAGCTAAATGAATTGAAATTCTTCTTGAATGCTCAAGTTCATGTTTTTCAAATTACTTATGTGTTTTTAAGCTTAAATATCATTAGCAGGAATCATACAACTCTATTTTTTGGTATTTATTTCCAACTTTCTCCTGCCATATCTCATTGATGATTTGTCTAAAAAACCGTAATCTATCTTGCCTTTGCTAAAGTTTTTCATATAACCTGTGGCTAGCATAGTTTTATATCAAATACTCCATGCTAAATGGTCCCTTTCCGTCCATTCCAACCAATTTCATGTGTTACCAACTAAATTTGGCCAATGAGATTAGTGACTTACTGCTAAATTGACCTTGAGTGGTAGAGTTAAGGAGAAATCCCTCTCTAGATTGAAGGGCCAAGTTTCAATCTCAAAGTGGTCTAAAGGCTTCCTTAGTGAGTTTCCTTCCACAGTTAAGGAAAACTTCTGAGTGATAACATCTTGGCGTTGTCCATGGGGTGAAGGTTAAATCATCCCTGGGAAATAATGATAAAGATCTAGATTTGAACATTAATGGTGAACAAGGATCAAACAAAATAAAGTTGCGCTTCACCTAACGACTCCGTTAATGGCTTTAGATAAGTTTAATGGCTTTATATATATGCGCTCAATAGCCTTTAGATAAGTTTAATGGCTTTATATATATGGAAGAGGTGGATAATGATCATGCTAAGATGATGTTGTTTGCACAAAGTTTCTCAGGAGAAGTGAAAAAGTGGTTCAAAGGATTACCAACAGGAGGTATTGCAAATTTTACACACTTTGAGCAGCTTTTTCTTTAAATATGGGAGGATAAGAAAAATCCTTTACGGATCTTGGCTAAATATGGTAATATGAAGAGAAACCTAGGTGAAACGGTGCAGGAATTTTATGTTAGGTTTAATAAGGTATATAATGCAATTCCAACTGATATTAAACCCCCTCTTGTATTAGATTTACTCCACTATCTTGATGAATTTGATGCAGAGTTTACTTTTGAGCTAAGAGAAAGGAATTCTGCTACGTTGGTAGACATGAAAAATAATGCCATAGGAGTAGAAACTAATTTGATGGCAAAAAAGGAAAAAACGAGGATTGAAAGAAAACCCTCTTCTTCAACAGATACCAAGTTTGATGTCATGCTGAAAACAATGGAAAAATTATTTGATAAGTTAACTCCTCCCAGGGGTGAGCCTCAACCCCAAGTACGAAACCCAACCTTCATAAGACCTCAAGGCCCTGAAGTTCATCAAAGAGATCAAAAAGGACTTGAAGATCTGCAGGCCGTGAGGCCTCCTTTCGTGCAAAGTTTTGTTGATGAAGAAAATGCAGAGGAAGATGAAGAACAAATAAATTGTCTTGATGATGATGATACCCAGGTATACTTAACTAAAGAAGAGCATGGTTGATCAACCTAGCTTCCACAAGAAAAGGAAAACCTGTAATTAATGGTTGAATAAGAGGTATATAGAAAGGCTACAATAATGTTGTTGTTTATTTTCAAAGACAAGATAACATCAAAGGAAAAAATATCATAGTTAAGCCTCCTCCAGCCAAGTCTTCAACAAAACAATCACAAGCAAATCAAAAGAAAGGTCTACTTAAGAAATTTGACAAAACTAAAAAGGATGGAATTGGAAAAGGTTCAACTGCATTTTTTCTTGGAGAATAAAATTGGTAAGATAAAGATCCCAATCCCATTTTATGAATTACTGAAGAATGCAAAATATAAGGAAAAAATCATTAAAATGATTAAGGGATCATAGGATGACCAACCATCAAATATTAATGCTCAAGACTCTATAAACATACAAGATGATGCTCCTGAATTTGTATTCATTCCTCATGTAACTGAAGTGAACAATGATGTTCCTCCTTTTTACGTCATTTTTAACATTCATGACATGATTCTTCATAATGCCATGTTGGACTCTAGAGCATCACACAACTTGATGCCTAAGTTAGTCATGTAAAATTTAGGCTTTGATATCACCATACCTTACAAGGATTTTTTCTCTTTTGACTTAAGAAAGGTTAAATGTTTGGGACTAATAAAGGACTTGATTGTGACCTCACCCAAATCCTTGCCAATAGTACGGTGATCGATGTAGTAGTAGCTAATATTCCAGCTTGATTTAGAATGTTGTTATCATGTTCATAGTCATCCAAGTTTGTGGGTATGCTACAAATGGACATGACTTAGGCATCTATTCCAGTTTTTGGTGAACATAGAAGGTTGTACAAAGAGATTCAAATGGCATATATGGTTAGTAGTCAAAACCAACCTAAGAATCATCCTATTTATGTAGTTGACACTGATCTTGGTTCTCAAATTTTATATAATTATTTGTGCTTTGAAGAAGAGAAAAAACAACAGATCGAAGATGAAGTTCATGAGGAAAAAGTATAGACACCTATAGATAATGGGATATGGAACATGCATTTTGATGGTTCCACTTGCAAGGATGGTTTAGGGGCAGGTATTTGGATCATTCCTCCATATTTCAGTAGTCATTTACACTCCTTCAAACTGTATTTTGAATGCACCAACAACATTACAGAATATGAGGCTCTTATTATTGGATTGAAACTGTTGAGAGAACATAAAGCAAAAAGGATTCATGTCTTCGAAGACTCTGAGTTGGTTGTGAAGAAATTCAATGGTACATATCAAACTAAACATACGAGTATGAGGGTTTATCAAAATGAGGTATGGGACATGTTTGAAAATTTCTTTTCTGAACATAATTCTGTTGTTTCTAGAGAAGAAAATGGTATAATAGACTCCCTATCTACTGCTTCTAGTGCTTTTAAAATTCCCATTTATCCAAATAGGAAGTATGAAATAAATGTATGACACAGGCCCTCTATTCCAAACAATATCAAGTACTAGGGAGTTTTTGAGAATGACCAACAAATTAAAAGGTTCTTAGAAATGTCTAATGAGTTTGCAAGGACATCTCTTGTTGAAGATGAAGATGTTATGACAAACTTGGATGCAGATTCAAATGATTTTCTGAATACTATAGTTGGAAATGATATTATTCAGTTAAGCAATAATCTTATTCCCAGAGGTTTGGTTCCTTTAGAAAGGTTGTTTGATAGTAATGATGTTGTTGTTAAGCCTAGGATTTTACTTGTTGACAACGAGCTGCAAGATTATAATTTAGGAACAAAAACAAATCCTAATTTTGTCAAAGTTTCTAATTCTTTGAATGAAGAGAAAAAACAAAAGTATGCAGAATTATTGAGAGAATTTTTAGATGTGTTTGCTTGGAGATATGAGGATTTAAAGGTGTATGAAAAAGATATCATTCAACATACTATTCCACTCAAAGTTAATGATAAACATTTCAAACAAAAGCTTAGAAGGATTAATCCAAGGTTGCTTCCATTAATAGAGAAAGAAGTAAAAATATTGCTTTCTGCCAAGATTATCGCGCCCTTAAGGTTTTCTCAATGGATTGTAAATCTTATCCCAGTTAGACAGAAGAGCAGATAAATCAAGCTGTGTGTAAATTTTCAAAATCTCAATAAGGTTTCTTTGAAGTATAATTACCCCAGCCTAAAATGGAGCATATACTTCAAAGTGTAGTTGGATATGAGAGGATTTCTATGTTGGATGGTTGCCTTTACAACTCTTTGGGGCACTTTTATGCACTCAAAGGTGCCTTTCGGTCTCATGAACATTGGTACTATATTTTAGAGGGAAATGGACATAACATTTGCTGACGAAAAGGATAAGTTTGTTGTGGTATATATAGATGACATAACAATTTATTCCAAATCTAAAGCTGATCATTTGAAACACCTTAGACATGTTTTTTCAAAATGCAGAAAATTCAGTATCTCTTTGAATCCAAAAAATTCAAAATTTTCTATGGAGGGAAAGATCTTTGGGGCATATTTTATCCAAAGATGGTATTCAAATTGATCCAAATAGAGTGAAATCCATACAAAAAATTGAGTTTCCAAGGAGTAAAAAAGAAATACAATCCTTTCTTGGTAAGGTAAACTTTTTGAGGAGATTCATTCCTAATTTCACTAAATTTTAAAGATGATTACTAATATGTTGAAGAAAGAAAGTGAAATTAAGTGGACAACCTCAACCAAAGAATATTTTGAAGGGATTAAAGATGCTCTAACTTAGGCCCCTGTCCTAGTTAGTCCAGACTTTTCAAAGGACTTTTTAGTTTTTTCCTTTGCTTTTGATCATACAATTTCAGGAATTTTACTTCAAAAGAATATAGATGGTTATGAAAAACCCATATCCTTTTTCAACAAGGCATTGAGAGACTCTGAGTTGAAGGATGACATCATAGAAAAACAAGCCTATGCATTGGTGAAGACATTAAAATATTTAATAGTTTATGTCCTACATTCTCATATTGTTGCTTATGCACCCAACAACGTAGTCAAAGATATTTTGAGTCAGCTAGAGAGTGATGGAAAAAGGGGAAAGTGGATAACAAAGTTGTTGGAATATGACTAAGAAATCAAGCCAACCAAGTTGATCAAAGGTGAAGGATTGGCCAAACTGATGACTGAAACAAATTGTGTCACTCTTGGAATAAACTTTGTTTTAGAGCTCCCACATGATGTTGATGATAGAACAAATTTGTATGTATCTAAACAATTAAAAATTTCTTCATGGTATTGCGATGTTGTTTATGTATTCCAGAATTTACAAGCTCCACCTGGAACTAGTAAAACTCGAGCCATATTTCTAGAACTAAAAGTTGTTAAATTTTGTATTCTAGATGGGTATTTGTTTTAGAAGGAACTGAAAGGTATACTCTTGAACTGTTTACTTGAAGATGAAGCAATATAAATGATGAAGGAGTTCCATTAGGGTGTGTGTGGAGGCCATCATTATTGGAAGACCACTGTTAATAAGATTTTAATATCAAGCTTTTATTGGCCTACAATTTTTTTAGATGTTTGAAAGGAGGTTGCAACCTGTCACAAATGTTAAATCTTTGAAGGAAAAGCCAAATTGCTATCTTTACCTTTAAAAACCATTTCTATAGAGGCACCATTTCAACAATGGGGCCTTGATTTTATTGGAGAAATTCATCAAACATCTCTAGGACAACGTAAATGGATTTTGATAGGGACAAATTATTTCACAAAGTGGATCGAAGCTATGTCGACCAGACAAGCTATTGATATTGTTGTTATTTATTTTCTAGAAATATTCTTTCTGGATTTGGTACCCCAAGAAGAATCATAACTGATAATGCACAAGCTTTCAAATCTAAGAGAATGATTAAATTTTGTGATGATTATAATATAGCTCTTAGTCATTCCATAACCTATTACCCTCAAGGTAATGGACTAGCAGAATCTTCAAATAAAAGTTTGGTCAGGATCATCAGGAAATTGCTAGAGGATAACAAGAAAGCTTGGCATGCATAACTGAAATTTGCATTATGGGTAGACAAGATCAATACTAAGAGATCAATTGGGACTACACCTTTCCAACTGGTATATGGCACAAAAGCAACCTTTTTGGTTTTACTTGGGGTACTAGTCATGAGGTATTTGCAAGAAAAAGAGGAAGAGACTAAACATATTAAAAGAAGGATAAATAAAATTATTGAGGTTCAAGAAATGAGAGAGAAAGTGTATGATTAGGCTCATATTTTTCAAGAAAAGATGAAACAAGTTTTTGACAAAAACACCAAGGAGGATAATTTTCGAGTTCTTGATAAATTTCTCAAATGGGATGCTAGAATTGAAGACAAAGGAAAACATGGTAAATTTGACCATATCGGGAAGGGCCGTTATTATATTGCTGCATTTCATGGCAAGAATACCTTCATTTTACAAGACTTGAAAGGATAATTTCTGCCTGGAGGTCCAATAAATGGACATTTTCTTAAACATTGTCTCTCTTGAAAAGTGATATTTCATCATTTCATTGTATATATCCATTTTACTTTGGAAAATTTGCAGGTTTGGATATCATTTTTAGGAATTTGAAGCCCAAAGAGAAGGCCCTAATATTCTAATAAATGATTATTAGAGTGTGAAAAGAGTATTTTATTTATGTTTTCAGAGTCTATATTTGAATAAATTTGGAAAAGAACTTTTTTCCATTAGCTTAAAAGTTAGTTTGTATTTCCAATAAGTCAAACATTTATACTTAAGTTTTTTTAGTTTATTCTTCAAAGTTCCTAATCATGTTGTACTAGGCATCTAGTTTACGAAGGTTCTTGCTGCCCCCTTAGGTTACAACATCCATGTTGGAGCCAATTGTTATCACAATTTGAGGTTTGAGATTAAAGTTTTAGGAACTTGAATAACTATTTAAATTTTTTCTTTAATCTTTTTTGAAAGCGCGAACAATTAATTTGTTAGTGTTGGTTTAAAAACAATAAGAAAATTGTTGACAAATCAAGTGACAATGATATGGTCCATATGTTTAAATGAAGGCACTACCAAATTAATAATCAGCGTAGCCTATAATTAAACGATAGTTGGCATTGACAAATCAAATGTCAACAACATGATTTGATGATTGTTGCGAAGTACTTGGCTGACAGTTGATATGATTCCTTCCAAAACCACAACATCTAGTCATGATGATTTCATTAAATGTGAGTGACGGATGTGATGATTAAGGCTTAAGGTGTATATCTCACTATCATTCCAATCGAACGACAAGAAAATCAGTTTCTTCATGACAGAGGAGGTTCATGAATTTTCCTTTCATTCCAAATATTAGTGCCACCATTTCAATGTCATTTTCATATTTTATAGCCTATTGTTACCAACCATGGGGAAAGGAGGTCATTTGAAGAGAGGAGAACTAGGAGGACCTAAGATCCTTGAAGCCATCACATAACTCTGGGAACAATTTCGATAGGCAGGATGGGAAGAGTTTTGTTTCATATGTGATGGATATCACAATGGAGTGGCTTAAGCTTTTGTAGAGGGGTTTGATGTGGAAAATGTTAGCATCACTGACATTTCCTTCTCGGTCACAAAGCATACAATTTCAGAGGAAACAGGCCTCCTGGTCAATGGAGAGCGATGGTTTAATAACCAAACTCTAGCAGGGATTGGCATTCCATATTTTCTTAAAGATGAGCACAGAGATGAACCTTGGCGGTTAGGTGTGCAGAGATCCTGGCTTAAAAAAGAGTGGCATGAGACTTTGAATGTTATCTAGAGACATTTCACCTGTGAAGTCTGCTACCGCAAAATGGTTATGTACCACTTTAAATTTCTAACACACATTTATGGGAAAATGCGTATGAATGTGCCATATTTTTGTTAATGAGCTTGAGAAAAATGTTTTCTAAGGTTCAAGACAAGTCTAAATCCTCTGTTTTTCATAAAGCTTTGATTAAATTGCTGATTGTTGATCATTTAAAGAAAATAAATCGAACCCGAGAACATTTTTTTTATTCTATGGGTTTTTTTTTAAGACAATAAATCCTAATCCTGAAACCAACAAATGAAGGAAACATAAGTGTGCTGTGAAAATTGTTAAAGCCTTAGGGGAATCCTCTTCCATTCAAACCAAAAGTAAGGGGAGGGTGTCACAACCTGAAACCCCTGTTCCAATACCTACATTGAAAAGGGTTTATAATAGGAAGGGAAAAAGAGCCATGAGAGAGAGAACCCTATCCCCTTCCAACGAACTAGAGCAAGTCGAGGTTGCAAGCCCTCAAGAGAAAATTCCTTTAGATGAACTAGTTGAGGTTGCAGAAGACGAACCTAGTAAAATAAATGAGGTTAAATTTGACACAATGTAGAAGAAGAGGAAAAAAGAACCTAACTTGGCTGAAATATATGAGATTCAAAATCCCCATACTAGACCTCTAAACAAACTTAGGCTCATGTTTAAACTGAAGAAGAACCCTACTATAGTAAACCAGGTTACTGAGTTAGATGATTCACCATTAAAGGATATGGTGATAAACAAGGAAAATGATTATAGTTCCAAGAAGCAGAAGTAGGGCCCCAGGGCCAACATCAGGAAGACTAAAAAGGTGAAAACAAATTAGATAGATGAGGAGGACCTTTTATTGAGGGCAACAAAACAACTCAAATGAGTTTTTTTGAATCACACTGCCATTAATTTGTCAGCATTCCTTTTGACAGTTTGACACAGAGCACTGGCAATTATTTTTTCAGTGCTAGTTCATTATGTTTTGTGTTGACAATTATTTTGTCAGCGCAAGTTTTACTCTGTTTTGGCAGCGCATTGTAGGATTGCCTCTTGATATATATTGCTAATTATTTTGTCAGTGCCTAGATATTTTTTAGGATTTTGGCAACGATAAAAAGATCAATTAGTTAAAGTTATCTAGAGGATATGTTTACATAATTGATATCATTCGTGATGATCAGATCAAAGGTATAAGGAGATGGAATATTTTGAGTAGAATTCTGAGGCATAAGACAAGGGATTACTATATTTTGTGGTAGAATATGTTACCTGTTTTCATTCCTTTTCTCCAGTAGATTATGAGCTACAGTTCCACTTTTTATTGTAGAAAATTTATTATGTACCTTGAAGTCGAAAGATAATGCATCAAGTATTTATCTTGTAAATGAACATTAGATTTAGCATAAAAGATAAGATACATTTTCTAATAATAGTTTGTAATTAAATTTTCCTAGAATCATGGATTCAATTTGTAAACAATTTTCTATAAAGCTATTCCAAAAGACAAAACAATGTTTCGACATTTTTGGAAAAAAAAAACCTTGTGTTTACCTTTGATATTAATATAATTCACTATAACCAAGATTACATGTGCAAATTGTTAGAGATTTGTTGCATTAGTGGGGCCTGACCCAGGTTCAGAAGTGATTTAGCCAAGCAAATCTCGGTACTACTGGACCTTTCGGCAACAGTCCGCAAAGTGTGGACTGAGGTCTCACCCGAAGTAGTATGGGAGGGTGCTAGAACCAGGTTTCCACACCTTGGGAATGTCTGATATGTGGTGATTGATACACGGCCCAACCTTCACGCTTCTGCGCTACACGCACCTGCGGGTACCCCGCGCCTTGTGATACTGTCTTCGCGCAGTTCTAGCTGCAGCGCTACCCGTGTTATCTACCCCAGTCTTCCTTAATTAGTCTCTGTTAGCTAATTACTTAGATTAAATTCACATATAAACATTCGTACGAGTATTCATCAAGTGCGTGCACTAAATAAACAAAGTAAAAGTAATGAATAATATCAACATTAAGATTCCAAAACAGATACACAGAATAAACTTCTCTTTATTATCTTTCAATCCCAAGTACAGACCCGACTCTGCCCTGCGCACTCAGCTACAGACTCTACTAGGCCTCTGCGCACTCAGCTGGAGAGCTTCTTCCTACCACTATGACCTAGTACACTTCAAATTCCACTCTAGGCTCTAACCATGCCTTCGCTATTCTATCTCTATCCTTCGCTATCTTACACTTAGAGCCTCCCTCTATTTATACAATCCCATGGTCCGTGTACCATGGGTAGGCCAACACAACTTTACATTAAATTACAATTCTTAGGGCGTACAACCCTATGACTCGATTATACAATTCGCGCTCCGCGCCTGTACTTCGCGGAGTTCTGCACCATCTTTGACCAAAACTTGGGCTTTGAGCCCCAAAACCTGCTGCGGGGGATCCCATGCCCAACAAGCCCCCAACACAATCATCGTTACTCATCCCGAGTCACTCCGTTGGTGCGGCGATATTTGCGTGGAGTCCATCCAGCAAGTTTCGCGCAGCTCGGGTGTCCACGGCACACTGTTCCGCTGTCTACTGTACTTGCTGCACGCGTATCTCTGAACCTTCGTGAGCAAGGTCGCATACCTGTCTAACTGCATAAAGTCCCTAAATTTGTGCTAACTTGCCTTCAATGGTAGTTGTAATTATGAAAGCTTCATCGATCCATGGCTGGATGCGCACTTTAAGCAAGGCTTCTTTTGTCGCGTGGCGTCTAACTGTTCCTTCAATGCCCTTGTCTGCTGCAGTTTGGTGAGTCGTTGAGTAAGGATGACCCTCTACACGGTCCCCTGGACACTATCGTACTCCTGATGCAACTCACACGCCTCCATCTCTAGGCGCTGTAGGTTTGGATCTTCCTGCAGGTAGCTAAGCATGGTTACTGCTTGATCCAACATCCCAGTGTAGTCCTGTACTGCTTGGCCAATTTGCTCCAACCCCGTTGGATAGCGTGGGCGCACTGCTCTCTGACCTCTGGGGGTGTGGAAGGCTGTGCCTTCAACCGTAACTCGGTGATCTGCAGGTTCAGCTCCAATTGAACCTTCACCGTTTCCTCCCTGGCCTCGCGGACTCCGGCCGCCAATCGGTGGACCCACTCTGCTGCTAGTAGTTCTGCCGACACGACCAACTCTGGGATGCTCCTACATGCATCCTCTACCATCTGCTCCAGTCCGCGAGCCTATGAAACCAACTCATCATGCTGGAGGCTGATATGATCCATGTTGATTTTCTGCTAGTTCAAGACCTAGATCGCGTGACCTTCCCTGGCGTAGAATTCTGCGATGACCCCATCTTGTAACTGGTCTAGGGTTTCACGCGGCAGGGCTACCAAGTTTAAGCCAATGCCTTTAATGCTGCTCATCGCAGCCAGGTCAACCTCGCTTGTTGCTGCTAGGGAGCCTTCGGGCAACATGAAACGGTTATCCCTATGGGCGCACATGGTCTATTCGGCCCCTGCGGTTCCTGCTGTGACATACAGAGCCATTATACCTGTTTGGGGGGGTTGTACCTATAAGCTTTGTAGCCGTGCATTGAGCACCCCCAACACACTGTTCTGATCCATCCTCATTTCCTGGAGCAAGTCCTTTGTGACATCGCGAACCGTTTCACCGATGTTAAACAGATCATCTTCTGTGAGCGTGGTCGGGTCAACGGATGTCTTTGTCACCTTCACCTTATTCCTAGGAACTAGTTTCTCAGAGATGCGTGGCTGCTTTAGTTGGGTTGATGCTAAACCGGGGTTTGCGCGCTCTTCTGTCCTGTCCACTTCCGAACCTGGGTCAGGCCCCACTAAGCCAACAAATACTGGTACTACTGGCCCTTTCGACAACAGTCCGCGGATCACGGATTGAGGTCTCACCCGAAGTAGTATGGGAGGGTGCTAGAACCAGATTTTCGCACCCTAGGGATGTATGATATGTGGTGATTGATACGCGGTCCAACCTTCGTGCTTACTGTGCTATGCGCACCTGCGGGTACCTCGCTCCCTGTGATACTGTCTTTGCACAATTCTAGTCGCAGCGTAACCCGCGTTATCTACCCTAGTCTTCCTTAAATAGTGTCTATTAGCTGATTGCTTAGATTAAATTCACATATAAATATTCATACGAGTATTCATCAAGTGCACGCATTATATAAACAGAGTAAAAGTAATGAATAACATGAACATAAAGATTCCAGAACAGATGCACAGAATAAACTTCTCTTTATTATCTTTCAATCCCAAGTACAGACCCGACTCTGCCCTGTGCACTCAGCTACAGGGGTCTGCGCACTCAGCTGCAGAGCCTCTTCCTACCACTACGACCCAATACACTTCAGATTCTACTCTAGGCTCTAACCATGCCTTCACTATTCTATCTCTATCCTTTTCTATCTTACACTTAGAGCCTCGCTCTATTTATAAAATCCCATGGTCTGCGTACCATGGGTAGGCTGACACAACTTTACATTAAATTACAATTCTTAAGGCAGACAACCCTATGACTTGATTATACAATTCACGCTCTGCGCCCGTACTTCGCGGAGTTCTACACCATCTTTGACCAAAACTTGGGCTTTGAGCCCCAAAACTTGCTACGGGGGATCCCATGCCCAACAAGATTCATATGTGAATGGTTTTCTGTCAGTTTTCTACTGTATTTAATTTCTCCTTAGTAAAAATCTCATCATTAAGTCTTCATTATTTGGAAAAATCTAAATGAATTGGAATTCTTCCTGAATGCTAAAGTTCATGTTTTTCAAATTAATTATGTTTTTCAACTTAAATATCATTAGAAAAAATCATACAACTCTATTTTTTGGTATTTATTTCCTACTTTCTCCTACCATATCTCATTGATTATTTGTTTAAAAAATCATAATCTATCTTTCCTTTGCTAAAGTTGTTCATATAACCTATGGCTAACATCTTTTTCTATCAAATATTCCATGCCTAATGGTCCCTTTCTTTCCATTCCAAACCAATTTCATGTGTTGGCAACTAAATCTAGTCAATGAGCTTAGTGACCTGCTGCTAGAGTGACCTTGAGTGGTAGAGTTAAGGAGAAATCCCTCTCCAGATTTAAGGGCCAACTTTCAATCTCAAACAAGTCTGAAGGTTTTTTCTGTGAGTTTCCTTCCACAACCAAGGAAAACTTCTGAGTGATAACATACATCATGCCACTATGTCATGATGGAGAATAGTCACGTTGATCATCAAGCATCAATGATCGAGATGGAAGGTGTGGTCAATAACTAGCCTATTTCATTTTTGATAGAACTAGGTTCCAATTTTAGTTATATTAGTCCAAAATTTGTTGAGAAATGTGCACTACAAAAGATAGCCCATGAAAATTCATGGCTAGTTTTGCTAGCAACGAGAACTAAGAGGCAAGTTGAAAACATGGTAGAATCATGCCTATTAATAATAAATGGTATGCCAATGACAATAATCTGAATCTGTTACCTTTGGGTTCCTATGATTTGTTAGTCGACATGGACTGGTTGGAAAAACATAATACTAAAATCAATTGCTATAACAAATTAATAAAATTTCTAAATGACCAAGGGGAAATAATCAAGTTGCAAGGAATAAGGAAACCCATAAATGTTTGGAAAATATTAGTGTTGGCATTATGATACAAGTATTGTCCTTGATGGCAACCCACTCAGATGAAAGTTCACAGTGCAACAGGTCAATAACAAAGGATTACAGATCATACTCCAAAGAGTGAAGAAAGAGAGGTATACGCTGGTTCACTTTGTCCAAGGTGTGTATACATGTGATTTAACAAAAAAAAAGTAACGTATAATGTATACACATATTTTCACAAGAGAAAAAGCGCGTACATGTTGGAAAACCAAGTCTTGGTCCAAGGTAATTGGTCTGAGGCATTTGGTCCAAGGTATTGACCCTAGGTATTGGGTCCAAGGTATTGGTCCTAAGTGGTTTTGGTCCAAGGTATTGAGAAAGGCCTAAGAGTATATAAGGAGGAGAAGATCATTAGGCCATGGTGTGCAAGCAATGAGATTCCAAGGAATACTTTTATCTGAAGTATATATTATGTTGCAGGGTTATGTTTAGGACTAGATCTGAAATATTCATGTGCACCTTGAGTTCAACATTGGATCAGGAATCATGAGACTTGAAATGACTTATTCTTGAATGATCTGATATTGGTTGTGACCAGATCTGATGTTTTGCGCCTGTTCTATTTTTTATCTATCATGATTTGGGTTTGTTTGAAGTCTAGAGTTGCAGCAAAGTTCCGAGTCAAAATTTGCACATCTATACGCAGGTTCGTCTCGGCCAAAGCACGTGTACACATAGGTTCGACTCTTCCAAGTAGCGTATACAAAAAGAAAAGCTTCTGTTCAGATCTGACTGATCTATCTGATCAAATTCTGTTATTTTACTGCTGTCTGTCAATGAAGTCCTCTTAGATCTGAATGTAGAACTGTTGTATAAGGAAATTGAATTTGATTGATTGATTGATTAAGAAGGAAGGGTGATCCTTGTTTCTATCTGTTTTGAACTCTGTAATATGATAGTAGATCTTCAAAATGTCACTGATTGGTACAGTTTATGGTTCAGAAGTATATGATTTAGTATCTTTAGAGATATACACAAGTTGGGTTAAAAGAAGTAGCGTATACACGCAAGTTTGTTTCAACCAAGTAGCGTATACACTCTAATGCATGGTTTTTGAGGTTACAGCTGGTTCTGGATGATGATGCAGGGTTCTGGGTTCAGCACAGAGTTCTGGTGTCAGTGATCTGATTGATTAGATTAACTAAATATTGGTTGATGCAGTTTAATTTTAAAAGGCTTTGATGGGTCCAATGTGAAAATTTGATGAAACATGGCCTTCAGTTTGTGGTGTTGTGATCCAGGAGTATCCAGTCTGAAAATTCATGAAACGTGGTCCCTGGTGGAAGAGTGGAGTTTTCTGTAGGCTGGCACCTACGTACTAGTAAATATATTGGCTAGTACAAGAGCTAGGGGGTTGTAGCTCCCTTCCAGTAGAAGCTGGAAAACAAGAGAAGGTTGTAACCTTCTGCAGGTAGAAGCCTGCGTACTGGTATGAGTCTGCACCAGTACAATATTGTAAACAAATTTTCTTATTATTAAAAGAAGACAGAGACGACAACAGCAGGTGCTTTTTACCCATATTGGGTTTCCACCTTAAATCTTAGTGTTAATGTGTGTTGCTTATGTGTGATGCTTTATTCTGATTTTTCTGCACTGTCTAATAAATCTTTGATATATTGGTTTAAGCTCAACACATGATAAACTAACTAAATCACAAGTTCTCTGCATATACGCTAGTTTCTTTAAGCATAGTCACTTTTACACTGTAGTTCACTTCACTGAAGTAGCGTATATAAATCTATTTGGGAAATAAAATTATTGATCTGATAATACTAATTCACCCCCCTCTTAGTATTATTTCCAACAATTGGTATCAGAGCAAGTCCTTCAGAAGAAGCTTGATTGCTTGAAGGGAGATCCATCAACATGAATAATCAAGAAAGCATGGGATCCATCAGACCACCAATCTTCGATGGAAGCAACTTTGTTTATTGGAAAATAAGAACCACAACCTATCTACAATCACTTGGAATGGATGTTTGGGAAATTGTGGAAGGAGGATATACATTTCCAACAGCAATTCCTACAGATACGGCAGGTAAAAAGCAATATGAAACCAATGCCAAAGCTGTCAATACTTTATTGGGAAGTCTGTCACAATCAGAGTTTGTCAAAGTCATGCAGCTCAAATCAGCCAAAGAAATATGGGACAAAATCGTTCTGAGCTACGAAGGAGACTCTCAGGTAAAACATGCTAAGCTTCAAACTCTCAGAATTCAGTATGAAACTCTTAAGATGCATAGTGATGAAAGCATAGCTAGTTACTTCCTACGTATAGATGAGGTTGTCAATTGTATGAAGAATCTGGGTGAAGAAATTAAGGAAGTTACCTTAGTTGAGAAAGTTTTGAGATCCTTGTCTGCTAAATTTGAATCCAAAATTTCTGCCATAGAAGAAAAACAAGATCTATAGAATATCACCATGACGCAGCTTCACGAAATCTTAACTGCCTTTGAGATGAGAAAAGGAGGACCATCAAATATGAGAGAAGCCGCATTCAAAGCTTCAGCAAAAGGAAAGGAAGAACACAATGAATCAGGACATATTTCAGAAGAAGAAGATGAGGTAAACTTTGTCAAAAAGCTTCAACGGGGTTCTGGAAGGTTTAGAGGTAAGTTACCCTTCAAATGCTTTTCTTGTGGCAGAGTCGGTCATTATGCTGCCAGATGTCCTCATAAAGATAAATTTGAAAAAGGAAAGGAATATGCAAAAGGGAATAGAAAACAAGTTGTGAATAAAAGGAGTTACTATACTCATGAAGATAGCGATGGTTTATCTAATATTGATGAAGATGAAACTGGACAAGATTACAAACTTCCAATGGCTTATGACAATGATAATTTTTGGGATGCTTTAGAAGAGGAAGACCCTCATGAAGAAATATCTAAACTCAAAATCTATTTATAAGAAAATAATATGATTATAGATACCTTGACATACCAACTTGCTGAAAAAGAAAAACACAATGAAAAACTTGAATGTGAAATTGTGGGTCTAAGAAAGGATCTTGAGAAAACGAAATCTCTCAATCTTAGATTTGCTAAAGGATCAGAAAATTTAAATGAAATTATCAAAGTTCAACATTCTCCTCTGATAAAGACAGGTCTTGGATATACTGAAGAAGCATCTCAATCACAGAAGCCGTCAACCTCCACCAAAAGCTATCTTGATGCAACAAAGACCAATGAACATCATGACAATCGTCAGCAAAGGCATAAAGCAGATCACTAGGTAAATCCGACTCAATTTAATCCAAGGATGAATAGAAGCCACAACCAACCTCAGGTAAATCATACTCAATTTGCTCCAAAGATGAATATTAAAAGAAACTACAATCACCAAGTCAATAGATTCGATAGTCGCATGAACTTCTTTAATGGGCAATGTTTTTCATGTCATAATTTTGGACACAAAGCTGCTCAATGTGTTGCTTACAAAACCATCATGACTAGAGAAATGCGAAATCAAAGGAATGTAACAAAGATCAAGAAAAGTTCCTATAATAACTTTTCTCTTCTTGAAAATGAAATAAAATGCTCAATCTGTAACAACTTTGGTCATGAAGAATCTGAATGCAGGAGCAAATTTTGGCAAACATCTCAAAAGGAGCAAACTCCATTAAATATCAAGATATGGAGAAGGAAATAATATTAAACAGAAAGATGTGGTATAACCTTGTATGCAGAAGGACAAGAAAATCAGTGGTACATCGATAGTGGATGCTCAAAACACATGACAGGTGACAAAGAAAAACTTCACTCATATAATGCCTTAGCAAAGGAAAATAATGTCTCATTTGGAAATGACACTCCTGCTATCATAAAAGGTAAAGGTTCTGTTTTCTTGAAAGAAAAGGTTAAATCTGGAAATGTTATGTATGTAGACGGTTTAAAGCATAACCTGTTGAGTGTCAGTCAAATGTGTGATCAAGGAAATGAAGTGGTGTTTCGATCAAATGGATGTGTTGTTCGTGAGCTTGATATAGGAGAGACCATGATCAAAGGTACAAGAACTCCAAACAACTTATACATACTCAAGGGAGGACAACAACAATGCTATCTAAGCAAAAATGATGAAAACTGGTTGTGGCATAGAAGATTGGGACATCTAAGCTTTTCTCAAATAAGAAAAGCATGCAGATTCAAGGTTGTTCGTGATCTTCCAGATATCAGCATCCCAGAAAATATAATATGCAAACCATGTCAAATCGGTAAGCAAACTAGATTTCATTTCATGGAAAAAGAAGGGTCAGCTAGTAAGCCTCTTGAACTTGTCCATACTGATTTATGTGGACCATCAAGGAAAAAGTCACTTCGTGGAGAAGAATACTTTATTTTGTTAATTAATGATTTTTTCAAAATGTGTTGGATAGGTCTTCTAAAGCGTAAAGATGAAGCTTTTGAAAAGCTCCAAGCCTTCAAAGCTTTGGTTGAAAATGAATCAGATCAAAAAAACAAATGCCTCAGATTTGATCGAGGAGGGGAATTTACCTCGGATGAATTCTTTGAATTTTGTGAACAACATGGAATAAAAAGGCAATCCTCCACCACAAGGACTCCTCAGCAAAATGGTGTGGTAGAAAGAATGAACATAACAGCTAAAAAATGGCTCGAGCTATGCTAGATGAATCTGGAACTCCTACAACCTTCTGGGCTGAAGCTGCATTCGTTGCTGTAACTATTCTCAACCAAGCAAATGTTCAGGTAAACAACACTCAAACTCCACATGGACTTTGGTATGGTAAGACTCCTACTGTAAAATACTTTAAAATTTTTGGAAGCAAATGTTATATCAAAAGGACTGATGAAAAACTTGGTAAGTTTGAACCAAGAGTATATGAAGGTATTCTTCTTGGTTATTCATCCAGAAGTCAAGGATATAAATGTTATAATAAAAGACTTGGAAAAATTGTTGAACTCATTGATGTTGTATTTGATGAAGCATGCAAAAATCCAAAACAGATAGAATCAACAGAAGATTATGACAATGAAGAATATGGGGATTATTTTCC
This sequence comes from Pinus tabuliformis, assembly GCA_031772625.1. Classification (NCBI taxonomy): domain Eukaryota; kingdom Viridiplantae; phylum Streptophyta; class Pinopsida; order Pinales; family Pinaceae; genus Pinus; species Pinus tabuliformis. The sequence continues at coordinate 796,511,429 of CM062813.1, read as the reverse complement.
CACATCAACTCAAAATCATATTGAAGAAGAAACCAATGAAGCACCAGAAGAAGAAATAATGGTAGAAGAAAAGACTCCATCCAGGTATGTTCAGAAAAATCATCCAGAAACTCAAATTTTAGGGGAAAAAGAGGCAGGTGTACAAACAAGAAGAACTATTACAAGGACCTCAAGCTATCTAGCATTACTATCCTCCACCGAACCTCAAAATGTAAAAGAAGCATGCAAAGATGAATGTTGGGTCAAGGCCATGGATGAAGAACTTGAGCAAATTGAAAAAAATGATACTTGGGAATTAGTTCCTAGACCTCATGATAAAAATATTATAGGAACTAAATGGATATTCAAAAACAAGCTGAATGAAAATGGAGAAGTCATTAGAAACAAGGCCAGACTTGTTTATAAAGGGTGTGCTCAACAAGAAGGTATAGATTTTGAAGAAACTTTTGCACTTGTTGCTAGACTTGAAACCATAAGGATGTTTCTTGCTCTTTCTAGCTTTCAAAAATTCAAAGTATACCAAATGGATGTAAAATCAACCTTCCTAAATGGAGATTTAGAAGAAGTTTGTATTGAAAAACTAGAAGGATTCATTCTTGGAAATGATTCAAAACTTGTATGTAGACTCAAAAAGGTCCTCTCTGGTCTGAAACAGGCTCCAAGGGCCTGGTATTACCACCTTGACAAATATCTACACCAACAAGGTTTTACAAAATGTTAAGCAGATAGAAATCTATATACAAAGATTGAAACTGATAAATTGTTAATTATTATTGTTTATGTTGATGATATCATTTTTGGTAGCAATGAAGAATCCATGAGTCAGAGTTTTGCTTCAGTAATGCAGCAAGAATTTGAAATGTCCTTGCTTGGTGAACTTACCTATTTTCTCGGTCTACAAGTTCAACAAAATAAAGATGGTATTTTTCTTTCACAAACCAAATATCTCAAACAGATCTTGAAAAGTTACGGAATGGAAGATTCTAAACCTGTATGTACCCCAATGGTAACAGGATGTAGTCTCAGCTCAAATGATGAATAAAAAATAGTACATCAACCAACTTATAGATCCATGATTGGCAGTCTTCTTTATCTAATAGGTACCCAACCTGACATCATGCATGCAGTAGGAATAGTTGGAAGATTCCAAGGAAATCCAAAGGAATCACACCTTCAGGCAGTCAAAAGAATTTTCAAATATCTTCAAGGAGCTCAGGACTTTGGTTTATGGTATCCTAGAGATGCAGATCTTACTCTTCATGCATATACGGATGCAGATTGGGCAGGAAGTGTTGATGACAGAAAAAGCACTAGTGGTGGTATATTCTATATGGGTTCTAGGTTAGTGTCTTGGTTCAGCAAGAAACAAAATTCAATTGCTTTATCCACAGCTAAAGCAGAATATGTGGCTGCTGCATCTTGCTGCACACAACTACTTTGGATGATGCAAACCTTGCAAGACATTCAGATCACATATACTCCAACCATCTCCATTCTATGTGATAATACAAGCGCCATCAGTATTTCAAAGAATCCAGTCATGCACTCCAAGACCAAGCACATACTCATCAAATACCATTTTCTACGTGAACAAGTGCTTGAACAAAAGGTCAAATTGGGGTATGTTCCCTCCAAAGAACGGGTTGCTGATATATTCACTAAACCATTTCCTAGAGAAACATTTGAATATCTCAGACAAAAGCTGGGAGTAGCTGCTACATCATCCTGTCGTTAAATCTCTTTTTTCAGAGAAATGTTGTTATACGAATGTTTCATGAAGTATAGTCACGTACACACACGAGTTTCTGTGGGTCAAGGAGCGTATATGCTTTTTAGACAAGAAAAACAGTGGGGCAGACTCTGATATGGGTTCTCTATCTAATGTTGATGATCACAGTCTATTGATATGCTCTATTCATTAATTTTTCTCTAACTGACAAATATGCCTTGATCATTGACTTGTTAACAATGCACAGGTAGCACAGGCTCAGGGGGAGCATTAGCCTTCACTCACATTTTGCATTGTTGGCATTATGGTTGCTGAGTCCAGCTATGGCTTCAGATATTTATACTTTTTGTTGCTTAAGGTCATGTAAAAATCTAAGGTGTGATATGTCTTCTCATACATTTGAATAAGTCCTATTGGACAAATGATGTAATTTGTATCCCCACTTTGCATGGGATGGATGATGTAATTATATTTCTGTCATGTATAAACAATTAGTATATCCCCACTTGGTTGGGTGGATGAGTCAAATTTGGTATATCCCCACTTGGTTGGGAGATGGATGTATGTATGCATCATTGGTGATAGGAAGGGCATACTCACATAGTTGAGTTATAGAGTCATGTTGTTCTTTTCGGGAATATTTTTGCAGACTTTGCTTGTGTTCAAGGGGAGCATGGATAGTTTCAGTGCATCTTAGCATGTACAAAGGGGAGCTCAATCAGAGAATTCAGCATGTACTCAAGGGGAGCATGAACAACATAGGGGAGAGAATATCTTGGTCTGCCCTTTGCCCTTGATGTCAAAGGGGGAGAGTATATTGGTGTTGTTATTGCCATCAAGTCCAAAGGGGGAGATTTTTGGCATTATGATACATGTATTGTCCTTGATGGCAACCCACTTAGATGAAAGTTCATAGTGCAACAGGTCAATAGCAAAGGATTACAAATTAGACTCCAAAGAATGAAGAAAGAGAGGTATACGCTGGTTCACTTTGTCCACGATGCATATACACGCGGTTTAACAGAACAAAAGTAGCGTATAATGTATGCACGCACTTTCATAGGAGAAAAAGCGCATACATGTTGGAAAACCAAGTTTTTGTCCAAGGTAATTGGTCCGAGGCATTTGGTCCAAGGTATTGACCCTAGGTATTGGGTCCAAGGTATTGGTCCTAAGTGGTTTTGGTCCAAGGTATTGAGAAAGGCCTAAGAGTATATAAGGAGGAGAAGATCATTAGGCCATGGTGTGCAAGCAATGAGATTTCGAGGAATACTTCTATCTGAAGTATATATTATGTTGCAGGGTTATGTTTGGGACTGGATTTGAAATATTCATGTGCACCTTGAGTTCAACATTGGATCAGGAATCATGAGACTTGAAATGTCTTATTCTTGAATGATCTGATATTGGTTGTGACCAAATCTGATGTTTTTCCCCTGTTCTATTTGTTATCTATCATGATCTGGGTTTGTCTGAAGTCTGGAATTGTAGCAAAGTTCTCAGTCAAAATTTGCAGATCTATATGCAGGTTCGTCTCAGCTAAAGCATGTGTACACATAGGTTCAACTCTTCTAAGTAGCGTATACAAAAAAAAAGCTTCTGTTCAGATATGATTGTTCTATCTGATCAAATTATGTTGTTTTACTGCTGTATGTCAATGAAGTCCTCTTAGATCTGCACATAGAACTGTTGTATAAGAACATTGAATCTAATTGATTGATTGATTAAGAAGGAAGGGTGATCCTTGTTGCTATCTATTTTGAACTCTGTAATATGATAGTAGATCTTTAGAATGTCACTGATTGGTACAATCTATGGTTCAGAAGTATATGATTTAGTATCTTTAGAGATATACGCAGGTTGGGTTAAAGGAAGTAGTGTATACACACAAGTTTGTTTCAACCAAGTAGTGTATACACTCTAATGCATGGTTTTTGATGTTACAACTGGTTCTGGATGATGATGCAGGGTTCTAGGTTCAGCACAGAGTTCTAGTGTCAGTGATATGATTGATCAGATTAACTGAATATTGGTTGATGTAGTTTAAGTTTAAGAGGCTTTGATGGGTCTAGTGTGAAAATTTGATGAAACGTGGCCTTCAGTTTGTGGTGTTGTGATCCAGGAATATCCAGTCTGCAAATTCATGAAACATGGTCCCTGGTGGAAGAGTGGAGTTTTCTGTAGGCTGGAACCTATGTACTGGTGAACATATTGGCTAGTACAAGAGCCAGGGGGTTGTTTCTCCCTTCCAGTAGAATCTGGAAAATGAGAGAAGTTTGTAACCTTCTTCAGGTAGAAGCCTGCGTATTGGTATGAGTCTGCACCAGTACAAGATTGTAAATAAATTTTCTTATTATTAAAAGAAGACAGAGACAACAATAACATGTGGTTTTTACCCACATTGGGTTTCCACCTTAAATCTTGGTGGTCATGTGTGTTTCTTATGTGTGATGATTTATTTTACTTTTTCTGCACTGTCTAATACATCTTTGATATACTGGTTTAAGCTCAACACATGATAAACTGTCTAAATCGCAAGTTCTCTGCATATACGCTGGTTTCTTTAAGCACAGTCAAGTGTACATGCTATTTCACTTCACTGAAGTAGCGTATGTAATTCTATTTGGGAAATAAAATTATTGATCTGATAATACTGATTCACCCCCCTCTTAGTATTATTTCCAACACTAACCCATTTCATTTTTAATAGACCTAGTTTCCAATTTTAGTTATATTAGTCCAAAATTTGTTGAGAAATGTGCACTACAAAAGATAGCCCATGAAAAGTCATGGCTAGTTTCGCTAGCAACAAGAACTAATATGCGAGTTGAAAACATGGTAGAATCATGCCTATTAATAATAAAGGGTATGCCAATGACAATACTTTGAATCTGTTACGTTTGGGTTCCTATGATTTGTTAGTCAACATGGACTGGTTGGAAAACCATAATACTAAAATCAATTGCTATAACAAATCAATAAAATTTCTAAATGACCAAGGGGAAATAATCAAGTTGCAAGGAATAAGGAAACCCATAAATGTTTGGAAAATATTAGTGTCGCAAATGAAGCAGTGTAGTTGAAAGGTGTGTGAGTTATATGATGTCCAAGTAACCAACAAATCAGAATTTAACATAAATATAATGGAAGGTACCTAATTTTGAAATATTTCAAAGAAGTGTTTCTAAGGAAATTCCATGATTTCCACTAGGAAGAGAAGTTGATTTCTAAATTCTATTGTTGCCAATATTGACACCAGTTTTGAAAGCTTTGCATCATATGAACACACTGAAGCCGATGGAACTAAAATTAGAGTTAAAGGAAATGTTGGACAAGGGATACATCAGGCCTAGTGTATCACCCTAGGGAGCTTCAATATTATTGTGAAGAAAAAGGATGGCACATCAAGACTGTGAATTGATTACAAACAATTAAATAAATCCATAGTCAAGAATAGGTAGTCGTTGCCTAGAATCAGTGATTTGTTTGACTGGCTGAGAGGAGCTACAGTATTCCCGAAGATTGACTTAAGGTCTGGGTACCATCAGGTAAAAATTAAGAAACCTTCATAATGAGTTATGGACATTATGAATTTGTGGTAGTACTGTTCAAACTCACCAATGCTCTAGCAATATTTATGTGTTTAATGAATAACGTTCTTAGTCCATATTTGGAAAAGTTTGTATTAGTATTTGTAGATGACATTTATTTCTATTCTAAAAGCAAGGTTTCAACTCCTGGGAGAGAACAAGATTTATGCCAAGCTCAAAAAGTGTGACTTCTTCGAGTCACAAGTTCAATATTTGGGACACATTATCTCCAAAGAAGAAGTAGCAGTGGATCCAAAGAAGATAAAAGCCATCATGGAGTGGCCTACTCCTTAAAATGTGGCAAAATTATATCCCTCATACGATTGGTTGGTTATTACTAGAGGTTCATTCATAATTTCTCCCATGGACATATAATCATAACATTACATAGAAAAGGAACTAAATTCCAATGGACAACAAAATGTGCAGGTAACTTTGTGAAGTGAAGACATCTACTCACATGTGCATGAATATTGAGAATAATACATCCATAAAAAGATTTTGTGGTATGCATATATGTCTGCAAGGAAGGGCTTGGTGGAGTCCTAATGCAAGAAGGATAGATGGTCTGTTATAAATCAAGAAAGTTGAATGAGCATGAGTGAAATTATGTCACTCATGACTTGGAGTTGGCAATGATAATGCATGCATTGAAAATGTGGAGGCATTACCTCCTTGGAAAGGAAATTTTATTTGATGTCAGATCATGGAGGGTTGAGGTATTTATTTGACCAACCCAATTTGAATGCAAGGCATGTAAGGTGGCTAGCCTTTATTGGTGAATTTGATTTTGAAATAAAATATATCAAGGGAAAAGAAAACAAAGTAGCATATGCACTTAGCCAGAGGCTATAAGTGGTTCATGTGATAGCCATTAGCACATGCGAAGCTGAAATTAAAGAAAGGATCAAGGAGGCAATGCATCAAGATGAGCAATACCAACAAGTGAAGGAATTCTTGCTGAAAGAGCCAGAAGTAGCATCGAGTAAGAATTACTTGCTCAGAGAGGATGGGTTGTTAAATTTCAAAAGTAGATGGTATATACCTTGTATGAATGGCTTGAAGAAGTTCATCTCCGATGATTTTACAAAAGGACTTATTCAGGTCATCCTGATTATCAAAAAATGATAATGGCCATGAAAAAGATGTATTATTGGCCAGATATGAAAAAGGACGTTGCTGAGTATATTGCCAGGTGCTTGGAGTGTTAGGAAGTGAAAGTGGAGTGTATACATCCAACGTGATTGTTACAACCAATCCCCATTCTTGAGTGGAAGTGGGAAGTCATCTCCATGGACTTCATCACATGATTACTAAGGACATATAAACAACATGCTACCATAATTATAGTGGTAGACAAGATGAGTAATGTTTCTCATTTTATGCTATCAGTCTACACACAAGGAAATTTATATTGCTCATATTTTCATGAAAGAAATATTTAGATTGCATGGGGTACCCAAGAAGATTATCTCGGATAGGGATTCTAATTTCACCCCAAAGTTTTGGAAGGCACTGTTTGTTGGTTTTGGGATAGAATTAACATTCAATACATCATATTATCCTAAAAAAGATGGACAAACTAAAAGAATAGACAAGTGTTGAATTTTTTTCTAGTTAAGGGAATAAGTCAACCTCCTAGGGCCTGACAACAGGTATCTCTACATTTTTATAGAGGTGGTACTTATCTTTATGAACATGCTCAAGTATTCAAAATAGAATTAAAAACATTAAAACATGCATCTATTAGTGGACCACAAGTTTCTATCAAATATGCATGGAAATAAAATAGCAAAAAATATAAAGATTTGAAATTTAAATATCATATCCATCCATTCCATCATAGTAAGAACATATCATTGAGGCATATCAAAGAGTAGACATGAGATAAAATGGTTTAGATATCAAAGAGCTAAAAAATGTTTTCATTCATGTAAAATCATAAAGAACACATGAAAACATTCTCAAGGCTCATACAACTTAAAACAAGTTTCTAAATCACAAATGAATTTCCTTCCCAAAAGGGAGCTCTTTGTGAGAGTAAAAAATAATATAAATTCAAGATTTTAAATTGTTTGGTTCCTAAAGAAATCATCAAAATCCTTATACTTAATTGAAAAAGTAAATGCATTCATCCCAAGGGGGGACTGGGATTGCGCTCTCACGAACCATAATATAAATAGATACCTGGAAGAAAAGGAGGAACTGTAGTCAGGGATCGACTTAAGTGATGGATAACACAATCAAGAAAGAAAAATGATCAAATATTGAGAAGAAGAAAAGGGAATTCTCCGGGAATAAATAATACCCACAAAATGTGGAAGGATGGACCATGTGTTGTTGAAGCTTCCGCCACCTTTGATTGTTGTTGTTGAAGTCGTTAAGATAACTAGTTGGTAGTTAATTCAGATTGATGGCTTCTTAGAGAGATTGCTTTAGCCATTCTTGAATATAATATTTCATCGAAGGGGTTGGAATTCCCATTTTAACATGTTGATTGAATACCACTTCGTCGATTTCCTGAGCCTCCTCGTGTAATTGTGCGATTAAGACAGACTGCTATTCATTAACATTAACAAAAACAACAAGCCATTTCTTAATCTCCTCCTTAGTGAAATCAATTATATTATCAAATTCTGTTTCCATTGAATCTTTTAAATTGTTCAACTCAATTTTCAACATGTCCTTGGAAATTAACATAGAGTCTCTTATCATGCGGGGACCTTGCAGATCATCAAAATTTTAATTTCCTTGAAAATGACATTACTCCTTTTATCACTAATCTTTCTACACTCAGAATTAATCTCCTCCAATATATTAATTTTTTTAGACCATCCAACTTGGAATTTCTTCATTCATTTACGCCTTGGGATATTTTGTTGTGACCTTCATAGTTCATTGAGTGAACTTACCTTCTGAATTAAAGTATATGAGTCATTATCTACGAGTTCTTATTGTGCTTGACGTCCTTTTAACCTAGTCATAAAATGAGGCAATTATCTGCGTTAGATATCTCAAGTGGGAAGCTACTTCCCATGCATCTTCTATAATTTTCAATCTTTTACTTATATTATTGACAATAAAAGATTTTACTCCATTCAACAAGTGGTCCACTTTATTAGCTCTATGGGGTTATCCAAGGGTGGATACTGCCGATCTTGGTGCTTGTATGGCGAGAGGAGTCATGAACAAAGGGACATGATTTAGAGCTTCTTCGAGCTCTTCTTGTAACACCCACCTCCCACATTTACCCAAGTTAACTGGCCTACTGGGGTAAACATGTGAGGAGAGGCTACTACAATCTGATTCAACTCCCCATATACAATTAAGGAAGTGGAATCGACACAACACAACCAATCCTGACCTTCTGCACCTATCACAGAACATATATGAGCCAACCAACCCTTCCAGGTGATCAACCCTTGAGACAACTTGACACTTCACTACCCTAGAGCCTCAGTCACTCCCATGACATGGGAATGCATGCGATTGGGGCCCTCCATTCAATCTCTTAGTATGGGCATGCAAGTGACTGGGGCCTTTTTCAGCGAATTCTGAGCCCACAACCCTGGATTTTGTGCCACTTTTGAGGGCTAGGACTCAGGCCACTGCCTAGAAATCCATGAAACTTCTAGGAATGAAAAGTAACATCGAAACAATGATACAAATGAAAATACTTGAACAAAGACTTGGCTAGACCCCTACTAGCCATGACAATAATTTTGTCAAACATGTCATAAATATGCATTCTACAGGTAATAAAAGGACATCTAAGCATAGGGGTCTCATACTTATCTGAGAATCACTAAGAATCATTGATGCCTTATCACATTAGCTGCATTATCATCTATTAAGTCACATATTCATTATACATTCATTTACAAATCAAAACATGATGAGAGGCATACATCATCACTGTCATAAAACTTTCTCATAATAAACATAAACTAACAGAAATAACAAAGATACATCAACCACAAATGCCTCATATGAACCAATATATTTGATCATAAAATACAAAGGATAAATATTTCTTATTAGTGAATGATTAGGCCAACCAGGTTCGAGACTTCCACATAGCACTCTACCATAGATTGGCTGAACCAAATCTTTCTTTCAGCCAATTACCTCCGTGCCATATTCCAAGCATGGATAATGGAATTATAACCAAAATCAACTACGGCTTCCTGAAGCTACACCCCCTCACCCTCAACAATAGAACAAAGCTTTACCACAATCCCCACCAGATCACTAGGTCAATAAACAATAAACATACAATACCAAGTTTTACTTACAATCCTCACTGGATCACTAGGTTAAAAACAAGCATGGATTTCACCAAATATCTCCACCTACACCGCGATTGTTTTTTTTGTCCCAACCTCTCAGCTTTACCGTGTATCCCACCATTACTGGTCAAGGGATTCTTAGGCCTACGAGGTCTCCACCCTCTGGGCTTTACCATGTATCCCATCCCAGGATTCCCAGGCCCAATCAAGGTTACTCACCACTGAGCTTTACAGTGTATCCCACCATTCACCGATCAAGGGATTCCTAGGTGTCATGTGGAAAGAGTCAATTTTGCGGACAAAACCGACCTCCCTAGAAGCTAAGGCTTTCTAGTGACAAACAAGACAATTTAAGCACTATCTTCCCCTAAACATGCATTTAAAATACAAGCAACCAGATGTTTAAAACATACCTTTAGTCCAACGCTTGTTTGTTGTAGTCCAGCCTCTCTGATCCAGATGAGCTCTTTCTCCTTGAAGCCTGCATTCACTAACAAGCAAACGATTACATAGCACCTGAATAACTCATATAATAAAACATATTCATCATAAAGACCAAGGAGTATATGAAACAAATTATATAAAACAACTTGTTGAGAAAAATGAGCTTAATTGTATTAATTGGAAATAAAAGAAACCATTACAACCAGTGCCTTGGTGTTGTGCAGGTCCCTCCCAGGGTCCAGCAAGAGTTCTCCTTTACTTTGATCAGCTCACCCACTTCCAAATGAAGCTAGGAAAGGATTGGAATCTCTCCTCTCAAGCTCTATAAGGGAGTCCTAATTTCAGCAGCATCTACCCTTAGGAATGTTCAGCTTTCAACCTCCCCTCCCTCTGGCCCAATGCCTGTATTTATAGTGCTTTGGAGGAAGTTAATCAGGTCCACCATGAAGGGGATAAGCCCCTCTTTCAATGGGATAGCTCCCCTCTTCATGGGATAAGTTCCTCTTTCATTGGGATGCATGAACCATCTGGAGGCGCTCAATCCACGTCAAACCATCTTCTAGAATGCTCTAGAATTGACCACAAGTAACTTTTTGAAGTGAAACTTGCGCCTTCTGACCTTTACAGGAGTACGCACCCACCCCTTTATAGACAGAGCGTACAAGTACACAGGTTTTATGAACTAGAGGTGCGTACACGCAGGTAAGGCTAAGAGAAACTGCGTAACCAGAGTTAATTGACTTTTTAAGGACTTTCTCTCTTTCTTGGAGTTTGACATGAGGAGCAGAGGTGTAAGACTTGCCAAGGAGGATAGTATGACTATTGACGGAGCCATACTGATTGAAAATAGTCATGGTGACAAGTTTTAGTGTAACAAATTGCCCCCTAAAGTGCGAAGCCTGTAGTAGATTAGGGTTTCATATCATCTAGGAAGGGTGAAGTACTTTATCATTTCAAGGATTATCTTGTGGAGAGCCCGGTTGGAACCTGCAAGTATTCAACACAAAATACATGTATGAGATCATATCATCACTGAGGTAGGCATTCCCATACTCAGATCAAAAACTTTAACTAACAAACTAACTACTGCTCTGATACAGGAATGATTTCGCAGTACATCATAATCATAGACTTATGTAGACACAGTATGGACGCAGCCATCTGTTTATAATTAGTCTACTATACAATGAATACAAAACTCCTCACAGCCTGGATGGTGGAAACTAGATCCAGGGTCTTCATTTCCACTTCCCGAAATAGTACGATTCTATCCATGCGAATAAATGAGCTGATGTCGAGCATGGTAGAAACCACTTGATTACCAGTCAATGATGTAAACTGTTAACAAGTGTGAGAGAGACCACCAGTGATGTCAATGGTTCTCAAAGTACCCAGTACAATCCATGAGATGTGAATGGATGTGCTGATGTCGAACATGTCATGGAATCCTTCGATCGAAAGTCAATAATGTAAACTGTCGTCGAAGGCGAGAAATCTGCCATTGATGCATGCAGATTTCAAGTTACTGACGATTTCTAGATCATCTTTCTAGATAATGTGCTGATGTCGATAGAAAGCGATCCGTCGTAGGCAAGCCCACAACACGAAATAATAAATCAAGTTGAAGAAATGTAGCTGTAAGGACTGACTCAGGGATGGTCAAGATGGATGACAGGTATTTTTCAGATGAATGGTTTATTTGCAGTGACCTCTTGAACACATAACGACACAACAGATGGCTTGGTGACATTTGACCCAAAGTTAATACCCGGCTGAAGACTTTCAATGTGGTTTGATCAACTGTGAGGCAAAGGATTTCCCAACCCAGGTGAATGAAAAGTGTCGTGTTCAAGAGTGGTGATAAGGTTTCTCTGAGACAAAGAATAACAAATAGGCTCATTTTTCTCTCTTTTCCCCCACCATTTCTGGTAAGTACCTCTTTATTTTTTAACAAGCTTGAGGAGGATAACATTTGCTTGATTATAAGCTCATCCTTCGGATGAGTCCAACTTAGTTTAGATTCGAACCCTAAGAAGGAGTGGTCCGTTCCTGTTTGTAATCGAACAGGTCCTTTACTGTGAAATTTTAACGAGTCCAGTATAGGAGAAACTCGGCGTTTTTCAATTTTAGAGAGTCTGAAAAACTTAAGAAGACTCCAAGGTTGAACTTTTTCGTAAATTTGTGTCTCCCAAGCCCGAAAAAGTATAAAATAATACTTGAGAGAACCGCTTGATCTTTTACGACCAAGGAGTACTTTCATGATTAGTGTCTTTGACCTGAAAAGTAAAAAGCGATCAAGGACATGTCGTTTTATTTCCAATATCGAATTTGAAACGACAAAAATTCGGCAATCTTTTCCTGTTTTTACAGTCAGAAAAGGGCTATAAGGGGACCGTCTTTTAATTCCGTTTTAACGAGTGTAAAAGAAACGCGCGGCAATCTTTTCGTGTTTTAGGAGTCAGAAAAGGGCTTAAAGATGACTCTGATGTTTTTGTTTGTAAAAAATGACAATTTTCCCTGAAAATCCTTTATCCTGCGCAAAAACCAACACATTACTCATACCTGTTTACGATAGATAAAAATACTTTGAAAAATACCTTTTCATGGTGAAAAATAAACAAATTTAATATTTATTTACCCAAAAAACCTATAAAAAGGGCTTTTACCAATTCATTTTTACCATTTTACTGTTGAGGAGAGCAAAAGGGTTTTTGGCAAGAAATTTCCCGTGGACATTGCGGAGAATCTGACCGTCGAAATCGAACGTCGTCTCATCAGGTATTCTACAACATCCTCCTCTTCATTTTCATCCATTTAGAATTTGTTTTTAGGCCCTAGTTTCATTTTTTGGAGACTTTGGGGTTTCAAGGTCCGCCTTTCGGGGTACGCAGGTGCTCCACTGGTGACCCGCGTACCCCGACATTTTCTCAGTTGGGAAAATGCCGGGCGTACGCACCTTGCCTTAAGGGAAGCCGCGTACCCACGCCCTGTTCCTAAAGGCGGGGTGCGTACTCTGCGCAAAGGGTTTACAAACCCCAAATTCTCCAAAATGGACCAATAAATTTTGATTTTATGGATTCTAATGGATGTTTTCTGGTGTGTAGATTTCCCACCATGCTTGATTGGTGCGAGAGAGAGCACGAAGATGTTGATTTGGCCGCCATTAATCATCAACCGTCCATTGATGCTTTGAAGGCATGCGACCTTTACAAATACTGGGCCATACCTGGCATGAGGGCCCAGGTGCGCTTTCTAGAGTGGCTGGTAGAGAGATGGAACATCCAGGACCAGTGCTTTTACATTGGAGGGCACTGGATCGAGATAGAGCCCTCTGATATTTACTTTCTCACTGGTTTGCCCAAGAGGGGCGAACACTTGACTCTGTTTGGGACTAGGCCGGGTGGCCAGTCCATCGCTAGTCTCCGAATAGAGTGGTGCAACACTCAGAACTAGGAGAAGGGGATAAAGATCAAAAATCCCGCCCTGAACTTATGGTCATTGGTTTTACAGTTACGAGACTTTGCGGAGCTGCCGCTTTGCACATTGCCACTGGTTCCCAGATGCGTATGGCGATTGATTGCTATCAGGGCACCATTTTCAACTGGTGTGATGCTGTGTTGGCCAATTTAAAGGGCCAACTGACTAGGACTAAAAATGGATAGTTAAAGACTTTTGGTTATGGGCCTTTAGTTGTGAGTTTTTCCCTAGAGAGGGTTCCGATGCTGATCCCACAGCAGCTCACTGTTTTAGGTTGGGCCTCCCCGAGAGCTTAAATTGGTGCGATGGGTTACGGTTATGGCCCGTCATCCTGACGAGGGCATGGAGGTTGTCCGATTTACTCCGGAGTACTTTCACTGGTTAGAGGACCAGGTCTTTTCGATACAGGATTTTCCTTATGCCGGAGTTGATTTTCGTGGAGATCCAGACATGATTCTTCCACCGGGAGAACAATGGGATGACACAGGTACTTCATTTTTCACAAGTTTTTAAATTATCTACTTTTTTTGTTTTTTATATCGTCTCAAAGCTGACAGTGACAATTTTCAAAATGCAGATGTAGGCCCACATCGACCAGCCAATCTCTGGCCTTTCGAGAGGAGACTACCAGTTGCAGTGGCACCGGCCCCACAGGACGAGGCCACAGAGACTTTAGCTGAGTTGGAGCATGACCTAGAGCGTCTTACAACAGACATACCAGAGACTACTATAGATGATATTCCTATCAGGCTTCAGCGCTTTGTAGTCGGAGTCCCAGGACCTTTTAGGAGGTTCTTGTGTAGGGTGGCTCGTGCAGTGGTGTCATATAGAGATCATCACCACTGATTTAGATGGTCATTTTTGTAGACACATGTGACATTTTGGTTTCTTGTACTTATCATTTTTGCCGATCATAAGGTGTTTTTCAACCTATGATCGAAGACGATGTATTTTTTGACACACTCCCATCTATATATATCATTATTACCGGCTTATCTTGTTAAACATGTGTGATAAAATGTTTTTAAATTTACATGTATGATTATTGCGAATGTCTATTTAACATTCGAGAAGCAATTGCATCTGCTAATGTATTTAAAGACCTTGGAATATGTTGATATTCAATGTAATCAAACTCACATTCCAAGAGACGCACTCTCAAAAATAACCTTAATAACACTGGATTTCTAATGGCATACACTCTATTAAGCTGTAATACAACAAGTTCAGAATCTAACCTCACTATCAAACTCCGAATCCCAAACGAAATAGATTCAGGCAATAACTCAATCACTGCGCTGTATTCTGCAATGTTGTTTGTTGTTTGACCGAGGCTCACCCCATGCATAGAAACTAACTCGTCAGAGGGCGAATAAATAACCCAAGCTGCGGAAGAGATATTCCGTGTACTACGACAAGCACCATCAGCAAAACCATTGTATGTTTGGAGAGGCATCGACATCTGCATCATCAAGAGTAAAACCAAGATAAGCCAGAATAACGACGAAAACACACTTTCTAAGCTAAGCACACTGTCTAAATTAACAAACACACCAGCTAGAAAGAAAAACCTAACCTAACTAAAATCTCCATACCCATCTTTTAAGCATAATACCTCTTTAGGTAAAGTCCATTTCTGGGTTTACCCAAAGAGTCCCTGTCAAAGTCTACCAGCTCATAGGCCCCTTTGGCAAGCTTTCGCTTGACAATATAGGGCCCATGCCACATAGGAACGAATTTTCCAGCACCTAATTTATCATTAGCTTGATCATATAATAACACTAGGTCACCTTCCAAAAAATTTCGAGGGGTCACATTTCGATCATACTGAGCTTTCATTCGTTTTGCGTGAGTCTCGATTGCCAATGCGGCATCACGTCGATTCTCATCTAATTGAGCTAAGTATAATAAACGTTTCTCCTCTTCAGAAGTAGCTGGAAGTAACTCGATGGCCATTTGCAGTGACGGGATTTCGCATTCAATGGGTAGCACAACTTCCAAACCATAAACGAGTTGGAAAGGAGTGAACCCTGTAGATGTTTTCACTGAGGTTCGGTACGCCCAAAGCGCTGAAAATAACATGTTGTGCCAATTCGACCGATGAATACCAATGATTCGTCGAACCATGATAACTAAAAATTTGTTGATAGACTCAACCAGACCATTCGCTTGTGGATAATAAGGAGTTGAACTATCGTGACGCAAACCAAGCTGGCCTGTAAGTTCTGTCATCATAACGTTTCGAAAATGGCGCCCATGGTCAGTGATTATCCCTTGTGGGACACCAAACCTAGCAATTATGTGATTGAATATGAAAATTGCAGCTGTCTTGCCGTCAGCCTTGAATGTAGGCATCGCCTCGACCCACTTAGTAAAATAATCAACCGCAAGGATGATATACGCATGCCCCCCGGCTGAGTGAGGGTTACATGTAATAAAATCGATACCCCATTTAGCAAAAGGACCAACGAAAATTATAGGGTGGAGAGGAGTAGGTGGAGCGCGCATCTTTTGATCAAACACTTGACAGTTGTGGCATTTTCGGACCGCAGTAATACAATCTTTAAACATGGACTGCCAGAAGTAGCCAGCGCGCAACACCTTTTGGGCTGTGGCATACCCAGACATATGACCGCCACACGCTCCAGAGTGACAGTCATTTAGAACCCTTTCTACCTCGTCGTGAGTTAAGAAACATCGAAAAATAGAGTCTGCCCCACGTCGATAAAGAGTATCTCCAATAATTTGGTATTGTTGGGATTGGAATCGAATTTTTCGACGTTCCGACTTTGAAGCTTTAGGCCGAAAGGATTGGGTCTGGAGATAGATGATGATATCCCCAAACCACGGATCTAAAGTGCTGATTAGAAACAGAGATTCATCCGCAATGGGCTCTTCTGCCGCAGTTTTTGTGTCAGCACGCGGGAAGTCACACATTAACTCTGCAAAAACTAAGGATTTCTTAGACTTAGATTTTTCGAACTCCAAGTCGAACTCCTGCAGGATGACGATCCATTTGGAGTACTTGCCCCCTAGCAATTGTTTAGTCAAAATGTAAATCGTAGGGTTGTAATCCGAAATGACTGTAGTTTTACGGAGTAAAATGTAGTGACGAAAACGTTGGACAGCTTGAACGGCTGCCAATGCCAATTTCTCCACATGTGAGTATTTTAGCTCAGTGGGATTTAACGTCTGACTAAGATAATATATCACATGTTCCGTTCCGAATTCATCTTCCTGAACTAACACCATTCCAATGGTGGAATGGGAGGCGGCGAGGTACAAAAAGTAGTCCTGGTTGTAGTTGGGAGGATGCAACAACGGTGCATGGGTCAACGCGTGTTTAAGTGCATCAAAAGATTTCTGAGCTATCTCATCCCAAGAGAATTGAGCGTTCTGTTTCAACAACCGTGTAAAACCTTTTGTAACCTCGATGTAGTTAGGAATGAATCGTCGTAAAAAGTTTGCTTTCCCCTGCAAACTTTGGAGTTGGCGAAGACTCGAAGGAGGAGGCAATTTGATGATAGCTTCTACCTTCGAGGGATCGACGCGGATGCCGGCTTTTGATACTACAAATCCTAGTAATCGTCCCAATTCTATACAGAAGACACATGTGTGTGGGTTCAACCGAATACGATAATGCCTACACCTCATGAAGATTGCTCGTAAATGGACAAGGTGATCAGCTCGATGTAATGAATGAGCGGGCAAATCATCGAGATACGGTTGCACAATGTGTTTGATGTCATGAAACGCATAAGACATCGCCCTTTGAAAAGTTGCTCCGGCGTTCTTAAGCCCAAAAGGTAATTTGCAGTAAGCAAATGTCCCCCATGGAAAAATGAAAGCCGTTTTTGGTTGATCGGCAGGTAGAATATTGATTTGATTGTAACCCGAAAAACCGTCCATAAAGGAAAATATTTCACTGCCGACACAATCATCAATGATTTGATCGATATAGGGCGTTGGGTAGTTGTCCTTGGGACAAGCTCGATTGATATCCCTATAGTCGATGCATATTCTTATTGTTCCCTGTTTTTTGTTAACTGGAACAATATTCGATACCCAATCCGTTAACGGGATCGGATAAATGAAACCTGCTTTCAACAACTTCTCAACTTCTGCTTTAATTGCAGTAGCTTTTCGTGGGTGAATCTGACGCAAACGTTGCCGGACGGGTTTAGCATCCGGGTAAGTCTTGATCTCATGAACAACAATTGTGGGATCAATTCCTGGCATTTCCTCATAGGACCAGGAAAACACGTCGCGGAATTCTTGAAATAGGGCCTTGTATGTCTGAATTTCGTCATCTGTACACGAGGCACCTATATGAATGTTTTCAACAATTCCGGGATTTACTGAAATGTCAATGGGAAGAGTTCGAGAAATATTTCCCAAATTCAACTCTGAATCAGGATGTTTCATGGGATTCTGAGCCTCTTTGACATATTCAGTTGTAAAAACTGATGAGAAATCATTTTCAAAACAATCATCCTCAGGTAAAAACGAAGATCTATGATGGAGATCCTCCCGTGGTAAATCATCTCTACACAGGATTTCGCGAAGTTGTTCGTCAGATGACACAACTTCGGGAAACGCTATTAACTCCGAGGTTGATGTGAAAAATGATTCCTCACGGACCACATTCATTTGGTCGACTCTGGTTGAACACGGGTCGGTAAAAGACTCCATGGCTTCATAAGCAATTTCATATGGACTCAACGACATAGAATTACCAAACGAGTCGATTTCAGATTCAGAAGGAACGATCCATGGATCGTCATAATAAATAGTATCTGATGTAATCATATGAATAGTTGCGAATGAAGACGACGCGTTGAGTGGAGGAAAAGGAAAAGTTCCCAGTAAACCGACATCTTTAAGTAATCCTACACCAACATCCTTATATGGGATAGTCATTTTACCGACATGCTGGATACTCTCTGAAGAGGTTGGGTCGGATGAAAAGTAAGTCAGCTGGTCTATTGTTACGATCTTGCCATTATGTGGAAATTTTATTACTCGGAAGACTGATGAAACAACTGTTGTCATAGCGTAAGTCCAACTTCGACCCAAGAGAAGGTTGTAGTCTAGAGGGGCATCAACCACATCCACGTCTAGACTAATGGTTTTTCCTTCAACCCCTATAGGCAAATCCTGTAGAATTCCAAAAGGATGGAACCCACGACCATCAAAGGCCTTAAGAATTGTCGGGGATTGATTTAGTGAAGGAGAACCAAGCGATCTCCAACACTGCATCAACATAATACATGTGGAAGCTCCCTCATCAATTATAGTCTGATGAATAGGCCTGTTTTTGACTATCACTGGGATCTGGAAAGCCATTTGATGAAGCAAACGCGGTGTACTATTTTCTAGATCAAAGATTATTAGGTTCGGGTCCTGAACATCAACAGCTCCTATAGCCGACAAAAGTAATTTGCGTTGTGCTGGGCATGATTGCAGCACTTCCAAAGCCGACATTGCTGAGGGTGAAACAACTAAATTCTCAACAATGTTGTAATTCTGGGCCGCTCTCGCATGTGGATTGAAAGCAGACCTTCGAAGTACACCCTTGGCGGGCGGTTTGATTACTAAGTCAGGGTTAGGTTTCTCGATCTATAGTGGATCGGAACCGGTAGCTGAGGTTGATGGATTTGAATGAGAAGATTCTGCTTCTTTCGATCCATCAACAGGACTTTTACTACCATAATCGTGTGATCGAGTCGCAATCCTTACATGAGACATCATCAATATGGGTTCTTCAGTGGCACTCGAGGAAGAACCTATCATTTTGCTATCTTTCGGAAATGGGTCCTTCAAGACAGCAGGAATTTGGGAACCCTTGACGATTTTCGCAACCTCTGCTCGATGAGGGCAGTCTCTTGTAAAGTGTTCTTCTTCACAAATAAGACACGGATAACGAGGCTTGCGTTTTTCATCATTGGATTCTGTTTTTTCATTTTTCTCCTTTGGAGTTTTGTCTGCTTTATTCTTCTTCTTGCCTTTCTTCTTTCCACCGGTTTTTGATTTAGCCGTAGATGACTCTACAGCGTGAATGTCGGCGGAAAGTTCAGCAGAAGAATCTCCTGTCGGGGAGTCGGGTAAGGTTATAATAGGAGAAGAATTCTTTGAAGATTTATTCTTGCTGAAGACGTAGCTAAGGCTGGAGTAGTTACTGAGTGTAAACTAAGTCAAGGTACTGCGCTTGAGCAATCACTTGCTCCTCAGTAACTACTCCAGCCTTAGCTACGTCTTCAGTAATCTTCGGTAACAATGATTTAACAAACCATTCAGCTAAGATTTGGTCCGGGATAAAAACTTTCACTAACCGCCTTCGACGTCTCCATTCATGAATATGATCGGAAATATAAGTGGACGCCGATTGTTTTAATGAAGTTAGTAACTCCGTGCCATTATCATATCTGACCGGCAACTGAAAATGAGTTAGGAACGAGGTAGCTAACTGGCTAAAATTATAAAAAGAGGCCCGTGGTAACTCAATGTACCACTTAGCCGCGAGACCAATGAGAGTACGCTGGAAGAGACGTAAATGGATCGAATCATCCGAGATGGAATTTGAGGCACATCAGAGGTAGTAAGTCATCACATGATTTGACGGGTCCTCTCCAGACTTACCCTCGAACTTGGGAATGTCATTGTTCAACTTATTCGGCATTGGCGGCCAAAACGGAAGATAATTGATCGGATCGTTCGTTAGGCGCGTCAAGTCTGGTAAATCCAAAGTTGCGATAAACGACAATTGTCGATTAGGATCCCTAAAACTCTGGGTCACGAGACCAGTCCCAGGAGGAGGATATCCAGGATAACTTGGAATAGGAATCGCATTCGGGATATTGTATCCTCCTGGAAAACCAGGATTAACCGGACCGTACTGGGGTTGCTGTGGTTGTTGATAAGTGTACCCAGGATACGGTTGATACTGGTAAACTGGCTGCTGGACAGCAGGCCTGAATTGGTACTGCCCCTGGTATGGTTGATAAGAGAATTGTGGTTGACTAGTGACAACCGTACTTAAATCAGGCTGTCCTACAAGCATCTGAACCGTAGTTTGAATCGTGGATCCAGACAATGGTAAAGATGTTTGAGGAGTAGTTGCAGAGATAGTAGAAACCGGAGCTGTCGATACTCCAGAAGTAAGTGTGGTAGACTGAACAGATGTTGCGGTAGTTGCATCAGTCGTTTGAGATGGAGTACTAGGTGCAATAGGCCCAGACTGAGAAACTACAGAAGGTACAGAAGTTTGAACATTAAACTGGACTGGTTGCTGGGGTGAACCAGAAACTAAAGGTTGTCCAGTTTGAGATGACAACTGTACACTTGGCTGCAATACCTGTTGAATTTGCGATGGATCCCACACTATGTTCATTCCGGGGTATTGACCCATAACAGGTTGAGGATATTGAGATCCATAACCGGATTGAGGATAGGATTGATAATTGAAAGGTACATTTCCCGTACCTTGAACATAAGATTGACCTTGGGGTGGTTGATAACCTTGACTCGAGTACTGACCTTGGGGTAGATACCCTTGAGGTAAGTACTGATACTGGGGTTGACCTTGAGGTATAAATTGATACTGAGGTTGACCTTGGGGTACATATTGAGGCTGGGGTTGACCTTGAGGAATGTATTGTACCACGGGTACATACTGTCCTTGAGGTTGCCCCCCAGACGCAATTTTTGTACCTTGAGGTTGCCCCCCAAGCGTTAATTGAGGCTGCCCCCCAGGCGGTAACTGGCCACCTTGAGGTTGAGAACTGGGAATTGAACCTGAAATCATGTAAATGTCTCCTACGCCCAACGGTTTATTACCATTGTTTCCAGTTAATAACCCATGTTCAATGGGTTGAGGAGATGCTCCCGCAAAAGTACCAGAAAGTGACTGATATCCAGCGGGAACAGAAGGACCGCCGTACAAAAAAGATTCAGGCGATTGAGTAAACATGGACGACTGACCAGACATATTTACAGGAGTATAAATACCTCCAGGTGGATAAGGAGTACGAGGTGGAGAAAAACTTGACCCTGAGTTGTCTAAATAATTAGTTAACAAAAGATACCAAGTAGTACTTCTAGGTGGACTGTAAAAAATGGATTCACGCTCCCTTAGATCAATAGTAGGTTGATCTTCAGGGATAGGGACACCTATTTCTTCTTCTGGAGCAAGTTCTTCAATAGCTATCAAACCAGAAGGAAGATTTTCGGTGATGACTCTTTCTACCCTAGGTGAATCAGGAGCACTATAAGTTGGAGTAACAGGTTCAGATATCTCAGGTTCTTCGCCTATATCACTAGTATATGAAAAACTACCAGCAAGCTCAGAAACTGCAATAGCTTCAGGATTATAACCTGTTTCTAGACTTTGGTAATCAGGATGAACTACCAATGAAGACTCTCCTTCTTCAGGTGAACCTACTTTACTGCCACTAGGAGTTACAAGGACCTTCAAACCTTCGTAATGACCCGGGACGTCTTCAGGAGGTTGGCCCCAAAGTCTACGGGACTTCCTCAACAAATCGGCCACGGTTACAATCTCAGGAGACTGGCCCCGAAGTCTACGGGACTGTCTCGGTAATTCAGCCACAGTTAAAATCTTTTAACTACTGCACACGCAAACAAAGTAAAATCTCAAAGCAAACCGCCTAAAGTCTCTAAAGAACCAAACAAAATCAAATCACACGCCTAAATAATCTAGTGCGTCAAGCCAAACACAAACAGTAACCTTCTGGACCGAAAGCACTAGTTGGTGATGAAATCCAACATCTCCGGATTCAGTACAGAAGTGGCGGGTGGAACAGTTACCCCGGCAACCTGCTTAATGAATAGACTGGACCAAGTTCCTCCACTTTAACCGTCTCGAGTGAAGTGAACCCCCCAGAAAATCCAAGTGAGTCTAGCCGACGTCTGCTCCAGGTACAGTGGGATCTTCCCTCCACCGTCACCTTGGGTAGAATCCTAAAGATAATGGTCACTAAGGTTACCAACAACAACAAATATACCTGGGGGAACAGTCTACGACCCGATAGCACGCAAGGGCAGAGTAACAAGCTCAATCCCCTTGCCGGCTCCTTGACAATAATCCAAGGTTTACCGACAAGTGACCCCAGGCTCCTCGAAAATAATCCGAGGTTTACCGTTTGTAGTACGTGCGTATCTGGCGTCTTTCCCAATGAAGGAGGATTGATCCCCTCACTGGTTCGGACACGGTCTCGTGCTTCTCCTTTAAGAGGAGCTTTCCTAGAGTACAAATGAAACAGTTGGATTTATCCTACCACAAGATGAACTACTTGTTTGGTTTTACTGTCTTGGAGAGTTAATTACTCTCCTACTCCAAGACACTAGCCTGATCTATATTGGTGTTTCAGAGCCCTAGTAAATAAAAAGTTACTAAGTTGATTTTACTTTAAGCATTAATTTCTATGGCTTTTATTTAGGACAAAAGGTAGCGGAGATGAAACTGATGGTGTGTAGACTCGACTCAAATCCACTAAAAAGATGCACCTAGGATGATTTATACTATTTTTCTTTTTCAATGAATTCCTTAGCTAAGAGAGTTGAAGAATGCAAAATTGATATAAAGACAACTTTCTTGGCAATGAAAATCAAAGAAACAATCTCTTTATCTTTTCTAAAGCATACAACACATGACCACTAATTATTTCATGAAAATTCCGTTCTCTTTTTAAAGACTTCAAATGCTACTAAAACAAGCTTTTCTTCAAAAAAGACTTTTTGGATTTTTCCTATACTAACAAACCATATAAAAACTACTTAACAAAAATAAAATTTTAAAACATCTATGACAATCAAATCAATTTTACCTAAAAGCAAATCTAAGAGAAATTCACCTAAGAGCACATCTAATGAGGCAAAAGCCCATAAAGTATAATTCCAGGATGTTTTACTCAGTCACGATTCAACTAAGGACTAGTTCATGCAGAATCATAAACCAGTCAAAAACAAAAATCAAAATCTTTTGTTCTTTTTCTTAAGAATGAAATTCACAGCTTAACCAACAAGCTTTCTCGAAATTCCGCAAAGAGACAACACAAAGGTAGGCTTCTCAAAAATGTGGATTTTATGAAAGGTCCGACTCCTAAGAAGACTGAAAAGACCAGGGATATCCAAGGTTTTACAACTTCTAAGGCCAAAGTCACTACAGGACCAATGCAAAAATCAAACCCTAGGGCTAGAACCTCTATGAATTTCACTAAAACTCTTGATACTGATGAAACAAGTTTAGATGAAGACTTCTGACAGGTAACCAGTGGATCTGGGTAGCAAAAACAAATTATAAACAAAATCTAAGAGGCAAAAAGGAAAAAATTGAAATTTTCTCAACTTTTGACAGGGTACGCAGGCAACCTGTTTGCACAGGTGCGTGTATGCTCTGTGTACAAAGCTGCAGTGCGTACAAGTACGCACTGTGCTTAACGCAGAGGGTGCGTACTGCTAGCAAAACCAAGAAAAAATAAAATCTAACTTAACCCTAAGCTATTCCACCCAAATGCACAGTCAATCAGCCAAAAACCAGAAAGAAATCGACTCTTCTCAAATCAAAGTTTCACACAAAAGAGAAATCAATCAAATCCATGGAGTCCCCAGTATGGTCGCCATTTTGTCATGTGGAAAGAGTCAATTTTGCGGACAAAACCGACCTCCCTAGAAGCTAAGGCTTTCTAGTGACAAACAAGACAATTTAAGCACTATCTTCTCCTAAACATGCATTTAAAATACAAGCAACCAGGTGTTTAAAACATACCTTTAATCCAACGCTTGTTTGTTGTAGTCCAGCCTCTCTGATCCAGATGAGCTCTTTCTCCTTGAAGCCTGCATTCACTAACAAGCAAACGATTACATAGCACCTGAATAACTCATATAATAAAACATATTCATCATAAAGACCAAGGAGTATATGAAACAAATTATATAAAACAACTTGTTGAGAAAAATGAGCTTAATTGTATTAATTGGAAACAAAAGAAACCATTACAACCAGTGCCTTGGTGTTGTGCAGGTCCCTCCCAGGGTTCAGCAAGAGTTCTCCTTTACTTTGATCAGCTCACCCACTTCCAAATGAAGCTAGGAAAGGATTGGAATCTCTCCTCTCAAGCTCTATAAGGGAGTCCTAATTTCAGCAGCATCTACCCTTAAGAATGTTTAGCTTTCAACCTCCCCTCCCTCTGGCCCAATGCCTGTATTTATAGTGCTTTGGAGGAAGTTAATCAGGTCCACCATGAATGGGATAAGCCCCTCTTTCAATGGGATAGCTCCCCTCTTCATGGGATAAGTTCCTCTTTCATTGGGATGCATGAACCATCTGGAGGCGCTCAATCCACGTCAAACCATCTTCTAGAATGCTCTAGAATTGACCACAAGTAACTTTTTGAAGTGAAACTTGCGCCTTTTGACCTTTACAGGAGTACGCACCCACCCCTTTATAGACAGAGCGTACAAGTACGCAGGTTTTATGAACTAGAGGTGCGTACACGCAGGTAAGGCTAAGAGAAACTGCATAACCAGAGTTAATTGACTTTTCAAGGACTTTCTCTCTTTCTTGGAGTTTGACATGAGGAGCAGAGGTGTAAGACTTGCCAAGGAGGACAGTATGACTATTGACGGAGCCATACTGACTGCAAATAGTCATGGTGACAAATTTTAGTGTAACACTAGGCCCAATCAAGGTGTTCACATTCAGGATTTACCGCGTATCCCATCCTGGGATTCCTAAGCCTTATGAATAATCCCGGGACCACCCCACTCAGCTTCAAGTCCATTCGACAAACCAACTAAACCACATACAAAAGAACCCAACACACCATGGCTATCCAAAAATGGCAAGGCTAGGTTGAAAAACACTGTCACACCTAAAAAAACCCACGCCCATGACAATAAGAGAACCAAGAACACACAAGCATAACCATGCATGCTAAATCTAGCAAAGAAATCACACATGCAAATTAAAACCAACAAATAATCCCGCTGTAGTTGCTAGATCATGCTATTTCTTACTTGATGTTTGCTTTTGCTTGCCTTCTTTGCTTTTCTTGATCCAATGTTGAAGTGCACCAAGAAAACTATGTGTACAAGAGTGAGAGAGAGAATAGAGAGAGCTCCAAAACTAAATTGACAAAAGGTACCAACTGATAGTCATAAGCCTTTTTATTAATGAGGCCTCTATTTTCTTCATTTTCCATTATTTTTCTTCATTTTCCTCCTCACACGCAACCTGTGACCTTTCACCTTCCTTTTCTCCTAATTTCCTTTATTTTCATAAACAAAATGCCAATTAATTCGATTTTTCCTTTCCAAAGCCTTTGCCAATTTCCTTAGCCATAATAAACCAGATGAACACCCACACTAGGATGTCTTGGCTAACATTCAACTTTGGATGAGTGTCCCATAATCGTGGTTATTTTTTTCCTTCATTAACTTTTATTACATGGAATTTTCACCAGGGCTGTTACACTTCTAATCTCTTTTCAAGCTTGAGGTTGTCCGCTTCTTATTCCATGAAATAGTGTGCCAATTCTTATCCAGTATTTTGATGCAATTTCATGAGCCCAATGGATCTAATTTTGAACTTTCATCCTTTCCATTTTTAACTTTTTATTACTATGCCATCGCTTGCATTTTGCAAGGTGATAGGGTGATCATTAGAAGTTTTCATATCCTTAGCTATCTCTTCCTTTATCCTTTGATTTTCAGATAAACGAGAAATAACCCAATCGGGTGGTGCAGTGCTATTAACTTCTATGTCCATAATCTCTTCCACACTTGGTGTGTCCTCAAAATTTTAGCCTTGGTTGTCTAAGTAGTATGTGACCTTTCTGGGGTGAACCTGGGAGGGGTCTTCCTCATCTCCACCACTCGAGAGCCTATCATTACTTTGTCTTCCCCTCAGGGTAAAATTTCTCTTCCTTTGAGTAGAGGATGAACTTAGGCGAGTTTGGGGTGTGGAGGTTGGAGGCTTCTCTCTATAAATTTTTTGCCTCTCTACTTGTATCTTCCTCCCATACTTGTACTGGTATTTTCAAAAACTTATTTAGTAACTATTGGAAACTCTTAGTCTCTTGATGGGCTAGTGTGACTCTCTTCACTTTCCTATATAACTCTTATAAATATATTATGGTATATAACTATAGTTAGGTGTCTGGAATATATACCTTAAGGATCAAAGCCTTGAATGGATTCAACTTTTCTTAAAATAAAATAATTTCAAGGTTGGGAAAATCTGCAAGGTGGGTCATGTTCTTTACATTCACTTATCCAACAACAAAATGTAAAGAAATGAATTTCCTTTTTTTCTTATGTTCAAATAAAATTAACCATGGGTGGTATTGTCTGCAGGCTTTAATAACAAAATATTTATCTATAAAAAATTTGGGAAGCAATAGTGGCTTCTCTTGAAATCCATATATTTGAATCATTGTATTATTCTCTCTTTCCATATGGACGCCTTTGCCCCACAAGAAATCCTGGGCTTTTCCTATTATTCTGGTGGGCTCTCGTCCAATCATGATATAATTGACTTCCTTCACAAATAAATCATGGACTTCGAAAAAAGGAAAAGGAGCTTTATTATTCCACAAGACTGGATATAAAACTAAGTGGGTTCCACATACAGGTTGAAATTACCTTTATGGGGTAGGTCATGAAGGACATGGCTGGACACAAGGGATGTTATCAGATAGGCCATCATAAAGAATCTATGGGTTTTGGACAAATTGACTAGATGGAAAGCTAACTCATTTGAAATGAGGTTATCCGGGTCGAATACATAATTAATTTTATATGAGTAGTATAAAACATAAAGTATGGTTTTCGGGACAATGGTTTTAGTTGATCTCCCCATTACTCAAGAGAAAATGCAAGAAAATTCTCTAAAAGGATCTGTAAATAAAGAAATATCTAGAAAGGAAATATTAGAAGGAATTTGAGAAGCTGGTGGAATAAATTCGTGAATGATACTCATCCCGCCTGCCTTAGAACATAAGAAACTATCTATCTCCAACAATTTTACTAACTTGTTTGGCTATGGTAGCTTAAATATCCTTTTGAATACCTTGGGAGTAACAAGAATTGGGTTCTTCTTCACTCTTAGCATTGTCATTCTCGTCTTTGGATCAAAATTCTTCGAAGAAAGATAAACAATTTATTTTAAATTAAAAAAAACCTCTGGAATTCATGAAACATTTTCCAATCCATTCATCCAGTCTTTGTTAATATTATTCTACTCAACTGAAAGGTTCACATACCATTGATATATAGCCTACCAATGAAAATTCTTATCGAGTCAGACAAGTGAGTTATAGGTATCACCACAAACAACTTATTTTCTTCCTCTGCCAAACATATCTCATTTATAATTAGAAATACATGATTAATCACTATCATTCTCAATGCCACTTAGTTGTAAATTCCTTGTTTTCCTATATAATCACCAACTGCTACTCCCTCGTGTGTGAACTCTGTTAGGTAGGACAAGCTTAATAAATATAAAATTAATATACTAAGCTCTTTGTTCATGGGAGATAGTGGGGATAAATATCAAAATTCTAAACCATATTGTCCATTTACTTTGGATTCTACTCCTATTTCAATATCCTTGATATCAATACCATAAGTGACATGAGGATTTTCAAAGTGAAATAAATATTAAGCTATGAAATCTTTGTGATCACAACTGTTGGCATACAAGCAGTTAATAATGTCGAGTGGGAAAGCATGTAATAAATGACAAGTGCAGGATGGATATGTGCAAAAGGTGTGGAAGGAGAAGTGTTGTGTGGGAGAAGGATGTGCAGAGAAAAGAATGTGGGATTTCTTCCGCACACATGAAATTTGACAAGTAAAAACACTTAAGAGGGTGTAGTTTTGATGGTTAACATTTGGTTCTAACTGAGGATAGTGACTCGATTTTGGGTTACTAAGAACCCATATAATGACCAATTGCCTAGTCCATTGGGCTATGGAGTCTAGAATTTACATGGTTGTATTTACAAAAAGTATATCGTATGTACTTTATGATACAATAAAAGAATTAGATATGTTAGGTGAAGAAATGCTTGAGATGTTTCCCATTCACAGGGAAGCTAAGTAGTTGATCTTCCATCCCTTTAAGGATATATGAGTTGCATCCATTGATTTTGTGAATGATGTAAGGTTTGTTCCATAATGCATCAAACTTCTTATGCATTGATGGCTTCTGTTTTGACTTATTCCAAAGAAACACAAGTTGTCCCTTTGAAAAAATCTTACTAGTGGTACCTTTGTTGAAATTGTTGGAAACAATGTGTTGTCTTCTTTGAATATTCTTGAGGGCCTCTTGCCTTTATTCTTCCAATTGTATTAATTGATGTAGTATGTTTTTAATTGGATAAGAATCATTTTCGTCTAAGTTGGTTAATGAGGACAAGGCATTTATTTCCATATGTATATGTAATCTTGCATCTTTTCCATACACTAAGTAAAATGGGGATTGTCCAGTACTTTTCCTCGAAGTAAGTCTACATGAAGTCTACTAGCCTAGAATGCATTCACTAACTTCTCATTCCAATTCTTCTAATTCTCGCCAATTGTATTCTTTAGAAAATTGACAAGAATTTTATTAGTTGTTTTTTCCATGCCATTTCCTTGTGGATAATAATTTGAGGATTGGCCCATGATTATTCCATATTTTCCACAGAACTCAATAAATCAAGATTCAATAATATGGAACCATTATCAATGATGAATTTCTTTGGTATCCCATATCATGTCAATACATTTTATTTCATCAAAAGATGTAATTTGTCAGTCCTTGCTCTCTTCAATGCTATTTCCTATGGCCATTTGCTGAAATAGTCGGTTGCAGTTAAGATGTAAGTGTGTCCTACACTCGAATTGGGTTTGATTGGTCCAATAACATCTAGACCCCATTAAGAAAATAATGTATCAATTTTAATAATTTTAAGGAGGATAAACACTATGTTCTCCTTTCCAACAAACTTTTGACATGGAACACACTTCCTTACCAAAGCATATGAATATTTGAAGGCGGTTGGCAAATACAATATTTCTTTAGGAATCTTATGGGTGGTTGTGGTTGGAGAAAAAATTCCACCACATTCTACTTGATGCATTTATTTTATAATATGAGTCATTTTTATTTTGGGACACATGTCAACAAAACCCCTTGTTTTCTTCTTTTGAATAGAACCCCATAAATCAAAACATATGAATGACACTTCATTTTTAATTCCATTCTTTCTTTTCTTGTCATACCAACCAGAAATTGCCTAGATTTCAAATAGAAAACAATATCCTTATACCATTTAGATGTAAGTAAATGTTGATTGTTTCCATCTTCATTATGAAAATCAATATTTACAAGTTCAGTTCCTCCAATCCATTTGCACAATCCTTGTCCTTTAACAAATTTTAGAGGCATTATTTCCATGTCAAACTCTTTCAACTTTGCAAGCCAATTTGGCCATTTACCGTCTATGAGTTGTTGGCTTAACATCATTTTGACATGGGGGGTGAGGCACATATGCTATAGTGTGGGAATTCAATACGTAACTTCTAAAATAACCAGTCCCCTTCACTAAAGAAAAAGCTTGTTTCTTCAACAAAGAATATTTCAACTCATTATCCTAAAGGGATTTACTCATGTAAGCGATTGGTTGTTCTTATTTAAGATATCTTTTTGAGTCAGGACAATAACAATTTTGTCATCAGATGCAAAGGTGTATAAGATGAAATTACTTGTGTAATCAAGGCTGATAAGATCTGGAGTTGTTACAATTGCCTTTTTAATATTATCAAAAGTTATATGTTGTTTAGTTGTCTAATAATTTTTTTTATTCTTCTTGATCAACTTATTTATTGGTTTCGCTACTGAGGCATAGTCTAGAACAAATCTATTAAAAAAATTAATTTGTCGAAAGAATGATTGTTCGCTTTTAATTATTCTATGGCCTTAATCCTTTTAGGATCAATGCATATTCCATTTTAACTAACAATATGTCCCAACTGCCTTCCTTCTGATACTACCATTAAGCATTTCTTTGGATTTAGTGATATCACATATTGCCTACATGTTTAAAAAACTCGCCTCAAATGGAAGCAGTGTAAAGTTCTCAACTTGGAATAATTGGCCAAACCATTTCAATAACATGCTATGTTATTTCTAACTAAATCTTCAAAGGCATGATCCATGGCCCTCTGAAAAATTTCCTCTGCATTTTTCAATCCAAAGGGCATGAGTGCATAAGCATATGTTCCCCATGGCATGAAAAAGCTGTATTGTGTCTGTCATCCTCTAATAATAGAATCTAATTATACCTTAAAAATCCGTCTAACATGGGCATTATCGATGATCCTGTAACTAACTAAAGCAACCTTTCCATTTTTGGAAGAGGGTAATTATCCTTTATTGAGGCTATGTTTAAATCTCAAAAATCAATGCAAATTCTATTTTCTCCATTTTTCTTTCAGATAAGGGCTAGATTCGATATCCATTTAGAATGTCATATCATAAAAATAATCTTGGCTTTCTCCATTTTATCAATTTATATCTTAATCATTTCTTTGAGATTGGGATTTATTATTCTCAATTTTTGTCTAATTGGCTTGGAATTCTCTTTTAATGGGATTATATGCCAGATGACCTTCTTGTCATATTGCTTTATATCTTGATAAGTTTATGCAAACACATCCTGAAATTCTTTAAATAAAACCAAGTAGTGTTAAATTTCTTCCTAAGAACAATCTGCTCCAAGGCTTAGTCACCTGGGAGTTTCTGTATCTCCAATATCGATTCTTGTGATTTCTAGTGCATTCTTTCTATATAACTCTTCAATGATTTGTGATGCTCTTACTTGATTGTTTCGATTGAAAAATGATTCAATTGATGTTGGAATTTTGTTATTAATATCACATGCTTTAGATTCTTATTCACCTTCCATATCAACCAAGAATTGACAAATATGTTCCTCAGTATCAAAGATTTTTAAATATTCTTGATTATCCATAATTGATGGCCATAAAATCATCTGGACCTTGAAAGATTTGAGTTCTGAATATGGAACAAAAAGAGAAGCAATAACAACCAATGAATTAGATATATGGTTTTGATATCTTGGAACAAAAGAGAATTCAAATGATTTGATTTTTTTTTATGAGATCCCATACTCTTCTTACATAAAGCTTCAAATTCCCCTTTTTGGTATTATACTTTTTATTAACTTGATTAATAATCAATTCTAAGTCTCTCATTACTTCAATTTTTCTTATATCTTTTTTGTGCGCCAACACTAATCCTTGAATAAGTTCCTTGTATTCTGCTTCATTATTTGTACACTCAAACTGTAAAGATAAGGCATTTGGAAGGTGTTCTCCACATGGCCCTCCGAGAATATCTCTTGTTCCCGAACCACTATTTGATACAACACCGTGAAAGAAAATTTTCCAAGTTCTAGAGTCCAAATCTTGATCACTACTCTATACAACATCTACATCATTTAAAATGACATAGTTACCCATGGCCATGTCCTCATATTCAATTAAACCTTCAACTTGCTTCTTTTTTAAGAAAAGAGGGTTCCTTGGCTCTCGAGGTATTATTTTCAATTGAACATCTTTACTTGGGATAATAATGCAACTCCATTCATTCATTAGATAACCTCATAGTGGGAAACTCCATTCCCAACCCAAAAAAGTCCATATGCAAGTGGTAAATTGACAACAACAACAACTGAGAAGACTGTTGTAATATGAGGAGCATATAAGGTAAGGATTTTGGATAAGCATTTCTCTTTGTTGAGGGATTTTAATTACCTCTGAAAAGGTAGAGTGATTTTCAATTTCTACAAATAATCTATTATATTTTAAGTCATCTTAGTCACAGCTTATGATGGTACAATTTTTTCTTGGGATTTACTAACCCATGCAATTGTTTTTTCTTATTTAGACTTGGATTAGTTGTTGTCATTTTATCCTTTTGATTCATTCATATAAGTTTGAGTCTAGACTACATTTTCCTGATCCACATATTCTTCGTATTCTTGCACTTATTGTTCCTCGAAGGAAGATATTGGTGTTATCCCTCATCCTATAACAACTTGGAAATATCTTCTTCTAGCACTTTTTGGTCATTTATTATTACTATACTTATATTCACTTATATTCTAGTATCCAAGAGGTCTTGGATATCTTGGTGGCATATTTCCCGAATTATGATTCCTAAATGGTGCAATGATTGAATTTTACTAAGGCCTTTGTTCATCATTTTTCCTTAACTGAAGGATTTTATTCTGTTTCTTCTTCACTGTTCAATTGAGTTGAGCAATTTTAGAATCAAAATTTGAAGTGGATGCTTCATTGTGCCTTGGAATATTTCTTATATTTGGTGGAATGCCTTGAAAAAATCCTTTACCTATTCCAGTCTCTTTTATATTTTAGGCTTGAGTTGGTTCTTTGAATCTATAATTTTGAGGGGAGGCTTCTCCCTCTGTGTTCTTCCCAAAATGATTTCTGGGTCAACATCACTCTGCAACATATCTTCTTCCATTTCTTGGGCTTTGGCCCTTACATCTCGTAAAGCCTGTATGTGTGCTAATCTTACACCATATTTAACATTCAAAGGCATGGAATTTGTATAACTCCCAAATATCATAGGGTCATTGGGACAAGATTGCTAAGGCATTAACTATAAAGTCTTAAAAAATCGAAGATTAAAATCTTTGATTTTTCATTGTTTTGGAGCTTAATTTGAGTAAACTGAATCAACAAAGTATGGTACTCTAATGGGCGGGCATATAGTCCAATGGATGTAGTTTCAATATCATCAAAATAAGTGATAGAAGTAGCAGGTAAAGACAAATACCAATCATAAGCACACTCTTTGAGTGTTTGGAGAAAAACTCTTACCATTCACATATTCTTGAGTAATTCCATGAATGTCACAGATTTCCAAAAATTGGTCCATATGTTTATGTGGATCAAAATCACCATATTCGTTGAATACATGTGACACTCTAACATGTAATATAAGAAGAGGACGTTGTTCACCTTCTAGTGCAAGTGGTCTTGCTCTAGCCCTTCTTCTTGGATTTCTTTCTTATTGTTGTCTTTATTTTCTGCTATCTTCTCATTTTCTTTCTCTTCTCTCTTCTTCTTGTATTTCTTCTCTTCTTTCTTCTTCCATTTCACTGTCACTTGAGGGAAAAAAGAGAGACTTTGATTTTCTGGAGGGAGTAGTTGTTCCTTTTGCAACTTTCCTGGTATAACTTCTTATTAAAGGTCCTTGAAATTTACCAAACTCCTCTAGTTAAAGTCTATTGTTGTCTTAGAGTTTCCTATTGAGATTTCTAGGTATTGGCAATTCGTCTTGAGCCAAAATGTCCCAAGATGTTTCAAGTTCTTCTCTACTTCTTCTTGTTTGCAAGACAAGAACATATAATTGATTTAAATTCTTCTTTGATCATCAAGTCCAATGAGAAGATTAGGTTGGGCATGATTTGGCCATTTACTAGTGAGCGAATATTGATTATTCATCCCCAATATGGTCACCAAAAATGTTGATATTTCTTCTGGTTAAGGGAAACAATCAAAATCCTAGGGCCTAACAAAAGGTACATGTATGTTTTTATAGAGGTGTTATTCCTCTTTATGAATACATTCAAGTATTCAAAATAGAATTAAAAACATTAAAACATTCACCCGTGAATGGACAAGGTGTTTCTCTCAAATATGCATGGACATAAAATAGAAAAATATATAAAGATTCAAAATTTAAACATGGTATCCATCCATTCCATCATCGTAAGAACATATCATTAAAGCATATCAAAGAGAAGACATGACATAACATGGTTCAGATATCAGAGAGCTGAAAAATGATTTCATTCATATAAAATCATAAAGAGCATAGGAAAGAATTCACAAGACTCATACAACTTAAAACATGTTTCTAAATTAAAAATGAATTGTCTTCCTGAAAGGGAGCTCTCTACGAGAGTAAAAAATATTAAAATTCAAGTTTTAAAATTGTTTGGTGCCTAAATCTCTCATTAAAATCCTTATACTTATGCAGAAAAATAAATGCATTCATCCCAAGGGGACTAGGATTGGGCTCGAGTGAATTGTAATATAAATAGATAGCTAGAAGAAAAGGAGGAATTACAGTCAATGATCTACTTAAGTGATGGATAACAAAATCAAGAAAGTTTAACGATTAAATACTTGGAAGAAGAAAAGGAAATGCTTTAAGAATTAAAAATACTCACAAAATGTGGAAGGACATGCGCTATGTTGTTGAAGCTTCAGCTGCCTTTTATTGCTGTTATTGAAGTCGTTACGATAATTGATTGACAATTAATTCAGATATATGACTTCTTGGAGGGAATTCTTTAGCCATTCTTCAATATAATCTTTCATCAGATGGGTTGTAATGTCTATTTGGACCCCGGATGCGGGTGCCACCTCGCATAGACAGGAAGGGCCACTTGCCACGGTCGATAGGACACGCGACGGACGGAGTTCTTTAAGGCTCCTCGCCGCCACCTCCCTTCGCCAAGCAATGCAGAACATCAGCCTTAATGAAGGCGCAGGGACCATAGCTGAGGTTGATGGCCGCATTCAATGCGGGAGCACATCGAAGGAATGAGGGGGTCGATAAGAAATGCGATTTGGGGGCAGTTGATACCCAAAGCTATGGTGTTCATGCTCAGCATTCTGAGAATTCCGGGGTTATTGTGGAATTGGGGGAGGCTGGCCGACTGCTGGTCCTCCCTGGTTCATGCCTGCATTCATTTGTTTGCTACCCTGAGCCGAATTGGAAAGGAACTCTGTCTGAGGAAGAGGTTACTGGAAGAATGGTGCGGGAGAGATTGCCATGTCGTAGAGGCAGAGGTTCGGGGCGAGCCAGATCCTCTCGCGGGCCTGCAGCTGACTTACATCACCACTGCTGCTGCTGTTACTGCCATCGACGTGTGGGAGCTCCTCATGTGCAGGCTAGCCAATTTGTGGAAGCTGGAGGGTCCAACAATGGCGAGCCAAGGCTACCTGCGTTTGGCTCAGTCATCTTCACACTGGGCAATTCCAGAGAAAATTTGGGTATCAATGCCCACATATCTGTGTTATTCACCAGGATCCCGGAGGAGAATGAGGATGGCTTGCCTCGGCCACCTGCAATGGAAAATCCCTTGGACAACGAGGAAGGAATTCCCCTGGAGCAAGAAGGAAGATTGCCTCAGGCTCTGGCGGAAGATGGTCGAGTTGTTGACAAAGGTAAGAGGCCAATGGGGGAGGCTTCAAGCTCAAGGGGCTCTGCACCGCTGGAGCACGACCACCCATCCAGCCATCTGCGCGAACCTGAATTGCCAGCCTTCATGGACGGCTTACCAGAGGGACATGGTTGGGCTTGGATTCGTGAGGCTGTGCCCGAGGACGAGCCGGAGGAAGACGCGACCGAGGACTAGGCCCAGGTGGCTCTCCCGCATTCTGCCTGGACGCGTGTGGGATCGTGGTCGGTTCGGTTATCTCTCCTGTTGTCGTGTGTCTTTCTAGTGTTTTCTGTTCAATGATGTTACTGAGTCTTATGTGTCCTCCGCTGTCACTTGTTTTCTCTTCCGTTATGGATAGTAGCTTTTTTGTTTTGGGCCATAACCACATGCCCTGTATCCAATTGGCAAACTCTGCCCCTGCGTGGGTTTTACAGAGATGTTTAGGGACTTTTTGCTGGTGGTTTTTACAGAGATGTTTAGGCACTTTTTGTTGGGGGGTTTTACAGAGATGTAACGGGTTTTTGGACTATGTCACAGCTGCCCATGGAGCCACTCATGGACATGGGCAGCAAGAAATCTCGAATGTAAAGTTTCAGCTGTAAATATTAATACAAAAGTAGGTAGTGTTGCTTAGAAAAAAAAAAAAATGTCTATTTGGACATGTTGATTGAATAATTCCTCAATTTCATGTGCCTCCTCTTTTAATTACACAATTAAGATAGATTGCTCATCATTAACATTAACAAAAACAACCAACCATTTATTAATAGCCTCCTTAGTGAAATGAATTATATTATCAAATTCTAATCCCATTGACTCTTTTAAATTATTTAATTTAGTTTTCAACACATCCTTAGAAATTAGCAGAATGTATCTTGTCATGCGGGGACCATGTAGATCATTGACAATTTTAATTTCCTTGAAAAAGGAATTACTCCTATCATTAATCTTGCTACATTAATAATTATTTTCCTCCAATATATTATTTTTGTAGATCGTTCTACTTGGTTTTGCTTCATTCGTTTAGGCCCTGGGAGATTTTGATGTGATATTCATAATTCATCGATTGAACTAAACTTTTCAATAAAAGTAGATAAGTTATTATCTATAGATTACTTGTCGTGCCCGAGGTCCTTTTTAACGCAAACAACAAAGGAGGAAATTATCTGGGCTAGACATCTCAAGTGGGAAGCTACTTCCCATGCATCTTCAATAATTTTCAGTCTTTTACTTATATTATTGACAATATATGAATTTAGTCCATATATGATGTGGGATGATTTCTTAACTCTATGGGGTGTGCAGAGAGGAGTCATGAACAAAGGGACATGATTTAGAGCTTCTTCTAGCTCTTTTATTCTCTTTTTAAGCCCGGGGTTTTCTGCTTCCTCTTCCATGACAGAGTGTGCTAGTTCTCCAGTAGTTTGATGCAATTTCATGAGCCCAGTGGCTCCAACTTCAGAAATGTTAATGCCCATTTGCACTTGACATGTCACTCTTTTATTTTGAACTTTCACCCTTTCAATTTTTATCTTTTTATTACTTCTGTCATAGATTCATTTTGTAAGGTGACAGAGTGATCATCGAAAAGTAGTGGTCTCCTCAACTATCTATCTTCCATTATCCTTTGATTTTTAGCTAAATGAGAAGTAACCCAGTTGGGTGGTGCAGCGTTGTCAACTTCTACATCCATAATGCCTTCCAAGCTTGGCGTGCCCTTTGAACCTTTAACCTTGGTCAACTAAGAAATCTTTGAACTTTCTAGAGTGAATCTGGGAGGGGCTCTTCCTCATCTTCACCACCCACGAGCCTATCATTACTCATTCTTCCACTCAAGGTATAATTTCTCTTCATTTGAGTAGAGGAAAATGTCAGATGAGTTTGGGGCATGGAGGTTGCTTTATTGGCTTTTTGCTTCTCTACTTGTGTCTTCCTCCCATATTTGTACTAGTTTCTTCAAGAACTTCTTTAGTAACTCTTGGAAACTTTGGTCTCTCTATGGGTCGGTGTGAATCTCTTCACTTTCCTCTGTAAATATTGTAAATATATTGTCGTATTTAATTATATTCAGGTTTCCAAAAAATATACCTTTAGGATCAAAGCCTTGAAGGACTTCAATTTCATTTAAACTAAAATAATTTAAAGGTTGGGAAAAATCTAAAAGGTGGGTCCCATTCTTTATAGTCACTTGTCCAACAGTAAATGGTAAAGAAATGAATTTCCTTTTCTTCTTACATTCAAATAAAATTAACCTGGGGTGGTATTGTTTGCAGACTTCAACAATAAAATACTTATCTATAACAATTTGTGTAGAAATAGTGGCTTCTCTTGTAATCCATATATTCAAATCACTATATCATTCTCTGTTTCCTAATGGACACCTTTTCCCCACAGGAAAGCCTGGACTTGTCCTGATATTCTGGTAGGTTCTCATCCAGTCATGATGTACTGGACTTCCTTCACAAATAAATCTTAAAATTGGCAAAACAAAAAGGAGCTTTATGCATCCACATGATTGGTTACCCTAATTGAGTGGGTACCTATTTGGGGTTAAAATTACCTTTATGTGGTAGGTCGTGAAAGACATGGATAGAAATAAGAGATGCTATTAGATAGGCCATCATAAAGAATCTGTGGGGTTTGGACAAATTAAATATCTGTAAAGCTAACTCATTTGATATGAGGTCAACCTAGTTGAATAGTGAATCTCTTTTATATGAGTAGTATAGAAAATAACGTATGGATTTTGGGACATTGGTTGTAGTTTCTCGCCCCATCACCCAGGAGAAAAGCCAAGAAAAGTATCTAAACGACTCTATTAATAAAGGAATATCTAGAAAGGAAATATTAGAAGGAACCTGAGAAGTTGGCGAAATAAATTCGTGAATGATATTTATCTCGCCTGCCTGGGAACCTGAGAAATTTTTTGCCTCAGCCAACTTTAGTAACTTGTTTGGATTCAATAGCATAAATATCCTTCTTAATTACTTGAGATTGAGAGGAATTAGGTTCCTCTTCACTCCTAGCATTATTATTTTCGTCTCTGGGCTGAAATTCTTCACAAAAAGATAAACAATTTCTTTGAAATCAAAAACCTCTGGAACACATGCAACATTCACCAATCTGCGTGCCCAAATATTATTATCATTCCTTTTCTTAGCTGGTAGGTTCACATAACACTGGTATGCAATTGACCAGTGAAATTTTTATTGAGATGATCGAGTGAGTTATAAGTATCACCACAAATAACTTCTTTTCTTCCT
Source organism: Pinus tabuliformis (assembly GCA_031772625.1). Classification (NCBI taxonomy): domain Eukaryota; kingdom Viridiplantae; phylum Streptophyta; class Pinopsida; order Pinales; family Pinaceae; genus Pinus; species Pinus tabuliformis. Next base: position 796,472,342 of record CM062813.1, on the reverse strand, counting down.
CTACTAGACATCTCCCGTTTGTACTTAGAAATATGTGATTAATCACTGTTGTTATCTATGCCTCTTAACTGTAAATTCCTTATTTTCCTATATAATCACCAGTTGTTACTCCCTCACTTGGGAAATCCAATAGGTAGGATAGGCTTAATAAATATAAACTTAATATACTAAGAATGTCGTTCATGGGAGATAGTGGGGATAAATCTTGAAATTCTAAAACCATCTTGTCGATTTACTTCAAATCTTATTCCTCTTTTAATATACTTGATATCAATGCCATAAATGATAGTTGGATTTATGAAGTGAAATTATTATTAAGATATGAAATATTTGTGATCACAAAAATTGGTGTACAAGCAATTAATAATGCTCAATGGGAAAGCATGTGAGGAAGGAGAAGTGCAAGGTAATGTATTTGTGCAAGATGGAGATATGCATAAGGAGAAGTGTTGTACGAGAGAAGGATGTGTGGAGCAAAATGTGTGCGAAGAAAATAATGTGGGATTTTTTTACACACATGAAATTCTACTAAGTAAAAGAACTTAAGAGGGTGCAATTTTGAGGGTCAACAACAAGGTGCTAGAAGACATGTTAAGAATGTATTTCATGCATCAACCTAATAGGTGGGAAGAGTTTATAACCTTGGTAGAATTTTCCTATAGAAATGGGTACCAAGAACCATTGAAGATGAGTCCATTTAAGGCTCTATATGGCATAAAAATTAATACATTTACTAGTTGGAATGATATAATGAATAAGGTACTTCTTGGACCTAATATGCTAAAGGAAATGGACCAGGAAGTAATTCCTATCAAGCAAAAATTGAAAATAGATTAGGATAAGAAAAAGAGGCAAGCAGATCAACATATAATTCCCAAGGAATTTCAAGTGGGGGAAAATGTTTACCTCCACATCAGACCAAGGAAGAGTTCACTAAGAATTGGGTCTTGTACTAAGCTAGCACCAAGATTTTGTTGACCATTTTGGATCTTAGAAGGAGTGGGGCGAGTGGTTTAAAAACTAGCCTTATTGTGTATAGTGAAAGCACATGATGTTTCCCATATTTCTTTACTTAAAAAATATGTGCATGATGATAATCATGTCGTTGATTTTCCTATGATACAGGTGGAATCTAAGAGAGAATTCTTGATAGATCCACTGTGCATTTTGGATCGGAGGAAGATCATCCTCTGGAATCAAGTAATCAAGTAGGTCTAGGTGTAGTGGAAGCACTTTGGACTAGATGAAGCCACATGGGAAATGGATATCTGATAAGGGTATCTTACCTATTTTTTTTATTGTATAAGTAAATGCAAAAACAGGTGTGTATATAAAGCTCCTTATAAAATTGTGTTTGGAAATAAAACAATGTTGAATGTGTGTTCGAGTATAGAAAACTGAGGATGTAGTTCCTATAAGGGGGTGGGGTATGTGACAACCTTATTTTATATCCCTCTTGTAAATATTTATATGAATTGTAATTCGTGTAAATAATGTGGAAATATAAACATTGATTCAATGAGAGAAGTGGACACAAATTTAGAGATATGAGGAGGAGTTGCTTGTAAATCCAAGCCAATGTATTTATTTCACCAACTATATCCCTGATGAATTTATGGAATTATTGGTGCAAACATTAAATTCAAGTATGGGATTCCCAAGTGAAGGATGAGCCCATGCAGTCTCGGTTCTTGTGGAACGTGTGGGCATGGTCAACACACAAGGAAGGGACATGAAGAAAAGGCCCAATTAGAGACAAGGGTGTGGTGCTACAAATGTGAAAGGGGATGTATATACAAACACCATCGTGAGAGAGAAAGGAATACATCGTAGAAGAAGGAATAACAAATGTTGAAGGAAAAATAAGGTAGAGTGCGGGAAATGTAGCAGACATGGATCTACAAGAGAGGGAGAAGACCTCTCAGTACATTATTTTCTATGATTGGGACAAAATAAAATTTTCTTTTGTTAGGACCAATGATATATGCCTATGGTTGGTTTCCTAATGAAAGTTTAGTGGAGAAGATGAACCAATCAGTGCTTGCCTTGGGGCTAATAAAACAGTAGGATACTTGTTGGAGGGATGATAAACCATTTGAAAGGTTGAGACACACAGGTGTGACCCAAGTGATTGTTGAAAAGAATTACTAAAACACTAAGTGCTAGCCTTGGGAATGATAAACCACTTATGTGCTTGCTTAGTAAGCTGATAAACCACCTAGATAGTGGTCTCTTGACTCTTGTAGTGCATGCTTAGAGAATCTAGTTGATAAACCACCTGTGTAATGTATTAATTCTCCTAGAACTGAACAATGCTCACTGAGCCTTGGATGAAATCCCGTGGTTGATTTTTACTAGGACAAAAATTCACTATGGTGCTTACTGTTAGAGGCAGTTGATAGACCACCTGGACAGTAGAATCCTGTTCTTGATTATTTGGTTGACTGGTATTAGTGTGAATACCCTTGAGCACTTAACTCCTTAAACTATGAATTCAACTTGGGAGTTGTCAGATGTAAGACATATTTTGGTGTAGTTGGCCTATGGTTTGGTGGAGAGTTGAATTCCCTCTCTTAGTTGCTAGTCACCTAAGATAATAAGATAAATATATTTACTTGTACACATGTGGCACAATGAATGATGAATGATGTGTTGTGAGATGTGATAATGAATGCATCAACGTTGTGAATTGAAGAATATGATATTCCTGGTTTCTTATAATGAAACATTAATATATGGGTTCACATGGTTTCAAAGGCTTATAGAGCTTGTGTTTGTTCATATTTTTTCACAAACTACAAAGCTATTGAATGACATTGTATGAGTGTTTAATATGCTCAATTGAATCATTATAATGTATGAAATTCATTTTTTAGAATGATGTGGATTTTATGGATTTATATGCTTAATATTGTTGAAAGTATGTGATTGACGTTAAGCATGATATGTTATATCAGTGGATACGAAACAATCTTAATGGGACCCATCATGGGGTTTTTATGGTGTTTCTATGTTGAAGTTACAGAACATTTCTAGCTATGGTTTAGTTGAGCATTGATACCTGATAGTAGGCATGTTATTGAATCTATTTGTTGTATTTCTAGCTTGAGTCAATGTTTGAAATGTGTGAGTTGGAATGAAGGTTTCATTCCTATAGAAATTAGTGTTTTGAGTAACATTGTGCATCAATAGAAGTCTAGGCTAAGTCCTTGTAAATCATAAAAGTTTCTAAGTATGAAGAACTACAAAGAATTCGACTGTATCTAGGTCAGGATATGTTATTGGCACAATTATGTATTTGGAAAGGATACAATGTGGGCTCATTGGATGTATCAGGGAGTCCAAACATCCTATCTGCTTTCCCTTGTACATATATGTGGAAGCACCATATTTAAAATAAACCTAGATAACTTGTATAAAGGTTGTTAAATAAAATATCTCGTGTGGGGCCTAACTTGGGACCCAAGGGATTGGATTTGGATATGCTCACAAGCCATTTTTCAACCAAAATCTATGGTTGGGCCCTTGGAGAGAGTTTAACATGGGGCTGCATTTCCTCGTAGGTGGTGGACACATCTGGTAGTTTGGGGCATCCGATGGCAAGAGTAAGAATGGAATTTCGAAAGACCTAGGTCTGGGCTAGACTTGGATGCGCTTATGGAGGTGAGATATTTAAGAGATTTAGGGTGCAGAAGGTTTTCCAATGGAATATGTTGTGCTCACTCAAATATCAATCAGAATTGAATGTAAAGGAATTTGAGATTTGCGCGAAGAGATTGGGTCTGGTGGGACCCATGATTGGAGTTGAGGTGGCAAGTGCCATAGAGGCATCAATGAATCTATGTGGTGTGGAGTACTAAAGAAGGTATGTTTTTGGTAATTATTCAGCATCTTTTCATTAGAACACAAACCTTTTGCATCATGAACTAGGTAGATGATAAGGAATTGTAATAAAACCTATGAGATTAATGTGCAAAATGAAAACACTGACAATTGTCATTTTTTTATGCAGGAAGAAGAAAAGACGAAAGACTGCCGTTCCAAAGGAAAGGACAAGGCCATGTTAACTACTCTCCCTTTGATGGGGAACCGAATGCAAACAAGGCAAACCAAATCAAAGCGTATCAGCCCTGAAAAGGAAATGGAGATATTAGCTCGACGCAAGAAAGTAAAGAGATAACTGAGGACCAACGGTTCGGCGAATCCCTCAGGATCCTTTAATCCTGAGGGATCACTGTTTTAACTATTTTTACACCTAGACATCTCCCCCTTCACCATTATAAAAAGGGGCAACACTGTTAACCTGGAGAGATTGTTATGTTTTATGTAATTTCTCTTAAGATTGAAACTTTGATCATCGAGTCTCATTGAGAACTGATCTACTGTAATTCTGTCTTATGCATTAATACAAACTTGGTTGCTATTTCATCTCTGAGTCTGGAATAACTTCAAGCGGTGTACCCCTGGAGGCTAAGGGCCCGGCCCTGGAGGAACACTTTCTCCTGTACTATTACTTTTGGTTTATGCGTGGTTTTCTTATCAACGTTATTTGGTAATCTGATATTTTCTGTTATTTTACATCACAACTCTGTTACATTTAATTCACTGAGTCATATCATTTCTGAAGACAGAACCATTATATTAACTTTGCAACGTATTACTGTTCCTTTAAGCACTACTATAATATTGCCGGTCTTTACAGAATATTGTTGCTGTTCAACTACAAAGTATCTGTGCTGTACACTTATTCATTGGTATTACTAAACTCATCTTAGGGATTATGTTTCCTTGCGATTGTTGAATCTATAGACATTGCTGTTCCATTCTGAAATATAGTCGTATTCTTTATAACTAAGATTGATAACTGGATTACCAAGATCAGATTACTATTAAGGTGTGCCGTGTGCATGTATGTGTGGTTTTCAAGCGCTGTTCTATATTAATCAGTGCTGTTCCATTTCTGTGTGTTTTTAATTCATCCTTAGAAGTGGAGGATTTCCGTTTGATTTCTGTAGGACACGATTATTGCATTTGATTTTGTAGACTAAGGTGTTGCTACTTATTAGACTTAATTGCTATTGCAGTTTCCTGTTTGCTGTTCCATTTCAGGTTTACTGTTCTATTTCTTATTTGCTGTCCTATTTATTATCTGCCGTTCCATTTCCTGTCATTTGCGTTACTGTTTGGTGTGAAGAGCGATCTAAGGCTGTAGTGAGCATTGACATTTACTGTCTGGCTCCCAGGTCGATGATCTGTTCCCTGATTTCCTTTAGTCCCATCAGTTTACAAAGGGATGAGTTACTCCTACTGAACCCTTGACTGATAAATTGCTTAGTTTTCTAAGTGCATGGTTTAGTCTTTAAAAGTAGTTTGCTGTAAACAAGCATACGTTTACTCTTGTATTTTTGAGCACTGTACTATTAGCATTACTCTGGCAAATGATAACCTCAGACTGAGACACTCTTTTAAATAACAAAACATTCCTGGATTGACAAATTAATATGAGGTAATTAGAGGTGAAAGAGACCCTTTTTATAGCTCGACATTTTGGCACCATTGCCGGGGAAAGAGTGTAGTCATTTGTTTCTTTTCAGAGTAGCGTAAGAACCTGCTAGGGAAGAATTGGGTTCTAAAAACGGAAGGTAAGAACCTACGTGTGGAGCATGTAACAGGCCTTCTCCCCTGCCCTCTTTCCTACAGATTTGCTTCTGTTTTGTTTGGGTAGAACCTAGCAGTTGATTTGTGTGCATGACTAAGTAGAAAAAGCCAGAAAAGAATTCCAAACCTCTACCCAAGCCAGAAAAAGCTAAGGGGCCGATGACCCTTGGCCGATCAACCTTCATAGACGAAATCTTCAAGAAAGAAGAATCTCAACCTTCAGTAGGACCCAGAAAAGTTATTTCTAGACAACCTACTAGTTCCCTTCAGGCCATAGGATCACCATCTGTAGCCTTTGCTGAGGTGCATAGTCAAACTGAAGAGCAGGATTTTCAGGAAATTGAAAATTCTACTCCAAAACTATTGCAAGAAGGGAATTTCAGCAATCTTTGTGAAGGAGGAGGAGAGACAGGGGAAAATGAGGAACCAAGGTCTCCTCTTCGGACAACTCAGCCATTGAACAACCCATACAAGGGCAGTGTTGCAAAAATCATTTTTAAAGAAACTCAATCTCCTCAGACATTAGGCACTCTCATTATCCCAGATAGAGGAAGCGCTATTAAAACCATTCCTGTTAAAGCCATTCCCTCTCAACCTAGGAATACCCTCCTAGATATCCCAGAAGGTTATTGGCATATATTTGACCAAATGGCTCAAAACCAGCCAAACACTCAAACCTCTACATTGCAATACCCCATAGCGGATACTGCAGCAAATGCACCTATGAAAACAATCCCTCTTCAACATATCCCTACATTCCACGGTCTTACATCAAAAGATCCAGATGCATTTCTATTTGAGTTCGATGTGCTGTGTAGGGGATATGATTACACCACCGACCCACATAAACTGAAATTATTTCCCTCTACATTAAAAGGGGTTGCCTTAAGATGGTTTATGGGATTAGGTGGTGGGGTTATAAATAACTGGGATCAAATGAAAGAATCTTTTCCAAAAAATATCAGGACTATTGCAGGTCTAGAGAAATGAAGGACGAAATATTCTAGATGGTAGCTAGACCAAATGAAACATTAGAGGAGTATGTGGAACATTTTCAGTATAATCTTCAAAGATCTCCTTATGCATCACTACCTTTACTTGATAATGTGTTAAAAACAACATTAATTAGGGGTATGAAGGAACAATGGATTGAAACATTAAACATTATGGGAAAAGGAGACATTTATCAGGAAAATTTTGCTGACATTATTGATTTATGTATCAGGAGCTCGAGAGGCAGCATAAGAATAAAACCGGTAGAACATGATCGGTTTGTAAGAGATAATAAAATTTCGGCAAAAGGAGTAATGCGTGTAGAAATTGGAAATTTACTGGAAAATTTTAAAACTGATATACTAGGGACACTAACTACACAACTTGATATTATGCAGGCTAAACAAAAGCAAATGGAGGAAGAACAGAGTTTGGCAATCTTCTGTCCCTGATGCAGAAAGAAACATAGCCATAAGGAGTGTCCACTAGATGTAGTCCAAACATGCGCCATCTGCATAAAATACCACCTTACGGAAAGCTGTCCCTTACTTCCTGGATTAAAAGCAGTATACAAGGAAGCAGAAGAAGAGCCAGAAGCGGTGTATCTGCTCAATCAGCGTCGTCAGTGGCAGCCACGACAGTCTGGTATGTTTTCAGACCCAACTTCTTCTTTTCAGTCTCCACAGTACAATGGTCAACAAGATAATATGTGGAAAAATCAACCTCAACCTCCCTTTCCGAATTGGTCACCACAATCATTTCCCTCATCAACCCCGTGGCCGAATCAAGCAAGCCAATCCAATTGGCCGAATTTTCCCTATGCCCCACCATATTGGCAAAGTAACCCATACCCAGCACAATGGACCCTTCCTACTTCACAAAGACAAGCCTGGTAGACAAACTGGCAAAGACCTATGCATCAGCTAGTAGGAACCATTCTGTTCCCTCAACCTACACTGCCAGCCTTACAACAAAATCCCCAGTCTAACCTGAGACCGCAACTCCTAGCCCAACCCAACCCCAATCCAAATAACAGACCGGTCCAATTTGTCCAAATAGTAGAAATACCAGAAATAGGAGCCGACCTGAGGGAGTGTAATGATCTTTAGCTAAGATCTGGGGGTATTATTGAAACCGAGGGAGACAAGACAGTTCATGCTGAAAATCAGTTACCTAGAGAACAACTGTCACAAGAAGAGGATGTGAACAAACAACAAACTCATAATCAAGCAACTGCATCCTCTCCCCCATTCCCAGAACGATTAATCATACCTCGACCTATACAATATCCTGATTTTGACATTCTGGGAGAATTACAAAATTTGTACATAAAAGTTCCATTCCTCCAAGCCATTCAAGACATCCCGATACATGCAAAGACTGTCAAAGAATTGTGTGTAAAGAAACCAAGGAGGAATATAACAAACAATCCACAAGTCCAAGTAGTTGGCACTCTATCTGACTTATTATCAGGAAAAGAAACACCCATTAAATACGAAGACCCAGGAAATCCAATAGTAACCGTGCAAATTTATGGTCAAACCCTCTCCAATGCCTTAGTTGATCTAGGAGCTGCAATCAATATCTTAACAACCACTACTTGCCAAAAGCTAGGCATTACATCTGTAGAACCCACCTCTACTTTACTAGAACTGGCTGACCGATCTATGATGAGGCCAGAGGGAACACTACATGATGTCATGGTATCTGTTGACTCTTGGGAATATCTGACAGATTTTTTGATAATAAATCCTAAAAACCGACTTGATGGACATCCACTGATTTTAGGTAGAACTTGGTTCGCAACTGCCGATGCTTATATTGGCTATCGACAGGGCAATATGACCATAACCAGAGGAGCAAATATCAAGAACTTAGTTTTATATCCGCCAGCACAGCCAAGTGTCACAATAATCAAAACTAATAAGCACCCTGTATCATACCTTAGTGATAACATTAGATCTCCATTAACTATACAAGAGGCACTTGATTTTAAAGACCAGACAGAAGACGATGCCATTAATAATTTTATTAGTCAAACTGAACTCAGATCCCGCACACAGTGTCACATGATAGAGGCAGCATTCGATAATGAATTAGAAGAAGATCATCTTAAAGATACGCATGATCAAACAATACTCGTTACCTCTGTTGCAAACAGTAAAATTGTGTAAATCGAACCGGGAAAAACCTTAAACATTAATGCCAACCTCACCTCCGAACAAGATACAAAGCCCATCCATTTGTTGAGGAAATATAAAGAAGAATTTGCATGGGACTACCTTGATATGAAAGGAATTGACCCCCAATTATGTACACACCACATTTACATAGAAAAAGATGAGAGACCTGTTCGCCAGCCTCAAAGGAGACTTAATCCTCATCTAAAAGATGTGGTAAAAGCTGAAATTCAAAAACTTTTAGATTTCAATTTCATCTTTCCTATCTCCGATAGTAAATGGGTCTCTCTGCTTGTGGTGGTACCTAAAAAGAATGGGAAATGGAGAATTTGTGTGGACTACAGAGAACTAAATAAAGAAACACAAAAAGACCACTTCCCTCTCCCATTCATTGATCAAGTATTAGACACTTTGGCAGGAAAGAAATTCTTTTCTTTCCTAGATGGCTTCAGTGGATACAATCAGATTTAGATTGCCCCTGAAGACCAAGACAAAACCACTTTTACTTGTCCTTGGGGAACATTTGCCTACAGAGTTCTACCTTTTGGCTTATGCAATGCTCCTGCCACATTCTAAAGGGCTATCCTCAGCATTTTTGCAGACTTAATAAATGAAGGACTTGAAGTATACATGGATGACTTTACACCGTATGGAGACGATTTTGATCCAGCATTGGATACACTAGAAAATGTCCTACAACGCTGCATTGCTACCAGGCTTTGTTTAAGCCATGAAAAATGTTATATGATGATGACTGAAGGACTTATTCTAGGACACTATATTTCAGCAGCTGGCATTCAGGTAGACCCAGCCAAAATCCAAATAATTTTGCTTATTCCTACTCCTACCACTCAAATGAAGGTACGCATTTTTCTTGGATTTTCTGGTTATTATAGGAGGTTTATAGAAAATTTTTCGCATATTGCTGCACCTCTGTACGCACTAACAGGTAATGTTGATTTTCTTTGGACAAAAAAATGTGAACGTGCTTTCAAGGATCTGAAGAAGCTTGTGTCCACAACCCTAGTCTTTCGAGGACCAAATTGGGATTTTCCATTTCAGATATCATCTTATGCCTCAGATACAACCATTAGAGCAGTCCTTGGGCAGGAAGAGGATAAAAAACCATATGAAATTTATTATATTAGCAAAAAGCTATCCCCTGCTGAATTAAATTACACTGTTACTGAAAAGGAATTTCTAGCTATAATACATGTTGTCAATAAGTTTAGACATTACATTATTGGATATCCTGTTATCTTGTATACAGATTATTTTGCCATAAAATATTTAGCAAACAAGCCTATCACAAATGGCAGAATAAATAGATGGCTGATTTTATTGCAGGAATTTGATATTACAATCAAGGATCGACTTGGGAAAGAAAATCCTGTAGCCGATTTTCTCTCGCGAATGCCAAAGCCAATCGATGCAGCAACAGTTGAAGATCAATTTCCAGATGAGCATTTGTTTGCTGTTGCTGTTAAAATGCCTTGGTATGCTGATGTTTCCAATTACCTAGCAGTAGGTAAATTACCAAAACATCTAACCCCTAATGAGCGGAAACAGATTGTTCAGCGAAGTGCCCGATTTTCTTGGATTGGGGGCTACTTGTTCCACACAGGGGCAGATATGCATATCAGGAGATGCGTTTGAGAGGATGAAATCTTTGACATTTTAAAAGCCTGCCATGACGGACCATGTGGCAGACATTTCGCCGATCGCAGAACTAGACATAAGGTGCTGCAAACAGGGTATTATTGGCCCACGATTTTCAAAGATGCAAAGAAATTCGTCCAAGCCTGTGACAGTTGCCAGAGAGCAGGACGCCCTGGTCAGTCTGATGAGATGCCCCTAATACCACAAATAGTCATTGAACCATTCGAACGATGGGCCCTTGTATTCGTTGGACCAATTAACCCATCATCAAACCATAAAACATATATTTTGGTGGCAACATAATATGTCATCAAATGGGTTGAAGCAGAGGCATTGCCGAGAGCTACAGAAGATTCTGTCATACAGTTCTTGTTCCATATATTTGTGCGTTATGGCCTTCCAAGAGATATAATTAAAGATGGTGGACCACAGTTTGTTGGGAACAAAATAGCTGCAACACTAAAAAACTATCATGTCCAGCATAAAATCACTACTCCATACCACCCACAGTCAAATGGTCAGGTAGAAAGTAGAAATAAAATAATAGAAGTAATCCTAACAAAAACCATTGCATCACATAGACGTGATTGGGCTGCCAGACTACCAGAAGCACTGTGGGCTAACAAAACAACATGGAGAAGTACCACTGGTTACTCACCTTATCAATTAGTGTTTGGAAAACAACCCATTTTTCCCATATAATTCGAAATCCAAACATTGCGAACAACACAGGAAGTTGGCTTAGATCTAACTGAGGCACAGATTAATCGATTACAACAGATCAATGAGCTCGATGAAATCAGACTCTCTGCACTCCAAAACATTGCACTGATCCAACAACAGCGAGCTAAATGGCATGATGCTCTCATTAAAAATAAAGTCTTCCACGAAGGAGACTGGGCACTTTTGTACGATTCCAGGTTTTAGGACTTTCTTGGGAAACTCCAGACTCATTGGGTGGGACCATATGAAATCCAGAAGGTACATGACAATGGTACTCTTACTCTAATCACTATTGATGGTTCTGGATATGCCTTCAAGGCAAATGGCCACCGAGTTCGCTTTATTGCAAACCACTCACTTGGGAGTCCTTCTGTCAGTAGCTACGCCAAGACTCTGATATGGAAATTTTGGGGGAGGGAGAGAAGTCTTCCTCACCTGTGATTCATTAAGTGATTTATCTCTTTTCATAGTTTGTACACAATTTCTTTTGTTTTGTTGAATCATTTTTGTACATATTTTTGAATCAACACTTTGCCATTACTTTTCGAAGCAGCAACAATTTTGCTGTTCCTTTTCTCAAAGGGACAACATTTTCATTTTGCTGTTCCTTTTTCAAAGGAACAACACCTTTTGGATCAACCTTTCATTTTGCTTTAACTTTGCTGTCCCTTTTTCAAAGGAACAACATTTTCGATTTTTGCTGTTCCTTTTCCAAAGGAACGACATTTGTGTGTTCTGCTGTTCCTTTTCCAAAGGAACAACATTTTCAATTTTTGTTGTTCCTTTTCCAAAGGAACGACATTTGTGTGTTCTGCTGTTCCTTTTCCAAAGGAACAACATTTTCGATTTTTGCTGTTCCTTTTCCAAAGGAACGACATTTGTGTGTTCTGCTGTTCCTTTTCCAAAGGAACAACACTTTCGATTTTTGCTGTTCCTTTTCCAAAGGAACGACATTTTTGTGTTCCACTTTCAATTTTTGCTGTTCCTTTCCAAAGGGACGACATTTGTGTGTTCTGCTTTTGCTGTTCCTTTTCCAAAGGAACGACATTTGTGTGTTCTGCTGTTCCTTTTCCAAAGGAACAACATTTTTGATTTTTTCTGTTCCTTTTTCAAAGGAACAACATGTGTGTTTTTTTGCTGTTCCTTTTCCAAAGAAACGACATTTGTGCTTTCTATTGTTCCTTCAACATTTTCGATTTTTTGATGTTCCTTTTCCAAAGGAACGGCATTTGTGTTTTCTGCTGTTCCTTTTCCAAAGGAACAAAATTTTTGATCTTTGTTGTTCCTTTTTCCAAAAGGAACACCACTTGTATTCTTTTGCTCTTCCTTTTTGAAACAGTAACATCCTCGTATTCCTTTTACTTATGCTTGCTCCCCTTGCTGTTCTAAATTAAGGATGCTTACTGTTCCTGTTCTTTCAAGTCTTTTGGAATACAGCTATGCACTTATGCAATGGATACAAAATCACAACATACTGAAATCGGTGAATTATAAAATCGCTATTTTTATAAGAAATTGCTCTAAATTGGTAAGAGGACAGAGGGAAGGACACACTTACCCATTATCTTTTGCTATCATTGTTCCACTAACTCTTCTCTGATTAGTCATCTTTATCATGTTGGTTCCTTTTAATCCTCTTTGGTTATTATTCAGGAATAAGAGCAAAGGGTTTATATCTTCCTATTGAGATGTTAAGACTTCTTCCACCATTCCTACTCTTAAGGAGCGTTGAACCACCCTTTGTGTATAAATGGGAAAGTAATTTATGAAAAAGAAAGAAAAAAGAGCAAACAATGATGTCTTAATGACTTGTTTATATAAGTTGTCAAATGCAGGATAGGGGGTCTCATCAAGAGCCAGCCTACCATGATCATGAGGAAGAAAGTGAAGTGGAGGTCTCATCACGAGCTGGCCTGCCCACCTTTCGCTCCTTCCTCGTGAATGGAATTATGGATAACTGGTCACCAAGCCAGCATAATGGCCTACATTTTGACATCGAACAACATTTCCTAAGCATACACGAAGGATCATGGTTCCATGGGTGAAATAAACAACTTTGTCAAGGTTATGGACACCTGTCGGCAGTAGAGCACTGTTAATGGTATTGAAGTCAAATTATTTACACCAATAGGTAGTTATCAGAACCCTTCTGTTTCTTATACCTTAGTAATAAATCACATAAGAAGAATGTATCTTATTTCCCGAACCATACAACGCATGTAAATCTATTATCACCAATCATGATAGAATAGTTGACAATGACCGCATGAGACTATGTATGCACGACAGATGTCCTATCCTCCCAACCTTGCATCATATCACAGCAGTCTCTTACGTATTAAGCGATCCAACTTTACACCTCGATTTCAGTAATCTGCTACTTTTGTAAACATGGCATATTTCCATACGCTGTTCCTTTATGACTCTTCTTCAGAACAGAACAACACGCCGCTCCTTTATTTGACGGTCGGGACGACCTATCACATTCCGGGGGGAGGTTAACCTCATCATTCGCTGGATTACGTGTGAGACCACCATTCGGGAAATTGCATACTTGGGAATAGCACGGCTCAACGGTATACTGTTTTTTTATTTTTGCATGGCTTGCTGTTCCTAAGCCATTTCCATAGTATGATCTGCGGTATTAATAAAGCCCTGTATATTTCGAGCAAATCCTACGTCTATTAGTTTTTGTGTGTTTTAATAGCGTGAATAGCTTGCTGTTCCATTGTAAAATTCTGAGATTTTACAGGGAAACCACAAACATGGGAGGAAGATCAATTCGGAGAGAGCCACAAGTGCTGACACTCTCTGATGCTGCACGAGAAATCCTGGCAAGAGCAGGATGGTTAACGTATCTCAATCGCTTACAAGAATCCAATGAGACTGTAGCAACTGAATTCTTGCAGAACTTGCAAGAGGATCACTCAATAGTGAGGGGGAGACACATAATAGTCACCGATGACATAATCATAGAGGTCTCAGGGTTGCCAACTGCTGGACCTGTATGGACGTTAAAGAAGGAGAGATTGCAGAAGATCATAGAAACCTTCCAGGAGGAAGGCCAAATCCTGACAATTAGAGGAAAAGGGGTTCTGCCAGCAGCATTAGTAGAGCCGTGGGTGGAATTAGCGAAGACTATTCCGAGCTACATCACCTGTGAAGGCAAAAAAGATGTGGTAAGACCACGACACCTTAAACTGTTAGCCGTATTAAAGCAAAAATGCTATGTAAACTTACCCGTATTTTTAATTTCATTACTTCATGATGTTGCACGGAGCATGAAAAAGGCACAACATGTAGAATCAGTCATCAGTCACCATGGGTTGATACGGTTAATAGTTAGCCATAGCCTTACCCAGCAACAGAGCAGTTGGGAAGAGCTAATTGCCATGATAGATGGGGGATTGAACACGCCACCCCCAAAACGTAAACATGCCACCAGTACACTAGAGCGTCCAGAAAAGCGAAGGAAATTGGTCCGACTAGCATGAATTAAAGGTAGGCTGGAAAATTCCCAAGGAGATACCAGCCAACCTGTAGAGATAGACGATACAGGGGATGAACAACTCCAACAATTAGAAGGAGAAGAAAATGAGAAAGGAATGCAGGGAAATGAGGAAGGAGAAATGGAGGAAGAAACCGAGCAACCTGAGCAGGAAGAGGAAATAGAATAGCATGAAGGCAACACATTGCAGAATCCATTGAGAGAAGATGAATTGGCCAAAATCTTGGCAAATATGGGCGAAGATGGCCAACCTTCCAGCCCACCAGATCTCCATGCTGAAGAAGAACCAAAAGAACACTGCTCAGGATAGAAATGCAACTGAAGAATTACATGCCGAGGAGGTAGAAAAGGAGAGTTAGCCTGTTCATGATGGAAGTACGACGGGAGAGAGAAGTGATGCAGAACAGGAACAATCCGTTCGTAGCTAGACTACACCAGAAGAAATTCTGGAAGAAGGGGAGGCGGAAAAAGAAGTCACCCAAGGAATAACAAAACCAGCTAGGGTTCTTGGCCCTGAGCAACCCGAGCAGAGTAACGAAGAATCCCCACAAGGAGAAAACCAGGGAATTAATCGAGATAATGGTCCAGGCCGCAATGAACAGTCTGTTGTTCCTTCTAAGGAAATTGAGGAAATTAAGAGATTACGGAAAGAACAGCAAAGACTACTGAATGTAATAGTTCAACTTCGATAGCAAATTAGGATTTTGAAAACAAGGAAAAGGGTAAAAAGGACTTCAGGAGGGAAACATGCAACCACTCCAGCAAAACCCCTCAAGACAAAGGTTTGGAGGAGCAGAATCCATCCTGTTGTTCAAAACCCTTTCGAAAAGCGGGCTGCTGTTCCAAATGCTGTTGAGGAGCAGTCTGCTGTTCAAAATCAAAAGGAACAACATTTGACTGTTACCCATGTGGAAATACAAACGGATGATATATTGACCCGCGATAAAGAAATTCTGGCAGAGGCACAACCCTCGGGAGAAATACGGGCCATGAACACAAGACAACACAATAGGAAGATTCAGGTAAATCTCCCGGTCTCCACCACCGTATGGGATAGTGATCCAAGGATGGTAACCCTACGAGAGGGTTTGACACAAGCTCAGCAAGCAGCAGAAAAACTCATAGAGCAAACGGTCCCTCGAGAAAGGTATGAAGAACTACAACAACAACTAAGGAACGCCAATTTATCCGAAAGCCAGGCCTTTGAAGGGTGGCGAAGGGAAGAAGAAAAAGTCGCGAAGGTAACTCGTAGGTTAGATATAGTTATCAAGCAGATGGATACCTTATGTTCTTTGTACAATGATGTCCTAGCATGTAGAGCCCCTGCTAAGAATTATGCCCTGTTTTTAATGGAACGATATTTGCAATTGAATATAAAGGCTGTTAAAGCAGGCGCCCCTATACAAATTAATACCATCGATGATTTTATAAACTGATGTAAGCACTACGGGGTAAAAGTTCAAAGATTACTGTGTGAGTTTTATTTGCATAACCTTATATTAGACCAAGAGACCAAGCTGAAACCCGGCCCTTTTGTTGGGGATATCCAATTACAGGCATTTATTTCATTTGGGGTTAATTCAAATTAAATGGCTTAAAGCCTATAAGGCTTTCCAAAGGCAAGAAAATAGATTAGACTTGTGGGTAAGAGCTGAGCCTAGGGATCCAGTATAGTTGTGGAGAGAAAATAGGAACCTCATGAAGACTCCAGGTGTAATTGAAGCATTAGAACCCATTCATACAACAGTCAATCGACAGGGAATAGAATACTTTTTCACTATTAAAGACCTTGCCATTGATGCGACTAAATTTCGATATGAGATCTCTAATCCGAATATCCAACTCAGGGAACCATTTAAGTATGAAAATTTTAAGTTAGCCGCCAACCGCTTGGACCTCTATGGCGAAGTCATTTTGAGGGTCAGACAGGCCATTTATTTGAACACCTAGTTATGCATCATGGCTGTAGACCACCACATGAGATTCCATCTCCAGCCTACTCTCTCACTGCCTTACATGTCAACTACAATGTTTTCATGAGGGCATGAAAAAGGGTAAGCAGGGGGGTGGTGGAGTACTAAAGAAGGTATGTTTTTGGTAATTATTTCAACATCTTTTCATTAGAACTTACAAACCTTTTGCATCATGAACTAGGTAGATGATAAGGAATTGTAATAAAACCTGTGAGATTAATGTGCAAAATGAAAACACTGACAATTGTCATTTTCTTATGCAGGAAGAAGAAAAGATGAAAGACTGCCATTCCAAAGGAAAGGACAAGGCCAGGTTAGCTGCTATCCCTTTTACGGGGAACCGAATGCAAACAAGGCAAACCAAATCAAAGCGTATCAGCCCTAGAAAGGAAATGGAGATATCGACTCGGTGCAAGAAAGTAAAGAGATAACTTAGGACCAACGGTTCGACGAATCCCTCAGGATCCTTTGATCCTGAGGAATCGTTGTTTTAACTATTTTTACACCTAGACATCTCTGCCTTCACCATTATAAAAAGGGGTAGCACTGTTAGCCTGGAGAGTCTATTATGTTTTATGTAATTTCTCTTAAGATTGAAACTTTGATCATCGAGTCTCATTGAGAATTGATCAACTGTACTTCTGTCTTATGCATTAATACAAACTTGGTTTCTATTTCATCTCTGAGTCTAGAATAACTTCAAGCGGTGTACCCCTGGAGGCTAAGGGCCCGGCCCTGGAGGAACACTTGCTCCTATACTATTACTTTTGGTTTATGCATGGTTTTCTTATTAGAGTTATTTGGTAATCTGATATGTTCTGTTATTTTACATCACAGCTCTGTTACATTTAATTCACTGAGTAATATCATTTTTGAAGATAGAACCACTATATTAACTTTGCAACGTATTACTGTTCCATTAAGCACTACTATAATATTGTCGGTCTTTACAGAATATTGTTGCTGTTCAAATACAGAGTATCTGTGCTGTACACTTATTCATTGGTATTACTGAACTCATCTTAGGGATTATGTTTCCTTGCGATTGTTGAATCTATAGACATTGCTGTTCCATTCTGAAATACAGTTGTATTCTTTATAACTAAGATTGATAACTAGATTACCAAGATCAGATTACTATTAAGGTGTGCCGTGTGCATGTATGTGTGGTTTTCAAGCGCCATTCTATATTAATCAGTGTTGTTCCATTTCTGTGTGTTGTTTAATTCATCCTTAGAAGTGGAGGATTGCCGTTTGATTTCTGTAGGACACGATTATTGCATTTGATTTTATAGAATAAGGTGTTGCTGCTTATTAGACTTAATTGCTATTGCAGTTTCCTGTTTGCTGTTCCATTTCAGGTTTACTGTTCTATTTCTTATTTGCTGTCCTATTTCTTATCTGTCATTCCATTTCCTATCATTTGCGTTATTGTTTGGTGTGAAGAGTGATCTAAGGTTGTAGTGAGCATTGACATTTACTATCTGGCTCCCAGGTCGATGATCTGTTCCCTGATTTCCTTTAGTTCCATCAGTTTACAAAGGGATGAGTTACTACTATTGAACCCTTGGCTAATAAATTGCTTAGTTTTATGAGTGCATGGTTTAGTCTTTAAAAGTCGTTTTCTGTAAACAAGCATCCGTTTACTCTTGTATTTTTGAGCATTGTGCTACTAGCATTACTATGGCAAATGATAGCCTCAGACTGAGACACTCTTTGAAATAACAAAACATTCCTGGATTGACAAATTAATGTGAGGTAATTAGAGGTGAAAGAGACCCTTTTTATAGCTCGACATGTGGGTGCTAGGGAGGTGTTGTGGTTGACATGGCAAGGCCATGTGTGTATCTCGTGTGTGCCATGTGGCAACTCTTGATGACGTGGTAAGAGTTAATTTGGTAACATTTAACGAGGCATAACTTTCAATCCAGGGGTTAGATTGAGATAAAATTTATGTCGCCAAAAATCTCTTGATGAGCTGCACACTATTGTATTGTTTAGAGTTAATTATGCTAACTTTGGTGAAGAAGGAAATTTTATAATCCAATTTCCATAGTGAGACCATTGAGGTTGGGTTAATTTAAATTAACATATCCCATCTGCTTGGAAGTCAAAGGGGGTGGGAGGGAGAATTACACTGGACCAAAATAACATTGTCCACTATCTACTTGTTGCCAACCAACCCACCTTGATTGTTTGAGGTAATGCCTAGTAGCAATGGCTTGATTCTAGAGGCTATAATTTTGGTAATAATTTTATAGGACATGTTACATAAAGAGATCATTCTAAAGTAAGAGAAGGATGAAGGGGTTACCTCTTTAGGAATGATTTCCAAGAAGGAGGTGTTTATGCTCCCACCCATTTTTCTGAAGCTTTTGACACAATAAACCATTCTAGAAAGGTCATATTTGATGACATGCAAACATATTTGATAAAATTTCCTTGTGAACCCATTTGGTCCTGGAACTTTGTTTATTTCAAATGAACACACTACTTTTTTAACCTCTTCCTCAAATGTTGGCCCCATCAAGGTTGCCTTTGTCTCTTCCCTGATTTTATTAGGAACATGCCTTAGGAATTCCTCAGATACCTCTTGTGTTCCTCCTTATGATTCCTTGTAAAGGTCCTCCAAATGATTGAAAGCATATTCTTTTATTTCCTCCAAGGATTTGATATGTGATCCCTCAAAATTGATTGAGGTCACTTTGTTTATCCACTCCATCCTATTGGTTTGTAGATGAATTTTTTTTGTGTTCCTATCCCCTGCCTTTAACCAAAGGCTTCTAGATTTAATCCTACACATTTCTTCATACCCCCTAAGAGATTTATGAAGACTTCCAAAGGCCTCTTTCTCCCTTTTTCAGAAGATCTACTAAAATATCTTCTTTTTCCGTACTCTATAATATATTTTCCAAATTACTCCTATGTGTTTCCACTCACTTTCTATTTTCCTCATAACATATTTTTAACCCATTGTTTTAAATATATCTTGAGTGATTTAATATTTATTTCTCATATGAAAATTGGGAGCCCTCAATACATGTGGACCAAACCTCTAAGTTTGATGGGTCCATGATCTAATCCACCCCACTCCAAATGTGAGGAAGAGAAGGTGATTCAATTCTTCAACAACTTGATGCTTACGCAGAACCTATCCAATCTAGCTGTTATGGGTCTTGACTCCAACCTTTTATTGTTCCAAGTATACTTTGAGTTGCATGTCTTGATATCAACGAGCTCAGAATGCGAAATGAAACCCTCCATGTGTTCCTAAAATTGATCCCTAGCAACAAAACTACCCTTCATTTCCCATGAGTTATTGTGGTATTGAAGTCGGTACTAATGATGCATTTTGTGCTTGGAAGAATTTCTTTGACATTCATTAGTGAAGCCCAACATTGAACCTTATCTAGATAGGTTATTAGCATGTAGACATTGATAATATTGTAGACATTTTTAGATGGAAGATGGATAAGGCTCACCATTAACCAACGATTTGATCCCCCACCTTATTAGAATGAAGATTCTTGACTGCCATGAAATACATAATCCTCTGGATGCTCCCTTTGATCCAAAGGTAGAGGCGCTACTACCTCTCCATGATATTATACTTTTTTTGAGGGATTATTGCTCCCCCAACTTGGTCTTTTAGAGTAGGAGAATTTGGGGATTTTTTGCTTGGATAAAAAATATGATTTCAATCTCCCTTTTGTCACTTCCCCACCCTCTACAATTCCAAGAGATAACAATCATCATTTACTAACATCTTTTGATCTCCCACTTAGATGAGGCTCTGTGGATCCTTGTTTGATTAGGCCTCTTTTATTTTTCAAATCCAAGGCTTAGATGATAGTCTAGGTTCCTAATTTTATGTCCCTTTATACATGTTTTTTCCTTCATGATTAGTCCTTCTTCCTACTCTCCTACCAGTTCAAGGATGTTGAACTTATTTTTCTATTTCTTTTTTCAGATTGATCATCAGTTGAAGAAAGAATTTCCGGATTCACTCTTCTTGTGGTGGGAGATAATAAATATTCCTCATCTTTTGATTGTTTCCATTCTCTCTGATCTACTTAAACTGGAACATCTTCTAGCTCTGTCATTTCTTCGTTGGATTTTCTAGGAAATCATTTCTCTTCAACATGTGAATCTCATGCTCTGTGAGCTCCTCATGTCCCCTTATTTGGATGAGTCTTCGTTATCTAGGGGGGTGAATTGGTTGCAAGACTAGGGGTGATTTTCACCTACATGCATCCCATGGGTCATGGTTTGGGATTCAGGAGGGCAGTGAGGGGATAGGGGCCCTTTTATTTTATGGGCACCTTGCATGCACTATTCTCCCTATCCATTCGATCTATTTTTCTTTTTGAGGCTTGCAACTAGTCTCACTCTTCTTGATTTTTTTCCTAATCCACTCGTTTTAGGTAGTTCTTTGAAAAATGGACATAATCATGGTAATTCTTGCACTTGAAAAAAATTCGTCATAGTCCACTTGTTGGATAAAGGTCCAACTTTCAAGGGTTAATTGTATTGCTTTTGGTAAGCTCTTCTCCAGATCAAATTCCTTGCAGATTCGAGCACATGCATACATGCATCCCTTTAGTTCAACTTTGTTTATGAAAATTTCTAGCACATTCACAATGCTTATGAAGGTTTCTTCATTCCAACAATGGAGGGGAAGGTGAGGCAAATTCACCCAGATTGGAATAGTTGTTGGGACATCATTTTCTAGATTAAAATCAGGATTCCATATGTTCAAATACAACCGTTGGGCACCCGTGAAGTATGGGAAACTTTTAAATATTAAATCTTGGTCTTATTTCTTTTTAAACAAGAATGATAATAAACCTCTTCCATTAAAAGAGGCTGAGATTTTCCTTTTGAATAGTAGTTGCCAATTTTTTTCTACCCATTGGTTCAACATTTTTGGGGCTATTCATATCCCCATGAAATAACTAATTAGACATTTTTATCCAAGAATAACACGATATTTTAGCATCGATTTGGGAAGACATGGATCTTTGGAACAAAGTCCAACTTCATAAAATGTGAGGGTTTTGGATGTTGTACTTTTGGGGTCGTGTTGGCCAAAGCCTCAAAGGATAGATTAGGTGGTAACAAAGGAGGGGGAGGGGGGGGGGGGAAGGGGGCGGAGGAGGTTGGAAGGCCCTCCCACAGATGTGACCATGGTTGGTTGTGTGCGCTTCACTTGGAATCAACTTTCAAACCTCGAGGAAAGTTGGCCTTGCGAAATTCCACTTTCACATTAAGAATTTTGTTCATAAAATGCAAGATAGTTATATAAGTTCATCATGTTTTATTATTTATTTCATTTATTTTTTTGTTTTTAAATTTACCATAAACATGACTACATAATTATATGGTTAATAAATATTGATTGTATCAATTTTTAAGATAATCGAAGCAAATTTAAAAATAAAATAAATTTATATTTAAATAATACATTTTTCTTTTTACAAGAATTTAGATTTTAAAACTTATATTTGAAATGTAGAAATCCAATGGATTTGAAAGATATGTCAATGCTAATAGATTAAAAAATCAATATTTATTTAAATTGTGATATTTCTTTCCATTTAAATTGTGGCATCAACCCCAATTTTTCCCATTTCATTTGTAGAGGAGATTTAGGGAATTGTAACGCTATCAAAATTGTGATATCAACCTTCATCACAACCACTGCCAGGTAAATTTTGGCATTGTCCTCCACTTTTCCCTTTTCATTTGTAAACAAGATTAATAGTTGCAATGCATCATAGTCCCTTCCTCTACCACTAATTAATTTATTAAAACTGTGCATAGTGTAAAAAAATCACAATGAAATTTTCCTTTGCACTTCTGAATTCCATGTAATGACATATCACCCAAAGCAACGCTTAACAGTTTCGTAAGACAACTAACTTTCACTTAACTGAAGAATTAGTGCAATGTTCATTTGATTAACACATGTCACTATTACAGGGGCCAAACGTAAGCATGTTATCCCTATCATTTGTGCACGTCAAACCATATACCAATAGAACTAAGGATCACCGGTAAACATTAATGTTTAAAACATATTATGTCATGAAATATTTGTAATGTCAACATGTGAAGTGAAAACTATTGAAATCATTTAGTACAAGAACATGAGAGAAATGAAAACTACCAGGGAAACCACATATGGGAAAACTGTGTCGAGACAAGAACTTTTGCGAAGATGCAAGAACCTGTAATGATGGATTTTGACTACAGTGCAGACGACTCTGCACTCAACATTAATTTTTTTTATTAAGGATAGTAACACTATTAATATCTATTCAGTGAATTGATGCACAATTCGACCATCACTCGAGTGCATAATAACATTTTCTCTAACACATTGTGTAATGATTGTTGGTTGCAAACATATCAATAAAATCATATCTATTGATATTATAAAATAATATTTTTGACTTTTATTTGGCAAATCGATGTGTAATAAACACATCGTTTGAGTGATTGATAACATTTACCGTTTGTAAACAAGTTGAGATGATGCGTAGGTCTTCGAAACTAGTATCCATCATAGAAAATTGAAACGATGTGAGGATCCCATTCACACACTTTTTCCAATTCACACTTCTTCTGCACATTGCCTTGTTTTCCAACAACATTTTGGTAGAATGTTACATACCTCCCCATACTTCTTCTGCACATTGTCTCGTATGATGGCAACATTTTGGATAAATGTTACATAGATTCAATCAACCTTCCACAAAATGAATTAGGCCATCACTCCCGTGCTTAATAACATTTACTTTGATGAATTGTGTAATGATTAGTGGTTGTAAACAAATCAATAAAATCGTATCTATCGATATTATACAATTTTTTTTGGAATTTATTCAACAAATCAATGTGTAACCAACACATTGTTCAACTGATTAATCTGGTTTACTATTTGTAAACAATTCAAGAAGATGCATAGGTCTCTGTAGCCAATATCCATCATAGCAAATTGAAATGATGTGTGAATCTCCTTCGCACAATTCTTTTGATTCACACGTTTTTTCTGCACAATGGTACCACCTCCACATAGAGAACTTACATCATTAGAGTGCTTAATAACATTTACTCTGGTGAATTGTGTAATGATTACTTGTTCTAAACATATCAAGAAGATTACATTTATTCAGTGAATTGATGCATGAGCAACACATTGTTCGAGTCCTTAGTAACATTTACTACTTGTAAACAAGTAAACGATATGCACAGGGATCCACAACTAGTATCTGTTATAGTAGATTGAAATGATATGCTTTGCACATTTTCTCATTTGATGTTTTGGAAAAATGTTACATCTATTTAATCAAACTCCCATGGCACAGATTACCAAATATAAAAGAATCATCGACATGTAATCAATACATCCTTCAAGTACTTCATAACATATTAAAAAAATACCTCGGATGCGGGTGTCAACATGCCAGGCAGTGAGGAGCCACATGCCAGACATGTGCCACCTCGTGAACGCAATGGGAGTTTAATGCCCCTCGCCGCCGAGGAGTTAAGACGGGAGGCGCAGAGCAGAGCTCTTAATGAGGAAGCAAGGTACTATGGCGAGTCTGCAGAGAGCAATTAAAGCGGGCAAGAATCGAGGGAATGTCTGTAGTTTTAAGTATGAAGGAATGTTGCGGTTTCAGACTCAGAGTGCAGAACACGCAGTTCAGATCTCTGAGGGTAAGTGTCTCTTTAAGGATTCTGTTCTTGCTGGTAGTGACGGCATTCAAATTGCCAAAGAAAACTTCTTGCTTGTTTATTCGGGGGATTGCTGCTTTTGTGCGGCTGAGCTCTGTCACGGAACAGTTTGGGGACGAAATTCAGTTGGCGGGCGACTCAAACCAGACAAGCCCTCAAGCGTTGCCCGGTTACAAACCGTTGGCGTCCCTGCAACCATGGCACGACCCAGGGAGAGGATGCCAAGTAGAAGAGGTTCGGGGCGAGGTGGTTCTTCACGTCACCCTGCTGCGGATGCCCACCATCACTGTTGCTGTTGTTATTGCTATAGAAGGGCAGGGGCCACTCCTATACAGGCCAGTCAATTCATGGAGGCTGGCAGTTCCAATGCTGGATCGCACCTTCTCCCAGCGTTTGGCTCGGCCATATTCACCCTTGGCAGCTCGAGGGACAATTCTGGCATTAACGCGCACATATCGGTTCTTTTCACTAAGGCTCCTCCGGAAGATGACGAAGGAGCGCAACCGGGAATTGCAGAGGAACACCCAGAGGGCAGTGGGGAGAAACACCCAGTTGTGCAAATGGAAATTGCAGAGGAAGCGCCAGCGAAGGAACCTGAGCAGACCCCTATTCGACCTCAAGAGCAGAAGGCGTCGACATCCATGCAGAACCCCATGGCAATGTGGGAGGGCTACCCAGAAGGTCACGGGTGGTGCAGAATTATTGAGGAAAAGCCAGAGGAATAGCTTCCAGCGGCACACTCTGTCAACCATTTCTCTCATTCAGGTCTGGTATAGGTCCTTGGTCTCTGTTGGGGTCTGGATTAGGTTATATATCTCTGTTTGTGTCTCTCTAGTCCTTGTTTATGTCCATGTTTACTATGGTCTGGGCAGCAGGCCTTGCAAGGATACTGTTACGAGTCTTTTGATGCCCCCGCGAGGGAGAAATTTTGTTCTGAAGCCCCTGCGCGGGATATTTTGGTATGGTCTGAAAACAATTCTGTGTTATGTCATGTTGGTAGCGCTGCCCCTGCGAGGGCGAATTCTGAGTCGAGAAAAGCCACCCAAAGTGCCACGGTCGGCCCTGGGCAACCTGTCTTTTTGAATGTAATGTTTTCCTGTACATAATATAATAGAATAGATAGCTTTACCGAGAAAAAAAAACATATTAAAAAAATAATTAAGGCTTAATCTTACAATGAACCAATGGTCCCTTCTTGGTTAACATAAGCATTTATTCGATGAATGGACACATAATCAGGACATTGTTTCAATTCTTAATAATATTTACTCTAACACATTGTGTAATGATTACCGATTGTTAACACAAGAAGATTGTAGCCATCGATATTATAAAATAGTATTTTCGATATTTATTTAGTGAATCCACGCATAAACATGGCTCTGCAACCAATATTTATTTTAGCAGATTGGAAGGATGTTCAAAAGAACAATAAATGTGGTAGAACCTTTGTTGCCCCTTTTTCACACCTTCAGATATGTTATCCCTATGCACATATCAACTTCCCACAATACAGATTAGCGGATATTAAAAACTTAATTAAGGCTTAATCCTATTATTAAATGATATATTTTAGCATCTTAAAGAAAAGCACTATTGAAATCATAAGCGTTCATAGCAGAGTAATGGTAAAATCATTATATACTTAGAGATTTTGCAGATTCAAGCCTATTGAATTTTTCTAGTGGTTTTTGTTTCTTGGTTCTTGTTTATTTGTGCTATAGAGTTGTCACATTTTTACGTTGTTTATAGTAGGAAGAAATTGTAATAGGTTCCTCTTGTCTAAAGGTTGTCCAGGTTAGAATGAACAAGGGAAGACAAGCCAATGAAATATGGACACTTTTTTAGAATCTAGAAATGAAATGGAGGACGAAGTTTAAGGATTCTTGTGTCAGCGTTGCAAAAAGCAACATGGCACAATATACATCACATATTAAACCCATAATATTTATGATATCAAGGACCAAAGTTCAATACACAGGAAGGAATGAAACATAAATTCCAATTAACATCTATGAGAAAATCATAGCTTATAGATGCATTCTGGAAAAAGCATTTATAATATTGTTTGTCTTGTTTACTCACTTATCGTCTTGTCATGAACAAGGACAATGAAGAAGACGAGATACCTCTGTAATGCAATATAAAAAGAGGAAACTAATTCTTATTATAGTTTGTTCAATGCTCAAACATAGTTGTCATTGAAGGTAAGAAATTAGAGAATGGGTTGACAACAACTCCATGATTTCTTGGGAAAAATACATATGTGTAAAGGACTCAATGTGAGATTTGTGTTTAGTTAGGTTATGTACATACGAAGAGAGATTTCCTAAACAATGTAATCATGATGATCACTTCAACAATACTGCCTTAGAAGCTACATGGGTAGATTTTTGTTTGTTACACTAGTTACTTAGACACTAACCATATTGAATATAATAAAGCATCAACTATAATTTGTCCAAATTTCATGAATTATGGCCTTTGTTCTGATTGCATGTAATCTAGTTACTATTTACTAATTTTGTTGTATGAATTTATGCCAATATTGAAATTTGCAATGATTATAGAAATATAATAATTATGAATTAACTATGATTTTTTCGTTGCAATTGTTTCCATAACTATTGAAAGAAATGAAATTGGAAGAGCGTGTAGATTTATCATGCATATTCGGCCATGGAAATAGAAAACTAGTAAAACAAGTTGAGTTTTGTTATTGGATTTTGGCAATTAAAAGGAATACTAAAATGCATGAATGAATGCATAAATACTTTTAAAAACATATTTATTTTGGTACCTTAAATCAATTTATTTAATTAAAGAAATAATTAGTTTGATAAATTGTAATATTAAATTTTGTGAAAAACCCAAAACATCTAAATGATATGTGAGGCACTCCATAGTCCGAAAATTGCATTGTGAGGCATAACCATTTCATTATTCAAATAATGTGACTACAATTATAGAAGTAGATATTGTAGGAGACATAGCGAAAGGAGCAGAAAATAAGCAAGAAACAAAAAATACACAAATTGAATTAGGGAAATATTTTAAAATTAGGGAAATAAATTTTGAGAAAAACCAAAAACATCTAAATGATATGTGTGGAATGCGGAGGAAGATTTTATTGTGTTTCCTCCATAGTCCCACATCTTTGTACTCCGCAAATTGCAATGTGAGGCATAACCATTTCATTATTAATATAATGTGAGCACAATTATAGAAGCACATATCACATGAGACACAATGACAGAAACATAAAATAGGCAAGAAAGAGAGAAGTATGCAAATTGAATTAGGGAAATATTTTTTTGTTTTCGGAAATATGGGGAAAATAAGTTTTACGCCTGGAGCACGGTAATAGCTAAATCAATGGCGATCTACATTGGCATAGGGAATAAACTACAAATTAAAAAGAGGTATATAGATACATGTTACCCATGGGAATTAAATGCTATTTATTCATAAAGTATGATAATATGTTATTTTGTTGTTTCCCAACTCGATAACGAGGTAAGGTGGAAAGTTTCTATTCTCTGATTTGATCACTGTTGCTATATTTTGTTCTTTTTTTAGGGTTGATTGACCATTTTTTGTTATTGTTGGGTGGTACAATTATTTACGTATTTATGTTTCTGTTAGGATTTTTGTATCTCTGTTCTGAATGGCTTCTTAGGGGTTTTGTAAGATTTCTTGTTTATCCCATCCATAAAATTATTATATTCAATTATTTTTTGTTTCTTGGTGAAATATAAAATGCCATGTGAGTGAGACAAAGTAAGGTGGATTTAGTGAACAAGGAGATTCAATCCAATGTCACCTGGAGAGCATTGGTCAGGGGGAGGCTATAGATCCCAACCTTGTCAATAGATATGATTTTAATGACCCTGCATTTGATCAACAAAATTGTTACAATGAGCTCGGATATCTCAAGAGGCTTCTGGAAAATATCATAAAAGACAAACACAATGATTGTAATATGATCATATCATTCATGAATGATCTTCAACACAACTAGTGGAAAATGTAGGATAGATTAGTAAATCTGCAAAGGGGTCAGGGGCGTTTACTGGAAAAGCTAGATCATTTTGAAGGTAAATTGGCTCACATGGATAAACATGTACACTATCAGTTTTAAATTCCATTATCACTAGGTTCAGGACCAGAGAATCCTGTTGTGTACTGATCTTGAAAGTTTTATGGATCTATGTTTATTTTACTTTTTTGGCAGTGAAGCAATTTTTCACAATTTGTAATGTTTTTTTGCTAATTAGCTACTAACCAATAAATCTAGTAAGAGTGAGGCCAGTAAGATTTTGTCAAGGTCTTCTCGACAGTGTAATATTTTTTTGAATAAACTGATAATTAGTTTAATTTACAAATTCTTCTAATGTTGTTGAGTGTTTGAGATTTCCCTTTTCCTGCTACGACACCCACATATTCTTTTTTATTTATTTGCATTTCTTTTTATTTAAATTTTGATGAGATGATTGTTTTGTTTCTTTAGGACAAGGTATCTAATCTCCATGTGTTGGAATTCATTTTTAGTCTTTAATATCTTATGCTTTACACTATATTGATCTTCAACAATTGCTTGGATGCATTAAAAATATTTTTATTGAGCATATTGCACAACACCATGATATAATGTAGGGTGTTGTCTTGAGGTTCAATTAGAAATCCTTGCCTTTTGGTCAATTGAAAGGAATGCTAAAATTCATTAATGAATGGATAAATAGTTTTAAAAACATGTTTATTTCACTATCTTAAATCAATTTATTTAATTAAACAAATAAATAGTTTTATTATTTGTATCATTAAATTTTTGGAGAAACTAAAACATCTAAATGATATATGTAGAGTGTGGAGGAAGTTTTCAATTCGTAAATTGCAATGTGAGGCATAACCATTTCATAATGAAAATAATGAGAGCACAATTATAGAAGCATATATTGCAGGAGACACAACAAAAGGAGTAGAAAATAGGCAAGAAAGAAAGACCAAAAGGTAGCTCTATCCAAGTTTATCTAACTATATATAATATTGCTACAGAGCTACATAACCCCAATTGTCATGTTCATTGGAATTATATAATTGGAGGAACTTATTACTTGTGTGGTGAAAGAATCAAGATATGCGGCTACCTATGAAGATAAAGTAATTGCTAGATTTGTTTTACCAATGAAAATGATGTTGCAAAACAAGAAAAGATTTAAATAACATAAAAAATGATGATTTGCTGTGTGTAGAAAGAAATGTATGGAGGGGGAATATGTGTGGATCACGAGAAGTTAATTGAGCTTATGTGACATTTTGTAGAAACATTGTTCTAGAAGGGGAAAATATGTGTGTCAAATACCATGAAAGTTGACATTTTATAGCGTCCATAAGAAGTGCACAAAGGGATACACTGTGCAGAGTTACAAATGTGGATGAATAAAGGTTCTCCCGCACATATCCCTCCTGTGTGTATCGTTTGAATATGTTAGAATGAATACTGGCTATGGAACCCAATGAGCTAGTGAGAATTACACAATGTTTCATAGTAAATGCTATTAAGCATTTGTACGATGCCCTGTTTACACCAAAAAATTCTAATTAATTCATTAATATGTAGCTTGCGGGAATGCATGTGGAGGCATGGAACATTGCCAAAGAAAATTTCTGTTCCTTACTTCGAACACCCATTTCCCACACAAAACTTCTTCCTCATATGCGTTAAAAGGAGACTTCATTTAATAAAACTATTAAATTGACAAATGTGAATTCATAAATTCACGTAGTAGTCATGTAAAACTCAAACGTTTCATACGCCAAAATTTAATAAGCCCAAACTGTTAATTAATTGATTAATATGTAGTGTGTGGAAATGTATACAAAGATATGGGACATTGTAGAGGAATATTTTTGTTCCTTTCTCCACACACCTATTTTTCCGCACAACACTTCTTCCTCACACACATTAATAATCTAAAACCACCAATTAGTTGATTAATTCATTTCCTAGAAAATGTTTAAAACTCAAACACTTCATTTTTATGTTCAATGAATTTCGCTCACAGTACGTTCAATGCATTCCTATGTGCAGGAGACTTATGTCGATGGTTGAATATTTTAATTCTCCCTTTGTGTGGAATAATACAACAAGTCTCTTTTCCTATAATCCTCATACATTCAAAAGGTCAAATATTTACATTAATCGATAATATTGAGTCAATAAGAATGCCTAAACTGGGATTTCCCTACACAATTCTTTGACCTCTCCATTAACAAGATCAAATGGTTTGTCTTGATGTTGAGATATATTCTTAGGAATATGAACTTCTAGAAAGGTACATAGACAAGTTAAATTATGAGCATAATAGGCTCTATTTTTGTGTGCAAAGAAAAGATGTGTGAGGAGTGCAACAAAAACATTGTGTGGGGAATGCATGTTTGGAGCAAGCCTGACACAAACTCCTCCGCACACACTTCCTTTTCACACCCTTTCTTGGTACACAAAAATATATCGTGTTTATGTGTGAAGGAGAGGAGGTTTATGTTTCTCCACACACCCATCACACACTAAAAATCTACAAGCTGTACTAAAATTAAAAGTATATAACTAATAATAGTTTTCAAATGCTAGTTTTTAGCTTAACGCGAACCAATAGAAATGCTATCGAGTCAAGATATGAAATTAGCTTGCAGATACAGTTAATCGTCTACACTTATTCCACATCCGATATGCACGTATACCAAATTTTCATTCCCCAAACTTTAACAAGCCAAAACTGCTAACTAATTGATTTATGTGCAATATTATGTAGAATAGAAGTGTGCAAAAGAAATTTATAGAAGAAAAATGCATGTGGAATTGTGGAACATTACGAAACAAAGTTTGTGTTGCTTGTTGCACATATCCGTTCTCCCACCAAACACTTCTTCCTGACACATATTAAAAAAATACTTTCATTTAATATTGGATAATAGGTGTTCATGTCAAAAATGTGAAATCGCTAATGCACTTAATATTCAGGAAAAGTCAATACCAACGTTTGATCACTCTAATTTGATAGGAAAGCTTTGGTTTGTAGTGAAACAAGATAATAGAGTAAATGCTATTGGGCACTCAAACAATGCCCTGAATACACATTGATTCGCCAAATCAATGGCAAAAAGAATTGTAGTTATTGGCAAGGGAGATTTATTTAATCATGGGGTTAAGCTAGATCGAACATTGGGTTCCAACTAATACATAAAATAACACTGCCATAAACAAGCAGTAACACAATGCAATAAAATTAATGTTTAAGTGTCACTATATCATTACATAAATCAAAATTGAATGAGAATTAGGATATTAATAAAATAGTATGTTGATATCAATTTCTAAAGCATGCCAAACACAACAATTGTGAAACACAATCCTATGAATTGCACTATCGATAGTAACCAATATTGAAATAGTATTTTTTGATTGCAAATAAGGAAAATCATTATTGAGTCAAATTGATGACAATTAGTGGTTAATGAACATGCTTAGAGTTGATAGTAGTTAAATTTCCTTTCAAAACTTTGATGTCAACTCATGATTTAGATGACCTATGGCCTCTGACACATTATATGTAAGCCTGTTGGCTTTGAACTAGTTTCTAAAATCTATGGGAAAGCAATTTGCTTTTGGTTGTTCTAAAATTGACAAGCATTATCGTGGTTTTATTATTATATGTTTATGTTTTATGAATTTCCTGAATCTTGTTGTAGGTCTGTCAACATTGAAATCATTTCTAAAGGCTCTAGACAAGTGACTTGATTCGTTTCTTTTGAAAATGACAAGTGTGTTTAGGACTTGATTTATCATTTGTCTATTGTTTTTGAATTTTCTAAGACTTGTTGGTATCATCATTGTAGAAAATATTTTTCTAATGAAGTGCCTTCTGAAATTGCTTTTGTTTTAAGCCAAAATTACTTTAAATGGAAACTCTACCATAAATTTGAAAGATGATTTTTATATTCTTGGAATGTTTAATTCAGCATTACACTAGACTTTATTGTCACATTTCTAGGGAGTTGGTAAGCCTAATGGAGGAATAGGAGAGGGGGGGTGGGGGAAGGAATGCTCTATCACTCAGAATATCATGTTTTAACTGTTAATATTACAATACTAACGATGAGACAAATGGCTGAAGGAAGAAATGGAAGAAGCATACAAGAAGGGTTATATGCAGTCATCCAAGATATCTTAATGCTCAACCAAGATATAGTAATGCTTATCCAAGATATCTTAACACTAATGAATAACATATTGGAACTTCAACAAACACTTGGGAGGTTTGAAGATGAATTGGACACCATAAGAATGTTATTAGAATAGCTCTTGCAACACATGAATGGAGCAATCAAATGCCCATTCTCGTAGCACAATTAGTTGAAGCATCAAACTCTAGGAAATATTATTGATTAATAAATAGATCGCTACCAAATTTTTCTATGTGCTCAACCAATTTTGAAATTCAATATATGTTGAACGATATTTATTGTAATTTTCTCGACACAGTAAATTTTTATTTTTTTCAAAACATATAGTAGAATAGTACAATAACGTTGCATCACTTGTCCTTTGATCATGTTCATGGAGCAAAATTTTGTAAATTATGCCAAATTGGATCATTAGTGTGAAAGTATTTACTTTCATTTTCTATTCTAATAAACTTGTACAATTGTAAATAGACAGGTCTTATTCTCTCCTTTAGAAAAAGTTACATGCTAATAATTACAAATAGACATATATATTTCCTTCCTTTAGGAAAATTTACATGCTTGAACTAACTTGTCTTTTTATTTTTTTTAAAAATTAATTTGCAATGGAAAAGTCTATGCAAACATACACTATGTGTGAAGGTAAAACATTGTAAGAAATCACATTACAAAAAACAGACACGGCATAGAAAAATCAACTAGTTGCACATTACTGAAAATGTTAGAGTATATATAAGTATATAAGTAAATACATTTTTGTACATTGTTAATAGCTACAGATTAGGTAACCACAAGATGAAATTAGATCCAAACCATCCAACAAACCGAAAAAAACTCTCTGAAAATGGTCAAATTCTTCAAGTAGAAAGTAGAATGTAGTGTTACGATTGGAACTGAATATATGCAAAGGTGTGGAAGTGTGGATTCACACCCGCCGCCCCCCCAATAGTCAATGAGACTTCAATCTTCCTAGTTACTAGTAATAGGGATATCCACACTTTCTGTAGAACACTTCTTAATTTTGAAAACACGACAATAATACCATCTCAAAAGACCATCAATATATTGCTTGATAATGAAACTAAAGAGAACAATACCATCATTAGATTCCTTGGAATTGTAAACAAAGATATTTATAATTGTATACAAAAAATCACATTTTGATGGTTTATTTTAAATGTGCCATGGATCTCCAAACTCGACAACAAATCAATAACAACTAATTTGTCCTCAGTATTGCTGATAGGAACCTTTTTGTAGACTAGGTAATATTTTCTCCATTTCCACACCTCTTAAAACATAGTATGTTGTAGTCTTGTCATTTGCATATACGATACAATTTAATTGTTGTAAATAAACAAAGAGGAAAATTTCCTTGCAAATGGTACAATAAACCATAGTTTCTTCCATAGTTCTAACAGTTGTAATTGTACTATTGCATTTCACACATACAGTCTCAAAGGGATTTGTATATGCACTAGTTGACGTTAGTAGTCCTTGCAAGCGCTGCAAAATTGATATAGAAAACCGATACTTAGCAACTTGAAATCAAATGTCCTATCTTTCTCTCTCTTTATATATATTTATATATATATATATATATATATATATATATATATATATATATATATATATATATATATATATATATATATATATATAGATAAAATAGAGTTTACCATGGATATTCCACTTGCTGAAGAAATAAATTTTCTTAGGATTTCCACTTTCTTTTATGTGTTCAATGAACATATGAATGTGGATTATGAAGTTCAGAATTTTTTCTTCTTTTTTTTCAACTATATTTTTTAGCAAGATGAGTAGAAAAACGTATTCTTGCAATTATCTTTGGATGGAAAGATATGATGGAAGAAGTTTTTCATGTATTTGAACCTGTCATGCATGCAGTATTTGTAAAACAATACATGTAAACCATATAAGATATGGACAATAACTTGTTATCATTGAAACATTCAAATACATCTATGCTTACTATTGCCCTGCCCTGATCTAAATTCTTGTCTTTGATTTCTAGTACACATTGCATCCCTTTTTATTTTGTTGAAATTGCAATGCACCGATTGTGCCAAATATAAATGAATCTTGACTACGAAACAAATTTGCAGTCTTCAAATTTGGGAAAAAATGGTACTCTCAGGAAATAGGACAAATTTTTTCTACAATGCTAAAACTATTTAGTGAAATAGTTTTTTCATAGTCACCACTATCATATTTGTGCTTTGGAATTATTTCAAAATTTCTAATAGAAACACCAGTGTTTACAATAATTTTTGCTCATGCTATTTGATAAAATATGTTCGTACAAGAAATGCTATTGTAATTTCGGCCTTATTATCTGTTAAATATGCACAAAGTATTGGTTTTATCTTATTTTATTTGTTTAAAAAATTTCGATATGTAACTAACACAATTCCATGGAAAATGCTTCCTATTATGTTGTTACTAATATCTTCAACCAATAATGGCACAACCTCGATTTTTTTTTTCCTAGTCATGAGCATTGAATTGAAATTAATTCAAGAAAACAAAAAAGAAATCTAATTTACAGTTAACTATAACTGGACATAACTACCTTTTTATCTCTACTTCTTGCCTATTTTATGCACCTTTCATTGTGTCTCTTGCGATACCTGCGTCTGTGATTATGCTAATTTCCATCTCTACTTATTTTTCAATGTCTATTGTCACATCATTGACAATATATTTATTTGACACCAGTTCAAAATTTGATATTTTTTTCCTGTTCACAAATACTACACTCAAATCACTGCTTAAAAAGAAATTATAATTGATACTAAGTAAGAATTGGCTCATGAAGACAAAACCAGATATCACAAAGTCATTGCTAATGTGTATTCTAATATCATGTTCATAGTTACCAGATAAAATCTAATTTCTATGCATACAGATAAAATACTAAATAGATTTTAATTTCAAAGCTCCTTGTTACATATATTAAATTGAAAAATTAACAAATGTACAAATGCACAAATGTTTCATAGAAATATTTGAAGTACCTTTTTCCTTGTATTTGTTCTCCTCTATCCAAATCTCTAAGTGTTACACGTTTCCTGAAAATTGAAAAAGCATCATTTTTATTTATAGTTGATAAAATATATAGCAAAAAAAATAGAGAGTTGTAGAGTGTAATAATCTAATGACAATAATTAGAACAAAAGCACACCCCTTATCAAAGTTATCATTGTCTTTAATTGTATATGTTCTACTCTTTTTCATCTTCCTTGCTCCGAATATATTATTTAGGTCAAATATATAGAAATAAGGAAAAATGAGGTTCCAATTTCATAGCACGAAAACGATTCAGACCCAACAACTATTCGATGTTAACGCATATTACATAAACATTTCTAGCACTCTCATATTATCCAATTTTTGAACTGCACACCTCATTTCTATAGGGTTGTAATGTATATTGTGTAAATTCTCTAAGTACTCACATACAGAAGGAAGGACAAACCACTTACTAGAAAAAAGTGCTACACATTTTTCACCTACGTTCGAAATGAGCTTGCAGATAAAATACCTCACGTCATGTAGCTACCAGAATGACCACTGTACAACCCAAAGAACAAATCCTTTTGTAACCAAATCCCATGAAAAATAATTGAAGATGCATTGATAATGTGTATTCTAAAAACTGCATGATAAACACCTGACCAATGCTCTTATGAACATCAAAACTAGAACTAGTGGTTACAATTGTTCCATTACCTTTTAAAATTTCAACATACTTATTAGATACTAAATAAAGATTATATGCTATTCATGATATCTTATTTTGAACACCTTACCATGCACTTGCAAAGAGAATAAATAGAATTAGTAGTTAGAATATTCACGTTACCTTTCAGAATTTCATGATATGTTTTAGATACTAAGTAGTAGTAGTAGTAATAATAATATGTTTAAAAAACTGTTAAAATTAGGTTGCATAGAAAATAACAAAAACTTCATCTGCAATGTTCATAATTCTAAAATAAGGGTGGGTGATCAACTGTGAGCACTACTATGTCAATGTGGGCACATTTTATTTGATATCGAGATGCAAAGGAACTTTGGCTAAATCGTTTTGTAGGTGTTCCAATGTCTGGTTGTCAAAAACATGTTAAGTGACTTTGAATGCAGAGGTGTGGTTGTGTGTAGGTACAGAAGAAGCATAGTGAAAGCTTATTTCACACCTCCACACTTTTCATAACTTTAAACAATTAAAACATATAACATCTTTCAAACCTTATAGTAAAATTAACTATAAAAGTTTGAGGCATGAAAATTTTGGGTTACATGTATGCCGGGTGCGAGATAAGGGTACGTGATTAACTGTCCCCACTACTATGTCTACACGGGCTCATTTTATTTGAGCTTCCTGAATACTAAATACATTTGTGATTTGAAAATTTTCAATTAAATAGTTGTCATCCAATATTAAATGAAATGTCTTTGTAATGCATATGAAGAAGGAGTGTTGTGTGGGAGAATGAGTGTGTGGAGCAAGTAATAAAAACTCCCCCCCCCTCCACACAGTTATAGAAATGGTCCCTCACACTTTAGTATAATTTTGAAATCTACAAAACATTATCTAATATATAAAAGCTCAAAGAAAATTCTCGAAAGCATATGTTCAATTAATGTTTTTGCACAATGTCACAAATTCATTCCTATACAATATCTCATCGAAAACATTATCTTAGGATTCTTTTAAGAATTGGTAAAAAAGCTCTAAATTCAAACACAGAGTAATTATAATTGGAACGAGGATTGAATACAAAGTCATGGTCCAACGAATAATATTTGTTGTGTAAAGAACTTATCAAAATCATGATAGTTAAATACTAAAAGTAAATAAATTCGCCCAATGGGGACTGAGATTTGGCTCCTGTGAACTGTAATGTGAAAACATAACCTACAATGAAAAACAAGAAACTGTATCCAGGAATTGGATTATTTCATGATAACGTATCCAACAAACTTGAATAGTTAAACAATATAAATATAAAAATGAATGTTCCAATATTTAAAAACACTTACACTATGTAAAAGCATAGATCATGATTATTTGACTGCTAGCATTTGAAATAAGGGCGGGAGATAAACTATGTGCACTACTATGTCAACATGGGCACATTTTATTTGATATCAGGATGCAAAAGAGCTTTGGCGAAATTTTTTTGCAGGTGGTTAGATGTATGGTTCTCAAAACCATGTTCGATGGCTCTGAGTGTAGAGGTGCGGTTGTGCACAAGTATAGAAGGAGCATAATGAAAGCTTCTTCGACACCCCCGCATTAATTATTTAAAAAAATAATGTTGTTCCATTGAATTGATAGTTACTTGATCCTATATTTCCTTATATTTCTAATTTTAATTAATTTTGACTTTACCATTGCTTGCAATTCCACACTCTTCACAATCAAAGAAGTAGGTGAATGATAGAAATATGTGGGAGGGAAAAAGTTCTTGTTCCTTATTAAGGAAAAGGGAAACCTCAAACACTCGAAAATGCTAAAAGTGTTTGTAAATGAAACTAACTATCATTTATTTTAAATAAGGTTATTAAAGATGGAGATAGATTGGTTTCTATCTAATGTGTGGAGTGATTTATTAAAATTTTAAAATATACATTATGCTGAGTGTAGAGGAAAAATTCTTGACTCAATATAGTCCCTACTCTTTAACAAACTCCCTCGCACTTAAATTCTACGCACACTATTTCTCCCACACTTCCTGCACACTCTTTCTCTGCACAAAAAAATAGTAGAAGTTTCATATTAAACTAGTATATAAAAATCTTTGTTCACATATTTGTTTAGCCCCACCCCCTCGCTTATGTAAGGGACTTGGAACCCCATCAATTCTAGCATCATTGGGAAGAGAAGTAGCAATTTCAGGAATAACAATATTAAAGCAGTCACTAATGAAATGACCACTCACAAAAATAGTATTTTTTGTCCATGCCTAGACTCCGCATATTAAATTTCTTTGCACACCCTTTCTCCTTCACATATGAGCTCTGTCGAAATTGCTTTTCTGGTGGTCCAATGCCTAGTTATAAAAAATATGTTCGATGGCTCTGAGTGTGGAGGTGTGGTTATGTGCAGGTATGGAAGGAGCAGAATGAAAGCTTCTTTCGCACCTTTGCATTAATTATTTTAAAAAACAATGTCGTTTGACTGAATTTGATAGTTACTTGAACCTATATTGCCTTATATTGATCATTTTTAATTAATTTTTAACTTTATCATCACTTGCACTTCCTCACTCCACACAATCAAATAGGTAGGTGTATGGTAGAAGTATGCGGGAGGGGAAAGTTCCTATTCCTTGTTTAGCAAAAGGGAAACCTTGAACCCTCAACAATGTTGGAAGCATTTGTAAATGAAACTAAATATCAATTGTTTTGAAAATTTTTATTAAAGACTAAGATTGATTTGTTTTCATCTTATGTGAAAAATAATTTATTAATATTTTAAAATACACATTGTGTCAAGTGCGGAGGAAAAAAACTTGATTCGATGTAGTCCTCGCTCTTTAACAAAATTCCCTGCACACAATTTCTCCACACACCCTTTCTCCTGCACTTCCCGCACACCCTTTATCTACACAAAAAAATAGTAGAAAGTTCATATTAAAATAATATTTAAAAGCTTCGTGTGCATATTTTTTCATACCCACCACCCCGCTTACTTAAGGGACTTGGAACCTTGTCAATTTTGGCATCATTGGGAAACATAGTAGTAGTGTCAGGAATAACAATGTCAAATCACTCACCAACAAAATGGACACTCAGAAAATTAGTTAATTTTTCCATGTCTTGAATCCGCATATTAAATTAGCCTTGTGTGGAGTGTGAAGGAAGAAATATTGACTCGATATAGTCCCTATTCTTTAAAAAACTCCCCTGCACACAATTTGTCCACACACCCTTTCTCCTTCCTTCACATATTCATTTAGCCCCACATCCCCCCCACCCCTTGCTTACATAAGCGACCTGAAACCCCATCAATTATGGCATCATTAAGAATATTCATATAACTGTCAAGCATAATAGTGTCAGAGCACTCACCGATCGAATGACCACTCACAAAATTAACCTCTTTTAGATTTTAAAATGATTTGTTAGACACTGAGAAATATCGAAAATAAAATTCCCTCCACCAGGGGAATTATGTTGCATCAGGGCTCCCTTAGCCAATGAAAATTAGAAAATTATTTTTTAATTTACCAGAAAATAGAGATATTTAACATTTTCTCTAAACTTTAGTTGAGATTTCAAAACCCAGAAAAATAATGGAGAGTCAATGCACTTTTACCATGAAGTGAGTGCTATAGTCCTCAACAAGTAGAGAATAACTATATTTAAGGAATTGTCTCACTATCAGTGAATTTGAAAACCAAATCACTACCATATAAATTGAAATGACTAAACTAAATAATGAAAGTAAAACATTTCAACTTCAAATTAAGTTTAAGGTTTAATTTCATCCCTCAAAGTTCAACGATGACAAAAATATTAAAATATTATTAAAACCAAATCATCCACATAACTTATTTAATAAAATAATCTGTATTTTAAAATCCCAATTACAACACAAGATTTCCTAGTTTGATCTTTGTCTTTAAGAGCTCTAAAGCCACATTTCTCTTTATTCCTTTCTATACTTTCATATTTTTCAAAAGTGATTTTAAAATTATATTATGATGAATTGTATGGTAGCATATAAATCTCTTTCAACTAAGGTATTAAGATTTTTTTTTTGTTGGTCTAACCCATGATGGGGATTTGAACTTTAATCTCATGCTTTACATATTACTTCATAACAAGGTGATCACTAACTAAGCTACACCCCGTGGGATAAGTTATTAAGATTTTAATAATATATAATTTACATACAATTTTATTACACTTCTAATATTACATAAACAAATATTTTTGTAAGCAAGTATTCAACTTTCTATTAGCTAAAATATGTTACATAAAATTCAATCCAAGAGTCACTATGAGGCATGGAACCAAGGCCAAATTGAGAAGAGCAGGGAGTGGACCATCTTCCCGTGAAAGGGAAACTAGATGGTCAGGCTTAGATATAGTAGAGTTTCTATTATGTAACATAGACCATGCAAAAATCAAAATAGAGTTTACAGAAATAACTTTTGACCTCAAAACTAGAGCCATCTACTGGCATCATGTGGATATTTGAGGAGAAACAAAAGAAAAGGAAGCTACAAAGGAAACCTGTCCATGACATTTACTTGCCTTTGGAGCAAGATGGAGCATGTTTTTCTTTGCTGCTTCTTGCTTCATCAACCCTATCATTATTTGGAGACATGGCATCCACCTTTCCTCGATAACGAGGCAGCCATAAGAGCTAGTGTTTGGCTAAGAGGGCTTGTTGAAAATGGTATGGGATGAACATGTGGGGGGTTTCTTCAAGCTGCATGCCATTGCTTCCATCTTCGGGCCTGGAGAAGCATGGATAGCAAGGCCTAGACTTTGTGCTTCACCTACCAAGAAATCAAGGTGAAGAGGGGATTAAGGCTGGCAGGTGGAACTTCTATCCTCTAAATTTTCCAAGGAGCTGGAAGATTCCATTGGAGCAAGTGGGAAATCTATGCCAATGGACCTAGAGATATGGAAAAATGAGAGCCACATTCGAATGAGTTGAAAATTTGTTTCTGATATCCGTCTTTCTGTGCCTTCTCTAGTTAAATCCATAGTCCAGAGGTGGCATGCCGACATATTTTATATAGCTTAGTGTCCATCAAAAATTCTTCTGCATTCCTCAATCTCTAGAGAGGCCACCCTGTTATGAATATGTACAGGAATATTAGCATCAAATAACTCCATGTGGTCATTAATCTAGGGAATACGGGGAAGGCACTCCATGCCTCTACCCTCCATCTTACTCTTCCTCTTTAATAAACCATGGTGGCAGACTTGGGATCAAGAAAACCGATGCTGAAGTCTCTAGGAAAAATGATGGGGAGAGTGAGAGAATGGATGTGGTTATCAACTGGAAATGTTTGCATGAAGGAAAGTGGAGGGAGAGCACAACGCAGTGATGTGATAAGTGATATGAGAATTAATTAGCACAACATTTTAGATACATTTTTCATTGACGTGAATATGATGAAGCATTGTTGAATATGATAAAAATCATAAGTACATATATGAAACCCTAGCAACATATGATGAAGAAGCCCTATGTACATGAAGAAAAACCATAAACTTTAATGAAGAAAATGCATGGGTTCTCTAGATGTATATATGCTTGGATGAAAACCTAAATGGATGAATATCTTAGGGCAAAAAATCTTGTTACTATTCAAGTAATTTTATTGAAGCCCTAACATTGGTGAAAAGGAAGAGAGGTTGGATATTGGGGTTAAATATCAACAAATTGTAAATGATGGAATTCCAATAAACTATACGCAAAGGATTAAAGTGAGAAATGATAGGAAAGAGTTAAATATGTAGGGTGAAACTCAAAGTTGAGAGCCAAACTAAGTGCAATGATGGGGATCCTAATTCACATCGGTAGAAAAAAAGAAAACTAGTTCGATGTCTCAAGAAAATATTTTTCCTGTTTCTACTCCAGAATTAGTTGACAAGTAATATTTCAGCTGGGCCAAAGAAATTTCAAAGTACACATATTATTGTAAATGGAAGTGCTCATGTTATAGAAGCAACAAATAATTGTTCAACAAAGTGTTCCATTGAAATTGAACATGTGAAACAATTAGAGAATGATGCACAACCAAACTCAATGAGTATGCCATATTCATGATGATAAACATGGGATAAAAAATAAAAAACAATCTCTCTCTCTCTCTCTCTCTCTCACACACACACACACACACACACACACACACACACACACACACACACACACACACACACACAGGTTGACTCTCCCTAAGGGACATGTCTATTCAACATACATAAACAACACAGGTTGACTCTCCCTAAGGGACATGTCTATTCAACATACATAAACAAATATACAAACAAACTAAGGGCAATTTGTTGGAGACCTCAACTCAGATCTGAAACAAAGACAAAATAGAAGAATGAGGATAGTTCACATCTTGTGAACTAGAAATGACTAAATAATAAGAAGGTGAAGATATTTATGGAGTTGTCTGTGATTATATTTATACCTATGTAAGGGCTACTCGTCTCTCTTATTGTAGATTCACAAGAGTATTTTGATTGGTGGAGAACAATACTCTTTTTTGTGGAGAAAACAAGTCAGATTTGTAAGAGACCTTAGTCTGGATTGAAAACACAATATATCACCTTTGTGTTGAAAATGCAACAAGAAAATCCTAATTTAATTTTGTCCCTGAATTAAATTAGGAATAAAATTGTAATTCCACATCATAAGACAATTTGTATGAGTTAACTAATTTAAATTCACTTAGTTGGCTTAGTTAATTCCAGTTGAGGGTCTATCTAGAGTCATGTAGAGTGTCTCCTACATTATAGGATCCATGGTTGAGTTGATTTTGAGTAGTAATTAATTAATTCCGTTTAACTGAGTTAAAGTTAGTTAAACTAGTTCTAGCTGATGGAGGAACTAGTAGGAGGTCAGATAGTGGGGTGTTGCTCCATGTGTTCAACCATTTAAGTGATCATTCACTCATAAATAACTCGTGCATGTCAGATCTGAAAGTTACCTAGTTGAGATTGGA
Source organism: Pinus tabuliformis (assembly GCA_031772625.1). Lineage (NCBI taxonomy): Eukaryota > Viridiplantae > Streptophyta > Pinopsida > Pinales > Pinaceae > Pinus > Pinus tabuliformis. Next base: position 796,428,934 of record CM062813.1, on the reverse strand, counting down.
GTTCAAGGGAAATGTATTATCAATTGTATAATCATCTGAATTGTACATATGGTGCATGCAGCAATAGGAAGGCCTATGAGTATTGCACAATTCGTATTAAAGAATTTCCCTAATTAATAGGGGGATAATTCCTTAGGAAATAGTGGAAGGAAATAGGGACTTGGGAAACCAAAGTTTTTGTTAAGTATTGGCCTAGGTTTGTCTAGGATTATGCGAGATAGATAAAGATAGTGCAGAGGTTGCTCGGGCTTGAGCAAAGCATTGCAATCTTCTCATATTTTTTGACTAATGCAATATACAGATAGAAAGGGTTTTTAGTTGTGGTTTTCACCAAGAAATAATTGTGTAATGTGTTGATTGAATTATTTCTTTTGTATGCTTTGTGATTTCTCGATCTTTTAATTGTTTTTGCTGTTCAGTAGAGTAGATTCAAGTCTTTTGTTTTAGCATATTACATAAGAAATTTAAATTTGCAAGGAATTTATACATGGTATCAGAGTAGAAATCACTCTAGAAGAGGAGAATATGATTTTGTCTTTTGCAGGTGATATCGAATTTGCAGTATCATTCTTTAGAGCCAGCAGGATGTCATTCTATGGATTGAGACTCGAATATGCCATTGAGGGTAGTTCAAACTATACTGCTTGGAAGGACAAGATGGAGGTAGTGTTGGAAGACAACAAGTTAAAGGAATTCATAGACAAAGATATTCCTAAGCCTCCAACAATTGATGCCCAAGATCTGGCACAGTGGAGGAAATGTGTTGCAAAGGTGAGAAGGATCATACTAGAAGGATTTCAAAATCAGATTGTCTGGAACCTCCACGAGAAGGATACACCATATGTAATGTGGAAAGCCTTATTCAATTTGTTTCAGAACAATAGTGACTATAGGAAGCTAGCACTGAAGGACATGCTTCGAAATATCAAGATGGAGAAGGGAAACACAATACCATAATCCTTGAGAATATTCACCCAATGTCGGGTTGATCTTGGGAGTGTTGGTATTACAATTACTGAAGGTGTTCTAGTTAGCCTAGAACTTCTACGCCTTCCCAAGAGTTGGAAAAAATACCAAGATTCAGTAAATGGGAGGGAGCATTTGTGGTCCGACTTGGTGAAAGAAGAGATAAGGCAATGTACTAGAGATGGAACCTCATCCAAGAATGATGATGAGGAGAACTGTGCCTTAGCTAGAAAGGAAAAGAAAGGGAAATGAAAGAAATTCCAATCTAAAGGAGATTCCTATCAAGGTGACAAGAAGAAGGACTTTTCGAAGATTAAATATTTTCACTGTCATGAGATGGGACACTATTCCATGAAGTTTCTGCACAAGGAGGCTGACAAGAATCCCTTAGGAGGAGCGGAAGTTGAAGCTCTTGCTTCACAATTCGAGTTTGATTTTACCCTCATTTCTTGCATGGTGACATCAGTGATGGGTAGTGTGCAGTATCTGGATAGTGGATCCTCATCCATATGATCGAAAACAAATAATTTTTCAGTGACTTGGAGGATAAGGATCTCCATATGCACATCAAAATGGGAGATGATGGAAAGTATAGGGCGACCGACATCAATACAGTTACTTTTCAGAGGGAGTTTAGTTATCCTCTCACATTAAAAGATGTCATGTATATTCTGGGTCTAAAGAAGAATTTGGTTTCAGTTTCTATGTTGGAGGATTGTGGCTATGATGTGTAATTTAGCAAAGGAAAGGCTTTCCTTCATCACATAGCCCTAGGAAAAAGGAAGTAGATAGGGGTTCGTGAGAAGAACCTCTACAAATTGGATGTAGAAGATTGTGCAACATTTAGCACAAAAGTAGGAAAGGCGCAGAGTCGAGATATTGGTGAATTGTGTGATATAAGATTAGGCCACTTGCATCACAGAGATTTGAAGTTCATGCAATGGATTTCCACAGTACTTCCCAAGGGTACATTAGAGTAAAGAGATACATGTAAAGGGTGTACATTGGGTAAGTACACCAAAGCCATGTTGCGTGATAAGGACAGTCGAGTGTAAGTGATCTTTGAAATAGTTCAGTCAGATGTCTGTGGACCGTTCTTAACAACCTCCACAACCAAGCACATGTATTATGTAATATTTGTAGATGATTTCTCACATAAGTGGTGGATTTTCTTCATGCAGAATAAATATCGGACGTTCTCTAAGTTTTATGAATTTAAAGCACTTGTTGAGAAAGATAATGGCAGGAAAGTGAAGGCTTTCAAGAGAAATAACGATGGATAATATGTGTCAAATGAATTTAAGAACTTATGTGTGGAAAAATGCAATCGATGGGAGTTAATAACACTCCATAACCCACAACAAAATGGGGTGGCTGAAAGGAAGAACACAAGTATTGTGGGAGTTGCATGGGTGGTGTTACATGATCAGGGTCTACTGTTGCACTTGTGTACGGAAGCATGCAACACAACTGTATATGTGCAAAACATGAGTCCTCATCAGATTCTCAGGATGATTACATTGGAAGAAGCTTTTTCAAGTAAGAAAATAGATATGGCACAATTCAGGATCTTTGGTTCATCAATTTACTATCATATTATCAATGATGCAAGGAAAAATATAGAGCCAACAATTGATTTGGGCATATTTGTGGGGTACATTGATACACCTCACAACTATCGAGTGTACCTTCCATCTCATAGTGTTAAACACAACCGTGGAGAAGACAAAAGATATGAAGGATCAACCTTGAATGCATATATTATTCACATGATATACATTTATAATACATTATTATGACTCTTGGATTCATCTTCCAAGATCTCTTGGACTACCTTTGACTGTTCAACTTCCACACCATAACTCTTAGCGGATTAGGTGTCCAAAATTCCCCCCCTTAATCTGAAGGGGTATCTATGAGTCTAAAAAGAGAGTTGTAATACAAAATGTGCAAAAATGCATGGTAGCACTAGGCTGAATGTGCTCTCTGAAATGTTGACATAAGGTGGTCGTTTAAGGATGACCACCAACACTGGAAATCTTAGTGCATTTCCCGAAACTCTTCCAAATATGGAAAGAAGCTGAAATGTTCTGTTAGAGGAAGTGTCCCTAATGCTTTGGAGAGGGATACCTTCAACCTAGAAAAGGGAGGTCTATAACTTGCGGTGGTTTAAGGATGACCACGAACTCTGGAATGCTTAATGAAATTCCTAGAACTCTTCCAAAACTGGCAAGAAGCTGAAGTCTTATGCTAGAGGAAGTGTCCCCAACTCTTTGAAGAGGGAGAAGCTCAACCTGAAAAGGGATGTCTCAACCCTGCAAAGATGGTTTAAGGCTGAACACCAACCAAGGGCATGCTTAGGGGAATCTCTGTCTCTGGCTATAACTCTAAATCTAGTATGGTAGGTTGTGGCTCAGGCTCGCTTGACGAGGCTTTGAAACTTGTAGATGAACATCATTCCCCCCCTATTAGATACAAAGTGAGATGATGGAGAAAACTCAACTGAAAGGCTGTTTAATACTTTAGAAAAATTTCTAACATATGAATGAAATATCTTCTTGGTTGTTGAAGCCCATTGCCAAGAAGCAATCCATCCAAGATGAATATTTGTTCTTGCACGAGGCTTGTTTTTGAAGTATATGTTTGAAGAATGAGTGGTTTTATGATATTTCTCACATGGATGAAGATCAAAACAATGATATTTCATATGGCCAACTCGGTCACAATGTTGGTACTTAACATTATGTTATGGCTGTTGTGGAAGACGAGTAGGATCTGAAACAACTGAAGATGATTTGTCATAAAGGAATCCAAAACTCTCAAATTGGATGGGCTTTGGGTAATCTGGAATATGAAAGGACACATCCTTGTCATATCCCAAGACCATTTTTGTGCTTGTTATTGACAATCTCTTCCCAAGGTCTGATGATGGGCTTGGGAAGTGTATGTTTAATTTCTTCTTATTTCTGCAATTCTGCTCCTTCATTGGGTACGAGATTAAAATTATTTCTTTGCTACTGATGGGAGTTTGTCTCAATGTTCTGAACAAAAATAGGTTCAGAATGATGACTCCACTTTTGTAATTCTACTTGCTAAAACTGAGATTCAAGTTGCAAAAATTCAATGTTTTCTTGCGCATATTGTAGACAATTTCAAATGTTAGAGGGAGAGTCTTTGATGATATGGATTGTGTAGTTAGTAGTAGAGTGTATCAGAGTATAGAGTAAATCTAATACTTCATCAATCATAACCATTTTCTCCAACCTTACAATTAATATATTAGGCTACAAATTACATAATTTTTTTTCTTTAAGCTATAACAACAACTTATAGCCTTTTTTTAATGCTTCTCTACACTCTTCAATTCTTATGAATATGCTCTGAAATTAAACTCATCAACTAGTGAAATAAAATAATATATACCAATGGCAACCTAGGCATATGACATACATACAATATTGACCAATGCAATCTCCTATTCAAATCATATGACTAGCATATTAATGTGTGTGATCCTTCAATGCCCAAACTAGGCTTCAACAACTTATTGGTAGATATAAATACAAGGAACAAGAATCCTGGGCATATAACATCAACAAACCATATACATTCCAAGAATTTCAAAAAATAATGGTATATAAAGTTAACGAACCAACACACCATTTACAGTCCACAACTTGTTTCAACTTCAACGCACTCAACTCTTAACATTCAACACGACTTGCATTTTGATAGAGAGAGGACAACGAATTCCAAGTCTAGCTCCAACGTTCCTTCAATATGTCAACATTCCAAGAGACTGATTCACTTCGTAGACAAGCACGACCTTCTCAGACAAGGACTTCCACTAGTGAGAAAATACACAATACCCAGTTTCGATGTTTTTGTTGGTTACCATATGAGAAAAAATATCAATATCTTGATTCCAGAAATTATTGTATAATAAGTAGCTAGGTGGGAATGTACATAACTTAAACTGTGATTGCTACTGTTGCCACCTTTCTCACAAATAGCTTATCGACGCTCACAACATTCATGCTTGAAATTCCTGCAAATCTAGCTATTCAACATGCAATTTTGTGCATTGCCTATAGATTGAAGGGTAGTAGTCAGGAAAACAACGTTACTTTCTTCTTTGTCCAAACACTACAGTTTCTCCAAAAATCGATTCATAGAATTACTGGCTCTTAATGAAACATCCCTCTCATAGAATTACTGGATCTTAATGAAACTTCCCTCTCGATGGTTAGTGGCATATATAAATTGAACAACCATATATAACATATTTTGGATGGAGGGCATCATTGGGACACACAAAAACCTTACATAAGAAGAAATGGAACTTCAGTGCTAGAATGAATATGCCCTTGACTATAAGACCAAAGTCGAGATGAGGTATGTAACTTTTATAGATAGTAAGGACAACTAAAACAAAATATGGGGTTTGTATTTATGTAATCTTTATATCAAGCCATAGGAATTACAGGGTTGACATGGTGAAAACGAACAAATAAATAGGTCTCTAGAGCTATAGCTTTGTGCAAACAGAGAAGAAGAGACCAATCTTTGGCCTACACTCACTTGTCTGTCAGTGTGCTAGTTCTTCTTGAAAAAATACTTGGTTTGAAGACTTCTATTTCTCTTCGACTTATTACGAAAGTGCTAATGGTAGAGTAGGTTCATTTCAATGACAGAAAGATTCAAGGAATGCCTAGAATTGGTACAAGTGTGAGGAAATTTTCCTATCGATTTTGATGATTTGCAAAAGGTAATGAACATGAGAGAGTAGTCTACATACTCGATTATGATTTTGCAAAATGTTGTGGTATGTTATATGAAACCAGTTTGAAAAATTGATTGGTCACAAGTGTTTTAATTGTGCGTCCAACATTGGCAAGTGTAAGGAGTGCCAAAAATGGTAGAGTGGGAAAATAAATGGTGGGGTAAATAGGTATGCAAAATAGTTTGCTTGAGAAGTTCCCAGGTCAAGCACAAAAAAATTTAAAACAGTTAGGTGCATTAAGTCCTCTTTGAGAATATTAAACACACTTTACATTGGTATTAAATGTGCAAAGATTAAACATACATAGTTAGCTGTCACCACAACAAGAATCATTGATCACAGAGAATAATATAATGACTATAGGAATAATGGGCTTCGAATATGAGAATTTGACATGGAAGGAGCAACCCTGAGTGTAGGGTTGAGGCATAGGAGTTACAACATCAAGGAATACAAGACCTGAAAAGGATAGGTCTGACATGCTGGAAAAAGGAAGACCAACAGAGATATAGAATTAGGCAAGGCAAGAATAGGCCTGCAACTCTGATACCGTGTAAAACACAACCATGGATAAGACAGAGATATGAAGGATCAACCTTGAATGCATATATTATTCACATGATATACATTTATAATACATTCTTGTGACCCTTGGATTCATCTTCCAAGGTCTCTTGGATTGCCTTTGACTTTTCAACTTCCACACCATAACCCTTAGCGGATTAGGTGTCTAACACATAAGATGAAAGTGGTTTGTAGATATGTGAAGTTCGATGAAGAGAAGGCCATGGGAATTTCCCTTGAGAGGGAGATTTAGTTGCATGCAGGTGATGAGCTTTTATCTCCAAAGGAAGAACCTCAGGATGATGTTGAAAAACCACATGTAGAGGAGCAGAGAGTGGAAGCACCCACTCATGTAGAGAATTCCAGAGATGGAAGGAAGCACAACAGAGAAGCTGACAGATTGATGAATGGTGCTAGAGAGAATGCAGGAGCACCCACATAATAGCATAGGTAGAGGAGGTAACCAGATCGATACACTAGCTACATGGCTTTGATGAGCGAGAGTGTAGAGATTGAGCTATCCTCATTTGAGGAAGTAATGCAAAAACCAATATGGGTTGATGCCAAGGTAGAAGAGTATGAATCCATGATCAAAAATAGTGTTTGGGAAGTGGTCCCAAGACCAATAGATAAGTTAGTGGTGAGTTCCATATGGATTTACAAGGTAACGCAAGTAGCATATGGGAGTGCGAAGAAACACTAGGCCAGATTTTTGGCCAGAGGGTTCTCTCAGGCAGAGGGAATTGATCATGAGGAGACCTTTGATCCAGTAGAAAGGTACTCTTCAATCATATCTATTCTAGCATTTTCAGTGCAGATGGGATGGAAGATACATCAGATGGATGTGAAGACAACATTCCTCAATGAAGTGATTGAGGAAGAGGTGTACATTGAGCAGTCGCAAGGATTTGATACCTTCAATAGAGAGTCACATGTTTTCAGACTCAAGTGAGTGCTATATGGATTGAAATAGGAACTGCTTGGTACACCATGATTAAAAATTATTTCACTAGGTTGGGCTTCACCAAAAGTGAAGAAAATGCAAACTTTTACCATATTGTGGTTGAAGGTAAATCATGAATTATAGTATTATATGTTGATGATTTAATTCTATCAGATGATTAGAAGCCGATAAAATCTTGAAAATAGGAGCTTGCAAGAGAATCTAAGATGAAGTACCCGAGGCTCATGCATTATTTCATTGGTATGGACGTATGGAAAGGAGATGAGGAACTGTTTATCTCTCAGAGCAAGTATGCCAACGAGATACTGAAGAAGTTCCACATGGAGAGAAACAAACCCATGGAGACTCCTCTAGCAGGGAATTGGAGGAAGGAAGGTGATACTTTAGGTGAAGTAGTGGAGGCTACTATTTACAAGAATCTTGTGGTTTCACTTATGTATTTAATGAACACATGACTGAACACATGTTTTGCAGTTAACTAGCTTAGTCAAGCAATGGTTAAGCCAACCAAACTCTATTGGAAGGCAACTAAACATGTGTTGAGATACCTCAGAGGCACCACTCAGTTTGGTCTTTGGTACATACAGACAAAGGGAGTAGAAATGTAAGGATTCATAGATGCAGATTGAGCAGGAAGTCCATTCGAAAGGAAGAGCACATCAGGAGGAATATTTAGTATTGTGTTAGTAATAGTTTCTTGGTACAACAGGAAACAGAGATCAATTGCACTCAGTTCAATAGAAGCATAGTACATGGATGCTAGTCAAGCAACTTGTGAGGCTATCTAGATGAGGAAGATCCTTGTTGGATTATTTGGTAAACAGATGGATCCTACAATGATTTACTGTGACAATTAGAGTTGCATTAAACTCTTCGAAAATCTAGTTTTTCATGATCGATCCAAGAATATCGAAATCTGGTATCACCATCTACGAGATTGTGTGCAGAGGAGAATCATGTTGCTGGAGTACATTCCTACAGAGGAATAAGATGTAAACATCTTGACTAAGGCATTGTCAAGAGGAAAATTTAAGTTCCATAGAGGCACGATTGGGGTATCTGATAATCCCTCTATTGTTGAGAGGGAGTGTTGAAAATGCAAGAAGAAAATCTTGATTCAATTTTGTCCTTGAATTAAATTAGGAATAAAATAGTAATTCCACATCACAAGACAAATTGTACAAGTTAACTAAGTTAAATTGGCCTAGTTTGGTTAGTTAATTCAAGTTGAGGGTCTAACTAGAGTCATGGAAAGTGTCTCCTACATTATAGGATACCTGATTGAGTTTATTTTGAGTTGTAATTAATTAATTCAATTTAACTGAGTTAAAGTCAATTAATCTAGTTCCAAACAATGGAGGAACTAGTAGGAGGTTAGACAATGGGGTGATGCTTAATGTGTTCAACCAGTTAACTGATGATTCACTCATAAATAACTCATGCATGTCAGATGTGAGAGTTACCTAGTTGAGATTGGAGTTCAAAGGAAGTGCATAATCAATTGTATAATCATCTAAATTTTATAGGGGGTGCATGCAATAAGAGGAATGCCTATGAGGATTGCACAATTCATATTGAGGGATTTCCCTAATTAATAGGGGGCTAATTCCAAAGGAAACAACACAAGGAAATAGGGACTTGGGCAAGCCAAAATTTGGTTAAGTATTGGCCTGGGCTTGTCTAAGATGCTATGAGACAAATAGAGATAGTGTAGAGGTTTCTTGGGCTTGAGAAAAGCATTGTAATATTATCATATTTTCTGACTAATGCAATATATAGATAGCAAGGGTTTTTAGCTGTGGATTTCCCCAGGAAATCATTGTTTATTGTTTTGATTGAATTCTTTCTCTTGTATGCTTCGTGATTTCACGATCGTTTAATTGTTTCCACTGATGAGTAGAGTAGATTCAAGTCTTTTGTCTTAGAATATTACATAAGCAGTTTGAATCTGTAAGGAATTTATACACTTTGATCTAGCATAGTTTAGACTATGTAACAACTTGAACTAAGGCACTGTAATTTTTGGATTAGAAGCACTATAATTCACATATGAGGGAACAAGACCTATGGCATTAAAATACTCTTATTTCCTATTGCAGAAAACTCGAATCAATGGCTTGAAACTGTTGCAGAGACTTGGAGCTCAGAATTATTGTAGAGAAGAAGTTAGGACCTGTGCTTGACGACCTTCAAACTTGTTGTGACCTTGATCTCTATAATATACAAGTATTTCGAAATATAGTGAAATATTGTTAATGTGACTCACTTTCAGAATTATGACAGAGGATAATTCAAATACTTGTGACACATCGTTAACTGTCTTTAGCATTATTCAAAGCAGTCTATTGAAGATCGTTTAAACCAAATTTGAAGAGCATTTTGAAGGACACATGGGAAGACCTTATAAAATAATTGGAGTTGATATAATCTGCATTCTTGAAGTAAAAATAACACTATTGAAGTAAGTCCTAAAGCATAGCCTTGGAGTTGTTTTAAAGAGATTTAGAGACTTCTTCGAGCACTCCCAAAGCCCTCAATTGCAGACCTTAGTTGAAAATTTGAAGCAATATTAGAGCATCTTTTTAAGGATAGAGTTTTTAGCATCATCTACTTAAAGAACTTGAAGAGCTTCAAAGAAGCCATTTTTGAGTATTCAAGATTGTTGAAGACATTTCTTGAAGCAAGGCTGGGTTGAAATATTGTTGAAATTCTTATTGAAGAAGTTTTTGGAAGACTTGTAGTGGCACTAAAACCATCTTGAAGTAGATGGTTGGAGCCATCAAGGATTGGAGTACTCAAGAAGACCAAGTTGGAGCTTGGTGTAATATAGGTTGGAGCCTAGTTTATTTGAAGATTGGAGTCTTCATCTAGGGTTGGAGCCCTGAATGTGACTGTACAAATTGGAACTTGAATTATTGTGAAAGAGGATTGGAGTCGTCATTATTCTCATCAATAAATTTATTTATTTGTTATTCAATTTATGTTCTATTTTAACTCATGTTAACTAGCATAAAATAACAATTGTAAAAGAAATACCGATTCACCCCCCTCAATATTTCCAACAATTGGTATCAGAGCCAATACCTTCAGTCTTAACCTAACAGCTAGAAGGTGGATCCTTAGGACACATATAGGGAAATCAAGGTAGATTGATTCAAAACCCCCTTTGTTTGATAGAAGTAATTATATATCATGGATTAGCATAATGGGGTTCTACTTGATGGTTCAAGGACTAGAAGTTTGTGAATCAATGGTTACCAAAAACTCTATGGAAGAGGAATACAATACAACAATGATGGAAGTAATACTCAGTTGTCTATTATATTCTGTAAAGAGAAGGTTAGACAATGCTCATCATCAAAATAACTTTGGGATACTCTTCAATATGTTCACTCAAAAGGATTGTTATCCATGACCTTAGAATAAGGTGACCAAGAGCATGAAGATAAACAAGAACTAAAGAAGACTACTGAAAACGAAGTCACCAAGGACAAATAAAATCTAGAATAAGACTTTAAAGAAGAGCTTGAAGCTACATTTAAAGAATTAATCAAACTTAAAAAGGAAATGAAGAACTCAAAAAGAAGGTACAAAAAGCTAATCATGATTACAACCAAACAAAAGAAGAAAATGTCCTTTTCAATAATCAAGTATAAAAAAAATATAAGGAGATCAAAAAACTTAAGGATGAATTACATTAGAACAAGAAGAGACATCATGAAGAAGTCATTTCGATGACAACTCAATTTCAAAAAGAGAAAAGAAGGGAATACATTTTGGTAAATTGTCTCAAATATAGATTTGAGGGTTTGAGTAAATATGAAGCATAAATTGGTCAATATAAAGAAGAAGTCACCTCCCTAAAATCTCAGCTAGAGGAAGAAAAGAAACAGATACAAGGAAATGAAGATAATAATTTAAAGAAAGAATTGGTCCTCCTAAAAAGACAAGCTGATGAAGCTGAAAAGAAAAGAAAAACCATGGCATGCTAACTAAAAGAAAAAGATGAAGATATTAACTGATTTAAAACATGTGCCATCTCTCTTAAATTCCAAGTATGTGAAGCAATAAGGATAAAGAAATAAATGGGGAGTCAACTGACAAACAAAATGAAGACCGTGAGAAGATGAAAGAAGAGATTATTTCTCTAAGGAAAGAAGTTGCTAAACTGAACAAGAAATTGAAGATTTCTCAACCCTTGGATGACATCCTCAACCATCATATGTCACCATTTGACAAGTCTAGTATTGGATATACATGTTAGCCTTCTAGCCAAAGTGATGAAAATATTGGGGTATCAAAGAATAAGAACACAAAGCAACTTGAAAATTTTAAATACCCCAAACTCCAGTAGAAGCAAGGAAAAGAGTCAAAATGACACTGAAAGGACCTATATTTGAAGAATATATTTTAAGTATATAAATAGAAATAAATACCATCAAGGAATCTCAAATCAGAACAACTTCAGAAGTGAAACAAGGAAATCCTCCTTTCCTAGGTATCAAACTTTATTTCATGGTTACTGTTACTCTTCTACATAATTTTTGAAAAATGGAAACAAATGCAGAACATATGAAGACCCCTATCAATTCCCCAAAAGAATAATTGTAGGAACAAATTATTCTCCCTCATTTATGTTCAAGACTGAGTGCTTCAAATGTCACAATATTGGACATATTGCTCATGACTATAATTGGGTTCCTAGATAATTTGAGGAATCATCAGTCCAACATGGAAAAAGAGTCATGAAGGTTTGGAGAAGGAAGCATTTTGAACTAGAAAAAGAAGATTTTGTGTATGCATTGAATGACTTGGGCATTAATTCTTATTGCTAATCAAATATAGGCATCACTGGCAGAAACCATGAGCAAGGTTCTACCTTACATACAGAGGAAAATGATGCATCTTGTTAGGAGGAGCATAGGTCAAGGATGATGGAAAATAATGAAATGTTATTAGATATCTAAAGAATAAAGAAGGTGGGCTTAAGGCTCATAGTTCTTGGTTTGAAGAAGCTTATGAAATTAGAATTTGACTACAAGAAACAATAACAATAGTAGAAAACAATGTTAACAATACCACAAAGATATCACCAGAAGCATATATCTGGTTTATAAAATCATTGAATGAGCATTGCAATCGATCCAAGGAGTCATGATTGAATCCAAAGAATGATATCGGAACCACCCAAATAAATATCCTAACTACAAAATCCACATTTGAAGCCAAAATTATGCACTCTCCAACTCCCCATGGCCATAATGAAAACCATGACCTAACATAAACCCAAATATAGATATATGTGGATGTATGCTACAAGTGAAACTGTGCTAAAAGCACTAATAGGTGATCACATAAAAGGGAATGAAACAATGAATTCACTTGAAAATGCTACAACTTATGGTGTTGTACCTATTGTTGACTTTGGAGGATATGAGGTTACTCTGAGACAATACTTTCCAACACACTACGTAAAGAAAAATGATGAATGAGGACACCTAAATTTGATGTTGTATGCCACATATATATTCCTATAACACTGAAAGGTAAACCTCACTAAGCCAACATGTATGTGTATGTGAAGACCATACTGATGGCTTAAGGCAAGAGCTTCAACATAGAAATGTTGCATTCGAGTATGAAAATGCTACTAGTAGTGAGAAAGCTGAGCAGATGTAGGGGATGAAGAAGAATTTAGTCTCTCTGGAAAGAGAAGTGGTGAAACTTCATTCAAATTTTTCAAGTGTTGTTGAAAAAAGAGGCCAAACCCTATGCTTGATGGTTCCAATGGTACTAGGGAAGAATGTCATAGAAATGTTATTTCATGTTGAAATTTAGTGGCATGCAAAACACAAGCTTAAGTTCACGAAAAGAAAGACTTTACAAATCCTATATCTGAAAATAGAAAAGTCATCTCTTGTCTCCACTATACATATAATAATGTGATGAGTCATTTCTAAAGATATCTTCCACACAAATTCATAGACAACAATGATATTTTTCTTGGCCCCTAAAAGCAAAAAGAAAACAAGAAGAGTCAATACAGATAGGGGGAGTAGCTGACTAATCACTTGAATAAATGAAAAATAAAGATCATATCTTGTACAACATTGAAACATCCCTTTAATTTTATTATCAAAGGGGGAGTTGTACCATGAAAAAAAGAGCAAGAACAATCACAGGGGGAGGAGCACAATGACAAGGGGAGAAATACAATGACAGGGGGAACACCATATGAAGAAGTTGCCATTGATGTCAAAGGGGGAGAGAATGATGAAAGGGGAAGAGTATTGCAATCAATGAAAAAGGGGGATATTGTTAGATAAATTTGTCATTGATGTCAATACAATGAAGCATTTTTGAAGATGATAAAAACCCTAAGTGCATATATGAAACCCTAGCAATATATGATGAAGAAGCCCTAAGTACATGAAGGAAAACCCTAAACATGAATGAAGCAAATGCATGGATGCCTTAGATGTATATATGCTTGGATGGAAACGTAAATGGATGAAGATCTTATGGCCAAAACTGTCAATGTTATTGTTCAAGTCATTTTTATTGAAGCCCTAACATTGTTGACAAGGCAGTGAGGTTGGATATTGTGGTTAAAGGTTAACAAATTGTGAATGATGGTATTCTAATAAACTATAATAAAAGGAGTAAAGTGAGAAATGCTAGGAAAGAGTTAAATATGCAGGGTGAAACTCAAAGTTGAGAGCCAAAATAAGTGAAATGATGGGGATCCTAATTCACCTATGCATAATCAATTGAAAAGTAAGATTTCGACTAGGCGAGAGAAATATCAAAGTATAAATCTGATTGGAAATGGAAGTGTTCATGTTGTAGAAGCAACATAGAATTTTTCAAGAAAGTGTTCTGTTGAAACTGAACATTTGAAATAGTTAGAGAATGATACACAACTAAACTCGATGAGTATGCCATATTCATGGTGATAAACATGTTGGATCTAAGTTCATATCTCCTTAAGGGACATGTATGTTCAACATAAATAAACAAGTATAAATACAAACTAATGGCAGTTCATTGGAGACATCATATCGGATCTGAAACAAAGAAAAAATAGAAGTAAAAGGATAATTCACATCCCGTGAACTAGAAAAGACTAAAAAATAAGAAGAGTGAATATATTTTTGGAGTTCTCTGTGATTATCTTTATACCTATGTAAGGGCTAATCGTCTCTCTTATTGTATACTCACAAGTGTAGTTTGATTGGTGGACAACAATACTTTGTTTTGTGGGGAAAACAACTCAGATTTGTAAGAGACTTCAGACTAGCTTGAAAACGTAATGTATCACTATTGATCTAGATCAATTCAAACCTTGTAATAGATCGACCTGAGGAACTATGATTTTGGATTAGGAGGACTATAATTCACATTTGAGGAAACAAGATCCGTGGCATTAAAATACTCTTATTACATATTGTAGAAAACTCGAATCAATGGCTTAGACTTGTTGCAAAGAATTGGAGCTTAGAACTATTGTAGAGAAGAAGTTAGGACCTATGCTTGAAGACCTTCAAACTTGCTGTGACCTTGATCTCGATAATGGACAAGTATTTCAAACTATAACACAAAACTATTAAAGTGACTCACTTTCGGACTTGTGACAAAGGATAATTCAAACACTTGTGACACATCGTTAAGTATATTTACCATTATTGAGAACAGTCTATTGAGGATTGTTTAAAGAAGATTTGAAGAGCATTTGGAGACTTTATAAACTGATTGGAGTTGATTGATTGTGAATTCTTGAAGCAACATTAACACTATTAAAGGAAGTCTTGAAGCACAGTCTTGGATTTGTTTTAAAGTGATTTAGAGAATTATTGAAGCAGTCCCAGAGTCATTAGTTTTAGACCTTGGTTGGGAATTTCAAGCAGTATTAGAGCATCATTTTGAAGGACAAAGTTTTTTGCATCATCTACTTAAAGACTTTAAAGAGATTTGAAGAAGGTAATTTTGAGCATTCAAGATTGTTAAAGACATTTCTTGGAGTAAGGTTGG
The DNA here is from genome assembly GCA_031772625.1 of Pinus tabuliformis. Taxonomy (NCBI): domain Eukaryota; kingdom Viridiplantae; phylum Streptophyta; class Pinopsida; order Pinales; family Pinaceae; genus Pinus; species Pinus tabuliformis. Next base: position 796,413,626 of record CM062813.1, on the reverse strand, counting down.
GTTGAAATATTTTTGAAAGTATTGTTGAAGAATTTTTTGGAAGACTTGTAATTATCACTAAAACTATATTGAAGCAGAGGGTTGGAGCCCTAGAGGATTGGAGTCCTCACACAAGGTTGGAGCCTTGTGAAAACCAGGTTGGAGCCTAAACTTTTTGATAGGATTGGAGTCCTCAAGAAGACCAAGTTGGAGCTTGGTGTAATACAGGTTGGAGCCTGGTTGATTTGAAGATTGGATTCTTCATCTAGGGTAGGGTTGGATTCTTGAGTGTGATTATACCAATTGGAACTTGAATTATTGTAAAAGAGGATTGGAGTACTCATTATTCTCATTAATAAAATTATTTATTTGTTATTCATTTTATGTCCCATTTTAAGTGATCTTAACTGGCATAATATCACAATTGGAAAAGAAATATTGATTCACCCCCCTCTCAGAATTTCCAACACAACAAGGTTGAGGTGAGGCAAATCATGAAGTAGATGTTGGAGGCCTGATCTAGATGGGAAATATTAATTGACACATCGACCACCTGGAGGGAGTCATTTGTATATGAATTCCACTTGGTGTTCTCAATCTTGTCAGGAATGAATGTTGTCATGTTCCAACTAACATGGCTGTCCCGTCGAGGAAGCACCTAGATCCAGGGAAATACTGCATAAACATTAATACTAAATTAATTTTTAAATTATTATTATTTTTTAATTCTACTTTTAAAGGTGGAAAAATTTATCTAAATATCTAAATAGTGTATTATATCTCTCTCTCTCTATATATTGATAACTACATAATAAATTCATAAAGTTATTATTATTATTATCTTTACTATAAAAAAAATTATTATAACTTAGTTGTGGATTAATAAATAAGATAATAAACACTTATTTATATTTGCAAATATCAACTTATTCATTACTCTTATTTTAGAAAAAGTCATTTGAAATAACTTATTTGTAGTTGATAAAGAAATAGATTTCATTCTTCCCATATAATTTTTTTTTTTTTTGCATTTGAGAAAAATAGGCTCTTAACCTACCAAAAGTAACTTTAAGTTTTACTCCAAAATCAAATGACAATAGTATATACATGAAACCAATACCCTGTGTAATCATTACTTAAGACACTTTCATCAAAGCCATATACTTTTTTAATAGCAATCTACTATAATCCCATAAATAAAACCAAAAACTCTTTACATTAAAAATACAAAAATCATATTTATATGTCTCTATTAAAATGAACATCTATATTATATTAATACAAAATCAAATTTCATATCTATATTATATTAATACAAAATCAAAATCATAGCTCTTTTACAAAACACTATAAAATATAAAATTTGTGAATCATTATATATTCCTTTTCTCTCTTCCTTTTCATATTACACTAGTTTTCATGCTTAATAAAATTAATTTGCAATTGGCGTATCTCTATATATATATATATATATATATATATATATATATAAGTGATTCCCCTTTATATCCTTCCCACTTTTATTCTCCTTTTTGTTAACATAAACTAAACATTTTTTATATTATGAAATCTATGTTGGGGTAGATCTATACATCCGTACAAAATACACCATACCCAGATGGTAGGAGGAGTTATAAAGACCACCCATCACAAAATGTAACAAAAGGACACTCTGGAGTGGACATAGGGTTTCATACAATCGCTACATCTTCTATCTTATATCTATGCCAAAAAACCTTGACAATGAAGACACACTTACATAACATGAGCTAAAAATGAACTATCTCCTACACCAGGAGGGGTTGGACTAGCTGCATTAACATAAGAATAGAGATTACAATTCTAATTGTGGGCATATGCATTTGATGTTGGGCTCACCATGGAGGGCCAAGCTTCTTCTATCTTCCACCACACGGTTGAGTTCCTTGATGCCCTCTTCCAACTTTATCATTCTCATTTGTAGGTCATTAATGGCTTCAAGAGCTGTGGTGGACAAACCAACGTTAAGACGCCGATTCTTCAAAATATCCTTTAAGTTTTCTTGCATCAAATTCATTGCTTCCTTGATACCTGGGGGTGAATTATCTTGTGGCATTACTGAGTCAAAGGTGCTAGAGGCGTGGAGATTCATGTGCTGGAGGGGGGGTATTTTCCAATGACACCAGATAGAGACCACAATCCTTGACATGAACCAAAGGAAAAAAATGAAAACCAATGAAGGTCGCCAAATTGGTCTTGAGGAGAGACAAACCCCAAAAGATCCCACCAAGAAAAAATGGGTAGCCCAGGGAGGGAACCCAAAGGAAAGAAAAACAAGAGAGGAGGGTCGAAACCCTGACTGAAAGTGTCATCAACAAACCCAAGAATGAAAATACTTAGATCCCAATTCTTCACTCTGGCCTTCATTGATGAACTCGACATCCTGTTCAATGACCTAAATGTGAGGAAACTAATGAGAGACACACCATACCCAAGTGACACCATCAATTCCGGACATCCAACTGAGAGTGAACCCTTGTGAAGGGAGGCAAGGAACCTTGGAAGAATGTGCGGATTTATGGAACCATCCCACAAACCCACTACATTCATTCTAGAATTGATTCCATTTAACTGTAATAAACCTGCTGTAACATGTTGTTGCTTCCTAATACTCTTTGCATTTAATCCTGAGGTGGGGTGGAGCACAAGGAAATGAATGAAGCCAATGTTAACACTAGGTGTAACGACTGATCCACCACATGCCAGATCCTTTGAAGATTGTATTAATGACAAGACCAATACACAATAGGTGAAGTGATGATCACTCCTAAGGGGGAGATAAACCATAATGGGCCCTTTCATATATAACTAGGGGATTGGAGAGAGGAGGAGGACTCCCCAACCTTTAAAATACCCATGGGTAGGCTAGGCCCCACATTAGCTTGGTGACCCACTAGCTTATTATTTTGGCATATCACATGGAAGAATTGTTTAGAGCTAAAATTCTCTAGATTCTAATGAATTCTCTTGACAATAGATTGGAGCTTCATGTCTGGAGGAAGGGTGTTGCTTATGAGGATATTAATAAGAATTGTCGAGTCCCATATGATTATAATTTTGCTAAGTCCTTTTTCAATAGCCACTCGGACTCCTTGAAGGAGCGCATAAGCTTTAGCCTAGTTATTGGTGGATGAACCCAAACCCTAAGTGAAATATATTTCCTAATTTTCCTTAGGGTGAAATATCATCCCCACTCCGAGCTCTCCACCTTTATTCTCCTTAGTAAAAGATTTGTGTTAGAAACAATTGTTAAAAAATGATACTTGGAAAATGCATATTATCATACTTATGTCTAACCAAAACAATCAGATGACATCCAAACAAATCACCATAAATTATGTAGCTCAACAATAAGATACTATTTTGATCATCCAATTATATATTTAATAAATAAATTTCAACAATTTAAAAAAGCAATAATAAAAATTAAATACTTTATTAATAAAGTGGTCAAAGAAAATTAATCATAATAAAATGTTATATATAGGTATAATAACAATTTCATTGTAATTCATAGTGATTTTTTAAAAGATTTTTTCATAACGTTAACATCAAACCAACAAATCTCACTTTATTTAAGGAGTGCTACTCACATATTTTGGGATTTAAATGACCCTCCACTCTATTTTAATGTCGGTTTTATTTGGGGTTTATATATATGAATGTTAATACAACAATGTTTATAGGCACAAAGTCATTATAATAATATTTATTAAGGAATTAGGGCTCATGTCAATAACTAAGATTTGAAATTGGGTGGGGAAAGATAAAAACCGTTCAACCTTACCACCAAAGATAATTCTAATTGAAATACATACATACATACATACATACATTCATATAAACTTATTGAAATTATGCTTGGAAATGCGGAGAGGAGGGAAACTAGCCTATGCCAGGGTTCTGTTTTGCAACCCCTCGTTCACCACCATCATCATCCAAGAGTTCTCTTCAGCTGGTGTAGGGAATTTGTATCACAAAGATGAGGGTTTCTTTGTTGGCCATGATAAAATTAAGGGCTAGTTTCTAAATACACAAAAGGAGAAACAAATGTTCCCTTATAGGTATCTATTCAAGCTTCACAAGGGTACAAAAGGATATGGATTAGGGGTGTCTTCCTGTCTCATGAAGATTAGGGTTATTGGATTTGTAGATCACCACCAAATTATTCCTATTGTAGATAACGACTCTTTAAATTTGGATGTGAATGGGTACATGATGGGCTTGTGGTTGATGAAGGTCACAGTCACTGTCTTTGAGGCTATGTGTTTATTTTTTCTCCATAGTCATATTTTTGGGTCTTTGAATTTGAGTTTTCTAAAGGAGGAGTACTTAGTAGATATGAGTCTCAATGGGGTTAAATGTTCTCTGTGACATTTTTACCCAGATTTGGATTAGATCTTGATATAGAGGAGTATTTCTAAATCTTGGCGAAAACCCTAAATTGGAAATATGTTCTCTTTAGAGTTCAGGCCATGGATCTCATAAAAGATTTGAAGCAAAATATCCAAGATAACCTTTGAATATCGATGAATTTATAAATTTTAATCTATGAGGGTAAATCTGTAACAACCCTCGTTAAAAATCCATGTAAAAAATAAATATAAGACCAAGGTCATGGGACATGTATTCCAAGCTGAATGTTGGGAAAAACATCCTAGTGGATGTTCATTTCAGTTATTATGGCTAAGGAAATTGGCAAAGGCAATGACTAAGGAATTTGGAAAGACAAAGTGGCATTTTGGCATATGAGAAGGAAAATAATGCAAAATGAAGAAAATAGAGTCCTCATTAATAAAAGGGCCTATGAGGATTAGTACACAGACTTTTGTTAGTTCAGTTTTGGAGCTCTCTCTCTATTCTCTCTCTCTCATAATCTTGGGCACTTAGAGTTTTATTGGAGCACTTTGGCATTGGATCAAGAAAGGAAAAGAAGGAAAGAGGAAGGAAGGGGCAAGCAAGGAAGAGCAAGATCAAACAACTACATCATGATTCTTTGCATGTATCAATTTGCATGTGTGATTTCCTTGCTAGATTTGGAATGCATGGTTTGCATGTGGTTCTTTACTGTCATGGCATGTGTTTTTCTAGGTGTGAAAGTGTTTTTAGTCTATACTTTCCATTTCCAAACAACCATGGTGTGATGGAGTTCTCATGTTTTGGTTGAGCTGTATTTCCGGATGGATTCTAAGCTGAGTGAGGTAAATATTTGAATAAAAGAACACATGGCATAGTAACCCATGAACCAAACTGTGGGTTGCGGTAAAGGAATATTTTGTGTTGCCTCGGTGGGCCTAGGATCCTCGACTTGTGAATGGTGAGATATACGGTAAAGCCTAGAGGTGGGTGCTCTCCATCAGGCCTAGTAATCCCGGGATGGGATGTATAGTAAAGCCTAGAGAGTGGAGTCTCGGTTAGGGCCTAGTGATCTACTATGGATTGCGGTAAATGCCAAAGATGCAGAATTTCTCACTGTAGATCACCAGATAATGCAATATACTAAAGCAAAATACTTGATCTACTTCTACAAACAAACTTGTGGAAGCTTAATCAACTTTGAGCAAGATCAAATAGAACACATATAATAGAGAATGAGAAGTCAATCACACATGAACACAGAAGAATACTTTGGGGAAAGACTCAGCTAAAAACCCTGATCTTTGTATTATCATACAAGTGGAAATATGTCCGAATTACACAAAGATTTAGCTCACAAGCTATCCAGCTCTTAGTACAATCTCTCAATGCTGCTCATAGACTGAATAGACACAACATATGCCTTTCCTCAGTCCTCCAAGCCTCCTATTTCCTTCCGCAGTTTCTCCTGGGTCCTCTGGCTGCCACTTATGTGAATTGACCTCTCACACAACTCACCAAACTCAGAAGTAATTGCGCAATCTCAAAGGAATGAATTCCTTCTGCATGCAAGAGATATCCTCAATGGAGTATTCCTGCAACTAATAGTACACTGTCTCATCATTTGATCTCAACTAGGTCTCTGACTGAACTGACATGCATGAGTTATTTATGAGAGAATATTTAGTTACCTGAAGTATAGTAGTTACATGCATGCATGCATTCACTAACTAAACTCACAATCAGTTCAACAAACTCTTGGAACTAATCTAACTGGACTTAACTCAGTTAACTTAACTAACTAAATACAACTCAAAGTACAACTCATCCTGATCGCTTTAATTAAGGATAACTTCCTCAATCAAAGGGAAAACTGATGCATGCCTTCACATAGAATTCATGTTTTATTTTCTCCAACTAATTAACTCAAGATGAATTAATTAATTATTTTTCAAACAAATGATAAGATCAAATTCGAATTTTAATTCTCAATTTTAGTTCAGGGACTAACTAAAATTGGAATGTATCCCGAAATGCTATTTATAGCAATGCTATTTTTAGCACTTCTATATTTAGCATTTCTTGTTGCTATTTTCAACACTCCCTCTCAACAAGAAAGGGATTATCTGTCACCCCAATCCTGTCTCTGTGGAACTCGAACTTGCATTTTGACAATGCCTTAGTCAAAATATCTGCATCCTGTTCCTCGATCGAAACATACAACAACAACATGATCCTCTTCACCACACAGTCTCAAAGATGATGATATCGGATATCGATGTGCTTGGACCTGTCATGAAATACTGGATTCTCAGAGAGTTTGATACAACTCTGATTATCGCAATAGATCACAGTTGGATCCATCCTCTGACCAAACAATCCAACTAGAATTTTCCACATCTAAATGGCCTCACATGCTACCTAACTAGCATCCATGTATTCAGCCTCTGCTGAGCTAAGTGAAACTGACCTCTGTTTCCTGCTGTACCAAGAAACTGCAGCTGAACCAAGGTTGAAAATTCCTCTTGAAGTGCTCTTCTGGTCTGATGGACTCCCTGCCCAATCTGCTTCTGTGAAAACTTGAAGCTTCACTCCCTCTATCCGTTTGTACCACAATCCATACTGAGATGTGCCTATGAGGTATCTCAGCACATGCTTCGCTGCCTTTTAAAACAACTTGGTAGGTTGAACCATAGCTTGACTCAACTGGTTCACTACAAAGCACAATTATGGTCGTGTGTTCACTAGATACATCAATGAACCCACAATATGTCGATAAATAGTAGTAGCTACTACCTCACCTGAAGTAGCATCCTCCTTCCTCCAGTTACCAGCTAAAGGAGTCTGCATGGGCTTGTACTTCTCCATGTGGAATCACCTGAGTATCTCATTGGCATACTTGCCTTGAGACACAAACACTTCCCCATCCTTTTGCCACACTTCCATGCCTAGAAAGTAGTGCATAAGACCTATGTCTTTCATCTCGAACTCTCTTACAAGGTCCCCCTTGCAAGAATCAATCAACTGATCATCAACTGTCAATATCAGATCATCAACATAAAGAACAATGATCAATGGCTTACCTTCTACCATGATGTGGTAAAGGTTCGCATCTGCTTCACTCTTTGTGAAACCCAACTCGGTGCAATAGCTGTCGATCCTGGTGTACCAAGCACAAGGTGCTTTCTTCAGCCCGTACAAAGATCTCTTGAGTTAGCACACATGCGGCTCATGATCGAAGGTCTTAAAACCTTCTGAATGCTCAATGTACACCTCTTCCTCAATCTTGCCATTGAGGAACATAGTCTTCACATCCATTTGATGGATCTTCCAACCCATCTGAGCTGATAGTGCCAACATCAATATGATAGATGAGTACCTTGCTACAGGAGCAAAAGTCTCATCATAGTCGATCCCCTCGACCTATGAGAAACCATGAGAAACAAACCTTGCCTTATGTTTCTCAACACTCCCATCAGCTGCTTGCTTTACCTTGTAAAGCGATCGGGAACTCACCACTGACTTGTCCTCCGATCTCGGGACAACATGCCAAACACAGTTCCGAATGATGGAGTCGTACTCCTCCACTATAGCATCAACCCAGACTGGTTGCTGCACTACTTCCTTGAATGAAGAAGGTTCGGTCTCTATACACTCCCCAACCAGAGCCATGTAACCAGTGTACCGCTCGGGTGACCTCCTTTGTCTGTGCTGAGAAGATGGCTATCCCACATTTTCTCTCACATCCAGCATCAACCTGTCAGCTTCCCTTGAGCGTTTTCGCCCATCTTTGGAAGACTCTGCATGAGTGGATGTCTCCACTCCCGGATCCTCTACATGTGGTTGCTCCGCATCAATCTGAGGCTCCTCCTCCTTAGGAACCAAAAGTTCCTCCTCTACATGCAACTTGAGCTCCCTCTCAAGTGATACTCGCATGGATTTCTGCTTGTCAAATTGCAAATCTTTGCGTACCAATGTCCTCTGACTGGAAGGCAAGAACACTCGATAATTGTGGGGTGTAGCAGTGTACTCCACAAGTATCCCTAACTCAGCTGTTGGATCTAGCTTCTTCCGGGCATCTTTGGTCACATAGCAATAAATCGATGATCCAAAGATCCTGAAGTGATTCACATCTGGTCTCTTCTTGGAAAAGGCCTCCACTGGTGTCTTCATTCCTAGTATACGATGCAGGCTTCTATTCTGCAAGTATATTTTTGTATTTCATGCCTTAGCCCTTGGTCATACAGCATTTCCCGAGCTGCTCCCACAATCGATATGTTCTTCCTTTCGACCACCCCATTCTACCGTGGGTTATGGGGTTCCTTCAACTCCTGTTTAATTCCTTTTGCTGCATAGAAGTCCTTAAACTGTTGGGAGACATACTCTCCACCATTTTCGCTTCACAAGGCCCTTATTTTCTTTCTAGATTCTTTCTCTGCCAAGGCTTTGAACTCACAAAACCTTGAGAAGGTTTGATCCTTCTTCTGCATGAATTAGATCCAACATATATGAGAAAAATCATCAATAAAAATAACATAGTACCTTTGTTTAGCAGTGGAGGCTGTAGAGAATGGTCCACACACATCTATATGAACTCGCCCCAGGATTGCTCCAGCTCTACTGTCTCGATCCTGAAAGGAAGATTTTGCATACTTACCCAAGGTACAACCTTTGCATGTATCCATTTTCTCCAGTTTTCCCTTGGGAAGTCTGGTAGAGATCTACTGCATGATCTTCAAGGCCCCATGGTGAAAGTGGCCCAATCTTCTATGCCATAGCTCGCCAACATCTTGGCTCTTCACCAACTCTACTTTGGAACTCAATGCAGCATAGTCATCAAACTCCAACTTATAGAGATTCTTTACTCAAATCCCAATCCTCTTGGTCTGTCCAGTGCTGATATGCCTCAGGAATGCCTTTCCTTTACTAAAGACTACATCATAGCCTTTGTCTTCCAGCATAGTGACAAACACAAGATTCTTCTTCAGACCAGACACATACTTTACATCAATCAGGGTGAGAGGAGCTCCATGCTCCCTCTAAAACACAACCATACCTTCAGCTAAAACATGGTACTTTCCATCATTGCCCATCTCGATCTGCATTTGGAGGTCCTTCTCCTCCAAGGTACTGAAAAGATTCTTGTTGCCGATCATGTGGAATGAAGCTCCACTGTCTAGGTATCAAACACACCCCACCATCGATGAAACCATGCATGCGATGAGGGTGAAATCCAATTAGAACTATGATGCCAGTGCTTCACCATCTGATCCTTTCGAGGATCCCTTCTTGGATTTCTTCTGTGGACAATTTGTAGCATAATGGCCCACCTCATGACAATGAAAGCATCACACTTTCAATTTGTCAATCTTCTTCCCACCATGGGAAGAACTGGATTTGGAATGGGACGCCTTCCCTTTCCCTTTCCTCTCCTTACTCGCTAAGGCTAGATTTTCTTCATCATCTTGCTTTGATGAAGATCATCTCTAGTGCTTCTTCTTATCTCCTCCTGCATAAGATCCGACCAAAGTCGTTCCTAATCTGGCAGTTTCTCTCTTCCATTTACCGAGTCTTGGTAGATATGCCAGCTCTTAGGAAGACCGAGGAGAGAAATATTCTCCATGTCCTTATCGACTGTTGTGATCCCTACACTTCCAATCTCATCCCTGCAGGTGGTGAGCTTGTTCAGATATGTAGAGATTGTGTCACCCTTTTCACACTTGATTTTCCAAATCTTGTCTTTCAACGCCAGCTTCCTCTGATCATTTTTGTTCTGATATAGATCCTTCAATGTTTTCCACATTGAAAACGATGTCTCCTTCCCATGGAGACTCGAGACAATGTGGTCTCGAACTCCCTCCAAAAGGATCATCCTTGCTCTAGCCACACATTTCTTCCATTCTACCAATTCTTGGGCATTAGAAGTTGCTAGCTTGGGGACTTCTTGATCAATGAAGTCCTTCAAACCGTTTTCCTCTAATACCGCTTCCATGTGATCCTTCTAGGCTATATAATTCGAGCTGCCATCAAGGGCATACTCGAGTCTTAAACCGTTGAACACCATTGGTGAAATTTGAGATGTGATAAGAATTCGATTTCTATAATCAGGAACTTCAAACTTCGAACTTCTCCCTTCTTTGTATACTGTTCTTCGCTTTGATCACCTTTGCTCTGATACCATGTAGAGTTTCCCGCTGTAGATCACTAGATAATGCAATATACTAAAGCAAAATACTTGATCTACTTCTACAAACAAACTTGCGTAAGCTTAATCAATTTTGAGCAAGATCAAATAGAACACATATAACAGAAAATGAGAAATCAATCACACATGAACACATAAGAATACTCTGGGGAAAGCCTTAGCTAAAAACCCCGATATTTGTATTATCATACAAGTGGAAATATGTCCGGATTACATAAAGCTTTAGCTCACAAGCTATCCAGCTCTCAGTACAGTCTCTCAATGCTGCTCATAGAATGAATAGACACAACATATGCCTTCCCCCAGTCCTCCAAGCCTCCTATTTCCTTGCACAGTTTCTCCTGGGTCCTTTGGCTGCCACCTATGTGAATTGACCTCTCACACAACTCACCAAACTCCGAAGTAACTACATAATCTCCAAGGAATGAATTCCTTCTTGATCAGGTGCTCATGTCCTAAGTGTCATAAAATGCTCAAAATTTAAAGTGCTTAGAACTAGTTCAAAGTTGAACGACTGGAAAGTGCTCATCTTCCCAATTCCGGCGCCACAAACGGTTCGAAAAACGGTCGCCGTATGAGGAAGTTATGGCAAAAAGAAGAATTTGTTGATAACAGTTATGCACTTTACCGTTAGGCCACGGGGGCATGTGTTGATAAAAGGGCGGAAAAAGTCTTATTTAATGTTTAACATTCTGTTGGGCGGGGCCCAAAGGGGGCCAGCCCCCCTTTCATATGACCACGACCCAGAACCAAGGGCTTAAGCCCCAACCGCCAGCCCAAACCGCCAGCACGAACTCCGAGATAAACCACAGCAATAAATGTAACTGCAGTCTTTTGGCGGAAATTCTGGCAGGAGCGCCAAAATTGGCGAGCCTAACTGGACATTAACTAAAGTTAGCTAGAGTTCTTTTAGGCTAAACTAGAGGGGATCCTTAAATGGCCATAACTTTGGCTAGGAAAGGCGGTTTTGGACGAATTTTTTTATTTATTTTTTATTTTTATTTTTTATTTTGGGTATTTTCGACCTTCTGAAGCCATTGGTGTAGGTATTACAGCCATATGAGGTCATTTGCAGAGGTTTTGGAGCCGTGAAAGTTCTAGGAGCTACCAAGGCCCAGTATTGTGAAGACTGTATAGGGTTGCAGGTATCCATTGGAGGTGATCCAATAGTCAATCCTGAAGGATTCAAGTGTTTTGAATCCATTTTTACCATCTATTTCACCTGTAGATGCTTCTATTTAGCTGTATTTTCAATTTGAGCATTTAATGAAAACAAGGACAAGCCCATCTGGGAGCTTTGGACCCAGCAGACGTAGCCCAGGAGGGGTGAACTGCTTTATCAACTTCTTTTGCATCTGTGGTTGAGTTATTTTGCAGAACAAATTCGTTTTAGTGTGTTAAACAGTAAAAGGAAATAAATCTGCTATGCTTAAATGGGTAATGAACAACTGAAAATTTCATTTGTTTTCTTTCTGCAAGACATGGAAATCTTTTAAACATGTATAATTCTGAATTGAATACCTTGCAAACAAATTACAAGTAGTTTCAAATTCAGATCAAGTTGGTATCAGAGCTCAAGGTTTTGTGCAAAGATCTTCTAACTGTCTTTCAAGTATTGATGCTTACCAGGTTGAAACTTAAAAGAGGGGAAGGACAGTTGACTAGAGAACGAGAGAATCCTCAGTCAAGGAAGGCCAGAGAGCCATCACCTCCACCTTCCATTTCACCCTCAAGAGTCTCAGCAGAAGTTTCAAGGATGTCTGAACATGAAGGGGAAATTCCTACAGAGATAGATCCAAAAGAAGAAGAAAGAGTTTTCAGAAAGGCTTTCTTGGACCTCACTGAAATGGTAAGGATATTGTACCAAGAAAGAAATGAGAAATTGGCCGGAGAAGGGTCCAAACATCCACATGAAGGAGAGGGCTCTTCAGGAGGTAAGAAGGATGATGATCATTCCAAGAAAGGACATGGAGGAAATGGTGATCCACCACCCCCATCTTCACCTTCTTCCTCTTCATCCTCGTCTTCTTCTGTTCATAAGCATAGATCCTCTGGAAAAAGTCCTTTTTTGAAGCTTGATGTAAAATTTGAATTACCTATGTTTAATGGTGAAGTGAATGTAGAAAAGCTTGACAACTGGATTAGGCAGTTGGAAGTTTACTCGAGGATCCAAAATATGCATGATGATGCCACAAAGATTCAGTTGGATTCTTTGAGAATGGATGGAGCAGCATTGGTCTGGTGGGAGGCCAAGACTAAAGAGGAGATCAAGAAATTTGGTAAGGTTACCTTAACATGGCCTGAATTTCTGTTAGCCATTAAAAAACAGTTTTATCCTCTTGCTCACATGCAGAAAGCCATTATGAATTGGCAAAATTTCAGAAAACTTAAGGGTCAGAGTGTCCAAGACTACACCCAAGAATTCAGGAGAAGAGCTCTCTTTTTAGGGGTAGATTTACAGACCCAGGAGACCTTGCTGAAATACACTGGTGGCTTGCATAGCTACCTTAGACACACCATCTTGATGTTTAACCCTACTAGCCTGGACGAGGTTTGTGTCCAAGCTACCCATTTAGAGGCAAGGGGAAAAAACACATTTGAAGAGGGGAGAAACAAGCCCCCTAAGGGGAAAAACAAAGAGAAAACCTCCAAGGGAAAGGGCAAAAAGAATGCATCTGTCAAACAGGAGAGTGAGAAAGTGATCTGTAAACACTGTTCTAAACCAGGTCATGAGAAGAAAAACTGTTGGAAATTACATCCTGAAAAAAGACCTCAATCTAACAAATCCAAAGGGAAACAAAAAACTGCTGCTACTACATCTACCCCTCAGGATTTAGGGGATGATTCAGGTGATGAAACCAAAATTGCAGCCATGGGTTTGAAAAACTTGAAGGGAAAAGAAATTGAAACTCAAGCCAGCACTAGTACCTCAAACTGCCATGTACAAGCTCCTAATGAGGAAGAAAGAATTGAACTGTTTCATGTGAGGGTGATTTCAAAACATACTAAAATTGACACAATTTTTGATAGTGGGTCACAAGAAAACCTTATATCAGAGGACTTGGTCAAGCAGCTTAAACTTGAGACCGTTCCACATCCGAAGCCATATCCACTTGGATGGACTTGCAAGGATGCAAATTTACAAGTTTCAAGAAAGTGCACATTGCGCTTTGCAATTACTGCACATTTTATTGACATAGTTGAACTTGATGTGGTACCTTTTGATATAGCAGGAATTGTTTTGGGAAGTCCTTACTTGTTTGACAGGAAAGCTATCTTTCATCGCCATGAAAACAAATATCATCTTTTCAAAGATGGAAAGGAGTTCATTGTTAGAGCTCATCACAAGAAGACAAATATAGCGATGGTGAATGCAGGACAGGTAAAAAGGCTGGTCAATTCAAGTAAGAATTTTGTTCTTCTTTTGATTAAGCCCAAGGTTGATGTGAATCATGAGTCATTTGACAATTGTGATCCAAAACATAAATCAGATCTGTATGATGTTGTTGATGCATATCATGAGATGTTTCAGGAGCCAACAGGTCCTAAGAGGGAGATTCAGCATGAAATCCATTTGCATCCAGATTGTCCTCTTCCAAACATAGGCATGTACCGCATGTCTATTATGGAGAATGCTGAAATAAAGAAGCAAATCAAGGACTTGTTGGACAAGGGTTTCATAAGGCCAAGTACTTCGCCATGTGGGTCACCGATTGTATTGATTCCAAAGAAAGATGACATTTGGCGTATGTGTGTTGATTTCGGGGCCTTGAACAAGATAACGGTAAAGAATCGTTACCCACTCCCAAGGATAGATGATTTGTTAGACCAGCTGAAAGATGCTCGATATTTCACTAAGCTAGACTTGCGCAGTGGATATCATCAAGTAAGAATTGAAGAAAGTGACATTTGGAAGACAACCTTTAAAACCAAACAAGGACTCTTTGAGTGGCTTGTGATGTCGTTTGGTTTGTGCAATACACCTGCAACTTTCATGCGGGTAATGGATGATGTCTTGCGTCCTTTCTTGATGATTTCATTATTTTCTACTTAGATGACGTCTTAATTTTCAGCAAGTCTAGAGAAGATCATGTCATACATGTTAGGAAAGTACTTGATGTTTTGAAGAAGAATCAATTATTTCTTAAAATGTCAAAGTGTGAATTTGGAAAGACTTCTTTGGTTTATTTGGGACACATAGTAGGAGGAGGTGCTTTGAGAATTGATCCTGCTAAGATTGAGGCTATTGTGAAGTGGCCTACTCCCAAATCCATAACAGAGGTAAGAAGTTTTTTGGGTGCAGCTCAATATTGGAGGAAGTTTATCTCTAACTTCTCTTCTATAGCAGCTCCTATGCATGCAGTGACAAGTGTGAAGCATGCTTTCCAATGGGGAGGCAAGCAGCAAAGAGCTTTCGAATCTTTGAAAGAGAAGATTAGTTCAGCTCCAGTCCTTGCATTACCGGATTTGAGACAGCCATTTGAGATACAAACTGATGCTAGTGATTATGCTATGGGTGCAGTTCTTCTACAACATGGTAAGCCTATTGCTTTTCATTTTGAAACTTTTAATGGTGCTGTTGTAAATTATCCTACATATGATAAGGAGATGTATGCGTTGGTACAAAGCGTCAAAAAGTGGAAACACTATTTGATGGGCAAAGAAACTGTTATACATACTGACCATCAACCCTTACAGTACTTGCAATCACAAAGCAAGTTACAACAGTCACGACACTTCAGATGGATGGGCTTCTTGCAACAGTTCCATTTGGTAATAAGGTACAAGAAAGGTACTTTGAATAAGGTTGCTGATATGCTTTCAAGGCCTATTATTGGTGCTGTTACTTTACTTAAGAATGATTCCATTGTACATGATAGTTACATAGAACAATATGCATCTCATGATGACTTTAAAGATGTGTATGCTAACTTGAGTAAAGGGAATCATGTAGAGGAAAATGACTATCACATGCATAACAATTTGCTGTTTCATTTGGGAAAGTTGTGTATACCACAGGGGGAGAGGATAAATGTCATAAGAGAAGCTCATTCTTCTCTTATTGCTGGCCATTTTGGTGTGAGCAAAATAGTTGCACATCTACAGAGGTATTGCTATTGGCCTCGCATGGTAGATTCTGTTTCAAGGTTCATAAGAGGATGTTCATTATGTGCTACAAGCAAGCCTAGCAATAGGAAGCTTGGTTTGTATACTCCTTTTCCGGTACCTTCTAGACCATGGGAGAGCATCTCTATGGATTTTGTAGGAGGTTTGCCAAAATCTAGAAAGCAACATGATTATTTATATGTAGTAGTTGATCGTTTCAGCAAAATGTGTATA
Source organism: Pinus tabuliformis (assembly GCA_031772625.1). NCBI lineage: Eukaryota > Viridiplantae > Streptophyta > Pinopsida > Pinales > Pinaceae > Pinus > Pinus tabuliformis. The sequence goes on along the minus strand of CM062813.1, from coordinate 796,397,707 downwards.
CTTATGCCTTGTAAGAAAACTATAACTGCTGAACAAACTACAAAATTATTTTTTCATCATGTATGGATTCACTTTGGTTTGCCTACTTCCATTATTAGTGACAGGGATTCCAGATTTGTGGGGAATTTTTGGTCCAACCTATGGGAGATGATGGACACAAAGTTGAAGAAAAGTATTGCTTTCCATCCGCAAACAGATGGACAAACCGAAGTTGTGAACAGAACCATTGTGCACCTCTTGAGAGGTTATTGCAGCAAGCATCCCAAGCTTTGGAATGAACATTTGCACTACATACAGCATGCTTACAATCGTGCCAAGCACTCTTCCACAAACACCTCACCGTTTGAAGCTTGTTTTGGTTACTTGCCAAAATCACCTCTTGATTTCATTCTTGAGAAAGATGTTGCCATTGAGGGACATAGTGATATTGAAAAAGCTCGTTCATTCATTGAAAGAATTCAGCAAATACATCAGCAAATTCAAGAACAGCTTGAGAAGAGTCAAGACAAGTACAAGGAAAGACACGACAAGCATAGAGTTGATCACAAGTTTCAAGAAGGGGATGAGGTATGGCTGTACATTAGTAAGGAAAGGATGCAAGGAGAAGGTAAAAAGCTGAAGCCTATTCATTATGGTCCATTCAAAATCCTCAAGAAGGTTGGAAATAATGCTTTTCAATTAGATTTTCCTTCCTACATGCAAATGTATTATGTTGTCAATGTGGAGAACTTACGTTTGTATGAACCTCCTTTGATTGCTGATCATGAAAATGTTGTTTAGTTGCCATCTATAGAATATTTCTCACCAGAATTCTTAGATGAGCTGAAAGAAGATACAATCCTTGACAGAAGGACACGCACTTCAAGAAGGGGTAGTGTAGATTATGTTTGGGTTGGTTTCAAAGGCAGCAAAATGAACAAGGAAAAGTGGATGGAGGTGGACAGAGTGAGGGAGATGTACCCTCACCTCTTTAACAGGTAGTTGAAGGCTTTTGGGGTCCAAAAGCTTCCCAATGGGGAGGCATGATCAGGTGCTCATGTCCTAAGTGTTGTAAAATGCTCAAAATTTAAAGTGCTCAGAACTAGTTCAAATTTGAATGACTAGAAAGTGCTCGTCTTCCTGATTTTGGTGCCACAAACGGTTCGAAAAACGGTCGCCGTATGAGGAAGTTATGGCAAAAAGAAGAATTTGTCAATAATATTGGAAATTTTAATTTTTGAAAAAAATTAAAAAAGGAATATTCCGCCGAATATTCCTTGGAATATTCTAGGCAATATTCCCTTTTCAGCAACCAATCACAGGCTGCCACGTGGCCCCGAGATGACGTCAGCAAGCTCATGGGCGGATATAATCAAAATTTTATGGTTAGATTGTGAATCGAACCGCGACCTCATCAATAACAATTATGCACTTTACCATTAGGCCACAAGGGCATGTGTTGATAAAAGGGCGGAAAAAGTCTTATTTAATGTTTAATGTTCTGTTGGGTGGGGCCTGAAGGGGGCCAACCCCCCTTTCATATGACCGCGACCTAGAACCAAGGGCTTAAGCCCCAACCGCCAGCCCAAATCGCCAGCGCGAACTCCGAGATAAACCACAACAATAAATGTAACTGCAATCTTTTGGCGGAAATTCTGGCAGGAGCGCCAAAATTTGCAGGCCCGCCATATTTGGCGGGCCTAACTGGACATTAACTAAAGCTAGTTGGAGTTCTTTTATGCTAAACTGGAGGGGATCATTAAATGGCCATAACTTTGGCTAAGAAAGGCGGTTTTGGACGATTTTTTTTTTGATTTTGGGTATTTTCGACCTTTTGAAGCCATTGGTGCAGGTATTATAGCCATCTGAGGTCATTTGCAAAGGTTTTGGAGCCGTGAAATTTCTAGGAGCCACTAGGGCCCAGTATTGTGAAGACGTATAGGGTTGCAGGTATCCATTGGAGGTGATCCAATAGTCAATCCTGAAGGATTCAAGTGTTCTGAATCCATTTTTACCATATATTTCACCTGTAGATGCTTCTATTCATCTTTATTTTCAATTTGAGCATTTAATGAAAACAAGGACAAGCCCATTTGGGAGCTTTGGACCCAGCAGACGTAGCCCAGGAGGGGTGAACTGCTTTATCAACTTCTTTTGCATCTGTGGTTGAGTTATTTTGCAGAACACATTCGTTTTAGTGTGTCAAACAGTAAAAGGAAATAAATCTGCTATGCTTAAATGGGTCATGAACAGCTGAAAATTTCATTTGTTTTCTTTCTGCAAGACATGGAAATCTTTTAAACATGTATAATTCTGAATTGAATACCTTGCAAACAAATTACAAGTAGTTTCAAATTCAGATCACTTCTGCATGCAAGAGATATCCTCAATGGAATATTCCTGCAACTGATAGTACACTGTACCATCATTTGATCTCAACTGGGTCTTTGATTGAACTGACATGCATGAGTTATTTATGAGAGAATATTCAGTTATCTAAAGTATAGTAGTTACATGCATGCATGCATTAACTAACTAAACTCACAATCAGTTCCACAAACTGTTGGAACTAATCTAACTGGAATTAACTCAATTAACTGAGCTAACTCATTACAACTCAAAGTACAACTCATCCTGATCACTTTAATTAAGGGATAACTTCCTCAATCAAAGGGAGAACTGTTGCATGTCTTCACATAGACTTCATGTTTGATTTTCTCCAACTAATTAACTCAAGATGAATTAATTAATTATTTTTCAAACAACTGCTAAGATCAAATTCGAATTTTAGTTCTCAATTTTAGTTCAGGGACTAACTAAAATTGGAATGTATCCCAAAACGCTATTTATAGCAATGCTATTTTTAGAACTTCTATATTTAGCATTTCTTGTTGCTATTTTCAACAAAATAATGGTGTCTCGGTGGGCCTAGTGATTAGGTGTGGATTGTGGTAAAGCCTATAGACTAAGAGATATGAAAATTCCTCACGGTGTAGGTGGATAAATCCAGTGGAATCCATGCTTGTTTTGGCATAGTGATCCAGTGTGGATTGCGGTAAAACCTAGTTTCTATTGATGAGGGTGAGGTGGTTTAGCCTCGGGATGCCCTGGTTGGTTCTTTTGATTCGAGTCCCACATTCATGCTTGGAATATGGCATAAGGGTGATTGGCTGAAGAGAGAATTGGCTCAGCAAATCTATGGTCAGGTGGAATGTGGTAGTCCCATACAGAGTTGGCTTTTGCATTCATTAATAAGAGGTTATTTCCTTGGTATCTTATGTGTAAATGTACTAGTTTATATGTGGATTCTATGACTGATGTATCCTTGATATTTCTATTGTTATTATGTTGGTTATAAGCATGTATTATGACAATGATGATGTATGTCTCTCCTCATGTTTTGATTTGTAAATGAATGAAAAATGTATCTATGGCCTAATAGATGATAATGCAACTAACGATATAAGGGAACAATGCTTCTTAGTGAAACTCAGATAAGTATGAGACCCCTATGCTCAACTCTACTGTTAAGACCTGTAGCTTTCATATTTGCGATATGTTTGAGGAAATGCCTATCATGGCTAGTAGGGGTCCAACCTAGTCCTTGCTAATGTTTTTGCAAATGTATATTTGTTCCTGTTGGGACAAGGTCCCCTAAGGTCAATTTTGGGGCAAAAGCCCACGTTTTGGGGCTAAAGGTCCAAGTTTTTGTATGTAAAGTGTAAAGTCTCCACAATTTGTGGTTGCGGAGTGCGTAGATGTAAAGTGTCATAAAAGGGTTTTACCCTTTGTTTATGTAAGTTGTGTCGGCTTTAGAAGATCTACCCATGATCCACAGATCATGGGATTGTATAAAAAAGGAGAGTCTTAGAGAGTATAAGGTAGTTAAGAAAAAGTAAGTCTTGAAGATGAATGTAATGGGTCAGTAGTAGTGAAGAACAAAGAGTCTTAGAGTAGAATAGAGGCTCTGCAGTTGTGTGCGCAGAGGCCTAGAGAAGAGTCCGCAGTTGAGTGTGCGGACCCCTGCAGCTGAGTGTGCAAGGTAGTTTTGAGTCTGTAAGCAAATCTGAAGTATAAATAAAGAGATTGTTCTGAAAATATCTGTGTTCTATCCATTTATTTCTATTATGAATGAATGCATTTATGTTATGATGAATAATGGGTTTATGATTTAATGCTTTATTGATGCACGAATATGTATGTTTTACATTGTTATATGAACGCAAGTAATAATATATGTTTTTGCGAAGAGTATCTTAATACATGCTAAAGATATCAAAAACTTAAGATGATCTAGGTAATAACAGACTTAGGAGTGATTATAGAGGCGTGTAAGTGGTTGATTCTCCTGTTTAGGGTCTGCAAAAGACAGTCGTAGACCTTCGCGAAGGTCTAGAGGCTAGTAAGAGGAAGTTATATCGATAAGCCTCTAGGGCTTATCGATCTGAACAAAAGTAGATAAAGGGTATACAATGACATCATAACCATCTCTGGGTGTGGAAACTTGGTTCCAGTATCCCCCGCGATTGACAAAAGAACAGTGGTTGGATAGATATCTATACACAGAGATACATGAAATTTTCTTCTGTTCCTTCCCGGTTGAATTATATGAGTGGATCGCTAAATTGGCAGACAACCAAGGAAGGTGGAGGCTTGACGACCCAATAGTGTGGACCCCGGAGTTAGTGCAGAGATTGGAAGCCTCTAAAGATAAGATCACACGTGTTGTCGATCACTGGCTTGATTGTATCATACGAGGATTTGTGACAGAGTTCACGGTCGATACCTCAATTAGCTACAATGAAGTAGAGCGACGCTTCTTCAAAGGACCATGAGGTAAGTATTTAAGGTCTTTGAATACTTGGATTAAAATTCTCTTGTGTGAAAAGCGGGTTATGCAATTACCTTGATGTTTGGAGCTACGAAAAGTGGAAAGTTATTCAGGGATAGAAAAGGAACAAGACCTAAATATAGCCCACTGATTGAGCCTCCTTTGAGTGATGATGAAGAAGCAGCATAGGCTTCCCGATGGTTGCGTTAGCAGACATACAGATTGCACTGAATAAGGAATTCAGTGGGCCTATGTCTGAAGCACATTCAATCGTTGGATTCAAGGAAATCATGATGAAGCCTAGCGAGACACCCTGGGAGTTGGATCGGATTGAAATGAAAGATCCATGAAGGTAGCATGAATCTTACGGATGGGCAGCACCATAAATGGTTTGTGGCTTCACTCTTGCCTCATCTAAGGGTTGCTTTATCATAGCAAAAGATTGGGACCCAGGTGGAGGCCTTGGAGATTGCAATGAGATTACATGAGACACCAATTCAAGATGTTGCTTTGGGAGTTCAGCAGATTCACGCGGAGTTGCAGAACCTTTTCCTAGAATTCCAAAGTCTGAAGAAGGATAGAGCAAATCGGTCAGAGGTGCGCAAAGAGGTTTGGTGTTTGAAATGTAAGATTCAAGGGCATGATAAATATCATTGCCCTGTCTTCGCGAATTATGTTGCAGGAGGAGGGTCGATGCCTCTGAGGCCGGAAGCTCAAACAGGGCCAAGTGCAGGGCCCGCACTGTAGGGCCTGCACTGTGGTGTGCTATCTGTCAGGTAGCTAGAAAACATGCAACAGATAATTGCCACTTGTTGCAGAAATTTGTACAGACACCGCAACATCTCTTCTGCAACTTCTGCCAATCAGTAGGCCATGATGAGTGCAATTGTTGTAGTCATGAGTTAATGATGGAGAGAATGCCCACATATTGAATACAGACATAAACTCGGCCTTTAGATCAAGGCGTTGGGGGGGCGCAAGAAGAATATCAGGGGCGTGGACGAGGCCGAGGTGGAGGAGGACCTGCGAGAGGTCAGGGCCAAGTTATTTGCTACAATTGTGGAGGTCCAGGACACTATGCACGAGAATGCATGAACCCGACGCACCTGTCTTGCTGATATTGTACCCAGTTTGACCGCGTGACAGAAGATTGCCCTGTATTAATAGCTAAGATGCACGAAAAGGGGAAACAGCGTCAGCAGCCTACGCAAAACTTACAGATGATGAGGGCTAAACCCTGTGAAGAGGAACCCAATGTGAATATTGTACTACGAAGTGGAATGAAAACTGGCGAAGATAAGGGAAAGTGGCCTGAAGAAGGTGAATGGGTCTATAAAGCTCTAGAAAAGGAGGTTGGCTTTGATTTGGAGCATGCGAAGGAAACCTTCATGGAAGTAAAGAAAAGCTTCGCTGAGGCTTATACCTCAGGAAGTCAGGATAAGCAGTCTGAAGAAATGGACCCATCCATGCTTACTACATTTTTTGAGACCTGTATGAAGCTGCTATGCGATAGCAAGGCCGTAAAGGGATTAAAGGAGTTGATCAATAAATGTGCTAGTAATGCTCGTGAGTGACCGCACGTGGTCAGGAAAATTGGTAAGCATAAGGCTAGAACGGGGCATGAGATGAGGCTCACCATGCAAATAGGAGAGTATGAAATGGACCAAGTTAGTTTGGATCTTGGGTCAAATGCAAATGTTCTATTGAAACATACATGGGAGAGAATGGGGAGACCTGCACTGCAGTGGTATCCTATTCAATTGAGGGTGGCAAATCAACAAACGATTATCCCCATGGGAAGATTGCATGGAGTAATTGTCGATATTGAAGATGCGAGCACGTTGGCAGACTTCGAAGTGATAGAGATTGTCGATGACAACAATCCCTACCCCGCACTCCTTGGGATCAACTGGGCTATCAAAATGAAGGGGGTGATCAGTTTGAATAAGTGGATGATGTCATTTGAAAGAAAATTTCTCCGCGTAGTAGTACTGTTGGACCCTGCAGAATGATCGTGCTATACTGAACCAGTCCGCGATTATGAAAGTGACGATGATTTGGACCAAATTTATAAGTTAATGGCATGAGATCAAGATTAGGTGAATCCGATAGAAAATGGAAATATTGCATGGGACTACAAAAGCTCCTGCACATCAGATTCAGATGAGTAATTGGAACACTGATAGAATAGATTGCACGAAGTGTCTACGCTACGATGTAACGTGATGAACAAATCGCTGCGCTGTGTATCGTTGGAGGTAAGAAGTCTACCTTACTAGGATGGTTTACTTGACATTGATAAATTTTTGGATGCATTTGAAATCGAAGTGCCAGAGAAGCATCACTTCTGAGCCTTGGACTTGGTGCTGCGTGCCACGCCTGCAAGATGGTGGGGTATGCATAAGGAAAATTTCAATGGATGGCACGAATACATAAGAATGATGAGGGTGCGGTTTCATCGCCCAAAGGTGCGATTGGCAGAGAAATACAATGGAAGGAGTGATCTGCGCGATCACTTAGCAAAATGGACCAATGCCTATGGACCAAAACCACAACTGGAGTGGGTGCATCTGTTCTGTCACACCTTGGATGTAATACCTATGAATTGGTACTTTGAGACAGAGCTCCGCCATGGCATGAACGAATGGGATATTCTGAAACAAGGATTCTTGATGACATTCAACTTTGAAGATGGATTCGAGTGCATTGATGAGACACTGTAGGAGGTTAAGGCAACGATCTTCTGAATCCCACAAGATCCCTTGGATTTGATTCAACCAGATTGGACCACCCAGCTATGCCATGCGCTGGAGTGCTATAATGTGACTACTGAAGAAGAAGAGGATGATCCAAGGAACATTACTATCCCAAATATAGAAGGTCACTGCGAAGTGGAGGGGCCGTAGATAGAGAATCCTGGTATCACCGCACCATTGAAAATAAGACAAGTCAACATTGGGACAAATGTGGAGTTGAAGTTTCCGAAGATAGGGGATTACTGGGATGATGCTATGGTGGATAGGGTTGCTGAGTTGCTCCGTGAGTATTAGGATTTGTTCCCTACGAAATTTTTAGACCTGAAAGGGATTATAGGCGATTTAGGGGTGATGAGGATAACATTGAAACCAGATGTGAAGCTTGTGAAATAGAGGCCATATCACCTCAATCCTAAGTACAAAGAAAGGGTCCACTTAGAATTAGACAAAATGTTGGCAGCAGGAATCATTGAACCAATGGAGGAGTCTAATTGGGTCAGTCCGATCGTAGTTCAGGAAAAGAAGCAGAAAGATGAAATAAGGATCTGCGTAGATCTCAGGAAGCTGAATGATGCTTGTGTGCATGATCCTTTTCCAACTCCGTTCACCGATGAAGTGTTGGATAATGTAGGAGGACAGGAAGCATATTCATTCACTGATGGGTTCTCGAGCTATCATCAGATCAATATCGCACTGAAGATAGGAGTAAGACGACCTTCACAACTGAATGGGGATGCTTTCAGTATATTGTAAGGCCTTTTTCCCTGAAGAACGTGCCAACGATATTTTCGCGCATATTCATTGTGGCGTTCAAGGACTTCATTCGCAAGTTTTTGGAGGTACACTTTGACGACTAGACAGTGTTTGGACTGGTGAAGCGCCATGTAGCTAGTCTATGCTTGATGCTGGATACATGCCGGAGGTATCAGATCACGCTAAATTTGAAGAAATGTTTGTTATGTGTTCCCTTTAGAATCTTGCTGGGTCATGTAGTATGCAGACAAGGATTAATGGTGGATCCAGCTAAGATTGCGGTTATAATCAATTTGGAGGCGTCAAGAAGTGTTAAACAACTATGCGCAACGTTTGGGCATACTGGTTATTATCGAAATTTCATCGAGAGTTATGCTCAGATTACAATGCTGATGGAAAAACTGTTGAGGAAGGATGCTACATTCTATTGGAATGAAGAATGTCAACGAATCTTGGATGAGTTAAAAGAAAAGATGGTCATTGCATTGATCCTAGGCTTGCCAGATTGGAAGAAGGAATTTCATGTGCATGTGGATGCGCCATGTATTGCACTGGGAGCAGTACTGACACAGGTCAGTGAGGGAGAGTTGGATCACCCTATCGCGTTTGCAAGTAGGAAGTTATCTAAGGTTGAGAAGAATTATTCGACGACAGAGCGTGAAGGTTTGGCTATGGTGTACACACTCCAGAAGTTCAGACACTACTTGCTAGGCAGACACTTTAAGATGTATATAGACCATTCTGCATTAAAGTACCTAGTCAAAAAGCTTATGTTGGGGGGGGATATGCAAATGAATATTTCTATTTCAGGAATACGATTTCGAAGTCATTGTGAAGCCAGGGTGATTGAATGCAGGACTAGATCATCTGTCGCACATTGAAATAGGTGAGGAGCCCACTAATTTGGAGGAAGGAATGCATGATGCACAACTCTTTGCAGTGTGCATAGCAGATAATAATTTTGTAGACATCATACACTTTCTGACTAAAGGAATGGCTCCTAAAGGGTACACCGGCGAACAAACGAAGGAATTGGTGGTGTGTGCAACAAATTTTTCTGTTATTGCAGGTCACTTGTATAAGATGGGAGCAGATGAGATATTGTGACATTATGTGCCTGAGTTTGAATGAAGCAACATCCTAGACGATGCTCATGGAGGGGTTGCAGGAGGCCATTATGCAAGAAAAGGAATAGCGCATAAGATTTTATGCGCTGGGTTGTGGTGGCTGACATTGCATAAGTATTCCACAAATTATTGTAGGGCATGTGATGCATGTTAAGGGATTGGAATGCTATTACGGAGGGATGATCTGCCTATGAATCCGCAAGTGTCATTGTAGCCATTTGAAATATTGGCAATTGATTTTGTAGGACTGATTCAATTCGGCCTCCAGGAAAGAAGACAGGTCTGTGGTATATCATCGCCTTGATTGAGTATTTGGTTAGATGGGAAGAGGTGCAACCTGTAAAGGATTGTACAGGGGCAACATCAACGAAGTTCCTATTTGAATATGTGCTGAATAGGTTTGGTTTCCCGAAGATTTTGATGAGCGATTGCGGTACACATTTCCTTAATGAAACTATCAATGTGCTGACGGAGGAATTCCAAGTTTATCATCAAAATAGCACGCCATATCACCCTTAGGCTAATGGGACGATGGAAGTGTTTAATAAGATATTGGAGAACACACTGAAAAAGGTTTGCAATGCATAGAGGAATGATTGGGACATGCACATACCAGCGGTGTTATGGGCTTATAGAACTACTTGTAAGAAGCTGACTGGACAAACACCTTTTCAACTGGTCTATGGCATAGAAGCTGAGATGTTGATGGAGTGCATTGTGCCTAGTATACAGATAGTGGCTTTCACAGGAATGGCAGACCACAGAGCTTTAGAAGAAATGCTCACATAGCTGACAGGGCTAGAGGAAGATAGATTCTTGGCTAGATTCCATCAACGAGTTCAAAAGGAGCGTGAAAAGGCATGGCACGATCAGCACATAAAACTGCACACCTTCAAGGTAAACGATTTAGTTTTATTATATGACAACAAGTTTGATAAATTTCCAGGAAAATTTCAGATGCATTGGCTTGGGTGATATGTGATCAAGGAGATTACTGATGGTGGGGCAGTTCAGCTCGTGAAATTGAATGGAGATCCACTTCCTGGAAAGGTAAATGGAAACCGATTGAAGCTATACATCGGGGATCCGTCCAGATGACTATATGATGGTATCACACTCTTAGCGCTCTAGGCAGCTGTAAGGAGGTGCGGGACTATAAACTACCCTTCCTAGGTTGTAGAGCTACACAATGAGGGGCTTGTGCAGGACAAACGGGTGTCACAAAGTCAGTGGATGCGTGAAGGGAGTTGCGCTATAAGATGAGAGACTGGGCAATGTAGCTAGAAATTGACCGTTACCGTCACTGTTATTTGACAGTGAGAAAACGGCTAAGAGGAGGGGGGGGCAACATTTAAGGCTGAATTTAAGAGCAAGATCTTTGAAAATCTACCGCCAATCTAACATTTATGAGCGGATTTTGGGGGGAATGGCTGAATTTAAATTCAAACTTGCCTATAAATTACAGATGGCCACCCAATGAGAGACACTTTGCATTCTGATAGTTTATATGTCACATTGTCTAGTGTGCATGAGTCGGGTGTTCTTTGACGATTTGGTGGCTAGTTCTATGTTTGACAGGTTACCTGAGGCAACGTAACAGTTCATTAATAGCTTCATGTCTGAACCCGTGGAAACTACAAGTGCTGGAGGGTTTATTTCCTCTAAGGGAGCTACCCTCGAGGTCGTAAGTGTGGAGGCGCTCGCAACAGTGCCAAAATCGCTGAGTTCGCCTAGGCCGAAGCCTACGCCAGTAGGAGAGGCTCCCAAGATGAAGAAGGATAAACAAAAGAAGTTGCTGCTGTTGTGCGAGTCACCAAGGAAACATTAGAGAAAAGAATAGCCAACTACGTTGGAAAAGGGAAAAGTGGTCGACCTGGAGGGCGAAGAGGGCACATAGGACATTGATATTGAGGGAGTTCACCCCATTTCGAAACTACCAGAATACCTCCCTCCGCGCCAGGGAAAGGTGAAGGTCCCAAAGGACCCAGAACAGAAGTGGTATGAATTACCATATCTCGCGACGGATGATGCAATTGCAGCAATCCTCAAGCATTGGCTAGTAGATTGGCACACAACATCAGATTTGTCAGCCAGGACTAGTAAGTCCATGGAAAAGTAGAAAAAATAAGCGACCCCCTTAAAAGTTTAGTGGTTGGCTGAAAGAGAAAGAAGGAGACTGAGGAGAAGGTACACGCAAAAGCGGAGAACATTGCCAAGGAACAGGAGGAAGAGCGCGACTCTAATAGAAGTAAAAAATCTCCTTCACTACAGATAGAGGAAGAAGAGAAATCAGGACAAGGCAGTGGAGATCTAGAAAGCACTCCCTTTCAGGTGAAGTGGAACAGGGAACAGGAAAAAGAAGGACTACGGAAGAAGACCAAGGCCACTAAGTCGTCGCTAGACCTGATCACCTTGACAGAGGGTGACTTGGATGAAATTGGAGACAAGGTAAGGGATACAACAATGAAACTGCTACAATAGTTTGAACAGTAGCAGAAGTAAGCATAAGTGCCATTCAGACGTGTTTGCACAAGCTGCAGATCCAAGCCACTAAAATGTAGACTGGTGTAGGGCAGAGCAACGTGGCCTCAACTAGTTTAGTGCCAGGGACAATGGCAGTGACATAGTTGGTTCACTATTTGGATCTTTAGGCAATCATGCTACCTTATGGAGCCTTGATCCTGGAGGTGGATGCTAAAAAGGTTACAGTCACCGCTTTGAGGAATGTTGGACTAAAGTTGGCGACGCTCCCTAGCAAATTCCTTCACACACTACAAGAAGATGTGATTGAAGAGCTTAAAGCCCGAGAGAAGTGCACTACGCATGATCAGTGAGCAAAAAATCAACAATGAATAGATATTCATTGAGAAGAAAACTATGCTAGAAGCCTAGAAGAAGGTGCAGGAGAAGAATGAGCACACCGCCATGATAGTAGCCGAAGCATGCAGAACCATTCTGGAACTGCATATCCCAGAAGAAGCACTGGTGGAAGCCAAGATTTGGAAGTTGGTTGCAGGCATGCACGATGCGAAGAGTGAGATGGAAAAGGTTCAGTTTGAGCTGAATCTAAAAATTACAGAGCTTGAGTTGAAGACACAACCTTCAACTCCACCAGAAGTCAAAGAATAGTGTGAAGCTACTATGAGGGATGGAGTCGCTGCAGTAGATGTCGCGGTGGCAGAATGCACTGCACTCTTCGAGCAGTCTATGGAGCTAATCACAAGTTTACAGGAAGATCCTAACTTGCAGAGGTTGAACATAGAGGCCCGGGAACTGCAACAACAATATGACGAGGCAAAGGCGACAAAACACACCATCATTGTCATGCAGAGATTGGAAAAGTTGCAGGAGGCAGTCCTAAAGGCCGGATTTAGGCCTTAGATAGATGAGGCCTATATGATCTCTGCTACCATTGGGGAGAAGTTGGCCAGCCTGTAGAGATCATAGCAGAAGATCTAGGAAGATAGCGTAGGACCAACAACCGGGCAACTGGTGGAGTAGGTCAAGCAGGCAGCTACGCATTACACAACTGAAGTTGCAGTAGCGCAAGTGGAGTTGGGAGGACTTCATAATAAGATATCCGCGCTAGAAAAGTGACTCGGGGGAAAGTCACGATCTTTGTGTTGAGGGCCTGTTGGGACAGGGTTCCGTAAGGTCAATTTTAGGGAAAAAATCCAAGTTTTGGGGCTGAAAGCCCAAGTTTTTGTATGTAAAGTGTAAAGTCTCTGCAATTTGTGTTCACGGAGTGTGTAGATGTAAAGTGTCATAAAAGGCTTTACCATTTGTTTATGTAAGTTGTGTCGACTTTAGAAGATCTACTCATGGTCCGCAGACCATGGGATTGTATAAAAAAGGAGAGTCTTAGAGAGTCTAAGGTAGTTTAGAAAAAGTAAGTCTTGAAGATGAACGTAATGGGTCAGTAGTAGTGAAGAGATAAGAGTCTTAGAGTAGAAGAGAGGCTCTGTAGCTATGTACGGAGAGGCCTAGAGTAGAGTCCACAATTGAGTGCGCAGACCCCTGCAACTGAGTGCGCAGGGTAGTTTTGAGTATGTAAGAAAATCTAAAGTATCAATAAAGAGACTGTTCTAAAAATATCTGTGTTCTATCCATTTACTTCTGTTATGAATGAATGCGTTTATGTTATGATGAATAATGGGTTTATGATTTAATTTTGTATTGATGCGTGAATCTGTATGTTTTACATTGTTATATGAATGCAAGTAATAATATATGTTTTTGCGAAGAGTATCTTAATGCATGCTAAAGATATCAGACACTTAAGTCGATCTGGGTAATAATAGACTTAGGAGTGATTACAAAGGCGCGTAAGTGGTTGATTCGCCTATTTAGGGTTTTCAAAAGATAGTCGTAGACCTTCACGAAGGTCTAGAGGCTAATAAGAGGAAGTTATATCGATAAGCACCAAAGGATTATCGATTTGAGCCAAAGCAGATAAAGGGTATAAAACAAAATCATAACCATCTCTAGGTGTGGAAACTTGGTTCCAGCATCCCCCCCTACTACTTTAGGTGAGACTTCAGTCCGCACTCTATGGATTGATGCCGAAAGGGCCAGTGGTGTAGGGATTTGTTTGGATAACTTAACGCTGAACCTGGGTCAGGGCCCCCTAAGCCAACAATTCTGTTGTGAAATTTCATCTCTGAAGGTGTCATTAAGTTCTGGGCAGTGACTTGGGCTTTGGGCCTTCAAAAGTGGCACAAAACCTGGAGTCGCAGGCATAACACTGGCGAAGAAAGTCCTCGAATTCTCACTTTCCCTTGCCATGGGAGCGTTTAGAGCCTCCTAGATGCACCCTTTTCCATATCAAGGGAGTTTCCAGAGGTTTGATGCACTAAAACTTCAGTTGGTTTCAAGGGTTGGTTACCTGAGTGGTTGGGATGGCTCTTGGGAGTTATGTTGTTGATGTGGAAGGTCTATGTGATGTGTTCTACCAGTTCCACTTCCTTAACTAACACATAGGGAGTCGAATCATATCATAGTAACTTCTCATCACATGTTTCCCCTGATTGGCCAGTTACTTGGATAGATGTGGGATGAGAGTGTTACAGAGTGGTATTAGAGAAAGTTCTGCTCTCTTTGGGTGATATCTAGTTTCCATTCTATTTGGGTTATATTTGATACCACAGAGTGGTAACAAAGCATGGTTCAACACTTGGATTGGAAGGGCATAATGTGTTTGTCATAAATGCATGTAGGTAGTGTATGTGCTTGTTATATATGCATAGTAGTGGTCAATGTTATAATTCTGTTTCCATGTAGCAGTTGATGATGTTGTTGTTGGAATGGATTAGTCATGAATGCATGTCAGTTATATATTCATTTGTTATGCATGTTGGTGTCTATATGTTGTTATGCATGCATTTGATTGGTGAAGGTTGTTGTGCATAAGGCCATTGTATGCAATCATGTCATCATGATGCTATTGGTATGTTATGATGCTAATGAGTTGGTTGAGAAAAGTAGGAGATGTAGACCAACAAAGTGAAGTTGGAGCATTGACCTCGAGGCAAGAGCATGTCTTCATACATGTTTGTATGTTGGGCATGCATGTATGTAGGTGAAGGATTGTTATATGCATTATGGTTAGGTGTATGCCTTTCATTCTATTGATGTTATGGTTACATACATGATAGATGCTAGTTGATTAGTGTAGTCATATGCACATGTGTCAGATAGTCATGAATGATAATAACCTATGGTTGTATGCATTGTTGTTCTTGTTTTATGTTAGTTAGCTTGATGATTATGTTATATATCGTTTATGAATATGTTATACGTTAACTTGTGGTTAGCTCAATGATTATGTTATATGTTGTTGATGAGCATGTTATATGTTAACTTATTGTTGTTATATGCTGGTTAACTTAATGATTAGGGTTATAGCATTAATATCTTGATGTTATATGTATCATGCTAAATGGTATTGGCCTATGTACATGGTTAGGGTTATGACATTCAGGTATGAATCAACTTATTTGTGAAGTTATATCATGCTAATCTAGCTTGATTGTTCATACAAGATAGTCTCACCTGTGATACATTAAGGTATGCGTTTGCTTATGTCATCTACTTTGTGCTCAAGTGTTTGATTATGTCTTCTAGTTGATTTATTTAACATTGTATGTGTGCAAGTTGGTTGAATGTTTGATGAATTGCATAATATGATTAAGTGTTCAAATGATCTTGTTTTAAGATGGTCGTACTAACACGTATGTGTTGAGACAACTGATATATACTTGAGTGTAAGTAGGTGATAGTTGTAGCATTATGTATAATGACTAGGAGTTGACTATGGATTATGACATGGTTATTAGTCTTGGTAAAGGTTGATTTAAAATTGATAGATATGATTGTATTGATATTTGGAACATGTTATTGACATATGTGAATAGTTGCAGGAAACATGCTTGGTATTAGGATGACAAGGTAAGTTTATATAACTATCAATTGGGTGATGTGACAATACATAGTAAGACTCAGTTGCAGCAAGGTAAAGGTAAAAGAAAGGAATTGGGTGAGAATTCCTTTGGATATGTTTGGAAACCACAATTCCAGACGAAGGAGTGCTTTGCATACATGAAGTCTTCTTAACCCTAATTTGTTTGAAATTATGTGGGATATGCTATATTCATGGACATATATTTGACAGGTTTAACAACTAGTGTCTAGTTATATCGAGATCTGTCAAGGGAATTGGAGTCCCTTGAGACATGGCACATATGTGTTTAGTGACAAGGTAATGTGATTGGCACAACAAGGTAAGGTAACTAGTATGTTGTTATGTTTATTTATGCACTGAAAATTATGTGTTTATGGAAATATGATGTAGGGGATTGCATATAAAAGAGATTTCCATGAAATCTTGAAGAAGGCTCGAGTTGAGCTTTCCTTGGGAACCATGGAGATTGAGTCATGGTGTTTGTTGTTAGTCTTATTCTTTTGGTATTTTGTGATTTTTTGAATTTGAGTTGCAGTTTTGATTGCGTCTTGTTCATGATCATGCCACTTCGTTTGTGGTGTCGTATTGCTATTTTTTTCATTTTTTATTCTTGGTTGCTTTTTATTCTTGCCTTTTATGTTTGAGAGCCTTGCGAATTGGTTTGTGAAAGAGGAAATTTGATGAAGCTCAGGAATGGATGAATGTAAATTGATAGGTAATGTAAGATTCAGATGAAGTGGGTGCATGTATAAGGGCAGCTAAAGGCAAGAATATGACAGTTGGTTGAGTTGGTTGGGTCCATTGGGATACATGAATGATGGCAGAACAATCATGAGAAAGGTTATAGGAAAGGTAAAGTAAACGGAATTGAGGTGTCAGATGCCTTGGCTATGTTGGGAACTGTTGTTCTCAATATTGTGCATGTTGGGCACGAATAAAGGAAGTTCTCTTAACCTTGGCCTTATGATGTCTAGTAATTATGATGTGATCATGATTGCTTTATGCTAATGTTTATATGCATATATGTATGTATGCACGTTTTTATCTAACAGGGTCATCAGGGATCATGATTGTTTTATGTTGATATTATATATATGTATGTATCTATGTATCTATATCATTGTCCGATAGGGTCATCAAGGATCATTCTTGTGGAATAATGATTGCTTTTTTAGGTGAATGACATGAAGAGGTTCCTGGTCTTACGAGGAATCAATTGGGAAAAGTAGCCCTAACAAATCTATGAGGTCAGTATCATGTGGATATGAAATGATAATATGTTATTATAGTATGTTTATGTTATGGATAGGCTAGGCCAAGGGATACATCAACGAAATGAAATGAGTGTGGTTTTCGGAATGCTGGAACAAGCATGGATAAGACACTCAAAGCAAGGTTTCTTGGTAGAGACAATGTGGTTTTGGATGTGTGGTACTTCTGTTGTGCATATGTTGTATATGTTGTACATGTTGCATTAGTGATGTTGTGTGCATGCAATGCTATCTACATATTGTACTATGCGCATGATGGATATGTAGTGTTGTGTGCATATGGTGCTGTGCCATTTTTGGATATGTGGTGCTGTGTACATATGGTGCTATGTACATGTTGTATATGCAATTCTATGTACATATGGTTTTGTGTGAATGTTGTGCATATGGTACCATGTATATATGGTGTTGTGTGCATGACTGTACATGTGGTGCTGCGTGCACGTGGTCTTGTGTACATGTTGTACATGTGGTGTTGTGTGCATGTCATGCATGTGGTGTTGTGTACATGTGATGTCATGTACATGCCGTGCATGTGGTTCTGTGTACATGTGGTATTGTGTACACATTGTACAGGTGGTTCAATGTAGTGACGTTGTGTACACATTGTGCAGGTGGTGTCATGTACATGTGATGTTGTGTACACATTGTGTAGGTGGTGTTGTGTACAATTGGTACTGCGTACATGTTGTACATATGGTATTGGTGTACATGTGATATTGTGTGCATGTCATACATGCTTTGTTGCGGGCATGCAGTACTATATATGTGCATTGTGTAGTCGTGGTATTGTGACATGTGTATTCATTGTGTTGTACTCTGTATACATATATGTGTTGTGTCATACACCAGGTGTAGGTGTATGTATGTATTGTGTTGTGTCATACACTGAGTGTAGGTTTATGTATGCGTTTTGTTGTACACTAGGTGTAGGTGTATGTATGTATTGTGTTGTGTCATACACCGTTTGTAGACGTATGTATGTGTTGTGTTGTACACTAGGTGTAGGTGTATGTATGTATTGTTTTGTGTTGTACACCGAGTGTAGGTGTATGTATGTGTTGTGTTGTACACTGGTTGTAGGTGTATGAGTTGTATGTCAGGTGTAGGTGCATGTATTGTATGGTGTTGTATGTTGTGTGTGATTATTTGTGTGGGATGTACACTATGTTTATGTGCACATGGTTGAGGAGAAGGGGCCAGGTGTTTGTTGTGTGTTGCAACCGATCTTGAGTGCACACGAAATAAGGACAAAGGTAGAAACTAAGGATTGATTAAAGGATAAGTATTAATATTTTATTTTAGTATTATGCATGTGATTTATGATTCTTGTCTATGATGATTACATGTGATCTATGATTCTGGTTTATGATGGTTACATGTGATTTGGTTTTGATTTATGATGGTTGTATTTTGAGCTAACTTGCTGTGATATGTTTATACATAGTAATTTGGTCAAATATGTTAATTCGAATTGTTATGATAGGAAGTGAACATAGTTGCAAGTGTACCTTATTGATGGGCCACCAATGAGGTATGATTTGAAGCTATTCAATTTACTTTGAATCTAATTGATCCAGGTGGATATTGGTGGCCACCCGCTAATTCCACTTGGATCCCCTCTAGTGCTCCTTACAGTTTTTTCAGTTTCCTTAATTATAGCACAGTTTACTATTTTTAGCAGTTTTTCGGGTCCTAAACTTCCGAAGCCGTTTTGAGGCCCTAAACGACGTTTTTTGGGAAATCCACCGCTAGCAATTTTTCTAATAAAAATCGTCTTTTCCGTCGTAGTCCTCGGAGAGATCTTTCCAACGGGCTATCATGCACGTCAAACGGAGATAGTACGACCAATTCGCGACCCCGGGAAGTTGATGTACCAACTTACCCAAAAACGGGGCCCACAATTTGGCGTTTCATCTTCTAGGGTTAGGTTTTGGAATGTGAAGGGTTTTCAATTGTTTCTCAACAATAAATAGGCCTCTGAGCCTCATTGTAAGACAGTTCAGAGGCATGTAGCAACCACATCTCTTCTCAGAGATAAGCTACCATCGCCCTAGCTGGTTTATTTCCATTTCTATTTGTAAGCATATTTCAGTATTTTACAGTAATGAATTGAGGTATTATTTCCGTTGCGTACCTGTCTTTATGGTTATCTCTGTATTTTATTGCGTTCTTGTTTAAATCCGGATCAGTGGTATCAGAGCGATCTGCTTTTCTTCTCTGTTTTTCTTTGCATGTCCCCAACGAGGTCTGGATATAAGGAGTTAGGGCTTGAATTGGTCGAACCTTTGCAAGACCAGCCTCGCAAATCCCGACGGCCTCCCATGGCGGATGAAAAGAAAGATAAGGGGGCAGGAGATCCTATCAAAATCTTGCTCGAAGAAGCCCTCGAGCAACAAAGGAATGCGATGATGGACAAATTTGCCCAAATCCTTCAGCGGCTACCCAGGGGCGACGCATCGGCTTCCAACAGCAACTCTGGAAATGCCACACCATTTAAGGTACAAGTTAATTTTGAAATCCCCATATTCGAGGGTTAGATAGACGTAGATGTCGTCGATAAATGGTTAAATGTGCTAGAGGGTTATTTTTCTGTTCATGATTTTTCCAGTCGGGAAAATATTATTTTCGCTCTTCTCAAAGTAGCCCCCCACGTCAAGGATTGGTGGGAAACCTACTGCGAGCAGAAGGATGAAAGTAGAGGCTCACTATTTTCAGTCGCACCGACTTGGGATTCATTTCGAGATGCCATCAAGGAGCAGTACTACCCTGTCGGAAGCTATGAGGATCAATACATAAAGTGGACCACGCTATGGCAGAGAAGGGACCAAGATGTACCATAGTTTACCAATATTTTCCATACCCTTCGCACAAAGTTGGGTATCAAGGATACAGAGCAGCATTTGGTACTCAAATACCGTGGCTGCCTGCACAAGTACATCCAAGAAGAAATAGAATTCCTGAACATCTCCTCGCTCGGCACGACATACCGATATGCCGTCAAGGTCGAGCAAAAGTTTAAATAGAAGAAGCGAGACTTTGGGTCTGCGAATCCGAAACAAGGGAAAGGTGCCCCCAAACCGCAGAACAAAGGACAAAGCCAAGGTGGGGTAGCCCAAGACAACCCGCCAAAGATGCAAGCAAAGAACAACGCCGCGAAGCTGAAAAAGGACACGGGAAAGTGGTGTGAGTTCCATAAGAGCTCTACTCACAACACAAGTGAGTGTCGGGCCAAGCCGTCACTGGTGGCCGAGCTAAAGGTTTCAGAATCAGATGCATGTTCTGACTCTAAGTCAGAACCCGATAAGGGGAATGACAAAGGGAAGCAGATTATCGATGCGGAGCCCAACGCCACCGTTGCCACCACGAAGATCTAGAAGGAGGAACCTGAAGATCCAAAGGAGGAGGAGCGTCTCTTCCACTCCCAGATGTGGGTAAAGGGTTCCCTGCTACAGTTCATTGTCGACAGCGGGAGCCAAAAGAACCTCATTTCGGCAGAGGTCGTGAAACGGCTGGGCTTACCGACCACAACACATCCACAACCATAGACCATTGGGTGGTTGCACCAATGACGGGATCTTCGCGTGAGCCAAGAGTGTCGCCTTCCATACAACATCAAGCCCTTCACGGATGAGGTATTGTGTGACATTGCTCCCCTTGAAGTTTGTGATGTGTTATTAGGACAACCATACTTGTGGAAGCGAACTGCTGTGTATGAGTCAAGGCCCCGTGCTGTTATAGTTACTTTGGGAAATAAGTTGTACAGGATACCAGAGGTAGCACCGCCTACCGCCATCTCTTTGGTTACTGTAAAACAATGCAGTAAGCTCATTTCCAAAACCGGGAAGTTTGTTTTCCTGATGATACGCCCTCAAGAAAAGAAGAAGACGGTGGCCACAACCTCCAGACAGGGCCCCTCTGCACGACAACTACAGATGGACAACGTCGTGGAGGAGTATGAGGACATCTTCACCTCCCCCGCAGGGGTTCCTCTGCACTATCAGGTCAAGTACTCCATTGATATGACCCCAGGTTCGCCGCTACCCAATGGACCAATCTATCGGCGCTCTGTTCTGGAGAACGATGAAATCAAGAGGCAGATTCAGGAGCTGCTGCAAAAAGGTCACATCTATCCGAGTTCATCGCCCTGTGGGAGCTCGATCGTGCTGGTACAAAAGAAGGATGGGACTTGGAGACTCTGTATTGACTATCGAGCGCTGAACAAGATCACTGTCCGTAATAGGTACCCAATCCCACGGATTGATGACCTCCTGGACCAACTAAAGGGGGCAAAATATTTCAGCAAGATCGATTTGAAGTCAGGATATCACCAGGTACCAATCGAACCCTCCGATGTGTGGAAGACTGCCTTCAAAGCCAAGGAGGGCCTTTTCGAATGGTTGGTTATGCCTTTCGGATTGACGAATGCTCCTGCAACCTTCATGAGGCTAATGGACGACATCTTGCGGCCATTCACCAACTCATTTGTAGTGGTATACCTGGATGACATCTTGATCTTTAGCAAGACTTGGGAAGAGCACCTCCATCACATCCAACAGGTTCTCCAAACACTGCGACAACACAAGTTATGTGCCAATTTGGAGAAATGCACTTTTGGCATGACCCAGGTTCAGTATCTGGGATACATTATTGATGAACGGGGGGTGCATGTGGATCCAGCGAAGATCCAAGTCATTCGGGATTGGCCATCTCCAACCACTCTGATAGAGCTTCGCAGCTTTCTAGGCCTTGCCAACTTCTACCGCAGGTTCGTGTTGGGATTTTCTCATATCACTTGGCCCTTGATTCAGGTCACCAAGGGAGGAGCGAAAGCAAAATTTTTTTGGTCTAAATCTCAACAGAAGGCATTCACAGAGTTGAAAGATCGACTCTGCACAGCACCAGTTCTTTCATTACCAGACTTGCAACAACCATTTGAGGTCGAGACAGATGCCTCTGACTATGCTATTGGGGCAGTCCTTACTCAACACGGGCATCCAGTGGCATATCACAGTGAGACACTTTCAGACACAGTCCGGAAGTATCCCACTTATGACAAAGAGATGTATTCCATTGTGCAGGCCTGCCAACAATGGAAGCATTACATTTTGGGGAAGGAAACGGTCATCCACACGGACCACCAACCCTTGCAGTTCATACAGACCCAAGGGAAATTGCAGAATGATCGCCATCAGAAGTGGTCCACATACCTGCAACAGTTCCATTTGAATATCAAGTATAAGAAGGGCAGCACCAATAATGTTGCAGATTTCCTTAGTCGACCATCGATCATGGCGTTAACCACCGTGCTCAACTCTTGTGGGCACGAGACTTCTGATTGGCCACTGTTCTACAAAAGCAACCCAGAATTCGGCCACACATACCAGACACTCTTAGAGGGTCAGCATGTTCCAAATTTTCACCTCCAGGACAACCTGTTATGCCACCTGGGTCACCTTTGTGTTCCTTCAAGCGAGCGTGCCAAGATGATCTGGGAAGCACACTACAGTCAGGCCGTTGGGCATTTTGGGGTCGAAAAAACCGTGGCAGTACTGCAGAAATATTTCTATTGGCCGAATCTTCGACAGGATGTCGGGAAGTACATCAGATCATGCACTGCTTGCGCCATTGCCAAACCGACCATCAAGAAGCAAGGCCTCTATACCCCGCTGCCTACCCCTAGTCGACCTTGGGAATCCATCTCCATGGATTACATGTCAGGCCTCCCTTCCACTAGGCATGGAAATGACTGTGTTTTTGTGGTCGTCGACAGGTTCTCAAAGATGGCCATTATGGTGGCCTGCAAGAAGAATATCATAGCAATCCACTGCTAAACTCTTCTTTGAACGAGTATGGGTACACTTTGGGATCCCACAGTCTATCATTTCAGATCGGGACAACAGGTTCCTCAGTACATTTTGGTCTAGCCTCTGGTCGATGCTGGACACCAAACTCACTAAGTCCACAACCTTCCATCCTCAAACTGATGGCCAGACTGAGGTCGTCAACAGGATGATCGTACACATTCTGCGCATGTACAACTCAAAGCATCCACGCACATGGGACGAGAGCCTCCCCTATGTTCAGCACAGCTACAATCGGGCTCTCCACAGCTCGACTGGCCACAAGCCTTTCCAGGTGGGATTGGGATTCCAGCCACTATGTCCCATCGATGTGGCCATGCCATTTGCAGCTACTCACGCAGATTCTTCTCATGTCCAGTCTGAAACAGATAAGGCAAACAGCTTCATTGAGCACATCCAACATATTCGCCAGCAGGTCCATGACATTATGGAGAAATCAAATGCCAAGTACAAGCAGCGACATGATCAACATCGGGTGCCACACAAGTTTCAAGTGGGCGACAAAGTCTGGTTGCATTTGCAAAAGGAACGCCTTACTAGAGCCTATCAGAAACTCAGACCACTCCGATATGGCCCTTACACCATTACCAAGGCTGTGGGAGACAATTCATTTGAGCTTAGCATTCCCCCATTCCTTGGCCTGCACCCGGTGTTCAATGTCGACCGCCTTCGGCCATACTTTCCACCATTACTAGACACGTCCGGCATTACAGAACAACTCACACCCACAGAGTTAAATCCAGCTTGCATGGAACAAGTTTCAACTGATCGGATCATGGACACACAGATCAAGCACACTCGCCAGCAGAATATCCAACTGTATCGAGTTGTCAAAGCAGGACAACTCCTTCACCAGGGCAAGTGGCTCACCAGGGACCAAGTGCAACAGAAGTTCCCTCATCTCATGGAGGAACTCAACGCAATGGGGACCATTGATTCCTAAGGGGGGAGGAATGATCCAGGTGGATATTGGTGGCCACCCGCTAATTCCACTTGGAACCCCTCTAGTGCTCCTTACAGTTTTTTTCAGTTTCCTTAATTATAACACAATTTACTATTTTTAGCAGTTTTTCGGGTCCTAAACTTCCGGAGCCGTTTTGAGGCCCTAAACGACGTTTTTTGGGAAATCCACCGCCAATGATTTTTCTGATAAAAATCGTCTTTTCTGTCGTAGTCCTTGGAGAGATCTTTCCAACGGGCTATCATGCACGTCAAACGGAGATAGTACGACCAATTCGCGACCCCGGGAAGTTGATGTACCAACTTACCCAAAAACGGGGCCCACAATTTGGCGTTTCATCTTCTAGGGTTAGGTTTTGGAATGTGAAGGGTTTTCAATTGTTTCTCAACAATAAATAGGCCTCTGAGCCTCATTGTAAGATAGTTCAGAGGCATGTAGCCACCACATCTCTTCTCAGAGATAAGCTACCATCGCCCTAGCTGGTTTATTTCCATTTCTATTTGTAAGCATATTTCAGTATTTTACAGTAATGAATTGAGGTATTATTTGCGCTGCGTACCTGTCTTTATGGTTATCTCTGTATTTTATTGCGTTCCTATTTAAATCCAGATCACTAATGGAAATTATGTGCTTGGTACAGGGAAGCGTGAAATGCCCGGTTGAGTGGTCGAAACCGACGACAAGAATTAGCAACAACATCAAAAGGAATTGGAACAGGTAGTAGTATGCTGGTAAAGCATTCAAGAGCAAGGCCATTGTGGGACACTGGTAACCAATAATGTCCATTGATTTCCATAAGCATGCTATGACCGGTATGATGGTTTTGAGGCAAGTATATGCCTTGATTGTTGGACCTTATGATACGAGGAAACCTTGTTGAGGGATGGACTGCCTGGGATGGTGGTGCCAATGAACCCTGGAAGGTGTGCGACTGGATATCCCAAGGGACTATGTAGCAGAGAAGGGAAGGCCTGGGATATATTTGTTTTTGTCATTAGCATTTCTAGATGGACTCAAAGGCACATTGGGAGTGTTCCCTGGAACAATGAGCCAGTAATTGTTCATTGAGAGGACAAGTGGCGCAAGATTATAACGCTGGACATTGGATGCAGATTTGACCTTGTAGTGTATTTTGGACTTCTTGGGAAGGAGGTGAATCCTGATATTACTTTGAGGGTGGAAGTGTGAGCCTCTAGATTCCCTTGTTGTGGGTGCAGGCATCTTATCCTTTTATTTGTTGTTTGAGAAAATGTGCATATGTGTATATGTGTGTATTATTGTAAACACTGTATCGAGATGGATTTATAAAGCTCCATAGATAGTATGATTATTTGTTGGGTGAAGCAAATGTGTATGTGTGTATATGTGTTTATTATTGTAAATACTGTAATGAGTTGTGTTATAAAGCTCCAATAAATGATATGTTTGTCATCTTTCAATAGTGGTCATTATAAATATTGCAACAAGCTAATTTATAAAGCTCCATGGGCAATGTGTTTTCTTTTTTAGTAGTTTTGCTGAGGTATATGTGTCATTGAACACCGAAGACAGTGCCCCCCCAAGGGGGGGGGTTCTGTAACAACCCTAGTTAAAAATCCATGTAAAGAAAAATATATGCCCAAGGTCATGGGACACATATTCCAAGCTAAATTTTGGGAAAAACATCCTAGTGGGTGTTCATTTCGGTTATTATGGCTAAGGAAATAGGCAACGTCAATGGCTAAGGAATTTGGAAAGGAAAAGTGGAATATTGGCACATTTATTTGTGAAAATAATGGAAATTAGGAGAAAAGGGAGGTGAAAGGTCACAGGTTGAATGTGAGGAGGAAAATGAAGGGAAAGAATGGAAAATAAAGAAAATAGAGGCCTCATTGATAAAAAGGCTTTTGAGGATCAATACATAGACTTTTGTCAATTCATTTTTGGAGTTCTCTCTCTATTCTCTCTCTCTCATACTCTTGGACACTTAGATTTTTCTTGGAGCACTTTGGTATTTGATCAAGAATGGCAAAGAAGAAAAGAGAAAGGAAGGAACAAGCAAGGAAGAGCAAGATGAAGAAATTAAAACATGATTCTTTGCACGTATTGATTTGCATGTGTGATTTCTTTGCTAGATTTGGCATGCATGGTATTGCATGTGGTTCTTTGCTGTCAATGCATGGATTTTTCTAGGTGTGATAGTGTTTTTAGCCCAGCCTTTCCATTTTCGGATAGCCATGGTGTGATGGGGTTCTCATGTTTTGGTTGACCTGGATTTCTGGATGGATTCGAAGCTAAGTTAGGTGGATCTATGAATAAAATAACAATTGGCATAGTAACCCCTAAACCATACTGTGGGTTGCAGTAAAGTTAGCTTTCGTGTTGCCTCGGTGGGCCTATGAATCCTCGACCATTGAATGGAGGGATATATGGTAAATCCTAGAGGTGGGTGCTCTCCATCAGGCTTAGTAATCACGAGATGGGATGTACGGTAAATCCTGGAGAGTGGAGTTTCAATTAGGGCGTAGTGATATGGTTTGGATTGAGGTAAAGCCCATAGATTGGTGTCTCATTTAGAGCCTAGTGATATGGTGTGGATTGCGGTAAAGCCTAGAGACTAGGAGACAAGAAATTTCCTCATGGTATAGGTGGAGAAATCCGGTGGAATCCATGCTTGTTTTGGCCTAGTGATCTAGTGGAGACCATGGTAAAGCATGTTATTACATGCTTATTGTTTTTTCCTAGTGATCTGGTGTGGATTGTGGTATCCTGGTTTCTATTGATGAGGGTGAGGTGGTTTAGCCTCACAATGCCCTGATTGGTTCTTTTGGTTTTATTCCCACATTCATGCTTGGAATATGCCATGGGGGTGATTGGCTGAAGAGATAATTGGCTTAGCTAATATATGGTTGGGTGGAATGTGGTAGTCCCATATTGGGTTGGATTTTGCATTCATTAATAAGAGGTTCTTTCCTTGGTATATTTTGTGTAAATGTACTAGTTTATATGTGGATTCTATGATTGATGTATCCTTGATATTTTTGTTGTTATTATGATGGTTATAAGCATGTATTATGACAATGATGATGCATGGATCTCCCCATGTTTTGATTTGTAAATGAATGAACAATGTATATATGGCCTAATAGATGATAATGCAGCTAATGATATAAGGGAAAAATTCTTCTTACAGAATCTCAGATAAGTATGAGACCCTTATACTTAGCTATAATGTTAAGACCCGTGGTTTTCATATTTGTGATATGTTTGACGAAATTCTTGTCATGGATAGTAGCGGTCAGTCTAGTCCTTGTTGATGTTTTTAAAAATGTATCTTTGTTCTGACGTGAAATTTCATCTCTGAAGGGGTCACTGAGTTTTAGGTAGTGACCTCGGCTCTAGGCCTGAAAAAGTAGCACAAATTCCGAAGTTGCAGGCACAACACTAGGAAAAAAGTTCGTGGATGTTCACTTACCCTTGTTGTGGGAGTGTCTAAATCCTCCTAGAAGCGCCCTTGTCCATATCAAGGGAGTTTACAAGGGTTTGATGCAGTAAAACTTCAGTTGGTCTCAGGGGTTGGTTACCTGAGTGGTTGAGATGGCTCCTAGGAGTTCTTCTGCTGATGTGGAAGGTCTATGTGATATGTTCTGCCAGTTCCACTTCCTTAACTTCTCGTCACATGTTTACCCCAATTGGCCGATTACTTGGGTAGATGTGGGAGGAGGTTGTTACAAAATTGTTACAAGATGTTAACCAGTTGAAATATTACTGCATCAAACACAATTCCTCTATTATCATAAATTTGAGGCTTCGGGGATGCTCTCTAGAAACCAGTAACCCCAAGGGATCTATTTCATACAAGGATGCCATGAAAAGTAAGGGCAAGTCACAAGCTCTAGCTAATTAGGTTAAAAAATTTACAGTTGTGCAAACCCAAAATATTATGTGCCCTTATATTGTTGAGTAAATGGAACATTCTTTAGCTATGGTAGTAAATCTACTAGATGTTAGCGATCTATTTAATGTCCTGCAATATCGAGCTATTGTATACAGATTCAATGGATTTTGGCCCAAATTAGAGGATCTACACCAGTGGGTATTCTCAAACTAGACTTCAAATTGTGATATTCATTTATTCTCAAAAACATTTTTTATTGTACAATTCGACATACAGAAAGACCTAGATTTTGTTTTTAAACAATGGGCCATGGTTTCGGCACTGAGAAATTCATTTTATAATTCTATAGTTCTCAGGCTTTGATGCCAACACAATGGTGGTCTCTAAAATTTTGGTTTGTGTGAGACTGCATCACCTTCCTCTTCCTTTTTGGCACCATCAAATATTAGAGGGAATTGGAATTACATTGGGAAAGTTCATAAAGATGGATATGGAAAGACCTAAAAAAGGAATTTTTACCTTTTCCTGAATATGTGTAGAGGTTGACCTTAGAAAATTATTACCTGATCACATCCACTTGATTCCTATTAGTTTTCATTTGACCCAACCACTAGATTTTGAGAACACAACATTCATGTGTCACATTTGTTTTCATAGAGGACATTTACAAAATATATGGCCACAAGCATAGAAAGTTCCAAATAGGAAAAATAAGTTGCCTCAAAAGCCAAAGGGATGGCAGGTTCTAGATCCGCACCTCTCAGAAGGAGAGGATGATGAAATAGTGGAGAATCATACAAATTAGGAGGTTTAGAAACTACAAGGCACACCAGTGAATGGAGGGGAAGAGTAGGTAGGAAGAATGGTCCAAATTCAAGGGAATACTGGAAAAGTAGAGATTATAGTGCAAAATAAGAAGCACCCCCTCGATTGGAAGTAGGAGGTGTAAAAATATCCCATGTCTCTATGAGTTCGTACTTCAAAAAAATATGCCTCTCTAAAGGTAGATGAAAACCATTGAGCAATTTTAGTTGTCATGCCCATTTAAGGAGTTTGGTGAAAACTTGAGAAAAAGAAAGGTAGAAAGGGGTAGCTAAGTGCTCTTTATTACACAGCCCTGAAATTTTAGTATGATTTTCTTTTTGGGGTCTAACCATAAGCGAAATGGCCCATATATGTGTAGTCTAACTAAGACGAAATGGGCCTTATTTAAGTATTTTTTGTGGTCAAATTTACCCAAAATCTAGTAAATATTTTTAAGAATCATAAGTTTAAGTTGTTTAATCTACAAATTTTGAGTGCCTTATGGGTCTTTAAGGGTGTTCAATCCATTCATGCATTCAAAAGTGCATCTATATATATATATATATATATATATTTTGATTTAAAATATAATATTTAATTTAATTAGTGTTTTAAATGTTACATTTCATTTATTCATTAAAAATATACATTTTAGAGTTTCTGTTTTCTTTTTTCATCTGTCACTTACGAAATCAGATTAGTGAAAAAACCATAGTGTATTTGACATCCATGCATGTAAATAAAAAATTGTTCTAAAAAAATAGAGTGCTTAGTTTAATTGTTGTTACAACTTGATTGAACAACTAACATAGAAACAAAAAACCACAATAAAGGAGTAAAAAAACCAAAGAAACCATAGAAATTTTCTCTCTTAATGTGGAACTAGAGGTGTCTAAAATATCTATTGTGATAGGCTACTTGTTGCTACTAAGGGATATTCTTGATCCCATAGGCAAGTTGAGATGATCATTTATCCTTTTTAGATGGTTATCCAAGGTTTTCAAGAATATCTATAACTCATATAACATGAGGAGGATTTCCTCCTTGGCTTCGTTTCTATCCATCAACACTTGTCTCAATAGAATATTTATGTGTCAATGTCTACTATATGCACATACTGATTAAACTTTCCTCTAGTGTGCCCAATGTGTGGAAAAAATTCTAAAATCACCTATGAATATGAGAAACATCCATGTTGTAAAATAATATTACATTTAACTGTTGCAATTTTATCATATATAGGTTGGGGGTGTTTTCCATTTTGGTACCATATAAATGTGTAGAGAACTTAATACATTGTCGGGCTCGTGAGCCTCCATGATTGGTAAAGTACCTAGCCCCTCTCCTACATCAATCTCATTGCTCAGGCATGATGTATATTAGTAAGATAAGGCATAATATATTGGACAAAATGGAGACTTTACATGTGGAAGATGGAAGGGAGGATGGATTCACATGTGGAAGTTACTACAGGGGAAGTGAGGAGCCTAAGCAGTTAGAGCTAGGAAAGGAGCAGTAAATAACCAACAAGAAACATAAGAGATACAAGAATTCGGGAAAGAGTAAGAATAATAAATGAAGAAATGCCTAGAGAGGTTTAGTAGGAATAATCTAGAAGGTGAGTTTCAATAGAGAATAACCATAAAAAAGAGTGGAAATAAAACTAGTGATGCCTAAAGTATTTGAAATGGTATAATTGCACTAGGACCAAACCAGATTGTAAGAGAGAGTTGGCTTACCAAATGAAATATGTTGCACATGAGTTCTAGAAATAACCACCAGTTGCATAGTTGTTGATGGAAGTGTAATGCCCAGGATGAATAATAAGTGTCAAACCTTCAATGCTTTATACTTTGATAGAGAAGGGGATTCGTACAAAAAACATCCACCTCGCATAATGAGAAACCACCCCTATGATACATAGTTTTCATTCATGGGATGATGAGTAGATATACATGGTATAAACAAATTCACACTAGACCATCCTTATGTCATATTGTCCTATATTCTATCTTCTATCAAGGCATTCTATCTATTGCTATTTTCGAGTTGATTTTTCATCTTGGAGAAGGAATGTCACATGATATAATTTGTAGGCTTACTGGTAAAAAAATGAGCATTGTGGAGGGTGCATGGTCTCATATCATCTATTATGGATTGTTGGTATGACTGCCATGTGCCCTCTTGCCTAGTATTCCTTGAACACCCCATTTATGGGGGTGGAGTTATTTCTTTGCTAGCTTTAAACATGCTTGTTTCAATGTTGAATTGGGATATAAAGTCATTGTGTTTTTAAGAAACATTTCTTCTTCTTGACAACCTGCATTGGTAGGGGAATTGGAAATTTTATTCCCAAAGAATGGCATATGCAAGGTGATGATGACAAGAATTGAGGGGAGGAATTTTTCTACACACTCCAAGCCACTTTATAATGCCAACAATTTGATACTTTTATAGGTGTTGTTCCATGCAAAATATTTGTGATTATTGAAATGACTAGTTGGGCGTCTCCATCTATACACAATTTGATGAATTTTTGGGACTATGCTATCTAGAGGTCCATAGCTTCAAGTTTAGCTGCAATGTTTCTATTGAAACCCATTGGTGCTAAGTGGAGTGAAAGGATCTGTTGACTTCGGAGCCTACTGAGGATCTTGCAATCTATCGCCTCAAGGTTACTTCATGGCCAACTGATATTTTTTTAAGTGTTTAAATCTTCCTCTTAGACTCTAAATGTTAAGTTCACTTGCTTACACATTCTCAGTGAAGTCATAAACACACATCTTTTTATGCAACCTTAGATAGGTATTGCACAAACCTTGAAAATAAGACTTGTGCACTCACTAATGACAGTAAATGCACACTCCATAAGAAAACTACACTGTGTAGCCTTATTCGATGTTTGGTGCACACTCTCCATCATCACTCTCCCTCTAGCTTTGGTTGTAATTGTACTTCTATTTTAGTGAGTTTTCTCAATTGTCTCTTTTGTGCACCTTTGTTTGCAAAAGTGTTTATTTCACATTCACGACTGCCATTTTTTCTTGTTTTCACTTTAACAAGTGGTGTTTTCTTTTTATCTTCACTATGGAATGTGTCACCTTCAATTTATTTAGCTTTTGCAAGTGTTGTTTTCACGTTTTTTTAGTGTCGCAAGTGTTGCTTCTAACTATTTTCACTCCTGTATGTGTCACACCTTTGCACATTACTAGAGGTAGCTCTACCACACTCTTCTACATTAGATGGTACTATATATCATAAGAATATGTGATAGACACATTCCTATAACTTATCACACTTTCTGGTTGCAATTGACACTGGTGTAGCCACTTGTATTCTAAGTGTCACAATGTGGCATTTCAAATGTCACACTTAGAAATAAGTGTCACTTTGCTATCATTTCAAGGTGTGATTTTTGTTACTAAGACTTGTGCATTCCCCTAGCTTTTATTTATGGAATTCATGTGTGTGATCCATGTTTGAATCTTGTTCAAATTATTTCCTCACTCTTACTCTACTGGTAAGACACTTAGCCATTTTGGAGCTCTTCTTGGTCCTACTACCTAGTGCAAGTTATGAAAGATTCAATTCTTCACCAAGTGATGAGAAATTCCTATTCATGAGCCTCATTCATCATGTCTCTTCCTCCTAAACTTTTGCATTGAGTCTTTCTTAAATTCATCTCTTATGGCCACACATTTAGAACTTTCAATGAATAATCACCTAACCCCTCTTGCTTGTACCAACTTACTGCACTGAGTTTTGAGAAATCTCGTCTTTTATAGCGCATGGAGCATTTCTAGAGGCCATTTGCAAAATAAAATTGTGCCATACAGGGTATCCTCCCTATGACAGTGCATTAGATATATCTTGGTAAAAGTGACTTACCTTTTGCTGTCTACCTCAATGCACTCCACAATCTTCTCTTATAGATAGCCAATGTGGAAGCAAACTACACCAGCCTTGCCCCTGTCTCTCAGTTGAGAACACTGCACACTCTCAATGGGTAGTAATTCCTTCCATTATTCCTTTTTTATGTTCTCTTCACCCTCGTTTTGGTCCTAGCTCTCATTCCAAACACATATCGCATCGTAAGTGAACAATCACGCTATCTTGTTTTTTGTGGGTGTGCATTACGCGCAAGAATTTTCCTACCTTGCATCCTTAGTGCATGCTGTGGTCTTAGAGCATAGTGAGGCCCCTTCTCAGTCATAGTTAAATCAAATTTTTCTCTCACTAACTCTTACTCCCTTGAGCGTAGTGCAGGGCACAATTTTAGTCAACAAGCTCATCACATTGTTCCTTGCACTTTCCGACTACATTGGACCTTGAAGATCCCCTCCTCATAGTGCATTGAACATTTCTAGTGAAAAATGGTTCCCCCCTTAGCCACTTTTGAGCTCAACTACACCATCTTCAACAAGCCCTTCCTTCTCAATCCTTTCACAGGCCGACCATAAGCAGTTCTTCCATGAGAAAAGTAGGTATTGATAGATGATTTCATGACTGATTTTGCCTTGTCATGAATCATCTTTATTCATAGGTGTGCCATATCAGTATGACAAGGTGATTCTCAAGGAATATGTAAAGGAAAATAAGCAAATAATCACTTATAGAGAAGAAGCACAAAGAAGAACCATCATGAAGACATGGAGATATCCTAAACCAAGACAGGTTGATGACATTGCGTGATAGCTCAAAAGGTCTTGATGATGTCCAAGACCCCTTTTGAGGGTAAAAATGGTGTACTAATTAGATCTATAATAGAAAAGAGTGAAGCTTGAAATTTTCATATCATCATGAAGTTCCATGTCATCAATGCCAAGTCATGGCTTGCACAAGTTTCATAACAATGTCATATGTGTCCATGTGTCTTGCCACATCATTTGTGGATGTAATGATGTAATTATTAAAAGGAAAATTACAAAATGTAATTCGTGGAAGTCTAAGAGTCACATGTGGAATATGATAAGTCACATATGGACCAATGAGTCATTAGGAAGAGTCTAAAAGTATTATGAAAGTTAAAAGGTCACATTGGAAATCTAAGAGTCATGGGTGCAGTTCAAGAGTCATGGGGATATAAAAGGTCATTCCTCTTGTTATAAAAGTAGCCTCACAAATCAAGAAAAAGGGTCTTTTTGGAGGCTTAGAATTTAGAGAGATAGATTTGGCTTCTTCAGCTTGGCATAGGGGAGAATATCATTCTTTTGGAGAAGCAAGAAGTGACTTAATGCTCCACTACTGGAGCTAGTATATCACCACTGTAATTGTGTACTTGGATATTTCACATAATAATTAGAAGCTCATTGAGCCAAAATATTTTAATTCATGTATCATGAATATTGTAAAACCATTCTTTGGATGTATGCGGTATATGTTATGTTCATAATTACTAAAGAAATTGAACTACTTCATGTGATTTGGTGCCCATGTAATTGAATATGTGTTGTATTTGATTTAATGATCATTGTGTTTATGTGAACTATTTTTCTAGATAAATAATGGATATTTTCTTCTCTCATGTGCCTATCTTAGGATAATACTATTACTTTCCTTCTAGAGGATTGAGCTCTTGACTCCCGCTTGTGAAGGTCTCCTTTTACAAATTGCAATTGGTGTTCCACAATGTCAACTTACTTGTTTGTTCGAAATTTATGTGTATAATCTATTATGTTATCCATTGAAACCAAGAAAAACCTTAGATTTATTGTGCTTAGGACAATACTCTAGATGGGGCTCCTACTCCAAACGATGTGAGGTATAATTGGGACTTCACATCAAGGAGACCCCCTGTATGTTGGCGGTATCTAGAATCGTCAAGAGGATATTCCCTTTAGGATAACAAAAAACTCCTCTAAATATTTCTTGATTGGGGTTTTCTTTTGAGGCCTAATCAAAATATAACTTGATAAAGTCAGGGGAAGTGAATTCCAAGTCATTGGGCTAGAAGGAGAGATTGACGGGGGTAGTTTTCAATATGTTGAGGCCTAATTGTCAGATCCCATTTTTTGAGAATGCCCAATTTTGGATCCTTAACTTGCCAATCCTTTTTGGCCCAATGTTGAGAAGCTATTGTTTCTTGAATACAATTCTTTATTTTGATCTAGAGAACTTCCTGAATCAGAGAACAATTATGATATATTATGTGATTTCTTTCTTTCCAAAAGACCCAAGGGATGAATCCAAGCCAAAGTGGCCAAATTATACTGAGTAAATGATTTTGATAAGAATTTTTCTGCCAATTCTTAATGATATCATTAATGTTTTTCTTGTTATGATCCAATTGATGCATAAAGGATATTGTTGTAGTCCAAATTATTCAACAAAAGGGAAACAATTGAATATATGTTCTAAATATTGTGAGGTTAATCTAAATAGACAGTAGAAAGAGGACCCTAAGAAACCTATTTTGATGAGTTTATCCCAAGTGATATTTTTTCTTTGAACCAAGAGCCAAAGGAAAAAGGAGATTTTAGGCCAAATATTTTCCCCCATATGATATGCCAAATTTCATTCTTGGGATGAGATTCTAGACTAGCTTCCAAGTGATATGATTCTTTGATAAACTAGGTGCTTTGAGAAGTGTGTCCCCATTGTAGCTTCTCTAGGTCCTAGGAGTATGGAATTAGTCTTACCTAAAGAGAATTCCATAAGGATTTCCTCTCTCATCCTTCGGGCTATGGTTGGCATTCTTCCTTTTCTATTCATTGTCACCATTGATCCCTATATTTTCTAAGTGATAAGTAATATGATGCCATATGTTTGAATTTTGTTTTAATATTGATTTGTAACTCTAAATCATCCAGTAGATTGATTTTGGGGAGTTTCTACTAAGATTCTTCCCAAAAGAGGCTAGTATATCCATTTTTCAATTCCCAAAAGCAATGTTGTTGAATAATATGCATTCCTTTCTTAGCTAAATTACATATGGATGATCAAGGTTGGGAGAACTATGTTCAAATGAGTTGATTTTGGTGAACACCCTTGCTATATTTAATTCCAAATCTTTCTCTGTAGAGTATGTTATTCTTGTATCCATCACAACCATACTTTTTCTTCCACCACTATTATTAGAGTTTGAGGGTTACATAGGCCAAGACCTTGTCATAACTTTGGGAGGCATAACCATGTTCTAGGCAACCAATTCCCATTTCTATTCTTTTGTTACTCCTCCACAAGGAAAATATATTTGAATGCTTCTAATGGAGTTTAAAATGGAGTTAGAATCCATAACAATTGAGAAGATATAATCTCAATGAGCCTGAATGATTGATTTTAGAAGAACCAACCGAATTGCTATGTTAAGAGAACAAAATGTCCATCTGACCGATCTTCCATTCATTTTGCTTAACAATTATGACAAGGTTTAGTTTTCATAGAGTTTTCACTAGAGGAAATCCTAAGTATTTTGAAGGAAGATTACAACATTTCTACCCTAACAATCTCGAAACTTAAAGTATGATCTAAAAAAGGAGTGTTAACATTTTTATTTATTTATTTAGATTGGTTTATATCTATACCCAAGGATTTTGTGAAGACCTCTATGACCTTGCAAATAGCACTAGCTTTGTTCATTGGGGGGTACTTATACACATAGTGTCAACAATGAATTGTCGATGTGAGATGGGAATATCTTCTTAAAATAATATTATTCCCTTCACTTTCTTGGATGCAACTGCTTCCTTAAAAGCACATCCTAGACCTTCAGCTACAAGAATAAAGAGGAAGGGAGGTAGGGGATCTCCTTGGTGAATTTCACATGATGGGGAAAAGGTCCTCATGGGAAATTCGTTCATCGACACTGAAAATAAGGTAGATTATGTTGGAAATACTGGGGGGGGGGTGAATCAATATTTCCTTTTACAATTTTTATTTTACCAGTTAATATCTCTTAAAAATAGAACACAATATCAAAAAAAATTTTTTTTTTATTAATAATAATGATGATGAATCCAATCCTCTTTACAACGAATCAAGTACAATGATAGTTTAGGGCACCAACCCTAGATGAAGACTCCAATATTCAAATTAACCAGGCTCCAACATGTATGGTTCCAGGCTCCAAATTGGTGCCCAATCTTATTTCTTGCTTGCTTGTGGGAACCGGATGAAACGGATCTAAATGCTACTTTCTTAGGTAGGAAGGGCTTAATGAATGCCGGCCGGAAAAACGGTTCTATTATATATAGATAGGGCTCTGGCTGGCTTGCTGGTTAGAACCGGCTCACCCTTTTCTTCCCCTCAAAGCCTGAGCGGGAAGGCTTGCTTAAGTCGTGTGATCCGTGAACCGTTGTTGTGGGAGGCTACACAGACATCTCATTCGTGGGTGAGCCATGAATCGATCTAGAGTCTCATTTGTGGGTGGGCCAGGAAGACCGCATCGATTACCGCATCGATCAGGACGCATCGAGGGGCCGAACCCATTGCTAATTCTCTTTATTGACTATATTCTAGCCACCTCTCTCCAATCGATCCTACCTACTCTCGGCTAGTGGCCATAGAGGTCTCCAATCCTCTCACTACTTCAGGCTCCAACTTGTTATACCACAAGGCTCCAACCTTGTGGGAGGAATCCAATCCTTTAGGGCTCCAACACTTAAAAACTACTTCAATTATTCAAAGTGGATTTAGTGCTGATTCATGGCTTCCATTATATTCTTCAACAAGTCCTAATTATACCTACATGATCACCTTCAACAATGGTTTATGTAGAGCTCGAAGGTCTGCTTCATCAATTTCCTAATATGTGTCTCCACAACTCCTCATACCTTCACACGACAATTTTTCTCTAGGCTACTTCATTAGAGCATCAAAAATGATCCTATAGGGTCTCAAAAAGTACTCCAAGGTCTGTTGCAAGGATATCTTTAATACGTCTCCAATGAGTCTTCTTCACAAGATTTTCAAGGATTTTTCAAGTACTCTTCAATGCTGCTTCTTCAGATAGCTCCAAGATCCACAACTCTAGAATTTCGATTTCTCCAATGTAATTTTGAAGTCCAAAAATACTTCAAGATAACCTTTAGGTCTAGAAATGGTCCAAAGGATGTTTTCAAAATGAGGCCTACAAAACAATGTCAATATTGTGTTTTTAACCTTCCAACCAAGGTCTACAAAAAAATGCTAAAATTGTGCATCCAACCTTCCAACCAGGGTCTGCAAAATAATACCAATATTGTGCTTCCAAACTTCCAACCAAGTTTTTCAAAACAATGCCAATGTTGTGCTTTCAACTCAAATATGTTCACAATAGAGGATTAGGATCATTGTACTCCTCCAAAAGTTTTCTCTTTCCAAATGTCTCTAAATCTTCAACAATATGATCTTTGTAGTCAAAATTTTGTGCACTTGTCCAAAGATTAGGTTTGAATTGATTTAGGTTACTTTGTAAACAGACCCAAGTGCTTTTATTCCTCCACAATATCTACAAAGAAGTGTTATTACAGGTCTAAAATAGTCCTTATAAATGTTTCTCCATAGGTCCAAAAAAATGTCATCAGAAGTGGGCCTCCACATGTCCGAGAAGGATGGTACCACAGGTATGAATGTGTCTTATATAGGTCCAAAAAAAATGGCAGCACAAATCCTAAGCCTGTGCCACTACAGGTCTGAAGAAGGTGCTTCCATAGGTCTTGTTCTTTTGCAAATTCTGCTGACAGATCCAAGATCTTTATTTATTCCTGCACTATTCCGTGGGAACAAAGGTATCAACAATTCTCCAAATAGAAACTTGGGTAAAAAAAGATGTAAAAATATCAATAAGTTTTTTCCCAAACGGTAGTCATAGGCCCAAATCCAAGAATTAATTCACAGAAATTGCCTAACAAATTCATCAAAAATATCTCCGTCTTTTGCCTCTTCCAGTTCATGAGTTGTGAACTTGCTCTTCTCTACACTTTTTCTTCTATTTTTGTCCTTTTCTTCACTAATTTGGTGGCTTAGAATGATGAACACAACTTTATATTTATACACATTTAACCTTATTATGAAGGGGCACGACATTCAGAGGATGAGTTGACTTGTATAAGTAGGCTTAGGTCAACTAGGATCAAGAATATATTATTTCAACTCGTAAAATTATTTTCTCTCAAATTATAAGGAGTTATGAGGAAGTGAACACATGATGGAAAGGGCTTTAATCCCTCTACAAGCTGGTGTAAAAGGGTTTTTAAGTTATTTCCTTTTAATGTAAATTATAATTTTCTGTTCCATAAGAATATATTTTTTATAACAACCCTTAAGGTTTCATGGCTTGGACAAGCAAGGGCTTCTTCTCAAGTGTCATTTATTCTTTAGAATTAGGGAATTATGTAGTTATCAAATATCTAGGGCTTTCATTTGTGCACTAAGTTTTTTTATTATTCATGCATCCATAGGCTTAGGGTTTCATTTGTGCACTTAGGGTTTTCATCATTCATCCATCTAGGGCTATTCAACACAAGTAGGGTTACCAGGCTGGATACATGCTTCAACAAGAGCTAGGGTCTGTCGTGTACCTAGGGTATGCTCAGAGCACCAATGGAGCATTTTCATCAACACACTCAGGGTTAGGGTTTGATATCAACACCTATGGTTTTCACTTAGGATCCTAGGGTTTGCATCTAGGGTTTCATCTAGGGAATGCTTCAAAAATGCACCTATATTTCCATCTTATTGACATTAATGAAAAATTTATCCAACAATAAAGATTGTTGGACATTGGGTTTAGTGCTCCCCATGTGTTTCACAACATGGAATAACCACCTCTTGTGGATTCTAAGTCTAACGATTGTAGCATAGACTAATTCCTATTGGTTTTTTTCTAACAAAAACAGTGATTCAAACAAGTGGTATCAGAGTGTTAGGTATCGAGTTTGAAACTCACCCGACTCACACTTGGGGGGAGATTGTTGGACATTATGTTCAATGCTCATCATGTGTTTCATGATATGGACTAACCACCTCTCGTGGATCCTAACTTTGGTGATTGTAGTGGAGACTAATTCTTGTTGGTTTTGGTCTAACAACAATTGTGATTCCAACAGAGGAAACTAATGCATTTATCAAGTTAATTCAATATCTTGCAAAGTCAATTGATGATAAGAGCTATAAGAGGTAGGACCATTTGAGCTTATTAAATGTTTTTGAGTAGTCCAACTTAATTAGCATTATTGGATTTTTAGTGTGATTTAGGGATTGAATTACTTCATGAGTGACCAGGATCTTGTCAAATATTTCTTGACCTTCAACATAACATGTATATTCTAGCAAGATTAGTTGAGGTAGGATGGATTTCAATTTGTTTGCTATGATTTTGGTGATTAATTGACAATCACATTGCATAGGACAATGAGTCTAAAACCACTTGGGCCATCAACTTTCTCTTATTTGGGAACCAAGGTTAGAAATGTATCATCCAACACTAGGAAGATGAAAGGGTTCTTCTAGACTCCTCAACTACTTCCTATAGGTCCTATCTAATAATTGGCTAACAAGCTTGGAATAAATTCATCGTAAAATTATGCAGTATCGATGCCTTGTTTTTAGGAATTAAATTTGCAATTTCCTCCTCTTCAATTGGAAATGATTCTAAGCAATTATTCCCTCTGCTCTTGAGATATTAAGGTTGGAATATGATAATTTATTCTACGTACCGCCTCTTCCCTATTTAGTTGAGTATTGATCAATACCATTCCAAATAACACACTAGCTTAGATTCCATTTCCTTATGGTCTTGCAATTCATTTCACGCTGGATCCTTTAGTGATGTTATTCTATTATGATGCCTGTGTTGAAACATGGATTTGTGGAAGAAGGAAGTATTTCTTTTCCCTTTAGCCATTGGGTCTGTAATTTTTGATTCCATAAAATCTCTTCCTATTCTCTCCTATCTTCTAGTTGGGCGAGTAGTTGGGATTTTTCCTGGATCAATTCATTTGATCTTATATTTTGAATTAATTCCTACTCATTTTTTCCTCAATCTCTTGTTTTAATTGAAATATGCTCCAAAATTATCCTTTTCCCATTTTTTTACCCAGGCTTTGACATATTTGATTTTTTGTTAGATTTGATACATCACATGGTCTTCAATGTTATGTGCTTCCACCTACCATTATTTAATTTGATCTTGCCAATTTGGATGAGAGGGATAGAAATTTCAAATCTAAAGGGTTTATGGATAGGGCTAGCATTGATGTCTATCTCTAAGCTGATTGGCCAATGATATGAACCCACACATTTGAGGATTATAGATTCTATGAATATTTCCTATTCCATCAGGCTTTCTGATATTAAGAATATGTCTAAGCATGATGCTATCTATTGTATATCTCCTCTTCTATTATTCCAGGTGAATACTATATTTATGGCATCTAGATCTAGCAAATTGAGGTGTTTCATAATGTATTAAAATAGTGCCACCTCACCTTCCAAGCATATGATGCCTCCTTTATTCTCTAAGAGAGATTTAATTAGATTGAGATATCCTCCCAAAATCCAAGGGGTCTTTCATATTAGGGATTGTATATTTCTAATGGACTATATAAAGTTGGATTTGTCTTTTTGTAGAGTAGGTCCATAAACATTAGATAAAAAACATAATTCTCTCAAGCCTATAGGTTGGAACTTCATGGTTAATAATCTATGGGAGGAAGATATATCTCGAACTCAAATTTATTGAGAATTCTAGATTATATCCAATCCCCTTGATCGTCCTTGAGCGTTAATCGTCTAGATTGACAACCATGATAACATATAGTGGCTATCAATGTTATCTTTTCATAGGATCTTTTG
This sequence comes from Pinus tabuliformis, assembly GCA_031772625.1. Lineage (NCBI taxonomy): Eukaryota > Viridiplantae > Streptophyta > Pinopsida > Pinales > Pinaceae > Pinus > Pinus tabuliformis. The sequence continues at coordinate 796,356,250 of CM062813.1, read as the reverse complement.
GTTTCCTGAATCATCAAAAAGGTTATTTGATCATTCCTTCATCTTTGCTTAAAGAGTTATTACTTCCCTTTACAATTTAAGCCCCTTTTATTCCAAGATATGATCTTCATTTAGTGGGAAGGTTTGTTGGAGGAATATGCCTATATTATCAACTTGATTCTACCTGAATTTAATAGGATTTCTCCCAATTCCTTCAAGATTTACGGGTTACTATTGTGCCCCTTTTTTTTCTCCTCTTTATGTGATTTGGGGGTATTCTTAAAGGAATGAATATGGGCTCCTATATTGGAGCCAAAACATGCATACCTAGGGGGATTTTTGAAGCTTGAAGGTGAGACTTAAGGTATGATCTTTCTAGACTTGGTGCTCTAGAATTGAGTGTAGATATTTTCCCTTCCAAGGTTCTGCAATTCTTAGTAAGTCCAATGTGTCTAGGTCTATGTCCTCTATTTCTCTAATTTCAGGCGCTATTTTCGTTTATGCAAAAGTTATTTCATAAATATTTGTTTTTGGTTTCTCCTTATCTTTCCTTGATCTTGTTGTTGTATTACTCAATGGGGTATATTTATTTCTACCTCTATATTTGGAGATTGGAGTTTTCTAAGTTATTTTCCTACTTCCTCTCTTGGCTCATTGAAGTTTCCATATCTTCAAAGGATTCAAAGCTATTATTAGTTTTTGGATTTTTGTTCAAGGATGGAGGTGGAAACACTCTTTGACTCCATTTGCGAGGAGAGGGTTTCATAAATCCCTCGGTGTTGTTGTTCTCTAATTAAGTGGGATGAGAATATGGAACTATTAGGGGCAATCCATGAATAGATGCCCATATTCATGGCATCTCCTGCATCTAAAGGATATGTGATCTATAGTCTAGGGCTTGCTTTCAAAGTGATTCATGGTAGCAGATGTAAATTGAATTTAGAAAAGGTGCCACAATGTTCATGTATACACAGATCCTTGCATATGAGATGTATCCTTCATATTTTTTGGATTTTGATATTTTTACAAAATCTTTTAACACATTACCAATTCCTTCCAATTTCTCCTCTCCACAAAACTACCATAGCAAGGAATACGTTCAAATCCAAACCAACACTACCTTGAAGTCTTCTTTGTTTGGATTAAATCACTCAATCCAAAAATATCATATACAATCTTGTTGAGTTGTAAATATATGGTTCGTCAAAGATCCACATTTTATCCTCCAAATTGGAAAACATTATTACAAAAAAGCCTTTTGCCTCCAACTCAATATTTATCTAGCCTTTTGGTTTCCATTTTTGCTTGATCCATCATGATAATGTTTTTTCCAAAGGTTAAATCCATAGGAGCTTCCTAATCATGGCGTGATCCTATATATGCTAGATATATTTTTCTATTTTGTTTGATTTGACCTCAATTTTCAGATAAGTGACTACCTTTGCCCTAGAATTCATCTTTGTTCTTGTGATTTGAACTTGTCTTTTCCAAGTTATTGACATCTCTAAATGGAGTTGACAAGTGAAATGTTTTTTTTGTAATTATGGGTTGGCTTTTTCATGGGAAATGTTATTGTTGCAAGTAATGACATTGTTGTAGGAATGAGTGTCGCTCCCTCCTAGAACTCAAGCCATGTGCCGGGCTACTTAAAACCATAGGGCAAGAGCCAATAAATTAGGGTTTCGATATTAATTTATTTTTCTTCAATAATTTGTTATCCTCACTAAGTAATTTAATTATTTATATAAATGTATCAATATTTTTTTTGTAAGCTAATTTGTATTACCTCAAAATAATAGATTACATCATGTCATCCTTCATAGATCACCCAATACAGGACAATAGTTTTGCTACAATCCTGGCCTCATAGCCAAGGATTTATCATAAGTTTTTCAAAATTTCCTTTTCTCTTACAAATATCATTCCATTCCAAGGAGTTATCAAGAACATATATATGAGGAAAAATAACTATATTTCTTTGAGCCAATTCCATAGTTGGGGGTTCTTTAATTTTTTTTGTTTCCTTATCACTATTCGAGTGATCGAATTCTTGGGAATTTTTTTCTGCTCTTTGACGAATCCATGGTTATGTCCGAGTCTCTCTCTCTCTCTTTCTGTTGATGAGAGGATCCCCAAGCTAAGAGACTGACTGGCTCTACCTGTGTCTGAGTTGAGTTGGTAGGAGTTGAATTGTAAGTAGGAGTCTTCTAAGCTACATGTTGTCTAGCTTGTAAGTTGAATAATTCTTGGATCCTTTTGTATCTTTTGGTTCTTGCAAACCATGGATCTTTTTCTTACTATCCAAGTGGGGAGAAGTCCCTTGAGGAAAATAAAAGATACTCTAAAGATGACTAGGTTGTTGACATCTCCTGGATCGTAACGCAATGTTCTTGTAGTCCACCAACTGTAAATAAACATTGTCCCTCTACTTGAGGATGATTTTATCTGGCAACCCATTACTATATCTAGTTCCATACATATGCATGTAATGTGACAATACCCTTCTCAAAGATTTCAATTTCCATCTTAATGAAGCAACCTAGTAAATACTCTATATCAACTAAGATGCATGGTTGAAGAAAATGAATGGGTAGGTTTGGATGCCTTACCTAGACTAGAGTAGCCAACATTGTCATAGGGAGAGGATTAAAATTAAGAAGCCATTGTTGAAATGAAAGCTCAAATTGGCCCCAAAATCAAGGTCCCTGATCAATCACCTTTTGATGGTCCTTAAAAATTTAGAAAAGAACCACAAAAAATCCTTTTGAACAAAACAAATAGCTTCAAATGTGGGGACCAGTTCTAATGCACCCATTCCTAAAGTGTAGATGCTGAAGGAAAAAATCCATTAACTCAACCAATAAGTGCCCGCTGTGAATAATATGAAGAAGTCAATTTGGCTACAAGGTCATCCACTTCAAGAGAGGGAGTGTCTACTACCTCATTGACAACAAATGTTGGCCTTGAGAGGAAGTTGGGGTTTTGAGGTGAAAGCCTTTAGGGCATCCTTAAAGGATTTGGGTTAGGAAGAGGAGGACAAACCCCAACCTTTGGCTCCACCCTATAATATTGAGACTAGATAAATTTATGCATCCTTAGCTATGCCATTTCATTGAGTGTTTTATGATATAGATGCTTCCTACCACCATGTAGGAGACAAGAATAAGTAGCAACAATTCATAATTGGTTTTGGATTTTGGGTGTGAATGAAGATACATAATTCGTGCCTTTTTCCTGCAAACATAACGATCCTCCTGATATTGGTCTCACAAAGAATGTAATATTTGCCAAAACTGGGGTAATAACCTCATCATTAATGCATGAGGAATCCCACAGTAGAGGGGATTTCCCTTGGTTTTCATGATCTTGTGGAAGGTAAGGATTCTTCAAAACCTCCTTCGAAATCCAAATGACACCCCATACAATTACAAAACATTCGAGATACATCGATGAGCCATAATTCTCATACCCTAAGTTTCCTTAATGAAGTAGTGGCGCCATTGGGCTTGAAACATAAAACCTTTCAAGTTCATCTTTTCTTGCATTAAAAGGACTCACATACAACTAAGGGTTTTCGTGCACAACATAATTTTTTTATGAACCCCATCCTTGGATTTTAAAGGAAAAAATTCAATATCGTTGTTGCAGAAATCATCATTGCTACCAAGGTAAGTGAAAAGGGTCAAAATACACTGAGATTGCACCACATGCAACCCCATGACATTCCCATGGCTGATCGGTAGATAATAAAGAATCGATCCCACAAATTCTCTCTATTCAAGAACAACTACTCCTTGAGATATTTCCTTGTCCTTGGATAAAAGAGGGCTTCCTTCCTTTCCCACACCCATCTTCGTCGCTTCTACCACTGGTCTCTGGGGCGAAAGAAGATCCCAACCTACAAAACCTTAGTAGGACATAAAGCAAGAATTTCATTATATATCATATTAATATTGTTTTAAAAATTAAAAATATTTTTATGTTAACCACTTATTGGTCTAAATAATAAATCCAAGGAAGAGTAGACATGAGTAAAACTAATATGGTAATGTAACATTTATTATTTTAGGAATACATTACCATTGTCATTAATTTCACCCTACTTTTCTTCATGTTATATTAATTTTTATATTAGGATATAATAATTGAGATATATTAATTATTAAATTTTTTCTCTTTACTTTTTTTTTTCATTTTATATTAAATTTTATATCGATATGTACTAATATGTGTAGTCTAGCTAATAGATGGAATGACCTTTTTCTTGGCACTTTTCTGGTCAAAGTTTTGCAAAAGCTGGAAAAGATGTTTAAGAACCATAAGTTTAAGTTGTTTAAGCTACAAAATTTGAGTACCTCATGGGTTTTTTAGGGGCGTCATCTAACTATTCTACATTTTGGACATTTTGGCTAGAATCTGGAAAAACAATTTTTTATTAGATCATGAGTTTCTATTATTTAAAATGTGTTTTTGAATGCATAAATGGATTCAATGCTTTGAAAAACCCATGAGGCACTCAGATTGTGGATAAGCCACAACTCAAACTTGTGATTCCAACAAATCCCTGTTGGATTTCAGGAAACTTCCATATGAAAATATATCCAGAAAAGCTCTAAAATGTGGAACAAGTCGGCTATGATTTTTTTAGGGTGTTGAATCCATTTATGTGTTCAAAAAAGAATTCTAAATAACAAGAAATCACAATCTTACTCGAAATTGTATGGCCAAATTCCAACCAAAAATTCAATTTCATTATTAGTTAAACTGCACCATTAAAATACACTATTTATATATATAAATAATATTAATTTTTTTTAAAAGAAATAATTATGAGTTTTCTCCTTGACTGATTTTGATTCAGAAGGAAGGATCACATTTCCCATCTTGACATTCAACAGATTGGTTGGCACTTGTAGCCTTGCCAATTTAGTCTCCAACATATTCATATTCAGTTTTTGCTTTAACATTTCAAAATGAGCTTGTGATTTAGTCAGAATCATTTCTCCTTCCTTGGAAATCATGCTTATAACAAATTGCATGGAACCAACAATCGAGGTAAAGAGAAATTACTCTCCTCATGCTCAGAGTTATGGAGATTCACCCAGGCGGAATGAAGACTAGACAAGAATCTCTATGCTTGCAGGATCATAACTCCTCTTCTTATAGCCATAGAATTATGCTTTCCCTAGACCAATGATCTTCCCTATGATTTCAATGTTGCATTGTTTTCCATGCAATCATCAGACATAGAGATCCAAAACGATAATTCTCAATTTGAATTTTATTTCTTGCTCCATTAATGACTGCATGCTCAAGCATGCTTCATGTGTATCAAATGAAAATTTGCTAATTCTAAACTTCCACTCAAATTTATTAATAATGGGTTTCGACCTACATCTGTCTCGTGATAGATCTTGAAGTACGTGGGTGCTCCAAACGGGTACAAGTATCTGAGCCTCTTCGTGGGGAATGAGTTTCTAAAATAATATCAATAATGGAGTATATAACGAAACACTTGTGATTGATATGACAATGGGACAACATACATACCATCCCTTAATTTGCTAAATGACTCTAGCTGCAACATCCAAATTTAGAATTAAAAAAAATCTTATATGGAAAAGGCTTATGAATTGGGTTACCATCATCCAATGCCAACACTCCTTGTTCCAAGGTGGCACCCTTATTTTCCAAAAAATCTGCCATTGAATTGAGATTTCTTCTAATAAGAAATAATTCCATACTTTCAAACTTGGAAATTTGGAGACTTATCCTATGCAGAATGGGAATTTGAGACTGCTCAGGGCTCTCTTTTAGCCTAATCACTTGTTGTATTACAATCATTGAGTCCCCAAAGACATAAATATGTCAAATTTCCCTTGATATTTCTAGGTCTAATCCTTGCCATAGTGCTAGATATTCAAACTAGTTGGAATTTAAAGATCGTAGACCCCAAGATTCCCGAATATCTATTTATTTGTTGAGGGTAAAAAATATTTGTCCCACTCTTGCCTCCCCCAAAATAATATTAATTATTAAAATTATTAATATTTTTATATAATTTTTATTATAATAATTAATTAATTAAATTATATAAATATATTACTATTATTATTATTAAAATTTAAAAATTAAAAATACTTTCATTTTAACTATCTACTTAAAAGAGGAGAATGGCATGATTTTGTAAATACATAACCATTGCCACTAATTTCACCTTACTTTTAAAGGTGCATCATTCTCACATTGTGTTAGGTAAAGTCCATTTGTTGGCTTGAGGGGTCCTGGCCCAGGTTCAGAGTTAGCTGCACTAACCAACAAAACCCTAACTACTGGCCCTTTCGGAAACAAGCCGCGTAGCCCAGGTTGCAGTCTCGCCCGAAGCAGTATTGGGGGATGACAGAACTAGGTTTTTGCATACAAAGGTCAGTATGATGGGTTCCTACGTCTTCTAGGACTTCTTTCATTCTTCGTGAACCCTAACCCTTAAAATATAAATAATTGTAGTAACTCGTTAAAATATAATCTAAACCTTCACAAAATTCTTTAAACATTCATAAAAGTAAGTAAATAAGTAGATCTACTACCTTTGCACATCAATTAAGCTTATTACTTCATATAAATTCAGAAGAATAGAGTGAATATACAAAAATTGCATAAGTAAAGATAGATGCACTGATACACAAGTATATCTCAAAATAGTCTTTATTAGATGTATTCTTTGCTGTTACAAAATCCTCTTCCCTACGCACTCAGCTGGAAGAGAAGGGGAAATTTCCTGGTGCATGATGGGTATTTATGGTTGGAGGAGCCCATCCCCATCACGACATACCTGATTCATCCTCCGACAATTCCCTTGCCATGAGCATTATCGATAGCAACAACCACACATAGTGGAAGGTTTTACCCTGCTCCTAGGCTTCACGACAATTCTCTAAGAATTCCGTGCAAAGGAATTCGGACCAGTTAAACTGGACCCCCTTCACGAACTGCTTGGCCAGTGCGACCGCTGACGCAGGTACCTCGTCTGTGTGACACTTCTGCATAACTTTTCTTGCCATAATTTGGGTTGCCACACATACTACTTTGTCCTTGATGCTGGAGATGGTGTAACCCCTCTTTTCCAGCTTATACTTCGTCTTCATGGCTTCCACGAGTGCCAAATCACTGCCCTTTCCTTTCAATATGGTTGTGGGGTCCTTTCCTTTGTATGGAAGCCGGGAAACGCGATGAATCAGGTCTGTCGTGATGGGGATGGGCTCCTCCAGCCATAAATACCCATCATGCACCAGGCAGAGCAGCTTCTTGATGACAAAAATGGTTATTGGGGGGCGGTGGAAATGTGACACCCAAAGTAGGTTCAACAGCCTGGCCTTTTCCACACCGCTCAACCACTTCTGCGGCTTCAATGTTGTTACTACCCTCGCGGTGTGTTGCTTCATGAGGTTTCTAGTATCAAGGTGAGGGAACTTCTCGCGGTCAGTGAGGACCCAATCTTCAAATTTCATAGTTAGAACGCGGCCCAGGTGCATGCCTTCAAACGTAATGCCATATGGGAGGAGCGAGGTCTGGAGCGAACTCTTGGTCTCGTCTAGGTATTTGGGTACTTTGGCCTTCCCTTTCCACGAAGGGACATAGGCGGGTAGTTTTGTCGCAGAGTGCCTAGGCTGAGTATCCACCTCCATGCCTTCATCTTCTTCCTCTACGATGATAAGGGCTTGCAAATATTCTTCTTCCTCATCTGTTTCTATCATGACAACTTTCCCCTTCTCTTCTTCTTTATTGGGGCCTGACCCAGGATCAGAGTTAAGTTAGCCAAACAAATCCTGGTACTACTGGCCCTTTTGGCAACAGTCTGCGGAGCGCGGATTGGGGTCTCACCCGAAGTAGTATGGGAGGGTGCTAGAACCAGGTTTCCATACCCTGGAGATGTCTGATGAGTTCAAGTGGTTCATGGCTTGACCCTGTGTGCAAGTCACTTCGCGCACATTCCCGTACCTTGTAGCCTGATATACTTCCTTCGTGCAGCCCTTCTCGGGGGCCGAACACTATGCTTCTGCGTTATTACCCAAGTCCTTACTAGTATTCCAATGTTAGTTGATTACTTTATCCTACTTGCGTACTTTACGTTATATTGAACAACATAAACCATTCATATAGTGCGTGATGAGCCCCAATTTTGGTACAATTTGGGCTCATTTTGGCCTATTCTACTTGCTCAAACCATTCATATTTTATTGCTTATGCATGCATTTCTTAGTTTGTTCGTGTTGTTTGTAGGAAGAAGGGTAGACATATTATCTACGTGACTAATGCATGATGCTTTTAGGTTTTTTGCATTTAAAGGGAGAAAAGACACGAAAAAGGAGACAAGGGGACAATGAGGTGGCACTGCTGGTTTTTAGGAGAGGATGTCCACAGTCTTGGGGACCTTCCTCGTGATTCCCACCATAGCTCCGAGCTCCAACCAATCTCCCCACCGAGCATAGAGCACCGAGCATAGAGGTAGCCAACTGTTCTACAGGAACAACAGTCATAACTGTTCTACAGGATCACCGAGTTAAACTTCAGTTGGACAGCCGAGTTCCTAAAATCAAGGAGACCTGTTGGATGATCGTTTTTGCATAAGTATAGAGGCCGTAGCCTTTGATAGGTTGTTGAAAATTTCGCATTACTATTGTAATTTTTGAGCACATCTCGGTGTTAGTTCTTGTTGTAAGCCAGTTTTGGCATAACATCAGATTATGAATAAAGAAGGCAGATTTTGATCTAGCTCTGAGTTTTCTTAAGGAGACTATAGCTCTCAAGTTAGGGTCCAACCTGAGAGCCATAGATCCCCTCTGCTGTAGTGTTGTTTGCATTTCGTTTCAGCACTCTGAGTTTTCATTTTCACATGCAATTTGAATTACAGGTTGTTGAATTAGTCTTTTTCATGAGCATAGATAGGACTAGTTTATGGTTGAATTGCTTTCGGTTGTTTAGTTAGATTAGCAGGTTGATAATACATTGGAGCTCCAGCAAAAAAGGTTGAGGAAGTCTCCACTGCCATCTCCGTTTGGAGATTGGAGTGCAGCCTATACCAACCACAAAAACACGCAGTTCTTCACTTCATACATGCTGCAACATAGTCTCGTTATGATAGATCTTTCCACATGATTCACACCTGCACACACGCCTTCATCACAGCTTCATGCACATTCTCCTTCGCGTTTTGGATTGTTGTTCATTGAATTTATACGCACAGGTAGTTTAGGTTGATGCATTTTCGGTTTGGTGACAGTCATAAGCATTTGTTTCACTTACACTGCTCTCTCTCGTTCCATTACCTCATTCTCCATCTTGATCACGCATGCAAACACATCGTTGACCCCTGCTCCGCTCTGTTATCTCCCAAAGTCTTTCACTCCTCACATAGCTTCATTCTCTAGCCCTTTCGTTGACCTATTCCTCTATCTCCCAACCTACTCCCTACACTCACTCCCTATCCTATTCTTCCACTTCTGAGCCATCACCAGCCTTATTCCTACCTTACACATCTCCCCCTACCATTCCATCACTCCTCCATCACTTCAAACACTCACGGTAGGTCATCCTGTAGCAATTTGTAGACATCCTGTAGAAATCTCTGCGTATCCTGTAGGATCCCCTGCAGACATCCTGTAGGAGGCCACTCACTCGGTTGCTAAGCATCTGAATGCGAGGAACCTCTGTGGATGGATGCTAAGGATCCCTAGGGACCTCTCCTAGCCTCCCCAACCTGTCCCACGCTTTCCTTCCTTCTCCATCCCATCTGCACAACCAAACCCTAGTTAGCACAAAATCACAATCATTCCATCCACTTAAAGGAAAAATACAAAAACATGTCTTTTATGATGCAAGTAGCTTAGATCCATGCATTTCCACTTATTAGAGGTAACAGCAGCATTGGTAGAGGTTTCATTCACATTCTTTGCATTATAGAGGTTAGACTAGTTAAATTAGGGTTTCCTAGGTTTACATGCTTTGATTTGCTTTCAGTCCATTTTGTCAAGTAGAGTAGTTTTCCTTTGAGAATAGCTTTCGTCCATCAATTAGCAAGCTTCTTCTGAGAGCCTATATAAGTTGGCTTGAGCCTAGCGGACTTGTGCCAGCTGACCAAGTGACAGCTGCGACAAGAGCTAGTACTTGTGCATATAGCACCGTCGCTTCCAAGTTTGTACGAACTACCAGGTTGATAAAATGAGAGACAGGAAGCCCCAGGAGTTGTAGCATTATTGCTACAATACTGGAGCTCACTAGTGCATGCAGTAAATAAACATTATATTTGCAATTTATATCAAACATGCATTAACACAAGAAAAAATACACAAATTGATAACAAACTTCTCTTTATTAATTCCTTATTTGGTTATAGACTCGACTCCGCCCTACACACTCAGCTGCAGGGGTCCGCGCACTCAGCTGCGGATGGCTAGGCCTCTACGCACTCAGCTGCAGAGCCTTCTCCTACCCTACGAACCAAAGACACACTTCACATTACAAAACTAGAGTAGACAATCTTGTGACTCTAACTGATGCAGGAGCATTTGGACTTAGCCAACAATGTGAAAGTCTGTTCACATGTTGTGGCTAAGCATGTTGAATTTCACTAACCTGAGTGGTCAAAAGTCAGTTTTTATCAAGAGGGTTGGATCTCTCAAGAAATGAGTTGTATTTCATTATTGTAATAAGTAGAAATTGTCTTATTTTAGGTCCAAAGATAAGTTGTTAGCATAGGTGTGTGATAGAGCTTGAAAATAGAGATTGATTGTTAGAATGTTTGAAAATAGAGATTGAGTTGTTAGGCAGGATTGGATTGATAAAAAGAAGAAAAATGTAATGCAAAAGGATGAGCAAGGATGAGAGAGGATTGAGGAAGCAAGAGTCAAGTGACAGAGCGAGGATTTCCATATTGAACAAAGGTCTTTTAAAATAGTTGTAAGTGAGCCAAAGGGCGAGACTCTGTAACTTTGATAGTATTGATTAGTTGATGCCGTGTGAGATTATATATATATATATATATATATATATATATATATATATATATATATATATATATATATATATGTATGTATATATATATATATATATATATGTATGTATATATATATATATATATTATATATATATATATATAGATATATACATACATACATACATACATACATACATATATATATATGTATATATATAGATATATATATATATATGTATGTATATATATATATATATATATATATATATATATATATATATATATATATATATATATATATAGATATATATATATATATATATATATTCGATTGTGTGTGAAATTCAATTTTGGCCTTTGTTTCTTTGTATTTGGGACAGAATCAAGTGTTCTCTATTTTTATGCTTTATGATATAATGCACAGAGCTCAACGGGAATCACAATTATTAATGTTATTAACTTTGTTGACACCTGCTTAAAATACCAACCATTGATCTAAGTTCCAACCATTTGGATCACCCCTATTGCAATATTTGGTTCCAAAGGGGTGGACCTCAGGCCTTGAAGAATCACAAATTGCGATCTCCAAAACATTGCATCACAACAAAGTATTGGTGTATGATAAGGACCTCCAATTGTGGAACAGTGCAATGTGTGATTGTGATCCATCGCATCGCAATATATTTGTCGGAAAGGAAGTGGGCCTTGAGCATTGGAAACCTGCGATATGCGATCGGTGATGTGACCATTGAATATATCACATCGCAACATTCTATATGTGTGTGCCACAACCTAAGCGCTTGCCCATAGCAATATCTGATTACGATATAACCTGGACTGTTGGATCAAAGGTGAGACGATCTATAGAGAATCCTGAGCAGTTCTATTAAAAAGGGGAAATACCAGTATTCTGGCTTTTATAAAGGAAATCTGATCAGAGTAGAAAAATATTGGACTGTAAAGGGAATGGAAACGCAGGGCTGATTGTTGAGATTTCTTTGAAACAATTGATTCATGTGTCATTTGTGGTATCAAAGAACAAAGAGATTAAGGTTGATTACAATAAACATGCCGCCAAGGAGAGGAGTTGGCATTGGTCGAGGAAGGCCGCGAGAAAATGCAGTTCTGTTGGAGGAGATCCGAAGTCTACGTACGAGGATGGAAACAATTGAGACTGCTCAGGGAAGAACACCTGATGAAGGGGATGACAGTGCTAAAGAAGAATCTTCTGAGGAAGAAGAGGAGGAAAATGAAACTACTAGAGTTGTTAAGATGCTAGCAAAAGTAGGAGGAAAACCAAAGGTGGAAATTCCTACATATGAAGGGAGTCTCAATGAAAAAGAGCTAATGGATTGGATCAAGTCATTAGACAAATATTTTGACTATGAAGAGGAAGCTGACGACAAGAAGAAGGTGAAATTTTCAGTTACCAGATTGAAGGGTCATGTAACTATTTGCTGGGATGAGCTACAAACATCCAGAACGAGGAAAGGAAAATCCAAGATCAAGTAATGGGACAAAATGGTAAGTAAGATGAAAGGAAAATTTATGCCTAAAGATTATCAGTTAAATATTTTTAAACAGTTGCAGAATTTAAGGAAAAAAGGAATGTTTGTTAAAGAATACACTGAAGAGTTTTATAGATTGAGTATTAGATTAGGACATGTAGAAGATGACATGGAGAAGGTAGCCAGATATATCAATGGCTTAAGATATGACATACAAGACGAGATCAACTTGTTAAGTCTGAAGACTATTGAGGATGCCTATCAAGCGAGTTTGAAGGCAGAGGAGAAGATGTTGAGAAAATAGAATCAGAGGAATAGAGGAAGAAGCTCGGTAAGAGGTAGAGGAACTACCAAACCAAGGGGACAACAACATCAGCATGAAGTAGGCAGTTCAAGTAGTAGACCACCACAGAGAGGGGATTTTAATAGAGGAATATTTGCGCCCAGAGGAAGAGGCTGAGGAAGAGATGTTTGATGCTACACGTGGAGAATGGGGACATGTGTCATGGGACTATCCTCATAATAAACCAGCAAGTCAGAGGAATGCGAATGTGGCTGAGGCAAAGCTAGAAACACCTCGACTTATGGAGAAGGAAGAACCCCCTAAAGTAGGAGAATCCATGTTGTTGAGAAGGACATTGCTTTAGACAGAGAAAGAGATTGAAGAACCAGCACAGAGGAAGAATTTATTCAGAACTATTTGTAAATCAAAAGGTAAGTGTTGTAAAGTAATAATTGACAGTGGAAGCACTGATAACCTTGTTTCTACAGAGATGGTGGACAAGCTCGGATTAGCGAAGATAGTGCACCCTACTCCTTACAAAGTGTCATGGTTGCAGAAGGGACATGAGATTATTGTGACAGAACAATGCAAGGTTGAAATACAGGTTGGTACATATAAGGATGTAATATTATGCGATGTAATGCCAATGGATGTATGCCATGTATTCCTGGGGAGACCATGGCAGTTTGATCAAAAAGCTATTCATGATGGGAGAAAGAACACTTATACTCTGGAGAAAGATGGAAATAAACATGCATTGGTACCATTGAAGGATGACGCTAACAAAGGAGCACCTGGAAATAGTGTTATGCTGATCAGCGGAAAGGAGTTGTTACAAGAGGTTAGAAAAGGTGAAGAAATGCATTTTGATGTCATAGGGAGACCAAAGGTAATTTTAACTTCCACAAACTTAGATGATTTACCTGAAGAAATCAAAACTTTTTAAAATGATTTCGCTGATATTATTGTGGATGAGATGCCAAATGCATTGCCACTGATGAGGAGTGTTAGTCATCATATTGATCTAATACTAGGAGAAAGTTTTCCAAATGAAGCAGCGTACAAGTTAAAACCTCAAGAGAATGCAAAAGTTGGAAGACAAGTGCAAGAATTGATGGATAAGGGACTAATCAGAGAGAGTATTAGTCCATGTGCAGTACCAACAATACTCAGTCCAAAGAAAGGAGGTGAATGTCGTATGTGCACAGATTCCAGAGCCATAAACAAGATCACAATCAGGTATAGATTTCCTTTGCCACGTATGGATGATTTAATGGATTGTTTGAGTGGATCAAAGTATTTTACTAAAATAGATTTGAAGAGTGGATATCATCAACTAAGAATTAGAGAAGGATATGAGTGGAAGACTGCATTTAAAACAAATAGTGGGTTATATGAGTGGTTAGTGATGCCTTTTGGACTCACTGATGCACCTATCACGTTCATGATATTGATGAATGAAGTCTTGAAGGAATATGCAGGCAAGTTTTTTATTGTTTATCTTGATGATATTCTAGTTTTAGTAAAAGTAAGGAAGAACATATAGAGCATATTAAATTGGTTTTAAGAACTCAGTAGAAAGAGAAACTACTGATAAATCTGAAGAAATGTAGTTTCATGAAGGAAGAATTAATTTATTTGGGGTTTGTAGTTTCTAAAGAAGGATTGAAAATGGATCTAGAGAAAGTTCAAGCAATTTGGAACTGGCCTATTCCCAGAAATATATTTGAGGTAAGAAGCTTTCATGGTCTTGCAAGTTTTTACAAAAATTTTATCAGAGGTTTTAGTCAGATTTGTGCACCAATTATTGAAACAATTAAAGAGACTAATCAGCCGTTCAAGTGGATAGAAGCAGCAGACAATAATTTTAAATTGCTAAAGAGGAAAATCACAGAGGAACCGATTTTAGCTTTGCCTGATTTTGAAAAAGTATTTCGAGTTGAAACAAATGCTAGTAGAGTTGCAGTTGGCACAGTTCTGAGTCAGGAACAAAGACCGATAGTGTACTTCAGTGAGAAATTGAATGAAGAAAAGAAGAAGTATTCGTCTTTCAATAAAGAGTTTTACGTTATTGTGCAAGCCTTGAAAAATGGAGACATTATTTGCTGCCAAAGGAATTCATATTGTATTCAGACAATCATGCATTACAGTTCATAAATAATGAGTCGAAATTGAACCAGAAACATGCCAAGTGGGTAGAATTTTTGCAGAGCTTTACTTTTGTGATAAAGCACACAAGTGGTAAGTTGAATAAATTCGTTGATGCATTGAGCAGGGTAAGTTTTATTGTGCAAGAATTCAAAGTTGGTGTTGTAGGATTTGAAGAAATGATTGAAATGTACAAAGATGATGTAGATTTCAAAGATATCTATACAACAGTTCAAAATCCAATAGTTCATAACAGAAGTCAATGGTTAGATTATCTCATCCAAGGAGGCTTATTATTTAAAGGCAACAAGTTGTGTATTCCCAAATGTTCTATGAGGGAAAACATAATAAAGGAGAAACATAGTGGAGGATTATCTGGTCACTTTGGACAAGATAAAACCTTTGCTCAGGTGAATGCTTTTTATTATTGGCCAAAAATGCAAACTAATGTTAAGATATTTGTTGAGAAGTGTAGGATATGTCAACATGCTAAGGGGAGAAGTCAGAATACAGGATTGTATCATTCATTGCCAATACCGGACCGACCGTGGGATGCAATTAGCATGGATTTTGTTTTGGGACTACCTAAAAGACAAAGAGGGAATGATTCCATTTATGTTGTGGTAGATAGATTTTCCAAGATGGAACATTTCATTGCTTGTAAGAAGACTAGTGATGCAACACATATAGCTAATTTTTTTTTTTTTTTTGGAAATTGTAAGATTACATGGATTGCCTATAAGTATTGTGTCTGATAGAGATACAAAGTTTGTAGGACATACTAGAGAACTCTTTGGAAGAAACTAGGATTTAACCTCAGTTCCAGTTCAGAATACCACCCTCAAACAGATGGACAGATCGAAGTAGTAAACAAGAGCTTGGGGGAACATATTGAGAAGTTTAGTGTATCAAAATCCTAAGTAGTGGGATTTAGCACTAGCTCAGGTTGAATTTTCTTATAATGACACTCCAAATCGAGGTACTGGAATGAGTCCATTTCAGATTGTTTTTGGAATTAATCCAAGAGTCGTGTATGAGCTCAGAAATTTGGTTAAACAGGAGACAAGAAGTGCAAAAGATGAAGAGTTTTCAAAACATATGCAAAGACTACAAGAAGATGTCAAAGGTAGATTGCAGGAAAGCAATAGTAAATACAAACATAGAGTGGATATGAAAAGAAGAGAGAAGGAATTCCAAGTGGGAGATTTAGTGATGGTATATTTGAGAAAAGGAAGATTTCCTACTAAGACTTATAATAAATTGAAAATGAAAAAGATAGGACCATGTAGAATTGTAAGAAAGTTTTCAGCTAATGCCTATGAAATTGAATTGCCAGAAGGGATTTGAATATCGCCTATCTTCAATATTTCAGATTTGTATCCATGCAAAGGGACAACGACAGAGCTACAGGAGGAAACTACATAAAATGAAGTTCAAACCTTGAACTGGGAAGAACAAATGCCAAGGGTCATTAAGAAAGAAGCTGAAGCTGTTTTGGAGAAAAGAGTATCCAAAAGAAACAGAGGATAGATTTATTTCCAATATCTAGTCAAATGGAAAGGACATCCAGTGGAGGATGCTAGTTGGTTGATTACACCAGAATTACAAAAGTATGGAGTAAGCCCTGAAAGTCTGAAGGATGATTCTCTTCTTCCCCAGGAGTCTGATGCAGGAACATTTGGACTTAGCCAGCAATGCAAAATTTTGTTCACATGTTGTGGCTAAACAAGTTGAATTTCACTAACCTGAGTGGTCAAAAGTCAATTTTTACTAAGAGGGTTGGATCTCTCAAGAAATGAGTTGTATTTCATTATTGTAATAAGTAGAAATTGTCATATTTTAGGTCCAAAGATAAGTTGTTTGCATAGGTGTGTGATGGAGCTTGAAAATAGAGATTGACTGTTAGAATGTTTGAAAATAGAGATTGAGTTGTTAGGCAGGATTGGATTGATAAAATGAAGAAAAATGTAATGCAAAAGGATGAGCAAGGATGAGAGAGGATTGAGGAAGCGAGACTCGAGTGATAGAGCGAGGACTTATAGAGGTCTTTTAAAACCATTGTAATTGAGCCGAAGGGCGAGACTCTGTAACTTTGATAGTATTGATTAATTGATGTCGTGTGAGATTATATATATATATATATACACACACACACACACACACACACACACACACACACACACACACACACACACACACACACACACATATATATATATATATATATATCGATGCTATGTGAAATTCCATTTCAGCCTTTGTTTCTTTGTATTCGGGACAAAATCAAGTGTTCTTTTTTTTTATGCTTTATGATATAACGCACAGAGTTCAACGGGAATCACAGTTATTAATTTTATTAACTTTGTTGACACCCACTTAAAATCCCAATCGTTGATCTAAGTTCCAACCATTTGGATCACCCCTATCACATCGCAATATTTGGTTCCAAAGGGGCGGACCTCAGGCATTTAACAATCGCGATTTGCGATCTTTGAAACATCACATTGCAACAAAGTATTGATGTATGGTAAGGATCTCCGGTTGTGGAACATTGCGATGTGCGATTGCGATCCATCGCACCGCAATACATCAATCGAAAAGGAAGTGGGCCTTGAGCATTGGAAACCTGCGATATGCAATCAGTGATGCGACCATTGAATATATCACATCGTAACATTCTATATGTATGTGCCGATACCTAAGCTCTTTCCCATAGTGATATCCGATTGCGATATAACCTGGACCGTTGGATCGAAGGTGAGATGATCTATGGAGGATTGCGAGCAGTTCTATTAAAAAGGGGAAATACCAGTATTCGGGCTTTTATAAAGGAAATTTGATTAGAGCAAAAAAATATTGGACTGTAAAGGGAGTGGAAACTTGGGGCCAATTGTTGAGATTTCTTTGAAACAATTGATTCCTGCGTCACTAACATACTTCCACGCCTACAATTCATGGAGCTTTACAACACAATTCGGCTAAAACTTGGGCTTTGAGCCCCAAAACATGTCTTGGGGGGATTCCATGCCCAACAAGGGGCCTGCGCACTCAGCTTGCGGACTTACCAAGGTCTCCGCACACACAACAGCAAGAGCCTTCCCCTTTGCCTAAGTACATGAAACAAACTTTCATGCATTAGCTTAATTGCCCATACAATGATCTTCTATTCTTATTCCCCTCCCTTAGACTCACTATGACTCCTTTATATATAGCCTTCTCTTTTACAATACCATGGTTTGAGAACCATGGGCGGGTCACAAAAACTCCTATCTTCTTAACGAACTAAGGGACTAAGCCCATTTTTACTCTTATGACCTTCGCGCTCCGCTCCCACAAAATGTAGAGACTTTACAATTATAACAAAATTAATGACAAAATTTACCCCAGAGCCCCCAAAAAACCTTTGGTGACTCATCCTCGAGTCACTCTACTGGTGGCGCCTCGATCTTCTTTTATAGCTCGCTAAACTCCATCTTTAAAACCTGCAGGTCTATAGTACCTTGCGTGGCAGCTCGCTGCACTTATTCGACCAAATTTTCAGTAGTTGGGCCTTTAACTACAAGGCCCATGGTCCTTTGAGTCTGTTGCATCCCTTTGAGCTTACTTTGCATGAAAAACGTCAACTGGATGGCTTCATCTTCCCATGGTTGTGTCCTTGAAGAGATGATCGTTTCCTTGTGACATAGCTCATCGATCCATCTTTTAATTAACTTACCTTCCTGCAATCTGGCGAACCTTTGCGTTGATGCTAAGGTCCGTGTTGTTGACCTGAGTTTGTTGAATTTCCTCAGCTACTCCCTGATGTCTGTGGAAATCATTTGTAGAGTAGGATCCTCCTGCAATGAGGTCCACAATTCCAGGGATTTCTCAAATAGCTCAGTGTAGCCCTTGTAGGGTTGTAACAAGGGTCTCTTTCACCTCTAGTTATGCTACATTAATAAGTCAATCCGGGAACGCTTTGTTATTGCAAAGAGTAGCTCAATCCGAGGCTATTCGTCAGAGTAATGCTTCGTAGTACAGTGTCTAGAAAATACAAGAGTAAATGGATGCTAAGCTATAACTATTTTGCTTTTAAAAGAAAGGAATCACACCAGGCAATTCATTAGTCAAAGGTGCGGAAGCAATAACCCATCCCTCTAGAAACTGATGGAAGGAAAAATAGAGTATGGACCAAAGATCTGGGAGCTAAGCAGCGACTTGCTGACTCACTACAGCTTTCGACCTCCTCTCACACCAAAACAGTAAATGCAGGAAAATGGAACAGCAGAAAGTGAAATGGAACAGCAAACCTGAAATGGAACAACAGTAAATGGAAAATGGAACAGCAATAAATGGAACAGAAACTCAGTAAACTGGATCTCGCGAGTTAGAACTGAACTCTCATTCCGTAATCAAACAACAATCGTCAAAAGCAATTCCAATGAACCTTACTTTATGAGGAGATATTCACAAATGAGTTATGAAACAACATTTATCATATCTACACAACACACTTATTATAGCAATCTGATGTTTCCAAAGAACATGACTTCTGCTTCCAAATGGAATAATATTACTTTCGGGTTCCCACGAATAAGAGTTCAAATGAATCCAATAGCAATATTTAATATGAAAGCTCTGTAACAGAAACAATTGGCTTAAATAGTGAACATGCAATCAACTCTGAAGGGGTTCATTTACGTGATACAGAGTTACTTACACAAATCTCCTGAATAAAACCATTAATGAAGTAGTCATAACATAGCATGGAACAACATATGACAAACACGACAGATTACCAAATTATACAAACAATCCACACAGAAACCAAATTATAATGATACAAAAGCAAGTGTCCTTCGGAGCCGGGCCCTTAGCTTCCAAGGATACACTGCCTTAGATTACTCCAGTCGCAGAGATGAAATAAAGCACCAAGCCTTTCGTATTAATGCATCAACAAAAGTACAGCAAAACAAGCCTTAACGAGACTCGATGATCAAAGTTCAAACTGAGACTTAAATTTACATATATGAAAAAAAGGTCCCCGAGCTTAACACTGCTGCCCCTTTTTATAAGAGAATTGGCGGAGGTATCTAGATAGCAAAAATAAGCAAGACAGCGATCCCTCAGGATCAAAGATCCCGAGGGATTCGCCAAGCCGTTACTCCTTGATTTTCCTTTCCCTGCTTCGCCGAATCGATAATTCTTCTTCCTTTCCCGGGTTGTTCTGCTTCGATCCGCTTGATCTTGTTCGCATCCGGTTTCCTCCCAAAGGGACAGCAGTTACTCTTCCTTTGTCTTTTCCTCTTAAACAGTAATCCTTCGTTTCCACCCTTTCCTGCATAGAAAAATAGCAATTATCAGTGATTAAGCTTTTCATACTAATTCTCACATATTCTACTAAAAATTCTTTATTTCTTTAAATTCATTATGCCGAAAGGGTTACAATTGCTACCAAAAAGTCACTAAATTGTTGGTCAAAAACATACCTTTCCATAGCTCCACACACCCCCCTGCTTACCCTGTTTCATGCCCTCATGAAAACATTATAGTTGATATGCAGAGCAGTAAGAGAGTAGGCTGGAGAGGGAATCTCGTGTGGAGACCTACAACCGTGATGAGCAACCAAATCATCAAAAAACTGATTTGTTTGACCTTCAGGCATTTCATACAAGGCCTGGTATCCGGGTGCAGGGTGCCAAATGATTGGACTACGAAATCGATACCCTAACCAGGATGGCCCTGCTTGCAAGATTCGTTCACCATAAAGGTTCAAACGGCTGGCTGCCAGCTCAAAATTTTCATATCTGAATGGTTCCCTGAGCTGGATGTTTGGGTTCGAAATCTGATATCGGAATTTTGCAGCATCGGTAGCAAGGTCTTTAATAGTCAGAAAGTATTCCAAATTTTGTTTGATTAAATCCTCATGCATGGGTCCTAATGTCTCCATAACACCCGAGGTTCTCATAAGGTTCCTATGTGCTCTCCATAACCGTACTGGGTCTCTAGGCTCGGCTCTCACCCACAAGTCTAGGCTATTTTCCTGTCTCTGGAAAGTGGTATAAGCCCTGAGCCATTTTAGCTGATTAACCCCGAAGGAAACAAAGGTTTGCAATTGTATGTCCCCAACAAAAGGGCCAGGATTTAAATCAGTTTCCTGGTCTAGCACGAGGTTATGCAAGTAAAATTCACATAATAATCTTTGGACCTTACTTCCATAATGCTTGCAACAATCTATGAAATCATTAAGGGTATTGATTTGTATAGGGGCACCTGCCCTGACAGCTTTTATCTTTAATCGTAAATATCGTTCAAGCAAAAATAAAGCATAGTTTTTAGCAGGGGCCCTACAAGCTAGAATGTCATTATACAAGGAACACACAGTGTCCATCTGTCTAACAACAATATCTAATCGACGAGTTACCTTTGCAACCTTTTCCTGCTCTTTTTGCCAGCCTTCGAAGGCTTGGCTCTCGGACTGACTAATATTCCGAAGTTGCTGCTGCAACTCTTCATATCTCTCCCGGGGGACTGTTTGTCCCTTCAATCTTTCAGTTTCCTGTTGAG
Source organism: Pinus tabuliformis (assembly GCA_031772625.1). NCBI lineage: Eukaryota > Viridiplantae > Streptophyta > Pinopsida > Pinales > Pinaceae > Pinus > Pinus tabuliformis. Next base: position 796,334,793 of record CM062813.1, on the reverse strand, counting down.
CTTCCTTCATCATTTTATGCAAGGTCCTTGTTTTTGGATCCTTTTTCCATAAGGCCGTAGAGGCCGGGAGTTTTACCTGAACCTTTTTGTTATGCTGCTTAGAGTTCCGAACCCGGATCACCCCTGAGGGCGGTGCCTCTGTTTGGATTTCCTTATTCTCCTTTTCTTTCTTGACATGAACAAAAGGTTGTTGTGGTTCATGTGCTAATGGAACGGCAGTCTGTTCTTTGGTAGCAATTGGAACAGCAGTTTGGTCCTCATTATCAATTGGAACAGCAGTCTGTCCCTCAGTGGCCATTGGAACAACAGTTTGTTCCTCAGCGTCATTTGGAACAGCTGCAGGTCTTCTAATCGGGTTTCGGCCAACAGTGCGAGTGTAAGTCCCTCGGCTTCTTGTTCGACGAGATTCTGCTGTAGCGGTCCTCTTCCTCTTCTGTGTGGTCCTTTGTATCCTTAGACTTGCTTTCAGAATACGAATTTTCTGTCGGAGTCGGGCTATAGTGCTCAGTAGCCTCTGTTGTTTAGTCTTCAATTTCGTGATTTCCCTTGTCTCGGCAGAGGGTTTGGGCCTGGCCCTTAAATCTGCCCCTATGTCCAGCACTTCTTCTGGTGCTTCGGGAACAGATTTTTCCCGGCTGGTATCCCTTATTTATTCCTCATGAACGGGTGGATTTTCTTCTCCTTGGTTCTCTGCATGTGGATTCTCGGGTATCTCTTCCTCTGGTGGTCCATCGGGAGGACCTGCTGGGCTGGAGGGTTGACCATATTCCCCCAAGCTGGCCAGGATTGCGGCCAATTCTTCTTCGCCCACAGGGTCTCGCAGTGGACTGCTTTCTGGCTGTCTTACTTCCTCCTCCCGATTGTCTTGCTCAGTGACTGCCTTGGGGTGTTCAGCTTTAGAGTGCATTTCTCCTTCCTTTCCTCCTTCTCCGGCTTGTTCAGCCTCGTCCTCAGATTGTCCAGCATTTTCATCAGAAGGTATTTCTTCTAGTTCTGGAGGTTCGTCCGTAATCTCAATTGGTTGGCTGGTGTTCCGAATATTTTCCATCCTCCCTCGTATTCGAGCTAGGCGAACTGATTTCCTTGGTTTTTCTGGCTGTTCAGGTGTATTGGCAACAAGTTTTTCTGCTATCACTTCTCTGCATTTCTCTGGTCGCTCCGGTGTATCTGAAGAATGCTTTCGTTTCGAAGCGACATGTTTTCCAGCTGCCACTTCTCTACGTTTCTCTGATTGTTCTGGCGTGCTGGAGGAGGTTTTAGGTTTTGGAGGTGGTGCAACCAATCCCCCCTTAATCACTGCAATGAGCTCCTCCCAGCTGCTCTGCTGTTGAGTGAGACTATGGCTCACTATCAATCGAATCAATCCATGGTGGCTAACAACTGCGTCTTCATGCTGGGCCATTTTCAGGCTTCGGGCCGCATCATGCAATAGCGAATCTAAAAGTGCAGGCATATTTACAGAACATTTTTCTTTTAAAACAGCTAACAGTTTAAGATGGCGAGGTCTTACCACGTCTTTCCTTCCTTCACAAGTAATGTAGCTCTGCACTATCTTTGCTAGTTCAGTCCAGGGTTCTCCTAACGTAGCTGGCAGAACTCCTTTCCCTTTCACTGTCAGGCTTTGGCCTTCATCCTGAAAAATCTCTATAATCTTCTGCAGTCTTTCTTTCTTCAGCGTCCATACAGGTCCGGTGGCTGGTAGGCTTGAAACTTCTGCAATTACATCGTCAGTGACCAGTATCCGTCTTTCTCTTACTGTGGAGTAGTCTTCCTGCAAGTTTTGCAGAAATTCCAACGCCACTGTCTCGTTTGGTTCTTGTAAGCGATTGAAATAATTCAGCCATCCAGCCTTTTCCAGGATCTCCCGAGCAGCAGCAGAGGCTGTCAGTTCCTGAGGCTCGCTTCAGACTGCCTTACCTCCCATGGTTCTACTAAATTTTTTTTAATGGAACAGCAACTGTCTGAGCTGTTTTGGGATGTAGAGAAGATGATCATCGCGAAAAAACAGAGCATGCAGCAAAAATGGATTGCGGATGGCAATTTTGCATAAAATAGAACTATCATACCGTTAAAGCATGCCATTCCTTCGTACACTATCTACCCCGAATGGTGTGGTGACACGTACCCCGTGGAGTAATGAGATTACCTTCCCCCCCCACGATGTGATAGGCTGCCCCAGCCGTCAAATAGAGGAGCAGCAGCCATCGTGTTACCAGTCATTAAGAACAGCATATAAAATTATGCCATGTTTTGGATAGACAACTAAATACCGAAATCGAGGCAAAAAGGTGGATCGCGTTTTACATAAGAGCTTTCATAATATGATGCGAGGCTGGGAGATGGGACGTCTGTCACTCGTACGAAGTCCCGAGGGGTCATTGTCAGTTCCTTTGCCATGATTGGTAGTAATGAGTATTCATGTGATATGTTAATCAGGGAATAAAATATGAATTATTCATAAGATAGAAGAAATGAAGAGGTATTAATATTATCCCTGTTGGTGTAACCATTTATGACTTCGATACCATTAACAGAGCTCTGCTGCCAACAGGTGTCCATAACCTTGGCAGAGTTGTTTATTTCGCCCCCGGAACCATGATCCTGTATGTGTATAAAAATATTTTGTCAAAATACAGGCCATTATGCTGGCTTGGTAACCAGGTAACCATAATGCCATTCACCAGGAAGGCGCGAAACGTGGGCAGGTCGGCTCGTGATGAGACGCCCTGTTTCAAGGTCTACTTAGTTAATATACCTTTGGACCATATCCCTGGTATGGTGGCCATGCTGGGAATGCCACTTCGCTTCCAACCTGATGATCATGGTAGGCTGGCTCTTGCTGAGACCCCCTATCCTGCATTTGACAATAAATCACATTCATCATCATTTTTTCTTTTGTTTTTCCAGTACTTTTTCTTATATATTTACACATAAGGGTGGTTCAACACTCCTTAAGAGTGGGAATGGCGGAAGAAGTCTTATCATCCCAACAGGAAAATATAAATCCTCTGTTCTTGTTCTTATGTAATAATCAGAAAAGTTTTCTTTAAAGGAAATCGCCATGATAAAGATAACCAACCAGGGCAATGGGAATAGGTCAATGACAACGGGGATGAGAAGTAAATATGTCCCCCCTCTTGTCCTCTTATCAATACTAGGCTCTATAAAGATAGCGATTTTATGATATCCTGACTTCGGTGTGTTGTAATTGATGTTCATTGCATAAGTGTATAGCTAAATCTTAGAGACTGGAAAGACAATGGGCGAGAACGCATCCTCAGTATGAATCATGACTGAGACGAAGATATGACTATGGTGTTCTTTTTGAAAGAGAAGGATCTATGCAAGCAAATAGTTGGGATGCCGTTCTCCTAAGATCATGAGTGCTGTCTAAAAAAATTGTCAACTGCTGTTCCTTTTGGAAAGGAACAACAAAAACTCGCAAATGCTGTCCCTTTTTGAAAAGGAACAGCAAAAACCAAAACGCTGTTCCTTTAAAAAGGAACAGCAAAAACTCAAAACGCTGTTCCTTTAAAAAGGAACAGAAAAAACTCAAAACAACAAACCCAAAATGCGGTTCCTTTTGAAAAAGGAACAGAAAAAACACGAAGTGTTGTTCCTTTTGAAAAAGGAACAACAAAAACACGAAGTGCTGTTCATTTTGAAAAAGGAACAACAAAAACACGAAGTTTTGTTCCTTTTGAAAAAGGAACAACAAAAACACGAAGTGTTGTTCCTTTTGAAAAAGGAACAGCAAAAACACGAAGTGCTGTTCCTTTTGAAAAAGGAACAGCAAAAACACGAAGTGCTGTTCCTTTTGAAAAAGGAACAGAAAAAACACAAAGTGCTGTTCCTTTTGAAAAAGGAACAGCAAAAACTCAAAGTGTTGTCCCTTTTGAAAAAGGAACAGCAAAAACACAACAATGTTAAAAACACGAAAACAAGCAACTGCTGTTCCTTTTTGAAAAGGAACAGCAAAAACTCAAAAACAAACCACTGCTGTTTCTTCCGGAAAAGGAACAGCAAAAACACACTAACTGTAGAAAGCAATCTTAAGAAAGAGAGATCAAAGAAATAAAAAAACGTATATACAGGAATTTATGTACAAGTCAAAAAAATGAGTTCCTCACTGCATTGTAGGTGAGGAATATTTTACTTCCTCTCCTAAAATTTTCATGTCAGTATCTTGACGTAGCTGATCACAGAAGGATTCCCGAGTGAGTGGCCTGCGATAGAGACGAACTCGATGGCCATTTACCTTGAATTCATATCCAAAACCATCGATTGTAATGAGAGTAAGGGTCCCATTATCATGTACTTTCTGAATTTCATATGGCCCCAGCCATCGAGTCTGCAGTTTCCCTGGGAAATCCTGAAACTGAGAGTCATATAACAGAGCCCAGTCCCCTTCGTGAAAGACTTTGTTTTTGATAAGTGCATCATGCCATTTAGCTCGCTGCTGTTGAATAAGTGCTGTATTCTGTAATGCGGAGAGCCTTATTTCGTCCAATTCATTAATCTGTTGTAGTCGATTGATTTGTGCCTCACTTAAATCTAGGCCAACTTCCTGTGCAGTTCGTAGGGTTTGGATTTCGAATTCTATGGGGAAAATAGGTTGTTTCCCAAACACTAATTGATAGGGCGAATAACCAGTGGTACTTCTCCAGGTGGTTCTATAGGCCCAGAGTGCTTCCGGTAGTCGGGCGGCCCAATCACGCCTATGTGAAGCAATGGTTTTTGTTAAAATTGATTCTATTACCTTATTGCTGCTCTCTACTTGCCCATTCGCCTGCGGGTGATATGGGGTAGTAATTTTGTGCTGGACATGATAGTTGATAAGTGTTGCAGCTAATTTGTTTCCGGCAAATTGAGGTCCTCCATCTGTAATTATTTCTCTCGGAAGGCCATATCGTACAAACAAATGGAATAGGAACTGAACTACCGAATCTTCTGTAGCTCTAGGTAACGCTTCCGCTTCAACCCATTTAGTAACATATTCTGTGGCTACCAAGATATATGTTCTCTGATTTGATGATGGGTTGATGGGTCCAACGAAGTCAAGAGCCCACCGTTCAAATGGTTCAATAACCAATTGTGGCCTCAGAGGCATCTCGTCGGCTTGGCCAGGTCGACCTGCTCGCTGGCAACTGTCACAGGCTTGAATGAATTTCTTCACATCCTTAAAAATTGTAGGCCAGTAGTATCCTGTCTGTAGTACTTTATGTGCTGTTCTTTTTTCTGTGAAGTGTCCCCTGCAAGTTCCATCATGACAGGCTTTTAAGATGTCAAAAATTTCATCTTCTCGGATACATCTCCTGATTTGCATGTCTGCCCCTGTGTGGAACAGATAGCCCCCAATCCACAAAAATCAAGTGCTCTTCTGAACAATCTGCTTACGTTCATTAGGGGTTAAGTGCTTTGGTAGTTTACCTGCTGCAAGGTAATTGGAAACATCAGCATACCAGGGTGTTTGGGCACCAACAGCAAACAGGTGTTCGTCCGGAAATTGGTCTTCTACTGCTGCTGCTTCAATTGGTTTTGGTATCTGTGAGAGAAAATCAGCTACAGGGTTCTCCTTGCCGGGTCTATCTTTGATTGTGATATCAAATTCCTGCAATAAGATCAACCATCTTGTTACTCTGGCATTTGTAACAGGCTTATTTGCTAAATATTTAATAGCAGAATGATCTGTATATAAAGCGACGGGATAGCCTATGATATAATGTCTAAATTTATTGACAACATGTATTACAACAAGGAATTCTTTTTCGGTGACAGTATAATTTAATTCAGCAGGGGTTAAATTTTTGCTGATGTAATAAATAGCATAAGGTTTTTTATCCTCCTCCTGTCCAAGGACTGCACCAATTGCTGTGTCTGAGGCATCAGATGAGATTTGGAATGGTAAATTCCAGTTTGGTCCTCGAAGGACTGGAGCTGTTGATACGAGTTTCTTTAGATCCTGGAAAGTGCGGTCACATTTTTCTGTCCACATGAAATCAACATTACCTGTTAGTGCATATAAAGGTGCAGCAATGTGTGAATAATGTTCTATAAATCGTCTGTAATACCCAGAAAATCCAAGAAAGCTGCGTACCTCCGTCTAAGTAGTGGGGGTGAGAATAAGAAAAAGAATCTGAATTTTAGCTGGATCTACCTGAATGCCGGCTGCTGAGACATAGTGCCCTAGAATAAGCCCTTCTGTCATCATCATATAACACTTTTCGTGGCTTAAGCAAAGCCTGGTAGCAATGCAGCGCTGTAGGACTTTTTCTAGAGTGTCTAGAGCTGGATCAAAATCATCTCCATACGGTGTAAAGTCATCCATATAGACTTCAAGCCCATCATTTATTAAGTCTGCAAAGATGCTAAGAATGGCCCTTTGGAATGTGGCAGGGGCATTACATAGGCCAAAGGGTAGAACTCTATAAGCGTACGTCCCCCAAGGACAAGTAAAGGTAGTTTTGTCCTGGTCTTCAGGGGCAATCTGAATTTGATTGTATCCACTGAAGCCATCTAGGAAAGAAAAGAATTTCTTTCCTGCTAATGTGTCCAGTACTTGGTCTATGAATGGGAGGGGAAAATGGCCTTTTTGTGTGGCTTTGTTTAGCTCCCTATAATCCACACAAATCCTCCATTTCCCATTCTTCTTGGGCACAACCACAAGTGGAGAGACCCACTTACTATCAGAAATAGGATAAATAAAATTAACATCTAAAAGCTTCTGAAGTTCTGCTTTCACAACATCTTTTAGATGGGGGTTGAGTCTTCTTTGCAGTTGACGGACAGGTCTTGCATCTTTTTCTATGTAAATATGGTGGGTGCACAATTGGGGATCAATCCCTTTCATATCAGGATAGTCCCATGCAAATGCTTCTTGATATTTTCGTAACAAATGGATGAGTTTGATTTCTTGTTCTGGTGTAAGGTTGGCATTAATGTTTAGTGTTTTTCCCGGTTCAATTTCCACTACTTTACTATTAGCAACAGAAGTCACAGGTATTGTTTGGTCATGTGTATCTTTTAAGGGATCTTCTTCCAGTTCATTCTCGAATGCAGCTTCTATCATAAAACACTGTGCATGAGGTCTAGATTCTGTTTGACTAACGAAGTTATTGATGGCATCATCTTCTGTTATATCTTTAAAGTCTAGAGCCTTCTGTATAGTCAATGGTGATCTGATATTGTCAGTAAGGTATGATACCGGGTGCTGGTTGGTTTTTATTGCTGTAAGACTTGGCTGTGCTGGAGGATATAGGACTAGATTTTTGATATTTGGTCCTCTGGTTATTGTCATATTCCCCTGCCGACAACCAATGTATGCATCGGCAGTGGCCAGCCAGGGTCTACCTAAAATTAGAGGGTGTCCATCCAGTCGGGTTTTTGGATTAATTACCAGGAAGTCAGTCGGGTATTCCCAAGAATCTACAGAGACCATGACATCATATAGAGTTCCTTCTGGTCGTACTACAGATCGGTCAGCCAATTCTAACAAAGTAGAAGTGGGTTCTACCGATGTAATCCCAAGCTTTTGGCATGTAGAAGTCGTCAAAATATTAATTGCAGCTCCTAAATCAACTAAAGCATTAGTCAGAGTCTGTCCATAGATTTGAACAGTTACTATTGGGTTTCCCGGATCTTCATATTTAATGGGTATTCTTGATAACAAGTCAGATAAAGTACCGACTACTTGGACTCTTGGGTTAGTGGTTGGATTCCTCCTTGATTTCTTTATGCACAATTCTTTTATAGTTTTTGCGTATATAGGGATATCTTGAATGGCTTGGAGGAATGGAATTCTTATGTACAGATTTTGTAACTCCCCCAGAATGTCGAAGTCTGGTTGCTGTACAGGTTGTGGTAAGACTAATCGTTCTGGGAAGGGAGGAGCGGGTTCATTTATTTGATGAGGAGTCTGCTCTTTATTTACGCTCTCTTGTTGTAACGGTTGTTCTATTGGTAACTAATTTTCAATGTGCATTGTTTTATCTCCCTCTGTTTCTATTATTCGTCCAGATCTTAACTGAAGATCGTTGCACTCCCTCAGTTCAGGTTCGATTTCTGTTGATTCTATGATTTGGAGAGACTAGACTGGCCTATTATTGGGATTAGGATTAGGTTGGGCTGGGAGTTGCGGTCTCAGATTAGACTGGGGATTTTGTTGCAAAGCTGGCAGAGTCGGTTGAGGGAGTGGAATAGTTCCTGTTGGCTGATATGTCGATCTTGGCCAATTTGTCTGCCAGGGTGAACTTTGTGAAGTAGGGGGGGTCCACTGCGGAGGGTATGAGTTATTTTGCCAATATGGTGGAGTATAAGGAAAATTTGGCCAACCAAATTGGCTTAGCTGATTCATCCATGGATTTGGGGAAGGAAATGGTTGTGATGACCAGTTCGGAAATGGGGGTTGAGATTGATTTTGCCACATACTATATTGTGGAGGCTAAAAAGAAGAGGTCGGGTCAGAAAACATACCTGATTGCCTTGGTTGCCATTGGCGACGCTGGTTAACAAAGTATGTTGATTCCGGTTCTTCTTCTGCTTCCTTATATACTGCTTTCAATCCAGGAAGTGAGGGGCAATCTTCGGTCGGGTGATCTTTTGTACAGATGGCACATGTTTGAACTGTATCCAGCGGACATTCCTTGTGGCTATGCTTATTTCTACATCGGGGGCAGAAGATCGCCAAATTCTGTTCTGCCTCAATCTGCTTCTGTTTAGCCTGCACCATATCAAGTTGTGTAGTTAATGTCCCCAGAATATCAGTTTTAAAGTTTTCTAATAAATTGCCAAGTTCTACACGTGTTACTCCTTCTGTTGGTGCTTTGTTATCTCTGACAAACCGATCATATTCTGCTGGTTTTATCCTTGTGCTACCTCTCGAACTTCTGATACATAGATCAATGATGTCAACAAAATTTTCTTGATAAATATCCCCTTTTCCCATGATGTTTAATGTTTCGATCCACTGCTCTTTCATGCCTCTGATTAATGCAGTTTTTAACACATTATCAGGCAGTGGTAATGATGCATAAGGCGACCTTTGTAAATTATACTGAAAACGTTCTACATATTCTTCCAATGTTTCGTTCGGTCTAGCTATCATTTGGAATATTTCGTCTTTCAATTCCCTAGACCTACAATAGTCTTGATATTTCTTTAGAAAAGATTCCTTCATCTGCTCCCAGTTATTTATAACCCCACCACCTAAACCCATAAACCATCTTAAGGCTGCTCCTTTCAAAGTAGAGGGGAACAATTTTAATTTCTGGGGGTCAGTGGTGTAATCATATCCCCTGCATAAGACATCAAATTCGAATAAAAATGCGTCCGGGTCTTCTGATGTCAGTCCATGAAATGTAGGAATGTGTTGAAGGGGAATTGCTCTCATGGGAGCATTTGCTGCGGAATCCACTATAGGATATTGTAATGTAGAAGTTTGAGTATTGGGCTGATTCTGTGCCATCGGATCGAATATGTGCCAATAACCTTCAGGGATTTCTAAAAGGGTATTCTTAGGCTGAGAAGGTACGGTTTTGGTTGTCTTAATAGCACTTCCTTTGTCCGGAATAGTAGGAGCTCCTGCTATTTGAGGAGATTGAATCCCTTCAATGATTTTTACAGCGCTCCCTTTATCTGGACTTTCTAATGGATGGATTATCCTAGGAGATCTTGGTTCTTCAACTTCTCCTGTTTCCCCTTCTCCTTCACAAAGATTGCTTAGATTCCCTTCCTGCAGTCATTCTGGAATAGAATTTTCAATTTCTTGAAAGTCCTGTTCATCAGTCTGACTATGCACCTCAGCGAAGGCTACAGATGGTGACCCTGTGGCCTGAAGGGAACCAGTAGGCTGCTTGGAGTTGGTTCTTTTGAAACCTACTAATGGCTGAGATTCAGTTTTCTTATAGATTTCGTCTATGAAGGTCGTTCGGCCAAGGGTTACTGGACCTTTGGCTTTTTCGGGTTTGAATGGAGGTTTGATAATTTTTACTGGCTTTTTCTGCTTAGTCATTCATTCTATAAACTACCAAATTCTATTCAACCCACAATTCTGCCAGGAAAGCGGACGGTGGAGCAGGGCTTTTACATGCTCCGTACGCAGGTTCTTACCTTCCGTTTTTAAAATCCAACTCTCCCCTAGCAGATTCGTACACTACTCTATAAAAGACAAATGGCTGTACTCTTTCCCCGGCAACGGCGCCAAAATGTAGGGCTGTAACAAGGGTCTCTTTCACCTCTAGTTATGCTACATTAATAATTCAATCTGGGAACGCTTTGTTATTGCAAAGAGTAGCTCAATCCGAGGCTATTCGTCAGAGTAATGCGTCATAGTACAGTGTCTAGAAAATACAAGAGTAAATGGATGCTAAGCTATAACTATTTTGCTTTTAAAAGAAAGGAATCACACCAGGCAATTCATTAGTCAAGGGTGCGGAAGCAATAACCCATCCCTCTAGAAACTGATGGAAGGAAAAATAGAGTATGGACCAAAGATCTGGGAGCTAAGCAACGACTTGCTGACTCACTACAGCTTTCGACCTCCTCTCACACCAAAACAGTAAATGCAGGAAAATGGAACAGCAGAAAGTGAAATGGAACAACAAACCTGAAATGGAACAGCAGTAAATAGAAAATGGAACAGCAACTCAGTAAACTGGATCTCGCGAGTTAGAACTGAACTCTCATTCTGCAATCAAACAACAATCGTCAAAAGCAATTCCAATGAACCTTACTTTATGAGGAGATATTCACAAATGAGTTATGAAACAACATTTATCATATCTACACAACACACTTATTATAGAAATCTAATGTTTCCAAAGAACATGACTTCTGCTTCCAAATGGAATAATATTACTTTCGGGTTCCCACGAATAAGAGTTCAAATGAATCCAATAGCAATGTTTAATATGAAAGCTCTGTAACAGAAACGATTGGCTTAAATAGTGAACATGCAATCAACTCTGAAGGGGTTCATTTACATGATACAGAGTTACTTACACAAATCTCCTGAATAAAACCATTAATGAAGTAGTCATAACAGAGCATGGAACAACATATGACAAACACGTCAGATTACCAAATTATACAAACAATCCACACAGAAACCAAATTATAATGATACAAAAGCAAGTGTCCTTCGGAGCCGGGCCCTTAGCTTCCAAGGATACACTGCCTTAGATTACTCCAGTCGCAGAGATGAAATAAAGCACCAAGCCTTTCGTATTAATGCATCAACAAAAGTACAGCAAAACAAGCCTTAACGAGACTCGATGATCAAAGTTCAAACTGAGACTTAAATTTACATATATGAAAAAAAGGTCCCCGAGCTTAACACTGCTGCCCCTTTTTATAAGAGAATTGGCAGAGGTATCTAGATAGCAAAAATAAGCAAGACAGCGATCCCTCAGGATCAAAGATCCTGAGGGATTTGCCAAGCCGTTACTCCTTGATTTTCCTTTCCCTGCTTTGCCGAATCGATAATTCTTCTTCCTTTCCCGGGTCGTTCTGCTTCGATCCGCTTGATCTTGTTCGCATCCGGTTTCCTCCCAAAGGGACAGCGGTTACTCTTCCTTTGTCTTTTCCTCTTAAACAGTAATCCTTCTTTTCCACCCTTTCCTGCATAGAAAAATAGCAATTATCAGTGATTAAGCTTTTCATACTAATTCTCACATATTCTACTAAAAATGCTTTATTTCTTTAAATTCATTATGCCGAAAGGGTTACAATTGCTACCAAAAAGTCACTAAATTGTTGGTCAAAAACATACCTTTCCATAGCTCCACACCCAACAGCCCCCAAAAAACCTTTGGTGACTCATCCTCGAGTCACTCTACTGGTGGCGCCTCGATCTTCTTTTATAGCTCGCTAAACTCCATCTTTAAAACCTACAGGTCTATAGTACCTTGCGTGGCAGCTCACTGCACTTATTCGACCAAATTTTCAGTAGTTGGGCCTTTAACTACAAGGCCCATGGTCCTTTGAGTCTGCTGCATCCCTTTGAGCTTACTTTGCATGAAAAACGTCAAGTGGATGGCTTCATCTTCCCATGGTTGCGTCCTTGAAGAGATGATCGTTTCCTTGCGACATAGCTCATCGATCCCTCTTTTAATTAACTTACCTTCCTGCAATCTGGCGAACCTTTGCGTTGATGCTAAGGTCCGTGTTGTTGACCTGAGTTCGTCGAATTTCCTCAGCTACTCCTTGATGTCTGTGGAAATCATTTGTAGAGTAGGATCCTCCTGCAATGAGGTCCACAATTCCATGGATTTCTCAAATAGCTCAGTGTAGCCCTTGATTGCATCTTCCAAGGTTTCCTGGCACCCTTTGATAGCAGCTCCACATTGCTCTCTAACTTCTGGAGGAGTCATGGCTTGCAATTTAAGCTATAATTCTGATATATGTAGCTCTAGGTCGAACTAGACTCGACTGATTTCATCCTTGAACTCCTTCACTATATCGGCTAGTTTATGAATATTTTGTAGAAATTCTGCAAATTCTCTACAAATCTACCTCTAATACCATGTAGAAAATCTGACTGTAGATTAACTCGATAATGCAGTATACCAAAGAAAAATACTATAATCTACCTCTACTATCAATTTGCTTTGCGGAAGCTTAAAGATCTAACTGAATCAAAGCTGAACACATATAACCATAAGAAGAAGAATCAATGCACATGAAACACAGAAAATACTTAGGGGAAAGCCTCAGCTAAAAACCCCACTATCTATATTATCATACAAGGTGGAAACACATCAAGAATTATACAAAGCCTTAGATCTCACAGCTAGCTAGCTTTTAGTATAACCCTCCTGGATGCTCACAGGAAAACAAGGCTTCTCACAAAACTTCTCCTTTGTCCTCCAAGCCTCCTATTTCCTTGTGCAGTTACCTCTGGGATGATCTGCTTCACCCAGTGTAACACTTTTCTCACACACTGCTCTAACACATTGTGAGAACTGCGCAATATTTAAGGAACCTTATTCCTTCTGCATGGACGAGTTTCCTTTATAGGAAAACTCATGCAACTGATAGTACAATATCCCTGTCTTTAATCTCAACTGGGTCTTTCTTTGAATAGACATGCATGAGTTATCAATGAGAGAATCTTCAATTATCTAGAGTACACTAGTTGGATGCATGCATGCATTAACTGGCTGAACTCACAATTAGTTCCTCAAAAAGTTTGGAACTAATTTAACTGGACTTAACTCAGTTAACTGAGCTAACTAATTACAAATCAAATATAACTCATCCTTATCTCCTTAATTAAGGGATAATCTCCTTAATTTAAGGGATAACTGTTGCAGGACTTCACAAAGACTTCTAGCGTGAATTTCTACAACTAATTAACTCAAGATGCATTAATTAATTATTTTCCAAGCAGCTGGTGAGACTAAATTCGAATTTTAATTCTTAATTTTAATTCAAGGACAAATTAAAATTGGAATATACTGGATTCTATTTTTATCATTTCTTGTTGCTATTTTTACCATATTTTCCACTTAGGTCGCTTCTGTCGAGATCTTGAGCTCTGGAAACTCACTGTAGGCCTGTGCAAGGGCTACTTCCAATTGTTGACTCCGTGCTATGATCTCCTCTTTGTATTTAAGCGCCTGCACCTTATCTTAAAAAATCTACTGATTGTTTGTCTTAACTTCATTGATTATTAACAGTGCGTTTCTCCCGAACCCTTAATTCATCAGGAACCCCTTGGTGTAGTTCATGTAAGGTCTGGATGGGAGTTCTGTGAGATTTAAGTTCAAGTTCTTCATCTGCATCAATTGGACCCTTTCATCCTCTGTCTTGGCGTGTAGAGATCCTTCTAGTAATTGAATGGCGCGGAGATCTAGAGTCATCTATGTATCCAGAACTGACCTGCTCACTTGACTCAGGTTTTCTTACTTCCTTCTCGCCTATCCCACACTCAGCTTGTACCCTACCTGTTTGGACGTGCAATTCGTGTAGGTCTTGCTGAACCTTTCCTAGTGCCTACTGGTACTGTTCCTCAAAGTGGCCCCAAAGCTTGGAGGTCGTGTCGCAGACCACATCACTTATTTCATCTAAGTCCCCCTTAGTGAGGACCAAAGGCGTCGTACCCACTGTTTTGTTAGACTTTTTCTTCTTATGCTACCCTGTGGTAGTCCTTTTCTTCCGCTTTTTGACCACGAAGGGGGATCCCAACTCCACGTCCTCTTCTTTGTCCTCAAACTCTTCCTCCTCCTACATTTTTTCAGGGTCTAACTCTTAAACCTCAATCATAGTTTTGGTCTGCTCAGTTTCTCTTTCCTTGGCCACTGCTTCAACAACTTACATTACCGCAACTGCTTTCTCCTGTGCAACCTTTTCCTGGGAAGCTTTTTGAGCCTCCTTCTTTTCTGTTGTCGTGGTTTGTGCTGCTGACCCTTCAACAGCCATGCTGGTACCTGCGCCGACATCCGAAGGGGTGAGACAATGAATTGGCAACTTTCTAATGAACCCTATAATATCTTCTTTGGAAACCAAGTAAGGTAACTTGTGACAGATGCCCTGGGCATCCTTCTTCGCTCGGATATGCAGATTGTGGAAATCTTCCTTAAAGTCTGCAATGTTGGTGTACTGCGCATGCAAAGAAGGTGATAGCCTTGGTCACTGGTTAATCACCATTCGGAGGTCCATCTCGAACAATACCAAAAATATTTTGGTCTCCATGACGCGTGCGGGGTCTTCAGTAGCCGACAATGAAGCAAACTTTGTTGCCTTTGGTAGTTCTCAATCCTGTTGAGGAGATTGAATTTCCTCAAGCGTCCTCCATGCCGCTAAATCAATTAGAAGAAACAATGAGGCATAGTGAAATATCTTGCCCTCATCCTGGGTCTCCTTACAGTCCACCAAAAACTCCTTACATAGGTATTGAGCCCAGTTATACTGGACCCCTTGCGCGCACTACGCAACCAATGAAACAATGGGCACTGGTACTTCATCGGCGCGACACTTTCTCATGATCTTCCTGGCCAATACCTGTGCAATGAATTGCACCACACTATTTGATGTGGATTGGATAGAGTATCTGTGTGACTTATTGACCAGACCAAAATTTTCCTTCATCTAGTCCACCAAATTCTTTTCCTGTGGCTTTCGTATGAAATCCTCCACATGGTCCACTCCTTGGGATGGTAGCAACATGATTCGATGTATCAACATGTCTATAACTGGGATGGTCTCTCCAATCCAGAGACACCCATCATGCACTAGTGTGAGTAGTTGGTGCACACAAACTATGTTGATGATGGTGCGACTGAAGTGTGGCACTGGTGGCCTGGGTGCAAGCGTAAGAGACAATTGTTCAAATCCGAAAACAATTTCTTCAAGTTCAGGCAGAATCTCTTCTTGGATTTTCTGTGGAGTCTCAGTCATCTACCTCCAAAGTTATCTATTCTGCTAAATTAGTAGAATCGCTAAATTCTAGCCTCAATTGCAAATCCTCTAAGCATCTCACATCGCAATTGCAAGCTCATCGACAGGTTTCATTTCCTCAAGAATGAAGTGATGCGATATTAATCGATGTTCTTCGTATCGCACATCGCATTTCTCAATTCCTCCATGCCAGGTTCATTCACTCTTGAACATGCGATGCAATGTTGATCCAACGGTCAACAATCATTGGTGATTCGACGGTCACTGTGATATCGCACAGAGATCTGTGCGACGTTACCTGCCTCATGGAGACGATAGATTTATAAATCCCAATTTATAAAAGTTCGGGTCTGGTACTTAAATTAACGTCCGCTCATTTTAAAGCCCGATACCCATCAGATAACAGTGGCCATTAGAACCTACAGCTTGTGAGACTTCCATTAACACATGGTTTAATAACAGGGCCAACCTCCGTTGTTGACTGTTGTTATAGACATTTTTGTGCCTTACAACTTTAAGCATGAAATGTCCATAATCCAAGGGATCCAAAGTCCCTAAAAGTGTTGTTCCTACCCCTAAAGGAATAAGGTCAACCAATGACAGCTTCTCCTAGAAGTTCTCCACCAGAAACTGCCCAAAACTAGTCAAATCAGGATCAATTCAGATGCTCCACTAGCTGCCTGCGTTGCAAAGCACCCAAATACGCTGGCTAGGTGCGTTGCAACGCAGGTGAATGCACTACCAGGGTGCGTTGAGCGGGAAATGACAAATGGAAAAGTCATTCAACGAGGTGGAAAGACAATGGAAGCTTCCAGAATCTTCTCCAATGACACTTGCCTCATTGAATTCGACCAGTGATGAGTAAGAGGCTCTTAGCCTCCAAGTGGAAGCAAGAACTGGCAGAGAGAAGCCACAAGTCAAAACATAAGCTGACTCATCCTCTCTGCTTACATCTATATATGGATCCCTCATCCCAGAGATCCAGGAGGCTATAATTTTGTACTTTGCAGAGAATTGCTGTTGGTTTGAGATTGAGATTAGTGCATTGGGTGATTTATGCTTTGTTGGAGGTGAGGAAGGGATTCCTTTGCTGGGAGGTAGATGATGGATCGGGACTCATTTGGTTGTATCTCCTCCTGGACTTTCTTATCATATCAATAGAACTATTTGAGTTTCTCCTACATGCTGTGTATCAATGATGTTTTGTTATATTTGCATGTTTAGCTTAAATCTGATCCTAAGCTAGTTATGAATGTAAATCTATGTTTTTTGTGTAGTTTTCCTCTTCTGTGATCTTGCAGGAACTTGGTGAAGCTGGACCAGTGAGGGAGCAGGCAGCGCGAAGCGAACAAAGAGGAGAGCGAGTGGATCAACAAACTAGCGAAAGACACAGGTTAGTTACATCCTTCCTCTTCGTTTACATTTCATAAAGAAGAATATGAAAATAGTTTTCCTTGTTTGTTGCTAAGGCACTATCACACCTTAGAGTGGGATAGGGGCGTTCTGAATAGATACTTTTCCCAACAACAAATTGGCGACTCCGTTGGGGATCGTATCTAGTTAGTTTGTTTGTGTTTCTCTTATTGTTTGTTTCATAAACACAAAAGTAGCAATCGAACTGCACTTGCCATTATCAAGTGAAAAGTAGCTGCTACTTCAATCCTTTCACTAGGATTTGTTTATGATTTAAATAGCTGATCCATAAATGCTCTAACTTCCCTTTGTGATAGCTCTTAGTTCTCCTTTAAATCATCCCTCTAATTGTACCTTATTGATAGCTTTTATCCGGCCAAAAACCATAGATTAAACTGCAAACCATGACCCAGAACCCAGAGACAATTCTCATTTCTGCTTCAGCGCAGGCTCTGTGAAGAGGTTCTGCATTTCAAAGCAGGTCCCGAGAGGGCCACCTGCGCTGCAATTCAGTTTCTTTGTGCAACAGGTGCGTTGATCAGCCTTTGCCCTGTGCAGCTGTGGTTCTTTGCTTCATTTTGTTCAGTTTTATCTCTGATTTTTGCAGCCTATTATCAGTGTGTGTACCTATCTGAAAGCCCCTTTTCTTTGCCTCAATTCCGCCTCAGTTGTACAAAATAAACTGTATTTGTTTCTATGTATTTGTTACGTCATTTACAGTTTCCCATTACAAAAGTAAACTAGTCATACTGTCGCCCTTAGATCTAGACCTATCGTAAGTGTCGTTTTGATCTTAGGAGTAAGTTTGTTTGCTGTTGACAGTTGATTACGCTTTTACTTTTGTCTTTTGGTTTGAATTTGTGAATTTCTAGTGTCGAAACAAGTGTTTACTTCAAAATCATAAAGTGTCGTAATCGTCTTTTTGATTTCAAAAAGAAGCTTGTTTGTGTTTTCACTTGAAATCGAATTCAAATTTGTACAACAACTTTCTTTTTAGGCATCAATATTAAGAAAGTGAAAACAAATACATGCATATGTGCATTTGCAATTTGATAGTTTGTATGATTTGATTTAGGAAAAGTGCATTTACAGTGTGCTCTATGCTCTTTGAGAAAAGATTGTGTCTTTCTTTTCCCCTTGTAGCTAGGATTTTCTTTAGACTGCATTTAGGAATTGTATCTACATCTCGTGGTGATCCAAAAAGGCAAACTTCTAAGAAAGATCAACCTAAAATAAATTGAATGAACTTAACAACGCTTTGTAACTTAACGCACAACATAGAGGTCTAGGCTAGAGACGTGTTCCAGCGTCGTAAAACCTGGTAACTGTTGGCCTCACTGATGGTTGGGTGATTCCTCCTGAGATACGATAAGTGCCAGTACGGATTGTGCTCCCACGTACCGTCGAGTATATATTGGGAGACCCCTATAGGCATAAAACCTTTATCCATAGGAAGCCGTGTCGGCCGCCCTACTGATCGCAATGCACTGAACACAGCATTCGGGAAGATTGACCGCCCGTACCCTAAAAGTATTCTGCGGTTTTGCGATTGGTTTGGCACACCCTCTACCTAGAACTCCAGAGCAGTCCCTTTCGTTCCTTTTCAGACTCAACGGAAAAGGTCCATCTGAGCACTTGTCACTTCAGGCTCATTAAAAATCGAAGGAGACTAGAGTCATATTTTGCTTTTTCTCGACTCTTTAAAATTGAAAAAGCAAGTTGTGTCCAAGCGTCGTTAAAATTTATTTTAAACGGAATATTCATACCCTTTTTCCTGCGTTGATCTTTAGGTTGAGAAAATGGAGCCTACCAACCAAGGAATTCCCCTTGGTGGAAATCCTAGTCCCTTCTCCTCTTGGGGAGATGTTGGTGCGCCCCATATGGCCACATTGTCGCTTCCAGGACTGACAATTGGCTTGCCGGTCTGGCTCTTCTCAACCAATGTCGTTCAGAACACCACTATTCCTGAACAGTCGAATCAACAGTTAGACGAGTCCAGAATTTCCCACCAACCTTCTACTTCCTCTAATTCTTCCTCTCTTCCTTCCTCTTCGCGTGACGGGACTGGTAAAGCTAAAAACCAAGTTCCTAAGGAGAAAAAGGAAAAGAAGAAGAAAGAGAAAAAGAAGAAGGAGCCAAAGGCAAATAAGGGAAAACAAGTGTCGTCTAACGAAAATCCACACACAGCATTGACCAGGCCTAAATCGCCATGTGTCATTTGCAAGGGAGACCACTTTCACAGAGATTGTCCTTGCATCCCTCAGATACTAAGGGACTGGTCTCCCCGTTTGCACAATCCAGTGTCAACCTCTGATGGCCATGTTGAAAGTACACCGTCAACTAGCGAAAGTGAAGTTCCAGGGAAAAAAGGGAGAACAAGACCTGCATGTAGATTGTGCGAAGGCGACCATGCCCTCCACCGTTGTCCCTTCTTAGATGAGGCTAAAAGAGTCTTGGAAGATCGTCCGGTTTCACCGTTACGACTTCCTCCTGGATATAAAAAACTCTTGCCGAGTCCTTCGTTAGCTGAGAATCCAGCTAGCCCGCTCAAGTGGTCAGCTGAAGCGTCTATCATTGAAGATAAACCAACTGAATCCATACCAGACGAAAGTCAAAAGGTCGAGGCGGCAGTTGACCCGGTCTTGCCTTCAGAGGTTTTATCTTCGAATGATACAGTCACTGAAGAGGATAAGGATGACACCGTCCAAATTCTCTTCATCAACACAGACTCCGACGAACACGGGGGAAATCCACCCATTCCTTTATCGCAGGAAGGAAGTTCGTCAGAGCGATACCCGGCCGTCTACTCGGTCCCACCTCCAAGCAACCTAGTTGTATCCTTCGACTGGAACCAACTAGGCAGACCCCGTTTGCCAGCAAGCATACCATTCAGAATTATCGTCCAAATATACAGAATGGTCATGGCTGGCACCATCATTGATGAGGGGGCATCTGTGAGTATCCTTTCCTCTATTGCTTGGAAAGCGCTTGGTTCGCCATCGCTTTTGCCTGAGATGAGAAATCTGACAGGCTTTGATAAAGGAACCAGTCGACCTTTAGGGATCCTCTCCAATGTGCCCATAACATTGAAAGGGAAGACCGTTCAAATGAACGTGATGGTCATTCAAGGACCCTTGGATTATAACCTACTCCTTGGACGAGACTATATTTATTGCATGGGAGCCATCGTCTCCTCACTCTTTAGAGTAATGTGTTTTCCGCATGAAGGAAGAGTGGTCAAGCTCGTGGACCAGCTTTCATTTCCCGGATCACGCATCGCAAATAGTCATATACCATCCCTAAATGGTCTCTTCACGCAAGAAATGTCTCAACCCACGGTCCGTCCTCCCGATGAGCGCGAGTGATTCGGAAGGATATGACTGGAACCCAGGGGGCATGCGTCCTGGTCTGCTTCAGCAGGAAAACTTTGGGTATAGGGTAGGTTTCCGCGGGAGAATATGACTAGTCTGTACCCCGCCCATGCTGGAAGAGGGTTATTCTAGAATAAGATTCTCTTGTCAAAGTTATGTAAGTTGGGTCGGCGCCGCTTACCTTTGTTTATCTCGGTAGACATCGTCAAAGAAGTGTTTTGTTTGCACCACAAATAAAACAGACTTTGAATAACCTGAAAGAGGTAGGCCTTTCCTGGTAGAACAAATGTTTTATCTACAAATTGAGGGGTAACCTTGAAATCGTACTTTATACCTGGGGGCATGCAAACCTTTTGGAGTGCAAGCAAGGGGCGGCTATTTATTTTTTAAATTTTTAGGACCTCTAACCCTTTAAACTCGTAGGATTAGTCGTTTCCGAACTTGCATAAAGAAAGGATGCAGGGCAAAGCTTTATAAGGTGCAAGCTCCATAAAAAATGGCATCTTCAATGAGACATTCTTATCATACGACTGGATTAATCGAGCAGTTTTAGCACATAGTTCATGCTCGTTAAAAAATAAACATAAGATCGAGCAGTTTTAGCACATAGTTCATGCTCGTTAAAAAATAAACATAAGACCGAGCAAGTGTTTCAATCCGCGTTTAAGCTCGTTAAAAAATGAACTATCCTCCAGTAAATAACCACCGTGAATGTAACATTATTAGCCATTAAAGCCTTGGTCGTGTTTGCACCATCACCTCCACTTTTCCATTGGCTGATCATTCACCTCCATTTGATTGTTTACCCATTTTGAGGAACAGCTGCGAAGAGTGATTTCACTAGCCATCCTTGTGACACTGCCGTGATTGGAAAATTCCAACCCTTACTTGGAATCAGCTGCTACCCGTCTTATCACTCGTTCCTCAAAAGACGAGTCTTCTTTAAGCTCTTTTCATTTGACTCGTAAAATATGAAAAGATTGCCGAGTTTTGGCCTTCTAGCTCGTTAAAGCGACCGGAAGTGCTATCCCTCCTCTAGATTTTAATCTTTTTGGACCTGAGGGATTATTGCACAAAAAGATCGAGCGCTTGTATTGTTCGGCTCGTTAAAACTATCGAAAATTCATCCCTTCTGTATTGTTTTATACTTTTTGGGACTTAAGGGATTAGATGACGAAAAAGGAATTCCGGAGTTACCTTTACGTACCTTTTCAGACTCTCTAAAAATGAAAAGGACCGAGTTATCTTTGTCTTTAAACTCGTTAAAAACATTAATAGCGACAAACTTGTCTTTAGACGAGAACGAGTTTCACTATCGCTAGGCTCGTTAAAACATAGCGATGGGTTTGTCCGAAGGGCAAATTATAGAACAAGCATATGTTATCCTCCTCAATCTTGACAAAAATAAAGAGGTACTGGTCAGCAATGACTGGGGAAAAATTGGGAAGAAACTCAAAGAATCTTTATTGGTAGCAAGTCGCTCTTGAACATGACACTTCCACTCCGTGCCTGAGTCGGGTTGGGTTGTTTCATTCACCGGTCACATCACCATGGTCTCGCCATACCATCCACCTTTGGGGTAAATGCTACCAATCCATCATATAAGTGTCGCCGATATGTTCAAGAGAAGTCATCCAGAGAAGTCACCCGTGTCCCATCCACTACCATACATTATACTTCATCCTTTCATGACCGCCACCATGAACCATATATCATCAGATCGTTTTCACCTCCATCAAAATCATTTGCTCCGTTCCGTGTCATTGATGTGGGATACATCAAGGCCCTCCTTTGACGGATCGCTTCTTGTCGACATCAGCTCATTATCCAAGAAGTTGATCTAGGAACACCCCCTTCAGTACTTTGAAGCTTGCATTCCTCAATGGCAAGTTTCTCACTTCCGGCGATAGGTATACATCAATGACCTTCGACCGAAAGATTTTGCGTGGTGTTCAACGCCAAGTCCTTTATTCACACCATGTGAATTATACTGCAGTACCTTGAGGGTCATTATCATTATCGGTGATCCCTCTCGCGCTTGTTAACAGTTTACATCATTAGCTGGTAATCAAGCGATGTCTTTCCATGTTCGACTTCAAAACGTTTCTCACATGGATCGACTTGTACTTAGAGTGAAGATCGGACGAGATTGAAGACCCCGGATCTAGTTTCATCCATCCGGGCTGCGATATATATTCAGGAAAAATAAAGACATTGACATGTACAACATTACAGTACAGATAATCATCCTACCAAAAGGATGATGATTTCATCAGAATCATCAATCTACCATCAGACGATTGTCTGTCCTATGTACATAAAAAATGAATTTATAAAGCTGAGCATGGGAATGCCCGCCTCAGCTAGATCATGAAAATAGTATGAAGATGATGTATTGTATTGTATCTTATTACAGGTCTCCTCCCAGCATTGAAAGAACTTCGGATCCTCCTAATAAAGCATTTCACCCGATAAATGGCCTCATACTTTAGGGGGCAACTGTTATAGACATTTTTGTGCCTTACAGCTTTAAGCATGAAATGTCCATAATCCAAGGGATCCAAAGTCCCTAAAAGTGTTGTTCCTACCCCTAAAGGAACAAGGTCAACCAATGACAGCTTCTCCCAGAAGTTCTCCACCATAAACTGCCCAAAACTAGTCAAATCAGGATCAATTCAGATGCTCCACTAGCTGCCTACGTTGCAAAGCACCCAAATACACTGGCTAGGTGCGTTGCAACGCAGGTGAATGCACTACCAGGGTGCGTTGAGCGGGAAATGACAAATGGAAAAGTCATTCAACGAGGTGGAAAGACAATGGAAGCTTCCAGAATCTTCTCCAATGACACTTGCCTCACTGAATTCGACCAGTGATGAGTAAGAGGCTCTTAGCCTCCAAGTGGAAGCAAGAACTGACAGAGAGAAGCCACAAGTCAAAACATAAGCTGACTCATCCTCTCTGCTTACATCTATATATGGATCCCTCATCCTAGAGATCCAAGAGGCTGGAATTTTGTACTTTGTAGAGAATTGCTGTTGGTTTGAGATTGAGATTAGTGCATTGGGTGATTTATGCTTTGTTGGAGGTGAGGAAGGGATTCCTTTGCTGGGAGGTAGATGCTGGATCGGGACTCATTTGGTTGTATCTCCTCCTGGACTTTCTTATCATATCAATAGAACTATTTGAGTTTCTCCTACATGCTGTGTATCAATGATGTTTTGTTATATTTGCATGTTTAGCTTAAATCTGATCCTAAGCTAGTTATGAATGTAAATCTATGTTTTTTGTGTAGTTTTCCTCTTCTGTGATCTTGCAGGAACTTGGTGAAGCTGGACCAGTGAGGGAGCAGGCAGCGCGAAGCGAACAAAGAGGAGAGCGAGTGGATCAACAAACTAGCGAAAGACACAGATTAGTTACATCCTTCCTCTTCGTTTACATTTCATAAAGAAGAATACGAAAATAGTTTTCCTTGTTTGTTGCTAAGGCACTATCACACCTTAGAGTGGGATAGGGGCGTTCTGAATAGATACTTTTCCCAACAACAACTGTGCCATAAGGCATTGAAATAAAATCAATGGTTAAGAATGAGTGTGGTACTTCAACCCTGATTAAGGAATCTTTACACTTTCACACCCGCAGTTGCTAATACACGGCGAAAAGAACTTAAAAGTGATCACACAATTCTAATATTTCAATCTAAACTGGAAATTCAATGATACACAGAGATACTTTGGAGGGACACAACACCTCCGGGATTGACCAATTACACAACACAAATACACAGAATTATGTTTTCTGCAACTTAATCATGTATGGCCAAGACAAGCTGAATTAGTCAAAATCCTTTTACAATCATTTAGAACTTACATAAATACCATTTCATCTAATAATCAGATCCTTAAACACTGGATCAAATTTTCCTAACCTTGAACAATACCTAATCTAGTCGATATTCTCCTTGAAAATCTCAACTGAATCAAAACTGCATGACTTAATTACAAAGCCATTCAATCCCTAAATCCTAGCTAAAATCCTATCTAGAAATCTTGTAAATTGACAGCTAAAGGATCCCACTACTTTGCTTGAAACTTTTTTTGGATTTTTGGAATAAGTTCGAAGCCTTTTAACTTCAATCCTCATGCTCCTGCATCAGGCTCCTGAGGACAAAATTCTTCATGGGCTCCTATCCATGAGCTCTTCTAAAGAACTTCCCAACTTCTGTAGCATGGCATATGTCATCTAAGTAGCTTCAGCAATTGGTTGATCCTTCCATTTGAACAAATACTGAAAATACTCTTGTCCTCTTGTCTTCTTCAACAATTCCTTGTCCAAAATCCTCTCTGGCTTCAATTCCTTTGCTATTGGTAACTGTTTTACCCAATCAATCTCTTGTTCTTCTTGATCCTCTGCTGTGTCATCTTCCCATTCCTTTTCATACCTGTATAAGTCAGCAGCACTAAAAATTGGAGATATTTCAAAATCAGGGGGTAATTCAATTTCATATGCATTTGAAATTTTTTTTCTCAAGACTCTGCATGGTCCAATTTTCTTAAACGTTAGTTTATTATACTCCCTTTTTGGAAATATTTCCTTCCTCAAGTGTGCTAAAACCAAATCTTCAACCTTAAAATTAACTTCTCTTCTCTTCAAGTCTGCTCTACCCTTGTATTTTATGTTGTTGTCCTGTAGTTGCTGTTTTACCTATTCATGTATTTCTTGAACTTCTATAGCAAAATCTTCTCCTTTAGCACTTTTCCTTTCAACTTTTCCCAAGTCTCTCAATTTAGACACTCCTCTTGGTTGCATTCCATAAATTATATGGAATTGACTCTGCCCTGTACTCCTGTTAGGAGAATCATTATATGCATATTCTACCTATGCCAATACTTGATCCCATTGTTTTGGATGTTCTCCTGCAAGACTTCTCAAAAGATTACCTAAGCTTCTATTTACAACTTCAGTCTATCCATCAGTCTGAGGATGATAAGCATAACTGAAACTCAATTTAGTTCCAAGCTTCTTCCACAATTTCCTTAAGAAATGTCCAACAAATCTGGTGTCTCTGTTTGAAACAATGCTCTTAGGTAACCCATGTAATATTACAATCTCCTTAAAAAACATATTAGCAATATGAGTAGCATCATTGGTTTTATAACATGGAATAAAATGTGCCATTTTTGAAAATCTATCAACTACTACATAAATTGAATCATTTCCTCTTTGAGTTTTTGGTAAACCCAAAACAAAGTCCATACTTACCATATCCCAAGGCCTATCTGGAATAGGTAATGGAACATACAGACTTGTGTTTTGACTCCCTCCCTTTGCGTATTGACAAACTTTACAATTTTTCACATACCTTTCCACTTCAGACCTCATTTTGAGCCAAAAATAAAACCTATTCAATTGTTCATAAGTTTTGTCTGCACCAAAATGCCCTCCAAGTCCTCCACTATGTTTATCCTTGATCAAATTCTTCCTCATAGAACAACTTGGTATGCACAGTTGATTTCTTTTAAACAACAATCCCTCTTGCAGGAAATAATCCATCCACTTGCTTTTGTCTAACAAAACAAGATTCCTACAAGCTTCAAATGCCTCTTTAAAATCTAGATCTTTCTCATATAACTCTTTAAAGAAATCAAAACCCAACACTTGAATTTGACTTTCTTGAACTAAAATGCTTTTTCTACTTAAGGCATCTGCTACTTTGTTTGATTGAACAGTTATATGTTTTAATACAAAATTAAAACTTTGCATGTATTCTTCCCATTTTGCATGCTTCTCACTAAGCTTTGGCTATTGCATAATGTACTGTATTGCATGGTTATCTGAATACAATATGAACTCCTTGGAAATCAAGTAATGTCTCCACTTCTTCAAAGACTCCACCACTACATAAAACTCCTTGTCCTAAGAAGAATATTTCTTCTTTGTCTCATTCAGCTTTTCACTAAAATAAGCTACAGGTCTATCCTCCTGACTCAAAACAGTTCCAATGGCTTCTCCACTGGCATCACACTTCACTTGAAAAGGTTTATTAAAATCAAGCAAAATAAAAATAGGTTTCTCAGTAATCTTTCTCTTCAACGGCTAGAAGTTCTTTTCTACTTCAGCAATCCATTTAAATGGTTGTTTGTCCTTCTTTATTGTGTCAATAATTGAAGCATCAATCTTACTAAAATTACTTATGACTTTCTTGTAAAAACTAGAAAGACTGTGAAAAATTCTTACCTCAAAGACACTTTTTGGTGAAGGCCACTCCATGATAGCCTTGATCTTCTCTGGATCCATATTTAACCCCTCAACAGAAACAATGAAGCCCAAATACAACAACTCCTCCTTCATGAATGAAAATTTCTTTAAATTTAACAGTAACTTTTCTTGTTGTAGCCTCTATAAGACATAATTTAGATGTCTCACATGTTCCTCTTTAGATATGTTGTAAACTAATATATCGTCCAGATATACTATTACAAATTTACCAATAAATTCCTTCAAAACTTCATTCATAAGTCTCAAAAATGTACTAGGGGCATTTGACAATCCAAAAGGCATTACCATCCACCCATATAATCCTTCATTGGTTTTAAAAGCAGCTTTCCACTCATCTCCCTCTCTAATTGTGATTTGATGATAACCACTTTTTAAGTATAACTTTTTAAAATATCTATCTCCACTCAGACAATCCATCAAATCTTCAATTCTAGGTAAAGGAAATCTGTACCTGATTGTTATCTTATTGATTGCTCTCGATTCAGTGCACATTCTCCAGTCTCCATGTTTCTTTGGGCTCAACACTGTTGGCGTTGTGCAAGGACTTAAACTCTCTTTAACCAATCCATTGTATAATAGTTCCTGAACCTGTTTCCTGGTCTCTTCATTCTCTATGGGAGTCATCTTGTAAGCTGCTTTATTAGGTAGATTTGCTCCTAGAATCAAATCTATGTGATGACTGATTTTTCTAATGGGTGGTAACTCATTAGGAAAATCATCTACAATAATATCAAAATAGCTGTCAAACATCTCTTGAATTTCAATTGGTAAATCAAAAACTTTTGTGGAAGTAATTACTACCTTGTGTTTGCAAACCAACACAAAACTTACCTCATCTTCTTCCATCTACTGTAAGTACTCCTTTCCACTCAGCAAAAGGGTCTTTGAATTAGGTTTCTTCGATGTATCCTCTTCCTCTATTAGCAGCAATGCATGATTGACACCATCTTTGCTGAATTTGTATGTGTTCTTCTTTCCATCGTGCATAGCTCCTTTTTCATACTGCCATGGTCTACATAACAATATATGACACACATCCATAGGCATCACATTGCACAAGATTTTGTCTCTGTATTTTCCCAACTGCAACTCCACTTCACATAGCTCATTTACTACCAATTGATATCCATTTGAAGCCATGACACCTTATAAGATGTTGGATGTTTCTTTGTTTTCAATTTCAACTTCTCCACCACTTCTATGCAGACCAAATTATCTATACTACCACTGTCTATTATCATCTGACAACACTTCCCTTGAACTTTCCACACAGTCTTGAACAAGGTTTTCCTTGTTGGCATTATGGCTAAAGTGTTGTCCTTGATGGCAACCCATTCAGGTGATAGATAGCAGAGATTGATGATCAGCTATCAAATATTGAAGAAAATAAGGGGTACGCAGGTACACCTTACAGAAGGTGCGCACACGCAGGCCAATGTTACATAAAGTGCGTACATACCCGCAGGTCAGCCGTTCAGGAGGTGCGTACCCCTAGTGCACACATTTCAAGGCAAAGGAAAGCACACGTGGGGTTTCTTATGTTTAACATTTGGTATTTAGTCGACGGTATTTGTGTTATTATGGTGTCGGCTCGTGGTATTGATCCATGATTTGAGGAAGAGCTTTCCTATATAAAGCAAAGGAGATCATTTGGCTTAAGCATGTTTTTGATTGAACATCTTATGAGAGCTAGATCTGAAATATTATGATCTCTTGGGAGTAATGCGAATCTTTTGATGGATTGAGATCTCTTCGGCGCATGATCAGATCTGTAGATCTGATTGTCTGGGTTATTCTTGAAGTCTTGAAATCATCTATGCCCGGAGGTACGCAGGTACAGTGAAAGAAAAGTGCGTACATACGCAGGAACGAAGCGTTTCGGGTGCGTACATACGCAGGCACAGAAGGGTTGCAGGTGCGTACGTACGCAGGCACAGAAGGGTTGCAGGTGCGTACATACGCAGGCACAGAAGGGTTGCAGGTGCGTACATACGCAGGCACAGAAGGGTTGCAGGTGCGTACATACGCAGGCACAGAAGGGTTGCAGGTGCGTACATACGCAGGCACAGAAGGGTTGCAGGTGCGGAGGTCCGCAGGCAGTTCAATGGATACAGTGCGCATGTAAGCAGGCGAGCAGTTGAGCAGGGTGCGTACGTAAGCAGGCGAGCAGTTGAGCAGGGTGCGTACGTAAGCAGGCGAGCAGTTGAGCAGGGTGCTTACGTAAGCAGGCGAGCAGTTGAGCAGGGTGCTTACTTCTCTTAAAATCTTTGTTTATCATTGCTGTGTTCTGGGTTTGGTCCTATTATTGTTGATCTGGTTACTACAATTGACTGGGTGATTCTCTTATACTTGATGATCATTTGATGCTTATGGATCCAGTTTGAAAATTTATGAAAAGTGGTCCTTGTAAGAAAATAAGTAGGGGGTTGTAGCTCCCTTCCAGGAGAGACTGGAAAACGAGAGAGAGAGTTGTAGCTCTCTGCAGGTTGCAGCCTACGTACTGGTAAATGACTGCACCAGTACATAACCATTGTAAAAGGAGTTTCTAATTTGAAAGAAGATAGAGACATATTGCAGCAGGTGGTTTTCACCCACATTGGGTTTCCACCTTACATCTTGTGTTCTTTGGTGTGACTATCTGTTTTCTTTGTTCATGTTCATTATTTTATGGTACTGACATGCAAAAATAATTCAAGGAACAAATAAAGAAGATTTATTAAAAGAGTTAGATAATACTGATTCACCCCCCCTCTCAGTATTATTTCCAACATTCCTTTGTGCTGGTTCAACACTTTAGCATTTGCAACTGGTCATCCTCTTCTTCAACCACCACCTCTTCCTCCAACTTTGAAAGCCATGTTGGATTTCTTTTTCTGATCCTTGAGATCCTGTTCAGTGTCAGTAGGTTGCTCTGATACCACAAATGGTAGCTGGGTGCAGGCGTAAGAGACAATTGTTCAAATCTGGAAGCAATTTCTTTAAGTTCAGGCGTAATATCTTCTTGGATTTCCTGCGGAGTCTCAGTCATCTACCTCCAAAGTTATCTATTCTGCTAAATTAGCAGAACCGCTAAATTATAGCTGCAATTACAAATCCTCTAAGTATCTCACATCGCAATCGCAAGCTCACCAGCAGGGTTCATTTCCTCAAGAATGAAGCGATGTGATATTAATCGGTGGTCTTCGTATCGCATGTCGCATTTCATAATTCCTCCAGGCCAGGTTCATTCACTCTTGAACATGTGATGCGATGTTGATCCAACAGTTAGCAGTCATCGGTGATCCGATGGTCACTGTGATATCGCACGGAGATTTGTGCGACGTTACCTGCCTCACGGAGCCAATAGATTTATAAACCCCAATTTATAAAAGTTCAAGTCTGGTACTTAGATTAACGTCCGCTCATTTTAAAGCCCGATACCCATCGGATAACAATGGCCATTAGAACCTATGGCTCACGGGACTTCCATTAACACACGGTTTAATAATAGGGCCAACCCCCGCTGTTGACTGTGCCGTAAGGCGTTGAAATGAAATCAACGGTTAAGAATGAGTGCGGCACTTCAACCCTGATTAAGGAATCCGTACACTTTCACCCTCGCAGTTGCTAATACACGGTGAAAAGAACTTAAAAGTGATCACACAGAATTCTAATATTTCAAGCCAAACTGGAAATTCAATGATACACAGAGATACTTCAGAGGGACACAACACCTCCGGGATTGACCAATTACACACCACAAATACACAAAATTATGTTTCTGCAACATAATCATGTATGGCCAAAACAAGCCGAATTAGTAAAAATCCTTTTACAATCATTCAGAACTTACATAAATACCATTTCATCTAACAATCAGATCCTTAAACATTGGATCAAATTTTCCTAATCTTGAACAATACCTAATCTAGTTGATATTCTCCTTGAAAATCTCAACTGAATCAAAACTGCATGAATTAATTACAAAGCCATTCAATCCCTAAATCCTAGCTCAAATCCTATCTAAAAAGCTTGTAAATTGACAGATAAAGGATCCCACTCCGTTGCTTGCAACTTTTTTTGGATTTTTGGAATAAGTTCGAAGCCTTTTGCCTTCAAGCCTCATGCTCCTGCATCAGGCACCCACAACATGTTGAGGAGCCCTGTGCCCTCAACTCTAGCCACCCAGTTCATTAGTTCAAGGTGTGTAATGCCCGACTCATCATGGTCCCCAAGGTCCCAGTCCTTAATTTTAGATTTGGTATCCAACCCAGCAATGGAACCTCAAACAACATATTATCTAGTAGTAAAGGTGTAGAGGTCATGAACTTCACAGCATCTGAATCTTTCGACACCTTCGCTGTTGATTTTCTAGGTGTTATGTATTTTGGAAGCCGAGTTATAGGTTCAACCTCTTTTTCATCAAGATCCTCTATTCCCCCTCTGCGCAGTTCTTCCTCATCTAGATCCATTGGCTCTGTCAGTTGTTTGGACTTGTCCATTTTTCCCTTCTAGTGGATTTTTGTGGGATTTTTCCTCAGCGATTGCCATACTGGCACTTGCTGAGGCTTCTTCTACTTCGTAGGCGTGGACGGTTTAGGCTTAGGAGACCTAGGTGTGGTAGTAGGAAATCTAGTAGACATAGGTTCAACTGGTGCTACCTCAGCTAGGGCTGGCTCTATCTCTGGGTGAGTTGTAGTCATATTCTCAATGAAACTCTTTCAGAAGAATTCAGGCACGTTTGCTAACTCTGGTCGTGAAAATAATGCTTCCCAATCTGGCTCAAACATATAACACTGTTCTTGGCACAAATCAAGGCGAAAATTCTTAAGGAAAACTATTAGGAATAAAAGTGTTTGAATGTGAAGCGGTATGCGGTATTTATATACCAATTTGAATTCAAATCCAACCGTTCCCTCCAATTCTTGGTTATTAATGCATAGTTGGCAGCATATTTCCAAAGATCTGCATCTTAAATGCTCCCCCCCGCTCCTTTCAATGGAAAATTCTCCATCCAATCAACTACAATGCTGCCAACGATCACTTTTCGGCCAGGCTACGTGGAGCCCACCCACCTAGCATAGCTCCTTAGACGCAACTCTCTTTGGCACCATCCTTCGCACAAACCCTTCAGTTTTCCTTTCTAGCTCTCTAATAATGTAGTTTAAGGTTCCATACATTGTTTCAGCTGCCTCGAGTACTAATACTATCTCACAATCATGTAGTTATTGCACAGGGGCGAGATCAACCCTGTAAAACTTCAAGGGACTTCCATTGACCTTTCCTAGAAATAATTCACCATTCAGCTTCACGAGATGAACTGCGCCACCATATGTAATTTCCTTGACAACATAGGGTCCTAGCCAATGCATTTTAAATTTGCCAGGGAACTTTGTAAACTTACTGTTATATAGCAATACCAAATCTTCATTCTTGAAGGTGCATTGTTTGATATGGAAATCATGCCACGCCTTTTCATGGTCCTTCTGCACCTGTTGATGAAATCCTGCCACGAAGTAATCCTCTTCTAGTTCTACGAGTTGTGCAAGTCGCTCCATATTATCGTGATCGGCCATGTCTGTAATTGCTGCAATCTGCAAACTAGGCACAATATATTCCATGGGCATTACAACCTCCTTCCCATACACCAATCTGAATGGGGTTTGTCCTGTCAATTTCTTACAAGTAGTCTTATATGCCCTCTTATCGAACTCCTTGCGCACCTTTTCTTTATATTTTTGATTTAATCAGTAGGGGTGCTGCTTTACTAGCTTTAAAGTAATCTTCATGACACTTAGATATCCTACTATCCATTTTAGATCAGAGAAATTGGTGGGAAACAAGTTTTGATATTCGCACAATATCTCCATGACTTTATCAATTGTATCTTCATCCTAATAGTCACATATCTTCGCAAACTTCGATTGCGCTTCTGATCCAATATTCACTTGCTTGGTCTTTAAAGGCTCTAATATATCGGGGATCTCCGCCTTAGGTCCCTCGACTTCATGTTGTCCTTCAGACTCGGGGATGTTGATGTTTCCAGGATTTTCTTCACCCTCCTCTGCGACCACATTATAACATTTGAGCACATGGCACAATTGCACACTCCAATCTGGATGTACCCACGCAACTGGTTCTTCAGGCATCTTGAGTATTGTAGCTTTGATCGTCTGTAGTGCTTCATCTATGCACTGAAACCCATCTTCAAAGCTGAAAGTCAACAAAAAACTTTGCTTCGGGATATCCCATTTGGTCATCCCATGTCGCAAATCATTTTCTAAATACTAGTTCATTGGGATGGTGTCCAAAGTATGACAAAATATGTGAACCCACTTTGGTTGTGGTTCTTATCCTCAGGGTTTCATCCATCGCGCCAAATGCTCACATGGATCGTCCTTCCTTGTGTATTTCTCTAACAAGTGGATATTGGCATACCCAAACCTAAACTTCATCATTCTTTGATACTCCTTCCAATCAGCGAAGCTATCCTTATGTGTACCCCACCAACGGGTAGGTGTATCTCGTAGCGCAATATCTAGAGCTTGGAACCATTGTTCCTCTGGTACATCCCTTTAAATCTTATCCAATAGCAAATTAACATCTTCTAAACCATCATAATAAGCTAAATTCCATACCTCTTTGGATATGCATCAAAGCAACTTTGTAAGCCTATTACAATGCATCGATGATACTTCATGCAGTCAGTTTTGCCAATTCTCAAGCTCCTCATTAGAATTCGACGTGTAGGAACTATCCCTATCCCACACGATTCGTCGACTCGCAGTAGGGTTGATCTAGTCCTGATTGCGTGCAGTGATCGTATAGATCTGATCCAGGTCATCTTCTTCTTCATAATTGCGCACTGATTTAGTATATCACGCACCCTTATTCGGATCTAGTGGAACAATAACCCTAAGCTCCTTCCTTTTGAATGCCATTCTGCACTTTTTTAGATTGATGACCGTGTCCATGTCGAAGGCCCAATCAATTCCAAGTAGCGCGGGGTATGGGTTACTATCATCAACTATCTCAATTACTTCAAAATCAACTAGGGTGCTTGCTCCTTCAATATCTATCGTTACCCCATATAGGCACCCCATAGGAATGATATTTTGCTAATTTTCCATTCGTAGCTGGATAGGAGACCACTGCAGCGTAGGTCTCCCCATTCTCTCCCAAGTTTGCTTTGGAAAAATGTTCGCATCAGATCCTAGATCAAGAATTACCTGATCCATTTCGTACTCTCCAATTTGTGCAGCTAGTCTAATATTACGACCATTTGCTTCTTGCTTTTTCCTGCTTTGCGTATTATGAATCTGACAGAGGTTTACTTTTATCCGTACAATTATTTATTAGTTCTTTTAGCCCTTCCACCGCCTTCCTATCCCTTAGAAGCGTCATACAAGTCTTCAAAAATGTCACTAACAATGAAGGGTATACATCTTGCGTGTTATCGTTTCCTTCGTATTTTCCAAGGCTTCCTAATGTAGAGGCTTCTGCGAAGCTCTTCTTATCCTCCATAAAGTTTTCCTTTGCTTTGCTTAGATCAAACCCCACTTCTTTTTCAGCAGCCTTGTGTACCCATCCATTAACTTTTGGTTGCTTCCCCTTGTCTTCTCTAGTGGCGATACCACTTCGCGTAATGATATTAACACTAGGCTCATCTTCATGAGGCTCCAACCTCATCATTTGGATGTTCTGCGTAGGTTGCTGGGTCTGAGTCTTATTTTCTTGCATCTTCACTATAAGTATCGGGAAATCTTCTATGACATGGTCAAACTGCCTACAATACTGACAGGAAGGGTGTGTCAGATTTTGACAGTCATGCACAAAATGACCTTCTTCTTCGTAGTTGTAACATATGATCCGACCAAAACCCCTTTCAGCTCCTCCTCCTCGCCCTCTTCCCCAACCTTGAAAACCTTTGCGCACAGCAGTTGCGCTCGTATATTGAGGTTGATTTTGTGCTTGTGTCCTAAGCATAGGGGTCCTTTCTATCATCAATTCATAGCTCCGAAAGTTGTGTTCATCATGTCCTATCGACTTGCAGAAAGTACAAAACAACTATTGTGGGGTCTGGACAAATTATTGTAGAAGATGACAATTATCTATCGCATGTTTCCCAGAAATTTTACAAATAGTGCACCATAATGCTACTCTCGCACTCGACCCAATGGTGTTTTCTAGTTTTAGGGGGACATGGCCTCCCCTTATAAGATAATTCTGATAGATCGGGAAATGGTCCTTATCATGACCATGGCCCTTGCATTTCAAGCACCAGAATTCTACGTGCACCTTTGGCTGGACTTCCTTTCCTTTCTTGAGACTCTGCAACTCCATGTGTAAGCTATCCAACTATGATTGAATTTTTTGCACCCCCAAATTCATATCCTGCATGGATGAGGCTTCCAACCTCATGGCAATCTCCAAGGCTTCAACTTGCGTTCAAATTTTCTGTTGAGACAGTGGCAATCTCAGATGAGGCAATAGCGAAGAAATGTACTATTCTATGTGCTGACCATCCATGATCTTCATATTAGCTTGTTGAATCAGAAACTTCAATCTTTGATCAGAGTCCCATGCAAAATCATTTACTCTCTAATGGATCTCTTTAAATTTTGTCACTGACTAGGCTTGCAATTTAGGCTTCTTAAACTCATTGTTTAGTGCTTGTTGTATTTTCAACATAGTTGCATTGGGTTTACTTGAACAAAACTTGATATACCAGCTCAACGCTCTGTCTTGTAGTGCCATAACCAATTGCAATTTCTTCATGTCATCATTTGTAATCACTTGTGCCTTCCATACAACATATGTGACAAACCAGAATTCTTTAGGGTCTTCAGTCCTCAGACCCTTAAACATAGGCATCTACATCACATTCACCATGTTGAATGATGGAGGTGGAGGTGGAGGTGGAGGTGGAGGTGGAGGTGGAGGTGGAGTGGATGGATTTAGTATCCCTACGATACCCTGTCTTATTGCCTGCAGTGCACTTAGCGGTGTCCTCAGAACACTACTTTCTTCGTCACAATTAGATGCTCCCAACAAAGGACTGTATACAACACCTGAATCTAGGTCTCTTATGAATGTTTTCAAACTTCACGTAGCTCCCGTCAGATCTCTTCTAAACATTAATTTAGTGGCATAACCCTTTTTTCACACAATAGCATTTTAATCCAAGTCTTTAAGGATTTCAGATACTTACGTCTTGGCCCCTTGAAAAACATGCACTCTACTTCGCTATAACTGGTGGACGTATCGATCACGAATTCAGTAATGAATTCTCCCAGAATACTATCGATCCAGTAATCGACAACCCACGTGATTTTGTTTTCTAAATCCTCTAGGCGCTTCACCAGTTCTCGGGTCCACACAATAGGGTTGTCCAAATCCCACGTGCCTTGACTATCTATCAATTTTGACAACCACTAGTGTAATTCGTATGGAAAAGAAGAAAATAAATTTTCGTTCTCATCAGTATACAAATATCTATTCAACCATTCTTCCTTAGATAAATGGGAATTCCTATTTTCCTGAGCTGTGAATTTCTGTAGATTTCGATCTATCCACTTCTCGAATTATTTTTTAGTTGGGAACCATTTATTTGACATCGCACATTCCTCAGATAGATCCCGGTCCTGACAACATAACCATTTGTTGGCTTGAGTGGTCCTAACCCAGGTTCAGAGTTAGCTGCACCAACCAACAAAACCCTAACTGCTGGCCCTTTCGGAAACAACCCACGTAGCGCAGGCTGCAGTGTCACCATAAACAATATTTGGGGATGACAGAACCAAGTTTTTGCATTCAAAGTTCAGTATGATGGGTTGCTGCAGCTTCTAGGGTTTCTTTCAATCTTCACGAACCCTAACCCTTAAAATATAAATAATTGCAGTAACTCGCAGAAACATAATCAAAACCTTCGCGAAATGCTTTAAACATTCATAACAGTAATTAAATAAGTAGATAGATGCATAAGTAAAGATAGATGCACAAATACACAAGTATAGCTCAAAATAGTATTTATTAGATGTATTCTTTGTTGTTCCGAACTCCTCTTCCCTGCACACTCAGCTGTAGGGCCTTGCGCACTCACCTTGCAGACTTACCAAGGTCTCCGCGCACACAATAACAAGAGCCTTCCCCTTTGCCTAAGTATAGGAATTTTTTTTCCTGCCTTAGCTTAATTTCTCATACAATGATCTTCTATTATGATTCCCCTCGCTTAGACTCATTATGACTCCTTTATACGTAGCCTTCTCTTTTACAATACCATGGTTCATGAACCATGGGTGGGTCACAAAACCTCCTATTTTCTTAACAAACTAAGGGACTAATCCCCTGTTTACTCCTATGACCTTCGCGCTCCGCTCCAACAAAATGCGGATACTTTACAATTATAACTAAATTAATGACAAAATTTACCCAAGAGGACCTTGTCCCAACACCATTGGAATATAACCTTCAACCATAGTGTGAAACTCCCCATCCTCTCATTAATCGATACATAACCATTGCCATTGATTTTACCCTACTTTAAGGAGCTACATCATTGCCTCAATGTATTAGGTAAAGTCCATTTGAATGAATATAACCTTCAACCATATTGTGAAACTCCTCATCCTCTCATTAGTTCAAAGTTAAAAAATATTATTAAGTTTATAAGTTTATTTATATTTAATTAAAAATAATATTGAAATTTTCAGTTAATTAATTTTATTTTTATTAATTAATTAAAATTTAAAATTTAAAATTTTATTAATAAAATATAATTTTATTTTAATATAAATGACAAATATATCTAAATACTATATTAATTCATAAGAAATGTATTTACTAATATATCATATATTATTTTCTATCTCATACCTTGTTAAATACACTATGTATAGACATTCACTACCTAAAACCTTAATACATGTATACATCATGGAAGCAATTCCCACCTAAAGTCCTATACATCATGGAAGTTTAATAATGGAAGTGGCTTAGTCATTTGTGTTGAGGTCTTTAAGTGTCTTCCATTTAGTGAGACACAAATTAGTTAGAAATTTTAGTGGTAGGCGAACTTGGGGGGCTTAATTACCAAAACCTGAGGAATTAATGAAATGAAGAGCTATTGATGCTACTTTATTTGATGTATCTGGCCTGTATTAGCAAAGACCAGAAGGGAGGACTTGATGGAATGGATTGCTATTAATACTACTTTAGTTGATGTATTTTATGTGCTATAGCAAAAACTAAAAGTGAACTTAGGCATTGCATGAGCCAAGTGTTGGTGACAAAAGAGGAACTTTCTATTTTTAAAAACAAATGGTGTAGGATGCAAGATGAGGAGTACATTGCCTCTAAGAAAGCATTAATCTGTGATTTTCATGATAGAGAAATCATTGCTTAGTTGCACACACTTAGAGTTAAAGAGAAGGAACTCAAGATACTATGGAATCCTATGAACAAACATATACTCTCATAGACTGTAAGGTGGAATCACTATGCTATTTGGTGCATAAAATAATTGATATTGTTCATGTCTTCTCGGAGCCTACAAAGTCCTTTGCCCACTTCACAAATTTATTTATAGGATGTTTTCATCTTGTCCAATGTAGAATATTTGAGGGTTATTTAATGGCTTGATGCCCTTGTATTCTAGGTCAAAATCTTATTTTTAGAGTGGTTAATGCATCAACTCAAGGTGAGAACATGCAACAATTAGTTGCCATGGAAGAAAAATATGGGGTAGGTGTTAAAGAAGAATCCACAAGTGGGGGTACTTTTATCTAAGTTTTAGTAACTATCATGTTTTTCATCAAAGAGATGTAATCAAACATACAACTGGATGGCCATCACAAGGCTCTAGTTGATAAATGTGGCTTCTGGGAGGATTCTTATGAATATACAATGGAAAGAATATAGAATTCCAATGTGAAACTAACTTTATAGTCCTTGTAAAAAATGCCTAATACGAGGATAACAAATGTTGCATAAAGAATACTTGAAAGAGATTGAAACTTGCTATGCATCATTGCCATACTACATATTCCCTAAGATAGAAGCATTCAAGTATGGAGTGAGATAATAACTAAATCAATTGGTACCGTTTCTGAATGGCTTGATGGAGAGTTGCTTTATATATTTCCAAATGTTTATTCTTGGTGTCCTCTTGCTAGGTATGCAAGGTTCCACAGTCATCCTGAAGCTATTGAATTTCCTGATAACATTGTATTAGGATCTCTAGATAGGTATCTACTTGGTTTGTTAGGTTGGAGAAGTGGATATGAAGTTGACATAGTGATGAGTGGAGCTCCTTGAAGTCCATTGTGATTTATTGAAGGGAAAATTTGAGTGTAGAGTATTTTCCCTTCTGATGCAAGCACAAACTGAGCTTGTTTAAAAAACCCACAGTGCCCAAACCTCTATCAAAGAGGCACTTCCTTCAACCCTTGCTCATAGTCGCTTTAGGGATTATAAATCCCTTTTTAATAATTCACAGTTGGAGGATTTAAATACAAGGTGGGAGGAGCCGTAATGGTGTACAACCCTTTACCAAAAACATCAGATTCAAGCTTCTAATATATCACAACTCCTCTATATATATTGACCTTTTTCAGTCGATTATGCAGGCACACATTTCTAAATCTTGGCCCTCTTTAACCTTATACCGAGTCCCAACTCCTTTCTCGTCTTTCACTACCCAGGAACCCTGCCTTATAACCTTGTGTTCATATACCCATGACCTCTGAGACCGATGATTTCGTAAAACAAAATCCCTAACATGTTATGAGCATTCTGACCTCAAGGTTCGTTAATCTCTCTTTAAGTTTTTTCAAGTTTTCTCACTATCCTCCCTTTGCTTTACAACACTTTTGCTTCAATATTTTTACCACAAGCTTTCTCTTGAGAGTTCTATTTTCTCCTTCAATCCTCCGTTGCAACTTTTATCGCCGCATTTCTTTCATTATGTGTCTACCTACTTCTTCAACTCATCACCTGTCAACCAATCTTCACTTGCCTCATCAATATTCTCTACTAGACCATGTTTATGCCTTTTAATCCATGGCAACCTAACTCATTTAGACCTTTGTAAATCAGTGTTTTAGCAAACTTGGAATCTCATTCAAACTCTTCTAGATTTCATCCTTCTTCTGAAAGCTCTTGTCCGTTGTCTGTGTGGGTTCTTATTTCCTAACCTCTTCCTTATTTGTCAACGCATTCCAATTATGTTGCTGCAATTTTTATGTTCTTCCAAGCCTACTAGTTCTTAACAATTATAAACTTTTGGGCTCCCCAGTTTTTTTGAGCTTTCCAACTCTCATAATTCATAGTGAGAGTATTTAAATACGAAGTGGGAGGAGCCCAAGGATGTACAAACCTTTACAAAAGCCACCAAATTCAATCTTTTAATATATCACAGCTCCTCTCTCTCTATATATATCAACCATTTTCAATCGATTATACATGGGTACATCATTTCTAGATCTCAACCATCTTTAACCTTATACTGGGTCCCAACTCCTTTCTCGTCTTTCACTGCTTAGGAACCTTTCCTTATAACCTTGCTTACATATAACGACAACCTATGAGCTCGACGATTTCTTAAACAACAATTCTAACATGTTATAGGCATTTTGACCTCGACATTCATTAATGTATAGGCTATCCCACTTTTCCACTTGTCGACGGAAAGGGCTAACGAACCTGCTATCGGGCATTAAATGCCCGCTTAGATGCAAGCTCGATAGCCATATAAAATAGACGCGTGCAGTGTTTTCCAAACACTCTGTCCCCACCGAAAGCTATATGGTTATCGAGCTTGCAGCTAAACGGGCATTTAATGCCCGATAGCAGGCTCGTTAGCCCTTGCCCTTGTCGACCGCTTGTAGGAAAAACCTTTACTAATTCTCCTGTCCATCTGTCGGCCCACTTGAATACCCAACTCCTTTATTTTTTGTAATTAAATGGAAGTCCTAGGCTTCGGGGTATGGCCGAATGTTCATGTCATTAAATGGAAGTCCCAGTCTTGCGGGCTTCCAGGTATGACCTACTGTTCGTGCCTTTTCACTGTGCCAAACATGCTCCACCTAATTGTCCCACTTATGCCCGATTCTCAATCAAAACTTTTTCTGGGTTTGATGGTCCAAGAAACGAGAAAAGTTTCAGTCTCTTGGAGTTCCGTTAATAGGTATATCCCTAGCTCCCGACGGTTTAAAAAAAATGGTAATTCGTAAATATTACGGGCTTTCAACCCTCCGGACCGACGTTGTCAACTCAGTCTCCCAGCTTTGTCACATGACGTATCCCATCGCTATCAAATGAAATAATTCTTTCATAACTTTAAAAAACTAAGTATTGCGCTCCTCTGTGCTCAACTCTACCTCTAACTTGATCATCTGTGGCTCCTATGTGTATTCCACCATTCATCCTTCCCTTGTCTAGCGCTTCCACTGCAACTCTATGTTTCTTAACATCGTCTGAGTTACTTCTGTTGTTCCCTCTGTTATACCTCTGCTACGTGACTCTGATCTATTATTAGAACAAGATCATTGATCACTCTTTTGATTATTGATCTTGTCTCTGACCTAATTTGGAAAAAACCAAGGAATTATCGTTTTCTCAATTCTCCAAAGTGCTATTTCTCCTGAGCTATGATCATACCTGCAACGCATGTATTTTAAAACAATCACAATACCCAATCTCACAAAATAACACAATTCACTCGACCTGAGTATTTTCCTATTAATATTCACACATATTAATTACAAAGGCCCTCTTAGCCTGATTTACAATGAAATCCCTCTCGACCTTGTGGCCTTATTTGCCTTCAAATTCCCCTTGAGACTCTCTCTTTTTCACAACCAAAATAATCCTATTTTTGTTATATATTTATACACAAGGATTCTGAACTATATTCTTGTTTAGATTCACAAAATCTTCACATAAACCTCTTAATCTAGGACTCTTAGACCCATAAATCTCTTAATAATCTCACTTCCCTCATTTCTCTCTAACTTTATCAATTATTCTCGAGATCTATCTAGAGGAATAGATCTAATTACAGATTCGATTCCTAACTACATATTTCTCTAAAAATCCTTATAAACATAGGAAAATACAAATAATTAAATATTCACAACTAATTAGGGAACCAACTCCCTTGGTAAACAAAACCCTCTAGTCTAATCAAAACGCATTTTGGCTTGGGAGTTGAATGCTCCTGCATCACCTTCTCCATAGATATACCCAAAAGGGAATGCAACGAACCCGTATTAAGTGTCGAATTAAGAAATAAAGGGTGAGATGGGGTATAGGAAGGTTGAAAATGCATACACAGATAGAGCCGATCTCTTGGTAGAGGGATGTTATCAAGATGATCCATAACTACCTGTCCCATCCCCAATGAAACCCATGTAAAGGAAATATGATAAGGATAGGCTTGTAAATCCCACGACATAGGTGAAATCCTACCTCGACACTCGGAGGAACATGGGAGCATTTATAACCAGGTCCAATGTTGAGGAAGATAACACTTAGTAGAGGTGGATGTGCCAAGAGTCTACAAGGAGTGTGTTGATGTGATGCCATGATATAGTGATGGGATATGAGGATAAGTAGAGGGGGGGATAGTCATGGAATAAAGAAGGTGGAACCATGACCATTGAGAAAAGGATCCCCTTATTTTTCCTCAAAATGCAAGGTTGGCTTGATGGCTAGTGAAAAAATTATTAGTACAAAGGTCAGGAAAGAATAAACAAAAGGGAGTTGAGGGAGAAGAGAAGAAATATGGTGGAAGGTATAGGACAATCTAGCATAGGAGGGAAGGGAACCAAATTAGACTTGTCTAACTGTATTTTCAGAATCTCCTACGATAATGAGTTTAGGGATGTCGAAGGGTGAGGCGAGTTTAAGACATAAGAACAAGAAATAAGTTTCAACTTAATAGTTGATGGCTAATCCAAGGTCCTAAGAAAAACACAATTTGTTTTCACATCCTAGGTCATAAGGAACCCCTCTTGCACAAGCCACCTTAGATAAAAATTTACTCATTTTTATTAAATATAAACTTTACAAATTAAATGTATCCATTATTATACTTAATATAATTTAATATCCCAAAATGTGTATGTCTTAGTTATTTACTAAAATTTATTCTTTACATCTTTAAATGTAAAGATTAACACATAATCTTATTATAAAGTTTTTGTTATTATTACATAAAAGAGAAGTATAAAGTTCAAATATATTTTATTCTTATTAAAATAAAAAATTATATATATATATATAGATTCAAAAATGTATATTCTTTTAACATTCATGTTTTCAATTTAATAATAATAATAATATAAAAAATTATTTAAATTTAAATTTTATATTATAATAAAAATATTAACTTAATTAAATTAATATATCACATTCTTATATTCATTAAAATGTTAATTTAACCCTGATGAAACTATAGCATTTATATACACACATCAAACAAAATCCAAAGAAACCCTTAAATATCAAACAAGAAAATATCCCCATCATAAATGAAATAAAATGTAGAAAATCATGTTGAGTGGATATATCAATGTGCAATCCAACCTTACACAA
This sequence comes from Pinus tabuliformis, assembly GCA_031772625.1. Taxonomy (NCBI): domain Eukaryota; kingdom Viridiplantae; phylum Streptophyta; class Pinopsida; order Pinales; family Pinaceae; genus Pinus; species Pinus tabuliformis. The sequence continues at coordinate 796,291,762 of CM062813.1, read as the reverse complement.
TGCACTTGCTTATATTAAGTTAACCTGAATTCATTATATTGTCCTCTTATAAATAATTACTCATGGCTTATCCTCTAAATTTTTTCATTGTGATCTTATAATGACAGGCCTTTAATTCTCATTGGCTAATACTTGGTCTCTATTACGGTGACTTTTGACTAAATTATTATACATGAGATTTATTCTCTCACATACATCTAGTGATTCGATTTTAAGTCAAATCAAATGTATTTTGATGGTGTATGTTGGTTTATAAACCATGAATATGCTTTTGAAAATTTTTATAAATGATAACAATATCACTACTATACCAACCACTAAATCCTAATTTACCAACCACTAAATCCTAATTGGCTTTCACATCACTTTCCAATACAAAAGAATATCTTAAAAATGCCATTATTTTTTACCATCCAATGTCATTATTTTCTACAACTGAATATCTTGGAATGCCATTATTTTCCACTACCACTAACTTGGAATGTCATTATTTTCCATTACAACATTTCTATGGGGAGAAGATATTTTAAACATTCAATTATGAATTTTTTGCAAGGATTTTTTTATAGATGTTGTAATATTACTTTTCATAGTTGAATACATACAGTATTTAATATTTAAGTTAGTTATTTATGATATATATTTTAATTTTTTATAATTTTGAATGATTTATATATTTGTGTCAAGATATTTTCTCTTTCAGCATGGAAAAGAAGTGGTAATACCTTTTACTTATTTAAATTACATAAATTAAAATTAAAATTAAAATTATTATATATATATAACAAGTTTAGATCTATTTTAATTTTAAATTAATAAACATTGAGAGATTAAATTTTTCAGGGTGCAAATATTTCTTTAAGTTTTGCACTAAAAAAGAGATTTTCACCTTGAGAGAATTCATCCCTCTTGACGCTTGATAGATCTGGAGTTAAGATGGATCTAGGTTATGATTTATTATATTTGGTGATAGACAATAAGATTGATATTAGAAAAATAAATCACATTACATCAATCATCACTTTTGAGAATTATACCAAATAATGAAGATTTGTGGAAAGACATCACCCAACACCTAATGCAAGGAGTGCAATGTGAACTATTCAAGTTAATGATAAATGAGTTATTTATAAATATCATTAATGATAAATGCATCATAAATGAATGAGCTAAGTATTAAATACTCGATAGAGTTAAATCTTGATAATTACCAATCTATGAAAAACACTTGTAAGTTATTAATCCAATATTCAATAATCATCTTTAAAAAAACCATTCTTCAATTACTGATATGGACCACAACCCTTCCTTTGGTGTGCCTTCTAGTGGGTACCCTATGTCTAATCTCTTCAATTGTGCCTCTAGAGATTTTTTTCAAAGATGTCGTGTTGCAAAAGTCTTTTTCTCACGTTCCCTCTCTTTTAGTGCATGAAGTCCCATCAATTTCCATTTCCATTAGCCTTGATGCTAATGAAGAGGCAAATTTTCTTAGTTCTATTTTCTTGGTTTTTTGTTTTTATGAAATTTGGCCTTAATCAGTAGGCCTTCATGTTTGGATTTTGAAATATTGGATTCCAATGATCAAATAAGAAGTTTTCATTGACCCTTGTGAAAGGGAATTGTTGCTTAGTTTGACATTGCTAAAGATAGAGATATGATTCTTAATTCAAGTCCATGGTTTTGGGGAAATGTAGGTCTATGCATGAAGCCCTTGTTTCTATATTTCAATCCTTTGACAAAGGTTTTGGCCACAACAATTGTTTAGGTGAGGCTTCCTAATTTGTTGCTTCACCTTTGGGGTTTACCCACTCTTTCGGACATTGGATTAGCTCCAGGGGAGTTCCATTTTGTCTCTTGTGAAACCAAAAGTCGCATTATAGAAACGTATGCAAGAATTTTTGTGGAAAGGGATTTCAATTTAGGGTTTCTAGTATAAATGAATTTGACTGGTAAATACTTTTATTGGACCCAGAAATTAGATTATATAAGAGTCTCCTTGCATTGTAGGGCTTATTTTGAAATAAACCATATCACATCTCAATGCCCAAAATGGTCTTTGAAGAGAAGGGAATACTAGTGAAAATATACCCAGTGGATTAACTCCACAAAGGTTCACTAGATTGTTTTGCATGGTAAATCCCCACCTCCATATCCTTTGACTCAATCTACTCTACTTTTTGAAAAAAAAGGACAAGAACAAGTATCTTAAAGCCTGAAGACAAAATATTAACTCCCACATGATTCGGGGTGAGAAACTAAAGGAAAGTTACCCCCTCAACCAACAAGAAGTTGGGTAGATGAAGATGAAGAAGCTAAAACTTTGGAACAAGAAAAATCACTAGTTCAAGATGCTCCAAACTTGGAAGAATAAACAAGTACTCCACCTAATTCAAAAAAAATATAGACAAAAGTAGGGAATAAGAAGAATAATTTCTCTTAGAGTCTCAACCAATGGTGACAAGAAGTCTCACCGGGAGCCCTATTTAATCATGTATTGCTTTTGTATCTTCTTATGTAACCAATTTGTGCAAATATACTCATGTAAGAAATGTTGAATGTAGTTCTTGTGAGTATTTGGGAAATTAAATCAATAACATTCTTTTTGGGAATTTTTATGGTCACTGATCTAGATATATCTACCTCAAACTTTGGGAAAACAAGTTATCTTTGATGTAATTTAGCTACGTGTCTTGACCACATATTTTTTCTTAATATAAATTTCCTAGTTATGGTTTAAAAAAAGCACTTGTATGTTGAGATGTAAATCTTATTATAACCCATTATAATGAAAATTTTGAGAATATTAATAATATTCATTAAAAAGACCAAGATTACATCCCCATCAATTTCTAACTAAATGAAAATTTTTAAAGTGTTTTTATTTTATTTATTTTGAAGCATTATAATGTTTTTTGTTTTTTTTGTTTTTTTGTTTTTTAAATAGATTTAAAGGAATCAATAACTAGTTAAGATTACTTCAAGGGTGAGGCCTAAGTTAAAAATATACCTGACTACCATTGACAAACCTTATACCAGTGCCAACAAATCGTAAACTAGTGCCTACTAGGAAACTTATGTCTAGCAAGGGTCGAGACATCCAAAGTCATGCCCATGAGTAGGTACCACTCCTAGGGATGTATACCCTTCTAGCCTTATCACAATGAACCAAGTTACTCATTAAGGATTTGGACCTATTTGGAAAGAGTATGAAACCGACCCCCCAATTATTCAAGCTATTACCCCTTACCTTAATCCAATATGATATTTGTACTAATATCCATAGCAAAGTAAAAAATAACATCTAAGACGATGTTCAACAATTTCATCATAGTTGTCACCATGTTAACAACCAAATTGTTACCCTCCAACATATTCATAACCTTATTTTTTTAGTTAACGAATTCATAATAAGAGCACTCTGCAAAGCCCTAGACTAACATCTATACTTTTTCTAAAAGCGTTTCAATCCCCCATGGCAAGGGGATAACCTACTACTCATCCTAATTTTGTAATTGTTGTTGTAGGCTCAAAAAATCTCATGGAATCAATGAATCATCTATTCCATGCCTTACATAGGAATTATTTAACAAAAATCTTGATCGAATTCCTAAAGTTTGCTTATCCAAGGCTTCAATTAGATGTAAGGCCCCAAACATTGCCGAAAAGAAATTGGTTGGTCAGTTCATGGGTCCTCGATCCTCTCCTTGTAAAATAGAAACATGGATCTCTAGAAGCTGGTAACCTTGATTAAAGGGAAAGTTAATCACTTCTTATGTGGATGTGAATTCTATACATTCCTATTAAAGCTTAAGGATGATAGATATTTGGTTTTATGAAGTGGGCCCTACTTGTAAAGATCTAGAGACATGCATCTTAATTGATGGACTCAAGATTTTGATCATGAAGTTGATATTCCTTTAGTTTTCCCTATGTTGGATCATCTTCCCCACCTTCCTTTGCATTGTTGGGGGGATGATGATCTAGGTGGATATTGGTGGCCACTCGCCTATTCCACGTGGACCCCAACCATTATTTCTTTTAGTTTTTTAGTTTCCTTAATTGTAGCACAATTTACTATTTTTAGCAGTTTTTTGGGTCCTGAACTTCCGAAGCCATTTGAGGCCTTAAACGACATTTTTTTTGGCAATATTCCTCTAAGAGATATCTTTGATATCGCATTTTTAGTTGTAGTCCTCGAAGAGATCTTTCTAACGAGGTATCATGCACGTCAAACGAAGATAATATGACCAAGCTACGACCCCAGGAAGTTGGTTGCCCAAATAACCCCAACGAGGCCCATAAACTCTTAGTGCTACATCTCCTTGGGTTAGGGTTTTGGTTGTTTAGGGTTTTCTCTTATTGTTCAATAATAAAAATGCCCTTGAGCCTCATTGTAATGCTATTGAGAGGCATGTAGCCACCATATATCTTCTTAGAGATAAGCTACCATCACCTGAGCTAGTCTCATTTCCATTCTGTTTGTAAGCATATTTCATTATTTGATATTAATGAGAGATAGTGTTATTTATGCTACATCCCTGTATCTATGGTTATATCAGTAATTTTTTGCATTCCTGTTTAAATTCAGATCAGTGGTATTAGAGTGGTCTGCTATTTCCCTGTTTTGCTTTGCATGTCCCCAACGAGGTCGAGATATAAGGATTTACGGCTCGAACTGGTCGACCCTTTACAAGACCAAACTCGGAAATCCCGATGGCCTCCCATGGGGGAAGAAAAGAAAGATGAGGGAGCAGGAGATCCTATCAAAATATTGCTCGAGGAGGCCCTCGAGAAACAAAGGAATGTGATGATGGATAACTTTTCCCAGATCTTTCAGCGGTTTCCCAGCAGTGGCGCATCCATATCCAACAGTCACTATGGAGGCTCCACACCTTTTAAGGTACAAGTAAACTTTGACATTCCCATATTTGAGGGCCAAATAGATGCAGACGTAGTAGATAAATTGCCGAATATACTAGAAGGATATTTTTATGTTCATGATTTCTCCATCTAAGAAAAATTGCTTTTGATCTTCTCAAAGTTTCCCCCATATCAAGGATTGGTGGGAAACTTATTGTGAGCAAAAGGATGAAAGTACGACCTCACTGTTTTTAGTCACTCCGACTTGGAATTCATTCCAGGACGCCATTAAGGAGCAATACTACCTTGTCAGGGGCTACGAGGAAAAATACATAAAGTGGACCATGCTACAACAAGGAAGGGACCAAGATGTGCTGAAGTTTACCAATGTTTTTCATACCCTTTGCACAAAGTTGGGTATCAAGGATTCTAAGAAACATTTGGTACTCAAGTACCACGACTTCCTACATAGATACATCCAAGATGAGATGGAGTTCCTGGAAATCTCCTCTCTTGGCATGACGTATCGATACACTGTCAAGATCAAGCAGAAGTTTAAATAGAAGAAGCGAGACTTTGGATCTGCGAATCCGAAGCAAGGGAAAGGTGCCCCCAAACCGCAGAACAAAGGACAAAGCCAAGGTGGGATGACCTAGGACAACCTGCCAAGGCCACAAGCAAAGGAAAACATTACGAAGCCGAAGAAGGACACGGGAAAGTGGTGTGAGTTCCATAAGATCTCCACCCACAACACAAGTGAGTGTCGGGCCAAGCAGTCACCGGTGGCCAAACTTAAGGCTTAAAAATCTGATGCATGTTCCAACTCTGAGTCAGAACATGACAAGGGGAATGACAAAGGGAAGCAAATTATTGATGCGGAGCCCAATGCTACCGTCTGCTATGGGGTAAAATGCATGGGATGAAAACTACCCTCCAAAGTCTTCCCGAGACTTCTGACAGACCATAAGGTTATCTGCAAAAGGTACCTGTTACACACATGTTCATCTATCTAACATATATTGACAGGATATGGAGAAAGGATCACCTTTGGTTCTTTCTAGATTCGCTTGGGGATCTCCGTGCGGTAAGAAGAACTCCTCCTGACTGGCTCCAAGACGATTCCTGCACAAAAGAACGAAGCAAACCAATCACAACATATACTTTTGACAATTAATGTAAGAATCCGTAACAAACATGTATAAATGTGTAACTTATCTACTCAACACAACAAGCATCAGAATGAACAAATAAATGCACAATATCACCGACACTTCGAGTAGGGAACACAACCGTAGTCCTATATTCAGAATAGAAGAGTGATTACAACAACCCTGTTGTATCAGCCTTCCTTATCCCTTCTTCCTCTCTCTCTCTCCTTCTTTCAGCTAGCTCCTTCAAGAATATGACAATATCACAACAACACCATGTATTATCCTTCTAAATGCTCTGACCTTTTTGCAATGACCCTCTCGTTGCTTATATAAATTGATTTAGGGCTGCCCAACTCCACTTGTAGTTCATTTGGGTAAAAACCATGAACCTGCCTCGTTTACCAGCTTTTTTCCATTTTCCTCTGTTTCCGGAATAGAATTTCTCCAAATATCTTGATTTTTGGAGATTCCCTGCTTTTCTTGCACAAATTTATGGAAATAATATCTAGATATTTAATGGCAGATTCATTGGCATAACCACTTGAGCATCACTAAAGTTCACTAACGCTCCCCCTGGTCTAACAACAAGAGTTAACAGGTTGACTAACACTCCTTTATGCTTGTAAACAAGCTTTATAAAGCAGGTTGTCAGTGTATAGAGAGCGTTAGTGTGGATTTTGGGCCTGCAATCGTGGTCATTCTTTCAGTCATCTTGTCTTTCTCCTTTGAGTTGATTAGGATGTCAATTTGTTCTATAATAGATGCCCCCTAAAGTATGAGATCAGAGGCAGAGACGATGGCCAAAATACTTTATGAAAATACTGTAGTTCCCTATCAAAATATTTATAGAGAGAGAGAGAGAGAGAGAGAGAGAGAGAGAGAGAGAGAGAGAAGTTTTGGGCGATAAGGAAAACCTGATACAACAAAAGTACATATATATGAACTGCTAAAATCATGTCCTGAGTCGAGCATTCCCATGCTCAGTAGCTATGTCAGAGTAACGTTCTCCTCAGAGATATAACACTGCTAGCTGCCAATATGGCACAAGGCAGATCTAGTGTCATAATAGATTATCCTGAAATGGTTGTCTTCAAAAAACAATATCGCAGGTTGGGAGAGGAAACAAGGCTAAATGATGAAAGCCTCTACCCAAGGTCTTGATTCCTTCTTCATCGAACATCATAGATTGGTACATGTGATAAAATGAGTTGATGTTGGACATGCACAAAATCATCTGATTACCATCCAATAATGGAGACTGTTAATAGATGCGAGGAAGGCCACCGATAATGGTGATGGTCTCCAAGATGCACAGTGCAAACTAGCGAGTGTGAAAGATTTTTTGTCATCAAACACTCGTAGAATCGATTAACCAGGAGCCAATGATGAAAACCCGTGATCAAGCACAAGGCAACTTGCCACTAATGTCTATAAGCACCAAGGCACTGAATGTGTTTCTGGGTTATCTTCCTAGATAGAGTGTTGAAGTCGATAAGAAGGAACCTGTTGAAAGGTAGGCAATGACGTGTCCTACATCAGTCGACACGAAACCGGACAAGGATGATTTTGTTTTCTGAAGAATATTTTGAGCTTTTGGGTCTAAACAATGGAGGGCATGATGAAAGGATATGTAGGGTTAGTTGATCGAGGAAACAAGTAGGGACCCTTGAAAAATAGAAGGCATGCCAACGGTTTTAACCAAATATCACTTGACTCATGAACACTACAGAGTGTTTAAGATACGGAGATGCAATGACATCAGGGTATATAGGCTAAAAACTCAAAGGTTGGTAGGGTTCATATTGAGAGGCTATCAAAATGACGGTTTATTTGAGGGAGTGCCATGTTCAAGGGAACTTTTGCTGCCAAACCATGCTTGAGGATACGGTTGTATTTTCACTTTCCCCGTTTGATTTTTAATGAGTCCAGACAGGTAAACTCATTGATATTTTCATGTTTAGAGATTCTGAAAAGGATCGCAAAAAGAACGACTCTTTGCCCTATCTGATTAGTTTAATGAGTCTAGACAGGCAAACTTGCCGATTTTTTCATCTTTTAAGAGTCTGAAAAGTATCGTAGAAAGAACGGCTCTATATCTTGTTTGTGTATTTAAAGATTCGAGACTAGACAAATCGGTGATCTTTTCATCTTTAGAGAGTCTGAAAAGATCGTAAAGAGAGACTTCATGGTGGTCCCTTTTTCATAGTTGTTAAATGGGTGCGACAAAAGGTTAATAGTATACCCGTATCGGTTACTTTTCCGTATTTAATCTACTGGACCCCGATAAAGAGAAACCTTTTTCCAATAGATGCCGACCTAATTTTGTTACGAGTACGAGGTGGCAGATTAAACTCGTGTTTTGTCGTGACACTTTAACGAGCTCAGTAATAAAAACTCAAGATTTTTCATTTTTTAACGAGCTTGAAAAAAGTACCTGAAACAATGCTCAGGTCATCTTTAGCATGTTTAATGAGCAGCAAGACACAGCTTGGGATTTTTTCAGTTTAAAGAGCGAGAAAAAAGTGCCTAAAAAGGATGCTCCATTGGTCTTTTTCAGTTTATGAGCTGGAACAAGATCAAAAAAGAGGTGCTCAGAGCATTATTTGCATATATTTAACGAGTGCAAATGATGAAAAACTTGGGGAATTTTATATTGTTTAAAGAGCAATAAAATATCCCTAAAAGTGCTTTACGGGTTTGTGGTATATATGTTTAACGAGATCTACTACAAAAACTCGGAGGTGTTTATATTTTTTAAAGAGCGATAAAATGTCTCCAAAAGTGCTCTATTTATTGTTGCATATATTTAACGAGTGCAAGGACAAAATCTCGAGGACTTTTATATTTTTTAAAGAGCAATAAAATATCCCTAACAATGCTCTAAAAATTCTTGCATGTAAATTTTACTGCTTTTCATTCCTGAAGTGCTTTCATCAAAAGCAGTAAAAAAGCAACAATTCCTATTATCTGGGTTCATGCATGATAAAAGATCATGTAGAATGGACTATTTCCTCTTTAATGATTTTCAAAAAATCATGTCTCTCAAAGTTATATAAAGAAATGCTTTGAGCTTTCACATGCATCATTTTCACTATTTTGAAGTTTGTGAGAGCTAGTTGGAGCTAAAGAGGAGCAGATTTTCCGCGGACCATTGCAAGGGATCCAGGCAACCATTTGATGTGCCGTCAGTCCCAGGTGAGAGCTAAAACCTTGCTCTATGCTTTATTAAACCTTTTTTATCAGTTTTGTGGGTGGAAATTTGCAGATTTGAGGTGCCCTAGAGCCATGTTTGCGCACTAACACCCTCCAGCAGGCTAGTAGGGAGCGTTAAACGCTCTGTACGAGCCATTGGAGGGCGTTAATCCTCCCTGTGCAGCACTGGGAGGGGCGTTAGGGCAGTAGGGCGCATTTGAAACCCTCATGCATGGATTCCTTAAGTGATTTTGCCCCATTTTAACTGATTTTAGGGTTATTTTGTGCAGGTTTTGAGCTGAAATGACTCACCTATGGAGAGAACGGGCCCATGACAATGAGGAATTGCTGATGTGAAATGATCTAGCTTGCATACTTGCATTGTGCTGCTGTGATTTGTTGAAATATGCAAGGCTAGAGCTGATGAAAGGACTGGAGGAGCTACTGAGATGGATCATACAACGTTGGGATGAACACGAGCAAGTGTTCAGGATTGGAGATCAAAAGTTGGCCATTGACTGAGATGACATTTAATTTTTGACCAGTTTGTTGTGCCGTGGGGCACATCCAAACCTTACCGGTGGCAGGTCAGATCCATTATCTACTTCAGAGCTGGTAGATATCTACTGCATCCCTGGGAGTGGGCTAGTCAACAACAGAGTCCCGATAGAGAGGATTCGATCTCAGTCTATGAGGGTAGTTTTATGGTTGATTGTGCATTTGGCGGGGTCAAAAAGTCCCCACGTAGCAACAAAGGCCCAACTGTTGCTTGCCATTGACTGTGTCCAGCCCCAGATGTTCAACTGGTGTGAAGCAGTGCTTCGCCAGTTGAAGGCAGAACTGACAGCATGCAAGACCCATACCCAACACAGTTTTGGGTACGGTACTATCATAGTCTCATTTTTCCTTGAGAGGGTACCTGTCATGCGCCCACGAGTGAGCTTAGGTCCCTTTGATCTGAGGGAGCCGAGGCAGGGTCGCTGGTCATCACTTGATCCTCGCACAAGAGGAGGACCACTCCAGCACTTCTTTGATGAAGACTTCTTCCAGTGGCTTCGCAGCCAGATTGTGATTGTTGACAACTATGCCTATGAAGGCATGGATTTTACCAGCGACCTAGACTTGATGCTACCACCTGGGACCAACTGGGGTCCTCAAGGTGAGAATAAGTTGTGATAGTACTTAAGTATTTTTGTACTTTTGAATGTATATGTAGTGTTTTTTAACGATGAGATAAGAACTAACATGAAACTTTTATGCTTAACATAGATGTGGCACCAGTACAACCTGCGGGCAAACCTCGCTATGTGCGACGAGGTGGCCAACTACATGCTGGAGGGGGTGATGCCGACAGTCTCCATGAGGTTCTGAGGAACCTAGAGGGTTTGACTATGGGTGTCCCCCCCTTCCTATGAGGGAGATTCCTACTCATATGCAGCAACACACTGTTGGTGTACCTGAGCGGTTTCTGGTTCCTCTTCGGAGGGTAGCTAGAGCTGTTTTAGCTTTTCTAGAGTAATAGGCTCATTTTAGCAGGTGTTCTGGCGTAGCCATATGAGCGTTTATAGTTGGGCTTTGAGCCATTTTGTACTTAACTCATCTAATTTTTGGAATATTTTTGATGTAAAAAACTGGATTTCTATATATATATATATATATATATATATATATATATATATATATATATATATATATATATATATATATATATATATATATATATATATAGATAGATAGATACAAATATTTTTTGGTATTTTTGGTGGTGTAAATGTGTTTAAAAAATGTTTTTTTGTGAAATTTTTTTAACTTTAGTTAATTTTTTTACTTCTCATGCATGCTATTATAACAAATGTGACAAATGCTAATCTAATACATAGTTAGCTAATGAATCAACGACAGTATTTAATTCTCGAGGAACATGCTCATATGTGATTGTGTCAAAACGGCGTTCCAAGAGGCGTACCCTTACATAGTTACGTACCAAGGTTGGATTACGAACGTGATAATGATTGGTAAATTGCATAACGACTAGCTGGGAATCTAACCTGACCACCAGATTGGAGATGCCCCTTGATGATGCTTCCGTGAGAAGCGAAATGACGGACATGTACTTAGCAATGTTGTTGGTGGCAGTACCAAGAAAGACCCCCCAGAGCAAAAAAGTTCTAACTCGGGTGTATAGATGACCCAAGCAGTTGATGTAATGTGCCGTGTGTGATGACTGACACCATATGCTAGGGGCAACAACGACATCTGCATTGTGAACAGAATGCATGAGACAAGTACTCCACTAAATAACAAAACAATCCAATCACATCAAAAAAGGGATGCAAAACTTATGAATACATAAAATTACAAAGCACCTACCCAGCATGACACTAGGCAGTATACTTTTTCAGATAGAGCTCGTATGTGGGCTCCTTGAGTGGGTTTCCATCCCAGTCCTATAGTTCATATGCCCCTGAGGGGAGGACTTTAGTTATGACATAGGGACCTAGCCAAATGGGTCGAAGCGTGCATGCCTCCAAGAGATTATCTTTTGGATGATAGAGTGATACGAAGTCACCCTCTTGGAAAGAAGAAAACCTAACCGCTTGTGCAAATCTAGCTTGTACCCGCTCCTTGTGAGCTGCGAGTGCTAAATCAACAGCTCTATGGGTTTTATCCAGTTGTTTGAGGTATAGTAGGCGTTCTTCTTCGGTTGTAGGTCCAGGCATGGGTTCAACGGCTATATCGAGGGAAGGAAGTGGCCACCCATTCTATTTTTCCTCGTCGTAAAGTTGGATCTCATGTGCGACAGAAGACAGTTAAAGCCGGGCATTTCCTCCTAAAACCAAACAAATTCTTCATGGAATTCCTCATGTAGGCAGGTGGAGTTTGCAATTTCCTCATGACTGCAATCTGTGCTCATTTGGGTATCTTCCATGGTGCCTGTCGTGACTGAAATATCTATGGGCATTGACCTGGAAGTGTCGTCCATATTTTCTTCCAACCCATAAGTTTGAATGCTTGTATAGGGTGGGGAAATGATTTCATTTGTGTCAGAGGACAGGACTTGAAGAGGCATCATGTTCGAATCAGATGTTGGACCCCAAATATGCCAATCCTCCCAATGTTGCTCTCCAAAACTCATGATTTCTCTAACGAATTCATCCGTTGAGGGGAGTTGATCGCATGGATCTAAAGGAAGAGCGGTTATGGGAAGGGGGTTGGTATCGTCAGCGATAGCCAACTTGACTGGAGATGTGGATGCAGATTGAATGCCTTGGTAGGCCGATTCAGTTGATGACAACGACATCTGGTCTTCGAATGTGTCAAGGTTTGAAGGTGCCGTTGGGATCCAAGGATTGGTCAGTTCATGAGGAATTGATGAAATCATGTTGACTTATTATGGAACCTGTGGCGGCCAAAGAGGAAAACAACCCATCAGGGAGGAAGCCTTCAATAGACCGGTACCGATACTGAAAAAATTGTCAGTTACACCTCCTACTAGGGGTACGGAGCCGTTTGGTAATGGTGAATAATCAGAGGTGCAGAAAGACAACTGATCCACTATTATGACCTTTCCATCCAATGGAAATAGGATGATACGAAAGACAGTGGATACGACAGCTGTCATGGCATATGTCCAACTGTGACCTAGCAATAGATTATAGTCGAGTTTTCGGTCTACGACTTCTACATCCACCATTACTGTTTTCCCAGCCAAAGTGATGGGAAAAATGGCTAAGTATCCTTTTGGGACAAAGGTGTGGCTATCAAAAGCTTTAAGGGAGTTCGATGGCGGAGAGAGGGTTGGAGAACCCAAGGCTAGCCAACGTGAAGTCGACATGACACAGGTTGAAGAACCTTCGTCTATGACAGTTCGATGTATACCTTTACCTTTCGAAGTGATATGCACCTGAAATGTAAGCTGGTGGGAAAGGGGAGGTTTACACTTGTCCATGTCAAAAATAGCAAGCATGGAATCTGCAGGGTCAATACCCCCAATAGCCGAAAGCAAATCTTTCCTTTGGCTGGGACATGTTTGTAATACTTCGAGCGCTGACATTTCCGATGGCGCTTGTGCCAAATCCTCTACAATGTTGTAGTGTTGGGTGGCACGTGCAAATGTGTTGTGTGTTGTGCGTCGAAATGCCCCCTTAGGGGGTCAAATTACAAAGTCCTCAACCGGCCTTTCGATTCACAAATTGTTGGGCGGCGATGGGTTTTGGCCTGCGTATGATTCTACTACCGGAGCAACAGGAGCTTCATATGATTTGGCTCTTGTGGTTAGTTCTACCATTTCAAATGTGTTAATGGTAGAACTTCCTTCACCAATTGAAGGTTTTTGTGGACCATCGCTGCCCCCTGACATGGGTGGCAGTTGGTTGGCAATGAGATGTTGCTGTTGTTGATTAGGAAAAGGATTTCTAAGGACCGCAGGTGTCTTACCAAAATCTTTCTTGGTAAGGTAATTCGTGCATTCTTGAAGACGCAGACAACGCTAGGTTATGTGATCTTCAAGACAGAGTTTGCATGAATAGTTGGTGCCTTTATCCTTTTCCGCATCAGTAGGCGCAGCGGCCTTCTGTTTCGGGTTGGGCTACTTAGATGACTGCTCCTTAGAAGGAGCGGTCTTGTTCTGTTTCTTCTTGTTCTTGCTACTGGATTTCTGTGTAGACTACACAGAGTTAATCGCAGTGGCAGGAAGAGTAGTCATTTTGGTAGAGGGGTCCACTGCCAACTTGGCAACGGACCCACTAAGTTGTTTTACAGTGCTTGTGGAGGTTGTGTCGACGATCCCATCGACATGCGCTCCAGGGCACTGAGTGGTGGGAGGATTGGGGTTATCGGGAGCATAGGGGATAATGTCATAGAGAGTGCCAGACTATGAATAGATTAAATCCAAGTGTTGGGCACGATGTATGGATTGGTCCTCTGTGACTACACCACCTAGAGCAACATCTCTAGCGGTTTGTGGGAGCAATGACTTACAGAACTAGTCTATTAAGAGAAAGTCAGGGATGGGGGCTTTGACTAACCTCCGCCTACGTCTCCATTCATGGATATGATCAAATATGTGGGTGGCAGTATCCTAACAAAATTAAGTAAGGAGCTCCATCCCTGTCTCATAACGGATAGGTAACTGAAAGTGCTTTAGGAACTCCATCACTAAAGCGTCAAAGGTCTTCACTGACGCATGTGGTAACTCAATATACCACTTTGCAGCATTACCAGTGAGGGTGCAGGGAAAAGATGCAACTGGACACTGTCATCCACCATGGAGTTAGAAACACACCATAGATGGTAGGTGGTGACGTGAGTGCCCGGATCCTCCCCTTGTTTTCCATTGAACTTAGGAATATCCACCGGTATTTTATACGGGATCGACAACCATTGTAGGTTATGGTAGATGGGGTCGTTAGTCAACTTGTATAAGTTGGGGATATCCAATGTTGCCAAAAAAGGCAAATTGTTGGGTGCCCCCAACTTGGACCATTGTGATGACGGATGACCTGAGGAGCTCTGCGCTCCTCCCATCGTTTGGTTCCCCATGGTGTACATGGGCTGTGTGGTGTAGCAGTTGCTTTGTGGTACGGTGTTGTAAAGTGGATTACCATGAGGATTTTGATACTAGGGTATGAATTTTTCCCCAATATAAGCGGTGCCCCCTTGACTCATCTGAGTTTGTGAGTAGGGTGTTCCCATGGATTGGGTGGGGATCCCTTGTGGATTCCCAACCAACACTGAACTAACCATATGGCTTTGATTGACAGATGGAAAACTCATGTCACTCCGTGATTTTCCATGCATGCCTATGAACGGTAGGGGGACTGTGAGATTCCCCGCCAACATGTGCATATTGAGAACCGCCCCAGATATCTGAATCTGGGGGTTAGAACCATACATTGGCGGCCGACCTTGGTTTTGGTAAACTGGAACCGCACCTATAGTGCCACATTGAGTGTTATATGGAACAATATATGTGGCACTAGTCGAAGGTATGCTTTGGCACACCATAGGAGTGGAACCTGGCATCTGCTGGGTTCCACTGATAGAGGGTGTTATGTGAGTTGCAGTACCTGGGAAAAACAGGATTGTGGGGTCCACATTGTTGGTGTTGCGATGACCGTCGACTGGGGCAGTGGTAGAGGACTCATAGTGTCTCTATAATTCCACAACCCTTGATGTGTTGACTAAATAGATGGGAGAGTTCCTCCTAGTGAAGAGTGAAGTACTGGTACAACGGGAGCAATAACAGGATCCGACAGATTTTTAAGTGGAGTGTTAAAATGAGGAAGAAATCCTTCTGTGAAGAAATTCTCTGGCAAACTAGAATCATCGGTCGTCCACAACGATCCCATGTGTGATTTAGGAGACTGATTCCTCGAAGATGAGGAATCCGAGTCAGTGGATCTCGACAGATCCTCCACAGTGAGTGGAGGAAGTCCTAACAACCGTTTGGATTGACGGCGAGGCCCAGATGTAGCCACAATGACTGGTAAATTTTATTAGATAAATTTAAAGGTGATATTCTTTAAGTCTAAAAAACGATGGCACTCAAGTACCTAAAAAAGAAAAAATACACTAAAAATGACAATCATCAAACAAAGTGAAATTACCTTGTCTGATAAACACCGATTACTGGAGATGAAACCTAGTCTCTCAATGAGTAACAAAGAAGGATGGTCAAATGTATGGTTACGGTTACTTTTGAGCTTCGCCCGAACCTCAGATTGAGGGGCCAAGTACTCTCGTGAAGACAAGCACCCTCCCAAAAAATGAAGACAAAGTAGGTCCGTCCGTTTGAGGTACCAGGACAGCCCATCCTAGTCACCTTAGGTAAGTACCTATAAGTATTGGCCACTAGAGATACCTCAAATCACAAACATTACTAGGGGGGACATAGTCGTAGACAACACGCTATGTGGGCAGGATAACTGAGTCCCCGACTCAGTTCTGAAATCCTCGAAGGAACCCCTGTTACACAGAATTCCCAAAGGAGTTGTAAAAGAATGCGAGCTACCTTCGATTACAATCTGATGTTGTCTTCTATTTAGCTTCGTTGTGAGTGGATTGGTCCCAGTAATATGAGTGAAGAAGGATTTTTCACTCTTTAATGACACTGGTTTGATTTGCAACCTTAGGTAGTTGACTCACTCTCTTATCCCAAGGTCCTAATCTATCTAATGTTGGTTTTCTCTAAAAAAGAGTATCTGATTGATTTTAGTGTAAATTTTAGTGTACTTTATTATTTGTCTTCGGAGGGGGTGTTGACGTATGAATATGATGATACTCTCGACTCGATAAACCGTGCATAACAATGCTTCAATTTTTGTTTCAATTTATTATGCAAACAAGTCTTATTCTACACATGTATTATTTCACATATTCATGTATTCATCAGTGCATCTAAAGTCATTCAACACTTTGCATAATCGAAAGTTCCTTTTCTCAATATTCCCTAACAACTATTGAACCAAAATAAAGTAGCCAACAACTAATTTGACAGAAGGAGATGTACAGTTTATCAACTTTTCTTTCAACAATTTTTTTTTTTTTTTTAATGAGAGAAAAACTAAAGAATTTTCTTAAAAAATAAATTTTAAGACACCAAATTTGTTAGCATGAAACTGTTGCAGATCTTAATTTAGCCCTTGGGACAAGTTCCCCCCCTTTTGGTCCACAAAATCTCTTGAAAAACTAGGAAATGGGAGACTAACGCTTTGTCTATGTGTAAACAAAGCTTTAGTTTGGCCACTAATTCACCCTGTGCACAGTCAAAGAGCTTTATAAAGCTATATGTAGACCAACAACCTGCGTTAGTGAGGGAAAGAGCTCCAAAAGTGGGCTTTTGGGATCAATTTCTAAAGAGAAAGCAACTTTGCAGGATGCAACAAGTTAGATGGTGGATTAGAGAAGGATATGAAGAAGCGAGAAGCTCATAGAAGAGAGAAGAGATCTGAGAGAGTCCGGATAACCGGGAACTAAATGTATAGTCCCTAGTGGAGTCGCCAATTCTGCTATGGGGTAAAATGCATGGGATGAAAACTACCCTCGATATTCTTCCCGGGACTTCCGACAGACCATAAGATTATCTGAAAAAGGTACCTGTTACACACATGGTCATCTATCTGACATATATTGACAAGATATGGAGAAAGGATCACCTTTGGTTCTTTCTAGATTCGCTTGGGGATCTATGTGCAGTAAGAAGAACTCCTCCTAACCGGCTCCAAGACGATTCCTGCAAAAAAGAACGAAGCAAACCAATCACAACATATACTTCTGACAATTAATGTAAGAACCCGTAACAAACATGTATAAATGTGTAACTTACCTACTCAACACAACAAGAATCAAAATGAACACATAAATGCACAATATCACTGACACTTTGAGTAGGGAACACAGTCGCAATCATATATTCAAAATAGAAGAGTGATTACAACAACCTTGTTGTATCAGCCTTCCTTATCCCTTCTTCCTCTCTCTCTCTCCTTCTTTCAGCTAGCTCCTTCAAGAATATGACAATATCACAACAACACCATGTACTATCCTTCTAAATGCTCTGACCCCTTTGCAATGGTCCTCTCATTGCTTATATAGAAATTGATTTAGGGCTGCCCAACTCCACCTATAGTTCATTTGGGTAAAAACCATGAACCTTCCTCGTTTACCAGCTTTTTCCCATTTGCCTTTGTTCCTGAAATAGAATTTCTCCAAATATCTTGATTTTTGGAGATTCCCTGCTTTTCTTGCACAAATTTAGGGAAATAATATTTAGATATTTAATGGCAGATTCGTTGGCATAACCACTTGAGCATCATTAAAGTTCACTAACGCTCCCCCTGGTCTAACAATAAGAGTTAGCAGGTTGACTAACACTCCTTTATGCTTGTAAACAAGTTTTATAAAGTAGGTTGTTAGTGTACAGAGAGCATTAGTGTGGATTCTAGGCCTGCAACTATGGTCATTCTTTCAGTCATGTTGTCTTTCTCCTTTGAGTTGATTAGGAGGTCAATTTGTCCTATAACCCTACAATTCATATTTGAAAACGGGAGCCAAACGAACCTCATTGTAGTAGAGGTCATGAAGTGGCTGGGAATACTGAACACATCACATCCACAACCGTACACCATCAGGTGGCTTCACCAAGAACGGGATCTGCATGTGAGCCAACAATGTCGCCTTCCATATAGCATCAAGCCTTTCATGGATGAGGTATTATGTGACATTGCTCCCCTTGATGTTTGTGATGTATTATTAGGCCAACCATACTTGTAGAAGCGACATGCCGTGTATGAGTCAAGGCCTCACACTATTATTGTTACATTGGGAAATAAGTTCTACACGATACCGGAGGTAGCACTGCCTACCACCATATCTCTAGTTACTGCAAAACAATGTAGTAAGCTCATTTCCAAAACTGGGAAATTTGTTTTCCTAATGATACACCCTCAAGGAAAGAATAAGACAGTGGCCATGTGTTATAGACAATTTTGTGCCTTACAGCAACAGACATGAATTGTCAATAATCCAAGGGATCCAAAGTTCCCTAAACATGATGTTCCTACCCCTAGAGGAACAAGGTCAGCAAACCAACAGCTCTCAGATCAGTTCTCCACCTGAAAATACTCAAAAACAAGCAATCCTGAAATCAAAGCAGGTGCTCCACTAGGTTTCTGCGCTGAAACTCAGTTGCTCCATGGTGTACCTGCGTTGCAAAGCAAGTGGGACAAAGGCCACCTGCGCTGAGCGAGATGGGACAAGTGGCACAATGAGTCATTGCTCTGGAATCTTCCAAAAATGACACTTGGATCAGGGATTTCGCCTTGTGATGAGTCAGAGGCTCTGTTTCTCCAAGTGGAAGCAAGGTTCTCCAAGTGGACTCAAGAACTGAAGATCAACTAAAGATTAACTGAAGAGAGAGAGGACACAAGGCAGCTACACATCAGTTGCAAGCTGACTCATCCTTTCTCAATTCATCTATATATTGAGCTCTCTCCTATGAGCTCAGGAGGCTGGAATTTTGAGCAAAGTAATGATATGCTGTTGGTTTCACTATAGAGCTATTGGGTGATTGTTTGAGAGAGGTGAAGAGGAGAAATTCTTTCTGCTGGGAGGTGTTGCTGGATTGGAGCCTTCAATGGTTGTAATACTCTCAGAACCTTTACTTCTTCATTAATAAAAGCTATTGAGGTTCTTCTATGTGCTCTTGTTTCAATAATATATTGTGATAATTGCATGTTTGGTTTACACTAATCCTTGAACCAGTTATGATTGCATGCTTCTTGTAGTTTCCTTCTTTGTTATTTTGCAGGATCTCATTGTAGCTGGGCCAGCAAAAGAGCAAGGAGCTGGGAGCAAGCAGCCAAAGAGAAGAGTTTGGATTTGACATTAAGCGAAAGGCAACGGTTAGTGCATTTCTCCATTCTCTTTTGCTTTCATAAAGAAGTAAACCTTAAGTAGTTTGTTTTACAGTTGTTGCTAAGGTACTATCACCCTTAGAGTGGGATAGGGTCATCCGAGTCGGATACTTTTCCCTACAACAAACTGGCGACTCCGCTGGGGATCGTATCCGTTTGATTGTGTTTGTAGTATTTTTCTATTCATTTACTGAACAAAAGAGTACCAAATCGAAAAGCTTTTGACTATATCAAAAGCGAAGTAGAGGGCAGCTACTCTAGCTCATTTCTGAGCAAGTTCATGATTTGAAGAGCTGATCTACAAGGATCCTTGTAAGATCTTAGTGATAGATTTTCACCTTCCTAATCATCCCTTTGAGTGTGCTTGACTGATTGTCTCTGATTTGAGCAAAAACTGTGCATTTTTGAGAAAATTATGACCCGGAAACTGTGAAAACGCAAGTTTCATTTTCCAAAGCAGGTAGTACACAGGCTACCTGGTTTGCAACGCAGGTCCCGAAGGGGCTACCTGCGCTGAGAGCCAGACTGGCTGTGCAGCACCTGCGTTGGCCCAATTTTGCCCAGTGCTGTTGGGGTTTCCTCTTTTTCTCTTGCCTGTTTTCACTATTGATTTGGCTGCCAGTTACCAGTCTTGCACATGTTCTGAAACCAATATTACTTGCCATCATTCTACCTCTGTTATATAACGAAATTGTACTTGTTCTTTGTATTTCTTACTCATTTACAATTTCCCATAACGAAGAGTAAACTAGTCTTGCTTTTGGCCTCTTAGATCTGAACCTGTGTTAGGCATTTTGCTGGTCTAAAGAGTTAGCTTGTTTGCTGTCCATAGCTGATTAGTCATTTTTACTTTCGTTAGTATGGTTTGATTTCATGTATTTCCAGTGATTAAGCAAGTGAATCTTAAGGTGTCTTTTGATTTTGGACAAGCTTGTTTATTTTCGCTTTAAATCGAAATCAAAGTTATATAACAACTTTCTTTTTGTAACCCATCCACATTAAGAAAGGGAAAAGAAAATACATGCATTGTGCATTTTGCATTTGACTGTTTGCTTGACGATTTAGGAAAATTTGCATTTAGTGTGTGCTCTATGATCTGTGTGAAAAGATTTGCCTTTCTCTTCCCTCAGTAGTTAAGGTTTTCAAAGTTGAAAGATTGAAAAGTTTGCTTCTCATCTTAGACTGCATTCAGGAATTTGTTACATACATCTCGTGGTGATCCTTAAAGGCAAACTGCTAAGCAAGATCAACATTAAAATAAATCCAATTTACATAACAACGCTTTGTAACATAACGCAAACACATAGAGGTCTAGGTAGAGATGTGTTCCGGCGTCGTTAAGCATAGTGACTGTCGATCTCTACGAAGGTGGGTGATTCCTCCTGAGAGTCGGTGGCACTAATACGGACTTGTGCTCCCACGTACCGTCGAGTATATATTGGGAGACCCCTATAGGCAATTATCCTTTATCCATAGGAAGCCGTGTCGGCCGCCCTACTGATCGCGATGCAGTGAACACAGCATTCACGAAGATCGACCACCCGTACCGTAAAACGTATTCTGTGGTTTCGCGAAAGGTTTGGCACACCCTCTGCCTAGATCTCCAGAGCAGTTTCTTTTGGCCTTTTTCAAACTCTATAACTGAAAAGGTCCAACCGAGCATTTGTCACTTCGGGCTCGTTAAAACATCGAAGGCGACTAGAGTCATCTTTAGCTTTTTCTTGACTCTTAAAACATGAAAAAGCAAGTTTGTGTCTAAAAGCGTCGTTAATAAAATTTATTTTAAACGGAACATAATCACCTGTTATTCCCACGTTGATCTTTCAGTTGAAAAGTATGGAGCCCACCAACCAAGGAAGTAACCTTGGTGGAAGTCCAAATCCCTTCTCCTCTTGGGGAGATGTTGGTGCGCCTCATATGGCCACATTGTCACTTCCAGGATTGACAATCGGCCTACCTGTATGGCTCTTTTCAACTAATGTAGTCCAGATCGCCACTAATCCTGAGCAGTCGAATCAACAGTCAGAACAGTCTAGAGTTACCCACCAGCCTTCCACTTCTTATAATTCTTTCTCTGATCCTTCATCTTCACAAGGTAGAGCCGGCAAAAGTCAGCCTCCCATGGAGAAGAAGGAAAAGAAGAAAAGAGAAAAGAAGCAGAAGGGGCCTATGGCGAAGGCGACTGGGGGCAAGCAAAAGACAGCTGACAAAAACCCACACACTGCACCAACCGGGCCTAAATCGCCATGTGTCATTTGCAAAGGGGCCCACTTCCATCGTGATTGTCCTTGTATTCCCCGGATACTAAGGGACTGGTCCCCAAGGTTGCACAATCCGGTAGCATCAACCTCTGGTAGTCATGTTGATTGCAGTCCGTCAACTAGCGAGAGTGAAGGACGAAGAGGGAGACCAAGATCACCCTGTATGTTGTGTGAAGGCGATCATGCCATCCATCGATGTCCATTCTTAGATGAGGTAAAGAGAGTTTTGGAAGATCGTCCGGTTTCACCGTTACGACTTCCTCCTGGATACCAAAAACTCGCGCCTAATCCCTCGATAGTTGAAAATCCAGCTGACCCGCTCAAGTGGTCGGCTGAAGTGTCGGTCATTGAGAATGAACCTACTGAATCCAGACCAGACGAAAGTCTAAAGGTCGAAACGACAGTTGACCCGGTTCTTCCTTCAGAGGTTTCATCCTCCAATGACTCCATCATTGAAGATCCATCTTCAAATGACACCCTCACTGAAGAGGATAAGGATGACACCGTCCATATTCTTTTCATCAACACAGACTCTGATGAGCATCAGGGCAATGCGCCCATTCCTTTATCGCAGGAAGGAACATCGTCAGGGTCGTATCCGGCCGTATATTCAGTCCCACCACCAAGCAACCTAGTCGTATCCTTTGATTGGAATCAACTAGACAGACCCCGGTTACCAGCCAGTATCCCATTCAGAATCATAGTCCAAATCTACAGAATGGTGATGGCTGGAACTATCATTGATGAAGGGGCATCTGTGAGTATCCTTTCCTCTATTGCTTGGAAAGCACTGGGTTGCCCAGCGCTTTTACCTGAGATGAGAAATCTATCAGGTTTTGATAAAGGAACCAGTCACCCATTAGGGATTCTCCCCAATGTTCCAGTTACATTGAAAGGGAAGACAGTTCATATGAACATCATGGTCGTCCAGGGACCCTTAGTTTATAACTTACTCCTTGGACGAGACTATATATATTGCATGGAGGCAATAGTGTCCTCGCTCTTTAGAGTCATGTGTTTTCCGCACGAAGGAAGAATGGTCAAGCTCGTAGACCAACTTTCATTTCCAGGATCACGCATCGCAAATAGTCAAATACCATCCCTTAACGGTTTATTCACTCAAGGAATGCCACCACCCCCGGTTCTACTTCCCGATGAATGCGAGTAATTCGGAAAGAAAGAACTGGGACCCAGGGGGCATGCACCCTGGCCTGCCTTGGGCAGAGAAAACCTTGGGTATAAAGTTAATTTCCGCAGAAGAATGGACTAGTCCGTACCCCGTCCAAAAAAGGAAGAGAGGGTTGTTCTAGAATAAAATTCTTTTTTCAAAGTTATGTGAAGCGGAAGAATCGCTCCCTTTGTCTAAAAAAGTAGGCTCTCCTAAGGAGGAGATCTATTTGTGGCAGCAAGTAGGCACCATCTTTGAATGTCAAGCCTCACCCATTAAAACAATATGTTTTGAAAGAGAGTAGGGGCAGTCTTCAAAGAAAGAGAGGAAATTGCTGCAACAAGTAGTCACCATCCTTAGCAACCTAATGATAGACATCGCCGAAAAGAGAGTTTAGTTTGCGGCAACAAACAAAACCATTTTTCGGATAATAAGTAAGAGGACCTCTCCTCCGTAACATCAATGTTTTATTTGTTGTGATCTTGCAAAAATTAAAAAGTGAACTGATGGGAAGACAAGTACCGTCGGCACCGAAAAATAACGAGAAGACAAGTATCGTTAAAAATATAGCAAGACGACAAGTAGAAAAACAAAGGTGGGACAGAGGAGAAGAAGAGCCTTGAAATTATACTTTATACCTGGGGGCATGCGAACCTTTTGGAGTGCAAGCACGGGACGACTATTTATTTTTTTTAAATTTTTAGGTCCTCCCTTTAAACCTGTAGGTCTAACCCGTTAAACTCGTAGGATTAGCCGTTTCCAGCTTGCATAAAGAAAGGATGAAAGGCAAAAGTTAAAACCTGCCAAATTGGAGTAATTAGTGAGGTATCGCTCCTTAAATAAGATTACCTCACCTAAGGCATTCCTTGTATTAAGACTGGTAATTTGAGCAGTTTTAGCAATGTTCATGCTCGTTAAAAAATAAACGCAAGAATTGAGCAGTTTTAGCAATGTTCATGCTCGTTAAAAAATAAACGCAAGAATTGAGCAGTTTTAGAAGAGTTCATGCTCGTTAAAAAATAAACATAAATTGTGAGCAATCTTTCCCTAGCAGTTCAAGCTCACTCAGAAAAAATGAACCGGTAAATAACCATTGAGAAAAGTAACCTTTGAAAGCCATATTAAAAGCCCTTGGTCGTGTTTATATGCCATCACCTCCATCCGTTCATTTTGGCCAATCGTTCATCTCCATATGTGTGTTTACCCATTTTGAGGAACAGCTGCGAAGAGTGATTTCACTTAGCCATCCTTGTGACACTGCCGTGATTGGAAAATTCCAACCTGTACCTGGAATCTGCTGCTATCCCCGTTTATCACTCGTTCCTCAAAAGACGAGTCTTCTTTGAGCTCTTTTCACTGACTCATAAAATATGAAAAGTTTGCCGAGTTTTGGCCTTCCAGCTCGTTAAAAGGACCGGAAGAGCTATCCCTCCTCTAGATTTTAATCTTTTTGGACCTGAGGGATTATTGCACAAAAAGATCGAGTGCTTGTTTTGTTCGGCTCGTTAAAGAAATCAAAAATTCATCCCTTCTGTATGGTTTTATACTTTTTCGGACTTAAAGGGATTAGAAGACGAAAAAGGAATTTTGGAGTTAACTTTCCGTACCTTTTCAGACTCTCTAAAAATGAAAAGGACCGAGTTTTCCTTGTCGTTAGACTCGTTAAAATGATTAAATAGCGACAAACTTGTCTTTAGACGAGAACGAGTTTCCCTATCGCTAGGCTCGTTAAAACATAGCGATGGGCTTGCCCGAAGGGCAGGTTATAGAACAAGCATATGTTATCCTCCTCAAGCTTGACAAAAATAAAGAGGTACTGGTCAGCAATGACTGGGGAAAAATTGGGAGAACCTCACAGCATTAATGGTAGCAAGTCGCTCTTGAACATGACACTTTGTCCTTCGTATCACATCGGGTTGGGTTGTTTCATTCACCGGTCTCATAACCATGGTCCTCGCCACACCATCCACAATTGGGGTAATGCTACCAATCCATCACATCAGTGTCGTTATATGTTCAAGAGATGTGGTTCTGCAAAGAGTCAACCGCGTCCCATCCACTGCCATACATTATCCTTCATCCACTTCATGACCGCCACCCTGAATCATACATCACAGTTTGTTTTCACCTCATCACAATCACTAGCTCCGTTCCGTGTCACTGATGTGGGATTCATTAAGGCCCTCCTTTGACGGATCGCTCCTTGTCGACATCAGCTCATTATCCAAGGAGTTGATCTAGGAACACCCCCTTCAGTACTTTGAAGCTTGCATGCCTCAATGGAAAGTTTCTCACTTCCGGCGACAGGTATACATCAATGACCTTCGACCAGAAGATTTTGCATGGTGGTCGACGCCAAGTCCTTTATTCCCGCCATGTGAATTGTACTGCCGTACCTTGAGGGTCATCATCCTTATCGGTGATTCCTCTCGCGCTTGTTAACGGTTTACATCATTGACCGGTAATCAAGCGATGTCTTTCCATGTTCGACTTCAAAAAATTCTCACATGGATCGACTTGTACATCGAGTGAAGATCGGAAGAGATTGAAGACCCCAGATCTAGTTTCATCCATCCGGGCTGCGATATATATTCAGGACATAAAGACATTTGATATGTACATCATTACAGCAGATGATCATCCTTCTCAAAGGATGATAATTTCAGCAGAGAATTATCAGTCTACAATCAGACGATCGTCTGTTCTATGTACCAAAATGTATTTATAAAAGCTGAGCATGGGAATGCCCGCCTCAGCTAGATCATGAAAATGTATGAAAAATAATGTATTGTATTGTATCTTATTACAGGACACCTCTCAGCAGATTGAATGAACTTCGGATCCTCTCAATAAAGCATTTCACCCGATAAACGACCTCATACTTTAGGGGGCATCTGTTATAGACAATTTTGTGCCTTACAGCAACAGACATGAATTGTCAATAATCCAAGGGATCCAAAGTTCCCTAAACATGATGTTCCTACCCCTAGAGGAACAAGGTCAGCAAACCAACAGCTCTCAGATCAGTTCTCCACCTGAAAATACTCAAAAACAAGCAATCCTGAAATCAAAGCAGGTGCTCCACTAGGTTTCTGCGCTGAAACTCAGTTGCTCCATGGTGTACCTGCGTTGCAAAGCAAGTGGGACAAAGGCCACCTGCGCTGAGTGAGATGGGACAAGTGGCACAATGAGTCATTGCTCTGGAATCTTCCAAAAATGACACTTGGATCAGGGATTTCGCCTTGTGATGAGTCAGAGGCTCTGTTTCTCCAAGTGGACTCAAGAACTGAAGATCAACTAAAGATTAACTGAAGAGAGAGAGGACACAAGGCAGCTACACATCAGTTGCAAGCTGACTCATCCTTTCTCAATTCATCTATATATTGAGCTCTCTCCTATGAGCTCAGGAGGCTGGAATTTTGAGCAAAGTAATGATATGCTGTTGGTTTCACTATAGAGCTATTGGGTGATTGTTTGAGAGAGGTGAAGAGGAGAAATTCTTTCTGCTGGGAGGTGTTGCTGGATTGGAGCCTTCAATGGTTGTAATACTCTCAGAACCTTTACTTCTTCATTAATAAAAGCTATTGAGGTTCTTCTATGTGCTCTTGTTTCAATAATATATTGTGATAATTGCATGTTTGGTTTACACTAATCCTTGAACCAGTTATGATTGCATGCTTCTTGTAGTTTCCTTCTTTGTTATTTTGCAGGATCTCATTATAGCTGGGCCAGCAAAAGAGCAAGGAGCTGGGAGCAAGCAGCCAAAGAGAAGAGTTTGGATTCGACATTAAGCGCAAGGCAACGGTTAGTGCATTTCTCCATTCTCTTTTGCTTTCATAAAGAAGTAAACCTTAAGTAGTTTGTTTTACAGTTGTTGCTAAGGTACTATCACCCTTAGAGTGGGATAGGGTCATCCGAGTCGGATACTTTTCCCTACAACACCATGACCTCCAGAGAGGGCCCCTCTGCATGACAACAACAGATGGACAAGGTTGTGGAGGAGTACGTGGACATCTTCACTTCCCCTGCAGGTGTGCCTCTGCACTGTTAGGTCAAACACTCCATCGATCTGACCCCAGGTACACTGTTACCCAGTGGACCAATCTATCGGTGCTACATTCTAGAGAACGATGAAATCAAGAGGCAAATTCAAGAGCTGCTATAGAAAGGTCACATTCGGCCAAGTTCATCACCCTGTGGGAGCTCGATCATGTTGGTACAAAAGAAGGATGGGACATGGAGGCTCTGTATTGAATATCAAGCATTGAAAAAGATCACTATCTGGAATAGGTACCCGATCCCGTGGATTGATGACCTTATAGACCAACTCGAGGGGGAAAAATATTTTAGCAAGATTGACTTGAAGTCCGGATTTCACCAAGTACCGATCAAACCCTCTAATGTGTATAAGACTGCCTTCAAAGCTAAGGAGGGCCTTTTTGAATGATTGGTTATGCCTTTCGGGTTGATGAATTCTCCTGCAACCTTCATGAAGCTTATGGATGCCATCCTGCGGCCATTCACCAACTCATTTGTAGTGGTATACTTGGATGACATCCTAATCTTCAGTCAGAGTTGGGAAGAGCACCTCCACCACATCCGAAAAGATCCCCAAACACTTTGGCAACATAAGCTGTGTGCCAATTTGGAGAAATGCACTTTTGGCATGACCGAAGTTTAGTATATGGGATACATTATTGATGAACATGGGTTGCATGTGGATCCAACCAAGATCCAAGTCATTTGGGATTGGCCAACCCCAACCACTCTGATGGAGCTTTGCAGCTTTCTGGGTCTTGCCAATTTCTACCACAGGTTCATGTTGGGGTTCTCTCATATCACTTGGCCCTTGAGTCAAGTCACCAAAGGAGGAGCGAAAGCGAAATTATTTTGGTATGAATCTCAAAAAAAGGCATTCGCAGGGTTGAAACATCGCCTCTGCTCTGCGCCAATGTTCACATTACCAGACTTACAACAACCATTTGAGATCAAGACAGATGCCTCTGATTATGCTATTGGGGCAATCCTTATTCAACAAGGGCATCCAGTGGCATATCATAGTGAGACACTTTCAGACATATTCCTGAAGTATCCAAATTATGACAAAGAGATGTATTCCATTGTGCATGCCTGTCGACAATGGAAGCATTACATTTTCGGGAAGGAAACGGTCATCCAAACAAACCACCAACCCCTATCGTTCATACAGACGCAAGGGAAGTTGCATAACGATCACCATCGGAAGTGGTCCACATACCTGCAACAATTCCATTTGAATATCAAGTACAAGAAGGGTAGCACAAATAATGTTGTACACTGCCTCAGCCGACCATCAATCATGGCGTTAACCACCATGCTCAACTCTTTTGGGCATGAGTCTTCTAATTGGCCACTTCTCTACAAAAATGACCCAGAATTCAGCCACACATACCATATGCTCTTGGAGGGTCAACAAGTTCTAGATTTTCACCTCCATGATGCTCTGTTATTCCACCTGGGACACCTTTGTGTTCCTTCAAGCGAGTGTGCAAAGATGATTTGGGAAGCACACTACAGTCGGGCCGTTGGGCATTTTAGGGTCGAGAAAATTGTGGCACTACTGCAAAAGTATTTCTATTGGACGAATCTTCGACAAGATGTCAGGAAGTACAATAGATCCTGCACTACTTGTGCCATTGTCAAACCAACCATCAAGAAGCAAGGTCTCTATACTCCGCTTCCTACCCCTATTCAACCTTGGGAATCCATCTCCATGGATTACATGTCAAGCCTTCCTTCTACTAAGCATGGAACCAATTGTGTTTTTTGTGGTTGTCGACAAATTCTCAAAGATGGCCATTATGGCAGCCTGCAAGAAGAATATCACAGCAGAAGCCATTGCTAAAATCTTCTTTGAATGAGTGTGGGTAAACTTTGGGATCCCATAGTCTATCATCTCAGATCGGGACAACAGGTTCCTCAGTACATTTTGGTCCAGTCTCTGGTCGATGCTGGACACCAAGCTCACTAATTCCACAACTTTCCATCCCTAAACTAATGGCCAAACAGAGATCATTAACAGGATGATTGTACACATTCTGCACATGTACAACTCAAAGCATCCACGCACATGGGATGAGAGCCTCCCCTCTGTACAACATAGCTACAACTGGGCTCTCCACAACTCAACTGGCCACAACCCTTTTAAGGTGGGCTTGGGATTCCAGCCACTATGTCCAATTGATGTGGCCATACCATTTGTAGTGACTCCGTTAGATTTGGCTCATGTCTAGTCTGAAGTCGACAAGGAAAATAACTTCATTGAGCACATTCAACACATCCACCAATAGGTCCATGACATATTGGGAAAATCCAATGCTAAGTACAAGTAGCGACATGATCAACAGTGGTTGCCACACAAGTTCTAGGTGGACGACAATTTTTTGCTACATCTGTAGAAGGAGAGCCTCGCTGGTCCCCACTGCAAGATTCGCCCGCTTTGATATGGGCCATACACCATCACCAAGGCTGTGGAAGATAATTCTTTTGAGTTCATCGTTCCCCCATTCATTGGCTTGCACCCAGTATTCAATGTGAATCACCTTCGGCCATACTTTACACCATTACTAGACACATCCGACATTGCAGAACATCTCACACCAACAGAGTTAAATCTAGACTGCATGGAACAAGCTGCAATTGATCAGATCATGGACATACATATCAAGAACACTCACCAACAGAATATCCAATTGTATCGAGTTTTCAAAGTCGGCCAACTCCTGCCCCAAGGAAAATGGCTCACTAGGGACCAAGTTCTGCAGAAGTTTCCCCATCTCATGGAGGAACTCAACGCAATGGATACCATTGCTTCCTAAGGGGGGAGGAATGATCTAGGTGGATATTGGTGGCTACCTTCCTATTCCACATGGACCCCCACCATTGTTTCTTTCATTTTTTGAGTTTCCTTAATTGTATCATAGTTTACTATTTTTGGTAGTTTTTTCGGGTCCTGAACTTTTGGAGCCGTTTTGAGGCCCTAAATGACATTTTTTGACGATATCGCTTCAAGAGATCTCATTGAGCTCACATTTTCAGCTATAGTCCTCATAGAGATATTTCTAACGAGGTATCATGCATGTCAAACAGAGATAATATAACTAAGCTACGACTCCGGGAAGTTGGCTACCCAACAAACCCCAACAGGGCCCATAAACTCTTGGTGTTACATCTCCTCGGGTTAGGGTTTTGGTTGTTTAGGGTTTTCTCTTATTTTTTAATAATAAAAAGGCCCTTGAGCCTCATTGTAACATAGTTCAAAGGCATGTAGCCACTACATCTTTTCTCAGAGATAAGCTACCATTGCCCGAGCTAGTCTCATTTCCATTTTGTTTGTAAGCATATTTCATTATTTGATATTAATGAGAAATGGTGTTATTTCTACTGCATCTCTGTATTTATGGTTATATCTGTAATTTGTTGCATTCCTGTTTAAATTCGGATCAGATGATGTCTTGAAAAGAATTGAAGATTCTATAAGAAAATATATAGAAAAATTGGAGCCAAAAATATCACTATTTGTATGTGTAAGTATTTGCGTTGAGGTAGATTTGTAAAAAGGAGTTATAAAAGATGTAAAATTATCTTTAGACAACTATTTCTACATAAATCAAATTGATTATGAACAATTACCTCTAAATTGAAGATATTTCCACAAATATGGGATTTTTACCAAAAATTGCCTAAAGAAAACCTAAGAGCCTCAAACAATATAGGGAAAAGAATATGATTGGAAATAGATAAAAAATAAAGGGAAAAAGAATAAAGGGGTTGCTCAAGCTTCTTCCGCCAAAACCCAAAATCCTCATGCTCAAAATTGAGATCCAAAAATCCCTTTGAATGTAAGCCAACCTATTCCTTTAGGCTTATCTTCAAAAGCTCAAATCAACTCTCCAGATAAGTATGAACCTATTTCGGACCCTTCCCCTGAAGATCAAAGAAGCTAGCCAACCCAACCAATTATTCTTAAAATTGTTGTCACTTAGTTGTACCCCACCCCCCCACATAAAAAAAAATCCCTTCTAAATATATTGAGGAGAGACAAGATCCTTCTTAAGTCAATCCCCTCAAATATATGTCCCAATAAAAAATAAAAATCCCCACTTAGGGAAAAATCACAACTAGAAGAAAATCTCACCAAGCCACGGAGGAGGGATAAATCCTTGAAGAAAGGAATAAAGAAAATGGTGGGCAAGAGGAATAAAAAATATAAACATGAATAAGTATCCAATTATGATAAATTAATGGGAACACAATAGTCATTTCCATTAGTGTGGGTCCCCCAAAAAGGAAAGGTTTTGAAGCAAGAGGAATCATAGGTTCCTTGGTAGGAGACCCTCCCCACTCTCTTTTACATGAAAATTTTATTGTGGAATCACAGAGGATGGTTAACAAAATCAAGGAGGATTCATTAAGGGTATCATAAAATATGAGAAGACAATTGTAATTTTAGTTCAATAAATGAAAATAGGTGAAGAAGAAGCAACAAATATTAGGAAAAAAATGGAAAATCAGTCTAGGAACAATTATTGGATCTAAATTTGCTTAAGGTGGATTACTCAAGCTCCCTCTCAAGGGGAACTCACATGGCCTTCTCCTCATCGAATCTGACATCCCTGGGAACCACTGTCATCATGTTGGTCAACAAGTACACCTGATAGTTGTGAGGTGTATCGGTGTACCCCACAAATATCCCCAACTCTGTTGTCGAGTCAAGATTCTTATGTGCATCTTTGGTCACATGGAAATATACCGATGACCCAAAAATCCTGAAGTGACCAACATCTGGCCTCTTACCAGAATAAGCGTTCTCTGGTGTCTTCATCTCAAGTATCTGATGTGTGCTACAATTCTGAATATAAACCGCTATGTTTCACACCTCAACCCACAAGTGTAGTGGTAGGCCCTGATCATGCAACATTTCCCTCACTACCCCTACTATGCTTTTGTTCTCCCTCTCGGCCACCTCATTCTACTGATGGATATGGGGTTCCGTCAACTCCCGTTTAATCCCTTCCATGGCACATAAGTTCTTAAAATCGTTTGAGACATACTCACCACAATTATCACTCCATAGAGATTTAACC
This sequence comes from Pinus tabuliformis, assembly GCA_031772625.1. Taxonomy (NCBI): domain Eukaryota; kingdom Viridiplantae; phylum Streptophyta; class Pinopsida; order Pinales; family Pinaceae; genus Pinus; species Pinus tabuliformis. The sequence goes on along the minus strand of CM062813.1, from coordinate 796,259,590 downwards.
TTCTTTCTCGACTCTTTCTTCGCCAATGCTTTAAACTCACAAAACTTTGTGAAAGTTTGATCCTTTTTCTGCATGAAAAATGTCCAACATTTATGAGAATAGTCATCAACAAATATAACATAATACCTGTGTTTGGCCATGGATGCTGTCAAGAATGGTCCACACACATCTGAATGGACTTTCTCAAGAATAGCCTTTGCACGACTATCTCTATTGTGAAAGGAAGACTTGGTGTATTTTCCCAAATAACACCCCTTGCATGTATCAACTTGCTCAAGCGTACCTTTGGGAAGATCGGTAGAGATCTGTTGCAATATCTTCAAAGCTCCATGATGCAAGTGGCCCAATCACCTGTGCCACAACTCGCCAACGTCTCGACTTTGCACCCTTTCTTCTTTTGTGCTCAAAATAGCACACTCCTCTACCTCCAACTTATAGATATTATTCACCTGAATCCCTATCTTCTTTACCTAACCTATGGTTATGTGTCAAAGGAATGCCTTTCCTTTCGAGAAGATCACATCATAGCCTCTATCCTCAAGCATGGAAACTGATACCAAGTTTTTCTTCAGCCCAGGCACATACATAACATTCTTCAAGGTGAGTGGAGCCCCATGCTCCCTCTGATAAGTAATCATCCCCAATCCAATAACACTATACTTCCCGTCGTTACCCATCTCGATATGCATCTGGAGATCTTTCTCCTCCAGGTCACTAAATAACTCTTTGTTGCTAGTCATGGAGAATGAAGCTGCACTATCTAAGTACCATACACTTCCCATCATTGATGACATGATGAATTAAATGAGGGAAAATTCCAGTTTGAATTGAGAGGCCAAAGCCTCACCCGCTACTCCTCCTGAGGACTTCTTCTTCGACCTCTTGAGTGGACAATTTGTAGCAAAATGGTCCAGTTCATGACAATGAAAGCACTTAACTTTTGTCATGTCATTCTTCTTACCTCCATGATAAGAATCCGATTTGGAATGGGAAGATTTCCCTTTCCCCTTCTTCACCTTAATTGCTAAGGCACAATTCTCTTCATCATCAGTCTTTGATGAAGAGCCATCCTTGGTGTTCCTCCTGATCTCCTCCTACATCAAATCCGACCACAGTCGTTCCCACTCTGGCATATTCTCTCGAACATTGATAGAGTCATGATAATTATGCCAACTTTTTGGGAGTATTAGAAGAGCAAGACTCGCCATATCATCCTCAACAACCGTGATTCCAACACTTCCAAGTTCATCACGAAATTGAGTGAACTTGGTCAAGTATTTTGGAATAGTCTCGCATTTCTCAATTTTGATTTTCCAAAGTTTGTCCTCTAGTGCCAATTTCCTTTGGTCACTATTTTTCTGATACAAGTCCTTCAATGCTTTGCACATAGCATACAGAGTTTCCTTGCCATGCAAACTCGAGACAATGTGGTCTCCAAATCCCTCAAGGATTATCCGCTTTTCCTTAGCCACACACTTCTTCCATTCAGCCAAATTCTATGCATTTGATGTTGCTATCTTAGGAATTTATTGATCAACGAATTCCTTCAATCCATAGAACAAGCCACAAACCATAGAACACCATATGCCAATCCTGAAGTATGTATTGCAAATATGAATTTCACCTATACCCCAAAACTCAAAACTTCGAAATCTCCTAGAGTATACTATTCTCAACTCTGATACCATGTAGAAAATCCTATAGATTCACAAACTCATACAATTTACTAAAGCACAAAACAAGAATATACTTATACTTTCAACTAGCGGTAGCCAATAGATCGATGAAAACAATAAGAGAAAGAGGAAGATAAATCAATGGCACATAACACAAGATGTATCTGGGGAAAGCCATTACTCAAAACCCCGCTATCTGTGTTTCAAATATCAGAAATATGAGTGAAGATACAAAGCTTGTTCTCACTAGAACAATTCTACACAAGTATGCTCAACTCTTTTAGCTCATAAGCAAGCTCAAGCTAAATCCTTAGCCTATTTTGCATCTCTCCTAGCCCCTATTTCCTTGCGCAATTCCTCTAGCTGAATAGCCCACATTAATGGGAATCCAGTGCATACAAAGCCGCACAATCTAAATTAGGTCTAGTTCCTGACTGCATGCCTGATCTAAACAACTTAGTAAATCATACAACTGATAATGCACTGTCCCTGCACTCTAGTCTCAACTGGGTCTTTCTATGAACTGACATGCATGAGTTTCTCATGAGGAAATCTTCAGTTAACTGGAGTAGCACTAGTGGATGCATTAGTGCACCAATTGACTGTTAGTCCTCTATTAGTTCCAAAAACAATTTAGAACTAATTTAACTGAACTTAACTCAGTAAACTGAGTGATCTAATTTCCAACTCAATTTAAACTCATACTAGACCCCTAAAACTTATGGAGAACATATACATGACTACATAAAGACTTCCAACTCAAAATTCCTAAGCTAATTAAGTTAATTAAACTTAATTAACTATTTACAAGTTTCTCTGAGAACATAATTCAATTTTAATTTTCAGTTTAATTCAAGGGCAATGTAAACTAGAATTTCGTGTTGCCATTTCTCAACACTCCCTTTCAACAAGAAAGGGATTATCAGCTACCCCTATCATGTCTTTATGAAACTCGAATTTACATCTTGACAATGCCTTTGTCAAAATGTGAGCATCTTGCTCCTCTGTGGGAATGTACTCTAACAACATAATCCGCCTCAATACACAATCTATGTGATGATGATATCGGATATCAATATCCTTGGACTGATCATGAAAAACTGGATTTTTAGAGAGTTTGATACAACTATACTTATCCTAGTAAATCACAGTTGGGTCCATATGCTAACCAAACAAACCAACCAAGATCTTCCTCATCTATATGGACTCACATGCTTCCTGACTCGCAACCATGTACTCTGCCTCTGCCAAACTAATTTCAACCGATCTCTATTTCCTAATGTACCAAGAGACTGCCACCAACCCAATACTGAAGATCCCTCCTGATGTGCTCTTCCTATCAGATGGACTGTTGGTATCATCCCAAGACCCTTTTTCCTTCCCAAAAACATATCATTTATCCATACATTTTCATCATATATCCCTCAAAATCCTTGAATATTGATTATTAATCGTTTTATAGTTATTAAATTGCATAGAAATTAATTTGGGGGTTTTATGTTCAAGAATTGGAAGTTTTTGATGACATGGTTACAGGAAGTACCCACATCCTGTAATGAGCTTATTGTTTGACATGTGGTGCAGCAGATGAGCTAGAACGAAAGGCTTGGGCGAAAATCAGAATGTCCAAGCATGGACAAACACCTATCTCCCAGCCAAATCGAACCTCCTATGTATGCGGTCAACTCAAGTCAAAGCAGGGCACTCTGGCAGATAAAAGCAGCAACAGCATCGTTCCATTTTCATTTTAGTTTTTGTTCTTTTTGAAACACTTAGCATGGAAACATTTTGAAAAGGCTTATGTAATAAAAGCGGCAACAACCGAATGTACATTCATTGTATCGATGACATGGTTGTGCGTATGCATATGTAAATACAGTCAGGTTAATGTTTGAGGGGTTAATCGTTGAATCGTTTTCTCAGAACAGAGTTTTAAGTTAATACAAAGACCTATTCACAGTCACGACGTGTGTATACCTCTTGCATTGATTTGATAGCTGATTGGTTATAGCCAGTGTACCCTTAGGACGTGGACGGGCCCTGCGTTCTTCGATTGGTATACTGTTCATTTGTTTTTTTACATTTCGGTTATCACATGTTCGCACAATATTTATATTGGATTCGATTTATATAGCATATGGTTTGCATCACAGTTACGATTACATAGCTTTCGATTTACACGGCCTATGGTTTGCATAGCAGTTACATAGCTTTCGATTTCCATAGCCTTTGATTTTCATTGCATGTATATGGTGTGCGCTTATGAATGGTTTATGGTTATGTTGAATGGTGAGCACTAGGATCTGGAAGGGAGTCTTGTAAGGGATTCGATCCCTGTGTGACTTATAGAGACATTATCATAAACTATGTTTTGTTTCACAGTTCATTTATGTTCTCTTTATATAGTTTGATAGTGTAAATATCTTTGCATGCTGTGTGTGTTTACCAAACAAGGGTTTTCTGGGTGATATCTCTGTAAGGAGGTTAAAATCATTGTTACAGTCATACACAGTACTTAGGTTCATGGTTTGATTTGATAGATGCATCTCATAACAAGCACTGTAATCAAGCATATCAGTAGGGTAATCTAGGTGTGTGAATGATAGGCTACATATTCCGGTCTTCCGTAAAGAAACCTTGTAACCTACATCATAATCACTTGGCCAGAGATTCTTTATGTCTATATATTTTAGACCACGCCTCTAAGCTTACGCACCTCGGTCGATATTAAATATAGAGTCTAGTCTAGTACCCTAGCTGGAACCACTACATTTTGGCGCCGTTGCCGGGGAGGCGTACATAAAGGATTCAAACAAAAAGAAAAAAAGTTTCAATACACAAAAACAAACAAAAACACAGTTAGAAATCATGTTCATTTATGCCTAGACTTAGGGACAATCAAGGGAGATTTGTAAGAACCCCCACCATCTCAAAACTAACCCATCATCATCAGGAGCAGACTCTCCAGGGAATACAACACCATCTGAGGAGGATATTCAAACATTGGCAGAAAGATTTTATTCAGGACAGCACATTACTCTTGCTGAGAGGGAAACTCTATTTGCACATAAATCACAGCAGCAACCCTTTCCTAAATCTTCTACACAAGGGAAAAGTAGTACCATTACCAAGCAATCTTCCTTTCTCTCTTTTCCACAAAGAGACACCAAGAGACCAATTAGAATGGCTGAGGAGGGATCTGGATCATTTCCCCATCAAGAGGAGGAGGAATCAACTTTTAAATTCCTTATACAAGAACCACAGGAGGATGAGGAGATCAAAATGAAAAATATACCCCCATCCGTGCTACCCAATTTCTATGGTATGGCTTCAGAGGATCCGGACTCATTCTTATTCGAGTTTGACATTGTATGTCGAACTTATGGCTATACGGATGATGCTCATAGACTCAGATTGTTTCCAACCACATTAAAGGCAGCAGCCTTGAAATGGTTTATGGGGCTAGGTGAGCATGCCATAGTAGATTGGGATGGCATGAGGAGAATATTTCTGAGGAAATATCAGCCTTATTGCAGATCCAAAGACTCTAAAGATGACATCTTTAGAATGAGTCAGCAGGAGGATGAAACCTTAGAAGAATATCTAGAATGGTTTGTCTATAACTTGCAAAAATCTAAACACCGAACAATGCCTCCTGATCTAGTCCGCACAATATTCTTGAAAGGTATCCGGGAAGAATACATGGATGATCTCAACTTAATGGGCAAAGGTGACATCTCTGCCTTACCCTTTGAAGAAATAGCTGAACTGTGTGAAAAATATTCAAGAAGTAAAGCCAAAATGGGAAAGAGAACCTTGTCATCTAGGGTCACAAAAACTGCCTCTGCTAGTGTCACCCGGGCTGAAATTGGTAATCTTTTAGAAGAGTTCAAAACAGATTTGTTGAGCACTCTAGGAAACCAAATTGATACCTTAAAAGCCAAAAAGAAACAGGAGGAAGAAGACAATATCATGGCTATTTTCTGCCCCAAGTGTCGCAAGAAACATGCATTAAAAGACTGCCCTCTAGAGAATATCCAAGTATGTGCTTTCTGTACTGAGCATCATGATATGTTTAACTGTCCTAAAGGACATTCCTATCTACACCAAAGCCATCAAAGACATGTGTCTCAAGAAACCTGCTAGAAAGAGGATTGATCCTCAGACCATTCATGTTTTAGGAAATTTAGCAGGTCTTATGACCAATACCATCTCCATGGAGAAGTATGTTGATCCGGGCATTCCAAAAGTGACCACCATCATTAACAACAGGATTCCAAACACCTTGATAGATCTAGGAGCCGCAATCAATGTCATGACCCTTGAAACCATGAGAACACTCCAGCTTGTGAATTTGCAACATACCACGATTGTTCTTGAACTAGCTGATAGGTCCAAAGTCATTCCTGAGGGGATTTTGGAAGATATCATTGTCTCACTGGACTCTTGGGAGTATCCAGTGGATTTCCTAGTCCTTCAACCCAAATCCAATCTAGGAGGACATCCTATCATTCTAGGTAGACCATGGTTAGCGACTGCTGATGCATTTATTGGATGTCGATCAGGTAACATGATTATCTCTAGAGGGACCGAAAGGAAACAACTCACCCTCTATCCATCGGCACAATCACCTGCAGTAACACATAACTTGTGGCTTGATGATAAATTTAATGACAAAGAGGAAGTACAATCTGTTTTTAGCATTGACCAGATCTATGATTTCCACGAAGACAATAATGATTTGGTAGAACTATTTCTTTCTCAACCTGATGTATCTGAAAATTTGAGAAATGAACAATATAATGCTGCAGATGTACTTCTGGCTCAAAACTTTCAAGAAACATGCACTATCCACTCCTTGCAATCTACATTTCATGACATCTTTCCAGTTCAATCCATCACCAATACACAGAGTCAAGTCATAGAGATCAGTCCAGGGAAAAATTTGAACATAGGCAACCACCTAGACTCATCTCAACAAGAGAAATTGATTAGACTCTTGACGAAGTACCAAAAAGCCTTCGCTTGGGATTACACTGACATGCATGGGATTCACCCTGACACATGCACTCACCACATCTACACAGATAGCACCATTAAACCGGTGAGGCAACCACAAAGAAGAATGAACCCCATGCTCCAAGACATTGTCAGAGAGGAGTTGCAAAAACTTTTGAGAGTCAACTTTATATATCCTATTTCTGACAGTCAGTGGGTATCCCCATTGGTTATTGTGCCCAAGAAAAATGGCAAGTGGCGCATCTGTGTTGATTACAGACAGCTGAACAAAGCAACGCTCAAAGACTACTTCCCACTGCCATTCATTGATCAAGTGTTAGACACCCTAGCCGGCAAATCATCATTTTCCTTTCTTGACGGTTTCAGTGGCTACAACCAGATCCGGATTGCCTCTGAAGACCAGGACAAAACCACCTTCACCTGTCCTTGGGGCACCTATTCCTACAATGTTTTTCCATTTTGACTTTGTAACGCTCCAGCTACATTTCAGCGAGCTGTGTTAGCTATTTTTGCTGATTTGATTCATGATTGTGTTGAAGTGTATATGGATGATTTTTCAGTATATGGCAATTCTTTTGAACATGCATTAGAAAATCTAGAGAGAGTTTTGAAAAGGTGTATTGAAGCTAACCTGTCCCTCAGCAACGAAAAGTGCTTCATGATGTTAAATGAAGGGATAGTGTTGGGCCATTATATCTCTTTTCAAGGACATTCCTATCTACACCAAAGCCATCAAAGACATGTGTCTCAAGAAACCTGCTAGAAAGAGGATTGATCCTCAGACCATTCATGTTTTAGGAAATTTAGCAGGTCTTATGACCAATACCATCTCCATGGAGAAGTATGTTGATCGGGCATTCCAAAAGTGACCACCATCATTAACAACAGGATTCCAAACACCTTGATAGATCTAGGAGCCGCAATCAATGTCATGACCCTTGAAACCATGAGAACACTCCAGCTTGTGAATTTGCAACATACCACGATTGTTCTTGAACTAGCTGATAGGTCCAAAGTCATTCCTGAGGGGATTTTGGAAGATATCATTGTCTCACTGGACTCTTGGGAGTATCCAGTGGATTTCCTAGTCCTTCAACCCAAATCCAATCTAGGAGGACATCCTATCATTCTAGGTAGACCATGGTTAGCGACTGCTGATGCATTTATTGGATGTCGATCAGGTAACATGATTATCTCTAGAGGGACCGAAAGGAAACAACTCACCCTCTATCCATCGGCACAATCACCTGCAGTAACACATAACTTGTGGCTTGATGATAAATTTAATGACAAAGAGGAAGTACAATCTGTTTTTAGCATTGACCAGATCTATGATTTCCACGAAGACAATAATGATTTGGTAGAACTATTTCTTTCTCAACCTGATGTATCTGAAAATTTGAGAAATGAACAATATAATGCTGCAGATGTACTTCTGGCTCAAAACTTTCAAGAAACATGCACTATCCACTCCTTGCAATCTACATTTCATGACATCTTTCCAGTTCAATCCATCACCAATACACAGAGTCAAGTCATAGAGATCAGTCCAGGGAAAAATTTGAACATAGGCAACCACCTAGACTCATCTCAACAAGAGAAATTGATTAGACTCTTGACGAAGTACCAAAAAGCCTTCGCTTGGGATTACACTGACATGCATGGGATTCACCCTGACACATGCACTCACCACATCTACACAGATAGCACCATTAAACCGGTGAGGCAACCACAAAGAAGAATGAACCCCATGCTCCAAGACATTGTCAGAGAGGAGTTGCAAAAACTTTTGAGAGTCAACTTTATATATCCTATTTCTGACAGTCAGTGGGTATCCCCATTGGTTATTGTGCCCAAGAAAAATGGCAAGTGGCGCATCTGTGTTGATTACAGACAGCTGAACAAAGCAACGCTCAAAGACTACTTCCCACTGCCATTCATTGATCAAGTGTTAGACACCCTAGCCGGCAAATCATCATTTTCCTTTCTTGACGGTTTCAGTGGCTACAACCAGATCCGGATTGCCTCTGAAGACCAGGACAAAACCACCTTCACCTGTCCTTGGGGCACCTATTCCTACAATGTTTTTCCATTTTGACTTTGTAACGCTCCAGCTACATTTCAGCGAGCTGTGTTAGCTATTTTTGCTGATTTGATTCATGATTGTGTTGAAGTGTATATGGATGATTTTTCAGTATATGGCAATTCTTTTGAACATGCATTAGAAAATCTAGAGAGAGTTTTGAAAAGGTGTATTGAAGCTAACCTGTCCCTCAGCAACGAAAAGTGCTTCATGATGTTAAATGAAGGGATAGTGTTGGGCCATTATATCTCTTTTCAAGGCATCCAGGTTGACCCAGCCAAGATCCAAATTATTGCCGATTTGCCTATTCCACAGAATCAGAGAGAGGTAAGAAGTTTTCTTGGGTATGCTAGTTATTACCGCAGATTCATTGAACATTTTAGCAAGATAGCCTTACCTTTGTTTAAACTTCTAGCCAAAGATGTACTTTTCAATTGGACTGAGAACTGCCAACATGCATTTGAACAACTCAAAAAGAAACTATCTACCGCACCAGTCCTGAGAGGGCCTAATTGGAGTTTACCATTTCATATTTTTACCGATGCATCTGACACTGCAATAGGTGTATCCTTAGGCCAAAAAGAAGAATCTTGTACATATGCAATTTATTTCATTAGTAAAAATCTCACACCTGCCGAGCTAAACTATACAGTTACAGAAAAGGAAACACTTGCCATCATTTATGCTGTGAATAAATTCCGCCATTACATAACTGGTTATGAAGTCTTTGTACATACTGATCATTCTGCCATTCAACATCTCATGAATAAACCAATAACTAGTGGCAGAGTTACCAGATGGTTACTATTGTTACAGGAATTTAACATCACAGTGTTAGATAGACCAGGCAAAGAAAACCAGGTGGCAGATTTTCTGTCTAGACTGCAAAATCCAGGTGAGATTGTTCCTGTTGAGGATTCTTTTCCGGATGAGCACTTATTTGCAATTTCCATAGTAACTCCTTGGTTTGCTGATTTAGCTAATTACTTGTCTACAGGTAGAAAACCTCCACATTTCACTGCAAAGGAAAGGAAAAGACTGATCAAACAAAGTGATAGATATTCATGGCTTAATGGCGATCTCTTTTACACTGGTTTTGATATGATCATTAGGAGATGTGTACGAAATGATGAGGTAATTGACATTTTAAAATCTTGCCATGATGAACCATGTGGTGGGCATTTTGCAGCGAAGCGGACAGCCTTCAAAGTTCTTACTCTTGGATACTACTGGCCATCCATTTTCAAGGATGCCAAGAAGTATGTAAAGAGTTGTGACAACTGCCAAAGAATGGGCAGACCAACAACTATCGATCAGATGCCCCTTCAGCCCCAAGTTCACTTAGAACCATTTGATAAGTGGGCTCTGGACTTCATAGGACCTATCAACCCAGCCTCTAATGGTAAGAAGTACATCCTAGTATGTACTGATTACGTCACAAAGTGGGCAGAAGCAAAAGCACTGGTAAGAGCAATCGAACACACAGTAGTCAATTTCCTTTTTGAGGAGATCTTTGTGAGGTATGGAGTGCCAAGAGAAATTGTCACTGATCAAGGTACTCAATTCACCTCAAAGCTCATGAAGGACATCACAAACAAGTACCAAATAAAGCATAGGAAAAGTACCCCCTACCATCCACAGGCCAATGGGCAGGTGGAATCAACCAACAAGACTTTGGAGGGGATCATTACCAAAACTGTTGCAATGAACCGGAAAAACTGGGAAGAAAAGCTCAAAGAGGCACTCTGGGCTTACCGGATTACTTGGAAAGATACCACCGGATTTACACCATACCAATTGGTGTACGGTAAGGATGTCATGCTTCCTATTGAATTCCAAATTCACACTTTTAAATTAGCTGCAGATTTACTAATTGATTTGGATCAAGCACAAAAAGAGAGAATCTAGCAGTTGAACCAGCTGGATGAGATGAGGCAGCAAGCAGAACAAACCACTATCCTCATGCAAAAGCACAGGAAGCAATGGCATGATTCACACATTAAGAAGAAGCACTTCAAGGAAGGTGACTGGGCTCTGCTTTTTTATTCAAAATTCAAGGATCATAAAGCTAAGTTCACCACCCATTGGATGGGCCCCTATGAAATTGTTTAGGCTTATGACAATGGTTCAGTAAAGCTCCAAACTATTGATGGCGAAGGTCATTCCTTCACAGTCAACGGTCATCGCCTGAAGCTGTACAACAAGCCCATCAGCAAGCAAGATTTTCTCCATACACTATCTCAGCAAGAAGAGGTTGAGATACTGCAGCCCTCAGCTGCAGTATCACTGCCTTAGTTTCATTTCCTTTCAATTTCAAAATAAAAAAGAAAAATAAAAAGAAAAAAAACAAAAATAAAAAAATAAAAAAAATAAATAAAACAAAAACCAAAAAAAATAATAATGGGTTAGATGTGAAAACCAGTATCTGGCACAATCTAACCCCGAATTCCTACCTGAAAACCAATTTATTGGCGGGTATGAATTCTCTTTCTTTTGTTCATTGTTTCATTTCTCAGTTGAATCATGACTTGAGGACAAGTCAAACTTTAAGTCGGGGAGAGAGGCATCTGTTCTGTTACTTTTATCTCTCCCTTGTAAATTCTTCAGATTTCTTATTCTATATTTCACTGTAAATTTCCAACAGTAGCTTGTTACCAGCAGTAATTCCAGACTTTAACAAATAAGATGTTCTGTCATGATTTTATTTCAGAGGGACCTGGTTATAAATATTTTGCAGGGGGACCTGTTCTGTTCAGACATCTATGCTACCAACACCAGTAGTCCAACACCAGCAGTCATGGGACCTGTTTAAGATTTTCAGAAGGGACCTGTTAAAGCAAAGAAATTCCAACCAGCAGTAATGGGACCTGTTTAAAACATTCAGTTGGGACCTGTTAAAAAAAAAAAGTTTTTGACACCAAAGGCTACTTCAACAGACTTCCACCAAACTTTTACAAGGATTTGGGCACCAACACTTCAGCAAATGGCAAGCTCAGTGAACCTGTAACAATACAAAGAGCTGCATGAACATCTTCAGTTTTCTCAAAGGACCTGTACATTCAAATTTTCTTAAGGGACCTATTACATCTTCAGTTCTCTAAGGGACCTGTACATTCAAACTTTTCAAAGGGACTTGTTACATCTTCAAAAATTTTTCTCAAAAGACCTGTGCATTCAATCTCCCTCAGAGGACCTGTCAAAAAGAACAGTCAAAAAGGATTAGCAACTCAGCATGTCAAATGATCAACAAAGGAGTAATGTATTTCTGTTCTTAAATATTTAATTTCCTAGATTGGTTTTTAATGTAACTTTGGTGACTATAAGCTGTTGTAATTGATTTCAAGGACACCTATATACATCAATCTATCACCCTTATCCCACCAATTCTCATCATTCCCCTACATTAACCTATTCATATCCCTAAAACCCATTACCAACACATCCACCTTGTCATATACCCTACAGGCATACCAACATTCTCTATACGACCGAATACTAATTGAAAAGGGCACGTGGTGAGCTGTGTATTTTTAAATACAAAGGATGAGGTAGATGTGGAAGCGGCCTATATATATATTTCACTCCATACAGTCAAATCATAATAAGCGGCCTATATATATTTTACTCCACACACAGCCGAATCATAACTTCGCCACCTAGCATTATAGCCCAGCACTATGGGTACGCTCTCAGCGTTCTTGTGGTAACATGCATGCAAGCGTACAGCACTCTGTTTTTTAAACGAATGATTACATTGTGAAGTGAGTACAGGGTTATTTCACCATCCTTTCCACCCTCAATTCCCATAACTTCCAAGGTGAGAATCAAAAGCAAGGAGCGCGAGGAGATTATTATCATTTGGGTGGAGTTATAAAGTGAAAATCTAAAGCAAGGAGCGTCGAGGAGAGTATCACCATTTGGGGTCGGTTTACACAGTGAAACCAGTGAACGCCGAAAAGGGAAAGCATCACCATTCTATTTCTAACTCCCATCACAGTCATATCGACCGGCCAAGCACCATATTGAAGACTGAAGGAAGCGATATATACCAGGTAACCAACTCGACATTTCTGTGTTTAAATTTTAAAGAGTATAGACAGAGAAGGGTTAGAGGCACAACCCTCTGCCATCACCCTGACTAATAGGGTCGAACCCAGTATATTCGACAGCTCACAATACCATGAGGATTGCATTGAGATTCTTAGAGAAACACAGTGGTTACCTTTTCTGGAAAAATTCCATGGGAATAATGAGGAAATCACCAAGCAATTTGCCTTCACCTTTAATGGAGAAAAGGCCCTAATAGGCAACTTCTCCTTCAGAATCTCAGAGGATACTATAGCTCAGGCAATTGGAATTAGTCCTGAAGGAGAGAAGTACTTTAAAACCAAACAATTTAAGGAGAAATCATGGACACAGTTCATGTCCAGATCTAGAGTTTCCTCAGTAAACTGGAAGAAGGGTGTTCCAAGAAGCTGGTTAGTTCATCCTTGGGATGAAATGGTTTACATTCTTCAAAAGTTCATAACCTGTGAAGGTAGGTATAGTATTGTTTATCTATACCACATCAAGCTACTCCTCCATTTAAAGAAACAATGTGTAATCAGTGTGCCATATTTTCTGCTGCAAAGTTTAACAAAGATGGCCAAAACTATCCAGAAGCAAAAGGGGAATGAAGACAAAAGCCTGTACCATTTTGGCCTAATTAAAATCCTCATTGAACATGAGTTGCAGAAGCGAGGGAAGCCATGGAAAGAATTCTTAGCTGTCAATCAAATCAGAGATGAGGAGGAAAAAGAGGAAGTGCAAGAAGATTCAGGGTTTATGAAGGACATTGATGAGGAAATTCTAGTGTCCAAAGCCAGCAGAGCACCTCTACCTGTGGGCAGCATAAGGACCAGGAACATGCAAAAAGAGGATGCCAAGAGGGCTGAGAAAGACAAAATTTTTACCACCTACTCACGAAGAACAAGGAGGACACCAAAAAATCAGTTGCAAGAAGACCAGTTTGAATCTCATGCACCTGCACAAATGGATGTTGAGAGTGGTGACCATTCACTACCAGCACCAGAAGTTGACATGGAGGTAGAGAGCCGTAACAAACAGGAAAAATGTTCACCACCTCCCACCAAAAGACAGAAGAAATTAGAAAAACAAATTGAAGAATTGAAGGAAGAGCTCATGGAAGCTAACATGTTGGAAAAAGTTATTAAAAGGGAAAATGAAATGCTCAGGGCGCAAAGCAAAGAAACACAGAAAACAAATGAAAATCTAAAGGAAAGAATCAGTGAGTTGGAGACTGAGCAAACTGAGATTTCCAACTGGGCCACTAAGTGGTACAATCAGAAGAAGGCTCTTAAAGAAAAATATAAAAAGTTAAAGCAGGAGCTCAAGGGACAGAAAGATCACCAGGTGAAGAAGAATGTAGATACCTTGCTCAAGGCAGCAGAGATCCATGCAGGGACAGAGTTCAAGGGGAGTACTTCTGGGGTAGCATGAGGACATGCTAAGTCCTTAAGTCGGGGAGAGATGTTGGTATCATCCCAAGACCCTTTTTCCTTCCCAAAAACATATCATTTATCCATACATTTTCATCATATATCCCTCAAAATCCTTGAATATTGATTATTAATCGTTTTATAGTTATTAAATTGCATAGAAATTAATTTGGGGGTTTTATGTTCAAGAATTGGAAGTTTTTGATGACATGGTTACAGGAAGTACCCACATCCTGTAATGAGCTTATCGTTTGACATGTGGCGCAGCAGATGAGCTAGAACGAAAGGCATGGGCGAAAAGCAGAATGTCCAAGCATGGACAAACACCTATCTCCTAGCCAAATCGAACCTCCTATGTATGCGGTCAACTCAAGTCAAAGCAGGGCACTCTGGCAGATAAAAGCAGCAACAGCATCGTTCCATTTTCATTTTAGTTTTTGTTCTTTTTGAAACACTTAGCATGGAAACATTTTGAAAAGGCTTATGTAATAAAAGCGGCAACAGCCGAATGTACATTCATTGTATCGATGACATGGCTGTGCGTACGCATATGTAAATACAGTCAGGTTAATGTTTGAGGGGTTAATCGTTGAATCGTTTTCTCATAACAGAGTTTTAAGTTAATACAAAGACCTATTCACAGTCACGACGTGTGTATACCTCTTGCATTGATTTGATAGCTGATCGGTTATAGCCAGTGTACCCTTAGGATGTGGACGGGCCCTGCGTTCTTCGATTGGTATACTGTTCATTTGTTTTGTTACATTTCGGTTATCACATGTTCGCACAGTATTTATATTGGATTCGATTTATATAGCATATGGTTTGCATCACAGTTACGATTACATAGCTTTCGATTTACACGGCCTATGGTTTGCATAGCAGTTACATAGCTTTCGATTTCCATAGCCTTTGATTTTCATTGCATGTATATGGTGTGCGCTTATGAATGGTTTATGGTTATGTTGAATGGTCAGCACTAGGATCTGGAAGGGAGTCTTGTAAGGGATTCGATCCCTGTGTGACTTATAGAGACATTATCATAAACTCTGTTTTGTTTCACAGTTCATTTATGTTCTCTTTATATAGTTTGATAGTGTAAATATCTTTGCATGTTGTGTGTGTTTACCAAACAAGGGTTTTCTGGGTGATATCTCTGTAAGGAGGTTAAAATCATTGTTACAGTCATACACAGTACTTAGGTTCATGGTTTGATTTGATAGATGCATCTCATAACAAGCACTGTAATCAAGCATATCAGTAGGGTAATCTAGGTGTGTGAATGATAGGCTACATATTCCGGTCTTCCGTAAAGAAGCCTTGTAACCTACATCATAATCACTTGGCCAGAGATTCTTTATGTCTATATATTTTAGACCATGCCTCTAAGCTTACGCACCTCAGTCGATATTAAATATAGAGTCTAGTCTAGTACCCTAGTTGGAACCACTACATGGACTCCCTGCCCAGTCTACATTGATGAAGCCTTGAAGCTTCACTCCCTTTGTCCGTCTGTACCATAATCCATACTGAGAAGTGCCCCTGAGGTATCTCAACACATGCTTTTCTTCCTTCCAATACAGCTTGGGAAGCCTAACCATCGCTTGACTAATATGGTTAACTACATAACACATATTCAGTCATGTGTTCACCAAGTACATGAGTGAACCCACAAGCTTCCTGTAAACAGTAGCTTCCACTACTTCCCCTAAAGTAGCATATTCCTTCCTCCAATTACCTACTAGATGAGTCTCCATGGGTTCACAGCTCTTCATGTGGAATCTCCTGATTTTTTCGTTGGCATACTTGCCTTGAGACCCAAACAACTCCCCATCTCTTTTCCATACCTCCATGCCAAGAAAGTAATGCATGAGCCCCATGTCCTTCATCTCAAACTCTCTTGCAAGGTCTTCCTTGCAATATTTGATCAACTGATCATCACCTATCAGTATGAGATCATCAACATAAAGTACAATGTTCAACAACTTACCTTCCACCACTGTGTGGTACAAGTTCTCATCCGCTTCACTCTTCATGAAGCCCAACTGATGAAGTAGCTATCTATCATGGTGTACCAAGCACGGGATGCCTGCTTCAGCCCATACAACGCTCTCTTGAGCCGGAACACATGCGACTCATGGTCAAAGGTTTCAAAACCTTCAGGCTGTTGTATGTACACCTCTTCCTCAATCATGCCATTAAGGAAGGTTGTCTTCACATCCATATGATGTATCTTACAACCCATTTATGTTGATAGCGCCAATATAGATTTGATTGATGAGTACCTTGTAATAGGAGAAAAAGTCTCATCATAGTAAATCCCATCTACCTGTGAAAAGCCACAGGCCACAAATATAGCCTTATGCTTCTCCACACTACCATTTGCATCTTGATTTACCTTGTAAAGCCAACAGGAGCTCACCACTGACTTGTCCTCTGGTCTTGGGATCACATCCCAAACACTGTTACGAACTATGGAGTCATACTCCTCCACCATGGCATCAACCCAAACTGGCTGCTACACTACTTCCTTAAATGAAGATGTCTCTGTCACAACACATTCACCCATAACAGCCATGTATCCAATGTACCTCTCAGGTGACCTCCTCCGTCTGTGCTGAGAAGTGGGTGCTCTCACCCTCTCAGGTGCGCTTTCTTCCCTCTCTGGAAGACTGTGCGTGAGTGGATGTCTCCACTCCTAGATCCTCTACATTTGGTTTCTCCACATCAATTTAAGGCTCCTAAACCTTAGGAGCTAAAATATCCTCATCTACATGTAGCTCAATCTCCATCTTAAGGGAAACTCACATGACCTTCTCCTCATCGAATGTGACATCCCTACAAACCACTGTCATCCTGTTGGTCGGAAAGTACACCCGATAGTTGTGAGGTGTATCAGTGTACCCCACAAATATCCCCAACTCTCCAGTTAGCTCAAGCTTCTTCCATGCATCTTTGGTCACATGGAAATATACCGATGACCCAAAAATCCTGAAGTGACCAAAATCTGTCCTCTTACCAAAATAAGCTTCCTCTGGTGTCTTCGTCTCAAGTATCCAATGTGGGCTACGGTTATAAACATAAACCATTCTATTGCATGCCTTAGCTGACAAGTGTAGTGGTAGGCCTTGATCATGCAACATTGCCCTCACTATCCCTACTATGCTTCTGTTCTTCCCCTCGGACACCCCATTCTATTGAGGTTTATGGGGTTCCGTCAACTCCCATTTAATCCCTTCCATTGCACAAAATTTCTTAAACTAGTTTGAGACATACTCACCACCATTATCACTCCATAGAGCTTTAACCTTCTTGCCCAACTCATTCTCCACTAATGCTTTAAACTCACAAAACTTTGTGAAAGTTTGATCCTTTTTTTGCATGAAAAATGTCCATAATTTACGAGAATAGTCATAAACAAATATAACATAATACTTGTGTTTGGCTATGGATGTCGTCGAGAATGGTCCACACACATTTGAATGGAATCTCTCAAGAATAGCCTCTGCTTGACCGTCTCTGTCGTGAAAGGAAGACTTAGTGTATTTTCCCAAAGTACACCCCTTGCATGTATCAACTTGCTCAAGTGTACTTTCGGGAAGACCGATAGAGATATGCTGCAATATATTCAAAGCTCCATGATACAAGTGGCCCAACCACCTGTGTTACAACTCGCCAACGTCTTGGCTCTGTCCTCTTTCTGCTTTTGTGCTCAAAGAAACACACTCCTCTACCTCAAACTTATAGAGCTTCTTCACTCAAATCCCTATCTTTTTTACTTGACCCATGGCTATTTATCGAAGGAACACCTTTCCTTTCAAGAAGATCACATCATAGCCTCTATCCTCAAGCATGGCAATGGATACCAAGTTCTTCTTCAGCCCGAGCACATACATAACATTCTTCAAGGTGAGTGGATCCCCATGCTCCCTCTGAAAAGTAATCATACCCAATCTAGTAACACTATACTTCCTGTCGTCACCCATCTTGATACCCATCTCGATTTCCATACATTCTTGCCCATACACCATAGTTTTCATCGAAAATTCATCCTTTAGATGGTCAATATGACTTATGTTTCTCTAGTTATATATAAATAACTTAATTTAATTTGCAATGTGACATATCTTTGATCTTAATTTTTTTTTTTTTTAAATGCATATGTTTTTTATATGAAGGATATATGATCCCCAAGTGTTAAGTGCAGGAAATCATCATGAAGACAAGATTGAAATCTCTCATCCATTGCACTAGACAAATTTAATATTGTTGATATTTTTAAGGGATTATGTCCCTTCACCTTCTCTAGAAGATTGAAGTAATACCACAAAACATGATAAATGATTTTAGGAGATCTTGGGACAAATTTTATCAATCAAGGTCTTGATTGAAATTAGATATGATTATTTTTCCAAGTATAAGATGAGGTCGCCTTTAGAGGATTGAAGCATCATCATTTTTGTAAACTCGAATTTGGAAGTAATATATAATTTTGGCTAAATTTGTTTTGCTGAAAATAATGTTTTTATGTTGAGGGATTCACCCATTGCTTGTTTTAGGGTTTGGGCCTAATTTGAAGCTACAATGGAGGTTGAATCCACTCTACCTATGGATTGAATGATTTCTCATTTAATTTCTTTGAAGAGTTGTGGTTTTATTTCTGCAATTTATGTACTTTCATTGCCATCATGCATTTACTTTCATGTGTTTCCTTTAGTGCTTTTGCTTTATGATTTGCAATTAGAATAGTTTGCTTTATGGTTTGTTATTTATTGCTATGGGAATAGTTTGATTTCTAAAAATTTTACTTTATGTTCATTTACTTTATTGCCATTTTATTTGTAGGAATTTACAGGGTAAGTTCCTCAGACAGAACACCAAAGGACACCGCTCACAAACAGATCCCAGATCAATACACCAGTACTTTTGAAGTGGTTAAAACCCTCAAAGAGGGAAACAGTCCACAGCCTAAGCCAACGCGGCCACTTCAGTCAATTTATTAATAAAAGAATGAAAATTTACATAAGCTTCTCTCATGGACGGGTTAACCTACAAATGACCCTCCATGCTCTTTAAATAGAGATCATGGACCAATTGGGTGTTAAGCCACGGATCAAGTGTCGGTAATACCGAGGAGAGAATGAACCATCGGATCACTACATACCGTGACCGTCGGATTGTAAGTTACAAAATGTAAATAGTAAAGAAACACACTTTACCTAACTCTATACTAGACCAAGTTATACTTAACTATTTCCTATGTGCCAAAATATCCTAACATCCCCCCTTAAGAACAACTTGGGATAGGATTGAAGGATTTACAAATATGACACAATAGGAGAAGGAAGGAGGCACTAGAGCCTATCCCCCCTTAGTGACACCTTCCTGAACTCCAACCATAAATCGAAGTTTAGTGAACTTCGCCTCTGTGAGAGCCTTTGTAAAGATGTCTGCAACTTGATCATCTGTTGAACAATATTGCACTTCAAGAACATGGTTGTGAATGAGCTTTCTGATGAAGTGCATGTGTAGTTCAATGTGTTTGCTTCACTGATGTTGGACTGGATCTTTGCATAGTTGAATGGTACTTTGATTATCACACCAAAGTGTAGTCGGATGTTGCTGCTGAAAGCCAAACTCTGACAGGATTTGACGAAGCCACAAAGCTTCCTTACTAGCTTCTACGGCACCACGATACTTTTATTCTACTGAAGAAAGAGAAATGGCACCTTGTTTCTTGCAAGCCCATGTAATAGGTCCTGAACCAAGAGTGAACACGTAACCTGCAGTAGACTTCTGATCATCAGGGTCACCAGCCCAATCGGAATCAGTGAAACCAACCAACAGAGGAGATGCTTTGGCACTATAATGAATCCCAAACTGAACTGTACCTTGAACATAACGAAGTATTCTTTTAGCTGCTTTCCAATGACTTTCACGTGGGTTTTGCATAAACTGAGCAACAAGGCCAACAGCAAAGCAAAGGTCAGGACGAGTATGGGTTAGATACAAAAGTTTTCCTACAAGTTGATGGTATAAGGTAGCATCAACTTCAGGAGAAGTACAAGTGACTGAAAGTTTGACTCCAGACTGAAAGGGAGAAGGGGTTGGCTTACAGTCTTCCATGTGAAAATGGCGTAGAATATCACAGGCATACTTGGACTAGGAAAGGGAAATACCTTCCTTGGATTGCAAGACTTGAAGACCAAGAAAATAATGTAAGTGTCCTAAGTCTGTCATTTCAAACTTCCTTTTAAGGCTAGACTTCACATGGTTTATAAGGTTGGGATCACTACCATTTAGGATAAGATCATCAACATAAAGAACAAGAATGATAAGAGACTTGCCCACTTTCTTGGTGCAGACAGTATTGTTAGAATGACACCTAGAAAAGCCATTTTCTAAAAGAAAGTTATCCATTTTGGCATACCAAGCTCGAGGAGATTGCTTGAGACCATAAAGGGATTCCTTAATACAAGGCTGGAGTCTGTTTGTATAAATCCAATAGGTTGTTCCATATAGATTTCTTCATGCAATTCCCCATGCAAGAAGGCGGATTTAACATCCATCTTATGGACTTTCCATTTGAAAGAGGCAGCAAGGGAAAGAACAAGGTGGATAGAGTTCATTTTGGCAACAAGGGAGAAGGTTTCAGTGTAGTCAATGCCTTCAACTTGTGAAAAACCCTTAGCAACAAGATGAGCTTTATGTTTATCAACTTTCCCATCTGGTCCATACTTGGTTCTGTAAACCCATTTGCATCTAACAAGTTTTCATCCCTTTGGTAGAGGAACAAGATCCCATGTATCATTTGCCAATAAGGAATGATATTCTTCATTCATAGCTGCTTCCCAATCTGGATGGCCTGAAGCTTCTGCAAAGGTGTCAGGATCATAATTCACTGAAGCTTGAGCCAGTAAAGAAGAGGCTCTATCGAACTGAGAACGTGTACGTCGCCGATCTGTAGGATCACCGGCAAGATCACCTGCTGCATCCCGAGTAGCACGGACCCATTTTGGAAGCTGAGGAGCTGAAGGAGGATCCTGAGAAGGTGGGGGAGGATTTTCATCCTCGCTTTCATCATCTAAAGAAGAAATATTTTCAAAAGTAGAAGAGATAGGGGGAGGTGGCACATCCGCCGAACTAGGCTCGTAGGCCAATATATTTTCAGCAAACTTTACATCTCTTCTAATGATAACATTTTTGGACTTAAGTGAAATAAGTCTATATCCTTTGACATCTTCAGAATATCCAACAAAAATACATTTTTCACTCTTAGGTTCTAAAGCTTTATGTTTCTCATCTGGAATATGGGCCCATGCTTCACTTCCAAAAACACGAAAGTGACTTACATCTGGTTTAATTGAGCTCCATGCTTCTTCTGGAGTGATATTCTTTAAAACCTTAGTAGGAGTGAGATTTATTATGTAATTTGCACAGTTAATTGCTTCTGCCCAATAATTAAGACTAAGTCCTTTAGATTGAAGCATACAATTAGCCATTTCCTTTAAGGTGCGATTCTTCCTTTCAGCTACACCATTTTGTTGTGGAGTATATGGAACATTATGTTGCATTTGAATTCCATTCTCAGTGCAAAAGTTGATGAATTTGTTGTTAACATATTCTCTGCCATTATCAGATCTTAGCTTAAGAATTTGATGTCCAGATTGTTTTTCAACAAAGGCCTTAAAGGCTAAGAACATGTTAAATACTTCACTCTTGAGTTTTAAGAAGTATACCCAAGTGCGTATGGAGAAATCATCAATGAAAGTTAAGAAATACTTGTAGCCAGAGAATGAAACAACTGGAAGTGGACCACATAAATCACTATGCACAAGCTGTAGAGGGATTGAGGCGTGCCAAGAGGCACGTTTTTCGAAACTGTCCCGATGATGTTTTCCGAGTACACATCCGGAACAAACACCATCTCTGCAAGATACCATTGGAAGACGTGTCACCATATTTTCTTTACATAGATTCTGAACAGAGCGATAGTTTAAGTGACCAAATCGCTCATGCCAAAGTTTGCTCACTTCATCATTATGAGCAACAAATACCGAGGGAAGATTTGATGACCCAAAGTTGTGAAACTTATACAACCTTGTAGAATCATCAGCAATGCCAGTAGCTAAAATCTGTCTACGATCTCTTAGGTCCTTAATTACAACATCGTGATGTGAAAATTCAACGATTTTACCTTCACCTGAATGAGTTATCTGATATACAGATAGAAGGTTGCAGGATAAGGTTGGAACACATAATACATCATTAAATTGACCATTGTCTATATGAATAGTTCCAGTCCCTACAATACTAAGAGATCTATCATCACCAACATATATATTTTTGGTGTTACAATCATTTAAAGAAGAAAACATGGCTTTGTTTTTGGCCATGCGATAAGAAGCTCCAGAATCAATGAGCCACTCATGAGAATGAGAAGAAGAAGATACATTTAATGCATAGCCAGACCGAGATGCTTGACAACCACATGCAGAAAGTGCCATTCCTGAAGATGAAGTTGAATTTGAAGAGTGCTCCAAATGGATGTTATGCTTCTTCATTGCTGCTTCCAAGGCTTCCATCTTCTTAAAGCATTTGGATTCTAATTGGCCATCTCGATTACAAAAGTTGCAATGTCTATCAGTCTTATTCCCTTTGTTTTTATTTGTCTTATCATTTTGTTGAAATGATTTTTAATTTTGAGGCTGAAATTGCTTAGGACCCTTGTTTGGTTTAGGACCATTCCTTTTAGGATACAACTTCTTAGGATTCTTTGAATTTGGTTGCTGCTGGGCGGCTAATGCTTTCTTATAAGAGTTTCCAAGATTAAGAAGACCAAGGTGTAAGAGTTTTTCTTGTTCTCTTATTAAAGAATCATAAAAAGAATCAAAGGAAGGGGACTTGTAGTCTTGTCCTTGAGAAATGAAGGCTTCTCTTGTAGAATGGAAGGTGGAAACAAATACAGAGTAGGCTAGTCCCAACTTAGTAAGAATGGAATAGATAAGGTTACTATCTTCTTTCTTAACCTTAACACCTTCCAAGAGAAGTCTAAGGGTCTTGAACTTGGAAAAGAAATCTTCAATGCAATAAAAATTATTGGGGTCCAATGTAACAACTCATTTTCAAGTTGATGGGCTCTAAGTTCATTTTTTATTCCAAAAACTTTAGTAATCTGTTTCAATGCTTCATTAGGAGTATCAAGTTCTGTAATATGGAATCTAAGATCTGGAGAAATAAACATCCCTATCAACCCACGTGCTTGATCTTGCCTATTTTCCCATTTAACTACCTTATCTTCATCTTTCGGTTTAGTTTCTTGGCCTGAGGCTATTCTGTAGAGACCTTTACTCTAAGTAAATCCACAATGTAGGACCACCATTGGAAGTAGTTGGTGCTGTCAAGAATAACTTGGCATGGACTTTCCATTTTAACAGAAACTGAAGCTATAGATGCTGAAACTAAGTGTTCCAATGGAAAGATCTCGAAAAATTAGGCTGGTTCCAAAAAAATGGCTCTGAAAACGGCTTCCGGATGAAGAAGTTATGGCTTTTTCAAGAAAATTTGATGAAGATGCCGACGAAGTGCGGGAATGTGCGGAAATGAAAAATCCGCCCCCACAAAAAGGAGACTTGAACTCAAGACCTCTACTCTCATAAATTAGCTTTGGACCAAGTGAGCTATACTGATGGCTTGGGTGCAGGCGTTAAAGACAATCTCCCTAATCTACCTGCAAGTTCTTCTATATCTTGATCAATTTCCCTTTCTTCAGTTCTTGGCACATCAGTCATTAAACTGATATTTCATTTCTTTTAAAAAAAACACCACGGTCATGTTTTATTATCAAACAGTGGCTTTCGGGAATTCTTAAAAGAAATATCCCTTTTTGTGGACTTACGCATACAACAAATATATATTCATGTTATATATTCCTCTTGCATCGGCGACGTTTATAGACAGAATTTTACCATGGGAAAAGGCTTGTGTATATGTATCGCATCGGTGATAGTTATGTATCGCCGCCCTCTATGCTAGTTTTGCCGATATATATATAAGTCGCAATTGCCAAAGCGATGGTCTTCTTCCCTTCGAATCAACGGATCCGATGCACTAATACACGGCCTTTAATAAATCGGTGGTTCCGCTTTTCGGCAGTCGACTCACTTAACAACTCTTCTACCTCCGAGATAACAGACCTAGCGATACATATATGTTGCAATTTATATTAATTCGGCTCCAAATTCGGAACTCGGCCCTTTGTCACGCTATGGCTCCTTTCGGACCAGAAGGCTTTGTAAATCGGGCATTCAACTATCAGTTCCAACGAACCTCTTGACGCCGATATGGTCTCGGATCAACGTGGGTAAGAAATTACAGTTATAAGATTTCAAATATACCACGGCCACTTAATGAAATTATGCAAGAGTTCTTGCTATAAGCAGAGACATATGCATTATTATAAAATCGAGCCTATATAAACCATAAAATGAAAAGGGAAACGATTCAATGATTAACATACAACATTTGCAGTGTGAGGAAATAGGAACCTTTCAACACCGTCGCACTATCCAATAATCGACAAGTACATATTACTCTACACATGCATATCACAGAGTCGTTTAATAAGAGACACCGAGAGAACAAATTTTTCCAAAATAATACTATGGCGCTTGCCCCTCTCTTCTGTCTGATGAGGGCTTTGCTGCCTCTTTATTTATAACTAAGGATAAGCCCTTTCGGTCCTTATCCGATACAAAGAAAAGCATGCTTTACAGGATGATTTAAAGCTTGAAAAGCTCAGTTACAAATAGCATGATTTATTGCTAGAATTTATTCTATTTTTAACTAAGAAAGCATAGAAATTGCAGGCTAAAGGACCCCACTCCCTTGCCTGTAGATTTTTTTGGATTTTTGGAATAATTTGGAAGATTTCTCCCCCCTGAGTCACATGCTCCCGCATCATATACAAAAAGTTTGAGAGAGAGAGAGAGAGAGATGGGAGGGGGAAGCTTTGGGTTGCGTGCTTGCTTTGAGAAAGCTCTTTTTCCCTACAAAACAAAAAACGCAACACGGACATACAAAAAAAAACGAACCTTGCGGCTCAAAGTTAGCTTTAGCCGGAAACTAAATATTTTCCACAATGTTTCTGATTTTCCGAGATCACACTAAGGCGCAGCGGAAAAGAGCATACGCATGAGAAAAATCCTTCCTTTCTGTTTCTGATTTGCCCAGATTGCACAAAGTCGCGGGGCAAAGAGCATACACAGAAATGAAAAGTTTAGAGCCGGTAATAAAAAAAATCTAAATAAACTGAAACCGAAATAAATAGAGAGAAAATAACTGTAAACTGCAAATAAACACTGTATACCTCCAGATCTTAAAAATGACGTAGCTAGGGCTACCAGAAACCTTTTCGCGTGAAATGAAAGGGGTTCCTCACTGGAACAGATGCTCCCAACACAATAGAGCAGTCCTCTCAACCCGAAAGTAGTTAGAAACAGTAGATCTAGGAAACGACAGTCAGATGCAGTTCTACTGGCTTCAGATTTGGATCACCAATGGACGCGGCCCTCAAATAGCTCTGATGCCATGTAGGAATTTACAGGGTAAGTTCCTCAGACAGAACACTAAAGGACACCGCTCACAAACAAATCACAGATCAATACACCAGTACTTTTGATGTGGTTAAAACCCTGAAAGAGGGAAACAGTCCACAGCCTGAGCCAACACGGCCACTTCAGGCAATATATTAATAAAAGAATGAAAATTTACATAAGCTTCTCTCATGGACGGGTTAACCTACAAATGACCCTCCATGCTCTTTAAATAGAGATCATGGACCAATCGGGTGTTAAGCCACGGATCAAGTGTCGGTAATACCGAGGAGAGAATGAACCGTTGGATCACTACATATCGTGACCGTCAGATTGTAAGTTACAAAATGTACATAGTAAAGAAACACACTTTACCTAACTCTATACTAGACCAAGTTATACTTAACTATTTCCTATGTGTCGGAATATCCTAACATTCTTTAGTGCACTTTTCTTTTAGTTAGTTTATAACTTTCCTTGTAATGGAATTCACATTTGATTTATGTTAATTTCCTTGCTTCGTTTTTACATTCTTAGAATTAATATGCTTCATTTTTGGAAGATAGTTGTGTCAATGTAATTTTCATATACAATGCATGATACTTAACAAGTTTGTATGAACCCCAAGTTGACGTCCAAAGTGAGGAATTTAGCATTTGTGTTGCAATTTTGTAGCCCATCACTCGCTTTAAGTTATTTTCTGTTCTTTTTAGAACATTATGTTTTTCCTTTTTGGTTGCTATGTTTTGGTGGGTTTGTCATTTTCAAAGGTCAATTCTCATTTCTCTGTGGTTGTGTGAAGAGTTATCAAGAATCCTCCCCTCTATTTTTTGCTCTTGTCACCATGTTCGTGGGCATTCTCAATGAGGCGCAGAGCACATTTTCTCTCAAATTCTAAAATTTGTGTAGGTATATCTCTCTTTAGTGTTGAAGTAAAGAGCCAAAGGGATAAAATGGAGCATATTAGACACCTTCAACACAATGGGAGTCAAGCTTGACACCAAGAAATAAAGTTCATCCTCAACACTCTAATAGAATACATAATCGAGATTTCCAATTTTTAGAAATAAATCAAGGTTAATAATTATGTGTTCAAGAATGACTCATATAAATTGAAAATTTGGTGAATATGGAGCTAATTTTGTAATTTTTGAGGGTATTTTTGTAGGAATTTACAGGGTAAGTTCCTCAGACAGAACACCAAGGGACACCGCTCACACAGAGATCACAGATCAATACACTAGTATTTTGACGTGGTTAAAACCCTCAAAGAGGGAAATAGTCCACGGCCTGAGCCAACGCGGCCACTTCAGGCAATTTATTAATAAAAGAATGAAAATTTACGTAAGCTTCACTCATGAATGGTTAACCTACAAATGACCCTCCATGCTCTTTAAATAGAGATCATGGACCAATCAGGTGCTAAGCCACGGATCAAGTGTCGGTAATACCGAGGAGAGAATGAACCATCAGATCACTACATATCGTGACCATCAGATTGTAAGTTACAAAATGTACATAGTAAAGAAACACACTTTACCTAACTCTATACTAGACCAAGTTATACTTAACTATTTCCTATGTGTCGGAATATCCTAACATCCCCCCTTAAGAACAACTTGGGATAGGATTGAAGGATTTACAAATATGACACAATAGGAGAAGGAAGGAGGCACTAGAGCCTATCCCCCCTTAGTGACAACTTCCTGAACTCCAACCATAAATCGAAGTTTAGTGAACTTCACCTCTGTGAGAGCCTTTGTAAAGATGTCTGCAACTTGATCATCTGTTGAACAATATTGCACTTCAAGAACATGGTCGTGAATGAGCTTTCTAATGAAGTGCATGTGCAGTTCAATGTGTTTGCTGCGCTGATGTTGGACTGGATCTTTGCATAGCTGAATGGCACTTTGATTATCACACCAAAGTGTAGTCGGATGCTACTGCTGAAAGCCATACTCTGACAGGATCTGACGAAGCCACAAGGCTTCCTTACTAGCTTCTAAGGCACCACGATACTCTGCTTCTGCTGAAGAAAGAGAAATGGCACCTTGTTTCTTGCAAGCCCATGTAATAGGTCCTGAACCAAGAGTGAACACATAACCTGTAGTAGACTTCCGATCATCAGGGTCACCAGCCCAATCCGAATCAGTGAAACCAACCAATAGAGGAGATGCTTTGGCACTGTAATGAATCCCAAACTGAACTGTACCTCGAACATAACGAAGTATTCTTTTAGCTGCTTTCCAATGACTTTCATGCGGGTTTTGCATAAGTCGAGCAACAAGGCCAACAACAAAGGAAATTTCAGGACGAGTATGGGTTAGATACAAAAGTTTTCCTACAAGTTGACGGTATAAGGTAGCATCAACTTCAGGAGAAGTACAAGTGACTAAAAGTTTGACTCCAAATTGAAAGGGAGAAGGGGCTGGCTTATAGTTTTCCATGTGAAAATGGCGTAGAATATCACAAGCATACTTGGACTGGGAAAGGGAAATACCTTCCTTGGATTGCAACACTTGAAGACCAAGAAAATAATGTAAGTGTCCTAAGTCTGTCATTTCAAACTCCTTTTAAGGCTAGACTTCACATGGTTTATAAGGTTGGGATCACTACCAGTCAGGATAAGATCATCAACATAAAGAACAAGAATGATAAGAGACTTGCCCACTTTCTTGGTGTAGATAGTATTGTTAGAATGACACCTAGAAAAGCCAGATTCTAAAAGAAAGCTATCCATTTTGGCATACCAAGCCCGAGGAGCTTGCTTGAGACCATAAAGGGATTTCTTAAGCCGACATACAAGGCTGGAGTCTGTTTGTATAAAGCCAATAGGTTGTTCCATATAGATTTCTTCATGCAAGTCCCCATGCAAGAAGGCAGATTTAACATCCATCTGATGGACTTCCCATTTGAAAGAAGCAGCAAGGGAAAGAACAAGGTAGATAGAGTACATTTTGGCAACAGGGGAGAAGGTTTCAGTGTAGTCAATGCCTTCAACTTGGGAAAAACCCTTAGCAACAAGACGAGCTATATGTTTATCAACTTTCCCCTCTGGTCCATACTTGGTTCTGTAAACCCATTTGCATCTGACAAGTTTTCGTCCCTTTGGTAGAGGAACAAGATCCCATGTATCATTTGCCAATAATGAATGATATTCTTCATTCATAGCTGCTTCCCAATCTGGATGGCTTGAAGCTTCTGCAAAGGTGTCAGGATCATAATTCACTGAAGCTTGAGCCAGTAAAGAAGAGGCTCTATCAAACTGAGAACGTGTACGTCGCTGATCTGTAGGATCACCGGCAAGATCACCTGCTGCATCCCGAGTAGCATGGACCCATTTTGGAAGCTGAGGAGCTGAAGGAGGATCCTGAGAAGGTGGGGGAGGATTGTCATCCTCGCTTTCATCATCTGAAGAAGAACTATTTTCAAAAGTAGAAGAGATAGGAAGAGGTGGCACATCCGCCGAACTAGGCTCGTAGGCCGATATATTTTCAGCAAACTTTACATCTCTTCTAATGATAACATTCTTAGACTTAAGTGGAATAAGTCTATATCCTTTGACATCTTCAGAATATCCAACAAAAATACATTTTGCACTCTTAGGTTCTAAAGCTTTATGTTTCTCATCTGAAATATGGGCCCATGCTTCACTTCCAAAAACACGAAAGTGACTTACATCTGGTTTAATTGAGCTCCATGCTTCTTCTGGAGTGATATTCTTTAAAACCTTAGTAGGAGAGCGATTTATTATGTAATTTGCACACTTAATTGCTTCTGCCCAATAATTAAGACTAATTCCTTTAGATTGAAGCATACAATTAGCCATTTCCTTTAAGGTGCGATTCTTCCTTTCAGCTACACCATTTTGTTGTGGAGTATATGGAACAGTATATTGCATTTGAATTCCATTCTCACTGCAAAAGTTGATGAATGTGTTTTTAACATATTCTCCGCCATTATCAGATCTTAGCTTAAGAATTTGATGTCCAGATTGTTTGTCAACAAAGGCCTTAAAGGCCAAGAACATGTTAAATACTTCACTCTTGAGTTTTAAGAAGTATACCCAAGTGTGTCTCGAGAAATCATCAATGAAAGTTAAGAAATACTTGTAGCCAGAGAATGAAGCAACTGGAAGTGGACCACATAAATCACTATGCACGAGCTGTAAAGGGGCTGAGGTGCGCCAAGAGGCACGTTTTTCAAAACTGTCCCGATGATGTTTTCCGAGTACACATCCGGAACAAACACCATCTCTGCAACATACCATTGGAAGACATGTCACCATATTTTCTTTACATAGATTATGAAGAGAGCGATAGTTTAAGTGACCAAATCGCTCATGCCAAAGTTTTCTCACTTCATCATTATGAGCAACAAATACCGAGGGAATATTTGATGACCCAAAGTTGTGAAACTTATACAACCTTGTAGAATCATCAACAATTCCAGTAGCTAAAATCTGTCTAGGATCTCTTAAGTCCTTAATTACAACATCGTGAGGTGAAAATTAAACGATTTTACCTTCACCTGAATGAGTTATCTGATATACAGATAGAAGGTTGGAGGATAAGGTTGGAACACATAATACATCATTAAACTGACCATTGTCTATATGAACAGTTCCAGTCCCTACAACACTAAGAGATCTATCATCACCAACATATATATTTTTGGTGTTACAATCATTTAAAGAAGAAAACATGGCTTTGTTTTTGGCCATGTGATAAGAAGCTCCAGAATCAATGAGCCACTCATGAGAATGAGAAGAAGAAGATACATTTAGTACATAGCCAGACCGAGATGCTTGACAACCACATGCAGAAAGTGCCATTCCTGAAGATGAAGTTGAAGTTGAAGATTGCTTCAAATGGATGTTATGCTTCTTTATTGCTGCTTCCAAGGCTTCCATCTTCTTAAAGCATTTGGATTCTAAGTGGCCATCTCAATTACAAAAGTTGCAATGTCTATCAGTCTTCTTCCCTTTGTTTTTATTTGTCTTATCATTTTGTTGAAATGATTTTTCATTTTGAGGCGGAAATTGCTTAGGACCCTTGTTTGGTTTAGGACCATTACTTTTAGGATACAACTTCTTAGGATTCTTTGAATTTGGTTGCTGTTGGGCGGCTAACGCTTTCTTAGAAGAGTTTTCAAGATGAAGAAGACCAAGGTGTAAGAGTTTTTCTTGTTCTCTTATTAAAGAATCACAAAAGGAATCAAAGGAAGGGGACTTGTAGGCTTGTCCTTGAGAAATGAAGGCTTCTCTTGTAGAATGGAAGGTGGAAACAAACACAGAATAGGTTGGTCCCAACTTAGTAAGAATGGAGTGGATAAGGCTACTATCTTCTTTCTTAACCTTAACAGCTTCTAAGAGAAGTCTAAGGGTCTTGAACTTGGACAAAAAATCTTCAATGCAAGAAAAATTATTGGGGTCTAATGTAAGCAATTCATTTTCAAGTTGATGGGCTTTAAGTTCATTTTTAATTCCAAAGACTTTAGTAATCTGTTTCATTGCTTCATCAGGAGTATCAAGTTCTACAATATGGAATCTAAGATCTGGAGAAATAGACATCCCTATCAACCCATGTGCTTGGTCTTGCCTATTTTCCCATTTAGCTACTTTGTCTTCATCTTTTGGTTTGGTCTCTTAGCCTGTGGCTATTCTGTAAAGACCTTTACTTCTAAGTAAATCCACAATGTAGGACCACCATTGGAAGTAGTTGGTGCTGTCAAGAATAACTTGGCATGGACTTTCCATTTAGAAAAAAAAAAAACTGAAGCTATAGATGCTGAAACTAAGTGTACCAATGGAAAGATCTCGAAAACTTAGGCTGTTTAAAAAAAAACGGTTCTGAAAACGGCTTCCGAATGAAGAAGTTATGGCTTTTTGAAGAAAATTTGACGAAGATGCTGACGAAGTGCGGGAATGTGCGGAAATGAAAAATCTGCCTCCACAAAAAGGAGACTTGAACTCAAGACCTCTACTCTCATAAATTAGCTTTGGACCAAGTGAGCGATACAAAAAGTTTGAGAGAGAGAGAGGGGGGGGGGGGTTGAAGCTTTGGGTTGCGTGCTTGCTTTGAGAAAGCTCTTTTTCCCTACAAAACAAAAAACACAAAACCCAACACGGACATACAAAAAAAATGAACCTTGCGGCTCGAAGTTAGCTTTAGCCGGCAACTAAATATTTTCCTCAATGTTTCTTATTTTCCGAGATCACACTAAGGCACAACGGAAAAGAGCATACGCATGAGAAAAATCCTTCCTTTCTGTTTCTAATTTGCCCAGATCACACAGAGTCGCAGGGCAAAGAGCATACGCAGAAATGAAAGGTTCAGATCTGGTAATAAAAAAGCTAAATAAACCGAAACCGAAATAAACAGAGAGAAAATAACTGTAAACTGCAAATAAACACTGTATACCTCCAGATCTTAAAAATGACGTAGCTAGGGCTACCGGAAACCTTTTTGCAAGAAACGAAAGAGGTTCCTCACTGGAACAGATGCTCCCAACACAATAGAGCAGTCCTCTCAGCCCGAAAGTAGTCAGAAATAGTAGATCTAGGAAACGGCAGTCGGATGCAGTTCTACTGGCTTCAGATTTGGATCACCAATGGACGCGGCCCTCAAATTGCTCTGATACCATGTAGGAATTTACAGGGTAAGTTCCTCAGACAGAACACCAAAGGACACCTCTCACACACAGATCACAGATCAATACACCAGTATTTTGACGTGGTTAAAACCCTCAAAGAGGGAAACAGTCCACGGCCTGAACCAACGCGGCCACTTCAGGCAATTTATTAATAAAAGAATGAAAATTTACATAAGCTTCTCTCATAAATGGTTAACCTACAAATGACCCTCCATACTCTTTAAATAGAGATCATGGACCAATCGGGTGTTAAGCCACGGATCAAGTGTCGGTAATACCGAGGAGAGAATGAACCGTCGGATCACTACATATCGCGACCGTCAGATTGTAAGTTACAAAATGTACATAGTAAAGAAACACACTTTACCTAACTCTATACTAGACCAAGTTATACTTAACTATTTCCTATGTGTCGGAATATCCTAACAATTTTGATGTTTTATATAGTTAAATTATTCTAGGACTCATATGGAAGGATTCATATTAATAGTTTTTTGAGGAAATCAACAACCTTCCAATACCTTTTTTTTCCAAGAAATGCAACTACTCTAAAAAAATTGATATATAAGATCTGCTTGTTTATAAGAAAACAAACTATATAAATTATGGTGTAGAATTGCAACTGCTCATGAAATTTTAACCTAAATCACAAGACACAATCCTACTCTACTGCTATGTGGAATTCAATTCACAATTTAGAACATTAATCATAGACATGAAATAAGAAACAACACACATGCACAATATTTTTTCCAGGGGAAATAAATCTGCTAAAAGCCCCTTATGCTTTCTTGCATTAATATGATGAAGAGAGATGTATTACAATCACTAGCTCAATATGACCTCAACTTGCAAGTGAATAACCTATCTCTCTACTCACTAGGAAGTTCTGAGCCAGACTTAGTCAAATTCTGCCTCTGCTTGAGCCCCTATTTCCTTGATCAATTATTGAGGAAATTAGACCCCTATTATTTAGGAATTGTCTCCAAAATGATTGCGCAATTCCAAAGGTTGATCATCTGATTGCATGCAACACTTGTACACTCAAGACTAGTCTACAACTAATGTTACACTGCATAGGAATCTCCACCATAGTTGGGGAACTCGAATTTTCATTTGGATGCACTTCCTATTTTGGGTTGATTAATCAGTTAATTGGATGATCACTAAGTTAGAATGGAGTCTCACCACACAAGTTACCTTCCACTAGTTCCTCTAATAGTCAGAACTAGTTTAATTGAAAAAAACTTGAAATAAGTGAGCTTGATTACTACAAATCAATAATCACACATGCTTAACTGAAATCCAACTCCTCTAACTTGAATTTATTGAGTAAATTGGGTGACACAAGCCATGTCACACAAGTTAACTACATCAAAGTTGTCTACTGATGTGGAAAATCGAATTTTCTCAATTTTGCCAAGGAAAAATCAAATTGAGACTTTCTTGCTACATTTTTCAACACTCCCTCTCAACAAGAAAGGGATTATCAACCACCCCTATCCTACACCCGTGGAACTCAAACTTCCCACTTGATAAAGATTTTGTCAAAATGTCAGTATCTTGTTCCTCTATTGGAATGTATTGTAGCAACATTATCCACCTCTACACACAGTCCCGTAAATGGTGATACCAGATATCTATATGTTTGGATCGATCATGAAATGCAATATTCTCTGATAGATTGATGCAACTTTTATTACCACAATAGACCATAGTTGAATCCATCATGTAACCAAACAATCTCACAGGTATCTTTCTCATCCAGATCACCTCACATGTTGCTTGACTTGCAACCATGTATTCTACTTTTTTTGATCTGAGTGCCACAACTCTTTGCTTCATGTTATACCAGGAAGCAACTGTGGACCAAATAATGAAAATTACTCCTGATGTACTCTTTCGGTCGGATGGAATCCCTGCCCAATCTACATATGTGAAGCCACACAACTTCACTCCCTCTATCCATCTATACCATAATCCAAATAGGGTAGTTCCTTTGAGGTACTGTAAAACATGCTTCGCTTCCTCCCAATATAATTTGGTTGGCCTAACCATAGCTTGGCTCAATGGGTTAACTGCATAACACATATCTGGTAATGTGTTCACAAGATATATTAGTGAACCCACTAACTGCCGATAAATGGTATCATCCACTTCTTCACCTGAAGTGGCATCCTCCTTCCTCTAGTTGGTTGCTAGAGGTGTCTCCATGGGTTTACAACTCTCCATACAGAATCTTTGTAGTATCTCATTTGCATACTTTCCTTGAGACACAAATAATTCCCCATCACCTTGCCATACTTCCAACCCGAGGAAGTAGTGTATGAGACACACGTCCTTCATTTCAAATTCCCTTGTAAGGTCCTCCTTGCAAGATCTTATCAACTACTCATCATTAGTTAAAATTAAATCATCAAAATATAAGACAATAATAAGCCATTTGCTTCTACCAATTTATGATATAAGTTCGCAATGGCTTCACTTTTAGTGAAGCCCAAACCGGTGAGATACATTTCGATCCTAGTATACCAAGCACGAGGTGCTTATTTGAGACCGTACATCACTTTCTTGAGTATGAACACATGGGACTCTTGATCAAATGTGTCAAAGCCTTATAGTTGCTCAATGTGCACCTCCTCCTCAATAACCCCATTGAGAAATGTTTTTTTTACATCCATTTGGTGTATCTTCCACCCCATCTACACAACCAGAGCAAGAATTGATCTAATGGATGACTACAAGAGTAAAGGTTTCCTCATAGTCAATTACCTCAACTTGAGAGAATCCTTTGGCCACAAATCTGACCTTATAACTATCTATGCTTCCATCTGCCGAATCCTTAACATTGAAGATCCATCTCAAATCCACAACTAATTTATCTTTTGGTCTTGGTACCACTTCCCAAACACTATTCTTTACAATGAAATCATATTCCTCCACCATTGCATCTACCCAAATAGGCTACTAAAATGCTTCCTTCAAAGAGGATGACTCAGTCTCCACAAATTTGGTCATTAGAGCCATGTAGCCAATGTACCTCACAGGTGACCTCCTTTTCCTGTGCAAATTTGAAGGAACTCCCACATTCTCCCTCGCATCCTGCACAAGTCTATCAACTTCCCTGGTCCTTTTTTTCCTTATATGGATGGTTTTTTTTTAGCGGATGTCTCCACTCTCCTCTCCTCAAATTGTGGCTACTCCACAACTTCCCGAGGCTTCTCCTTTGGAGCTAAAATATCCTCTTCTGGCGGGATATGAAGCTCCCTCTCAAGAGAGAACCACATCACTTTCTCCTCTTCAAAATTTACATCTCTTCACACAACTTTCATTCCGAGGGATGGTAAGTACAGACAGCGGTTGTGTGGAGTTTTTGTGTAACCCATAAATACTCCCAACTTTGTTGTCAATTCAAGCTTCTTCCTAGAATATTTGGAGACATGGCGATAAAAAAAGGCTCCAAAAACCCTTAAGTGATAGACATCCCACTTCCTCCTAGAGAAAGCCTTCTCTCGTATAATCATACCAAGAATCTGATGAGGACTCCAGTTCCACAAATAGACTTCTATGTTGTATGCCTCAAGCCACAAATGCAATGGTAGGCCTTGGTCATGCAACATAGCCCTCACAACTCCCACAATTTTATGGTTCTTTCTCTCAGCCACCCCATTATTTTGTGGATTGTGGGGTGCTATCAACTCTCTTCGAATACCTTCTTTCGAACATAAATTATTGAATTCATTTGACACATACTCACATCCATTGTCACTCTTGAGAGCCTTCACCTTCATATCAGTCTTTTTCCAAACTAGTGCCTTGAATTCTACGAACTTGGAGAATGTCTCATATTTCATCCACATGAAGAACATCCAACACTTCCTTGAGAAATCATCAATTAAAATGTCAAAATATTTGTGTCTAGCAATGGAGGCTATTAAGAAAGGTCCATAAACATCAGATTGGATCCTTTCCAAGACTGCATGTGCTTTGTTGTCCCGATCATGGAATGTGGATTTTGCATACTTCCCTAAGGTACATCCTTTGCATACATCCTGCTGCTAAAGTGCTCCTTTGGGGAGGCTAGTGGTTTTGCTGCATAATTTTTAGGGCACCATGATGAAAATGACCAGGTATTCTATGCCAAAGTTCACTGACATCACGAATCTAAACTTTCTCCTCCTTACTGCTTAATGCAACATAATATTCCACGCCTAGCTAATACAGGTTCTTCACATGAACACCGATCTTCTTCACCTGTATCGTGGCTATGTGTCTCAAGAATGCTTTCCCTTTGGTGAAGATCACATTATAACCACAGTCTTCCAAAACTGCAAAAAAAATGAGATTTTACTTTAGGCCTGGAACGAATATGACATCCTTGAGTCTCAGAGGGGAGCCTAACTCTCTCTGAAAGGTGAATGTCCAATCTCGATCGTGTTGTACCTTCCATCGTCTCACATCTCAATATGCATATGGAGATCTTTTTCCTCCAGGTCACTAAAAAAATCTCTACACCCTGTCATGTGGAACAAGGCACCAAAGTCCAAGTACCACACACTCCCCGTCACTATGCTAGCCATGCATGTGATAAGGGTGAAGTCAAGATCGAATTGCGAAGCTAAGGCTTCACCTATTTCTCCTCTCGATTTCTTCTTGCTTGAATTTTTGTGTGGACACTTCATGGCATAATGCCTGAATTCATAATAATTGAAGCATTTAATTTTGGACAAATCTTTCTTCTTATCCTCTTGTATGGATTCTGGTTTGGTTTGAGATTTCTTCCCTTTTCCCTTCCTTCCCTTTCCAACAAATGAATTTTTTTTTTCATCCTCGCCCTTGGATGAAGTCCCATCTATGGTATTCCGCCTTATTTCCTCCTATACCAAATCAGATCGTAAGCATTCCCAATTCGATAGTTTCTCCCTCCCGTTCACTGAATATTGGTAGCTATGCCAGCTCTTAGAAAGGTATAGAAAGGCTAGGCATACCAATTCATATTCTGCAACATTAACACTGACCCCACCAAGTTCATCATGAATTTGTGTGAACCTACTCAGATACTACGAATAGTGTCATTCTTCTACATATTGATATTTCAAAGTTTGTCTTTGAGGGCTAGTTTCCTATGGTCGCTACTATTTTGGAATAGATTTGTCATTTCCTACCACATTGCATAAGGAATTTCTTTCCCACGGATATTTGAGACAATGTGGTCTCACACTCCCTCCAAGATTATTCTCCTTGCCTTGGCTACATCTTTCTTCCATTGGGCTAGGTTCTGTGCATCAGATGCCTATGGTTTTGCAATATATGTCTTGACATATTCTAGAAATCCATTATCATCCAACATGGCCTCCATATGATCCTTCCATGCAATGAAATTAGAGTTTCCTTCCAAGGCATACTCTAGTCTCAACCCAATGAAGATCATCTTCCAAACTCTGAAGAGATCCAGCTACACTGAACTGCAAATTTGAACCTCTTGAGAAACAACTTCGAAATTCATGTTCTACTGTGAATCCTTCTCTGATACCATGTAGAAATTATGGTGTATAATTGCAATTGTTCATGAAATTTTAATCTAAATCACAAGACACAAGCCTACTTTACTGCTCTGCATTATTCAATTCACAATTTAGAACATCAATCATAGAATGCAATAAGAAAAAACACATATGCACAATATTTTTTCAGGGAAAAGTAATATGCTAAAAACCCCTTATGCCTACTTACATTAATATGATGAATAAAAATGTATTACAATTTCTAGCTCAATCTGAGCTCAATCTGTAAGTGAATAACCTATCTCTCTACTCACTAAGAAATTCTGACCTAAACTTAGTCAATTTCTGCCTCTGCTTGTGCCCCTATTTCCTTGCGCAATTCCTAAGGAAATTATGCCCCTATTGTTTAGGAATTTCCTCCAAAATGATTGTGCAATTCCCAAGGTTGATCATCTGATTGCATGCAACATTTGTACACTCAAGACTAGTCTACAACTAGTGTTACACTGCCTTGGAATCTCCACCACAGTTAGGGAACTTGAATTATCTGCATGAAGTAGCTATTTTGGGATGATTGATTAGTTAACTGGATGATCACTAAGTTAGA
This sequence comes from Pinus tabuliformis, assembly GCA_031772625.1. Classification (NCBI taxonomy): domain Eukaryota; kingdom Viridiplantae; phylum Streptophyta; class Pinopsida; order Pinales; family Pinaceae; genus Pinus; species Pinus tabuliformis. Next base: position 796,220,955 of record CM062813.1, on the reverse strand, counting down.
CTGTAGTCTTACTACACAACTGCCCTTCCACTAGTTCCTCCAACAATTAGAATGAGTTTAACTAGAAACAACTTGAAATAACTGACCTTGATTGCTAAAAATTAGTAGTCACACATGCTCAACTGAACTCCAACTCCTCTAAAGAAAATTTACTCAGTAAATTGGGTGACACAAGGCATGTAACATAAGTTAACTGCATCCAAGTTGTCTACTCATGTGGAAATTCAAATTTTCTCAATTTTACCAAGGCAAAATCAAATTGAGACTTTCTTCCTGCATTTTTCAACACAAACCTCCTTCATGCAACATTTTGATTACTTAGTTTATTAAAATGTACAAAACCTACTCCTTCAGATTTGAAATTACAACTTATAAAGAGACAATACGTATTCTTCATCATGTATATAATTAACCAAATATGATTTCCACACACACACAACTACTATGAATCTACACCTAAAAGAAACAATATTATATAAATGTATAATATTCTATTAAATCATCAATAAAATATATTAAATATGTAAACATCCATCATATATATAAAATAATAATAAAAAGATTCTCAAATAACCTAATGATGATGATGATGATGTAAAAGTAAATAGTGGATTATGATGCGATAATAAGAGAAGAAGCAAATAGTTCTTTCAAAATAAATATGTTTTATGTCATTGTGTCATATAAATTTATTATGAGGGTGAGGGGAAGATATTATGCAAAACATAGGGTGTGGGTGGAAGAAGATATTATGCAAAATGATTATGAAAGTGTGGTAGGGGAAGATAAGAAAAGAAGTGAATGGTTATTTGGAAATAAAGATGTTTTATATCTTTGTGTCATATAAATTTATTACGAGGGTTAGGGTGAGGAGAGGATATCACACAAAACATAGGGTGTGGGTGGAGGGGGATATTATGCATAACAATTGTAAAGGTGGGGGTGGAGGAAGATATTATGAAAAACATAAGGTGGGGTGGGGAGAGATATTATGTAAAACCTATGTTTTACACAATATCTCCCCCCACCTCACTCTATGCAATGTTTTGCATAATATCTCCTCCACCCTCACCCTCCACCTTATGTTTTGCATAATATTTCTCCCACCATCACCCCCACTTTATGTTTTGCATAATATCACCCCTACCTTTTGTAACATGAGGGTGGGAGAGATATTATGCAAAAGATATGGGAAAGAAGATATTATACCAAACATATGGTGAGGATGCATAATATAACATGAGGGTGCGAGACATATTATGCAAAAGATAAGGTCGAGATGCATAATATCTCACGAACCTTCATAACATGAGGATGAGGGAGATATTATTGTATATAAAATGAGGGTGGAAAAAATATTATGCAAAACATAAAGAGAGATATTATTATAGGAGTTGTCTTTAGTGCAACTTTATGGACTTTCCGGTGCTGGAATCTAATGGAAAAATTTGAGGTGAAATCTTGATTTGTATTAGTTAAACTAGTTTTTTGAGTGTATATATGGTTTCAACACCCTGAAAAATCCCTAGGGCACTTCGATTGTGCAGGGGTTATCCATCAAACTTATGATTTCAATAAATTCTTACTAGATTTTAAAAAAATTAGATTGAAGATACATAATATCCCTCCCACCCCATAATATGAAAATACAAGATCAAAATAAAAGTGATATTATAAAAAAAACATAAAATAAAAATGAAAAAAATAATTATAAAATAAAACTAAAAGAATAAAAATTATTATAAAAGAAATATTATATAAAATATATTTTTCATTTACTTTAAATATATACTCATTATAAAATATTTTATTTTAATAATGAGAAATTTTTAAATCTCATCTCTTTCTTTGATTTTTTAAATCTACCCTTATACGTCTCTCTAGAGGGATATGAGTGGTTAAGGCAATTCTTACTATAGTACATAGGCTAGATGGTTGATGTCAATGTAGGAAATCATAACTTTTTATTTGAATTAATTGTTGGTCAATTTTATTAAATTATTGTCCAATTTTATGATTAATGGTTAGGAAGAAGTTATAGAAGTTATTTAAGTGGGTGAGGCAATCATTTCATAACGAGATAATATATTTAATTAAATGGAATTTTTTGAGTTTGAGAATGCAAAATTTTTAGTCTAAGTTAGACGACGGTGAATAAAAAGTTTATAAAATATCTAAAAACTAATAATAAGCTTCGTTTTAGTGATATATTAAAATTTATTATTATTATTATTATTATTATATATATATATATATATATATATATATATATATATATATATTAAAAATAACATTAAAAATAAATTAGATTTATAATGGTTTAAGGTTAGAGTAAGAATTAATAATTTACTCATGAAAAATGTAAATATCATGAAAATATATATATGTCGTAAAGTGAGATTTGAATTTAAATATGAGAGAATAACGATTTTTCTTTCATTCTTTTAAATTATATTTAATTAATAGATTATTTTTAGTGTTCATAATTAAAAAATTATACTATTATCATTTTTTATTAAATGATTATTAGTTTCTCCAAAAGCAAGTACTATAGTAATTATTTAGGTACACATCTTTATTAATTTGTTTAAAATATTTTAATGTTTAAAAAAAAAATTTGAATTTGTTTTTCAAATTTTTTTTGCAATTTGATAGATATATTTTTTTATTGGTTTATATGTTTTTTTCATGTGACTTAATTACCTTTGCTGTAGGAAAATTTGTTTTTTATATCTATCAAACTTTAAAATAGTTTTAAAATTTAAATTTCTCGCTCGCCAAATTCATTGCATTCGCCTCACCCCATTAATGCACTCTCAACATTATTAATTAGAGTTCGTAATTGCCCCCAACATTACCTATAAAGATCTATAAAAGTTTCCATTTGAATTCCCATGTAACATGCCCTTGCTTCTCCTTTGCATTTAACATGCATTTAACATGCCACACTCATTGATTCATAAGGATCTCCAATGCCACCATAATGGAGTGGAGTATCTTCATACATTTTTAGTGCCATAAAAATTGGGCCCATCGATTATCGAGCACTAAATATCACTCTCGCACCAACTCAAATTATTTATGCCTATATCACATTTTAATTCATTCATTGTTCATATAGCTTCTTCATGCTAATCATAAATTTGGAAGCAATGGGAATTGGTTCATAAAGCCTCAATATGCCCAACTAAATGAGGTCTTATGAAGGAAACCTAGGTAAGTCCATGCAAATTTTGGGAGTCGTGTTTTAGTGGATATTGCTCAGCAAAGATAAGTGACTTAGGTAAACAACTTTTGGCTAATATTGACCTTAATCAATAAGCATGGTCAAAATACATACTTGCACCGCTAAAATGCCATTCCTTGCACATTGCTCCATAATATATCTATTCCCCCTAAAAGATACCCAAAATGTAAAGGAACATAGAATACACATTGTACTTTGAATTGGCTACATGTTACTCTCATTGTATCTAGTTATGACAATATAATTAGGCATAATTGGAAAAATGAGGAAAGATGATGAAAATAGTTTGAAGTGCACCTATCATTGTGGGCATGGTCGCTAAGCTCACTACAATCATTGTATTGCACTTGAACTATCAAAGAAAAATGATATTAGTAAGAACATCATCTTGGTTTGTGCTTGATTAACATAATGCAACTTTGTGCTCAATTAACAAAATCTAAGGAAATATAAAAAACTAGTACAATCTCTATTTTTGAAATTAACTTTGTCATTTTTTATTGAATATTATTTTACATATTACTGATTTTGTAACTATTTAAAATCCAAATTCATTTTTTTTTATTCACTAAATACTTTCTTGGTGAAATCATTACAGAAATAGAAGAAAAATAGAATGAAGGAATGGTTTATTATGTTCCGTTCAAATATCACAGTGAATCATATCTCTATTTATTGGAATATGTAATTTGGGGTAAGAATAAAGCAATTTGTTCATCACAAAAGAAATGTATGTAACATCATAGTAGCCAACAAGTGGTTATCACTCTGAATTGGAGAAATTCCAAGATGCTCCCCCCTCATCCCTTAACTTTTAACACAATTTTTTATATAGAGGTATGATATTTATGTTAAAAATACATCGATATGATCATTGATATGTATGTTTTTGATAAATTATATTGTAGCATGAAGTTTAAATAATAAAGAAAACTTTCAACAAAAATTGTTCCATTTGAGCTACTAAAATATTGCACAAATGTTGTAGAAAGCATTCCAAAAATTACATCATTCACAACCTTTTTGATACAGGAATTTCTTGAATATCAAGAGTGACATTAGAAAGATTTTTTGGATGGCTTACTACTGTAATAGGATCTTTGACAATTTTTCTATCTTTCCACCACAAGAATGTTCCTAGAGAGTGGAGAATATCTAATATTATACACCATAATGGGAATATTGCACCTTACAATGCACATCACTTGTAAGATGCCCCTTAGGCAACACATTGGTAAATTGTTTTTTTGGATCTATTGATACAATTTGTATGATGGGTATTGATTCATCCAATGATTTGGCTCGGGAATGTTTTTTGGTTGGCTCTAGTAATAGGGAAATAAGAGACTCACTAAGTCTCCTATGCAATGATGGATTTTGAAACTACACTATCTTTAACTTTTTCTTATTTAGATTTTCTATAGAGACTTGGAAGGGCCCAAATGTGGATCACTAAACAATGAGGTTATATACTATTTAAAGAAATGTAAACACTAAATATAGAAGGAACTATATTATGTTGTAAGGAAAAATACCTGGGGTGCGGGTGAATCAATATTTTTATTTCAATTAATCTTCCATTTCAAATTTAGAAATGTGTACGCTATTGTTATTCAGACAACTCACGTGTGTACACGACTTCAGTGAATCAAAACCGCACATGTGTAGATAATTAAAATTTTAAAATTTCCATCAGATGTTTAACTTTAACCAGTGCATCATTATTTTATTATCCATTCATTATTAATTAACCATGAGTAGTAGGAGAAAATAAACCATCAGAGGTAATCAACACATCAACAGATAAGGACACCAAGTTTTTAGGTGGAAACCCAATGGGGGAGAAAACCATCGTTGTTGTAGTCTTTGTCTTCTTATTTTATTATATTTTTTTTACAATTTTGTACTAGCCTAGAATCATACCAGCATGTAGGCTCCTACCTACAAGAGAATACTACCTCTACTCATTCTCTATCACCCACTAGAAGGGAGCTACAACCCCCTAATCAAGTTTATCGATTCCTGCCGAAAGGAATCTCTAAATCCATTACTGAAGGCTCCAACCCTCAGCACCTCATAGACAAAGTTTCATAATATTTCATACTAGATTCACCTGTCTCAATCAACCATTAAAACATGCATGCCACCACCCACACTAACCATATACCAAGATAGCAAATACTGAACCAAAACCAATGTGCCAACCACTAATCACTGAAGCAGATCAATCACCAAATAAAACCAATATACCAAGCCAACCAAATCAATCCACGTCTAAATAAACTCAAATTAAATAACTAATCATAAATCAACACTGTCATATACCAACCACCTTGATCAATACATCCTTGAAAAACAGTAGAAAACAATACATAACTGACCATATGTCATTACCAAGCAGTACTTCAAACCCTAGAACATGTACATGACTATCATTGAGATCCACGTATATACGCGAATTTAATGCAAAATACCCTCATAGGGATCTTAGACAACTGAATATCAATATAGAATCACTACAACCAAATCATGCCAATATAACCAATCAACCAAAACACTAAACAAGGTATTGTATCATAAATATTGTCATAAACAAATAGTACTAGTCTATCATAATCAATTCAATACTCATCCATGCTCATTATCAAGACCATATGCCAATAATCAACCAACCATATATCAATCAAATCAGGAGCCAAATTATGATCAACAATTATTACAAACAAAAGGACATCCTTGATGAACAACAATAGACAACAGGGAATTCATCCATGGTCATGGTTATAGCATACCCTAATCACTTCAGAAGATATATGTGACTGTCCTTAAGGTTACCCACATATGTACGTGATTATTTTTCATGAAAATCACATGCAGATCACAAATCCATATTCAATTTCCATGCTCTCTGTTTAACACAACTTATGTATAAAGTGAATTCTGCAACAAGTGAATCAAGATGCTAAAATCATTCAAAAATATATTTGCAACAGACTTATCAATATGCCAAATCCAAAGTCAACAAATCTCATCTTCCATCAGTATAGTCATAAATCAACTGAGAAACAACTATTAATCAAACATTCTCATGTATCACAGAGACTAAAAACTCCAGAACCCATAATACAGATAATGTAATCAACCCTCGTTAACTCAGATACTATACATGACTATTATGAAACAGATCCACGTATGTACGCGACATTCAAGTGTACAACCCACATATAGATCTCAAACTACTGAATAAAGTTATCTCTACAAACACAACCCATATCAAACAGAAATATTTGTGCACATACTATTAGAAACCATAGATCTTAGCAAACATATTCAAATCAAAGATCCACATATATCCTGCACTGTTAGATACTTAAACATAGGTAAATCAATCAATCAAGCCTACTTTCAAATCTTTTAGATCTGAACCTTCTCCTTGCTCCCTGGTGAACACCTATTCCAGATCATATCTCACATGAATGATTATTCAAAATGCACACATAGCTCCTTGATCTCCTTCTCCTTATATATCTGTTTTCCTTACAAATACCACAGGAAAATCCTTTCGTAACATTGTCAGTATTTATTGATGGGATCAAATAAATGTTGATGACATAATATTGTGGGCGATTACCATGGTAATATCTCTTGGTTTTCTATTTTCCATGGTTAGGATCATGCACACGTCTTTAGTTCATTAAACCTGTGTACGTATGCGACTATTCTTCATAGGGGTCGCGTATACTTTTTAGAATTCATATTTTCATCTTTTCTCAAGTTAACCCTATAACAAGGTTGACAATACACTTCCTCATTTATCCAATACTTGTACCAATATTCCATTCACCTGAATTAGTTCCATAATCATCATACTATAACCAAATTGACATCAACGACATATTTGACATGCAAGTTTCCATCAAGGATAACATATTATCCATAATGCCAACAATCTCCCCCTTTGGACTTGATGGAAACCTCTCGCAAACACCAAGTATTCTCACCCCATTTGACATCAAGGGAAAAGGGAAGAACCAAGTTAACTGAATTTCTCCCCCTGTAGAGCTCATCACTTAATTTTGATATTCTATTGTGAACCATGAAATTTGCATACTGACCATGCTCCCCTTGAGCATATGTCGGTCCTTCTAGAGATATGAAATATAAGTGCAAGGCTCAAAGATATAGCTATCCATAAACATATATGACCTCTCCTATAACGAATGAATCTATGATCCCATGATTACATCAATCACCCAAATTAATGGGGTTACATATATGACATGACTTGATCCGAATGGTTGAATTTTACAATAATTACAACACGAGTCTTTTCATGACTAATACACCAGAAAAATAGAACAATAATGATGCATGGCTTTTACAAGTGCTCACAAGTGCTTTCTTCTATGTAAGCTGAATGTAATGATATCAATCAAATACATAACACCCATGAGCAAAAAGTATCTCAACAATCACTATAGGCATCTGCAACAACAACATAAATTACATAATGAAAAGAAGACAAATATGTATATCCAGATAATAATGATGTGAACTCATCAATGTAATAAGGAGTGTCCATAATGCCAACAATGAGCCATTAGAAGTATAGAAGATGCTCCCCTTGAATCTATGCCAACCTTTTTATCATCACAACATATACTATATCCTCTTCACTAGTGAAGATGTTATCATGAAATGCATCAACGAACAAAAACAAAAACAATGATAATATGAGATTATGGATTATCTCAACTAAAAACTAGATAAGTATTATAAACCATTATCAGAACCAAAATGTCAGAAAGGTAATGATGGAAGCATGAGAATCTCCCCCTAAGTTTGTTCCACTTCTTCTTCACCATAGAAAATTGTACATGACTCTACGAGATAGGTACCACGTGCATACACAACTTTACTTCAAGAAAAATGCGTATACAATATAAAATGTTATCTGCAACCACAACTCCCCCTGAGTTCATACTTCCCTATTATGTTATAGTAATTAGCAAAGTGAAGAGGTAGGAATCATTCCTAACCTTTGTCATAGATACTCAAAATAATCACATGGAAGAGGTTTCGTGAATAGATTTGTAGCTCGTTCCTTTGAAGGAACATATTTCATCCTTATTTTCTGTTCAAATACTTTCTCTGTAACAAAAAAAGTTCGTTCTTCAAGTTAAATACTTGAGAAGATTTGGAATATAAATATTTCCAGATACAAGAATATATATTAAAATGTATGAATAATAATGATGTTCAATGTTACAAATGATGCCCGCTTATATACCTAAGAAGATGCCTCTTCATGGAAGGTCACTTCCCATTAGACATGCCTCTTTAGTACTAATTACTAATTAATTATCATTATTTATGATTATTATCATTTACATTATTTTATATATATTTTATTCATAACATGCTCTCGAAGAAAGTGATACTTTATTGGAATGTGTTTAGTTTTTGAATGCAAGACATGGTTTTTAGAGATACTTATGGCACTTGTGTTGTCATAAAGAATAGGCACAAGTTGAGGAAAAGTGATTTGTATATCTTGTAGAGTTTGCATCATCCAAAGAAGTTGTGTACAATAAGCAACAACTATAACATATTTTGCTTCAACAGTTGATAAAGCTATAAAACTATGTTTCTTACTGAACCAAGAAACTAAACATGGACCCAAGAAAAATGCTCCTCCACTAGTACTTTTATGATCATCAACATTACCTACCCAATATGCATCAATACAAGTGTGAAGTATAAAATCTGTGTTCTTAGGATACCATAGTCCAAGATCTTGTGTGCCTTGCAAATACTTGAATATTCTTTTGACAACTTTGAGATGTGTCTCTTTAGGATTTGCTTGGAATCGTCCAACTATGCCAACTACATGCATGATGTCTAGTCTAGTACCTGTAAGATAAAGTAAGTTGCCAATCATAGACCTGTATTTAGGTTGATTAACTGAAGGAGAGTCATCATCTTGGTTGAGATTGCATCCTATTACCATGGGTGTGCATACAGGTTTACAGTCTTCCAATCCATATTTCTTCATGATCTGCTTGAGATACTTAGTTTGAGAAAGGAAGATACCATCCTTAGTTTGATGTACCCAAAGGCAAAGAAAAAATGTTAGCTCACTGAGCAAAGACATTCCAAATTCTTGTTGCATGGATGAAGAAAATCCTTGTCTCATAGATTCAACATGTTTCTCGAATATGATATCATCAACATAAACCAATACTACCAATAGTTTGTCTTTATAAATTTTAATATATAGATTACTATCTATAGACCCTCACTATTGAACCCGTACTGTTGAAGATACCGGTCAAGATGATAATACCATACTCGAGGATCATGTTTTAATCCATATAATGCCTTCTTAAGTTTGCAAACAAAATTATTATCATTTCCAATTATGAATCCTATATGTTGTTCAATATAAACTTCTTCTTCTAGGTTCCCATTTAGGAATGCAGATTTAAAATCCATTTGATATACATTGAAGTTACGAAAGTTGGCAAATGCAAGGAATGTTCTTATGGCTTCAAGTCTAGCTACACGTGCAAATGTCTCTTCAAATTCTATTCCTTTCTGTTGAGCATAACCTTTGCATACAAGTCTTGCTTTGTTCCAAATTACTTCTCCATTTTCATTCAATTTGTTTTTAAATGCCCATTTTGTCCCAATTACATTTTTATTATGAGGCCTTGGTACAAACTCCCATGTACGATTCTTTTCTATTTGATTAATTTCTTCATTCATTGCCTTAATCGAACATTCATCTTTGCTTTCTTGATTCACATTTTAAGGTTTAATAGTGGACAATAAGGCTAACTAACTAGGTGATCCAATAAATGTTCTTCTAGTTTGTATTCCAGCTTCTTTATCTTCTAAAATTTGGGATTCAAGATGATTTTTTTGAACATACCTTGATGGAGTCTTTTCTGACACACTTACATTTTCATTTTCTTCTTATGATGCTTCTCCTTATTCTTCTCCTAGAGTTGTTCATCATCTAATTGTACTTCTCTTTTGATACCTATAGATACTTCATCAATCACAACATCTACACTTCTAACAATATTTTGAATCCTTTTATTATAAAATTTATATCCTTTACTTCTGGAAGAGTATCCAAGAAGGATTCCTTCATTAGCTCTAGGTTCAAATTTTCCAAGATTATCATCATTTTTCTTTATAGAATAGTTGCTTCCAAATATTTCGAAGTATTTAACAATTTCATGTTTTCCATACCAGAGTTATGCAGGGTTTTGTCACTGTTGATTCGAACATGGGACGTGTTGGGTATATCAACAACTATTTGTAATGCTTCCCCCCAAAAGGTGTGAGATACTCCAAAATCATCAAGCATAGCACATGACACTTGATTTACAATCCTATTCATTCTTTCTGCTACTCCATTTTTTTGAGGAGTTTTAGCTATGGAGAATTTCCTTTTGATATCATGTTTCTCAAAAAAATTGAAAAATTCATCTGATATAAAATCTCCTCCTCTCTTAGATCTAAGACATTTGATTTTCAATTCCAATTTATTTTCCACCATAGCCTTGAATATTTTAAACTTTTAAAATGCCTCATCTTTAAACTTTAGTAAACTGACCCAACACATTCTTGTAAAATCATCAATTAATAACATGAAATATTTTTCACCACAAGGAGACTTCTTTCTCATAGGTCCACATAAATATGTATGAAAAAGTTCAAGAGGCTTACCTGAAGTGCATTCTTTAGTTTTGAACTAAACTCTTGATTGCTTACCAAATTGGCATGACTTGCATATGCTATTTTTAGGTGGAGTGATTTCTGGCAAGTCACAAATGCTCCCTTCTTGCTTGATTTGCTAAAAAATAGTGTTCTTTGCCACCTTCTAAGATGTAGACATTTCCTGAAGTTTTGGTTCCCTTGATTATAGTCTTACTTGTACCCAATTCTTTCACCAAGCAACTTTTTGACCTAAAAATAACTTCATGCCCCTGATCACACAATTAGCTAACACTCAACAAATTATGCTTAAGTCCATCAACAAATAATACATTCTCAACTTTGACCCTTTCTTTCAACACCACAAATCCTTTTCCTTTAATCTAGCAAGTGAATTATTACCAAAAGTGACATTCTTTTCCCTAAATTTTAATTTCATTAAAAGAAAAGGATCTGTGGTGTTGAAAATAATTTTGTTTATTTAATTTCATTCTTTGAACACCACATATCCTTTTCCTTTAGTAATAATAGGTGAATTATTACCAAAAGTGACATACTTTTCCTTTAATAATAGCAGGTGAATTATTAACAATTGTGACATTCTTTTCCTTTTTAATTTCATTAAAAGAAACAAACTTATTTTTGTCACCTGGCATATGTTTTGAGCAACTGATATCAATGTACCATAGATTCTATTGATCTTGTGCATACAAGGCCAAACCACATATTTTGAAGGGAGCAATCTTCCTTTTCCATAGTTTGGAAAATTCTTACTTCTACTCATGCTGGTAAGATGGAATCATCCTACTTTTGCATCCAGTTTATTCATTACCAAATTTATTGCAAATAGAATATTCAACTTTGTGCTGAAGAGGGGAGAAAGCATTATAGGAATACTTCTTTAACTTGTTCACATTATGTTGATTTTTTGTTGCCAAAGACTCATCAGATCCCATGGAAAGATCAAGGGTTTATAGAATTCCTTGTTCTTGAGGGAAAGCTTATATTGGTCAAACTGGTCATCCTTTTAAAGCCCACCTTAAGGAGTACATAACAGACACCAACCATAACCAGGTGTCTAAACCTGCCTTAACTAAACACTCTTGTAAGTCCAAGCACTTAATTTGCTTTGATCAATCTAAAAGCATAGCCTCTGTGCCATTCTACAACTCTCGCATTATTCGAGAAGCCCTCGAAATCGAGAAAAACCCTAATAACTTTAATAGGGAGGATGGTTATAGGCTTAGTCAATCTTGGAAGCCAGTTATCCACCATATCATCCATTGACCCTTATTCCCCTGTTTGTCGTATCCTCCTAGTAGTGCCTCTTTTCTCTCTTCTTTTCTCATAGATTATTTTTTAAAATTCCCCCCTTTTGATTATCATTTAGAAGTCCTAGCTTTACCTTTTTAACAATATTTTAAACTCCTTCTCCATCTTAGTTTTATTACTCTGTGTTAACCTTTTATATAATAATCTTCTTAAAATATTTCCTTCCTTTATTTAATTTCCTACTTTCACTTATATCTTATTATGCCTGTTGACTTATAAAATTCCCCCCTCTTCTTATTAATCCCCATTTATCTTATATTTGGGTCCAAGCCCCTTCATTTGTCTCTTTTAAAATTTCAAACTTTATGAGGAATTATATAATCCATGGTTAATTTATTAAGTTAATATCATTATATATCCCTATTAATTTCTTAAAATAAGTTGATTTCTAATCTAATTCCTTTTCAATAATTTAATACCCTTTTTATATTATATTATATAAAATAATTTTAATTTGTTATTATTAAATCTCTAATAACAATTTCCTCTCCTAAGATTTATCTCCTTTCACATTGAATTCATATTTCCTTAAATTTTTCTTAAACTTTTTTGAATTCTTGCATCCCATTCTTGTCAATTCTGGTGGTTAAATATAATTTTAAAAGTATAGCTGGTCAAATATATTATTATTTTTCAATTGACCATTATACAAATTACAATTGACCATTATATCAAATGACCTATAATCCAATAAGTGTTCCTATAAAAGGCTCGCCAACACTCATTCACTTTCAAGACCCTCTTTGGTCCCTGATGATGGATGGAGTCACCATCTGAAATGTTGGACGGATTGACCATATTACACAGTGAAATTCTGGAAACATATAACAATATGATTAACTGTGGAAGTCTCCAATCACTCATAAATATAAATAATTATTTCTCATACAAAATAAATTAGAAAACATAAATTAGAGAGCACATAAGCATAATTTCTAATGAGATTGATATCATTTATGGCACTGAAATTTTGGACTTAGGAATTCATAATCATATAGGTTATATGATTTTATAGGTTAAGAGGTCATAAGTTATAACACATGATTTACCCTACATGGAATAAACAAGAACAATATTATATTGAAAGATTTTTTCCTTCTTGTTCTTAATAGAACATATGTTGCACATTGTGAATTTGACATATGTTGCACAATATTGTGCTCAATAGAACTTGACTTACCTTACACATGGGGGATAAGTGAGGACAAGATCAGACTGGAAGGTTTTCTCTTTTGGCGTTTCTAGTTAGGTATGCCCTATAGAATAATAGTTACACACTATGAATTGGACATATATTGCACAAACATCACATACATGATAAAGTTACCTATCTCATTTGACAAACAATGCACCTCACATCATAGCAATTAAAGTCGTATATGCTAAGATATATACTATATGATTTGAAACACATTGAGGTTAAATGGAATATATTCCAACATATTAGATGGTATATTTAATTAGTGGATCAAATAATCGCTTACATATGAGGTGTTATTTATATATGTTTATGTTTTTCCAATTGGGAGAAGAAAAATCTAAGTTTGATCTTGCAACATAAAGAATAAATAATTACAAATAATTGCTTGTGATACAAAATAAATTGTAAAACATAAAACTACCAAGCACGCATGCATAATTTCCAATGAGATTGATATGATTTGAGGCAATAAAGTTTTGTATTTAGAAAATTAGAATCACTATAAGTAACGAAATGCTATATGTTAAGAGGTATTAAGCTATATCACCTTTATTTATTTATTTTTTCTGCGTAAATACTAATTCTATTAAAGAAGAGAAAAATATGTACATGGAGGTCGAGACCTCAGAGGGGGCAGAGGCCAGCCCTCAGCCAGAGATTCTGAGACATACATATCCTACTATCTGCCATTTCCGGATTACAGACTTCAAAAACTTGATTTGTTAGACAGTGACCCACTAAAAAATAATTCTGTTCTGAGTCTAACACATCATAGCTATCGCCTGCAGAGGCTTTACTAAGAAGCATGTTGTCATGCCCGTCATGGACAAAAAGAGGCAAAACAGAACTCATCAAACCCAGAGTTGTTGCTGCAAATTAAGAACAGGTTGGCTAGCGCCAAAAACTTAAACAAGAACTGAGACCAGACCCATAACCAGAGACCCAGAAACATAGACACATAGCATAAAATCAAACAGAGCGAAGGCGAGAATGCCACCCGTCGGTGATGAACCAGCATCAATCTGCATGTTGCGGAGAGTCGGGCATATCCTTGTCCACCTGGCTAGACGAGGCAACCCAGGTGACGAAACCATTATCTTCAATTCCTTCGATACCACCTTCTGGAGGAGTTACCAGGTTGAGGATGCTGCCTGCATGATGAGTCGGTCCACAAGCAAGGATCTCGTGTTGAGTTGAATCAGCCAGATGCGGAGGCACTTCAGGAACAGGGGTATCGTCTTGCATATTATCTGCATTAAACACAACCCCAACCATCTCCCCCTGAAGGACGCTGTCTTCTTGAGATTGAGAGGTGGTGGTGTGGGCTGAGCTGTTGGGATTGTCCTCTTCCTCAGCAAGAATAACCGTGATACTGGCAGACAAAACTGGCCTGTTGAGCCTGCTATGGAAGGTGAACCGGGTAGTTTGAAAGGAATTGTGCGGGAGAGGCCCAGCATGGCTAGAGGGCGGTGAGGACGGGGAGGCCGAAGCAATGGGGATTACATTCTGAGGAGCAGACCGAGAGGCTCTGCCTCTGTTACCGGTATTACCTCCTCAGCGAGAGACTCCTCGATGGCGAGGCATTCTCGAAATGACAGAACAGCTGAGAAAGGGAAGATGGCAGAGCTGACGGGAGAGGGATTGAGCACAGAGGAACCCGGCGATACAGAAAAACCAGGCGTGCTTCCAGACAATCTGAGCGAGGCAGGGGTGCGGGAAGAACAACGGGAGGAGGTGAAAAGAACCAGGAGCGATGGCGTGAACCAAATACCGAGCCATACATAAAACCTTGAGCATGAACTCTCGAACCAGGCGCACATTAATGCCAATCTGTGTGACCAACATTCCGTCCAGCAGCCAAATAAATGCGCATGCCATGGAGATCTACAGCCTTCGTCCGCCAGCCAGGTGCAGGGCCAGCTGCCTGCCTTGAGCGAGCCCTCATAAATGCAGCACATTAACACCCGCATCCGGGTAGCTATAGCACCTTTATTACCTTGCATGTAGGGGATAAATAGGGACAAGATCATACTACAAGGTTTTCCCTATAGAACATATGTTGCGCATTGTAAATTGGACCTATGTTGCACAAACATCATGCTAATAATAATTTGACTTACCTTACACGTGGGGGATAAGTGGGGACAAGATCAAACATGAAGGTTTTTCCTTCTAACATTTCTAGTTAGGTATGCCTGATAGAATAAATGTTGCACATTATGAGTTGGACATATGTTGCACAAAAATCACATAGGTGAGAGAGTTATCTGTCTCATTTGACAAACAATATCCACCCCACAACATAGCAATTAAAGTGGTATATGCTAGGATATTGTTACACAAAAATATTGTCACCATGATTATTTGCAGTCAGTATGGGTCTATCATCACTTGTACTGTCCTCCTAAGCAAGTCTCAGACCTCAGCTCTTCAAGTCAAGCTTTGAAAATGAGAGAAAGACATTGAAAATCAACAAAGCTCTGGTTCCGCACTTTCTCTCACTGTTGCCTATGGTCCCGCACCTCCTGTTTACAAAAACTGCGGACCTGCCCGCTCTGTCCCTAAAGGAGTGGGTGCGGACCCCTGTGAAAGTCAAAAAGGCGCAAGTTTATTCTAAAAAACTCACTTTGGGTTAATTCTAGATGATTCTAGAAGGAATTTTGACATGGATTGGCCACTCTTAGGTGGTTCATGCATCCCAAAAGAGAAGGAGCTAATCCCTTGATGAGAGGAGCTATCCCTTTGAAGGAGGGCTTTATCCCTTTGAAGGAGGACCTAGTAACTTCCCTCCATTGCACTATAAATTAAGGCATTGGGCTGGTTGCTAGGGAGGTTAGAAGCTGAACATTTTTGAGGGTAAATGCTGGTGAAATTAAGACTTCCTAGTTGAGCTTAAGAGGAGAGATCACATACCTTTTTGGCTTCATTGGGAAGAGAGTGAAACTTGTCAAAGTAGAGGAGACTTCTTGCTGGACCCTGGGAGGAGCTTGTACAACGTCAAGGCACAGGTTGTAAAGTTCTTATTCTTTTGAATTAATACAATCAAACTCATTTTTCTCAACAAATGGTCTCATGTTATTTGTTTCATGAATTCCTTGACTTTCATGTTAAATATGTTTTATGATATTGGCTTTTCAGGTGCTATTTAATTTGTTTGCTTCTTTGTGTTTGCAGATTCGTGACAAGGGAGCTCATTTGGATCGAAGGAGCGAGGGCATCCAAAAACTTGCGTTGGACCTAAGGTAGGCCTAAAACACTTGTTTGCCTTTGTTTACAAAAGCATATTTAGAGAAAGATAGTTTTTGATTGGCTTGCTTGTCACTAGGTCTCTTTAGATTCTAGGAAGGTCTATTTTGTCCGCAAGATCGACTCATTCCGTGTGACAGATATATACTATCTGATTTGAAATATATTGAAATTAGATGGTATATATTCTAACCTACACAATATTAATTTCTCTACTACAAGCTACAACTTATTTATTATTTGATTTTAATTTTATCTAGTTAACTAAATTAAATTAAAATATTTTTATGATAATTGAAATTAAAACAAAAAGAATATGTTTTTCGAACCATATTGGAAATAAAATGATTTGTTTTTCTAAATCTAATTCTAATTTTTAAATATTTACTTTAAATTATAACTACGCCAAAACTACCACTATAACAAAATTTGTTTTACACACCAATTAGAATCACTATAAGTAACGAGATGTTGTATGTTAATAGGTCTTAAGCTATAACACCTTTCTTACCTTGCATGTAAGGGATAAATAGGGACAAGATCATACTAAAAGATTTTCCCTTCTAGTGCTTCTAATTACGTATTCCCTATAGAAAATATGTTGCACATTGTGAATTGGATCTATGTTGCACAAACATCACACTGATAACAATTTGACTTACTTTACATGTGGGGGATAAGTGGGGACAAGATCAAACAAGAAGGTTTTTCCTTATAATGTTTCTAGTTAGGTATGTCCGATAGAATAAATGTTGCACATTATGAATTGGACATATGTTGCACAAACATCACATAGGTGAGAAAGTTATCTGTCTCATTTGACAAACAATATCCACCCCACAACATAGCAATTAAAGTGTTATATGATAGGATATATACTATCTGATTTGAAACATATTGAAATTAGATGGTATATATTCTAACCTACACAATATTAATTGCTCTACTACAAGCTACAAATTATTTATTATTTGATTTCAATTTTATCTGATTAACTAAATTAAATTAAAATATTTTTATGATAATTGAAATTAAAACAAAAGGAAGATGTTTTTAGAACCATATTGGAAATAAAATAATTTAATTTTCTAAATCTAATTCTAATTTTTAAATATTTATTTTAAAATTATAACTACACCAAGACTACCACCATAACAAAATTTATTTTACACACCAATTAGAATCACTATAAGTAATGAGATGTTGTATGTTAATAGGTCTTAAGCTATAACACCTTTATTACTTTGCATGTAGGGGATATATAGGGGCAAAATCATACTGCAAAATTTTCCCTTCTAGTGTTTCTAATTATGTATTCCCTATAGAACATATGCTGCGCATTGTGAATTGGACCTATGTTGCACAAACATCACGCTGATAATAATTTGATTTACCTTACATGTGGGGGATAAGTTGGGACAAGATCAAATTAGAAGGTTTTTCCTTCTAATGTTTCTAGTTAGGTATGCCCGCTAGAAAAAATGTTGCACATTATGAATTGGACATATGTTGCACAAACATCACATAGGTGAGAAAATTATCTGTCTCTTTTGACAAACAATATCCACCCCACAAGATATCAGTTGCAACTGTATATGCTAGGATATATACTATCTGATTTGAAATATATTGAAATTAGATGGTATATATTCTAACCTACACAATATTAATTGTTCTACTACAAGCTACAAATTGTTTATTATTTGATTTCAATTTTATCTAATTTAGATCCATTTTAAGTACAAATCTAACATGAGCTAAGAGGGATCAAATTTCTTCGCGTGCAAACTTCTTTAGAGTGCAAAATACAATGTGTTATTGTTTAATGTTTAAATTGTATTTTGGAATGCTAAATAAACATTTTAACCATAAAACTTAATTTTTTTCCTGAAATATACATATATTTTTTAAATGATATATAATATATACGTAATTTAAATTAAAATATTTTACATGACATATATATCAAGACATCTTATCACACAAATTAAAATGGTTTTTTATTATTAATATATTTTTAAGTATATGTCAATATTAATTCTTATTAAAATATTTTATTGATAACCCACATTAAATATTTTTTATATACAACATTAAAATGTTTTATTTTAACAATTTTTTTCTTTCTATATATAGATATATATGAAGTTGATATCGACATAAATTAGTTAACAAATAGTTTATTTAAATCTCTTGTTGAAATATTTTTGAAAATTATAAGATATAAACATCTTACTCATACTTTTTTAACTTCTATTCATTTTTTGTATTATAGTCGACATTATTTTTCTATTTAGAACATAATTTTTATTTTTTATTTTTATTTCAAAAGGGACCAATGGACGAACACACTTACACATCCCCTCATATTGACCTATACAATGAATCTCCCGGCTTAAAAAACTACAAATTGTTTATTATTTGATTTTAATTTTATCTAATTAACTAAATTAAATTAAAATGTTTTTATGATAATTGAAATTAAAAAAAAAAAATGTTTTTCAAACCATATTGTAAATAAAATGATTTTTTTTTCTAAATATAATTTTAATTTTTAAATATTTACTTTAAATTATAACTACACCAAAACTACCACTATAACAAAAGTTATTTTACACACCAAATAATAGAAATGTAATATATATTAATATTAAAAGATATATTTTTTATTAATATAATTAATTTATATTAATATCAATTTTATATATTAATGATTTTTTCTTATGTTTTTTTTTTTTTCTAGGTTAAGACTAAACTAAGTACCCACGGGGAATTGAACCAGTGACCTATCGCAAGGAGTGCCTTAACAGCGCACCCATTCACCGTCAATCCAAAGCCCTGTGGGCATGTTTTGTAAAGTGATAAAATAGAATTTCATTTTTTATATTGCTATTAAAATGTTGAACTATGTGTTAGCACCTAGATTGAACCTCAGGTTGAAGGAAGGCAATGCAAGTGTAGCCACAAACCACGCTTAGCCAAGTAGCTAGCCCTACTAGGCTAGGAGAGGGCTCTCTCCATAAGGATCTCAGCCAAGATGACTAGATCAAGAAAATGATATTAGGCTAGGTATAGTAGCACAAGGTTTGATTTGATTTGGAAGGGTTTTGCTAGATCAGGAGGAGCCAAATAGTTAGGGTAATGAAATTAGGTCAAAATTGCAGGGTGTTCGATGGGGCAAGGTAGGTACAAGGCTCAGCACTCTAGGGTTTGATGGGTGAGGTGATTTAAGATAGGTGAGGAGCTATAAAGAGCATGTAACCAACATGGATTCTTCCTAAAGTAAAGAAAACACAGACTGTGAAATGTCTACCCAAAACAGAGCATAGAAGCTATGGATTCCTCCTTTCAGACTTGTATACATTTGCATAAAGAGCATGAAATGATTAAATGGAATCAAAAATACATTTTAACACATGAAAACATAAGAAAAACTGAACTGAGCATCATACCACATGGATCCCAACGAAATAACTGCAATTTTTCGTTAATCTCCTGCTAAAAACTAATACAAAATGATGTCTACTCAAAGCATAAGCATCCAACTGAGTCCAACCCTTTATAATGAGAAATAAGAAGAAGATATAGACATTGATTCAACCTCCTCCCATCCTCAGGGGTTGAATCCCTAGGATGAGGAACTAATCCATCAAAAACTGAACAAGAAACTGGAATCTAGGCAACCTAACAACTTGCCTCTAAAAGGGAGGAAACTTGATTCATTTGTCCTCAAGATAACTTTTGATCTAATGAATATACCTTATAATAACTATTATCCATCCTATTTACATGTCTAGTTACCATTTACATCAGTAAAAACATCATTCATGAGAGAAAACTCAAAATTACAGTGATGGCACAGTGAAGTGAAAATTCAAGATAAAATTGCCTTATGTGTAGCGCCTAAGCTCTATGCGCAGTGCTTTTTGTAGGACCATTTTGGAGGCCTTCCCGGTGTCCAAATTGGGCCCAAAATAGCTTGTTGGAAATATATTCAAGTCTACTTTCCAGAACATCTTACATTTTGGCATTTGGAGTTGATTTGACCCCTCAAAAATGGATTCTCCCAAGATTTCTTCTGTGGCTCAAAAATAAGGCAAAAAGGTCATTTTTTGAGTGTTTTTTGACTTTTGGTTGACCAATTCTGCTCCAAAAGCTTAGAAAATGCACAGGGTGCATGTACTCATCATTGTGAATCCAAAAATTCTGACCATTTCCTCATTGGATGCCCCTAGGAAAAGTGCAACGCCAGTGGTGCTACGCATAGAGCCAAAATTTCTGTGTCAAAAATTATTAAATTCTCCAAAAGGCAAAAATTCTTCAAAACTTACTCAAAATTTGTGGAGAACACCACCATCAAGTGTCTTGGTTAGCCAAGGAAGCTTCAGCAAGCAACCTAAGCCTATCACCCTCCTTTTTGCCTTTGAGTGCTTGTTTTAGCCTTGTCTTCATTTGCTTGACCCTTATGTTGCAAATCTTGTTTCAAGTCCTGTAATGGCGAGCCATGTGCCTGATGATTTGATTGTCCCTGTTGGCCTTTTGTAGCAGCTTCTCCAAATGAAAATTGACCCTGTCAAGCCAATTTTCTCTATCCTCCTCAATCTCCTTCTCAAGCCTTTGTTTTGTAGTCAAGGTGGCTGGGGTTTCTTCTTCTTGCATTACTGACTTGCCTTTGTCACCTTGCCTCTTTGCTTTGAGAAGTTCCAGCTCCATGAGGACTTGTTTGTCACTTAGCTGCTTGTTCTCTTGCTCAAGGTATGAAATAACATACTTAGCTCTCGCCAAGTTGTCCATCAGTGCTTGGATCTATGCATCTTTTTCCCTTATGGTTATATTTTCATTTGTTGCCTCATCTTGAGCCTCCAAGTCAACTATCTCAATGCCATGATGGATGTGTGGTTGTTTTGGTTCATCATCTTCCATCAAATCAAATTCCCTTTCCTCTTCATCATTGAGGCTTTCCTCTAGCATCTTTTCCTTCCCTTTATGCACCTGTTGCACCTATTGTACCTGTTGTGTTGATGAAGAAGGCAAATCCCCTTCCACATTTTGTGGAGCAAGCATTTTCCTATGAGTTGATGAAGAAGGCAAGGCCCCTTCCACATCAAGTGGAGTAAACACTTGCCTATCCATTGCAAACAACTTTCTAGCCCCTCTCTGATATGTTTTGTAGGCTTCTGGCTTCTCAACAACTCTAGTCTCTTTAGCCTTCTCACTTTTCTTTACTTTGGCACTGCTGGAAGGCCTTTCTACTTCTTGGGGCACCGATGGAGGAATCTGAGGACCATTGAAGATGTCATTGGCAATGAATGTATCCCAGGAGATGTTGAGGAGGTTGAGATGATGTAGCACAATCATCTTAATCAAGGAATAGTGATAGATACTACTCATTTGCTGGGGGTATGGCTTTTTCTGTACAATGTAGGCCATCTTCTCAATGTTCCTAAATAAGAAATACGGGATGTTCAACATTTTCACTCTTGTGAAGTGCATAAGAAGCCTAATATGATAGGTGTACAATCTATAAAATTTTCCCTCACATGTAAAATACTTCATAATGATCCTAATCATAGGTGCATACTTGTCTTTAAGGAACCTGAAAGGAAAGGTCCTCTTCTTTTCATTCCTGTACCTGGATTTGATGTATGGCTCATAGTAGTGCTCATCCAAATTTTGTGCCTTATACCATTTTTCCCCCACATTTGGAATCCTTGTAGCATAAAAAACGATGGAGGATGAAATTGTAATTGTCACCTCGATAAGAGTTACCTTGTTATCACAGAGATTGGCTACAAAAAGCTTGGTTAGCTCAGGATGATGTTGAACTCTTTCCACTTGCTCACAAAAATCATAACACCCTAGATGCCTGAAACAAGAGGCAGTCATATGAGAAGCCTGTAATTCTCTAATGTTTGATGGTTCCTCTCTGATGATTCTGCCTCCCTTATGTGGTTTTCTCTAATGCTGAGGTTCATCTCCCAAACTTTCACTGCCACTGTTTTCCTCCTCCTCATAATCTCTATCCTCTTTGTCCATGTTTGTTGAATTTTGAAGCTTTGAAACCTTGTTTAGAAGATCTAAGTGGAAAAAAAGCAATTTGGATGATTAATGGTGTGGTTTTGGTGCTTGTTGGGCCTATGTGCAATTCCTTATACAGGGGCGCAATGCTCTATCTCTATCCGCAGTGCCATGTAAAATTTCACTGGCAAAGTGGCCCTATGCGTAACACTCTATCTCCTATGCGCAGAGCTTTGTCTCCTATGTGCAGTGCCTCCTCTTTGTTCAACCACCAATTGGCTTTAATTCCCTTCTCTCCTTCACTCTTTTTTCTCTTTGTCAAATGAATAAGATGAATTTGGAAAAGGAATTTGAAATTTTATATAGAGGGTGATTTTGATTTTTCTTTAGAAAAAACCCACTTTCTAATGTTTTTTGGGAACTTTTTCTTTCCTCCAAATCTCTGTTTAATACCTTTCTCTCTTTGTCTCTTTTCAAGTGGATGATGCTTGGATTGAACTAATTTCTTCAATGGTTTCATTTTCTTGTAGCAAGGAGAAATGCTTGGGGCAGCTAGGAACACTTATTACATGAAATGAATTGAATTACATCAAAAAATATAAATCAACTAAAAATACTCTATTTTCATCTCAAAAACATGTTTTTGAGATGAAAATTACATTAGTGACATAAGATCTTTGTACAATAACCATGACTTACTAGCAATCACTCTTTGTTTATTGGTCATCCTCATACTTTTGTTTCCCTTTATTTACACTTGAAACCATGCTTTTGACCTTGGAAATGAACCCTAAGACCTAATGGAAGGACCTTGGAAATGAACCCTAAAACCTAATGGAAAGACAACTGCCTTGACACTAAAAATAACATATTTGAAACCACAACTGAATACAACATGGAGATGGGTTAGCAAATGTACCTCATGAGGGAAGATTTGATTTTCTGAGAAGAATACAACCATCAGTGGACCATTTTGACATGACCTAATGGAATGATCCAAAAATTCAGTATGAGACACCTAAAATGAAAATGCAAAGAGAAGATTTGATCCCTGATGGAAGTATGCATATACTGACACTAACACTATGAATAATAGTAAAAGTACTATATGCAAGGGTTGAAGTAATTCATTTTAAAATATAAATTGAAGTACAACATCAATATCAAAGCAAAAGCAATAAGAAAAACAAGGTAAACATGGGGTAGGATCTCACATGGGGTAAACAAGGGGTAGGATTAAAATGTGACAAATTGTTTAAAGATAAATGCTACATGTGAACACTATGCATTAACCAAAACCACCAGAAAATGAAGAAAACCTTTCGTTCTTATTTTTTTCATGATCAAACTATATCCTCCTATCTTGGTTACATTGTTTGTTGCCCATTCACTTGTTAGAGAGTGAAACTATTTGATGTTGGTAAACTATTCTCTACCTGAGTGAATAGGGTCTAATAGAGCTTACTTTTATTATTGAATTAGCAATTTAGGGAAAAATAATGTTGTTAAATTTGGCACTTTGGTTTTTAAAGTTTTTTTTTTTTTTTTTTTTTTTTTGCAAAAATCGAGATTAAAAAGCATATTTCATTTGAGTTAATAATAATAGTTTTAGTTTTTAATGTTTATTTATATGGTACCTTTTAGACTGCAAAGTGGTTGTTATATATATATATATAATTGTGTTTAGTGAGTTGCAAGGAAAATATATAATAATCACATAGAGACAAACATAGTAAGTTGAAATTGTTTTCATTGGGTAGATGGTGGAAAATAGAGCATAACATAAGTAATGTAAAGAATTTTTATTCTTTAAAATAAACATAATGTCAAATCGAATAAAAAAAAACATTAAGTAACGAAACAAATCATTAAAGCTTAATGTCTTTTTTTTATGGAATCAATGGACAACCATGGTCAATTTGAGTTGTAGAGAAGTTTTATTCTTTTAAATAAACATAATGTCAAATCGAATCAAAAGAAAAAATTAAGTAATAAAACAAATTATTAAAGCTTAATGTCTTTTTTTTTATGGAATCAATGAACTATGGTGAATTTGAGTTGAGTTTTTTTTGTTTTACATAATTGTGAATGCACAAAACTTGACTGAGCCAAGGCTTCTAATTTTTTTTAATGGTTCATGGTTATTGAAGATCGACGATTGCTACGTCAACATAATAATTGTATTAGGCAAATATACTCGAAAGGATCACTTCCTGCCGGCTCAACCACAGAGCTTGACATCGAGAGTGTTGAGAGAATTGAAGTCGTGACCATTCAATAGCATAGGTGATTTAACGACGGGGACTCGGCCAACTGAGCTAACCCTTGGGGCTTTCACTACTTAGAATCTTCATCATTGTCTTTTAGGAATGTCACTCCAAGTAATTGTTAATTTTCCATTATGTTATATAATAAAAGAAAAAATATTTAATTGACACAATAAGATTGATTTAAGCAATTCATTACTTGAAAATATCCTTCCAACTTTGTAGATTATTTTTCATTTCATAGTTATCCAACTCATTACTTATGTTTCATCATAAGACTAGGAAGACAAAGACGACAAGGATCAAAGCCATATACTCCCTCGTTATGTGGAGGTTAACTATGGAACATCAAGAGCTAGGGTATGTCTTGGACTTAACATAGGTCACATGGTAGTGGATAGTCACATGAACACCTAAGAACTGGTGATTCCATGAAGATTTTACTTGAAAAATTGCATTTGTCATCATTTTATTTGTTGTCATGAAGCTTCCTTACTAGCGTTTATTGCTTCCATCAATAAGTAGACTGACTATTATGAATAAAAAATATATAAATAATATAAATATAAATAATGATGATAATTGTAATAATGATTAGTTTATTAGTAATTAGTACTGAAGAGGCATGTCTAAATGGGACATGACCTTCCATGAAGAGGTACCTGCCTAGGGTATATAAGCAGGCCCTCATTCTCATTTGTAACATTATTCTCATTCATACATTTTAATATATATTCTTGTATCCTAAATGGATATCTACATAGTCCAAGTCTTCTGGAGTATTTAACTTGAAGAACGAAATTTTTTCATTCCATTTGGTATAAGAGCAGTTCGGTTCTCTCACCACTCAATTGTTGCACAGAGGTAGTTTGATATAGCCTTTGGCCATCAAATCTTCGTCAACTTTGTTGTTGTCTCTATTGAAGTGTTTCATTACATAGTGCTGGAGGTTCTCCATTTTTCCATCAGGCCTTTGGCCATTCAAAAAAATAAAAATAAAAAAATATATATATATATATATATATATATATATATATATATATATATATATATATATATCTATATATCTATATATATATATATAGATATAGATATAGATATAGATATATATATATATATATATATATATATATATATATATATATATATATATATATATATATATACATTCATAAAAAAAAAATTAAAGAAAAAAGAGTTAAAATATTTATCAAAAAAGAAAATAGTATGTTCATATTGAAAATTTAAAAAAAGGGGTATTTAAAAAAATATTAGGAAATAGAAAACAAAAATTATAAAAAGACAAGAGACAAAATATATTAAAAAAAATATAAAATAAAAAAAAAAAAAATCAAAGGGAAAAAATGATATATAAAAAAATATTTAAAAACAAATAACAAAAAAAATTTAAAAAACAAACTAACTTACCTACCATTGTTGCCAAGCATACAACTCTCGGACTACTACCGTGGTTGTAGTCGAATATGCTAATATGCAGTGATCACTAACCCATCCAAGTTGTCATCACACACCCAGGTTGCAATTGTCCATTACCTTGACTAACCACATTGTTGCAAATGTCCCCTGCCTTGACCACAACTCACTGCAAGTTGGAGTCGCTATATTTCCCTCCCCAACCACTTTGCCATCCTGTCTAACTAATATCGACCAATGCCAGTGGACTTAGCCATTTTTTTCCCTCGAGCCAACCAGCCTGCTCCACCACTTGTTGCCACTACCTCGACTACACTATTGCAACAAAAGAAAATAAAAACAAAAGAAAATCCATGAGCACTGAAAACACTATTGAAAAAATGTTGAAATACCTGAGCCATGGGTTTCTTCCATCACTGGTAATCTTTCGCCTTCCTCACAACCATTACCATCTCCAGTTTTCTGCTGCTACCAACTTCGTCTGCTATAGCCAACGACATCACATTGTCTCCAATCAAAATTTCATGACACGACTGGAGCCATCCATCCTTTGTGTGTCCATGTTTAATCACCATTTTACTTCCCTTCTTGCCACCATCAGATGAGCCCCACCTCTAACACCTCTACTGTCCAATGTTGACCACCTCTAGCACTGCAACAAACTTTTACTTCCTTCCATCAACAACCACTACCTCCTTCCAAGTTAAATTCTTGACCATATTCGTAAACGCTCGCTCTATCTCCTTGTAGTCTCCATTCCACTTGTGTTCCCTAGTTCAAGCCTTCGACCACCCACTGTCGTCCATGCTGCAATTTAATGCCCCCTCATCCAACTCCTAATAATTTTCTCTGCTATTTTCCCTGCCACCATTTCTTCCATCATGACAGTCGCTCGATGTGACCCTGTTCCCTACACCCTGTTCACTATGTATACCATTGTCATCGACCTTCACATTTTTTTTTCCTACCAACCATTCTGCCTGTTTTCTTACCCATCAAACACCATCACTGGGAGCATCGCGACCTTGGACAAATCAAGGTTTTTTAAAAAAAGGAATACATAAGGAATTTAATTGATATTAAGTGAACGACATTCAAAGATTTCATATATATATATATATATATATATATATATATATATATATATATATATATATCTCGAAGTTATATGTAAGTAATACTTTTAAGGTTCAAGTTGATATATTATTACATCACCAAAAGGGAGAGATATTATTAAAAAAAACGAGGCCAAGAAATAATTAAAAGTTTTTAAAATTTAAAAAAAGAAGAAGAGTATAAAGTGTTATTCTAAAGATTAGAAAGGGGTATCTTTTAAACCCTAAGGTTGAGAAAAATGGAGTCTAGATCAGAAATTAAGGCTGAAAGGTTCCGAGAAACTTCATATAACTATTCCTCAATGCTATTTAGAATTAAAGGGTCTATTATGGGAAAATATGTTACTATCTCTATCTCGCTATCCAAAGATAAAAATTACATTAAACATAAAATCACAAACCAAATAAATATTCCCGAGTCAAATATAATCGAAAAATTAGACTATTATAATAAAAAAATATGAAATAACCAATTTACAATTAAACATTGGAGATTATACATTCATATCACAATTCTGAGTTCAAAACCTATGGAGCGATCAATATGACATTATTTTGGGATCACTCTCGATGGAAACCCTAGGTTCCTTCATCCTGAATAGGAAGGAATATTTTGGCATTTTCTTACAAACATAAAAAAATAACGCTACAAGATGTTACATTGAAGTCGAATTTAGTAATACCAGAAAACATACTAGATGTCTCAAAAGTAATTTTTCAATAAC
The DNA here is from genome assembly GCA_031772625.1 of Pinus tabuliformis. Lineage (NCBI taxonomy): Eukaryota > Viridiplantae > Streptophyta > Pinopsida > Pinales > Pinaceae > Pinus > Pinus tabuliformis. The sequence continues at coordinate 796,192,642 of CM062813.1, read as the reverse complement.
GTAAAGAAGCGCTACAAAATATGCAAAGATAAGTTGACAAGATCACAATTGAAAAAATGAAGAAGTTTCTCGGCTTAAAGACCATGGTGAAAAACTACTGATGCAAATTAAGAAGCTTAAAAAGGACAAAAAGTCGTTAAAAGACAAGTTAGAACATTATAGTCAAGAGGAAGTATCGAAGTCACCAGTCATAACATCTTTAGTTGAAGATAAAGGAATGAATACCGAAATAGTCAATGCCACATCTCAAAAAGAGGATAAGTCAGTTGAAGGAAAAATACACTCACATGTTGCAATTTAGATGATGAAAATTCCAAACGAATACTTTGTATCTAACTCAACAACCACGGTACCAAAAGAAAAAAAAAAATTGCCACACACCTAATAAGGGAAAGTCAAACCAAAATAATTCCCTATCGACATTTGAATCACGAGAGTAGATAACTCAATCAAGCTATGTATATGTACCATTCAGAATAGAAACAAGAAGATGATGTTCCGAAGAATACTAATGTCAGTGCAATCTATCCATGTGATAACAATTCATCACAAGTTTTTAGCCATCGCAAGATTCCACAAAAGATTAATTTAGGATGGTCTGACCCCTTCTCAGTGCGACATTTTTGTTTATCACTTAGAGGATCATATGAACTTGTATCAATGAAGATGATAGTTCTGAGATGAGAAGACATTCGAAACATTAAAAGAGACCAAGCCTTTTCATCAGCAAGCTTTGAGGAAAAAGTTTTTTGAAGGGGAAGGCAATTTTATGAATAAAATATATATAAATAATATAAATATAAATAATGATGATAATTGTAATAATTGTAATACTAATTATATTTTTAGTAATTAGTACTTAAGAGGCGTGTCTAAATGGGACATGACCTTCCATGAAGAGGTACTTGCCTAGGGTATATAAATAGACCCTCATTCTCATTTGTAAAATCATTCTCATTCATACGTTTTAATATATATTCTTGTATCCTGGATGAAGATCTATATATTCCAAGTCTTCTGAAGTATTTAACTTGAAGAACAAACTTTGTTCATTCCACTGGCCTCCATTGCTTTTAGGACGAAATAATGAATTGATTTTGTGTATTAATGTATTAACAAGTGTTTGATTAGTTCTTAGAAGAAGTTTTACGTACATAATAATATCTTTAATCTACGTGGTTGATGCAGTTGGGGAGATAAACATAACTCACATGGCTTAAGCATTTCTTTCCTAGCTACTTATAATGAAAAATATGGCCCGGAAAAAACTTTACATAAGGACTTGGGTCCCAATTTCTAAGGTAGAGTCTATTACATTAGTTGAATTAGATTTAAGTCTTAGGAATAATAGCTACTTGAATCAACTCACACCCTTTTATAGATATCGAAACTGGCCCAACCTATAACCTTTCATGATATTACTTAAAGCTACACTATCTAATAAAGGAGCTTATGGTAAAATCATTGAATATGTCTAATAAATATGTTTATTTAGATGCTCTTATGAAGCTAGAAAGAATTTAATGGAGTGGTGAGAAGGATGTCGAAACTAGCCCAACCTATAGTCTTTCATGATATTAAGTCTACACTACCCTACTAAAGGAACTCATGGTAAAATCATTAACTATGTCTAATAAATCAAACATATTTAGATGCTCTTATGAAGCTAAGAATAATTTAATAAAGTGGTGAGAAACATGTGTTGATGTACATGGTAAATTCATTTGTTGAAGCTAATAATGTAAAGTAATATTAGTGGTTATATAAAAGTGCATAGAAAGAACTCATAGAGTTGCACAAAGTAATACATGTAAAAGGAAGTAAAAGGAAGAAAAGTCGATCCAGTGGGGGGGTCCATCAGGGAAGCTCTACTTCGATATAATTTTGTAGATATTTGCCCATCTATTTTAGCTCCTACATGGGATAATGGGAGGTCTGGGGAAGCTTACATTGCCAAAAGACTAGATCGATTCATTATTCATGATAGACTAATTGAGCGTATTGGCTTTCCCACTTCTTGTATTCTCCCTTGTTTTATTTCTGACCACCGACCTATATCCTTGCATTGGTCGGCTTTGAATCATAGGAAGGAATATCCTTTCAAGTTTAATAGGATTTGGTTAGAGGATGATGGTTTCATCAATATTGTCCAGAACACTTGGTTGTCTTATGAGCCACATACTTCGCATTCTCAGTTTGAAAAATTGTTAGATCGTATGGCTCAGCTTCGAAAAAAGGTTAAAGAATGGCAAGCTTATAAGAAATGATCTAACAGATTAGAACTTCAGGAGATTAATAAGGAACTTGAAAGCATTGCCAGATTTTTCACTGATCAAAAAATCTCATGGGATGTGCGCTCTCGGATATGGGAGTTGGAAAAAAAGAAACAGAAACTACTGGCCATTGAAGAATCATCCTAGAGACTAAAAAGTCGGGCCATTTGGTTAAGGGAGGGTGACAAGAATACCAAATTCTTCCACCGTTTTGCTAATAAGAGATGAGAATCTAATGCTATATGGGAAATTAAGAATGATGAGGGGTTTCTACTGCACTCACATGATGAGATTTCTAAAGAAGCAGTTAAATTTTTCCAAAATGCATACAAAAAGGACCGGGACATTGGGATGGATGATATCATATGGGGTATTGAGCCTTACCCCACCATGTTTGGCTTCGAACAAAATGACAGTTTATATGCTGCTGTCTCAGAGGAAGAACTGTTGTCTGTCATGAAATCTTTCAAGAAAGACAAATGCCCGGGTCCAGATGGATGGACCATTGACATTTTCATTCATTTTTTCGACCTGATGAAAATGATATCTTGAGTATGATTGAGGAGACTAGAATAAGGGGCAACATAGATAATGTTATATCATCTACATTTATTGCCTTGATTCCTTAAAAAAATGCCTCTCTTACCTTTGCAGACTATAGGCCTATATCCCTTTGTAACACCATATATAAAATAATTTCAAAAATCATTGTTGGAAGAATCCGGAACACCTTGTTTGATTTTCTCTTCAGTGAGCAGCATGGTTTCTTAATAGGAAGAAATATCTTGGATGTGGTGGCCATTACTCAAGAATGTCTCTATTTTATACATTCCAAAAAAATTGATGCAACCATCCTCAAAATTGACCTTAAAAAAGCATATGATTGTCTGGACTGGGGATTTTTGAGATGCCTCCTTATTAAAATAGGGCTCAATAGTCAATGCACCAATTGGATTATGACCTGCATGGAGAATGTCAATTATACCATTCTTGTAAATGGTATTACTACTCCATTTTTCTCTGTTGCCAGGGGCCTTCGCCAGGGATGTTCCCTTTCGCCCCTTCTATTCATCCTTGTTATGGATTCGCTCAGCCTTCATATTAAAAGAGCTGTTTGTGAGGGTCATTGTCGTCCTCTCACTATCAACAGGGGTATCAAATTTTCACATAATCTTTTTGTGGATGACATACTGATTTTTGCCATGCTATGTAGACAGACCTGGATTTATTTGCACATGATATTATATTACTTTCAAAGGGCTACTGGTCTGCGTATAAATGAGGGTAAATCATCATTCCACCATGGGGATATTAATATGGCAGAAATGGAATTCCTCACACAACTCTTCAATATACAAGCCAAATCTATCTATGTGGGAATGAAATATTTGGGCTTCCATTTGAAGCCAATAGGTTATTCTTCGACAGATTGGTCATGGATCCTCAATAAATTCTATAAAAGGATTGCAGGCTGGGAGTATAAATGTCTCTCATTAGCTGGTAGAATGATTCTATCGCAATCGGTACTCGCCCAGCTTTTAGTCTATTGGGCCCACTTATTTTACATTCCTGCCAGTATCATTCAAAAATTAAATAAATTGATGGCATTCTTCATTTGGGGGGGCTGTAAGGAAAAAAGGAAATTTCACCTGTCCAAGCTTACTAACCTGACCCTCCCAAAGAAGATGGGGGGGTGGGGTATTATGAATCTTCAAAAATTTGGTCTGGCCTTGTTGTGTAAATCTTTATGGAAAGCTGTTTTTGGAGACAGTATATGGAGCAATGCAATCAGAAATAAATACTTGGGGAACAGAGATTTTACCTTCTGGTTCAGGCACGGTTCTTTTGGGCCTGCTCGGGGATCTGCTATATGGAGGAGTTTTCATAAGATCCAAGTTTTCTTTTTCAAAAATCTTATGTGGAAATTTCAGTCTGGAAATAGCATTCTTATTGGTATCGATCCATTTATGGGCAGAGAAGAAGTTTCTCATATTCCTCATCAGCTCCTACACATGCTCCATCAAAAAGGTATCTTTTATTGGGCACAGGTTATTAACGAATGGCAGGGTGCTTTCCCAATTTGGAAGTCTGCTAATGATTTGGGCCTTTATGGTCAAGCTGCATCCCAATGGAATATGATTTACTGGAAAATGAAGCTCTGTGGTATTTACAGATCTGTAGAAGAAGACAACATAGTCTGGCGGGGGAGGGGTGGTAAGACTAATGTTCTTGTTAAAGATATATACCTCTCCATTTTAGAGGAACAATATTCATGTGTTGATAACATTTTTCCTTTTACATTCTGGAAGTCTGGATGCCCATACAAAATTATCTTATTTTCATGGCTAGTGTTTCACAACAAAAATCTCACTTGGGTCAACCTTCAAAAGAGGAATTGGCACGGCCCAGCCATTTGCTCTATTTGCCTATCTGAGATGGAGGACAATCCACACATCTTTCTTCAGTGTTTCCACACACAGGTTCTATGGAAGAAGCTGGCCTCACATTTTGGTTTCAATTACAACACTCATTCATCCATAAAAGATGCTTTTGAATGGTGGAGTAAGCAGAAAGTGATATGGAGGCCTATCCCTCTTATTGTGTTCTGGTTCATTTGGAAATGGAGGAATCGGGTCATTTTTCAAGATTATAAGGAGAATTTTATGCTCTTATTTGACCAAATTATTTCTTTATATCTCTCGCTCATTCCCATTATCCCTCAGCAAGTGAATGGAATATCAAAAGTGCCTTCTAATCCTCTGTTGTCATTTCCGAGGGCACACTTCGATGGTGCAGCTCAAGAAGGTATTTGTGCGTGTGGAGTGTTCATAAATATTATGGAGGACTAGCACTATGAAATATTTTGGAACGGGGGTGCTGGGACTAATAATAAAACTAAAGCCATGGCATTATATGGCCTTCTAAGTTTCTGCTCTTTCCTGACCATTAGCGCCCTTCGGATCTATGGAGACTCAAAAATCATTATTGATCATGTTATCAACAAACTTTCCATTAACAATGGCAACCTCTCCGAATGGATGCATAGAATCTCCTCTATCTGGAAATCTTCACAGGATTTCTCCATCGCTGATGTGAATCGCTCCTAGAATATGATCGCTGATGATTTATCAAAGGGGGGCCTTTTTTCACAATGCGGAATATGGAACTTGAGCATCATTGTGGGGACTTTCACGCATCAAGTTCAACAATTCTCAATGCTAGGTATATAGGAGTCAAAATGTCCTAGTATGTATCATGATCCTGTCTATCTATCAGCTGTTACATGCTCAGGGACCACTTTTGTTCCATATCTCTGATTATGAGTTTACTACTCTTTTGCCTATTGTATATGTATTTCCATATATGATTATCATGTTCCCATATTTTATATGGCGGAAACAAACTTTTTGCTTTTTTTAATACCATACTTTTATGTATCAAAATTTTTATAGCAGAATTATATTAATATATACAACTTTTTTCGCACTGAAAAAAAAAAAAAAAACCATTTAAAAAATTACAATACACCACCTCGCTCAAATTCATGCATATTTAAAATTATGGAGACATTCCCACTAATTCCATAATAAAGATTCAAATTAATAAAGCCAATAACATTATATATAAAAAAAAAAAAAAATTAAATTTATTCAAATTTCATAAAAAGTTTCGTAGAACTTAAAAAAAATAATAACTCTAATTTCGACGTATTATTTTTAATATTCCTATGGCGTAGGTTGTTAAAACGAAGCTATAACGAACATTTCAGCACATCATACAAATTTTTAATTACAAGATTATTTGGAATCAATATGGAAAAGGCTACAACTATGTTTGGTGAGAAAAAATGAAAAGGATGGTATTGATTCAATTTGTTTTCCAACAAGTTTATATTTTTTCTACTTTTACTTATTGTTTATAATTTTTCCTACTTTTACTTATAAAATGTGGCTTACAAATTAATTATAAAAAAATTTGTTTTTTTCGAAGAAATTAATTTCATAAAATATATCTGAAGTGATCATATTTTGTTAATTAAACTAATCATAACCTAACTTCAAGGGCATCAAGTAGAATTGACCCTGTAACTTCTACATGGTGAGGTTCTTTAACAATAGGACCTCAATCAATTGAGCTAACTCTCAAGGCCATGATAAAATGGCATAACAACAACAACAACAACAACAACAATAATATATTTTTAAAGTCACTCAAACACCAAACTAGTGAATGAGACCTTCCTTGTTTGTGGGACAAGGTACCCACCTTTACACAATGATTTAACGACTAAAACCTATAGAGGTGTACATACTCTAACCTCCTATGGACTTGAATAATAAAAATATAGATGATTTTGAATCATTTTTTATCCTTTTGAGATTTGATCATGTTTTTTAAGATAAGTTTATAATTCTCTTTAGTGTTGTTACCTGTGAGCCAGGTCCAATCATTTGATGTTTCTTAAAATAAAGTGTTTGTCACATGGTTTGTTGTAGCTTCTCCTTCTTGTTGATTTCTCTTTACTAGTCCCGTCATCTTTGGTTACTCCCTCATATGATAAATGATGATCCTTCATTTTAGTAGGCTCTATCATGCCCTAGAATGCTCCTCCTATGAGTTATGAGTCTCCCCAAGGGGGAGGTTAACACTTTCCCAATTTTCGTAGGAGTATCACTCTCTTCTTGTGCATAATCATTGGAAATATTAGTTATAGATTGAAGATTAACCACATCCATGTAAATGGTGGTTTCCACCAAGGTGGTGTTTCTTAGTCGCATCATTCCAACAAATAGGCTTATGAATATTGCATGTCTTAACATGAGTTTTAATATGCTTTCAAGACTTCGTGGAAAATCCAGAGATTGCTAATGCCCAATTTCAAAATAATATATTCAATGAAATATGATTTATTTATAATATAATTTATGTTTCTAAACAAAATCTATAACATCCCATTGAACCTCTTCCACTAGTCTTCTACAAAATCAATTTCTACACATAACCTTGCATAGATAGCATGCATTTTCGATAGTCTTAGAGTGGTGAAAATGAATAATCTATGTTGTTCTCATTTGAAATTAGAGAATGAAAGGACCAAAATTAAAGGGGAAATTTGGGAATCTGCACCCACATTGGAGTTGAGGAAATGGTATGGGTCAAAAGCAGGGAATCATAGATTCATTTATATGTTGATGCATGCTAGAAGTAGGGAGTCGAATGAAGAATGTGATCCTTTTCAATAACTAAATCAAATTCCAACATAAATAATTCCCTTGCAAAAGGGAAGAAGTAGCTTTCGTCCTTTAGTAAGGCCCTCTAAACCAAATAAAACTATTGATGTAAGTCCACCAACTTTGGCCAAATATGTTAAAGTGGCACATTAGGCCATGATTTAAGTAAAGCTCTATATGCTTTAGAGGTTCACTTGCCATGAGGATATTGGGGATAATAGCGATTTTCACAATAATGAATTAACCTATACGAATTCATCCACAATTAGTAATACAAGTTTAATTAAAGCAGTGAAGGTTAGAGAATTTTTTTAAGGGTGGTTCACGGACACTGGGTGGCCACTACATCCATGGGAAAAATCCAAGTATATCAACCCAAAGGGATCTACCCGCCAACCAAAAAGGCAGGGCCTAACCCCAACGGCGTCGAGGAGATTTGACCCTGTGACCTCCCAACTAGCGAGGTACTTAACAACGGGAATTCGACCAACTGAGCTAACCCTTAGGGTTGAAGGTTAGAGCATTATTAAAGGAATTGTTTGAACTCATAACTTCCTGTGCACTAGAAATATGGAAATAGGTTGTAATAAACCTTACACCTTAAAAATTATAAGAGACCAATAATCATAGTCTGCTTCGAGGGGGAATCCTCCTTTTACAATTAATACAATGTACAAGACAAGATTTGATGATTCTAAGACTAGGTCTCCTTAAACAAAGAAATATATAGGAGCAAAAGATTGAAAGTAACCTAAGAAGTTGGTGAAATGAATTCTAAAATAATGTTAGCCTCACTTTCCTGTGACTTCAGGAAACTATCCACTTCTGACAATTTTAAGCACTTATTAGGTTCTAGTAGCTTCAATAGCCATCTGAATGCCTTTGGATTCAAAAGAATTGTTTGGATGTTTTTTTATGAATGGGGTACCAAAACACACCTTCTTAGCAATTGGTTGTTCCCTGCAAAGAAATCACAGATAGAATTGGTTGTTGTTAGTGGACAAACAGGAGAAACTAAGCATTACAAATGGCGAGAGAAATGCATACATAACGTAAACTAAAAAGTAAAAAGAAAACACACATAAATAATTTAAGCAAACAAGTCAATAATATAATGGAAAAGGGCTCCCTTTATTGACTGTTGAAAGTAGAATATGAATACAATAGATGAATACTAAACACTTGGAGAGAATTCTTTGAGCAATGGTGCTAAAAAATCCTCAACAAGGAGGTTCCTTTCTTCACTCTCTTTGCAAGCTTCTCCTCTCTCTCAAATAAGTATCAAGGCTCTCTTAATGGTGAAATCCTCTCCACACTAGAATGATGGATTGCTAAGAAGCAACTCTGCCAACATAATAGTGCTCTACTTCTTCTCAACAATGAAATGCAAGATTGTTTGAGAACAATTTTTCCAACATAACATTGCCTTGTCTTTGGTCCTCCAATGGCCTGTTTATATATAATTTTGAATCCCTCTTCCCTCTCTTGATCCATTAATGAGAAAATGACCCATGAGTAGGACAAGAGGATCCCTTGGGGGTTGCATATCTTTAGGGTGACTCGAATTCGGTTGTCCGTGATTATAACATGTTAGGAAATCACATCTTCCAAGTGTGTAAAGTGTTCCGAAATCACCGAGTCACATTTTTCTTCGATTGCACAACTATTCAAGGAAATGTTGCGCGGTTGTCAATTTTGGCCTTTAGATAGGTCGCGTAGCTCAATTTTATACATGAAACCTTTGTAGAATTTAAATTTCATGATGTATTCAACTGGAAAATATTCACTTGTATGTTCTGGTGGATGATTTTGGGTGTCATCTGGGTTGTACAAATGTGCATATGATTTTCCATTGTTAATAGTTTCCCCCTGATGTATGAGGTTAGGAGCAGACATATAATTGAAATACATCACACCTTTCTTTTCTAGCTGAGAACCTAATCAATTTCTTGAGAGAGAGAATAACTTATTGCAGAGATGAGTCAGGAAAAACCTTGACTGAGGATAATTATAACCATGCTTTGAAAAAAAAGTGTCTATACAAGGCGAGCATGTCCCATGCTTGTTATGATGACTCATGACTAAGTATTACAATCATACAAGAAATATTCCTGTCAAGTCACCGTTGAAGTAGTTGATGATAACTTCTTACGCCCTCAAGGGAAATTCTAACAAATAGACTGAATTAGGTGCCCCCATGCATAAAAAAGAAGAAGCACTGCTAAGTGAGGTGATCATGGATGCATCGGTCTTCGAATGTGGGTACCTCCCATGCATCAAAATGTAAGCACTGCTAAGAGAGGTGCTAAGTGATGCATGGTTCTTTGACTAAATGAGAGAACTACAACGACCACATAGTACGATGCCACCCTGACATGAAAGCTTATGTTGGTGTCGAACATCAAGGGGACCGATGACATCAATGGGCAATAGAGATTCCCACTATGCCACCTGGGGATGTCATTTAAGGGCAGGAGAACCCAAGGTATTGACTTGAACCTAGAATATCGGTGTTAAATTCAAGAGGAAAAAGCGATCAACTTCTCGAAATGTTGGAGTTGTAATGCGAGTGGTGACAGTCAAACAATTCTTATGAGGGAAATTCCCTATAGTTGGTAGGACATCCAGGGTAGGTGTGAGCGTGTTTTGACTACCATGATAAATGATCAATGGATGGGGTGGTGATTAGCGAGCTCCAACCAAGGGTGACTTGGGACTATCACTGGGTATGAGACATGAAAATATGGGTGGGAACCCTTTTCCTAAAAAATATATGTACGATTTCCAAAAGAATGTAAATGTAGTTCGGGATGTACAAACATGGAGACGGGTGTCCCATGAAAACTGTGACTTGCATGATGATGAAGGTACATTATTTTGTGCATAGGATGGGGGCCCCATTGGTTGGTCTTAGTGTGGGGTTGATGAGGCAGATGAAGTGATGCAAATGGGCTAGGCAAATGGAGGGATGATAGGCCGAACCCATAACACTGTAGTGCGTTCAACTTGATCCATCACAAATAAATGAGGTGGCCCGAGAGTGGGGTTGATAAGAAATATGTGAAGAAGAGAAGAATGAGGCTAATCTTCAAGGCAGTCAAGTGAAATGGCTCCCAGTCCTAAGTGGATGGTCATGGATCTAATGGTGTGAGGGGTCTACAACATGGGGTGATCCATGAATGGGAAGGTTCTATTGACCGACATGGATGTTTACCATGTGCAAGGGGAGGTGGTGGTAAACATGGTCGAGATGATGGACCCTATGGTGCATTTCGGAGAAATGATGTCAGGATATGCAAAGATTTGTAGGAAGCCTATCATGTTGGGTGGAGAATGATACCTTCACTGTTGATGGCCATCAAGGTACTGATTCTAGCAGGAAGCTGTTGAAGTACCTGCAACCTCAACAACCAATACCCCAAGTGAAAACATATTGATAAAAACATATATAAGTGGAAATGTGTTGAACAAGATGAATTGAAGAACATGAGAAGGTGCACCTGATGAGGTACTCTAAGCATATGGCGGGCCCAAAAAATGAGTTTGGGGTTGAAATGGAATGAAGGGTACCATGATGAGGATGGAAAGGTCTTGATCTTTATGTCTCTGGTGGTTTTGAGAACAAAGGTCTTGAGCTCCTGTGTGGGGCTTTGGAAGATGGAAAAAAGGGTGATATATAGGTAAAGTGGGCCATATGCCACCTCATTTGTAATTTCTACTCTTAGAGTGTTGATTGATTCGAAGAGATGCTTTTTCTTGTTGTGGTTAGCTTGTTCACTCAGGAAGCGAGCGAGGAGAGCCAGGTAAGAGAAAATAACCCCAAATTTGTGCTTTTTGGTAGATTAGACTAGTTAGGTCTTATAAATTGGCCTGTATGGGCCTATTTTTAGGCTACCAAGGTTGACTAGGTGGGTGACTGCTAGACAGTTGCATGATCCCTATGGGTGACCAATGATTAAATATGGGCTCCCTACATGTAGAGGGAATACAACTGCACAAACTACGCGGTTGTGGGTAATACAACCGCGAGGTCATTGAATGGATGACCTCACGGCTTTCAAGGTGACAGATGTGCGATGTGTGCGATTATCCATTAAATAGTCATGTGCTCTGCATGTCTGCTCATAGAATAGATGCACGGTGGTGGGGTTGAGGTCCCAACGGGTTAATGGATGACAAACATGCTAACTGCGCATCTAGATGGTGCCATTGCACGATGTGTTGCGCATTTGTGAGAGAAACATATGAGCAGACGTGCACCTGTTATGCGAATTGGCACACAAGAGTGAAAAAGGGAAATTTTTATGGTCAATGAGGCTAATTTTTGATCTTTTTCATCCTTTTTGGCAGGATGGGCATGTTATGGAGAGAGCGCAACTAGGAGCCTCTCTGCATTGCAATTATAGTTGATGCCATGTCGAGTGCTACACTAGTGCAATGGGGGTTGTTGAAGTTCACTCAGAACCCCCTATTGAGGTCACAGGATGAGTTCATGTAGTTTTTGATATGGTGTTGGGACTCGTAGCGCAAGGTGTTTCAGATCTTGGTCAAAGAGATTTGCTTCACTACTATAGTTGATATCTACTTCGTCACTGGATTGGTGCCTCGTGGAGAGGTATTGTGCCTGTTACTGCGGACTGGGTGGGCGGACACACATTAATGGGTGAGGGATAATTGTGGACCCAATGCCATTGATCGGGGGAGCATCCGAATTGGGAGTGTCTTGGACTTATCTACTGGTTTCTCTGGTGATGATCATGTGACTTGTTGGTTCGGCCACCCCTCACTGGGTGTCAAGGCCCCAGACTACTGTACTTGAGAGACTGTAGGTATGCCACTTCTTTAACTAGGCTGGCTTCCTATATAGAGGGAAGGTGTCACAACTTATGCAGGTGTGGAAGGGATAGTCATAGAGTTTTTTTTATCTGAGCATCTTGTGCAACATCCTCTATGAGAGGGTTGTGATGCTCCGATGCATAGTAGCAATGCCACAAGGGCCATCGAGAGATCCACAGATCTGACAGTGGGTGTTGGTGATGTCGAGAGCAAGTGGTGGTGAGGTGGGGTGCTACTGGACCATGATGATGGAGGGTTAGTTTAGGTCCAACCCTTAGATGATTTTGAATTATCTGTATCATGGTGTGGACTTCAGAGGTGATCCAGACATGGGAATACCTCCTGGCGATGCTTGGGGGCCAACAAGTATGTGGTTTGTTATTTCTGCCTTTGTGCTTACTTTTATGTACTTATGTTGTACTTTTTTGATGATGTTGACATCATTTATGTTTTCTTGCAGATGTTTGGTCCTGCAGACGACCGTTGGTCTACCTGGTGGGAAATAATCCTTAGCGGTTGGGTGTAGCTAGTGCGACAGATGTGCTGCAGCGACGAAGGGATGATAGGGTATGAGAGGACTTGAGAGGCCAACTCAGAACCACTATATGGAGATAGGTGGTCACTTTGGAGAGGGAAGTAGCTCCTCTGCCCCCTAAGAGATAATGAGACAACGAGATTGAGCAAAGGCTGTGGAGGCTCGTGCAACCGCTCTAGAGGCACAACTGATGGATGCGGAGGAGGCTTAGGGTATCGAGTGATGCCCTTGCTAAGATGGATGCCTGAGGAGGGATGGGCGGGGTTGGGAGAGGAGATGGTGGAGACAGTCATGGCTTGAGATAGAGTGCGACATCTAGCGCTTAGTCGTATAGCTATGGCAGTGGTCATTTCTCGTCCGTTCCTTGCACCAAATGAGGTTGGAGGATCTCAAGCGGGGGGAACCAAGGGTGGGAAGCCTCGGCCCTAGATATTTTTTGTATTTACCAGGGAAAGCACCCATTATGAGGATGATCTCTTGGGGGATGACTTATTTTTTCTGGCATATTCCTGTAGATGTATAGATTTTTTTTACACACACACATATACGATATATGTAATTTTTTTAGCTCTCATGATGTGTTATGGTGTGCGTGCTTTTATACATGTGATGTATTTCTACATTTATTTGATGGATATGATGTCTATGGTTTATGATTCTCGATGATGGTATATATGTCATACATGTCAGTGTAGGATTTGATTAGCTATGTGATTTTGATTTCTTGGTATATGTGAAAATGTAATATAATCAAAACCATGAGCTAACCTTTGTGCATGTAGGTATTTCTAAAAAAGGCATGGATCACGTACTTTGAAGGCTTTGTTCAACTGCGAGACAAAAAGATGGGAATCAAGGAACACATGCAAGTGATTGATACCTAGATGGGAGGCATTGGATGATCCGAATGGATCCTAAAACACTCTTCAAAGTCTTTGAAATCTCTTAAAATCATGCCAAAAATCAAAACAAACGCATGGGAAGAACCCTTAGAATGGCGGAAAAATACTATTGAGAGGCAAAAATACATAGAAAACATAAAAACAAAGCTATTGGTGGTGGCAACGGTGAACGCACAGTAGCCGTCAGATTTGGCCGATCAACGGTCCAAATCTGATCGGAAAATCACAATCAGCACAGACAGACGGAGGATATTGGCAGAGTCCATATATGTGTTGCGATTGCGATCGGTGGAGTCAACAAGGATCGTCGATCAAGCGAACAAATCGATGGCCCATGTTGCATTGCAACATCGCAATCGGCAACCACAATGAAGCGCTTACCATGGCCCAGGGTTATCACGATATGCGATTGCGATCAATCGCATCGAAGCAACACCATGGAGCGAGACTTATACACATACACATCTGTGATGCGACCAGGCAGACCCGATAACAAATATAAACACTATCTCACAATATTTGAGATCCGTCAAACACCATTTTTAATGTATTTTCACAGTTTCATTTATTAAACGAAATGCGAAGGGTAAAGCGCCAATGTGATAAATTGGACCCAAAAGGGTTCGTGAATGGAAAAATATATTGTTTCAAGTTTGGGGGAGCCATTTTTACGTTGTTTTCACAGTTTTAACATATTTTTAAAAATACAAAGGAACAAGGCCGAAGCAACTTGCAATAGCGATTGGGGGCAAACCGGGTAGGGAAATAGACTAGATTTAAGGACTTTTGAACTCCGAAATGAACAGTGTTTTGGCGGAATTTCACAGTTTTGCAGCGCTTCTCTGTGTAAACTGGAAAATGATATTTTTTGGCATTTCGAAGGATTTCAAAAGCTCGATGACCTATCCCGTTACAGTATAGGTGGCCACCATCCTTGGAAACATTTAGCAATGATTGCTAATGCTTCAAAAGGGATCTGAGCGGACAGAGGTCGGAGAGAAAGAAAGCCGAGAAGCTAAAATGAATAGGCAGTGCAGTGTGGCTTTAAAGCCACAGACAAAGAGCAAACGGAAGCAAGCAGTATTGAAGGCAGTGCCGAGACAGAGATAAGACAGAGACAAAGAGTGATTGAGAGATTCTGTGTACTCAGAGAGGCTTGAGAGGTTCAAGCAAACTCTTACTGTTGTATCTGTTGTGTATTAAGTCTCAAATTGAGCTCATACTGTTGTAAAACTCTACTGGAAGACATAATAGAGGGGCCACCACTGAAGGTTGGACCAGAAGATGTAGCCCAAGAGTATTGGGTGAACTCCTCATTAAATTTACTGTGTTATGTGTTGTCTATTATGTTTTGTTTACTGCTTAATTGTCTGTGTATTTCGCAATCTTACCGATCCATTGCATAAAATAACATAGGCACATCTAAGCAAATGAGTTTATAATACCTTAATAAATGTCTTAGATCTCATAATCAGATCAAGTGGTATTAGAGATTTAGGTTGCTAAGGTTAGACAAGATTGTGTTGGATTGGTGAATGATAACTAGGTCAAAGATCAAATTAGGAGAAGGAGGATTGGTTGAAACTAACCTAGAAATAGGAAGAGTCTATCCTAGGAGGAAAATGGCAGAAGAAAGTCCCTTGGAATCAGACTGTCAGTTCATGGATAGTTTCATGACCATGAGAGCCATGGTAGAGGAGATGTATCAAGAATTTAAGAAAGGTCAAAGTGAAGATTCTTCCACCTCCAAACAAGACAAAGGAGTGGAGGAATCTCTTCTAGATGGCCATTCTGAAGGCAAAGGGAAAGGAAAAGAGCCTCCTCTAACAACACCTCCTGATAGCCCTGAAAATAACAAGAAGAAAACATCTTTGATTAAATTAGATGTTAAATTTGATTTTCCAATATATGATGGAGAATTAAATGCAGAGAAGCTAGATAACTGGATTAGACAGATTGATGTGTATTGCAGGGTGCATAACATTGATTCAGACATGAGTAAAATTCAACTGGCTAGCCTATGCCTTCGAGGAACTACCTTAGTCTGGTGGGAAGGCAGGACACAAGCTGACTTGAAGAAACATGGTAAAATTCTTTCTGTCTGGGGTGAATTTGTTTCTGCCATTAAAAAACCGTTCTATCCACTAGCTTATATGTAGCAAGCCATGATGAATTGGCAAACTCTTCGACAATTAAAAGGGAAAAGTGTACAAAGCTACACCCAAAATTTAGAAAAAGAACTTTGATTCTAGGCATTTCTTTAGACTCACTTGAAACTTTGTTGAAGTATATAGGTGGTCTACACAGCTATTTGAGACACACCATTCTCATGTTTAACCCTACTAGAATAGATGAGGTACCTGTTCAGCCTACACATCTAGAGGCTAGAGGCAAGAATGTGAACCTAGAGATTGGGGGATCATCAAAACCCATTGCAAGCAAGAATAAGGAAAAGAGGAAGTAGAAATGGAAAGAGAGGAAGACAAATTTTGTACAGAAAGACAAACCTTCATGCACTCACTGCAAGAAGGGTGGACACGATGATGAACATTGCTGGCCTTTACATTTGGAGTTGAAACCCAAGAATTTCGATGGAAAGAAGAAGAAGACTGCTACTACTATACAGAAAGATTTGGGGTCAGACTCAGGTGATGAAACAACAATTGCAGCCATAGGTATAAAAGGTAAAAATTCTAAAGCATCTACTAGTAATTATGCACAAACTATTGATAGTGAAGAAAATGAGAGGAAAATACAAGAGCTTTTTCATATTAGAGTTATTTCCAAGCATCAAAAGATTGATACATTATTTGATAGTGGCTCACAAGTAAACTTGATTTCTAAAGCAATTGTAAAGAAATTGGGACTACTAACCACACTTCACAAGAAGCCATATCCATTAGGTTGGGTATGTGATAAAGCAAAGCTACAAGTGACTAGAAAATGTATACTTGGGTTTTATTTTGGGTCAGCATTTGTAGATGAGGTTGAGTTAGATATCGTTCCGTTGGATATATGTGGAATTATTTTAGGAAGTCCTTACTTGTATGATAGAAAAGCCATTTTCTATAGAGCTGAAAATAAGTATCAACTCATTAAATATGGAATCGAATATATTGTAAGAGCTCATAAACTCAAAAATAACTACACTCTCATTAACTCAGGGCAGATGAAAAGAATTGTAAATTCATGCAAGCATTTTTTACTGATGGTTTCAAAGGAAAAGACCCCTAATAAAACAAATGTACTTGAAGGCTGTGATGCTAAACAGCAAGCCGATTTAGAAAAAGTTGTTTCAGAATATGATATCCTATTTCAAGAACCTAAAGGTCTGCCACCCAAAAGGAAAATTATACATGATATTAATTTGCAGCAAGATGCTCCATTGCCTAACATCAGAATGTACAGGTTATCCGCTTTAGAGAATGCAGAGATCAAGAAGCAGGTACAGGAGCTGCTCGAGAAAGGGTTCATAAGACCAAGCACATCACCATGCAGATCTCCAATTGTGTTGGTAAGGAAGAAAGATGGTTCATGGAGGATGCGCATTGATTACTGAGCACTGAATAAAATAATGATCAAGAATCGTTATCCCCTTCCTCGCATTGATGATCTATTGGATCAGTTGAAAGAAGTTTTTTACTTTTCCAAGTTAGACTTGCGTAGTGGTTACCATCAGGTCAGAGTAGCAAAGCAAGATGCATGGAAGACTGCTTTCAAAACAAAGCAAGGGCTGTATGAATGGCTAGTTATGCCTTTTGGCTTAACTAACGCTCCTGCCACTTTTGTGAGAGTTATGAATGATGTACTCAGGCCTTTTATTGATGATTTTGTAATTGTATATTTGGATGGCATTCTTGTTTTCAGGTAAAACATGGGAAGAACATTTGAAGCACGTAAAGCAGACTCTAGATGTTTTAAAAAAAGAAAATCTCTATGTTAAATGATCAAAATGTGAATTTGGCAAAACATCTTTGAATTATTTGGGTCATATTGTAGGGGGTGGTGAATTGAAGATAGATCCCTCTAAGGTTGCAATCATTGTAAACTAGCCTAAACCCAAATCTTCTATAGAAGTTAGAAGCTTCCTAGAAGCAACACAATATTGGAGAAAGTTTATTGCTAACTTTTCCTTAATTGCAACTCCCTTACATGCTTTGACAGGATTGAACAAGGTGTTTCAGTGGGGAGGAAAATAGCAGAGAGCCTTCGACACCTTGAAAGAAAAAATTAGTACAAGGCTAGTACTAGCATTGCCAGATCTTCAAAGACCATTTGAGATTGAAACATATGCCAGTGACTATGCCATGGGAGCAGTGTTGATGCAACATGGTAAACCCATATGCTACCATTCTTAGACATTTAATTTTGCATCAGTTAATTATCCCACATATGATAAAGAATAGTGTGCATTAGTACGGAGTGTGAAAAAGTGGAAACATTACCTATTGGGCAAAGAAATAGTTATACATACTTATCATCAACCACTTCAATATTTACACTCACAAACTAAGTTGCAACAATCAAGACACTATAGGTGGATGGGATTTCTACAACAATTTCATCTTGTCATCATATATAAGAAAGGCATACATAATAAAGTTGCAGATATGTTATCCATACCAATTATAAATGCATCTAATATACTTAAGCATAACTCAGTAATGCATGAAAGCTACATTGAACAGTATGCTCACGATATAGATTTTAAAGATGTATATGCAACTTTATGTCATGGAAAAAAGGTAGAAGAATTGGATTATCATGTTAAGGACCAACTCTTGTATCATTTGGGAAAGTTATGCATTCCTCAAACTGAGAGAGTTAACATAATTAGGGAAGCACATACTTCTCTGATATCAGGTCATTTTGGTGTAAGAAAAACAGTTGCACAACTGCAAAGTTTCTTTTATTGGCTAAGAATGCATGAAAAAGTTTCTAGATACATAAAAGGGTGTACCATGTGTGCTAAAAGCAAGCCCAACAATAGAAAAATAGGCTTGTACACTCCACTTCCAGTTCCTTCTCATCCTTTGGAAAGTGTTTCCATGGACTTTGTTGGGGGACTGCCAAAATCTAGAAAAGGTCATGACTATTTATATGTTATTGTGGACAAGTTCAACAAAATGTGTATTTTAATACCTTGTAACAAACAGATTATAGCTGAACAAACATCGAAGTTGTTCTTTCAGCATGTCTAGGTGAATTTTGGGTTACCCACTTCTATTGTCTCTGATCGAGATTCCCGATTTTTTGGGAAGTTTTGGTCAAGTCTATGGGGGTTAATGGACACCAGACTGAAGAAGAGCACAACCTTTCATCCACAAACAGATGGCCAAATAGAGGTAGTCAACAGGACAGTGATTCAGTTGCTCAGGGGATATTGCAACAAGCATCCCAAGCTTTGGGATGAACATTCATATTATGTGCAACATGATTACAACCGTGTTAAGCATTCTTCTACACAGAGATCTCCTTTTGAGACCTATTATGGTTTTATACCAAATTCGCCCTTGGATTTTGTCTTTGAAAAGGACATAGCAGTTGATGGACACAACGATGTGGACAAAGCAACCAGGTTCATTGAACAGATCCAAGAAATTCACCAGGCAGTGTAGGAACAACTGGAAAAGAGCCAAGCCAAGTACAAGGCAAGGCATGGTAAACATCGGGTGGAGCACAACTTCCAATTGGTGATCAAGTCTGGCTGTATATCAACAAGGACAAAATGCAAGGTGAAGGAAAACAGTTGAAGCCAATAAGGTATGGGCCTTTCAAGATACTTGAGAAAATTGGTGAGAATGTTTTTCGCCTTGATTTGCCACCTTACATGCACATCTATTCAGTGGTAAATGCAAAAAATTTAATATTGTTTGAAACTTCATTAATCGAAGATCCCGAAGAGCAAAGTCAATTGCCTTCTATTGATGATCTATTGCCCGAATATCTCAATGAGTTGTAGGAAGATACAGTTTGGACAGAAAGGTGAGAACTACACGCAGAGGGGATGTTGAGTACCTAAGAATTGAACTCAAAGGTTCAAAACCTAGCAGTGCAAAATGGATAGAGATTGGACAAGTGAAGAAGTTGTATCCTCACTTGAGTGATGCTTGAAAACCAACTTTTGGTGGTCCAAAAGCCTTTTCAGTGGGAAGGCGTGATCCAAATGGATCCTAAAACACTCTCTAAAGTCTTCGAAATCTCTTAAAATCATGGCAAAGATCAAATGAATGCATGGGAAGAACCCTTAGAATGGCGGAAAAATACTATCGGGAGGAAAAAATACATAGAAAACATAAAAAAATAGAGCTATCGGCAGTGGCAATGTTGAATGCACAGTAGTCGTCAGATCTGGTCAATCAACGGTCCAAATCTGATCAGCAAATCGCAATCGGCACAGACAGACGGAGGATATCGGCGGAGTCCATATATGTGTTGTGATGGCGAGCGGCAGAGTTAACGAGGACCGTTGATCAAGTGTGCAGATCGACGGCCCACGTTGCATCGCAACATCGCAATCAACAACCACAATGAAGCACTTACCATGGCCCGGGGTTATCGCGATATGCGATTGCGATCAATCACATCAGAGCAACACCATGGAGTGGGACTTATACACATACACATCTATGATGCGACCAGCTAGACCCGATAACACATATAAATGATATCTCACAATATTGGAGATCCTTCAAACACCATTTTTAATCCATTTTCGCAGTTTCATTTATTAAACGAAATGCGAAGGGTAAAGTGTCGATGCAATAAACCGGACCCAAAAGGGTTCGTGAATGGAAAAATATATTGTTTCAAGTCCGAGGGAGCCATTTTTAAGTTGCTTTCATAGTGTGAACGTATTTTTAAAAATACAAAGGAATAAGGCTGAAGCGACTTGCAATAGCAATTGGCGGTGGACTTGATAGGAAAATAGACCTGATTTAAGGACTTTTGAAGTCCGAAATGAACAGTGTTTTGGCAGAATTTCACAGTTTTACAGCGCTTCTCTGTGTAAACAAAAAACGATCGTTTTTGGCATTCTAAAGGATTTCGAAAGCCTGACGACCTATCCCATTACATTACAGGTGGCCACCATCCTTGGAAACGTTTAGCAATGATTGCTAACACTTCAAAAGGGATATGAGTGGATAGAGGTCGGGGAGACAGAAAGCTGAGAAGCTAAAACGAACAAGCAGCACAGTTTGGTTTTAAAGCCATAGACAGAGAGCAAATAGAAGCAAGCAGTATTGAAGGCAATGCTGAGACAGAGCTAAGATAGAGATAGAGAGTGATTGAGAGAGTCTGTGTACTCAAGAAGGCTTGAGAGGTTCAAGCAAAATCTTGCTATTGTATCTATTGTGTATTGAGTCTCAAATTGACCTCATACTGTTGTAAAACTTTGCTAGAAGGCATAATAGAGGGGCCACCACTGAAGGCTGGACCAGGAGATGTAGCCCAGGAGTATTGGGTGAACTCCTCATTAAATTTGTTGCGTTATGTGTTGTCTATTATGTTTTGTTTACTGCTTCATTGTTTGTGCATTTTGCAATCTTATCGATCCATTGCATAAAATAATATAGGCACATCCAAGCACATGAGTCTGTAATACCTTAATAAATGTCTTTCATCTTATAATCAGATCATTGGACAAAAGGACTATGATGACATTATATTATCCTTGATTATTGGTGGCTGACCTGATACAAATCCTAATGTGGTGAAGAGGTGTCAGGTCAAGAGAGTATGTGGCCCAGGTTGCTATGATGAGGTGCTGAGACCATCGAGAAGCAACATCGATGAACCCGTGACTATAGGTTGGTAGGGTGATCCATTTGTGACACATGATGAGAGTGATTTTAGTGTACATCCGTGATGAAGTGGTTATAATAAAAATAATTCATTGTGCATATAAGTTTAGGGATATAATTTTTTGAGGTAGAGCCCAGTAACAATATTTTTGAGGCAAGTCCCATTCAGCCCTACTAAGATGTATGTCCCCTTACCAAGGTAGTGCTTGATAATATATGGGCCCTTCCATAATGTCTAAAAACTTCCCTGGTCCTAAATCTTATTTAAAAACATCATAGAGAAGGACTAACTCCCCTTCGGTGAATGATCGAGGGGTGTTTGTGCAATCAAAACAAGAATTGGTCCATTTTTTGTGTGCTTCATTATGCTGAAGGGATTCTCGCTGAATTTCATCGATGTGTTCTATTTGCACCAACCTTTTCTCTAAATATGTGGTGTCGGGGAGATGTTCTATGGCCAATTGTAAGGTAGGACTCTCGCACTGATGGGGAGAACAACTTCAACCCCATAGACTAAATGGAAGGGTGCCGGGGAGATCTTCTATGGCCAAGTGTAAGGTAGGAATCTCGCACTCGATGGGGAGAACAACTTCAACCCCATAGACTAAATGGAAGGGTTTCGGGGAGATTTTCTATGGCCAAGTGTAAGGTAGGAATCTCACACTCGATGGGGAGAAGAACTTCAAGGCCATAGACTAAATATAAGTGTTTGAGGTAGAGCCCACTAACAAGATTTTTGAGGCAACTCCCATTCGGCCCTTCTAAGATGTATGCCCCCTTACGAAGGTAGTGCTTGATAATATATGGGCCTTTCCATAATGTCTCGAACTTCCCCGGTCCTAAATCTTCTTTAATAACATCATAGAGAAGGACTAACTTCCCTTCAGTGAATGATCGATGGGTGTCAGTGCAATCAAAAGAAGCCTTGGTCCATTTTTTGTATGCTTCATTATGCTAAAGGGATTCTCGCTGACTTTTGTCGACATGTTCTAGTTGCACCAACCTTTTCTCTAAAGATGTGGTGTCGTGGAGATGTTCTATGGTCGAGTGTAAGGTAGGAATCTCGCACTCGATGGGTAGAAAAAATTCAACCCCATAGACTAAATGGAAGGGTGTGAATCCTGTGGATGATTTGACCACTGTGCGATACACCCATAAGGCTAAAAACACCATGTGTTGCCAATTGGTTTTATGGTTCACGATACGTTGCAACATCATTTTAAGGACTTTGTTGACAACTTCTACCTGGCCATTGGATTGAGGGTAGTATGGAAAATAAAACTCATGAGAGAAACCAAGGTGTTGGGATAGCTCCTGAAATATCTCATTCTCGAAGTGCTTTCCATGATCTAAGACCAACTCCTTGGGAACACCGAACCATGTTATGACATGGTTAAATAAAATATCTACAACAATTTCAACAATGTTATTGTATGTGGGCATGGACTCTATCCATTTTGTGAAGTATTTAACGACGACCAAAATGTACTTATGGTCGCTTGAGGATGGAGGGTTGCAAGTCATGAAGTCTATGCCCCATTTATAGAAGGGGTCTGCAACGATGACCAGGTGGAGGGGAGCTGGTGGAGATCGAGTTTTGTGAGCGTACTTTTTACACCGCTCATACCGTTTAATTTCTTGAATGTAGCCATGGAATATGGTGGGCCACAAATAACCATCACAGAGGATTTTCTAAGTGGTGTCCATCCCTGATAAGTGGTTGTCGCAGAATTCACTATGGAAATCATTTAAGACCTGCTCAGCTTGTTCAAGAGTAAGGCATTGTCGAAGGATGGTTTCGATGCCTCGATGATAAAGGACGTCTCCCATAAGGAGGTAGTGGGGCGCTTGGTGGTGAATGTGCCTTTGATCATCATGAGTAAGATGAGGTCTGAGCTTCTGAGTGTGTAGGAAGAGGAGGATGTTGTCATACTAGGGGTCATTTGTTGATATAAATAACAAGTGTTCATTAGGGAAAGCATCATTAATAGGGGACCCTTGGGTCTCTGTGGGGAGATCAGTAATGAAATTGACAAGGATAAGCACCTTCTTTCTTTTGGGGGAAGAAAATTGTAGGTCGAATTCTTGCAGAATAACTACCCATCAGGCATATTTGTGGTTCATCATATGATGAGTGAGAAAGTATCTCATGGGATTGATATTTTCTATTATGGTGGTGGTCCACAGGATGATTTAATGTCGAAGCTTTTTTATAGAGTGTACAAGGTATAAGGAGATCTTTTCAGCTAACTCATACATCAAGGCAAGCCTAGAAAGGTTCTTGTTGATGTAATAGATTACATGGTCTCTATTATTAGGTCTTTCTTGAACAAATACCCCAACAAATGCAACATCAAATGATGATAGGTAAAGAGTGTAGTCCTTATTGTGGTCAAGAGGGCTAATCAATGGAGCTTGAGATAAAGCATCTTTTGGGGCTTCAAATGATTTTTTTTCCTGTTCATCCTAGTGGAAAGGAATGTCTTGATGAAGGAGGCACAAGAACTCATGAGAAAAAGTGGCATAGTCAGGTACAAAGCTATGTAAAAAGTTGGTCTTACCTTGCAAGCTTTGTAACCACTTTAAATTTTTTGGAGGAGGTACTTCCTGGATGGCCTGGACTTTGAGAGGGTTGACTCTAATACCTTGCTGGGAAATAATGAATCCCAGGAGTCTTCCTGCATTAACGCAGAAGACACAGTTGAGAGGGTTCAATTGTAGGTTGCATTTTCGACATCTTTGAAGGACTAGGTGGAGGTTATCCAAATGATCGACATGCTTTTTGGATCATACAGCAAGGTTGTCCAAATAAGCGAGGATGAGGTGAGCTAGATTGTGGAAGATATAATTCATGGCCAACATTTTTAATACCAAAGGGAATGAATTAGTATATGAATGTTCCCCATGGGGTTGTAAAGGGTGTTTTATACTAATTTGTATGGAAAATATGAATATGATTGTACCTTGAGAACCCGTCCATGAAGGATAAAGCCTCGTGACTGGCACAAGTGTCAATAATTTGGTTGATGAATGGTGTAGGGTAATTGTATTTGGGAAAATCTTTGTTTAGATCTCAAAAATTAGTACAAATGCGAATGGTGCCTTGTTTTTTCATGATGGGTACAAGTTTAGAAACCCAAGAGGTGTAAGTGATAAGATAGATGAAACCAACTTTGTGTAGCTTATCAATTTCCTGCTTGATTGCTTCAACTTTAGAAGGGTGGAGCTGATCTTGTTTTTATAGGATGAGATGAGAATTGGGACTTGTGTCAATATGGTGCTTCATGATGGTCAGATTGATGCCCAACATCTCAGAATAGGTCCATGCAAAGATATCCCTATATTCTTGAAATAGGGCTTTGTATGAGGTTACCTCTTTTGGGGAGCATGCTTCCCCCAATGAGATCTCTTTGACAATGCCAGGTTTTATTGAAATATCAACCTTAATGGTAGGTGAGATATTAGACATGTTCCCTTCCTTGAATGCATCTGGTGCAAGGATGGGATTTTTAAACCAATCTACCTGTCCTGGTGGTAGGAAATCCTTTGACTCTATGGTGAAAATATCGTGGGTCAGCACATCAATAGGTACAAAGTATTTATCAGGTAGGAAGAAAGAGCGATGATGCATGGAAACCCAAGGACACTTGGGCTTTGTCATGGCCTCAAGAATATCTTCGTCTGAGTGAAAAATATTATCTAATGTTGAACTGGGTTGCATGAGGTCGTGAGGGAGGAGTTTCGTCTTTGTTGTGATGAAATACAAGCAAGATAATGATTTGATGGTTGATTCCGTAGAACCTAGCGAAGTTGATAATGTGCAAATGGGATGGATATACATAGTCAGTGATGGTACCACCATTGTGGTGGGTTTAGCGGTATTGACGCCAAATAATTATGAACAAACAACATGAATCCTAGTTCCTACAGAAGAGGAAATGAATCATATGTGATGTTGTGCGTCGTCAGCATTAGGTGGTGGTAGAATTTTTGTAATGGTGGACTGATGGTGAGTAGGAGTGGGTTCCCGTGATAACGTTGACATCCTAGGAGCCAATGTATCTTCCTCTATGTGAGGCTGGTGCTAAATTCTAAGATGTTGAAATGTTTGTAACATAGGACATGTCTCAGAACTATGAGAATTACTGGTGAAAATATTGCACGCATAACTAGTGATAACACAATAAATGGTGTGGGTATCATTATCATCCATAATGTCAGATGAGGATGCCTAGTTGGTGTCATGAGGTGGGGAATTCATGATTGTTGACAACCTTGGGATCTTAGTACTAGCATGAGGTGTCTCCCCATTGTTAGGTTGTCTCCATGCTGCTTTCGTTGCTTGGAAACGTGGAAGATACTAACAATTGCACGTATGATGTGCTTGAGAGCAGATGTGACACTGATGGCATGAGCATTTAGCATGATTAGGTCATGGAATATGGACCAACAAGTGAAAGACAACTTATATCTTGCCCAATTCTAGGCACTGATTTACAAGATGGTTGGGTCTATCGCATATGGCGCACGTGTGGGGTGTTTTTGACAATCCTTCCTGAAGTCATTTTATCTTTTTTTCTAGATCTTGACTAATGGTGATGGGAGTTAACATGTTGATGGGTGCCTTTCTATGTCTCAGGAAATGTTTTATCGTCAAATACACATAAGATGGAGCTAGATCCATCAACCCCTACCAGTGTGGTGTTATCTAAGGATTGGGTATCTATCTCAACTAATGTTGAGTTCTCAACAATGAATCGACACATGAAATCCAATGTTTCACGAGTGAAGGTGTGGGTAACATCGAGTATGATGGTTTCTTGTACAAATGTGGAAACTATGATGCCTGTGTCTGGGTCTGTTGCTTGAGGTGTTGTGAAGGGTAGGGTAATACCTCCTAAATGCCCATAACTCAAGACATTAGTTAATGAAATAGTTTGGTTCGCCGCATAAAGTGCAAAAGGAGGTATGTTGAGGTGTCACTGACTCTGGTTGTCTTCACATATGGTCAGAGGTTTAGTGAATAGAAGAGGAATATGAGCATGAAGATTCTCCCTTAGTAATATAAAAAAAATGGTTTTAGATCAATCATCTTCCATTGGCGTGGCTGGTAGTGATGGGGTCACATTATTAGCTTGAGTGAGTGCACCTAAAGCATCTCGATATTGAGGGATTTTTTGGAACTGATGAGTGTAATGCCTGTATTCTACACATATATCACATTGCATGGTTGGTGTGCAATGCCTTATTACATGCATGTGTGGTATTTTCTCTAGTAGGTGGAGGAGGCTTCACTGACACTTTTGGGGCATGTAGAAGAGATTTTAACTCATCTAAATCAGGGCACATATTCGTAGGGTGCCTGAATACTTCACACAATGCACAAGGTGGAGGTACCCTAGAGGAGGAAGCATTTGAAGCTTCCACCTTCTTGCCTTTTTTCTTATCCCTTTTTCTAGCACTGGAAGATGTCGATGCAGGCATTTCTTATTATGGGGGGCTATCCTGAGGAGAGGCTACAGGAATGATTCTTGTTGAGGTGATACCTAAGTTTTCCGACATGGCCTGAGGGGCTAGATACCAGACCGATATCGCTAGAGCTATATTTGTAAATTGAGTGTTGCAATCACTTGGTGCAAGACAAAACTAGGTAGAGGGGATAAGAAGGGTGTTTGGGTGATAACATATGGTAAGAATGTAGAATAAAAAAATTCATTACTGTTGGGATCTAGAATTGGTTCTGGATCTTGATGGGGGTTTCATGAACTCATCATGCACATTGAGGCTCCTGTGGCTAGAGGATTATCCTCCAACATAGGTGGGTCTCCAGGGTATATTTTGAGGAGTGTTGATGGTTTAAATTTTCTAGGTCCGAATTTAGTATAGGTTGTGATCAACTCGGGAGAAGATCTGACAAAAGGTAGCACACCATCAGGGGAAGTTAATGTCTTCTTCTCATAGTATGTGAGTTGGTCAATTGTAACAATTTTCTTGTCATAAGGGAACATCATTACCCTGAATGCAGATGGGGTCACTGCCTTCATCTCATACATGTAACTTTGGCCCAGAAGGATACTATAATACAAATGTGTGTCTATGACTTCTATGTCATTAGTATCGTTTTACCATAAAGTTATACTGGAACGCCTTGGTATAGGACTATGGAAGAAGAAGGATGCCTGTCGTATTCTTTGAGAGTGATGTCATATGGTTTGATTTTGGGAGATCCAAGTTTTTTCCAAACTATTTTGGACATAATACATGTGGATGATCCCTCATCGACTATGCAATAGTGGATGGTGATATTATGGACTAAGACCAGAATTTCAAAAGTGATAGTTGATGGAAGACATGGGGTAGCTTTATCTAAGTCAAAGACCATTAACTGAGAATCAACATGGTCAATTTATCCTAATGTATAAAGTAAGGCTTTCCATTGTGTTGGGCATGATTTCAAAACTTCCAATGCTGAAATAGTTGGAGGAGTTTGAGCTAAGTCGTTGACTATGCTATAATTGTGAGCAACCTTTGAGTTTTGTCCAATTTGTCATAAAGGTCCTTTAACCATCTTTGGGATGGGTTCTATGGAATATTGAGGGATTGTCAAGGGTGTTGTAGGTGCTACAATAGTTGAGGTGGAAGGATTGGTTTCTAGTGGAGTTTGGTATTCTCAATTGCACGTATGGAAGAGAACTTCTTCCCCTTCCATGAAAATTTCGTGGCTTGAGGTACTTTGGGAACTTCCTCTAAGAGGATTTTGGTAGTGTTATTGGGAGGGTTCCTGCTAGTTATTTACCACTCCTTGATGGGGGAAGGGATGCTACATGACTATAATTTTTTGGTTTTTCCCTCCTTGCAACCCACTATCTTTCATCCTCCTCAACTCAGGGAGTTGTGGGAAATGATGGGTATAATGCCCGTATTCCCCGCAAATGGCACATGCATGACTAGTCCGTAGACTTTAGTTCTTATTTTTCCTTGGTGTGTTGTTATTGGTTTGTCCCTAATTTGGGTTTCTGCTGGGGTTTCCACCACTGGTGCCCGCGAGGGTTGCTACTGATTGTTGCCTCCCCCCCCCATGCAAGTTAAACCTTGGGATTTTTCTTTCCCTTCTTCTTAGCAGCATTAGGGGGATTAGCCATTTTTAGATGTTCAAATGATTACTTTTGTTGAGTGCGAGAAGGCTGCATAAAATTAACCTCTGCATTATTTTGTGTTGGTGAGTTATTCTGTTGTGGTGGTGGATAAGGGAAATATTGGTTCCCCTATCCTTGGTTAGCATATGTGCTTTTGGAAGTGGAAATTGCTTCTGATGTCCTTAGGGGGTATGTGCTTCCTTGTGGGGGAGGGTATTAGCTACCCTGTGTGGGGAGATATTGGCTACCCTACATGGGAGGGTATGGGCTTACCTGCATAGGAAGGTTCTATAGTGGGGTAGGTTGGTTGGGGTAATATCCTATGTTTTGAGGTGGGGGTGTTGCATGTATGGAACCATATGGTTGGCCACTGTGTGTATTTCCAGAGTACTGGAAGGTGTTTCCTGGTTGATTTTGGGTTATGGTCCCAATCAATCCATCTATAACACTAGATGTGCCTAGTAACTCAGTTTTAAAAGTTTGCAGGGAGGTGCATTCAAAAGCGCATGGTAGAGGTATCCAAATTGCATGTATATGAGCTCTAATTGTTGAGATTTGGTGATGGCCTCTTCCTCATTTTATGGGCAGGAGTTTGCCACATATTTTGAGATTTATAATGTAAGAGATATCAGAAATAGGTCTGTGAGGAGTATGGCCTCCGGACGAGCTTTACACAAACTACGACGTTTGCGCCACTCATCGATATGGTCTGATATGTGCATAACATATGTTTGTTTGAAATGGGTTAGGAGTTCCAATCCTGAGCCTTGTCGGATCGAGAGTTGGAAGAATGTAAGGAATGTTGTGGCTAGCAAGATGAAGTTCCCATGTGACCCAGAAGGTTGGTCTATGTACCATTTTGTTGCAGGCCCTGTAAGGGTGCATTCAAACACTCATAGATGAATAGTATATTCTGTAATACTATTGGACGAACACCAAAGGCGAAATGTCATTCCATGGTTTCCAGGGTCATCTCCTTATTTCCCTTCGAATTTTGGAACATTTGAAGGGAGCTTGGTGGGCATGGGTGGCCAATTCTAGCCATGTGCAATAGGGATATTGGTTAGATTGATTAAATTAGGAAGATTTAAGGAGGCTAAAAACATAACTTGCAAGTTTTTCGCTATCACAATTTTTTTTTGGATAACTATATGTAAATGGATTCCCTTATGAGGATGGTTACCTTGGTCAGAACCGCGTGGACTTCTAGGAGGCGATTTGTGTGGGCTCCCCTAAGGGGTAGTGTGAGGGGTCCATTAGTGAATGAAATTCTTTAATGAGGAGGGGTCCCAATCAAATTTTCACCAATAAAGGAAGATCCTATAATGGTGGTTGTGTGGTTTCTTCTACACATAAACGATGAGAGACATGACACACCTCTTGGTAATGGGGAGAGGTTTTGAAAATGTCTAGAATGATGGGGAGATGTGGGTTCCCCTATGTTGTCGAGTAGAGTGCATGTTACTTGGTGTGATGAGGGAAGGAGATAAGTATTAGAGAAAATAAATCACATACATAAAACAAAGTGAAAATATAATGATTACTTTCTCGTCAACTTATGTTATGTGACCCATCAAAGAAAAAATGGTTTTCGTTTGTTTTGCATATGATAAAAGATCCTATAAATATAGACTGTAACCAGAAATAGGCTTAAGTCATGGTAGCATAATCAACAAACCTGAATTATCAAAAATGGGGGGGGGCAATAATGCTTCAATATTTAAGAAGACTCACAACATACGAAAGTAAGAACCATATTTGTTGAAGCATTGGTTCTTTTTCGTATTCATGATTTCTTGGAAAGTGCATTCTTAGTTTGCAATTGAGCCTAAATGGAATCTCTAATCAGTCTTAGATATCGATAACAAGGAACATCATATACAAGGAACCTAAAAACCCAAATTTTTGTACATAAACAAGGATTACCATTGATCAAAATACGAAATAACGAGCAACACATTACTGTGAAACAATGAAGTATTCCTTGACTACATTTATTATTGAAAATCTAGAACCCTAGTCTTTATCCGCGTCTTGGTACTTGCATAATGATTTTCCATCAATAATGAAGTAATAGCTTGGGCCAATACATTTATGTTCAACATTTTATACTTGGTAACATAAATGCTAAAATTGTACATATTGGAAACTTCAGAAATGTTGATGTAAAGAGACGTAGAAATTCCTTGTAGATTCAAACTGCTAATTGTAGTTTACTAAAACAATAGACTTGAATCTACTATACTCATCAGCAAAAAGAATTAAACGATCGTGAAATCACGAAGTATACAATAGAAATAATTCAATCAACACATTACACAATGATTTACTGGGGAAAGCCACAACTAAAAACCCCTGCTATCTAAATATTTCGTTAGTCAGAAAAATATGATAAGATTACAATGCTTTTCTCAAGCCCAAGCAACATTTGCACTATGTCTATCTATCTCACTACTTCCTAGACAAGCCTAGGCCAATACTTAACCAATTTATTGCTTGCCTAGGTCCCTATTTCCTTACATTGTTTCCTTGGGAATGAACTCCCTATTAATTAGGAAAATTCCTCAAAGAAATTGCATAATCCATCATAGGCCTTCCTATGACTGCATGCACCACATGTATAATTTGAATGATTATACAACTAATACTACATTTTCCATGAAATCCTATCTCAACTAGGTAACTCTCAGATATGACATGCAAGAGTTATTTATGAGTGAATCATCAGTTAATTGGTTTAACACATGAACCAACACCCCATTTTCTGACATCATATTAGTTCCTCCATCAATTGGAACTCATTTAACTGAGTTTAACTCAGTTAAACTAAATTAATTAATTAAAACTCACAATAAACTCAACTAGGGCTCCTATAATGTATGAGACAATCTACATGACTCAAGTTAGATCCTCAACTCGAATTAACTTATCCAACTAAGTTAATAAGTTCAATTAACTTAGTTAACTAATACAAGTTGTGATGTGATGTGGAATTACAATTTTATTCTAATTTAATTCAAGGACAAAATTAAATTAGGATTTTCTTGTTGCATTTTCAACACTCCCTCTGTCTGTATGTACCAAAGACTAAACTAAGTGGTGCCTCTGAGGTATATCAACACATGTTTATCTGCCTTCCAATAAAGTTTGGTTGGCTTAACCATTGCTTGACTTAGCTAGTTAATTGCAAAACATATGTCCGGTCGTGTGTTCACCAAATACATAAGTGAACCGACAAGATTCCTGTAAATATTAGCCTCCACTAATTCACCTGAAGTAACATCTTCCTTCCTCCAATTTCTTGCTAAAGGAGTCTCCATGGGTTTGTTGCTCTCCCTGTGGAATTTCTTCAGTATCTCGTTGGCATACACTCCTTGAGAGACAAATAATTCCTCATCTCATTGCAATACTTCCATACCAAGGAAATAATGCATGAGCCCCAGGTCCTTCATGTCGAATTCTCTTGCAAGATCCTCTTTGCAAGAATTTTACCAGCTTCTCATCACCTATTAGATTTAAGTCATCGACATATAATACTATAGTAAAACATTTACCTTCAACCATAATATGGTAAAGGTTCACATCTGCTCCACTTTTGGTGAAGCCCAACCTGGTGAAATGGCTATCAATCCTGGTGTACCAAGCATAAGTTTCTTGTTTCAATCCATACAACGCTCACTTGAGTCTGCACACATGTGACTCTCTGTTGAAGGTCTAAAATCCTTCCAGTTGCTCAATGTACACCTCTTCCTCAATCACTCCATTGAGGAATGATCTTCACATCCATCTGATCTATCTTCCACCCCATCCATGCTGGAAGTGCTAGAGTAGATCTGATTGAAGAGTACCTTGCTACTAGAGAAAAGTATCCTTGTAATCAATTCCCTCCACCTGAGAGAACCCTCTAGCCACAAATCTGGCCCTATGTTTCTCCAAACTCCCATTTGTTGCTTGCTTTACCTCGTAAAGCCATATGGAACTCACCACTGACTTGTTTCCTGGTCTTGGGACCACCTCCCAAACATTGTTTATGATAATGGAATCATACTCCTCTATCATGGCATCAACCCATACAGGTTTTTTAATCATGGCTCAATCTCTACACTCTCGCTCATCAGAGCCATGTGTCCAGTGTACCGATCTGCTGACCTCCTTTGTCTGTGTTGTGATGTGGGTGCTCCCACATTCTCTCTAGAATCATGCATCAATCTCTAGTGCTCTTCATTCCATCTCTTGAAGTCTCTACATGAGTGGTTGCTTCCACTCTCTGCGCCTCTGCATGTGACTGATACACATCATCCTGATGTTCTTCCTTTGGAGCTAAAAACTCCTAACCTGCATGTAACTGAAGCTCCCTCTCAAGGGAACGTCTCATGGCCTTCTCTTCATTGAGCTTCACATCTCTAGGAACCACTGTAATCCTGTGAGATGGGAGGTACACCCGATAATTGTAAGGTGTATTAGTGTACCCCACAAATATGCCCAACTCATTTGTTGGCTCTATATTTTTCCTTGCACCCTTGGTCACATGATCGTAAATTGATGAACCAAAGATCCCGAAGTGTGCCACATCTAGTTTTTACCTAAAAAATATTCTTCTGGTGTACTTTTCTGATCCAAAAATGGATCCTGGATAAACCTCTAAGTCTAAAAGACTTCATGCAAGAGGTAAATGGTGCCAGATGGCACAAACCCTTTGTAAATCAGAGGAAAATGAAAATCATAGGTTGCTCTCAGAAATAGTCTCATTTCAGAGACCTCCTCATTCTGAATCCAAAGCAACTTGAATGGGAAAAAATGGACTTTAGATGAAGAAGTTATTGCAGGAAGAAGTTTCCCTTTATCCTTTGAAAATGAGGCAAATTCTTTGAAAAATGGGACTTAGGGAAAAAAATGTGTTTTCTAACATAAAGCCCCTTAAATATTCATCGAAGCACAAGTCCTAAGGAGCAATGGAAATATCACATCAGAG
Organism: Pinus tabuliformis; assembly: GCA_031772625.1. NCBI lineage: Eukaryota > Viridiplantae > Streptophyta > Pinopsida > Pinales > Pinaceae > Pinus > Pinus tabuliformis. Next base: position 796,158,952 of record CM062813.1, on the reverse strand, counting down.
ATGTTGCATTGCATTACTTCCAAAGGGAAGGACTTGAGCCAAAGGCATGAAGGATTCACGATGAGCGATATGCGATTAAAGTGATCGGCGATCGGGCGATCGGAGGAGAAAAGCGCCAGAACCCAGACCCCTGTGACAATGTGATTACAATGGAGCAATGGCCAATAGCGGTGTCAATGATCAGCATCAGCATATGCATATAACCCAAGGACGGACCCCTGGGCTGGAGCGATTAGCGATTGCAATATCGGCGATCAGGGCAATCGGCCGATCGGCAATTGGGGTGATCGGTGATTAGGAGATTAGTGGTCCCCAATACACTTGGCCATTGGTCAGTGTGACTTGTGATGCAATATAACACCTAATGTCGGACCCGATAGGGTTGTAGGGGTGATTTGATAGAATTTTAAGTCCGGAAATCAACGCCCGATAGTGTATTTTTCGGCTATCTTCGTGTATTGGGAAAAATGTTCCGTTTGCGGGATTTATACACAGGAAGGTCTCGATTCCTCTATAACAGCCCCTGATCATCATGCTACACTGTAAGTAGGCATTTTATAGGAAAATGGTGCATTTTTTCATCCACGGAGCCATAGAGCCAGATGGCCAACCTAGTTGACAGGGAGGAGAGAAGCCAAAGAGCCACAGAGAATGATTATGAATAGAGAAAATGGTTGGGGAAGCCGCAGAGCTGGAGGATGCCTCAAAAGAAAGAGGGCCATGCAAGGTGAAGAGCCAACGGTTTTGGGAACAGTAGAGACAGTCACTGAAGGAGGCAGGCAACTAAGGGAGTCTTTGGGAATCGCTCGGAGGTCGAGCAAAATACCAGAGGGCTGAAATTTGCAGAGAAGTCGCTTGGAGTCCAGGAAAAAACCCAGAATCTAGCAAAACCGAGAGAGAGCAGGCTGAGTGGACAGTGGAGCAAAGAGCCATAGAGACGTAGGTTATTAGAGCCAAGAGCTCACGCTGTACATCCCACAGCCGCAGAGCTGATAGAAGGCATAGAGCCACTAGAGGTTGGGGCGATTGCAGGGGATGTTTCCTCGAGATGAGGAAGGGACAGAGAGCCTGAATGATCGAGTTGCAGAGAGCCATGATAGCATGGAAGGCTGGACAGTAAGTGAAGGGACAAGAGCGCGAGAGGTTGAAGGCTGGAGAGCCAGAGAGCTGATAGTTGCAGAGAGCTAGAGAGCGATAGCTACAAAGAGCTCAAATGAGAGGGACCAAAATGCTAGAAGTAGTAGCAGAGTGGAGAGAGGCCGAAGAGCTACTGTGCTAAGCAGCTGAGGGAGCCTTTAGGGTCACTTTAAGTTCAAGTGAAAAGCCAAGCAGCTGAAGGTTGTAGAAGGCCAAGAAGCCAGAGCTGAAGAGCCAAGAGCCAAGAGCTAGAGACAAAGAGCCAAGAGTCAGAGCCAAGAGCCAAGAACTAGAGCCAAAGAGCCAGAGTCAGAGCTAAGAGCCAAAACCAAGAGCCAAGAGCCAGAGGTTCAAGAGCCAGGGGATAAAATGGTGTCTGAACCCACTGTTTCTATGTAAACAGCAAGAGTTGAGTCAAAGACTTGTAAAAAAGACTTATACCATAATCCCAGAGAGCCTAGTTGAATTAACTAGAGCTCATGGAGATGTAGCCCAAGAGTTGTGGGTGAACTCCTAATTAATTTGTTGTCTTATGTGTTTGTTTTTACCACTGCATTATTCACTATTATATGCATTTATATATCAGTTTAAGCACATTCACATATTATCACAAACAACAGATTTTAAAGCAAATAATCAGCTGAAAACAACTACAAGCATACACCTATATTTTCAAGCATTTCTTAATTCCACATTGGTTAATTGTTAAAGACTTGGGAATATTCAAGCTTTGGAAGTGGGAGAGGTTCTTGTAAGCTAGAAAAGATGCCTAAGAGCCCCATTTGCATATCAGGTGGTATCAAAGCTTAAGTTGATTAACCCCACCTTTAAGAAGGTTATATCAGAATGCTTGATTGACAAAGCAAAGACTGCCTGTCTGAAAGGTGTTTGGGTAGGCAAGGATTGATTGTCTGATTGATGTATGCTTGTTGTAGACTGACTATTGTTTGAGTTTGCAAAGGTGAAGGGAAAATCTATGGATAGCTAAGTCCAGCAAAGGAAAAGAAGGAAGAATGGCTAAAGGCATTCTCCTTATCCCGAAGGACCATTGAAGCACAAGAGGTTTGTTGCAAAAGGATGCTTGTCTTTTGATTTATTGCATTTCTTTGCTAACGAGATGCAAGTTGCAAGATGGAAAAAGTTGAGTAGGTAGACTCACTTTATTGCTACAACATTATGTGTCATTTCAGCTTCAAAAGTACAGTGTGCTTAAGCAAAAGTTGAGGGATGAAATGCATGCATGATCTTGAGATGCATGAACATAGGGATGTCAATGATTTTCCTTGTTTTTGAACATGTATGTGTAATTAACTTGTACGGTTGATTGATTTGACATGAATGTGATGCCATGTTGACTTGGGAGAAGTTAACTTGGTCTCCAAATGGAGATAATGATGAAGTGTTTTCATATTTTGGAAAAGAGACCTAATGGTCTTTTTCTACATGCTTGACTTGAAGAGTCATTTGTTTAAAGGCACGTTTTGTGCGCTTGTTGTCTAGTCCATTATTTGTATGTAGATATAAGACATGGAGGTGTTCACAAAATGTGAAATCTATTTCTTTTGTTGAAGCAGGAGTTAGTCCATCCAGTTGTTGTCTGTATGCCTGTTGTTGTTAACAGTTGTTGTTGGCAATTTGTCAAATAGGTACAAATGAAAGTTTTGTGGAGCAGATGTACTTCACATTTTTTGAGCCACCTTAGATCAATGATCAAAGCAAAGAAGCTCAAACTACCTTCTATGACCATTTTAGTAGAATTTCTGCAGGACGGCAAGGAGGAAGACAATTCTTCTCAAGAAGACCAACCCATCCAGAGAAGGGAAGTGGTCAGAAACTTTGGTTTAGAGGCACTATGCAAAGGCAAGTGTAGGGAGGTTGAAAGAAGAGGGTGAGTCACTCTCATTTACTACTCAGATCAGTATATCAGTCTTTTGGAGACCAAAAGTTCTTTTAGTAGGAAGGCGTGATCCAAAAATGGATCCTCGATAAACCTCTAAGTCTAAAAGACTTCATGCAAGAGGTAAAAGGTGCCAAATGGCACAAATCCTTTGTAAATCAAAGGAAAATGAAAATCACAAGCTGCTCTCGAAAATAGTTTCATTTCAGAGATCTCCTCATTCTGAATCCAACGCAACTTTAATGGGCGAAAATGGACTTTAGATGAAGAAGTTATCGCAGGAAGAAGTTTCCCTTTATCCTTTGAAAATGAGGCAAATTCTTTGAAAAATGGGACTTGGGGAAAAAAATGTGTTTTTTAACATAAAGCCCTTTAAATATTCATTAGAGTGCAAGTCCTAAGGAGCAATGGAAATATCACATTGGAGATGTTGCATCGCATTACTTCCAAAGGGAAGGACTTGAGCCAAAGGCATGAAGGATTCACGATGAGCGATATGTGATCAAAGCGATTGGCAATCAGGTGATCAGAGGAGCAAAGTGCCAGAACCCAGATCCCTACGACAATGCGATTGTGATGGAGCAAAGGCCAATTATTGGTGTCAGCGATCGGCGTCGGCATATGCATATAACCCAACGACGGACCCCTGGGCCGTAGCGATTGCGATATCGGCGATCGGTCGATCGACAATCGAGGTGATCGGTGATCGGGAGATCAATGGTCCCTAATACACTTGTTCGTTGGGCAACGTGACTTATGATGCGATATAATGCCTAATGATGGACCTGATAGGGTTATAGGGGCGATTTGATAGAATTTTAAGTCCAGAAATCAATGCCCGATAGTGTATTTTTCGGCTATCTCTGTGCATTGGGAAAAATGTTCCATTTGCAGGATCTCTACACAGGAAGGTCTTGATTCCTCTTTAACGGCCCCTAATCCTCATGCCATGCTGTAAGCAGGTGTTTTACAGGCAAATGATGCATTTTTACAGCCATGGAGCCGCAAATCCAGATGGCTAGCCTAGCTGATAGGGAGCAGAGAAGCCAAAGAGCCACAAAGAATGATTATGCATAGAGAAAACGCTTGGGGAAGCCGCAGAGCCGAAGGATGCCTCAAAAGCCAGAGGGCCACGCAAGGCGAAGAGCTGACGATTTTTAGAGCAGTGGAGACAGTCGTTGAAGGAGGCAGGCAACTAAGGGAGTCTTTGGGAATCACTCGGAGGTCGAGCGAAATACCAGAGGACTGAAAGTTGCAGAGAAGTTGCTTGGATTCCAAGTGAAAACCCAGAAGCCAGCAAAACTGAGAGAGAGCAGGCTGAGCGGATAGTGGAGCAAAGAGCCAAAAAGTTGCGGGCTGTTAGAGCAGAGAGCTCACACTATACATCCCACAGCTACAGAGCTGATAGAAGGCATAGAGCCACCAGAGGTTGGGGCGATTGCAAGGGATGTTTCATTGAGATGAGGAAGGGACAGAGAGCCCGAATGATCAAGCTGCAGAGAGCCACAAGAGTTTGGAAGGCTAGATAGCAAGCGAAGGGACAAGAGCCTAAGAGCTTGAAGGCCGGAGAGCAAGAGAGCCGATAGTTGTAGAGAGCCAGAGAGAGATAGTTGCAGAGAGCTCAATTGAGAGGGAGAAAAATGCTTGAAGCAGTAGCAGAGCCGAGAGGGCCGAAGAGCTACTGTGCTAAGCAGCTGAGGGAGCCTTGGGGTCACTTGAAGTTCAAGTGAAAAGCCAAGGAGCTGAAGGTTGTAGAAGGCCAAGAAGTCAGAGCCAAAGATCCAAGAGCCAAGAGCCAGAGCCAAAGAGCCAAGAGCCAAGAACCAAAGCCAAAGAGCTAGAGTTAGAGCCAAGAGCCAGAACCAAGAGCCAAGAGCCAGAGCTTCAAGAGCCAAGGGATAAAATGGTGTCTGAACCCACTGTTTCTGTGTAAACAGTAGAAGTTGAGTCAAAGACTTGTAAAAAAGTCTTATACCATAATCCCAGAGAGCCTAGTTAAATTAACTAGAGCTCATAGAGATGTAGCCCAAGAGTTGTGGGTGAACTCCTAATTAATTTGTTGTCTTATGTGTTTGTTTTTACTACTGCATTATTCACTGTTATATGCATTTATATATCAGTTTAAGCACTTTCACATATCAGCACAAACAATAAATTTTAAAGCAAATAATTAACTAAAAACAACTACAAGCATACACCTGTATTTTCAAGCATTTCTTAATTCCGAATTGGTTAATCATTAAAGACCTGGAAATATTCAAGATTTGGAAGTGGGAGAGGTTCTTGTAAGCTAGAAAAGAAGCCTAAGAGCCCCATTTGCAGATCATCGTCCTGAAAATCCGATGAGGATTCCTATTCTACACATATACAACAATGTTGCATGCTTCATCCCACAAGTGAAATGGTAGGCCCTGATCATGTACATTGCCTGTGCATCTCCCACAATACTTATGTTCTTCCTTTCAACCACCCCATTTTGTTATGGGTTATGGGGTGCTATTAACTCCTGTCGAATTCCTTCTGATGCACAGAAGTATTGAATTCATTCGACACATATTCTCCACCATTATCACTCTTAAGGGCTTTCACTTTCCTACCTGTGTCTTTCTCAACATGTGCTTTAAATTCACAAACATTAGAGAACGTATGATCTTTCTTATGCATGAAGAAAATCCAACACTTATGTGAGAAATCATCTATAAATATTACATAATACTTGTTCTTGGCCATGGAGGCTATCGAGAATTGTCCACATACATCTGAGTGAACTCTTTCAAGGATCGCTTGTGCTCGACTATCCTTATCATGAAAGGTGGCTTTGGTGTACTTCCCCAATGTGCACCCTTTGCATGTATCTCTCTGCTCTAGTGTACCCTTTGGAAGTCCTGTAGAAATCTGTTGCATGATCTTCAAAGCTCAGTGGTGCAAGTGACCCAATATTCTATGCCACAAATCACGGATGTCTCGACCCTACACCTTTCCTGCTTTTTTGCTCAAAGAAACACAATATTCTACATCCAATTTGTAGAGTTTCTTCACCCAAACCCCAATTTGCTTCACTTGTACTGAGGTTATGTGATGAAGGAAAGCCTTTCCTTTGCTAAATATCATATCGTAGCCACAATCCTCCAACATAGCAACTGAAACCAAATTATTCTTTGGACCTGAAACATACATGACATCTTTTAATGTGAGAGGAGATTCATACACCCTCTAAAAAGTAACACTATCGATGTTGTTTGCGTTATACCTTTCATCATCTCCCATTTTGATGCGTATATGGAGGTCATTCTCCTCCAAGTCATTGAAGGATTTTGTATTGTCATTCATATGGAATGAGGCTCCACTATCTAGATACCACACACTACCCATCACCAACGTCACCATGCAAGTGATGAGGATGAAATCCGACTCGAATTTTGAAGCAATATCTTCACCTGCCACTCCTCCTGAGGACTTCTTGTTGTCCTTCTTGTGCAAACACTTAGTGGCATAGTGTCCCAACTCGTGACAATGAAAACATTTAATCTTTAATAAGTCCTTATTATTTCCACCCTGACTAGAATCTGATTTGGAATGGGATGCCTTCCCTTTCCATTTCTTTTCCTTTCCAGCTAAGGAAAAATTCTCCTCGTCATCATGCTTGGATGAGGTTCCATATCTGGTGTTCTGTTGAATCTCTTCTTGCACCAAGTCGGACCAAAAATGCTCCTACTCTGGTATATTTTCCCTCCCATTTACTGAATGTTGGTAGTTGTGCCAACTCTTTGGAAGGCCTATAAGTGTTAGGCTAACTAGATCATCTTCAACAATTGTAACACCAACACTTTCAAGCTCATCCCAACATTGGGTGAACTTGGTCAAGTAATTTGGTATTGTGTCGCCCTTCTCCATCTTGATTTTTCTGAGCTCGTCCTGCGGTTCCAGCATCATGTGGTCATTGTTGTTTTGAAAATGGCATGTCAAGGCCTTCCACATTGCATATGGAGTCTCCTTACTATGGAAATTCGAGACAAAATGATCTTGAAACCCTTCTAGGATAATCCTTCTCGCCTTTGCAACACATTTTCTCCACTCTACCAGATCTTGAGCATTAGTTGGCTTAGGAATATCAGTGTCTATGAGTTCCTATAGCCTGTTGTCTTCCAACACTACCTCCATCCTTTTATTCCAAGCAATATAGTTCAAACTACCCTCAAGGGAATATTCGAGTCTTAATCTGTAAAACGACATCCTGTTGGCTCTGAAGAATGATATTGCAAATTCAATTTCACGTGTAAAAGACAAACTTGTATTCCCATCTTATAGAGTAATTTTTTCTCTGATACCACGTAGAACTTCCTTGTAGATTCAAATTGATAATTGTAATTTATGAAAACAATAGTCTTGAATCTACTCTACCCATCATTGGAAACAATTAAACGATCGCGAAACCATGAACCATACAAGAGAAAGAATTCAATCAACACATTACACAATGATTTCTTGGGGAAAGCCACAACTAAAATACCTACTATCTGTATATTGCATTAGTCAGAAAATATGAGAAGATTACAATGCTTTGCTCAATCCCGAGCAACATTTTCACTATCCCTATCTGTCTCGCTGCTTCCTAGACAAACCTAGGCCAATACTTAACCAATTTCTCACTTTCCCAAGTCCCTATTTCCTTGCGTTGTTTCTTTGGGAATTATCGCCCTATTAATTAGGGAAATTCCTCAAATGAATTGCTTAATCCATCATAGGCCTTCCTCTGACTGCATGCACCACGTGTACAATTCAGATGACTATACAACTGATAATACATTGTCCCTGAACTCCAATCTCAACTGGGTAACTCTTAGACCTGACATGCATGAGTTATTTATGAGTGAATCATCAATTAACTGGTTGAACACATAAAGAAACACCCCACTGACTGACCTCCTACTAGGTCCTCCATCAGTTGGAACTATTTTAACTGACTTTAACTCAATTAAACTAAATTAATTAATTACAAATCAAAATAAATTCAACCAAAGCTCCTATAATGTAGTAGACACTCTACATGACTCAAGTTAGACCCTCAACTTGAATTAAATGATCCAACTAAGTAAAATTAACTTATTTAACTAATACAAGTTGTCATGTGATGTGGAATTAGAATTTTATTCCTAATTTAATTCAAGGAAAAAAATTAAATTATGATTTTCTCGTTGCATTTCAACAAGAGAAAGCTCAGAGACACATGCAACATTTGTTAGTCATTGCAAATTGATTTGTTCTCTTATATCTAAAGAGAAATGTTAGTCATCAACATATGAAATGTCAGACAAAAAGTTATCGTCATACACTGAAGAATTCCTTGATTAAAATTATTATTGAAAATACTTAACCCTAATTTATCTCTACCTCCCTGCAACTACATAATGTTTTTCCATCAACAACGAATAAATTTATCCCAATAGCTTTATGTTCAACATTTGGTATGCTGATAAGTGCTAGTTCACCTGCATTTTTAGAAATACACAAGAGTCTTTAAAAATCTTCAAGTGCTTGGATCCTTAGTACATGAAGAACAAAAGAACAAAATTACAAATCTTGTTTATAACTACAATGCTTATTGATAATTTCAAAAACTAATCATCATTTGATAACATTTTGCAGTAAACAAAATTTAACATTCAAGAAATATGAACAACCTACAAATTGATGATTAGATATTGCGTCAATTTGCTGAATTAAATGTGGAGAATACTTATATTTCCCCTCAAAAGTTCCTTTTGTTAATTGTATGACTAGACTTTAATTCATACTTATTATATATTAGCACATTATTTAACTTTAATTGTACCATAAGTGGCAAAAATTTACGAAGTAAAATGAACTTGAAATCTTTATGATCATGACACTACACGAACAAACTACTAATAATAACTCTATCTCAAAAAGTACAAGAAAAACTAGCAAGAAAAACTTTACTGGATATGTTATACATCGGATAATAGATTTATGGAAACACAGGAATTTAGTTGGGAAAAACAAAGAGTTGGGGTGGGACTTTGAACAAGTGAAACAAGTGTCATATTTTGCTAACATAAATACTAAGATTGCATGCACTGTAAAAATTGGAAATTTCTTCGCTCTCTTATCTTTCAACCATATTTTGCTCTTGCTTAGAAACATAAAATCTACTACTAATACTCAATGTTACTTCTAAATAATTTTTATGAGTAAAATTGATCACATTAAAAAAGGATTCATGAATGTGTAGAAGAAGTGTTTTGAGAGATGGAAGTGTACAGAAGGAATGTGTGAATGAATGAGTATGTGCATATAGAGCAAGATGCAGAAAAGACACCTACATTTATGTATCTTTCACACAACACTTCTAAATTTTCGTCATCTTTTGGTAATGTCACAAGGAAGTTTCCCTGCACTCAATATACTGCAACCAAGAATTAACTTAAATTATGATAACATAATTAACAAATATAAATCATCAAATGCTGAAAGAAAAAAAAAATGCTTGAATATTTAAGAATACTCATACCTCAGAACTATACACGATTGTTGCAATATACGCTCCTTATCATGTTGTCATAGTTAAATTAATTATTTATCCATTTTGGACTCTCGATCAGAACGAACAAACGAATGTGTTTTTTAATACTATATGAAACATACAAGATTTAAAAAAAATTATTGTATCACATTAATAATTGCGAGTGAAGTTTACTGCTTCAAAACGAAATGAATAGATTATGCAGGATTAGAATCACAAAAAGTGCAGTGAAGCATGAACTACATCATGATCACTCTAGTATGAATGTGAAATATGAACATGGCATTGTTGAATAGGAAAATTTATTGAAATGTGAACAATAATCCCCTTATTCCCACTACTAAAATTTCTTGTTACTTCTTGTAATCGTTCCAAACTCAAGTACTCTAATAATTGTTTACTTCACTTTCCATTTGAATTGATGTCAATATTGAAATCTCCAATAACTATAAAAATGTAATCACTATGCATGAATTTTTCCTTTGCTATTTCAATTGCTTCAATAATCACTGAAACAAACACAAGTGGTGCAACATATACATTTATTATGCATATTCGGTATTGGAAATAAGCTCCTGACAAAAAAAGTTCAATTCTATTATTGCAAATGTTCTTGGTTGATATGATCTATTTGTTTTCTTCTATGCAAATAAGTACTCCATAAACACAATTTGATGTGTTGAAATTGAATTTGAAAAATTATGTAGAATTTAATGTGTAGATTCTAAACTGCTAATGAAATTTTCTAAATCAGAAGACTAGAAGTTACTCTACTGATCTATGGAAGTAAGTTCATGATCGAGAAAATAAATCATTAGCATGCAACAATATTTAACACACATACACAAATATTTATCTAGGTCAAAGAAACTACTCAAAACCCCTTACTATATGTATTGAATTAATCAAAGAATTTGGATGAATACAATATGCTATGTGTTAGCCTCCTGTTGCAACAGGTGTTCATTTTTCATGATTGACATTTTTACATGCCAAATATGTCATACTTTGCAGGCTACAGTGTTCCATATTTCCACAAGATGCCATGAAGGGTGCTAGTCCAAATGCCACTGCTGTATTCCAATTTTGATGAATTGTTCCAGTTTTGAAAAGTTTTTAAAGGGAGGTCCAAACAGTCTAATCTTGGTTTCCCTAGGTTTCAATTTCCTATTTTAAAATATAGAGAATGATATCTGTCCAAACAGTTTAATCTTGGCAGATCTGTAGATAGGTAGAGAATCAAAGGAGCCCAACTGCCTAATCTGGGTCCCTGGCAGAAATAAGTGTAGACTTAGATAGGAGAAAAGAAAAAAGAAAAATTGTAAAGCTGGGTCTGCAAGTCTAAGTGCACCCAAACCAAAAAGAAGAAAAAATGTTAGGTGAGTAGGCTGGGTAGGTAGCTGTAAGGTGGCAAAATGATGATTTATGATCAATTTTGTGTTACAAAGTGTTTTATCTTTTCAGATCACAGTTATCAGGGAGTTTTCATCTAGAGGAGCTCAAGCTGTACATCACTAACTCCCCTTTCTTCTAATTCCCCAAGTCACTCACTAATTTCCCCAAAGAGGTCAATATCTGCTTGATTCCTCTTAGTTTCATCATTTTCCATGTCATTTGTCTTAGTGAAGATCTGCCTCACTCAAGGATTCTTTATTTCTCATCTATGAGTCACTTTTCCCTCGAAAATTAGCCTAAGGTCTCCCACCTTAGTGCCTGCTTATCATCTCCATATTAACTACTAACTCTAGTATATAAATCCCTATCAGTTTTCCCCTTCCCCTACTAAAACTATGTATATAAAACTTCCCTATGTAAATATCCCCTCCCTGGCAATATAGCCATATTTCTTATTAGTGTTGTTGGGAAAAGTATCTATTCAGAACGCCCCTATCCCACTCTAAGGTGTGACAGTGCCTTAGAAACAAACAAGGAAAACTGCTTGAGTATTCTTCTTTATGAAATGTAAACGAAGAGGAAGGATAAACTAACCTGTGTCTTGCGATAGTTTATTGATCCAGTCGCTCCTCTCTTCAATAGCTCCCAGCTCCCTGCTCCCTTACCGGCCCAGCTTCACCAAATTCCTGCAAGATCACAGAAGAGAGAAACTACACGAAGATATAGATTTACATTCATAAAAAGCTTAGGATCAGATTAAGCTAAACATGCAAATATAACAAAACATCATTGATACACAGCATGTAGGAGAAACTCAAATAGTTTTATTGATATGATAAGAAAGTGCAAGAGGAGATACAACCAAGTGAGTCCCGATCCAGCATCTACCTCCCAGCAAAGGAATCCCTTCCTCACCTCCAACAAAGCATAAATCACCCAATGTACTAATCTCAATCTCAAACCAACAGCAATTCTCTGCAAAGTACAAAATTCCAGCCTCTGGATCTCTGGGATGAGGGATCCATATATAGATGTAAGCAGAGAGGATGAGTCAGCTTATGTTTTGACTTGTGGCTTCTCTCTGTCAGTTCTTGCTTCCACTTGGAGGCTGAGAGCCTCTTACTCATCCTTGGTCGAATTCAGTAAGGCAAGTGTCATTGAGGAATATTCTGGAAGCTTCCATTGTCTGTACACCTCGCGGAATGACACTGCCATTTGGCATTTCTTGCTCAGCGCACCCTGGTAGTGCATTTAGGTGCGTTGCAACGCACCTAGCTAGTGTACTGGGGTGCTTTGCAACGCAGGCAGCTAGTAGAGCATCTGAATTGATCCTGATTTGACTGATTCTGAGTAGTTTTTGGTGGAGAACTTCTGGGAGAAGCTGTCATTGGTCGACCTTGTTCCTTTAGGGGAAGGAACAACACTTTTAGGGACTTTGGATCCCTTGGATTATGGACATTTCATGCTCAAAGCTGTAAGGCACAAAAATGTCTATAACAGTTGCCCCCTAAAGTATGAGGCCGTTTATCGTGTGAAATGCTTTATTAGGAGGATCCAAAGTTCTTTCAATGCTGGGAGGAGACCTGTAATAAGATACAATACAATACATTATTTTTCATACTGTTTTCATGATCTAGCTGAGGCGGGCATTCCCATGCTCAGCTTTATAAATTCATTTTTCTGTACATAGGACAGACAATTGTCTGATGGTAGACTGATGATTCTGATGAAATCATCATCCTTTTGGTAGGATGATTATCTGTGCTGCAATGCTATACATGTCAATGTCTTTATTTTTCCTGAATATATATCGCAGCCCGGATGGATGAAACTAGATCCGGGGTCTTCAATCTCGTCCGATCTTCACTCTAAGTACAATTCGATCCATGTGAGAAATGTTTTCAAGTCGAACATGGAAAGACATCGCTTGATTACCAGTCAATGACGTAAACTGTTAACAAGCGCGAGAGGAATCACCGATAATGATAATGACCCTCAAGGTACTGCAGTACAATTCACATGGTGTGAATAAAGGACTTGGCGTCGAACACCACGCAAAATCTTTCGGTCGAAGGTCATTGATGTATACCTGTCGCCGGAAGTGAGAAACTTGTCATTGAGGCATGCAAGCTTCAAAGTACTGAAGGGGGTGTTCCTAGATCAACTTCTTGGATGATGAGCTAATGTCGACAAGAAGCGATCCGTCAAAGGAGGGCCTTAATGTATCCCACATCAGTGACACGGAATGGAGCAAATGATTTTGATGGAGGTGAAAACGATCTGATGATATATGGTTCAGGGTGGCGGTCATGAAAGAATGAAGTATAATGTATGGTAGTGGATGGGACACGGGTGACTTCTCTGGATACTTCTCTTGAACATATCGGCGACACTTATATGATGGATTGGTAGCATTTACCCCAAAGGTGGATGGTATGGCGAGACCATGGTGATGTGACCGGTGAATGAAACAACCCAACCCGACTGAGGCACGGAGTGGAAGTGTCATGTTCAAGAGCGACTTGCTACCAATAAAGGTTCTTTGAGTTTCTTCCCAATTTTTCCCCAGTCATTGCTGACCAGTACCTCTTTATTTTTGTCAATCTTGAGGAGGATAACATATGCTTGTTCTATAATTTTCCCTTTGGGCAAACCCATTGCTATGTTTTAACGAGCCTAGCGATAATGAAACTTGTTCTCGTCTAAAGACAAGTTTGTCGCTATTAATCTTTTTAACGAGTCTAACGACAAAGATAACTCGGTCCTTTTCCTTTTTAGGGAGTCTGAAAAGGTACGTAAAGGTAACTCCGGAAGTCCTTTTTCGTCATCTAATCCCTTAAGTCCGAAAAAGTATAAAATAATAAAGAAGGGATGAATTTTCGATAGTTTTAACGAGCCGAACAAAACAAGCGCTCGATCTTTTTGTGCAATAATCCCTCAGGTCCAAAAAGATTAAAATCTAGAGGAGGGATAGCACTTCCGGTCGCTTTAACGAGCTGGAAGGCCAAAACTCGGCAATCTTTTCATATTTTACGAGTCAGATGAAAAGAGCTTAAAGAAGACTCGTCTTTTGAGGAACGAGTGATAAAACGGGTAGCAACTGATTCCAGGTAAGGGTTGGAATTTTCCAATCACGGCAGTGTCACAAGGATGGCTAGTGAAATCACTCTTCGCAGCTGTTCCTCAAAATGGGTAAACAATCAAATGGAGGTGAATGATCGGCCAATGGAAAAGTGGAGGTGACGGTGCAAACACGACCAAGGCTTTAATGGCTGATAATGTTACATTCACGGTGGTTATTTACCGGATAGTTCATTTTTTAACGAGCTTAAACATGGATTGAAACACTTGCTCGATCTTATGTTTATTTTTTAACGAGCATGAAGTATGTGTTAAAACTGCTCGATCTTATGTTTATTTTTTAACGAGCATGAACTATGTGCTAAAACTGCTCGATTAATCCAGTCATATGATAAGAATGTCTCATTGAAGATGCCATTTTTTATGGAGCTTGCACCTTACAAAGCTTTGCCCCGCATCCTTTCATTATGCAAGTTCGGAAACGACTAATCCTACGAGTTTAAAGGGTTAGAGGTCCTAAAAATTTTAAAAATAAATAGCCGCCCCTTGCTTGCACTCCAAAAGGTTTGCATGCCCCCAGGTATAAAATAGAGTTTCAAGGTTACCCCTCAATTTGCAGGAAAAACATTTGTTTAACCGGGAGAGGCCTACCTCTTTCAGGTTACCAAAGATTGTCTCATTTGCGCAGCAAACAAAACACTTCTTTGGCGATGTCTACCGAGATAGACAAAGGTGAGTGACAACGACCGCCAAACAAATAACTTTGACAAAAGAATCTTATTCTAGAACAACCCCTCTTCCAATCACGAACGGGGTATGGACTAGTCATATTCTCCCGCGGAAACCTACCCTATACCCGAAGTTTTCCTGCCGAAGCAGACCAGGACGCGTGCCCCCTGGGTTCCAGTCATATCCCTTCGAATTACTCGTGCTCATCGGGAGGACGGACCATGGGTTGAGACATTTCTTGCTTGAAGAGACCATTTAGGGATGGTATATGACTATTTGCGATGCGTGATCCGGGAAATGAAAGCTGGTCCACGAGCTTGACCACTCTTCCTTCGTGCGGAAAACACATTACTCTAAAGAGTGAGGAGACGATGGCTCCCATGCAATAAATATAGTCTCGTCCAAGGAGTAGGTAATAATCCAAGGGTCCTTGAACGACCATCACGTTCATTTGAACGGTCTTTCCTTTCAATGTTATTGGCACATTGGGGAGGATCCCTAAAGGTCTACTGGTTCCTTTATCGAAGCCTGTCAGTTTTCTCATCTCAGGCAAAAGCGATGGCGAACCAAGCGCTTTCCAAGCAATAGAAGAAAAGATACTCACAGATGCCCCCTCATCCATGATGGTGCTAGCCATGACCATTCTGTATATTTGAACGATAATTCGGAATGGTATGCTTGCTGGCAAACGGGGTCTGACTAGTTGGTTCCAGTCGAAGGATACAACTAGGTTGCTTGGTGGTGGGACCGAGTAGACGGCCTGGTATAGCTCTGA
The DNA here is from genome assembly GCA_031772625.1 of Pinus tabuliformis. Classification (NCBI taxonomy): domain Eukaryota; kingdom Viridiplantae; phylum Streptophyta; class Pinopsida; order Pinales; family Pinaceae; genus Pinus; species Pinus tabuliformis. Next base: position 796,143,394 of record CM062813.1, on the reverse strand, counting down.
CGAACTTCCTTCCTGTGATAAAGGAATGGGTGGATTGCCCCCATGTTCGTCGGAGTCTATGTTGATGAAGAGAATTTGGACGGTGTCATCCTTATCCTCTTCAATGACTGTATCATTCAAAGATAAAACCTCTGAAGGCAAGACCGGGTCAACTGCCGCCTCGACCTTTTGACTTTCGTCTGGTATGGATTCAGTTGGTTTATCTTCAATGATAGACGCTTCAGTTGACCACTTGAGTGGGCCAGCTGGATTCTCAACTAACGAAGGACTCGGCAAGAGTTTTTTATATCCAGGAGGAAGTCGTAACGGTGAAACCGGACGATCATCCAAAACTCTTTTAGCTTCGTCTAAGAAGGGACAACGGTGGAGGGCATGGTTGCCTTCGCACAGTCTACAGGGAGGTCTAGCCCTCCCTTTTTGTCCTGGGACTTCACTTTCGCTAGTTGACGGTGTACTTTCAACATGGCCATCAGAGGTTGACGACACCGAATTGTGCAAACGAGGAGACCAGTCCCTTAGTATCCGAGGGATGCAAGGACAATTTCTGTGAAAGTGGTCTCCCTTGCAAATGACACATGGCAATCTAGGCCTGGTCAGTGCTGTGTGTGGATTTTATTTAGACGACACTTGTTTTCCCTTATTTGCCTTTGGCTCCTTCTTCTTTTTCTCTTTCTTCTTCTTTTCCTTCTTCTCCTTAGGAACTTGGTTTTTAGCTTTACCAGTCTCGTCAAGCGAAGAGGAAGGAAGAGAGGAAGAATTAGAGGAAGTAGAAGGTTGGTGGGAAACTCTAGACTTGTCTAATTGCTGATTCGACTGTTCAGGAATAGTGGTGTTCTGAACGACATTGGTTGAGAAGAGCCAGACCGGCAAGCCAATTGTCAGTCCTGGAAGCGACAATGTGGCCATATGGGGCGCACCAACATCTCCCCAAGAGGAGAAGGGACTAGGATTTCCACCAAGGGGATTTCCTTGGTTGGTAGGCTCCATTTTCTCAACCTAAAGATCAACGCAGGAAAAAGGGTATGAATATTCCGTTTAAAATAAATTTTAACGACGCTTGGACACAACTTGTTTTTTCAATTTTAAAGAGTGAAAAAACAAAAGATGGCTCTAGTCTCCATTGATTTTTAATGAGCCTGAAGTGACAAGTGCTCAGATGGACATTTTCCGTTAAGGAGTCTGAAAAGGAACGAAAGGGACTGCTCTGGAGATCTAGGTAGAGGGTGTGCCAAACCAATCGCAAAACCGCAGAATACTTTTTAGGGTACGGGCGGTCAATCTTCCCGAATGCTGTGTTCAGTGCATTGCGATCAGTAGGGCGGCCGACACGGCTTCCTATGGATAAAGGTTTTATGCCTATAGGGGTCTCCCAATATATACTCAACGGTACGTGGGAGCACAATCCGTACTGGCACTTATCATCTCTCAGGAGGAATCACCCAACCATCAGTGAGGCCAACAGTTACCAGGTTTTACGACGCCGGAACATGTCTCTAGCCTAGACCTCTATGTTGTACGTTAAGTTACAAAGCGTTGTTAAGTTCATTCAATTTATTTTAGGTTGATCTTTCTTAGAAGTTTGCCTTTTTGGATCACCACGAGATGTAGATACAATTCCTAAATGCAGTCTAAAGATGATAAGCAAGCTTTTATCTCTTTTCAACAATGAAAATCCTAGCTACAAGGGGAAAACAAAGACACAATCTTTTCTCAAAGAGCATAGAGCACACTGTAAATGCACTTTTCCTAAATCAATCCATACAAACTGTCAAAATGCAAATGCACTTGTGCATGTATTTGTTTTCACTTTCTTAATATTGATGCCTAAAAAGAAAGTTGTTGTACAAATTTGAATTCGATTTCAAGTGAAAAACACAAACAAGCTTCTTTTTTCGAAATCAACAAAGTAGAGATGATTACGACACTTTATGATTTTGAAGTAAACACTTGTTTCGACACTAGAAATTCACAAATTCAAACCAAAAGACAAAAGTAAAAGCGTAATCAACTGTCAACAGCAAACAAACTTACTCCTAAGATCAAAATGACACTTACGACAGGTCCAGATCTAAGGGCGACAATATGACTAGTTTACTTTTGTAATGGGAAACTGCAAATGATGTAACAAATACACAAAAACAAATACAGTTTCTTTTATACAACTGAGGCAGAATTAAGGCAAAGAAAAGGGGTTTTCAGATAGGTACACACACTGATAACAGGCTGCAAAAATCAGAGATAAAACTGAACAAAATGAAGCAAAGAACCACAACTGCACAGGGCAAAGGCTGATCAGCGCACCTGTTGCACAGAGAAACTGAATTGCAGCGCAGGTAGCCCTCTCGGGACCTGCGTTGAAATGCAGAGTCTCTTCACAGAGCCTGCGCTGAAGCAGAAACGAGAATTGTCTCCGGGTTCTGGGTCACGGTTTGCAGTTTAATCTATGGTTTTTGGCCGGATAAAAGCTATCAATAAGGTACAATTAGAGGGATGATTTAAAGGAGGACTAAGAGCTATCACAAAGGGCTGTTAGAGAATTTGTGGATCAGCTGTTCAGATCATAAACAGGCCCAGTGAATGGACTAGAGTAGCAGATCTCTACTTTGCATTTGTAAATGGCAAATGCAGTTTGATTCGCCACTCCTAAGTTTATGAGAAGAACAACAATAGAAACACAAATAAACTAACTAGATACGATCCCCAGCGGAGTCGCCATTTTGTTGTTGGGAAAAGTATCTATTCAGAACGCCCCTGTCCCACTCTAAGGTGTGACAGTGCCTTAGCAACAAACAAGGAAAACTGCTTGAGTATTCTTCTCTATGAAATGTAAACGAAGAGGAAGGATAAACTAACCTGTGTCTTGCGCTAGTTTATTGATCCAATCGCTCCTCTCTTCAATAGCTCCCAGCTCCCTGCTCCCTTACCGGCCCAGCTTCACCAAATTCCTGCAAGATCACGGAAGAGAGAAACTACACGAAGATATAGATTTACATTCATAAAAAGCTTAGGATCAGATTAAGCTAAACATGCAAATATAACAAAACATCATTGATACACAGCATGTACGAGAAACTCAAATAGTTTTATTGATATGATAAGAAAGTCCAAGAGGAGATACAACCAAGTGAGTCCCGATCCAGCATCTACCTCCCAGCAAAGGAATCCCTTCCTCACCTCCAACAAAGCATAAATCACCCAATGTACTAATCTCAATCTCAAACCAACAACAATTCTCTGCAAAGTACAAAATTCCAGCCTCTGGATCTCTGGGATGAGGGGTCCATATATAGATGTAAGCAGAGAGGATGAGTCAGCTTATGTTTTGACTTGTGGCTTATCTCTGTCAGTTCTTGCTTCCACTTGGAGGCTGAGAGCCTCTTACTCATCCTTGGTCGAATTCAGTAAGGCAAGTGTCATTGAGGAATATTTTGGAAGCTTCCATTGTCTGTACACCTCGCGGAATGACACTGCCATTTGGCATTTCTCGCTCAGCGCACCCTGGTAGTGCATTTAGGTGCGTTGCAACACACCTAGCTAGTGTACTGGGGTGCTTTGCAACGCAGGCAGCTAGTAGAGCATCTGAATTGATCCTGATTTGACCGATTCTGAGTAGTTTTTGGTGGAGAACTTCTGGGAGAAGCTGTCATTGGTTGACCTTCTTCCTTTAGGGGCAGGAACAACACTTTTAGGGACTTTGGATCCCTTGGATTATGGACATTTCATGCTCAAAGCTGTAAGGCACAAAAATGTCTATAACACTTAGTCAGGGAAAAAGCAGTCTATCTGGGGCTGTTTTTAGCCCATCCGTGTCATAGCAGGAGTTAGATGACAGCTGGTCATGCTAACAACCTCCCCCCTAGCCCTAAAACCATTCAAAAAACCCATATTTCACCCCTATCCCTAAGTCCCAAGTGTAAATATATTAACCCGCGCTCATTAAACCCATAAACCCGTTTTCCTAAGTCTAAACCCCCACCAGCGTGCATATTAAAACGGGAATATTCCCCGGATCCCCGCCCTTATACCTCCGCCATTTCACATTCGCTGCCAACCGTTAGATCGCCCGCCCCACAGATCTACGGTGGGCGGGCCTTCCCGTCTCCCAACTCGCCCGAAGGATAGCATCCGGGAGATGGGCGGTATTGTCGCTGTACTCCCACCACGCGTCACCTTCCCGGGCGTGGCGGAGCCCCCTCCCCCGAAACCACCTCTGTCCAAAGGCGGTGCGCCCGAAACCATTTACCGTCCTCCTCCATCCTACGTCAGCACCACGTCGACGCTGATGTCATCCGCCTGCGTGGCCTTCTGCCACTATACCGCCGAGTCACCCTGCAACGTCCCTGCCACGTGTCCTGCCACATCATTAGACCCACCGTATTGCCCCGTCACCTCCGTACATGCTGACGTCATTGCTGACGTCACCCACCGTACGAGGTCCCACCTACTGACATCATGCTGACGTCATCAACAACTTTGGCGCGAAGGGCGAAAATCGCACTCTGGAGCCCCGGAATCAGTTTCTGAGGCAGTTCATCGCTGGATAAAATAGGCCTGAATGGGGAATCTTTTCATCACGCAGCCCCCAGCAAGCCCGAAAGGCGCCGAATGACCCATTTTTCTTCGCGAAGCATGCAGAAAGGAGCAGAAGACAGTTCTAGAGGAAACAGAGGCCGAACAGTGGCCATTAATTTTTTATTAGACCCACAGCAAAGGAGAGAAGCGACCCAATTCATGTGTCAGAGAGTATCAGAGGAAAGAGAAGCAGCAAAGTGTACCAGTTAAATTGTTTAAAAGAAACCTTCAGTTCCCAAAGCAGGTTAACATTTAATGGCCGCCAACAAAGTCAAATTAGGCGGTGAAATCCCATCCCAGCTCTCAAATCATAGTTGAAGCATTTAAGGACACCGAACTACAATGGAGCAGAGACCCATGCACAGTTATTGCAGAGACAACTGCACCAAGCCACCAAGGACAACACATTTATTCAGTCCCCATACGGCGGCCCTCAGCGTAGCTCAAGATATTTTATGCATTTATTTCTGGATGGGATTAGGTTAAAGTAATCATCTTTCCTCCAGACCTATTTAGGTCAAACTGTAAATAAGCAATTTTGAATATTTTTCCCTATATATACCACCGTATGCACTGTTTTAAGGGTTGGTCGATTGATAATTCTGACTAGAGACTCGCACTGTATACCTGAGATTTTTTCTATAATCAAAGACTGCTGAAGAGTTTGGAGTATGACTGTCTGATGTGTTGTTAAATATTTCTGAAGACTGAATGTGGAATTCCTGTGCTGCAGCCTGGAACAATAAGTACATCTTACCTCTGTTTTATTGTTAACCAATATCTAAATAGCAGGAAGAAAGATTAGCCTAGAATTTGTTTACAGCACTCTATGCTCAATTTCTGTTGTTTCTGTATGTTTTCATCTGAATGAATTGGTAACGAATATGAATTCCTTCTGGCTCATATTTACCCTAATTCACCTGTGTTCGCTAACTATCTAGGGATTCTTTACTGCCCCTAGGTAGAGCTCTGTTATCTCCTTCTGTTAAGCTGAAAGAGAGATTCTTGATTGCCTCTCATTCCTTAGCATTCATTCCATCTTTAAACCTGAAACATTGTTTCGTGCGCAGCTACCTTGCTCCATATATCTCTCTTGTGATCAATAAAATGCACCACCAGTCTTCCTCCTCGACTCCATGCCCAATGGTTTGAAACTTATCAGACTATGCTTTGCCTCTCTACCCGAAGACATCAATTTTCCCACCAAAATCAGAACAAAAAACCCTCAAGCCCAATAACTAGCCTAAAATCAATTTCAACAAATCTGAAACACAAAGAGAGAGCCCTATCTGATTGCATGGTTGGCTAGAACCTGTAGTCCAAAGTTGGTTTGTGGTTACCTCGGCCGTATCCCTTTCTTACAACCTGAGGGACAATTTGAGTGATAACATAATGGTGACTCCACTGGGGATTCTCCTCAGTGAAATTCACAAAGAAGGTTGTAAAAAATCCACAGGAAAAATCGATTTTCTAATTGCTGTATATCCCTTAAAACTACAGATGAAGCCTGAATGTCAGCCAGGAAGCCTTTGAAACTGTTTTTGTTTTACATTTACAGGAGTAGATAAAAGCTGCTTCAGTCAGTCTTCATGTTAGTCTTAAGCTATACACAGCCATTCCAAAATCTGATCAGTTCCTTGCTAATCACAAAAATATTCCCAGAGAAATACCAAAAAACAAATTCGGAAGCTAGCTCCTAAGAAAAATCCACGATACACAAGGTCAAATCCAGACCCGAATCCCCCAGCTGTTTTTGAGAACCCTAACATAATCCCAAAAATCCTTAGGAAGCAAGAAAGACAGGAAAATTTTGCTGATTTGAGTCCTGAAATAGCTTACCCTAGCTGTATTTCGACTCCTGTCAAGGTTTTATTGCGTTCAACCCCTGTTTCCCCTAATTCATCGTCCACATCTCATAGCACTCCTTCTACACCTTCATTCACTGCACATACTACCACTAATGTTGTTCCCACCATTCCAGTCGTTCCGGTTATTCCATTAATCCCCGTTGTTCCACTTATCCCTGCAAATATGGCTAATAGATATGCACCCCTGCAACTGCCTGCTAATCCTGGGGCTTTACCTCAAGAGTACCAATCGAAGATCACATATTTTGATAGTACTGGTTCTTTTTCTGCCCTTCAGCATACTAAAAAGATGCAAGATTATTTTGAAAACTACGAAATAGATGATGATAGCGTGAGAATGAGAATTTTTGTTCAGAGTTTAATCGGTGATGTAAGAACTTGGTTGAGATCACTCGCTGCAAATTCCATAACCACCCCAGATGAGCTTTACCAATCCTTTACTAACAGATGGGAGAAAAAGAAAGACCCCTTGCACATACTAGCAGAATATGATACAATTAAAAGAGGTCCTCAAGAGACTGTTTTGGAGTACTGTGCAAGATTCAATAATGTATATAACGCAATACCACAGAACCTAAGGCCTCCCCCTGATCTGGCCTTGTATAAATTCCCTGATGGATTCGACCCGGATATGGCATACCAGTTAAAAGAAAGAGCTCCTCAGACCCTTGCAGACATGCAAAACGTTGTTGTTAGCGTAGAAGCCAACTTCATTGCCAAAAGAAACAGAGCTAGAATGGAAAGAAGAACCACCTTTAAGGAAGAACCCGAGTCAGCTTTTGATCAAAATCTTGATGCTATCATCAGTTGCCTGCAAAGGCTGGGAGAAAGAGTAGAAAATGTCGAAAGGAAAGCATCATGGGAAGGACAACAGTCTAATACCATAAGGAACCCAAATTTTAGGAAAACGCAGAACACAAATGCTGGTAGGTCTAACCAAGACCATGACATAAGACCCCCTTTTCAAGACAACTATGTTGAAGGATCTACTTCTAGTGAAACCATAGAGGACACTCACATGAACCTGATGGATCTAAAGGGTGAGCACAAAACATTTCTGAGCCAAGAAGACCAAAATGAACTCGACTACAATCAGTTTCAAACTAAGTATGGCGAGTCTTTTGATTTTAAACAAGGTTACGATACTGCTGTGTATGAAGTACACAAACAATATAAGCTGAGAACTAGGACCATTGACATTTCTGAACCGAGCAAAGCAAAGGATGGCAAACAGCCCAACAAGATTAAAGGCAAAGTTGTTGTAACAGAACCAGCTGATCCAACTGTCCCGAAACCGCAATATGTCACTGTAGAAGACATAACAGACCTGCAGCCTTCCAAAGATCACCCTTTGCCACCTTTTTCCTCGGAAGAAATCTCGAACAGTGTTCCAAAAAGCCCTCCTGAAATTGAAAAACCGCAAGCAATCAAGTCCCATAACGCTGATAAAAAAGAGCAAATTGCAGATAGTTCAGAAGAAAAAGAAAAAACTGCCCTTATTAACACCAAGACTCCATTGGAAAAGCCATTTAATTTAGAGGCAGAAATAGCTAAGTTGAAGATATCCATCCCCCTCTCAGAACTTGCCAAACACGATGTGTATAGACAACAAATTCAAAGATCACTTCAAATGCCAGAGGTTAGGGATGATGTAAATGTTTTAGATGACACCCCAGAGCTACTGTTTGGCCCAGAAGTTAATGGAAAATCAACATATGGACCTGTCCCACCCTTTTATGTCAGTTTGCATATACATGAAAAAGTTTTGCACAACACTATGTTTGACTCAGGGGCATCGCACAATCTAATGCCGAAAGCAGTTATGGAAAAACTGAATCTTGATGTTACAAGACCTTACAAAGATTTATACTCTTTTGACTCAAGTCAAGTGAAATGTTTAGGCCTCATCAAAGACCTGTGTGTCTCCTTAGTCCAATATCCCAACAAGACCATCCTCATGGATGTAGTAGTTGCTGACATTCCACCAAAGTATGGTATGCTCCTATCAAGATCATGGGGAGCAAAGCTCCAAGGATCCCTTCAACTAGACCTATCCTATGCCACTATTTCAGTCTTTGGGCAACCAAAGAGACTGTATAGAGAAATGCTCATGAAATATGTGGTAAGTAGTGAGAGCAAGCCTGAAAATTTTCCCATTTATTCAATCCACTCTGATATGGATTCCTTTATTTTGTTTAATGATGACACAAATTCTCCAAATGATAATGAGCCCTTCGCTCAGGAACAACAAGCACACATCAATGAAGAATCGGCTGCACATGCTGATGAAACTGTCTTAATAATTAGTACAACCAACATACTAGAAGAAAATCCCCAAACAAAAATTTCGAATTTGCCCAATCCTAAGTTGACTGACACTTTAGGCATCAACCACAAGCAGGAAATCACATGGTATTTAGAGTTTGATGGCTCTGTTAACAAGTTAGGAGCAGGGGCAGGTGTCTGGATTCACAATACATATAACAACCATGCAGAAGGTCATGCCTACAGACTGAATTTTAAATGCACAAATAACATGGCGGAGTATGAGGCTCTACTGCTAGGCCTTAAACTGCTCAAAGCTATAGGAGCTGCGAAAGTGTCTATCCTAGGAGACTCTGATTTAATCATACAACAGATGAAAGGTAATTTTGTAACCAATGACAATAGAATGAGAGCCTATAGGACTGCTGCCACTAATATACTCAATGCATTCACTGAATTCAAGCTGGCCAAAATTTCAAGAGAACATAACATTCATGCACACAACCTAGCAACCTTCGCTAGTACATGCAAGCTTCCTTTTGAGCCAAACCATCACTTCACAGCTGAAATAAAACATAGGCCTGCTATACCAAATAACGTTAAGGATTGGCAAGTGTTCGAAAATGATACCCAGATTAATAATTTCCTCGCTCTTGAGCATGAGTTTTCAAATATCAACATTGACTTGGATGCTATGACAGATTCAGAACAACCAACAAATGAAGAGCAAAAAGCTGTAACAGTTGCAACAGCCAAGCAGATCCTGAACCCGACTGTTTTTGACAAAGAAAATATAGAACAGCTGAAACAAATGCATTTGGAAGACATTTCCAAAGCAGAGGCTGAGATCATTGACTTAAAGGATAACTTTCTGCCTGCTGGCCTAACCCCATTAGAAGACATGTTTGACGCCAATGATGTTCTTAGAAGGCCAAAATTGCAACCCATTAACACTGATATAGAAGAACACAACATTGGAACAAAAGAAAATCCCAAAATCAGCAAATTGTCCAGAAATTTACCTCCTGATCAAAAGCCCAAGCACATTGATTTGTTCAAAGAGTTCCAAGATGTATTTGCTTGGAGTTATGAGGATTTGAAATCCTATGACACCTCGGTGATCCAGCACACAATCCCCTTAAAACCAAACCAGAAACCCTTCAAACAGAAACTTAGAAGAATTAACCCTATGCTTCTTTCCCCGATTGAAAAGGAAGTAAAAAGGATGTGGGAAGCAGGTATAATAGCACCTACTAGATTTTCTGAATGGGTGTCCAATCTTGTTCCTACGAGAAAAAAGACAGGTGAAATCAGACTTTGTGTAGATCTCAGAAATTTAAACCAAGTCTCCTTAAAAGACCACTATCCCTTGCCCAAAATGGACCACATCCTACAAAGGGTAGTGGGGTCATCTAGAATCTCTTTGCTAGATGGTTTTTCAGGTTTCAACCAAATACTTGTTCACCCAGATGACCAAGACAAAACAGCCTTTACCACACCGTGGGGAACATTTAAGTATGTCAAGATGCCATTCGGACTTAAAAACGCTTGTGCAACCTTTCAAAGAGCAATGGATATTGCTTTTGCCAAAGAAATACATGACTTCCTAGTTGTCTACCTTGATGACTTGACCCCATTTTCCAAATCTGATGAAGAGCACCTCAAGCACCCTAGGCAAATATTCATGACGTGTAGGAAATATGGCATTTCCTTGAATCCCAAAAAGTCTCTTTTTGGCCTTGAAGAAGGCAAATTACTTGGCCTCATCATATCAAAAGATGGGATCAGAATTGACCCTGAAAGAATCCAAGCCATCCTCCAAATCCCATATCCAAGAAACATAAAAGAGCTGCAAGCATTCCTTGGAAAAATCAACTTCTTAAGAAGATTTATTCCAAATCTAGCTGAGCTAATAAGATTGTTAAGCAACATGTTAAAGAAGGATGCCAAGGTAAAATGGTCTCTTGAAACCAAGCAAGCATTTGAGAGTATAAAATCTGCCTTAACCCAAACCCCTGTCCTAACCAACCCACAGTTTGACAAAGATTTCATCATATTTTCTTTTGCATTTGATCACACTATAGCTGTTGTCCTTTTACAAAAGGATGAACAGGGAGCTGAAAATCCCATCGCTTTTTTCAGCCGAGCCTTAAGAGACGCTTCTTTGAAGTACCCAATCATGGAAAAGCAAGCCTACGCGCTGGTTAAGGCCATCAAGGATTTCAGAGTGTACATTTTATATTCACATGTGATTGCCTATGTCCCACACGTTGCTGTAAAAGATATATTGACCCAAGAAGGATTAGAAGGCAAAAGAGGCAAGTGGATTGCAAACATCCTTGAATATGACATAGAAATAAAACCAACCAAGCTGATAAAGGGACAAGGTTTAGCTAAACTGATGTCCGAAACAAATTTCCAAGCCTTAGACATTAACCAGCTGGACAATGAACCGGAGCTGGCGACTCCACAGATCAGTGAAATCTTTTTGCAATCCCCATGGTACGCTGATATATGTTTTGTATTGTTAAACCTGTGTGCTCCCCCAGGATTGTCCAGGACCAAGAAAAGATTTTTGAAAATGAAGGCTTTAAAGTTTTGTGTTATAGATGGTGCATTATTTTGGAGAAATCATGAAGGTATACTGCTTAATTGTTTAACCATGAATGAAACTAACAATGTCATGAAAGAATTCCATGCAGGTGATTGTGGAGGACATTTATATTGGAAGTCCACTGCTGATAAAATTTTAAGGGTTGGTTTCTATTGGCCCACTATTTTTGCAGATGTAAAGAAGTTTGCCATGTCATGTCACAAATGCCAAATCTTTGAGGGCAAGAGAAAGCTGTTACCCCTGCCCCTGAAACCTATCTCAACCGAAAAACATTTTCAACAATGGGGTCTTGACTTCATTGGAGAAATCCATCCCTCTTCCTCAGGCCAGCACAAATGGATCCTAACATCCACTGACTATTTCACTAAGTGGGTTGAAGCCATTCCCTGTAGGCAAGCCAATGACACCATCATTATCCAATTCCTTGAGTGCAATATCCTTTCTATATTTGGCTGCCTTGAGAAAATCATCACTGACAATGCCGCTGCCTTTAAGTCCAAAAAGATGATCAATTTCTGCCACATATTTCATATTACCTTGGGCCACTCTACAGCCTATCACCCTCAGGGTAATGGTTTGGCCAAATCATCTAACAAAAGCCTCATCAACATCATAAAGAAAATGCTGGAAGAAAACAAGAGGAACTGGCATAAAAAGTTGGCGAATGCCCTATGGGCAGACAGACTTTCAAGCAAGAGATCCATTGGAATGAGCCCTTATGAGCTAGTGTATAGCATGGAGGCCAGATTTCCTTCATCCCTGGGCATTCCTACTATCAAGCTGCTACAGGAAATTCAGGCTGAACCAAATGACATTCAAAGAAGAATTAATTAGACCATTCATCTTCAGCAAACCAGAGAACAAGTTTATGACAGAGCTCAAATTTTGCAAGAAAAGCTAAAAAAGATGTTTGATAAGAGAGCCAAGGCTGAGGATTTCAATATGGGTGACAAAGTTCTAAGGTGAGACTCAAGAAGAGAAGACAAGGGCAAACATGCCAAGTTTGATTTTTTATGGAAAGGGCCATTTGTTGTTTCTGTTGTTCAGGGAAATAACACTTACTTTCTCGATCTATAGAGGACGGCACTGTTGAAGAAGGCCCTGTTAATGGCCGTATGCTGAAACGTTACCATGATCCCTTTTAAGGGATACAATGCAGCTTTGTATATATTTCTATACAGTCTTATTTGTATATATCAGCACTCTGTTTTTATTTAGTATAAGCAAGCCGATTGTTTAAAGAAGTAGCAATAAATTTTGAGAAGACACAGCCAAAGCAAGTGTTCCAGTTTTAAAGGCTCTCTCTCTGTACTAATTTCGGCAAAGCAAGCAATGCTACACAGTTCACAGTACCCCAGTGGTTGAGAGATGTTGTTCAGGTTTCAGAACTTTCAATTACCTAAACAGGCAGCACAAAGAAGTTTTCTAGTCTATAGCAACAAACAGAAGATCAAGGCAGTCTGACCTGCTGTTCTTGGATTTTCACAAGGAAAAGCCATCCCCAAGTGGAGCCACTATTAGCCTCCTGTTGCAAGAGGTGTTCATTTTTCATGATTGACATTTTTACATGCCAAATATGTCATACTTTGTAGGCTACAATGTTCCATATTTCCATAAGATGCCATGAAGGGTGCTAGTCCAAATGCCACTGCTGTATTCCAATTTGGATGAATTGTTCCAGTTTTGAAAAGTTTTTAAAGGGAGGTCCAAACAGTCTAATCTTGGTTTCCCTAGGTTTCAATTTCCTGTTTTAGAATATAGAGAATGATATATGTCCAAACATTTTAATCTTGGCAGATCTGTAGATAGGTAGAGAATCAAAGGAGCCCAACTGCCTAATCTGGGTCCCTGGCAGAAATAAGAGTAGACTTAGATAGGAGAACAGAAAAAAGAAAAATTGTAAAGCTGGGTCTGCAAGTCTAAGTGCACCCAAACCAAAAAGAAGAAAAAATGTAAGGTGAGTACGCTGGGTAGGTAGCTGTAAGGTGGCAGAATGATGATTTATGATCAATTTTGTGTTACAAAGTGTTTTATCTTTTCAGATCACAATTATCAGGCGGTTTTCATCTAGAGGATCTCAAGCTGGACATCACTAACTCCCCTTTCTTCTAATTCCCCAAGTCACTCACTAATTTCCCCAAAGAGGTCAAGATCTACTTGATTCCTCTTAGTTTCATCATTTTCCATGTCATTCGTCTTAGTGAAGATCTGCCTCACTCAAGGATTCTTTATTTCTCATCTATGAGTCACTTTTCCCTCGAAAATTAGCCTAAGGTCTCCCACCTTAGCGCCTGCTTATCATCTCCATATTAACTACTAACTCTAGTATATAACTCCCTATCAATTTTCCCCTTCCCCTACTAAAACTATGTATATAAAACTTCCCTATGTAAATATCCCCTCCCCGGAAATATAGCCATATTTCTTCTTAGTCAGGGAAAAAGCAGTCTATCTGGGCTGTTTTTAGCCCATCCGTGTCACAGCAGGAGTTAGATGACACCTGGTCATGCTAACAACCTCCCCCCTAGCCCTAAAACCATTCAAAAAACCCATATTTCGCCCCTATCCCTAAGTCCCAAGTGTAAATATATTAACCCACGCTCATTAAACCCATAAACCCGTTTTCCTAAGTCTAAACCCCCACCAGCGCGCATATTAAAACGGGAATATTCCCCGGATCCCCGCCCTTATACCTCCGTCGTTTCACATTCGCCGCCAACCGTTAGATCGCCCGCCCCACAGATCTACGGTGGGCGGGCCTTCCCGTCTCCCAACGCGCCCGAAGGATAGCGTCCGGGAGATGGGCGGTATTGCCGCCGTACTCCCGCCACGCGTCACCTTCCCGGGCGTGGCGGAGCCCCCTCCCCCGAAACCACCTCTGTCCAAAGGCGGTGCGCCCGAAACCATTTACCGCCCTCCTCCATCCTACGTCAGCACCACGTCGACGCTGACGTCATCCGCCTGCGTGGCCTCCTGCCACTGTACCGCCGAGTCACCCTGCCACGTCCCTACCACGTGTCCTGCCACATCATTAGACCCGCCGTACTGCCACGTCACCTCCGTACATGCTGACGTCATCGCTGACGTCACCCACCATACGAGGTCCCACCCGCTGACATCATGCTGATGTCATCAGCAACTTTGGCGCGAAGGGCGAAAATCGCACTCTGGAGCCCCGGAATCAGTTTCTGAGGCAGTTCATCGCTGGATAAAATAGGCTTGAATGGGGAATCTTTTCATCACGCAGCCCCCAGCAAGCCCAAAAGGCGCCGAATGACCCGTTTTTCTTCGCGAAGCATGCAGAAAGGAGCAGAAGACAGTTCTAGAGGAAACAAAGGCCGAACAGTGGCCATTAATTTTTTATTAGACCCACAGCAAAGGAAAGAAGCGACCCAATTCATGTGTCAGAGAGTATCAGAGGAAATAGAAGCAACAAAGTGTACTAGTTAAATTGTTTAAAAGAAAACTTCAGTTCCCAAAGCAGGTTAACATTTAATGGCTGCCAACAAAGTCAAATCAGGTGGTGAAAGCCCATCCCAGCTCTCAAATCATAGTTGAAGCATTTAAGGACACCGAACTACAATGGAGCAGAGACCCATGCACAGTTACTCAGTCCCCATACGGCGGCCCTCAGCGCAGCTCAAGATATTTTATGCATTTATTTCTGGATGGGATTAGGTTAAAGTAATCATCTTTCCTCCAGACCTGTTTCGGTCAAACTGTAAATAAGCAATTTTGAAGAGTTTTCCCTATATATACCACCCTCTGCACTGTTTTAAGGGTTGGTCGATTGATAATTCTGACTAGAGACTCGCACTGTATACCTGAGATTTTTTCTATAATCAAAGACTGCTGAAGAGTTTGGAGTATGACTGTCTGATGTGTTGTTAAAGATTTCTGAAGACTGAATGTGGAATTCTTGTGCTGCAGCCTAGAACAATAAGTGCATCTTACCTCTGTTTTATTGTTAACCACTATCTAAATAGCAGGAAGAAATATTAGCTTAGGATTTGTTTATAGCACTCTATGCTCAATTTCTGCTGTTTCTGTATGTTTTCATCTGAATGAATTGGTAACGAATATGAATTCCTTCTGGCTCATATTTACCCTAATTCACCTGTGTTCGCTAATTATCTAGGGATTCTTTACTGCCCCTAGGTAGAGCTCTGTTATCTCCTTCTGTTAAGCTGAAAGAGAGATTCTTGATTGCCTCTCATTCCTTAGCATTCATTCCATCTTTAAACCTGAAACATTGTTTCATGCGCAGCTACCTTGCTCCATATATCTCTCTTGTGATCAATAAAACGCACCACCAGTCTTCCTCCTCGAATCCATGCCCAATGGTTTGAAACTTATCAGACTATGCTTTGCCTCTCTACTCGAAGACATCAATTTTCCCAACAAAATCAAAACAAAAAACCCTCAAGCCCAATACCTAGCCTAAAATCAATTTCAACAAATCTGAAACACAAAGAGATAGCCCTCTCTGATTGCATGGTTGGCTAGAACCTGTAGTCCAAAGTTGGTTTGTGGTTACCTCGGCTGTATCCCTTTCTTACAACCTGAGGGACAACCTGAGTGATAACACTATGCTCAAGCTTGAGCTCAAATTGCACCTGTAGCTTCTATCCTCTGCTTGACTGGCCGATCTTGGCCAATGCTTAGCCAAAATTTCAAGCCTCCAAGATCCTATTTTCTTATGTGGTTCCTCAAGGAATTAGCCCCCTATTATTTAGGAAATTCCTCAATCTAGATTGTACAATTCCTATAAGTCCTTCTTTGACTGCATGTCGAACCTATACAACTTGGAATAGTTTAGAACTGATAGTACACTACCCTTGAAATCCAATCTCAACTGGGTATCTTGAATTCTCTTCATGCAACAACTATTTTGGGTTGATTGACCAGTTAACTGGATGATCACTCAATGTGAAATAAATTACACACCCTTAACCGAACCTCCACTACTTCTACTAACAATGAGAACTAGTTACACTGACAATAACTCAAAGTAACTAAACTAGATTGCTACAAATTAACAATCAATCATGTAGAACTGAACTCAAGTGTCTCCAACTCGAATTTACTGAGTTAACAAAGTGACAAGAGCCATGTCACCTAAAGTAACTACCTCCAAGTATTCTGTTGAAATTGAAATTCTTCCTAATTTAATCAAGGGAAAATTAAATTAGGAATTTCTTGTTGCATTTTCAACAAATTCATTATTTGATGACAACAAGTTTAGATGTGTTTCTTGAATCCAAAAAATCACAACACTCATTAGATCATCATCACGTACAATTTCATTGACATGAGCATGTAGACTTCGTGTATTTAGAGTTACAATTATTAAATTATTTTCATTTTCTATTGAATTGTATATGTATTATAGTTTCCATGACGCTTGAGTTCTTAAGCATTTCATTTCTTCTAATATTTGCTTATGCAGACAAAAGCTTGTGTGTGATAGTTTCTAAAGAAGATACAATGATTCCATGGTTCTAACATGTAAAAACATTGTGTACACTAGTCCATGTGTCGATATACCACTTAGATCAAATGTAAACCCATCCAACATTAAACCTTGTAATCATAACATATTGTTGTAGAACAAACTAACTATATCGAAAATTGTTTCCGCACTATAATTTTAGAGCTCTTGCTATGACATTCTAATGGTTTTTAAACACCTAATATTGGAGTCCAATTCAATGAAATTCTTTCATCATATGGTTCATGATAATTGTTTCTTTGTAGTTTACCAATCTCTCATTTTACAAAATCTATCCATATTAGATCAACATTTTTCCTATTTTTTGTATATTTTTTGCTTATTCCATCCATGCCATTAACAAGGCCATCCTTCATATTATATTTTCATGCATATAGCTCAACACGAACATTGCATTTGATAAGAATGCTTGGTGGTAATCTCATTGCTTTCTCATATGGTACACAAACTATTTCCTTATTGTCGTATTTGTCAATCGCATCAAGAACTATTAGTTCTTCCTTTACTTGTAACCAATTTTTCTATTCAAGCTTGTATACATCCATCTTCCTATAAAATAGATATGGAAACAATGGATCTAGTGGAGTAAGTCTATAACACTTATTTCTTATATATTCTATGTCTTCATCAGATTGTTGATCCACTCGCCTTTTTTTTTAAACTTCAATGTTTTTTTTGTCTTTTTGATGCATTTTGGTATGTAATTCATAACATTTAACTTTTTCCTTCTTGAAATTTTATGTTGTTTTTTCCTTTGCTAAAATTGGTTTCTAAAAAATTAGAGAACATTTTATCGGTTGCACTCGGAATAAGTCACTTAAAAATATTATATCAGTATTTCCAAAATAAGCCAACGAACTATGCTTTATTTCCCATAAGCGTTTTTCAACTTGGTATAATAATGTTGCACCTATAAAAGATGCTTCATCAATAAGCATCACACGAATTTGTTCGCAATATTTTTTCAATGTTTCTAACTTTTCACCTTTAAGCGAAAGATATTCTTATTTGTTAAATGGAAAATGAAATGCTAAATGCAGTGTTATACCACCTGCATTGAACGTTGCCTTCCTTGTATATGTCATTACGATTCCTTTTAGCTGAGATGGGTCATATTCCAATATGTTATTGTACATGTGAATTCGTGATTGGAATAAACCTATTACAGTAAAGGTTTTTTCCAGCACACGCACCAGCTATTACAAATACATACAATGGCCGATCTAGATTATTTTTTTTTATCAATATTTCTTTCATATTTCTACTTGCTCTCTGTTGATCATTCTCATGATTTTATAGAATTCTATTTCTTCGAATATATGTGGCTATTTTATGACTTTTGGAAAATTAGGAGACTTATGTATTTATATGATTTTCTATAACTCTATAATTACTTGTGATTTGT
The DNA here is from genome assembly GCA_031772625.1 of Pinus tabuliformis. NCBI lineage: Eukaryota > Viridiplantae > Streptophyta > Pinopsida > Pinales > Pinaceae > Pinus > Pinus tabuliformis. The sequence goes on along the minus strand of CM062813.1, from coordinate 796,125,158 downwards.
GTTGGCATTTTATTACTTTATTATATCTTTTTTCATCAAGAAATTACCAAATTATGAAGATCATAACAAGACAAAGTAAAAAAGATATAAGCTCCAAGCTAGGGAAAACCCCCTCTAAGGGGAAAAACCCAAAAAATGCTTCTCTTCTTCTTTAGAATCTGCTTACAAAGATACTTCCAAGAGCGAAAGACCAATGACAACAACCCTTCCAAGCACCAAGTTAGCCCCCAAAAATATCTTCTCCAAGGTAGCTTCCAAAGTTCCACCTACTACAACTTCATCCCAGAATTTTGGCCCTGCAACTGCTTCCCATAATTTTGTCCCTGCAATTTCGATCTCCTGGAACTACAACCTCACAAAAACCCTAGCTTCGTACATGTGTGTGTGTGAATGGGAGATTTAGCCCATGAAACTACACTCTTTTCTTATTTTCTTCATCCTTATTAGCTCTTCTTCTCCTTCGCTATTATACATTGAACTTGACTTGAGTGAGTGTTTAAATGAGGTCGAGCTCCTTTATATTTATAACCTCCTTGATGGGTTGAAAAACTCTCCTTTAGGCTGACTTGATCTTGCTCTTAGGAAGACTTGGTCTTGGGATACAAAATGGATTTTCCTTGATAAAATGAATTTCTTTCTTTATTACAAACTATCCAAATGGGACTATGACACATGATGAATAATATTCTTTATCCTAGAAATACCTGGAAAGACTTAGAAAACCTAAAATCATGAAGAACATGTGTTTGACTCAAAGATGAGTATGAAACCCATACTCCAAAATAAAATATAATTTTTCTTTTTTATAAATAATATATAATGTCACGATTACACTTAGGCCATTATGAAGACCGAACCTAGTTATAATTTTCAACGCTCCCTCTTAACCATGGAGGTATTCATAATCCCATTACATGGTACAAGGAATCTCAATCTTGAAACATTCTCATAAGAAGAGTTGGATTGATAAGCCATCATTGTCAAACATATTTATCATAACCATCACTGTCCTTGAAGGCCTTAACTAGACAAGCCCATCCTTATTTGAGAGCATTATTATGGGAGGCTTTATGTGAGCTGCCACACTACCTCTAAGGAACATTACCCATCTGGATGTTCGTCAGGTATGTCCTTTTAGGACTATTCTTATCTTGGATTTCCAAGCATGAATCCTCAAAGAATATCATTCCTCTTCAACTACTCTTATATTGGATGCCCTACCTCATCCTCAAAGAGCATCAATCAACAACTTTTTTTCGTGGATTCTACAATCCATAAAACATATCAATCTAAGATGCTTATCCAATCCTCCAGAATACATTCTTTATTTATGGCCTTCACTAAGACTTACAATTGTTAGTCCTATTCTAGTGCATTAACCATAAAGACAAGAAATATATGAAATCACTCCCTCTCAATTAGGGAAGAGATGTCCACCAAACCAGGCTTACCTCTCAGGTACTCAAGCTTCTTATTTGGTAACACTTTAGTTAGTATGTCAGCTACCTGTTCATCTGTGGGTAGATATTGAATCTCTACGACCCCATCTCGTACCAACCTTCTGACATAGTGGTACTTATTATTTATATGATTTGTCCTAGCATAAAACACTGAGTCTTATATTAGTCTTATGCAACTTTCATTATCACAATGTATCCATGTAGGGCTAAGTGGTCCTTCAAAAAAGAATGATAACAACTTCCTGAGCCAAATTTCTTCCCAACAGACCTTGCTTATAACAACATATATAACTTTATCATTACGTTTCTCATCCATGACACCATGGAATACCTTAATATGAAGCATCCAACTCTTGTTCTTCTTCCATCTATCTCACTGCCACCCCAATATGAATCTATATATCCCATGAGTTGGATTTCATTACCAATATACCAAAAGAATTGATTTATGGTTCCACACAAATGTCTTAGGATATGCTTGGATGCAATCCAATGATCATGTTTCGGCTCCATCTAAAACTAACTAAGAACATTTACTTCAAAACAAATGTCTGGTCTCGTATTTACTAGATATATCAAGGACCCAATCAATTGTCTGTAGCAAGTAGATCCACTGGACTAGACTCTAAATTCCTTAATTTTGTTTGAATTTTTAATCAAAGGATTCATCATAGGCTTGATATCCATCATGCCAAACTTTTGAAGTATCTTAATCACATATTTACCTTGACCAAGAAACATCTCACCTGGCTTCTACCACACTTCTAGTACTAATTAGTAATGCATAATACCAAGATCCTTCATATCAAACTCAACCGCTAACTACTTCTTGCATTCTTGAATATGACACTCTACACTTGTGACTTGTAGATCATCCACATACAAGAGTATGATAACTGGTTCACCTAGACCACCTTGATATATAGGTTAGGATTTGCAGTACTCTTGGTAAAAGCAAGTCTTAATAGGTACACATCCATTCTTCCATACCGAACTCTAAGTGCTTTCTTTAATCCATATAGATATTTCTTCAACCTGCAAACATGAGTCTCCTTCTTATTTATTTCAAATACTTGAGGCTCATCAATGTAAACCTCTTCATCAATGGTCCCATTCAGGAAAGTTATATTGACATCCATTTGATGGATGTTCCATCCGATAGTAGTAGCCAATGAAACAAGTGATAATTGTTGTATGTATATCTATGGAAGAAAAGGTTTCCTCGTAATCAATCCCTTATTTCTATGAGAATTCTTTTGCTACAAACCTTGATTTGTGTTTTTTCCAATGCTCCCATCCACAACATGATTTATCTTGTAAATCCATTTTTAAGTGACTATAAACTTTCACTTGGCCAAGGGACAATCTCCCAAACATCATTCTTCATTATGGACTGGTATTCTTCCTGCATTTCATTCCTCCACTCTTGATGTTTAGTTGCATCCTCATAGGAGGAAGGTTATGCTTCAATAAGCTTTGTCATATATGCAGCGTTACCATAATACCTCTTTGGTTTTTTACTTTCCCTGAAGGTCCTGATTTCATATGTCCTACTTCTTATAGAGTAGTTCTCAACCAAGCATGCCTCTTTCTATTTTCTAGAATAATCACTTGTTGTGTCGGCTCACTCGAACCTTCAACATCTTCTTAAGAAAATGTCTAATATTGACCCTCATTGTCCCTTGAGATATCCTCAAATATAGGTATCTCTTCTTCATCAGAGTCAACCATAACATCCTTCGATTTATTGTAAGTTATGCTCTCATGAAAGATGACATCATTGCTTACTTCAATTTGACAATCCTCCTTAACATAGATTCTATATGCCTTTGATGAAGAACTATACCCAACAAAGATGGCCTTTAGACTAGTAGGATCCAACTTCTTTCTCTTGTCCTTAGGTATATCAATATATACAAGACAATGAAATATTCGAAGATGATCCACACTTGACTTCTTTCCTATAAATGCTTCTTCCGAAGTCATGTTGTTGAGGACTCTATGAGGACTTTGGTTCTACAAGTAAACAACTATCATACATACCTCTTCCTATAGGAATTGAGGGAGATATTGATTGTGAAGCATGGCACTTACACATTCTACAATAGTTCTATTCTTCCTTTCAGCCATGTCATTCTGTTCAAGATTATAGGGAACGATAAGCTCCCTATTGATCCCAACATCCTTGCAGAAATCTATCAACTCTTTGGATCAGGTGTATTATCCACCATTGTCTAACCTCAAAGTCTTGATCTTTCTCTCGGTTAGATTCTCCACTTCATTCTTTAACTCCTGAAACTTTTCGAATACCTCATCCTTGTTCTTGAGGAGGTATAACCAAGCCTTCCTTGAGAAATTATAAGTGAAGGTTATATAATATTGATGCCCACCAAGAGACTTGACTACGATAGGTCCACATACATCTGAATGTATGAGATCGAAAGCTTCCTTAGATCTAGTATCACTTCTTGCAAATGGTTTATTTACGTCCTTTCCTAGAGCACATCCCTTACAGGTTCCTTCATGTTCTTCCTTCAATTCAGGGATTCCATTAACCATTTGTCTTAGAGATGGAAAAATCTAATAATGAAGCTGTCCATACCTTTTATGCCATAGTTCAAAAGGAGTCACATCTATGTGGACTAGCGCATGAGATAGAGGTGTAAAAAATCTATATAATGTCCCCTCATGAATCCCAATCATCCTTGCATCATCAATACTAAATCCCTTCCCCCAAACCAAAACCTTGCCATCAACAAAAGAAACTCTATCACCCTTATCCTCTAGACAAGAAATGGAAACTAAGTTTTTCTTCAAACCTGGAACATATAAAATATTATTGAGGTGAATGCTTCCACCAGACTCGAGCTCCAATGAAGTAGATCCAATCCCTTTCATTGCGTAGCTCTTCTTGTCTCCAAATTCAATTAAATGAGAGGAATTTCCTTTAGATAGATTTTAAATTTGACTCCGTTCTCCTGTCATATGTCTAGAGGCACCACTGTCAATAACCCATACATTCTCATCCTTGAAAGTGCTGGATAAAACATAGAACAAACTTCCATCTACTACTTCCTTTGCGAGCTTTCAAATGATCTTAAATATAAAATCCTTGATAGATGTAGTGATATTTCAAAGAACCTTGAAACCCTTCCTTATAATCATTCCCATAGTTCCGAATAAGATGTTATCTTTAGTCTCCTTCTTGCATCTTAGCTCTAATACCATGTTGGAAAATCACGAGACTTATGTATTTAAAATATTTTCCTTAACTTGATAATTACTTGTGATTTTTGTTTGTCTTTTATTACTTTATTGTATCCTTTTTTATCAAGAAATTACCAAAACAATGAATATCACAATAAAACAAAGTACACAAGATATAAGCTCCAAGCCAGGGAATAATCTCTCCAAGGGGAAAATCCCATAAAATGATTCTCTTATTCTTTAGAATCTACATACAAAGAGACTTCTAAGACCCAAAAACCAAAGCCAAGAACCCTACCAAGCACCAAGTTACCCCCCAACAAGATATTCTCCAAGGTAGCTTCCAAACTTTGACCTATTGCAACTTCATCACAAAATTTCGGCCCTACAACTGCTTCCCAAAATTTCGGCCTTGCAATTTCGGCCTCTTGCAACTGCAACTTCACAGAAACCCTAGCTTCATACGTGTGTGTGTGTGTGTGTGTGTGAGAGAGAGAGAGAGAGAGATTTAGCCCAAGAAACTTAACTATTTTCTTCTTTTCTTCATCCTTCTTAGTTCTTCTTCTCCTTCACTATTGCATATCAAACTTGACTTGAGTGAGTGTCCAAATGAGGTCGAGCTCCTTTGTATTTATAGCCTCCTTGATGGGTTAAATAGCCCTCCTTTAGGCCAACTTGATCTTGCTCTTGGGTCGACTTGGTCTTGGGATACAAAATGACTTTTCCTTGATAAAATAAATTTCTTTCTTTATTACAAAGAGTCCAAATGGGACTATGACATGTGACTAATAATATTCTTTATCCTAGAAAGACCTATAAAACCTAAAAGCACGAAGAACATGATTTTGACTCAAACTTGAGTTTGAAACCCATACTCCAAAATAAAATAAATTCTTTCTTTCTTTCTTTATAAAGAATATACAATGTCATGATTCAAATTAGGTCATTATTAAGACCAAACCTAGTTACAATTTTCAACAACAACTTGGTAAGTTCTCTCAACTATTGATTTCAAATTTCTAACCATTTTCAAATATTCAAAGCCTTATTTGATATTATATTCTTGATAACATTTTTCATTATCTAATTCTTGATATGTAGGCATATCTCTTTCAAACAATTCACTCTCTGTGATTTTAAGTTCAATTGTTATGTTGTCAATCTCAGTCCATGTTATCATAGTTTTGTTCATAAACTCTCATTCATTGAATTTTATGATTTATTTAAATAATATATATGCATTTTTCCAAATCGAATATTATTCTTTAAAACTATTCTTGTCAATACGATACATGACATATAACTTGAATCTCTCTTTGTAATAGTTATCAGGATCAATGTGTTTATTATACTTTACATATATTATAATGTATGGTCTCACAACGCCTCCTATTTTCTTCCTTGTAGTGTATATCATAATGAAAATTCCACTAAGCATACATGTTCAATGTTTTCTATTCATTTTACATAACATTCGATAATTGGTAAACATGACATGTTTTTTGAATCATCTGGTTCATGCTCCAACTCTTTTGGTTTTCTTAGTAAAAATATTCGATCATTTGTATTTGAAGTATTAATAAATATACATTTTCTTGAACTATTGTTCAATGGAAATGACAACACTATATATATAGCTTGTTCTGCATAAATTTATTGCAAGTTCAATAAAACTTTTCCAATTCTTGCAATTGTTTCTATGATATCACCATCATTTTTTCGACATTCGTTTCGCATATGTTTAAGCATCGACATCATTTTTTTATCTAGTTTTTTCATGTATGAATTACAATAAATAGTTGTAGCATGAGTCAAGTATAAATTGAGCATTAGTATATGCACCCTATCTAGTCTTTTCAATAGAATTGTTCTTCGTTTTAGAGTACATTGGATTGCATGGATGTAGTCACATTCACTTATACCTAATTTCTCAAGAAAATCATCAAATGTATATGTCTCATCATGTTCCATATTTTCTAGTGCATCAAATATCATTCTAATATTCACTTTTTTCTTGCATTGTCAAATTCCATAGGCTCAAGTATTTGAGTCTTTTGCATTGGTGGAATTGGAAAACTAAACTTGCAATGCATATGTTTTCCTTTCCTACAAGTTTTTGTATGACAATGATGTTGAATAGTTTTCAAATTTGCAAGTAGTTTACTTAAATCACTACAAAATTACTTGTCAACAAAATTTTAAATTTCAATGTTTGTACTTGTTCCATAGATAGGATCATTTTTTATCCATAACAATCCATATTCATGTTGGCTTCCCTGATTTTGGAATTCCATTACAAAGAAATAATCAATGACGTCACCAAAGTACTTGGATTCATGTAATATTAACTTGCTTATAGCATTCATTCTACTTCTATAATATCACATTCAAGTAAGAGGGTCATTTGTATTCAAGGTATCAATATCACCTCCCTCTACTTCACTTTCAGTTGATAGTATTTTATCTTGATTTATTTGTTGTAAATCCTTTACTAAAGGATCCCAAAGATGTTCAACATTACTAAACGAAACAAAGAATTTCAGTGGACGCAATTATCGGATCATTGCATATGAGTTTTTATGCAAATGAAAAAAATAGTTCGACGATGTCCGTATTCGTCTAAGATCCATATACCCAATGTTCAACATCATAATGTGTTCCAAGTTTTATTTTCTCCTAACATATTTAGCTGTTAGCTTTTTCCCTTACTTTTCTTATTTAAATCCAAACACAAATGAATATTTGACTAAGGATAATTCACACTACTTTGTAAAAAAGATTTTTTATATGATATGCAAAATCATGATCTGATGCAAAACTTCCCATCGAGCAATATCGTGTTATGCAAAGTTTTTTGTAACACTTTCTGATCACTTTTCCCCATAGAAAAATGTCGGAAAGTTATTCTCTTCTAGATATCTATCTCTGAATATGCCCAAAGGCCTGTAACCTTCACTAGGAGCAATGCTTATTTGATTATTAGGAAGATCATAAATACTATATGAATCGTTAAATCCATGTAATAGTGTTTTTGTGACTGGCTCTTCATCATAGTCATCATTATCATCATTTATTTCTCTATCTGTCTCACATGCATATGCATCCGTATTTTGATCAAAGACTTATTTCCAATGTTCATTTATTATGACATTCTATAGTTTATAAAGCAAATTTTTACTCAATCGTTTCAATGCTTTCATGCCTTTATGAACACGTATTATCCCAACACCAAATATGATTTTAAACACTAAACGTATTTTCATTGCCACAATCACTGTACTAGATTCATTTATTTAATGAGGAAGTGCAATTTGGATTCTAGATGTGTTGACAAGTAGATTGATTAGTCCATCAATCAATGATAATTGTGGTTTTCTAAAACACTGTCGAAGTTCCTGTATTTGCAAAAATGGTAATCTTAGTGATATTAGTCTTCTTCCAATTCATAGATTTCTTTCACTATGGATATTTGTTTATTCCACCTATTCTACTTTGGAACTACAAATTTGATAGTTTTTTCATTTTCTAATGCTTTTTTTGCAATTTTTGCATACACACTTATTTTTGGACACACCAGTCAATTGTTTTTCTATAACATCTTTTTTAGACCAAGTTTGGTTGCATATTGCACAATCATATACATGGACATGTTGTATTTTTTTAAATTAATGTTGTTTGGCCACTATTTCGAATGTATAATAAAAAATTTGTAACAATTCCTTATGTTTATTTGAAAATATTGTATTTTGCCTTGATTTTGGTCACTTTGATGGTTTTCTTATTAGACTTGTTTGGACAACATCATTGTTTCTTATATGTGAGTTGATGCAATGACAAACATGATATATTGTTTCCATTGATAAGCTTTGTATTAAGTTCCATTGTATCTTCATCTATGTTCATGTTTTTAAAGTTATTCACATCATGCCCATTATGTTTTTTATAGGGTTCTTCTACATATTAATTTTCCTTAGCTGCTTCAGTATCACATAAAATGTTTTTTCCTCTTTCCATTTGTTTCAAAGCTTCGAAATGCAAATGATAAATATTCATATGAAAATTTGATCTCTTCGATGGTTTTCTAACTAGACTTGTTTCAACAACATCCTTGTTTCTTATATTTTTTTTGAGTTGATGTAATGATAACCACGATCTCTTGTTTGCATTGATAATCCTTGTATTAAGTTCTATGATATCTTCATCTATGCTCATGCTTTTAAATCCATTCACATTATCCCCATTATGTTTTTTATTGGATTCTTCTATATATTTCTCTTCATTAACTGCTTCAATTCCACATAAAATGTTTTTCTCTTGTACTATTTCTTTTATAGGTTCATAATGCAAATGGTTTATATTCATTCGAAATTGTATAACATGTGATTTGTGTCTTCCTTGAATGATCAAAATTCAGCTACAACCACCAATGTATTAGTAGACCATATGTATATAGTTATATTCAAGATATAACATATCCAATCATAAACAAAAAGGCCACCATATATATTCCCTTTTTCATAAGGAACTACCAATTATATAATGTATCCTTGCCTATCTACTATTCTAGAGAATTACATAATTGTATTTTTTATCATGTATTTTTCTATATAGTTTAATGCAAAAAAATCATTATGCATGATTGCATTGCAAAAAGTCTGTGCAATTATGCATTTCAAACATGAGCGTAATATTCATTGTGTGTCAATTGACATATTGTTTGAAAAAAAAAATCACTATAAATACTCTTGAACCCATACAATCTCTCAAACTTATGTCTCCTCATGATTTCCTCTATTTGAATCCATTTATGTTATGTTTCTTTGTACTTTATTATATTCATCATACGTTCACAGCCAATTCTTATTAAACATTTTTTCTTGCACCAAAGTGGTTCAAAATGTCCAACAATTGGATTTTCATCATGGAAAAATATGTCATAACTTTCTTCACATAAATTTAAACTAAAATGAAAATATAATTTCATTATTGTCCTTGACCAAAGTATTATTAGAATTTTTAGCCAATTTGATAACCAATGTATAATATATGTATCCTCATAGTTCTCATTCTTCTGCAATCATAGAAATTGAAGCTGATTTTGTCATCCTTTCCAAATAAACATTTGGGCTACTTATACCATGCATCTTTATCAATGAGTCTATGTTCAATTCATGTTGATAAGATAATATTGCTTCAGTGTTATGTCCATCTAAACATTTTTTGAAATGTTCTACCATTCCTTCCCAAAATTTTATTGATGTGTATATAAAATGAAATAGAATTCACATAACATAAACTAGGAAATCTCCTAAAACATATGCAAAATTTTTTAAATGAAATAGATTATGTTGGCTTAGAATTACATCCGTACACTCTCTTTTTATAGCAAACAAATGCCTCTCCATTGATGCCTTAGAAATCACACTTCAAACATGTTCTAAATTCACTATGAGATATCGCTCCACAATAATCACAACATAAAGAACATTCAAGGAAACAAACAAAAAGATATATCTATACACGATAAAGCCATAAAATACCAGCGAATATACACATTAATAGCATATGCATATATCCACATCGAAGATGCAAATTTACTTGGAAAATAATGGTAAAACTCTTCTGTAACAACTAGATTTGGAAGCTAATTGTAACAAACTAAGCTGCGGATCTGGTCAACCTCACTTACTCCTACGTATATTGGGGAAACTCTTTAAGGACTTACATTTAGATCAAAGGAACCAAAACATACCTAATGAAGATATCGTAGAATATGTCCCTATCTTTGAAAAAATCTTCTTTGCATATTTCTTACGCTAACAACTAAAGCAAACTACACTACTTATTTTTCATTTCGACAGCTAGCAAAACAACAACCTAACAGAGTGCATAATAGAGCACTTTGGAGAAAACCATTTGTAACAAACCCCCTCAAGAAGTAATCGAATATGCATTGGCAATATGCATGCCAAAAAATACACGATGAAAACCTCACCAATGCAACTACAAACATGTTAATTTTAAACTTTCATTAGGTTCTCTACGGTAATTTGCATTTATGTTCATCCATAAATATAGTTGGATGCTATAGTAATCATGCATATAGTTGTTGATACATTATGTAGAGTGTGGAGTTGCAAAGGAATAAAGCTTCATAAAACTTAGATCTCTCTGAGCATTTGTGAATTGAGCACTTATTTTCCAATATTAAATGAAGTGTGTTTTTAATCCCTATGAGGAAAAAGTGTTCTACAGTAGAACAGGTGTGAATAAAAAGAGACACAATATTCCACACTACTGCATGCATTCTCCCTCTGCACAGTTCTTCCACACACTTCCCTTCTGCACAATACTATACTTGGAAATCGTATTGTTCCCAAATTTTAAATGATCATAGCCATTGAACATAGTTTCGAAAACCACACATTGGATCATCGAAAAAGAAGAACTGGCACAACTCCTTCGTATCTTGATATCAAATAAAATTTTCCCACACTTATTTCACATCCGATATACAAGTAAACTAAAAATTACATGCCCCAAACATCAATAAGCCCTGGTATCCCTGAGCGAATGGAAACGAGAGCAGAACCAACTTTTATTATTTTCATTATCGAAGCTTTACAGTTCACTTTACTATAAAGTTCGTAACATGTTATATGCATTAATATTTTAAAGTTATGCAAAGTGCAGAGGTATAAAACAAGATTTCATTGTCCTTTGTCAGCAGTTGTGCACAACTACTCCTTCACACACAAAGAAGTTGAACATAGTTTTGAGAATTGAACATCAAACCACCCGCAAAACAATTTTTCTACATTTGTTTTGCATCCCGATATTCGAAATAAAATGAGTCCACGTCCACATAGTAGTGTGCACATTTTATTTCCCGCCCCTATTTCAAAAGAAATGTGTGGGGTAGAAATTTATGTGAAGGTATGAACATTGTAGATAAAAATTTTCCATTGTTTGCTTCACATACCCATTCTCCCACACGACACTTATTCCTCACATGCATTAAAAAGACAATTCTTTTAATATTAGATAATAAGCATTTAATTCATAAATGTGAAATCACACTTAGTATTCGTGAAGCTCAAATAAAATGAGCCCACGTAGAAAAAATATTGGGGATAGTTAATCACCCACACTTATTTCGCACTCAATATACACGTAACCCAAATTTTCATGCCCCAGAATTTTGTATTTCTTTTTACTATAAAGTTTGAAAGTTGTTATATGTTTTAACCATTTAAAGTTATGCAGAGTGCAAAGGTGTTGAAGAATCTTTGATTGTGCTTCTTCTTTACCTGTGCACAATTTCACCTCCGCACTTAGAGCCACCAAACATAGTTTTAAGAACTGGACATTTGACCAAACTAAAAATTACATGCCCCTAACTTCAATAAGCCCTAGTACTCCCGAATGAAGGGAAACGAGAATAGAGCCAACTTTTATTATTTTCATTATCAAAGCTATGTAGTTCTTTTTATTAGAAAGTTCGTAACATGTCATATGTATTAAGTTTTTAAAGTTATGTGAAGTGCGGAGGTACAAAACAAGATTTTATTGTGCTTTGCCTACACCTATGCACAACCACTCCTCTGCACACAAAGTCATTGAACATAGTTTTGAGAACTGGACATTGGGACACTCGCAATTTTTTTTTCAAGAGCTCTTTTGCATCTTGATATCAAATAAAATGAGCCCACGTTGACATAATAGTGCACACAGTTTATCACCCACCCATATTTTGAAAGAACTATGGGGGACGTGGGGGGAGGGGGATTTATGTGAAGGTACTGACATTGTAGATAAAAGTTTCTATTGTTTTTTTCTGCATACCCGTTCTCCTGCACAACACTTCTTCCTCACACACATTAAAAGGAAACTTCATTTAATATTAGATAATAAGCACTTAATTCACAAATTGAAATCACACTTAGTATTCGAGAATCTCAAATAAAATGAGCCCATGTAGACATAGTAGTTGGGATAGTTAATCGACCACCATCATTTCACACCCGATATACGCATAATCCAAACTTTTCATGCCCCAAACGTTTGTAGTTATTTTACTATAAAGTTCAAAAGATGTTATATGTTTTAATCTTTTAAAGTTATGTAGAGTGCGAAGGTGCAGAAGAAGCTTTCATTGTGCTTCTTCCATACTTGCGCACAACTGAACCTCTGCACTTAGAACCACCAAAGTTTTGAGAATTGGACATCGGACCACCTGCAAAGCAATTTCACTAGATCTCTTTTACATCCCAATATCAAATAAAATGTGTCCATTTCAACATAGTAGTGCGCAGAGTTGATCACCCACCCTTATTTTAGAGGTACGAACATTTCAAATGAAAGTTTTTGTTATTTTCTTTACACACCCATTCTCCCACACGACACTTCTTCCTCATGCACATTAAAATTCACTACATTTAATATTGAATAATAAGTACTAATTCACAAATGTCAAATCACACTTAGTATTCAAGAAGCTCAAATCAAACGAGCTTCCATGTCCCAATATTTAATAAGCCAAAAATGTTGATTATTAATTGATTAATATGTAGTGTTGTATGTTGGGAGGTATGCAGGAATGTATGCAGAGGTACGAAACATTGCAGAATAAATTTTATGTTCCTTGCTCCACACAACCATTCTCCTGCACAACACTTCTTCTTCACATGCATTAAAAAGGCACTTCACTTAATATTGAATAATAAGTATTTAATTCACAAATTTATGTAGAGATGCACGAAATTATGAGTGAAAGCACCACCATTCGTCTCTTGTCAAACATTGCTTTAATACTTGTGTAGGGGCTTAGCTTCCATCCTTTAGGGACTATGTATCCCTTGTATGTAAGCTCTTTGATAGCCTTGTGAGACTATTGTTGAGAAATAGGTTGCAATATCAACATCTCCTAAACAATTCTCCACAAGTACATCCTCTGAAAGCCTTGTCACTCCAGAGCTTTCCCTACCTCCTTCAAACTTGCTATATCTAGTTGCTCTACGTATATTAAACAAAATGGGAAATTGATTAAAGTTAAGAAATTTCATGTTCTCACATATTCTCATACAATCCTTGTGCATGTGCGAAGGTGCTTCTCCGCACTTCCTTACCTTTGCACATCCTTCATTTCGCATAGATTCACAACTCCATGCCCTTGTTCTCCCCCACAACTAAATATGTAAAAGTTTAAAATGAAATAAGAGGGAAATGTAGTAGCAGTCCCTGTGATAGTGTCAATTTCAATTTTAGTGTCAGAGAACTCACCGATGAAACGACACCACCCAACCACCACCTCCCCCCCCCTACCCCCCTTCTCTTATGTAAAGGACCTGCTAAGAGCATTGTGTCAATGTTAGTGTTAGAGCACTCACCGACATAATGGTCAATCAAAGAATTAACATTTTTTTCTAATATTTTTTCATGCAATGACAAATACCAAAATAAATCACTCCCCAATGGGGGAATTATGTCACTTCCAAGCTTGCTCAATCAATAGAAAATTAGAAATAAGATTTTCAGAAATTAGAAAATATTTTCGAATTTATGGGAAAATAGAAATATTTATCATTTTCCTAAAAATTTGGTTAAAATTGCAAAAGCTCGACAAAATAATCGAGATTCAATGGACTTTGAATGCGACGCGAGTGTTATAGTCCCTGGCAAGGTAGAAATTAATAAAGTTATTGATATTGTGTGATGTTTGTTTCATTTTATGTTTAGCTAACATGTCATATTCAAGACAAAAATATATTAATAACAAAAAAATGTTCAATGTAGGTCATAAATCAAATATTTTTGTATACATTTTTGGTTATATATATATAGGAGTTGTCTTTAGTGCGACTTTTTAGACTTTCTGGTGCCAGAATTCGGCGGAAAATTTTGAGGTGAAATATTTTTTTTGTTGTTGTAAACTTGGCAGTTCCTCTATTTATATTCCATTTTAAAAAAATTTAACAACCATTTTCTCCAGGTGGTTTACCTGCCTGAAGGAAACTAGATTACCACCTGTCATCTTTAAACCCTGTCCAAAATTTAAATAGGTTTATTGCTATCCATCTAGCATCATTGTTTTGACTGTCAATACTACTGTTCCTAGAATGCAAATTAAACATGTAAATGCATTTCATCAAAAGAAGCCTTTTTGATATCAAACTTGTTCATTGCTTCAATCCTCATCCGAGGATATTACTAGGGCTAGTGCCTTGGCATTAGATCCTGGACACTTCGCTGCTCAATTCTCCACTTCAGGTCTTTCAGAGTCTGTTCAATTCTACCCAGGGCCAGATTATTTTTGTAGGCCTGTATTTGTATTGTCGCTATCTCCCTGAGTAGTTCTGCCCTAGTTGGGTCCTTTTCCTTGTTCTTGTCCTGTGCCTCTGCTTCTTCTCCCACAGTTTATTCTC
This sequence comes from Pinus tabuliformis, assembly GCA_031772625.1. Classification (NCBI taxonomy): domain Eukaryota; kingdom Viridiplantae; phylum Streptophyta; class Pinopsida; order Pinales; family Pinaceae; genus Pinus; species Pinus tabuliformis. The sequence continues at coordinate 796,110,067 of CM062813.1, read as the reverse complement.
GATGTAGGGTGATGGTCCATGCCACCACGTTCTTCATTACTCAGTATTGTTGTATAGTTTGTCTGAATAGGGAATGCCTCCCGTGAGTGTTCCCGGCATCCGGCACCATGCTTTCCCACTCTTCCATGGGGATGTCCTGGTGCTTGCTACTATCGTTCAGTTCCATCTCCCAACTCGAAATCTAGGCTTTAATGTTCAGCAGATTCCCTGTCATGTAGGCGTCGATGATTGTCTTCATATGTTCACTACCTGGTTTCCTACCTCTTTTCCTGGTCGACTCACTTGCTCCTTCTTCCGTCTTGGTTACTCTCTTTCCTCTCCTGGGGGCCATTTTTCTCCCTGCCTAGCTACAGCTATCTTCTGCCTGGTGTTCTCTATTCTATTTACTGTACTTTCCCTGACATGTTAATATACCTATCACAAAATCGATGCATTTATCAGGGTTATAATAATGAATCAAAGCAATTTCCCACTTGCTCATTTTCTTTCCCTTTCCTGTATTTTCTACCTTCGGGTTATTGGTCATATTGGGTTTAGATCCGGTCCTTTTTTTGGTTGGGATTTGGTATTTTCATGGGTTTCTTCCCTTTTTCCTCCCCTGGCAGTAATTTGTGCCCTGCCTTTCCATTTTTGTCGACCTCGTTGGTTCCTCCCCGGATGAGGTCAAGTTCTGTTTCTACCTTTCCCAAGGTCTCCCTGTCTTGTCAACAAGTTTCCCAAAGTCGGCTCTCCTTCCCTCCCCCCTAGGTTTCATGATTGCCTGGTTCCCTCTAATCCTTCAGTTTCCCTCCCAGGTTTCTTCCCTTTTGTCTACTGGCTCGCTCCCATCAATTCCTATAGGCCTAGCTAGGGTCATGTTCTTTCGGGGAATACTACAGGCTTTTTTCCCAGGATGGCCCTCTCCCTTCCTGGGTGCGAGACCCTCCCACCCAATCTCCCTGCCCTGGAAATTCAGATGCTCTGCGGAATTGGTTTTTCCCTTATCGCGAGAAGTTCTGTTATCCTTTTTTACAGTCTTATACATGTTCCAACTCAGTCTTCCTATTTTCCTACTGAAAATACTTTTGAGTCTAGTAGGAATGTGGAGCGAAAGGACTACATACCAACTTGCCGATCTATTGCCTCTTCCTTCTGCCGCCTGCGTCTTCTCTCTTCTACCACCTTCCTTCTCGCCAGCTTTCCTTGTCTTCGTCTGCATGCAATTTGCTATATTCTTATTTTCGTTAAGTTTTATTCCTCTCTCCCTCCAGTCCCTTGCCTTTACTGCCACCTGTCTGGCTTTGTTACCAGCACGAATCCCTTCATCCTCATCTCGAGATGCTGCCCTTCTGTCCTTTCTGCTATCGCCTCTCATTAATCCACACTTTCTCCCAGCTGCTCTTGTCGTGTTACTACTGTCCTTGTTCTGCCACTTGGTATCATTCTTCTGCCCGCCCTCCTACTCTCTGCCCTGCCCTCCTCTATGTCGTTCTCATCCGTCACCACCCTCATACTCGTGGGAGTTGTACCTTCTATTCCCTACTCCGTCACCTACCAGATTACCTGTCTACTCACTTCATTCTCCGCATCTATCCTTTCCCCCACCTGTCCTCTTCCTTCCCCTTCTTGGTTGCGCCTCCCCGGTTTCTCTAGATTTTCTCTGATGTTCCTAGATCTGGAGTTCCTCTCTCCTTCTTTGTCTTTTTCGAGGAGTTGCATTAAGTTTTCCATCTCCTCCGTCTGAATTAGCTCGACCTCACTTGCATCCAGAGTTCTTCCACCATTCCTGCAACCCCAATTTTCTAGACTGTCTGCTAGTTCATTGCCCTTCCTTCTCACATGGGTGGGAAGGATGTAGGCTACCTGTCTTAGGAGTTTACTTATCTCCTTCACCAACCAGGCAGTTCTCCAGCTACAGCTGATTTTTTCCGCTGGTGTTCCTTGCTGTAGCTGTTTGACTATATCCACTACCAGTTTTGCATCTCCTTCTACTTGTAGCTTTTGGTATTCCTCCCTTATGGCAATTTCCAGCCCTCTTTTCAGTGCATGAAGCTCTGCTTCGTTGTTTGTTGCATTGTTGCAGTCCATCACGTAGATTCTGAGCGTCGTTCCCCTGTCGTCTTTGAATACTCCGCCAGTCCCTGCCTCTCCTGGGTTTCCTTTCGTTGCCCCGTCGAAATTCAACTTGATGAACCCCTGTTGAGGATTTCTGTAGTGATTGACCTCTTCCATCTTGTTAGTTTGGTGTTTCCTTGCTATCTTGTTCGTCATACTAGGCTTTAGTTGTAGGCGTGTCATTATTCTTGTCTCTGTTTGGTCAGTTTTCCAATCCTCCTCGTACCACCTCTCTGTGAGAATGGTCTCTCTTATATTCTGGATGATTTGGTTCCATATCTCGTTATTTTCTCTACCATCCTCCTTGAAAATCAGGCGGTTCTGCTCTTTCCAGATGTTCCACAAAACGAATCCTATTGAGAGTTTCCAAGCCCTGTTCAGGATTGTATTCTGGTAAGGTTTGTTCCTCCAATTCTCTAATGTTTTTTTCATGTTTTTTATGGCTCTGATACTGATTTCAAAAAGTTGTTGATGTTGTCTCCACAGGTTGCCGCTGAATTTGCAAGCGTTGGTTAAATGCTCCATGGTTTCTTCTTGTTCTAGGCAGAGGGCACATCGCGATGGGCCTTACATTCCTTTTTTCCTCAACTAGTCCCATGATAGTGCTCTCCCGTGGCTCAGGATCTAGGTAAAGAATGCCACCTTCGGCCATGTTTTTGTTTTCCATATGCTTTCCCATTTTTTTGTTTCTGGGTGTCTGTTGTATCCTGCTTTTAGATGGTATCCTTCTGCTATTGTGAACATACCTTTGATTCTATTTCCCCATCTTAGAGTGTCTGTCCCTTCTTTGACCGCTACTTTCCTTGTTTCCATTTCCTTTTCATATATTTCCCAGTGAGCTGTTACAAGTGCTTCTGGCTAGTTTTCCTTTTGTTTCCACTTTCTCCAATATCCATCTGACTCTGGGCTCCAGTAGTTTCGTACTGTATCGCCCTCAGTTTGGATGGTGAACTGGTGGATCTCTTGGAGTAGAGGTTGTTTGTTGAGTTTTTCTCTCTGTTGCCATGCCTCTTCCCAGAAATTCGCTTTATCCCCCTCTCTTACTTCCCAGAAGCTATGCTCCCTGATCAGATCCCTGTTGGCTCTTACCAAGTTCCAGATTGCAGAGCCTTTCTTCTCGGTTTGGCTTCTCAGCTTTCCTTTTGGAGACCTGGGCATCTTGTATTTTCTCTCCCATAGTTTTTTCCATAGGTCGTCCCCTCCCTGTATCCATTGCCACCACAACTTTTCCCCCATTACCTGGTTCAGGATGTATGGGTCTCTCAGGCCTAGTCCTCCTTCTTTTAGGGATTTACTTAGCCAACTCTAGGATAGAAGCACCCATTTTTTTTATCTTACTCAACCCTTGCCATAGGAACTTTTTAAACATATCTACCATTTTTTGGCAAATTGTTTTAGGTGTGGCTTGGCTGGTCAATTGATAGATCGGTATGGATTGGAGCACCGATTTTAGCAGGATTATGCGGCTCGGGATGTTCAATGCCCTGAATGTCCAGTTTTGCATTCTCCTTTGAATCTTACCCATCAGGGTACCCCAATTAGCAACTCTATTTTGCTTGTCATTTAACAGGATGCCTAAGTACTTTGTAGGGAATTTTCTGACTCTAAATCCCATGGTTCTTGTCAGGAAGGCTTGGGAGGAAGCTTGGGTATTGAAGAAATAAATTTCAGATTTTTCTTTACTTATCTCTGTCCCCAAGGCCCCTATGAATTCTGTGAGAATTTCCATTATTTTTTTTGCTTCTTTGAGTGTTGCCTGTCCATATAACATAACATCATCGAAAAATTTCTGGTGGGTTATAGGTAGGTCATTTCCCCATAGTCATAATCCCTTCAGTTGTTCACTATTAACTCTAGCTTTTAATAGTCTTCCTAGTCCATCTGCTGCGAGGATAAATAGGAACGGGGATATCGGGTCACCTTGCCTAAGTCCTCTGGAAGGATTGAAGGCTTCTGTTGGTGACCCGTTTAGTAGTACTGACATAACTGGCATAGTTATCATTGACATTACCCAGTTTATCCACCTGTCGTCAAAACCGTATGCCTTTAGGATTTGTTGGAGGTATCCCCAATTAAGTCTATCATAAGCTTTGGCTAGGTCTAGTTTTATCAGCATCCCTTTGGTTTTTGAATTTTTCAGTGAGTGAATTGCTTCTTGTGCTACCACTATGCCATCTATTATTTGTCTACCTTTGACAAACCCCGTCTGCTCCTGGGATATCAACTCTAGTAGTATTGGTTTTAGTCTATTCACCATGATTGTAGCTAGTATTTTATATATAACGTTGCAGAGCGCTATCGGTCAGAATCCTTGTGGTTCTTCTGAGTTCTTTGTCTTTGGTATCAGGGCTAGGAATGTAGCATTCAAGGCCGGGTGCATTCTTTTGGTGCATCGAGACTCTTCTACTGCATTCACTATATCCTGACTCATGAAGTTCCATGTGGCTTGATAGAATTCTGAGGTGAATCCATCTGGCCCAGGTGCTTTATTCTTTGCCATCTTTTTTATTACCTCCTCCACCTCTGCTTTCGTTATGACCCTTAGGAGTGCCAAGTTTTGGTCTCTAGTCACTATTTTGGGGATATGTTGACTAATTTTATCAATGTCGTCCTCCCTTCTGATATTGGGTTCTGTCAGGAGCTCTTTAAAATGTTGTACCATCAAATTCTCCATTTCAGCTTTCTGTGTTAGCCTGTTGCCTTGGTTGTCTTTTAGGGAGAATATTCTATTTTGTTGTCGGTGCTGCAGCATTGCCTTATGGAAGAATTTCGTGTTTCTTTCTCCTTCTTTTAGCCATTGGATTCTCGATTTTTGTTTCCATAAGATTTCCTCTTGTTTTCTTCTTTCCTCCAGTTTATTTAGCACCAGTCCTTCTTCTTCTGCCAGTTCTTCATTTCTCCCTTCATCTATGATTTTCTGTTGTATTCGTTTCATCTTTATCTAGAGCGTTTCTTGTTCCTTTTGAATATTTCCAAATTCTTCTCTGTTCCACTTCTTTATCCTTCCTTTCAAGTCCTTTAATCTGAGTTGGAGAGTGTGCATTTTATTTCTTCCTTCCATCCTAGTCTCAGTCTCCTTCCACCAATTCTTCATCTTTTCTATGAAGGTGGGATCTCTCAACTAGAATGCCTCAAACCTGAAGGGTCTATTCTGGTTCTACTGATTCATAGCTATTTCTAATTTGATGGGACATTGATCCGACCCTAAACAGAGGAGGATTGTTGCTTCAAAGAAGATATCTTTTCCAATGAAGTGTTTTATTGATAGGAATCTGTCTAGCCTTGATGTTATTTGTCTGCTCCCTCCTTGTCGATTGTTGCATGTGTATTTTCCATTTATGGTTGGGATATCTACCATTTTCAGTTCTGCATGAAGGTCCCTAAATCTCTCCATCTCTAGCTCTTCTCTTTGCAATCCCCCTTTCTTCTCACCTTTTTATGTTGTCATTTTAAAGTCTCCTACTATCAACCACAACTTTTCTTCATGAAGGTTTCCTAGCTGTTGAAGTTAGAGGAGGAAGCTTCCTCTTTCCGCTGGTGTATGAGGATCGTATACTGCCAAAAATAGAAACCATTCTCTATTTCAGATTAACCAGAACTTCCTTGTGAGTATTCTTTTCATTCCTATCCAGTGATCTGCTATGATTTATGCAGGGTTCCATAGTATTACTATGCCTCCCGCATTGCCTTTCGCATCTATGGTCATGCATTCATATTTCGGTTTGATTTTGTTTAGGATTTCCCCCATTTTCCTTCCTGAGATTTTTGTTTCGTATAGAAACATTAGTTGGGGTTTTTCTTTTCTTAGCCTTTCCGCTAAGTGTCTTTGTTTGCCTTTACTATTCAGGTCTCTTATATTCCAGGATGTGATTATCATTGGGGTGCTTGGCTTGATTGGTGGAATACCGCCGAGAGTGGAACTACTCTCCCGGTGTTCACTAACATTTCTCCCATGATCTGTATTGATTCTTGTATATTTCGCCTACCTCTTTTTGTCCCGCCTTTTGCTTTTCTTTGATGGTCTTGAGTATTATCCTGTTGGAGGCCTAGTTGTTCTACCATTTTCAAGTTTCCCTATCCCTGCTTTGCTTGGTACTATTGAAAAGTTTCTCTATATATTATTTTTTTCTCTTCTGAAATGAATCTTTCATCCAGGTGTCTCCATTCATCTAGAAGTTTCCGCAATACTTCTTCTTATGAGCTTAGTTCTTCTCCTCTACGTGTGTCGATTTCCATTACTGCGTTGTCCATCCTTTCCCTTGCTTCATTTTCCTCCTTCTCTATTAGTTCACTTTGAGCCTTTCTCTTAGTATGTGATTTGCCTTGACTTGTGCTGCTTTCCTTTCCCTTTTGTCCCTGATAATCCATTGTTTGGGTCTCATTATCTTCTTCTTCTTCTTGTAAGATTTCAAAGCTATTTGTATTACTTGGCTAGGTTTGTTGTTATTTCCTTCCTTCACTGGGGTTCTCTCTTGTGTGCCTTCTTTTGCTTTTTACTTCCTAAAACCCTTCCTTGTCTTCTTGATTTTTCCTCTGTTGTTTGTTTCTTCGCTCCTCTTCTTCTATGTTGAGTGGGCATTCCTTGAACAGATGTCCATACTCATGACATCTTCTTACCATACTTCCTCATGATACTCTAGCTCGACTGTATCTGGAATAGGGTTAGCTATATTCATGTAGACACAAATTCTAGCATATGAGGTGTATCTTCCCTTTTTTGTAGTTTCAACTATTTTAACAAAGCTTCCTATTGTGTTTCCTATACCCTCTAGGATTTCTGGATCCCAAAAATCCATTGGTAGCCCGAATAACCTTACCCATACCAGGGCTGCTAAGAATTTTTCCTTATCAGGGTTATAACATTCTTCCCAGTATCTCATAAACAGTCCAACATTATAATGAAAGTATGGGCCATTTTCAAACACTTTTTCTTTATCTTGCAAGTTTGAGAAGATTACCGTGAAGAAGCCTCTTACTCCCAGTTTTAGCTCGATATGGCCTCAAGGTTGCCATTTTTGCTGGATCCATCTAGTGAGGTCTTTTTCCGTCGGCCAAACTCCGATGAATTTGTAGATTAGTGCATGGTCTTTCATGTAACTTCCGTATCGCTCCAGTCTGTTCATCGGGATTATAAATCTTGGTTTCTTCGCCGCACATGATAAACACTTGCCTCTGCTGCCTGCCTGCCATCATGCTCCAAGGACCGGTCCCAGTTTTCTTGTTTCTTTTGTCTGGTTGCTAGTGTTCTAGGCTTCCCCTACCGCTGCATCTCGATAGGAGGGGATCTCTCCCCTCCTCTCCTCCTCTATCATTTCTGTTGGTTCTTGGTTTCTGTGTCTGTTGCTTGCTGCAGTTTTTGGTTTTCCCGTGCCGCCTAACTCATGGCCACCTTAACATTAGGGTTGCAGAGCCGTTGTTTATCCGATTTGTTGTAATACATCTAGTTCCAATTTTGAGGTGAAATCTTGATTTGTGTTATTTAAACTAGTTTTTTAACTATATATATGGATTCAACACCCTGAAAAACCCTTAAGACACTTCGATTATGCAGGGGTTACCCATCAAGCTTGTGATTTCAATAAATTCCTGCTAGATTTTAGAGCAGTTAGACCGAAAAACCCACCGGAAAAGCTTCCAAAATGTCTCACTAAAAACAACTCATATATATATATATATATATATATATATATATATATATATATATATATATATATATATCTATATATATATATATATATATATATATATATATATATATATATATATATATATATATAGATAGATAGAGAGAGAGAGAGAGAGAGAGAGAGAGAGATTCTACTGAATATGAAGGGGCATGTATTAACATTTTAATGTGGAGAGTGTGAATCATAAATAAAATATTTCAATGTCAACTATATATATTATATATAAAACCAGTGAAAAGAAAAATTAGTTCAAATATTTTATTAGTGTTTTACTCAAACCCAATACAAATCTATCTTAATTACAAATCTACCAAGAGTCTAGAGAAATCAAATCTCTCGAAGTTTCCATCTACAAAGATTTGATCACTCTCTGCACTTAGTAAATTCAAAATTAAAATAAATATATACTGATTATTAATCAATTAAAAATATTTACACATTTAAAAAATACTAAATAATTATGATATTAATCTCTAAAAAGTTCTATAAACTTAAATGTAACTTTATATATGTTATAATTTCATAATTTATCATCAATTATATATACTATTATTTAGTTTTAATTATTAAAAAATATTAACTTTAATTTTATATTATAACCACAAAAACTAACTTATTACATCTTTGAAGTCATTAATTTTTACCACTTCAAAATAATCAAAATTGTCATGATTTAAAATCAATATTAATATTATCAACAACCAAACCACAATAACCAATGTCTAATAGCAAAAAATGCACCTTACAAAGAGTAGTTCTTTTAAAGTTATATGCCTTTTTTCTTCAATAGTCAACATTTTTAATTTTTTAACCTTTTAAACTTATCCATCCACATTAAATACATTGTGCCATATTCTTGAACGGTCTATTTCATTAGTTATAGTCTTCTTGAGCAAGTGGGGGGAAGAGTTGGAAGGCAAAGAGATGCTTAGGAATGTCGGTAGAGGTGTTTTGAAGTGACGTGTTCCATTTTTAAAAGCAGTGTGGGTAAGGTAGGTAAGAGCTTTGACATTTGTCAAGATAGCAATTGTTTGTAATTTAAAGATTGGAAATTAATCATTGTATGGATAATGATGAATTTATGGAATTTATTAGATTTTTCCACTAAGGTAGAGACATGGTGGCATTGACTTTATAAAGAATAAATATCTTTATGACACTAGAATAAAGGAGTTACCATTTAGATTGAGAATTAGTTGGCAGAATACACGAAGATAGGGATCACAAGAGGTAGGTGCAAGATAATATAACTAGCCTAGCATTTTTTAAAGTGGGAAAGGGAACACTGAATTACGACTATATTTTGTTTGAAGATAAGAGAAGTGTGGTGGATGGTTTATGGATAACTAATATAAAGTTTATGAATAATATATTTAAATTTTCTTTTAAATAGTTTTAAGTAGTGTTATAGTTGACTTCTAAATGTATACAAAAGAATTTTCATATTCTAATGTAACATCAATTAAAGGTTAAACATAAAAAATAGTTATAGGTTAGTTGTTGTCATGAGAGAATATGGGTGAGAGATTAGTGTGAGTCACTCAAATGTACATATGACCATAAATGGATTATACATGTTGATCATTTATTGAAAGTAATTTTCCAATAGAATAATGATGCCTTGATCACCATTGGAACACCATTAGATTAATTAAAAGCGATGATGTATGATTAATTAAAAATAAATAAAAAATGAGTGGCCTTCACTGAGTTCCATCTATTTTTTTCTACATTCCATTAGTTTGAGGAGATGTAGCAATAGATTGTTGGCTTAAGAATAAAGAGGTAGTGATGATACTTTGTTAACAACATTAATGAATACTAATGCTTAGTAAATATGTATGTTTTTTTGTTGTTTCCATGTGGGTCTACCCTTAGCTATAGATTAGCTCCTCAAAACACGAAGTTTCTCCTCAAGCTATGAACTACCTCAAACCATAAAATGCTTAGCTACAAGTCACATGTGTACAATTGGACTCCATCTTAGTTTGGGCATAGAATTAATGGCTAGATCAACAATCTAGAGTGTTTATGCATTCCTTGTTTGCATGTTTCATTGCTACTCACGTCATTTCCTAAATAAGTATGTCCCTCCCAACTTTAGGTTGTGAGTTATCTTTATCTTTGCTTTGATTCTTGTAGGTCAATTATGAGTCTTTTTGGCTCTAAGTATTCACTTTTTCCCATCTACTCTATATCTCATCATTCTACATCTATTAGCGATGTTTACTTAGAATCCTATAAACCTACCTTCATTTGAGTCCCATCCCCATTTCTTCTATCCCATGACCAAATCCCGGCAGCCTACATCCTACGTAAGATCTTTGCTATATCAAAGGATTCTTGCTTGAGAGGTTTATCTCACTTGAGATATAAATATTTAATATATTTCTATAAACTTAAATTTGATATAATAAAAAATTAATAAAATGTACATTAACCCTAAAGTAGAGCATGATCACTGAGTTAATATAATTTTATTATATTTATGGAATGTTATACTTTAATGTAAGAGCATTAAAGTCAACTTCATTGTTCTCTTTTTTCAATCATCATTTTGAGAAACTCACAATCAATTATCATATAAAGAGGATCTAACATAATCAATTAAATCCATGGCACTAAAGGTTGATGTATACAATCACAATTTTTAAAAACTCGCAATTAATTTACATATTCTTAAATGCAAAAAGGATCTTGTAGAAACCAAGCCCCTAAATACTATAGGGTTCATGTAAATGAAACCATATTTCAATGTTGAAGATTTAAATGAATTTTGAGATTATGATACATTCCTATGTTACATGGTAAATGAAAAGAATGGGATACAATACCATTCAACGCATAATAGATAATGTTCAATTATGTAAATTAAGTTGAAAATGGGTAACTATAATCTTAAATTGAAGACCAAAATAAGGAAACTTCTATGAAACGTGACCCTATTCAATATGGATTTATCTTATTTTTCAATCTTTAACTTAAATTTACATGTATGATTTTTTGTCAATGTATTATAAAATTTCATAAAATAATGAGAAAGTGTAGTCAAATCTATGATGGTAGAAAATCATAGATCATAGAGAAAAATTATTACAACCATCTATTATCCACTATCCATTATCCATGACATATATATTTGGAGTGAGTGGGCTAGATATAAGGGCCTTAAAATGCATAAATCACCATACTTCATACACCATGTCCTAAATCTAGAAGTAACCCACCACATGAAGGGGTAAATGTGTGGAATAAACAATCCCATAAATTTATAAATAAAAATAATAAAAGAGAATTCAAATTAATATATTCCCAATTGTTGATCATTTTTATATTTTGGGTTGAATTGTTCCTATAAAGCTCAGTTTTTGTATTCTCATGCTATATGATAGACTTATGTTGAATGCCTCAGGCACATACTTATATAAATTTTTATAGATCCTAATAAAATGTTATGATTTTTCTGCAGAAAAGAAATATTCCCAATTGTTAAATGTAATAAACAAACTCAAATTATAGGTCAAGGGCACAATATTGATTCAATTGAATTGCGATCAAAACTGCACTTTGGAACGTTTAGAGGCTCCAAGTTGATCCACCCAAATGTTTCCTATATACAATTAACCTTCCAAGCCTATAAAAATGACTAACCACTTCAAACTCTCCGCAGATTTCTCCCCATCTTATTAATCAACACAAAATCCTTGCATGACTCCCCATTTAACTTTAATGATTCCTTGATATTTTTCCATTGGGTAAATAGTTACTTATTTTTTAACACCCATGCCTAGAAAATGAAATATTTTCAATATTCTTATAACTCCATGCCCACCTATAGTAGTCATAGATATGTGATTATGACTTATGTAGAGAGATAGAAGAGGAAGTAATCAAGAGGGTGAAGAGACAATGATGGAGCAAAACCAGAGAATGGTATTTGGTGAATGAAGGTAACATGAAGGTGAAGAGGGGATGCATGGAGTGATGGGTGGGATGGATAACTTAATAAGTGGTTTAAGGTCATATGATACCATTGTTACTTAATATTAAACATTACAAATGTATATTGCTTCTATGATAATAAGATTTATGCCAATATGCTTGAAATATTTTATAGTAATTTTGAAATATTTTTGGAAACTTTATTGATCTTGCAACTTACTTCATAATTTGAGAAAATTTAATAAAAAAATAAATCATTAACAATTTTAGTTTGATTTTGAAATATTGTAAGTTTTAATTGAAATCTTTATATCTACACATGAATCTTATTCTTTTGAAAACACTTTTATATGTTCTAGGAGTTCCTCTCAACTCATTTCTTCATAAAAATCTTGTGTACAATGAACAATTTTGTAATATGAACAATGATCTCTTTTGGCTAAAGATAATGTTTTTTTGGCAATGTAAACTATGTCAATAACTGCAAAAAATTGCATCACCGTGATAATGAAATAGAAGGCAAGTATAATCATAACTTGTAGTTACATAAATATATATAATTTATAATAAGTATAATGTAATTACAATAAATTTAAATTAAAGGATATTTTTTGTTTTTTGATTTAATTTAATATTTTTTTTATCGTTCAAAATCGCTTTCATTAGATTTTCAACAGGATGTCCACCACCCTAACTGTCCCCCACCACAAATAGCACAACCTCAATTAAAAAAGAAAGAACACACGGGTCGCTCCCTAGTCACCCTAAAGTTGTCCTCACACTAGGAGATGCCTAGGAGAGACCACGAAGAGCTTGCAACCTCGCACCCACCCAACACCAGATAGGAAATCTTTAGAACATACATATAAGCAAAGAAGCTGAGAGACACAAATTTCTTACCCCACTCAAAAATATGAATGCACAGACAGAAAATTTTGCTGAGCATGAGCCAATGATGGGCCAAATCTTGGAGTTCGCATCCTTGGGTCCCAAAGACAAAGAAAATAATAAATTTCAAACTGCACCACAGAGCCTCTAACCTCCACAACGCCTCTTAACCAAGGTCGAAACCCCAAGAGCTACCATGGATGCAGACCCACACAACCCGCTTGCCAAAATTCATCGCCCGAGCTTCCGCACTAGACTGTGTCCCAAACCTGCCTACGAATTTATCCACAGGAAGAGAAATATCTTCCCTTGTACCAGCAGAGTGAATACTCAAATTTCGAATGATGTAGAATTAATGTGCACGTGGAGCCAGAGTGGGTCCCAAGGGTCACTCATTTGACACTTGTGCTAACGTTTGGTCACCCCCATCGGAGGTTGCTTTAATTTACTGTTAAAAAAAAATTATAAAAAATTTATAAATTAAACTTATTTTTAAATATATGAAGAAAAAAAAAATTAATTCAAAATTTATAAATTTATTCATAATAAAAAATTATAATTTTAAATATACAATATTATTTTGAGGGGGTTAAAGGGTTAAGAAGATATGTCTTATGAGATCACAAGTTCTAATTCAAAGGGGTAGAGTATATACATCTTTTTTTTTATACTTTAGCAGACAAATCTTTATGAAGAGGAGAGTTCCTAGTTAGTCTCTAGCAAGGCAGTACTTTAGCAATCGATTTGCTTGCTGACTAATTTAACATTGACCAATGTAAGTTATTGAAAAAAATAATTTTCAAATATTTGATTGGACCATAAAATGAAGACCTTATTACATAGTTATCACAATATGTACTCTAGCAATTGATTTTCTTGCTGACTAATTTAACATTGACCAATGCAAGTTATTGAAAAAAATAATTTTCAAATATTTGATTTGACCATAAATTGAAGGTCTTATTGCATAGTTAGCACAATATAATGCCATGTGGACCACTACCTTAGATTTTTCTCCCATAATTTTTTGATGCAGATGAAATATTAATGTAGTGATTTTTAGATATTTGTGCAATGATTTTTCTTTGTTAAGCTTCATAGGAAAACCACATAAAATTAAAATCCTCGAATATGGCCCATACTCACCTAAATAACATAATCAAAATATGCATCAAAGAAGCTTGAATTTGAATATTTACCATTATTTAATGTCCACCATAATTAAAGCAAATATTTGCATCAAAAATATGTAGGAACAAGATGTAAATAAATGTATTTACCAAGAGTTACTACCCACCATTATACAAGTAAGAGTAAAAATGTAAATGTACACGCTAGTGGTTAATGCCCACCAAAAATTTATTCTAGTATTTACCTATTAATAAGCAATTAATTTTGCCATAATTTCCACTTGAGTGGTAGGGATTATAATTTCCACTTGAGTGGCAAGGACTATACTACCTTGCAAAACTTATTTCATAAAGAAAAAAATCTCATATACCATCTTAATGTCTAATTTAATTATAACCTTAAAAGTAGATTATATATATATATACTTTTGAAATATTCCCATGAGACTTTTCATATATCAAAAAAAATTATATTCTTCCCTTTTTTTTATTAAGTTTTATAATAATACTTTATATTCTTTTCATTTTTCATTAACTTTTATAATATGCAAATTACCTAATCTATTTTTTAATGCGTATAATTTAAATTTAAAATCCAACAATGATCCTAGTTTTTATCAATTTTAATAGTTATTTAGATCATAATATATTCTTATCTTTTAATAAAACTCAGATCATTTGTCGTTTTTAAAAATAACCTATTTATGGGGTCTTGGATAGATGGTGATTGAGTGTTTTATTAATATATTCTTTTATGGGGTCTTGGATAGATGGTGATTGAGTGTTTTATTAATATATTCTTTTTATGGGGTCTTGGATAGATGGTGATTGAGTGTTTTATTAATGTATTCTTTTGATGGAAACTCTGGTTCAATTCCTTGTCCTAATTGAAGTGATGTATTAGACATATAGAAATATAGTCTTGTCAAACTTACATAAAAAACAAATAACTTATTGTTATTTTAGCTATAATAATTTCACATTATAAAATATAACCCATTCTTATGTGTTAATAGTCATTAAAAAAAATTCTAATTCTAAAAACTTTAAATTTGTTATTCAAATTACTTAAATTTTAAAAATCTTAGCCACATTAAAGCGTTCAAAGTTTTCTGACCACATTTTTCGACAAATTTCTTTAAGCTTACAAAAAAACCCTATTGTTATTTTAGCCGTAAGAATTTTAAATTATAAAGTATAACCAATTCTAACGTCATAAAAGATTATAAAGTATATTCCAATTCTAACCTAGGGAATGTAAAGTAAAATGGGTTTGCTATAAAATCTTTCCTTTAAAAAAAAAATATACATCATGTGAGGTGTGGTGGAACGCCATCATGTGACAACACACGTATAAAATGTAAGAGATTTGATTGGTAAAGTGTTGGGTGTGTTGGATGTTATTACATTACAGGGTAAATAATATAGGTTGTAATTTGTACTTTTAAGTATGTGTTATTAATTGGGTTTATTTCAAGTGGTTGGAAGGAATGTGTTTTATTTTTTTCATTTAGATTCAATTTTTACGAGTGATATGTTGAGTTAATATCAAATTTGTTATAATTGTTTTGAGTTTTGTTGTATGGCCTTGAGCAATGGAGAATATCTTATCCTTTCTTATTGATTATAAGGTGAGGTGCATGGTTACATGGACCAAAAAAATCCTTTAGGCATTCATAATATGTTATAACTCTTAGGAGTAGTAGAAGTGGGTAGGGGGAGGATTATATATTATCCTAGGGTTAAATAATAATTAAATTATGTTTGGGGTCTAGGGACAACTACAAATTATGAGGTAGAGACATATGCCCTTCTTAAAGGACCAATATAAATAGATGTAGCTAGAATGAGGACTTTGATTGTCATTGGAGATTTGAGTATAAGATCAGTGTAATGAATTCTAAGAAGATTCCATGTAATGGTAATTTAGTGGGATTCATAATAAGGATGCAAAAAGAGGCCCAATAAATTAAGGACACCCCCTTCTTCTAGATCCCAAGGTCCCTTAATCAATAGGCTAATGGTCTTGCAAATGAAGTATGACAACCCTCACATTTACCCCATTTTTTGTAATTTAAAAATACGATTGTAATGCTAGTGTGGGCATAAGAACCATGACTCGCTGATATCATATGCCTTGAAAATTTAATTTTGATACTTATGATTGTTGAGTGAAGGAGAGGACAAACTTTTAGAACCCCAATTCCCGAGGGATATTGTTTTCTCAAAAAGCCATGAAATCGACCCTGAATTTAATTGTTGAAAGTTAATCTCTTATAGACTAGATCAAGCCACTTCCTGACAATTGATTTATGAGATACCACTGGGGGAGAGATACTTGCTAATAGTAAACTGATGAGATGTGATTTAAGGCAACGGAGGATAGTTAGTGCCCTTTTCCATTAGCACATCACAAATATGGGGGGATGACTTCTCAACCTCATAAAGGGACGCTGGAAAGAAGGATACAAATGCATAGTCGAAGAGAATGGGGGTTGGATTTTCTAGTTGGTTCTCAATGAATCTTCCTTTTTTTGAAGTGTGCTCAACTGATGGTGGGAACATGTGGGCAATGTTGAGTATTGGCAATAGAAGATAGAGTGGATTTTTTGACCAAGTATACAAAGCCTTTGTAGTCAAGGTTACAAACCAGTGCCACGAAGACTTAACCTTGTATACTCATGACTTAAATCCTTGTGAATTGTGAGTGAATTCCCTATGAACTATGTGTGAGGCCAATGGACCGTGTTTTCTAAGCCTGTGTGGATCAATGGGAGGTTCATTGAAAGACTTAATCAATGTGGTGCTTTTTGTATAGCCGATAAACCATATGGACAAGGAATTCTGAGTCACTTTGGTGCTTGCTAAGTAGTTGATAAACCACCTAAATAGTGGACATCAAACCCTTGTGGTGCTTTCTATGAAAGACAACTGATAAGCCACCACAATAGTGAATTCCAACTCCTGAGACTGAGTAATACTCCATCTGAACCTTGGGTGAATCATTGTGAATGAACTTAGAGGAAAAAGTGGGTCATTGTGGTGTTAATTATTGCTATTAGGAAAGAACTAATAAACCACCCCAGTGCTTGTTGTAGGTACAACTAATAAACCACCTTAGTGCTTTCTATTAGAGGACAATTAATAAACCACCTATATAGTGGGATCCATACTCTGAGAGTTAAACCAAGCCTTTAGTGTGAATTCCTTGAGCAAGCATTTCCTCAAACACTAGATCTGACTCAGGGTTGGTCAGCTACAAGAAATATGTTTTGTAGCTAGCATATGGTGTGAATTCCTTGAGCAAACATTTCCTCAAAAATTATACCGACTTAGGGATGGTGAACTACAAGAAATATTTTGTGTATCTAGCATATGGTGTGAATTCCTTGAGCAAGCATTTCCTCAAAAATTAGACCGACTTAGGGGTGGTCAACTACAAGAAATATGTTGTGTAGCTAGCCTATGGTTTGGTGGAGAGTCAAAGTCCCTCTTGCAGTTTCTAACCAATTTAAAATACACAGATAAGTATATTACATCTACATATGTTTAATGTTATGCTTGGGACTAGTGTGAGATCATGCATGCCTATGATTTTTATAATGATTGTTTGGATTGTGTTGTTCAACATTATGTTTATGATTGAAATATGAACCTATATGATTATGCTCAGTTAATTGATAAATCATAAGTCTTTGAGAAAGCTTAACTAGTTTGTAGGAGGTCAATAAGGTTTAATTTACTAGTAACTATTATCCTTGTATAACTAAGAAATTTATATGAATTTGTTGTTTTGGGCCTTGCCCCTTTTTGTCTTAGAAACTAGTACATTTTGGTGATATATACCTCTACCCCTATTACTAGTCATTACTCATAAATTTGAGTTTTCAGAGCCTCGGGCCCTTATGCCATAATACAAAAAAGAATGGGTTTTGGGGCAGTCACTCTTTTTTTTGAATAACACCAAATTTGGTGTCATTGGATAGGCGGAGCAGTGTGGTGCAACATACTTGGGTAGAGTCCATCACTAGGAAGATGATGTCGAAACCCTGATCCATCAAAACTATGTTATGCAAATCCCATTGGGCAATCAAACCCTTAAGATAGTTGAATAGATCAACATGTGGAGAGGCTCAAAGCCGATGGGATGATACCAACCTTCATCCATTGACCATCAACTCTTGGTCAATTCATATAAATTCATTAAGTGAGGCTAAGGGATCGACCTGACCTGATGTGTGTTGAGTGGACCCTACTAGGCCTTCAAATTGTCAAGACATCAGGTTATCAAAGGAATCATCATGTGGAAGAGAAAACCTATTGATAGGTGTGTCAAGATGACTTGATGAGTGCTTGTGGACCCCACTTCAACCATCGATCATCAACCATTCGCCAAACCAAAAATGCTTTGGCATGTCGATCAACTTGATCTGATATGGTGTATATGACATGTAGCCCCCAAGTGGCGGTAGCGTGTCACCACATAGGCTAGATGTGGCCACATGGGTGCCATATCGTTCCCTCTTAATTATGTGATCCCTTTCATGGGTTAAATTTCTAAGGGGCATAACTTTCTACCTACGACTTAGATTGAGGTAAAATTTATATATCCAGAAAGCTCTTAAAAAATTGAAATTAATGGTGGCATTAGTTTTAGGATTCAAAGAGTTTGAGAAAGGAGGTTGTTGTTGTAAAAATTTTGAATAATATAACACTATTGCGGAATGCATGCATAGTACATAACCTCCTCTACGTTGATCATCAATTTTGCGGAATTAAAAACAATGAAACATCAATCGCATGCACACATTAACACAGTATGTAACCCGGGGAAAGCATACAGCTGAAAACCCCACACTATCTGTATATTATATTGATTGAGAACATGTAACAATACATAGTACAATACTCCTCACAAGTACTCAGTACTATCTCCACCTGTTACACACAAACTAGCTCAGATCTGAATCAATCACAGGTTCAAATCTCCTCCTACTGCTTGCCTGCCTCCACTGCGCAATCCTGCATGAGAATCAATCACTCTTTGAAATTGAATTCCTTTGGTTATAATACGCAAGCCTCATGGGAAATCTCCATCCATGCATGTGCAAATCTCATGCACAACTATAGTCACAATTGATAGCAATCTCAACCTTTAACACCTGTCTCCACTGAACTATACATGCATTGAGTTAACTGATGTATTCTTTAGTTGCTTTATGAGTTAATAATTAGTGAATTAATTAATATTTATTTGACACAACTCATCACTAGTGTATTCTTTAGTTAGACTAAAATACAACTAGTTCAACCAAGTCAAATTGAATACAACTCCACAATCAACTCCACCAAACTCAACCACATGAGTTCTAACTGAAGTCCTGCATGCAATAACTCAACTGACCCACAAAGAAAGCGTATTTCCTTCTGACAGCTGCATGTGCCACATCTGTAGCTCAAACCGAAGTGCTCCAAGAGGATAAGATAATATTTATAGTCCAAATATTATTATGAGACAATAATATTCAACTGTTCTATTTTTAGCCTGACAGTCTAAAAATAGAAACCGCCCATATGTCTAAAAATAGAAGTCCATATATTTTTACCAACATGACCAATCATCCACAAATAGCATCCTGCAACTCATAGACCATGATCCATATGTCTAAAAATAGACATAGTCTAAAAATAGCATGCGGGCCCACTTAGTGAAGGTGACTTCTTTCCACTAAGCTCCATCATCTTGTTGCATTCTCAACACTCCCTCTCAACAAGATATGGATTATCAGCAACCCCTATCCTGCCTCGATGGTATTCGAATTTTATCCTGGTGAGCGCCTTCGTCAAGATATCAACATCTTGATCCGTCGTTGGAATGTATGAAAGTAACATGATTCTCCACTGCACACAATCTCTAATATGATGGTACCTGATTTCAATGTGCTTAGATCTATCATGAAATACTGGATTAGCCGAGAGTTTAATGCAACTTTGGTTATCACAGTAAATCACAGTAGGCTCCAAGTATGAACCGAACAACTCGACCAGGATCTTCCTCATCCATATAGCCTCTCATGCAGCCAAACTTGCTGCCATATACTCGGCCTCTGCTAAACTGAGTGCCATGGATCTTTGATTCCTGCTGTACCAAAAAACTACTGTCGACCCGATACTGAAGACCCCTCCTGATGTGCTCTTTCTGTCCATTGGGCTCCCTGCCTAATCTGCATCCGTGAAGCCACATAGCTTCACCTCATCCTCCTGTCTGTACCACAATCCATATCCCGATGTGCCTTTGAGATAACGCAATACATGCTTGCCTGCCTTCCAGAAGAGCTTGGTTGGCTTAACCATAGCTTGCGAAAGATGGTTAACAGCATAGCATATATCGGGTCATGTATTGACCAGATACATAAGAGACCCCACCAACTGTCGATAAACAGTGGCATCCACTTCTTCTGCTGAAGTGGCATCCTCCTTCCTCCAACCTCCAGGAAGAGGAGTATCAACAGGCTTGCATGCATGTTGAACTTCTCCAGTATCTCCCGAGCATACTTACCTTGAGAAATAAATAGTCCATCACTGCACTGCCAGATTTCCAATCCCAGGAAATAATGAAGGAGGCCCAAGTCCTTCATCTCAAACTCCTTAGCAAGATCATCCTTGCATGAAAGTATCAACAGCTCATCACCCGTTAGAATCAAATCATCTACATAAAATACAATGATAAGCAAATTACCCTCCACCACAATCTGGTATAGGTTAGGATCTGCCTCACTCTTGGAGAATCCAAGTCCAGTGAAATAACTGTCGATCCGTGTGTATCAAGCATGTGGTACTTGTTTCAACCCATACAACGCTCTCTTGAGCCTGCACACATGCGACTAGCTGTTGAAGATCTCGAAACCTTCGAGCTGTTCTATGTACACCTCCTCCTCAATGATTCCATTGAGGAACGTAGTCTTCACATCCATCTGATGAATGTGCCACCCCATCTGCGCTGAGAGAGCAAGAATCGTCTGTATGGAAGAATACCTTGTGACAGGTGCAAAGGTCTCCTCATAATCGATCTCCTCTATCTGTGAAAAGCCTCGGGCAACAAATCTTGCCTTGTACTTCTCCACACTCCGTTAGCTGCCTGCTTAACTTTGTGGATCCATCTCGAACCCACCACTGATTTCCCTTCTGGTCTTGGGACAACCTTCCATGCACTGTTTCTGACAATTGAATCATACTCTTCCACCATGGCATCTACCCATGCGAGATCCTCCACAACTTCCTCGAAAGAGGATGGCTCAGTCACAACACATTTTCTCACAAGAGCCATGTATCCAGTGTACCGATCGGGTGACTGTCTCTGTCTACGTTGAGTTGTAGGTGGTCCTACAACTTTCTCTGCATCTTGAGCCAGTCGCTCAGCTTCTGTCAAGCGCTTTCGCCCTCTGATGGTTGGCGCTGCATGAGTGGTCTCTTCCACTCCATGAACTTCGTCCTGTGGCTGATCCACATCCTGAAGCTCATCTTTAGGAACTAATAGCTCCTCATCTGCATGCAAGTGTGGCTCCCTCTCAAGCGAACACTTCATGGATTTCTCCTCCTGAAATTTTATATCACGTCGCACAACAGTCTTGCCACTGTCTGGAAAATACACACGATAGTTGTGGGGCGTATCAGTGTACCCCACAAATATCCCAACCTTTGTGGTCGGCTCTAGCTTCTTCCTGGCATCCTTCGTCACATGCATGTAAATGTTAGCACCAAAAATCCTCAAATGAGAAAGATCAGACTTCTTACCAGAATAAGCCTCCTCGGGTGTACTCATGCCAGGTATCCTGTGAGGACAACGGTTCTGCACATATACTGCAGTATTGCATGCTTCCACCCACAAGTGAAGGGGTAGGCCCTGATCATGCAACATTGCTCGTGCAGCACCCACGATCATTCTATTCTTCCGCTCAGCAACCTTGTTCTGCTGTGGGTTATGGGGAGCTATGAGCTCTCTTCGAATCCCTTCTGCACTGCAGAAATCCTTGAACTCGCCAGAGATGTATTCACCACCATTGTCGCTCCTAAGAGCCTTCATCTTCTTCCCCGACTCCTTCTCAACCAGTGCTTTGAACTCACAGAAATTTGAGTATGTCTCGCTCTTCTTTTGCATGAAGAAGATCCAGCACTTACGAGAGAAATCACCAACAAAAATCACATAATACCAGTGTTTTTCTATCGAAGCTACTGAGAAAGGTCCACAAACATCTGTGTGAATTCTCTCAAGGATCGTCGTGGCATGGCTATCCTTCTCGTGAAAGGTGGCTTTCACAAACTTTCCCGAAGTACACCCCTTGCACTGATCTGACTGCGCAAAAGTGCCTTTAGGAAGCCCTGTAGTGATCTGATGTAGTATCTTCAAGGCTCCATGGTGAAGGTGACCCAATCTCCTATGCCACAACTCGCCATCATCCCGGATCACCAATCCTTCTGCCTTGCATGCCATTGCTGTGCAGCCATCTACATGCAACTGATAAAGGTTCCTGACTCGAACCCCTATCTTCCCGGTTTCTCCAGTTGTCTTACTGCGCAGGAAATCCTTTCCCTCGTTGAAAACAACATCATATCCCTTGTCTTCTAACATCGCCACAGAGATAAGATTCTTCTTCAATCCTGGAACATGCATCACTTCCTTCAATACAAAGGGTTTACCAGACTCCCTCTTAAAGGAAATGGTACCAATACCAATCGCACTGTATCTACCATCATCGCCCATCTCGATGTGCACTCCAAGATCTTTCTCCTCCAAATCAGAAAATAAATCTCGATCTCCTGTCATGTGAAAAGACGCACCACTGTCCAAGAACCATACCGATCCCATCACACTTGATACCAAGCATGCGATCAATGAAAAATCAAGCTCAAACTGCGAGGCTAGAGCCTCTCCTGCTGCAGATCTAGTAGCTTGCTTGTTCTTCTTCTTCTGTGGACAATTTGTGGCATAGTGTCCGTGCTGGTGACAGTGAAAGCACTTCGCCTTGGACATGTCCTGCTTCTTGCCTTTCGCACCGGAATGAGAAGCTTTCTTGTTCCTCCCCTTATTTTCTTTGGCAGCCAAAGCACAATTTTCTTCATCAGGTACCTTTAATGAAGATTCGTCCCTGGTATTCCACCTGATCTCCTCCTGCACAAGATCTAACCAAAGTCTCTCCCATCCTGGCAATTTCTCCCGACCATTGACAGAGTCCTGATAGGAATGCCAACTCTTCGGAAGACCAAGGAGAGCCAAGCTCACCAAGTCCTCATCATCGACAGTCACCCCCACACTTCCCAGCTCATCCCTGCACTAAGTGAACTTCGTGAGATACTTGGGCATACTGTCTCCCTTCTCGCATTTAATGTTTCTGAGTCTGTCCTTGAGTGCCAGCTTCCTCTGATCACTCTTTCTTTGGAATATATCTTTCAACGCTTTCCACATCAAGTATGGAAAAGCCTTTCCATGCAGGCTGGACACAATGTGATCCTTCATGCCCTCCAATAGAATCCTTCGACACTTTGTTGTCTTCTTTTTCCAAACCTCAGCTTCGGCAGCATCAATAGGCTTTGGGACCTCAACATCTATGAATTCCTTCAACCCATTATCATCTAACACCACCTCCATCCTGTCCTTCCATGCAATATAGTTCGAGCTACCCTCAAGAGCATACTCCAATCGCAATTCGTTGAAAGACATTGCAACGTTGACACCAAGAAAACACTGCTGCAAATTCGAATACCACCAGATCCAAACTCAACTGCCTCTGATATAAAATTCGTGAGAAAAAAGTATTTCTCGTACAGAGATTGACTGTATGGGCTTTTACTGGATATCTCACCTTCCAAAGGAAGGATGAACCCAAAGGCTACTTGGCCCGATTACAGACTCTGCCTGAAGAAATAAAATGTAAACAGTTTCGGAATAATAGATCTGATGATCAACAACTCTGATACCATGTAGAAATTTTGAATAATATAACACTTATTCATAGAGATTATCTTGATTATACACTATTGCAGAATGCATGCATAATACATAACCTCCTCTACGTTGATCATCAATTTTGCGGAATTAAGAACAATGAAACAGCAATCGCATGCACACATTAACACAGTATGTAACCCGAGGAAAGCATACAGCTGAAAACCCCACACTATCTGTATATTATATTGATTGAGAACATGTAACAATACATAGCACAATACTCCTCACAAGTACTCAGTACTATCTCCACCTGTTACACACAAACTAGCTCAGATATGAATCAATCACAGGTTCAAATCTCCTCCTGCTGCTTGCCTGTCTCCACTACGCAATCCTGCATGAGAATCAATCATTTTGTGAAATCAAATTCCTTTGGTTATACTACGCAAGCCTCATGGGCAATCTCCATCCATGCATGTGCAAATCTCATGCACAACTATAGTCACAATTGATAGCAATCTCAACCTTTAACACCTGTCTCCACTGAACTGTACCTGCTTTGAGTTAACTGATGTATACTTTAGTTGCTTTATGAGTTAATAATTAGTGAATTAATCAATATTTATTTCACACAACTCATCACTAGTGTATTTTTTAGTTAGACTAAAATACAACTAGTTCAACCAAGTCAAACTGAACACAACTCCATCAACTCCACAATCAACTCCACCAAACTCAACCACATGAGTTCTAACTGAAGTCTTGCATGCAATAGCTCAACTGACCCACAAAGAAAGCGTATTTCCTTTTGACAGCTGCATGTGCCACATCTGTAGCTCAAACTGAAGTGCTCCAAGAGGATTAGATAATGTTTATAGTCCAAATATTATTATGAGATAATAATATTCCATTGTTCTATTTTTAGCCTGGCAGTCTAAAAATAGAAACAGCCCATATGTCTAAAAATATAAGTACATCTATTTTTACCAACATGACCAATCATCCACAAATAGCATCCTACAACTCATAGACCATGATCCATATGTCTAAAAATAGACATAGTCTAAAAATAGACTTTGCGCCAAAAATAGCCTGCGGGCCCACTTAGTGAAGGCGACTTCTTTCCACTAAGCTCCATCATCTTGTTGCATTCCCAACAGTTGTAACTCAATATACATAACAGACCATAGGGATCAGTTCAAAATAGAAACACTCCCACAACCTAAGATGACAGTGGGGATGGGAGATGTTTCATGAAGCCACAAAGTTAAATGAATAGGTCCTTAGGAAAAGTGGGGATCTATATTTTCGAGCCATCCCTTAAGTCAATTTGTGATTTATCAAACATGAAGGACCATCACAACCTCAATAAGAAATAAATGTTAAGGAAACTTCAGCGCTGGATGACATCAAGTGGGGGATGGGATATGAAGGGCACCACTTCACTACCAACCTCACACATGCTAGCCATAAATCTTAGTTAGCATTTTTAAACCTTTGGCACGTTATCTCAACTTTTAGATGGGGAAATGACTTAAGATGCAAGTGGTCTCAATGATAATGCATGGAAGTGGTTTTCCTTGGTCTTATTGATCTTTTGGGTACGAATTCCTTATATTCTCTAGCATATGCTTTGGAGTCTTTATTCAATGCGAAGTGCTTCAAAGGATTTATTTAAGTGTTCTACTAAGGATTCTATTTTGGGTGCTACATTATAGTGCTTTGTTTTGATTTTGAGTATTTGTGGTCTTGGGTCCCTTTTGGGCTGCTTGGATACTTTTCTCATTATTTGAGTGCTTGCATTTGTGGATCAATCCTCATATGCCATGTTCTCTCCCCCCTAGTTCTCTCATCTCTATGATTTGGTAACTAGAGTGGGTCTGCACAATAGTCGAAATGGAATACAATTATTGTTCTATAGGAATTGTAACTCTGGATTCCTTCTAATTCTTTCCTAATTGGGAAACATAATCTAAATATGGACTACAAGGAATCCTAGGAACTTCATAGAGTGCTCTGTAGACATGAGTAATTTAATGATAGCAATAGAACCACAATTTTCTAAATAACCGCCAAATTCCATGAGAATAAAAGTTCATGTATTTATTGTTGTATTCTAAGAACAAACACAAGATCTAGTTGTGTAAAAAATACTACATTAGCAATTGCAATACTAGAAATAAGAGAGAATGGAATTGAACTAAAATACTATGTAGCTCAAAGAACCAATTCAAACTACTTATAAATATTGTGTATATCTTGACATGATTACATATTTATAACACTCCCTTAAGAGGTAACCAAATTACACTAGGCTTGGTTTCCATAGTGCATGCACAAGAAAAAATAAAAAAACACTTTCCCTATTTAGCAACTAGCCCAAAAATGAGTTGTAGGGCCTGAAATAGAGTAGGAGTCTATAATGGGGTTGACTAGAGATAGAATGAGTCAAAAATTAGTTAAAACATAAGTAATAACTCCATCATGCAACTCCTAACTCAAAATAGCAAGAGAAATACAAAAATAGGACTAAAAGCCAAATGAAGGTAAGTGATAACAATTATGGATAAGGTAGTTTCCGAAAATGAGAAACAAAGTGTGCATTCATGGAAAAGGTGATTAGAGAATAAGGGATGTGTTGTAATGGATAGGAAATAGACATGTCACTAGAAAATCAAAATCACATGTTACCCTAGGTGGCACTCCTACTAAAAATAGACTTACTAAAAATTAGAAAATACTACAAATAGAAAGTGGACCTAAAGGATAGGGAATGTCTAGTGAGTGACGAAAAGTGGGCAAACGTAGTCCCAATGTGCATGTGCCCCAACATTTATTTTAGTTATTTGGTCATAAATACTTTGTTTTAACATAAGAGATAAATATAAGACTTGGAAGTTAATTGTTCCATGTTAGCAAACATGGTCTCTAATCTCAATAAAGGCTCACAAGTTTCTTACAACTACATAATGTTAGTCAACTCATCCCATGAATATATCAAGGAAGAAGAAAGTATGTATCAAATGTGAGAAGACATGCATTTGGGTAATCCCCCATCCTACCAACATTTGAACAATATGAAAACAACAAAAAAACATGTCTTTCATTAGTTTTTATATTATGTAAATCAATACTTATATTAAGAGTCCTTTTTAGAGTGTCAACTAGAAAGAGCATTTTGGAAGCCATAACAAATTATGGTATCGGATTTTTGGTTTTTTACATATGCTAAAGAACCTTTTCGAAGCCACAACAAAGTATGGTTTCAGATTTTTGATTTTTTACATATGCTATTTTCCTAACTTGACAGTTCTTTTCCATGGAAACTCTCTTTTGTAATACATTTCTATTCAACTTTGTTGCAACTTTTTATAATACAATTTTTCTAATTTCTTTAAAAAAAGTTATAACTCTTAGAATAATATCAAGCTATGTAGTAACATTACTTCATATGGTGAATATACATGGATTGGTGGCCCCTCTAAAAATTTTGCATTATGTTGATGTTATATATGCCGATGATGTTGTTGGGTATGTATTATATTCTTTGCATGACTATCCCCATGCATGATTTGTTGCGTCGAGTGCAACTCCCATGAAAAGTATTTGGGTAGTTTTTTGCATTTGTTTTTGGTAATTTTTGGCATGTGGTTCAACCCATGGTTTTGTAATTCTAGTTTGAACTACATGTGTATTCTAATCTACTTTAATTGGATTGGTGATTTATGGATGTCACAAGATATACATATTGTATTGTAACATTGTAAAGATAGAATATATTGAAAAATCTTTCTACGTTTCTCAATTTGGATATCTAGGGTAAAATTTATATATTAATGTGTGTCTGCTATTGCATCTTTTATGTTTTTATTAAAAATATGTTTGTGTTAGATAATTTAATTATTTTTTAATTCTTCCATTTAATTATCAATCTAAACTCATAATCTTATGAAGCATACACATTATTAAGTTAAGTAAGCTAATAAATATTAACCTTCTATTCTAACTAAAGTTACTACATAAACTAATTTGATATATGACCTACAAATTACTTTTATATCCTCCATTTTACATTTTAACTATACAATGGAATATTAACTTCTATAATTATATTGAAAGTACTTTTCCTAATCAATAACTAAATTTAATTTTCAGATAGCTTTAACGACAAACCTACACAGATAAATGAAATTAATACTCTATATCTAAGCCTAGAAAATTACTTTCATAATGAATCAAATAACCAACAATTAAAAAAAAAAAAACTAAACTAGATCAAAATTGAAATTGGAAACAATAATTTAAACTTAAAATTCAAACTAAATCTATCGAGAAACAAATAACCTTGTGCAGCGGGCCCTCTCACCTTGGTCTTCACTACTAAAACATTAAATATCTAAACTAATTTAGCATAAAGCATGTTCATATCACAACCATATGAAAAAGATCCTTTTATCATCCATCCATAGTACAAAATATAGTACAAAATTAGTGAAATATAGTACAAAATATCAAGTTTGATCCTTTTATCATCCATCCATACACATATACATGGTATTTACTATAGTTTTCAAGCCTCATTATATAGAACTTAAATAATTTATCAAATCATTACTTTATTAAATAATTTATCAAATCATTATATAGAACTTAAATAAATCTACTAACAAAATATTTTGGTGAAAGAAGATTTCCAGTAATCATTTCTCTATCAATTCTTCAACTAGTCCATGAATCTATGGATTGATTCCTCATTGTAATCCCTTGCCAAATTGGATAACTACTAATACATTGCCATGAAATTATTATAAAAATTCATTGACTAGACCATTAACTCTCCATTTCTACGTGTATGATTTAGTTAATGAACGTACGTCCATATTTTGTCTATTTGTAGCCTTGTCCATGTTTCAGCTACAAGTTTATGGTCGCTACAAAATCAAATATACTTATAGCTTCCTGTTAGGAAAAGCTTATAGTCAAAATTACCAAAAGATGAAATGTTCATAAAATTAACAGTTTACCTCAAAATTCCTTCTTGATGTATAATCTTGTGGATAATAGGTCTTCTAGTAAATATGAGATGAAAAATTCATGATTATATAGGAGTTTATATAGGAGTTTATAAAGAAAAATTTGGGAAAAAGAGGTGATAAAGCGTTGAAAATGAGAGCCAAACAATTTGCACAATTAGCTATACAAGGTTAAAAGCCTACAAATATCTATTTCATTGTGATATATTAATTTATCATTATTTTAGTGGATCTATTGTAATGAATAAGCGCGTTTACATTATAGTTGTGTAGATGATTTATTAGGGGTAAAGAGTTCCCTATGAGAGAATGGTCATACTATCAAATACAATTTTAATATATACAATTTTAATATAGGAATAATTTCAACCGCCTTATAATTTTATTTTAACTGTCTAAAATTTTGACAAGCATTTCAGCTGAGACCTTTTGTTGGTTAAATTATATACTTAAATTGAAAACATTAAGTTTTTGAACCAGAAATTTATAAACTTAAAAATGCTGGCACAAGAAATGCAGGATTAAGGGGTATCTTGAATTATCTTATCTTATTAATGCATAAAAAAACAAAGGGGATACATGAACACACAACCAAGGCTAAAGGGGATGGTTTGATTAGATAGTAGGTGATGGGTCCCATCAATAGGTATCTTTTGGAGTTCATTGTGCTATCCTCCAACCCTTAAAACTCTCTTTTTATCACATTAATTCGATTTTTTAGCCATAGTATGCTTAGTAGGAATATTAAAAGGTGTTTGTCATATTGTATGGCCTAATGTGATTAATATGCAGGACAAAGAAGCATGTTTGGACATATTTACCATGCAGAGGCTTGATGGAGACACCTAGAGAGAATATAGGGAGGTTGTCCACCTCATTAACTCCCTAACTCAGCTTGAGATCACAAAATCCTCTCTAACAAATCGAATTCACTAGAAACTGAGGAACTCCAGGTGAATGATAAGGACAAAGGGGGCCAGATCCGCAAATCTCGAGATTTTGGAGCGGAGCCTTCCTCGTTTCAAGGAAGTTTCTTCTAAATCAATTTTGTATAAGTAAATCTATTGAAAGGCTCATCAGTGTTAACACTAGAAAATCATACACATGTTTGCACAATCCAAAAGATGTTAAAAGGTGTCTAGTAGAATGCACAGGTGAATATTTTCCAGCTAAATACATCACAAGGTTTAAAAAAATAAATTTCTCCTAAGGTCCAAAATTTACAAAGATAAAAATTGGTGTCGTCGCGGCTATTTCTTCGATAGCTGCGCATGTATGAAATATCATTCAAAAGTCGTGTGGTCACAGAAATGGATGACTCAGTGATTCAAGACCACTCCACACACTTGGAGTTGATTCTCTAACATGATCAGTCTAGGACAACCGAATTTGAGTTGCCCTGAAAATATGAAACCCACAATGGAATCATCTTGTCCTATTCATGTGTTATTATCATACAAGAACCAAGAGGGGGAATATGAATTCAAAAATTCTATATAAACAGACCATGGGAGAACCAAAATATGAGACATTTTTATGCTGGCCAAATTGCTATCAGAGCAAACCACCATTCCATTGTTGAAGCCAAAGAAGGGAAGAGCATTAGCATGTTGCCCATATTTCTTCTAAGCAATCCATCATCCTATTGCTAAAAGAGGAATCCACCATTGGAGAGTCTCCATACTTCTTTGAGAGAGAGGAGAAAATTGCAAAGAGATTGAGGAAAAGAAACCCCCTTGTCGAGGATTTTTGAGCACCATAACTCAAATAATTATCTTCAAGTGTCTAATATTCATCTATTGTATTCAACCTCTACTACCATCAATCAATAAATGGATCTTTTTCCATTATTTTGTTGACTTGTTTTCTCTATTGAGAATTGTTTATGTATTTACCTCTTTGTTTAGTTTGTGTTTATGTATGCATTATTTCCACTACTTACAATGTTGTGCTTATTTAAGTTTGTTCACTAACAACACCAATTATGACTATGATCCTTTGTAGGGAACAATCAACTGTTAAGGAGGTGTCTTTTGGTACACCATTGCCACAAAAACACTACCACAGAAATGGCAACCATATTGTTGTCTTTTCATTAATCTAAAGATTGTGTTTGCAGGACCTTCTCTCTGCACAACCATCCTACAAGGCGCTCAACACTCTCTAGAATTTTTGCAGGACCTCAAGGACCTGTTCTGAGCACACATAATTGAAATTTTATTTTTCTTTGCTCTCCTGTGCATCTTTTTCTTTGACAGACATGTGTGTGTGTCTATGTGTGGCTAAAATTGCTCGGTCGCCATAAAGCAAAAAAGAGACTTGTATTTTCTCTTTTCTTAGGTGATTGGCAGCCTTTAGTGAATTGCCTTCACCTCTGCATTTTGTATTTTTTGTTTAGTATGCCTGGTTTCTTTACTAACCTCAATTGGTGGAGAAATTAGAGTATTTTTCATTTGTATTTTCAATACACACATAACTTAATTAGGGAGAGAAGTAAGTGGCCAAATTCCACATATGTTTTTCAAACTATTTTGCTAAAATTTTCTACAAATCACATAGCTTAATTAGTAAAGGAGTAAGTGGCCCATCATCCACAAATCTTACTACTAACCAAAGAATTTATTTCTTCATTTTTGGGACTAGGAGCAAGTGTTATTAGAGAAAGTAAGTAATCTTTGCTTCCCTTGCATCTCTTAGACAAACCTAGGTTTGCATATGAAAACTTTCTTAAATCATTTGAATTTCCATCTCCCTTGTTGAAATTCACATAATTTAATAGGAAAAGAGTAAGTGGCCCATAATCCACAACATATTTCTTTTTCAATGCAAGGAACAATCAACACTTAGTGTAATTAGAAGGATATTGTAAAGGATCATCGAATATCCGCATCTTACCACACTTTTTATGCTCACTTGCATCGCACACTAAGCTTCCATAATCTTTGTACTAGAAGGAATCCAATTTCTGGAGCTTTGGGTACTTAGTTTATTTTGTCTTACAAAATCACTGCATAAGTGAATTAATACTCCTTAAAAACAACCATAACTTGAACCAACTAAGTTTCCTCACAGGGACCACCAAAAAATTTATAGTTCACCATTGGGGGTAGGCATCCCATAAGCCTCCATGGTCATGTTACACCTTTGAAAGATAGTTGTTGACTTTCTAGGGAGCTTGAAATCCTTCAATCATCTGATGTAAGAGCATCCTGCTCAGAAAAAAAACATTTCATTTTAGTAAGCATAGGGTTTTGTGTTTCAAGGGACCTGATTCCCTAAAGAGTGATTAATTATTTATTTTCCTATGTTTTTATGAGGGTTGTGTAATAGTGAGGATATTGTAATGAAGTCTTCTTGTTAAGAGAGATTTCAAGAATAGACTGTGAGTTAGAGGAACTAGGAGTTAGTTCATGATTTTGTGGATTAGAGAAGATCCTTAGAGATAAGGAAGATATTTTATGATTTTGTTGAGAATGTTATGGATATAAACCAGGAATTGGTTTTAGAATCCTTTTGTACAAAAGTAAGCCTAAAAGGCATAGTCACAGGTTAGCTGGTTAGTTAGTCAGGTCGAGAGTTAGATAGGTTGGATTGTGAGCCTACGGGCATTGAAATGAGAAAGGCCAATTGAATGTAAATCAGATCAGAGAGATAGAAAGTCTCATTATGTAAACATTTGTTTATATTTATATATACAGAGAATTTGATTCCTAAAGTGTGTAAGTGTGTGGATTGAATAAACTGAATGATAAATCGTTGGTGAATTAGAGTTTATGCATAGTATATGTATGTAGGTGGAATTCGGGCAGATCACAAAGAATAAGTGAGGATGAAGGATTGTGGTTTGATCGTTGAATCTGATCAAAGGATCCAAGTGAAGTTTGGGAGTGACAGTGATTAAAGAATACGTAGAGTTAAGCTCAGGAGAGAATTGTGTGGCAGAACAACGAAAGACCAGAACCCTGAAGAAAATTGAAACTACAGAAGAACACTGAAGAAACCACATAAAAACGAAGTAAATATAAGGACGAATAAGTGAGGTGTCGATACATAAGAGCCGTTGGATCTTGGAGATCAACAAACGATGTTGAAGGAGATGAGAGGCTAGGATTAAGTCGCGCAGCACTAAGTTAAAAAAATGAATGGCGGAGATTAACTTAAGTGTTAGCGGAAGAGAAACCCGAAGGAGCTGTCGCAACCATCGATGGTAGAAGATCTACTGTCATCGGGCGTTAATAAGATTAGGCATTAGTCAAAGAAGAAAGGCGGGTTTATAAGCAAAAACAGGTTATCAGACGGAGAAAAAGTGGTAAGTGGTAATAGGGGGGAGTCACCCGATTCCATTTAGTAGGCAACACGTACCACGTCGGAGGAGAGAGGAAACCACTTTATCGGGTGGGCAATCCTTGTGCAAGTAGCTCACCCGATATCGTTGTGGACCGTCGGATCAAATGGGTTTTGATCTAGGCGCAAGATCACTGAGCAGTTCTATTGATCGGGGAAGACATCAACCATCGGATCACAAGGTAAGGTCTATGGCAGAGGTTGAAGCTAATAAGTCTTGGGAAGGAGCGGACCCGAGAAGTTTATACAACAGGGTTAAATGTATTTGAGTTCCAGAGGATGAATGGAGATCGCGCGACAACCATTGATCTAATGGAGTGAAATCAACGGTGGAGAATGAACCTGATAAAGGTAAGCATCGATAAATGTGCAAAGGCCATGGATTGGTGAAAAGGTAAGTTTATGTGTGTTTATGTGTATTTCTATTATACGAGGGTTATAATAGAAATAAAGCGGATAAAGGTTTATGGGTTAAGTTCGCATATAACCAAAGTTAAAGAGAGGGTATGGTTAATACGCGTGGGATTAAGGATTAAGCAAAGTTTAGTAAGGGTGAATAAAGTTCCGCTCAAAAGGATTTATGAAGGTTAAGACTATGTATAGTCAAAATGAAATATTTCCACATGAGATTAAATGAAGGGGCCTTAAACCTTAATTTATGAAGGTTTGACTAGGCAGGGTAATTGAAATTCCTGGGACAAATGAGATTATGCATTTTATTTGCATACTGTGGGTAAAGTTGGCTTAGGTTGGCATCATTTGGTATCAGAGCAGGAACAGGTAAATTTTTTGAAGAAACTCAGAGCAAGAATGAAATAGTGAAAGAAAACTCAGCGAAGGAGTAATTGTTGCTGACAGTTAGGACTTCACCAAGATAAAGCTGGGAGATTGAAAGAAAGAATTAGATTCTAAATCTGATTGACAGTAGCTGAGTGTTGAAAATTTGCACAGTGGAAGCATGAAGATCTGTTGAAACAGATTTGCAGGAGTGGTGAGATCCTGAAGACAGGTGATGGTATGCAAGTTTGTTTAATGATTAGCAGAAATTGAATGAGTGAAAATTTAGAGCAGGATTACAGTAGTTAAACTGTAAGAGGGACTTTTGCAAGTTCTTGAAGAGTGGCAGAGTTTGAAGATACAGCTGAAGGCTGGATAAAAGAACAGTCCATTCAAAGTGCAGGTGAATGGGGGGACAAGATCATGCAGAGATCTTGAAGGTGAGATGATATGTTTTTATTATAATTTGATTTGAAGATTGGAGAGTGTGTGGTCTTTATATTGTTACATAGGTAGCAACATAAGAAGGTGAGAAGATTGCAACAATCTAGAGCAAGGAGTGCTCAATTGGTTCCATAGGAAAGAACTAGAGAAATGCTAACAGACCGAGCTCAAAGGAGCAAAGCTTAGTGAAGCATATGTAGCAAGAAGGAGACTTGTTATTGCAGGGGTTTTGTTGCAACTCACAAAGGCAATTCCACAGAGGATGTGGGTAGAATTGCTAAGGGATGAAGGAAGCTGGTAAGAGTTTCTAAGTGAAAGAAGAGGTGGTCAGAACCTAGTATTTCATTAGTGATTGAAATACAAGAGGACAATTGTGTTCTTAGAAGATGCAGATGAGTTGAAGCTTAGAAGGAGCAGAGAGAAGTTATCAAAAGAGGTTCCAGATATAGAGAACCAAGGGCTTGCCAAAAGGCCAAGTACAGAGGAAATCTTGGTGAGGTAAGTGGCAACAGGGAGGACTTGCTGTTGTAGAGGCTTTAATGCAGCGCATAGGAAGTGAGTAAGGAGCTCATGAAGATAGAGATGGAGGAGAAAATGACTACTGATAGTCATAGTAGAGGTTTTGAGGAAAGCCATGGAAGAAGAAAGGAGAAGAAGAAAGATGCCAAGGAAAATGGCATGAGAATGAGTGATGAAAAATATGATAAAGAAATATCTGAGATAGCAGTTCAGCTTGAAATATTAATGGAGATGTTGCAGAGAAATGAGAAGGACCTGAAATATGGTTATGTCATGAGAAAGAAAGTGAAGTGGCAAAGGCTACAAGAGAAGATGAATCAACAAGAGAATATGCAGTTAATAAAGGAGCTAAGGGAGCATGAACAGATTATAGATGTCAAATTGAAGGCAGAGAAGCTCAAAGGAGTTGAGCTATAGCAAAAGGAAAATGTTGGAGAAGGTGTTGAAGTTTTTGTATGTGAACTAGAACATGGACCATTAATTTTTGAAAGTAATGAAGAGACAAAGGAGTTGAATCATATGAATGATTCAGAGCAGCCAAAAGACTTGATGGTTGAAGCATCAAATGAGACCATAAGGTCTTGTGTTTTTAAAACTAATAATTTGTGTATGGTTGCATGTTTGGATGAAGATAGGTAGTCTTTTTAAGTTGTCAAAAACATGGAAGAATACCTTCCAGAAGATGAAAGTTTTGAAGCAGAGTATGACAATGAGGTTGGAGAAGAAACAATTCACTATAGTGAACAAGTGCAGAGGGGCATCATTAAAATAGATGGTGTGGAAAAGAGACTTGCTGATAGTCTCAAGGATTCTTTGAGTTTGAATCAACATACTAATGTGATGACAGAGGAGTTAAAGGAAAGATTAGAGAAACATACTGAAAGGTTTCCAGAGGAAGAAGAGGCACAAAGGCCTTATATTTTTTATTTTGATAATTGTCTTACGATTGCAGATTGTGTTGTAGAAACTGGAACATATCTGGCATAGGTGGACAGCCAAATGAAAGAAGAAGAGAAAGAACATCTACTGAAAGATGTTAAGGAAGATTTAGCAGAGGAAGAAGGACCATATGATGATTGGTCAATAGCAAATGAAGAAATGAGAGATTGTGTAAAATTTCCAAATTTTACTCCAAGTAAAATCATTGAGTTATATAGAGAGCTAGATCTTCCAAGGAGAAATATAGAATAGAAGAGGATAAATATCTAGAGTAACTTATTGATGAAGGATGACAAAGAAATTTTCATAAATGACAGTTAAGAGGAAGTTGACAGGTACATTAAACAGAAGCAGAAAATTGTCTTGAAAGACAATATGGCAGTAGCTGAAAAGGTGCAAGACAGTAGTAAACAAGAGGGTAAGGATGTAAGAGTGGCAGTAACAATGAAAATTCAGCAATTAAGAGTTGAAGGCAATCAACAGATAGAGGATATACTGGACAAAGAGATTGAACTGATAAGAAGGTTAATGATGAAAGTGTCTCAGAAGAAGACAACAACAAGAAAGAAAAGAAGCAACAACAAGAGGAAGACAACAATAGACTATGAGAGCATGGAAAGTGAAGCATTGCAACATAAGGTATGGAGACCTGGAGAACAATAGCAGACAACAACATAAATAGAATAGCTGAAAAGTAAAGACAGATTACAAAATAAAGTCCGGGATCCAAAATGAATCAATTATCCAGAATTATGACCAGGAGGTCATAAATTTTCTTACCTGGGGAGTCTGATGCAGGAGCATCCTCCTTAGAAAAACCATTACATTTTAGTAAGCATAGGGTCTTATGTTTCAAGGGACCTGATTCCCTAAAGAGTGATTAATTATTTATTTTCTTATGTTTTTATGAGGGTTGTATAATAGTGAGGATATTGTAATGAAGTCTTCTCGTTAAGAGATATTTCAAGAATAGTGTGTGAGTTAGAGGAACTAGGAGTTAGTTCATGATTTTGTGGATTAGAGAGGATCCTTAGAGATAAGGAAGAGATTTTAGGATTTTGTTGAGAAGGTTATGGATCTAAACCAGGAATTGGTTGTAGAATCCTTTTGTACAAATGTAAGCCTAAAAGGCATAGTCACAGGTTAGCTGGTTAGTTAATCAGGTCGAGAGTTAGATAGGTTGGATTGTGAGCCTATGGGCATTGAAACGAGAAAGGCCAACTGAATGTAAATCAGGCTAGAGAGACAGAAAGTCTCATTATGTAAACATTTGTTTATATTTATATATATATATATATATATATATATATATATATATATATATATATATATATATATATATATATATATATATATATATATATATCTAGAGAGAGAGAGAGAGAGAGAGAGAGAGAGTTCGATTCCTAAAGTGTGTAAGCATGTGGATTGAATAAACTTAATGATAAATTGTTGGTGAATTAGAGTTTTTGCATAGTATATGTATGTAGGTGGAATTCAGGCAGATCACAAAGAAGAAGTGAGGATGAAGGATCGTGTTTTGATTGTTGAATCCGATCAAAGGATCCAAGTGAAGTTCGGGAGTGATAGTGATTAAAGAATATGTAGAGTTAAGCTCAAGAGAGAATTGTGTGGCAGAACAATGAAAGACCAGAACCCTGAAGAAAACCGAAACTACAAAATAAAACTGAAGAAACCACGTAAAAAAAAAACTAAATAGGAGGATGAAGAAGTGAGGTGTCGATGCATAGGATCCTTTGGATCTTGGAGATCAACGAACGAGGCTGAAGGAGATGAGTGGTCAAGATTAAGTCGTGCAACACTAAGTTAAAGAAATGAACGATGAAGATTAACTTAAGTGTTAGTGGAAGAGGAACCCGGAGGAGCTGTCGCAGCCATCGATGGTAGAAGATCTATGGTCATCAGGCGTTAATAATCTCGGGTGTTAGTCAAAGAAGAAAGGTGGGTTTATAAGCAAAAGTGGGTTATTGGACGAAGAAAAAGTGGTAAGTGGTAATAGGGGGAGTCACCCGATTCCATTTAGCAGGCGACATGTAGCATGTTGGAGGAGAGAGGAAACCACTTTATCGGGCGGGAAATCCTCGTGCAAGTAGCTCACCTGATATTGTTGTGGACCGTCGGATCAAATGGGTTTTGATCTACGACGTAGGATCACCCAACAGTTCTTCTGATCGAGGAAGACATCAACCATTGGATCGCAGGGTAAGATCTACGCCGGAGGTTGAAGCCGATAAGGCTTTGGAAGGAGCGGACCCGAGAAGTTTATACAATAGGGTTAAATGTATTTGAGTTCCGGAGGATGAATGGAGATCATGTGATAGCTGTTGATCTGATGGAGTGAAATCAATGGTGGAGAATGAACCTAATAATGGTAAGCATCGATAAATGTGCAAAGGCCGTGGACTGGTGAAAAGGTAAGTTTACGTGTATTTCTATTATATGAGGGTTATAATATAAATAAAGCAGATAAAGGTTTATGGGTTAAGTTTGCATATAACCAAAGTTAAAGAGAGGGTATGGTTAATACATGCGGGATTAAGGATTAAGCAAAGTTTAGGAAGGGTGAATAAAGTTCTGCTCAAAAGGATTTATAAAGGTTAAGACTATGTATAGTCAAAATGAAATATTTCCGCATGAGATTAAATGAAGGGGTCTTAAACCTTAATTTATGAAGGTTTGACTAAGCAGGGTAATTGAAATTCCTGGGAGAAATGAGATTATGAATTTTATTTGCATACTGTGGGTAAATTTGGCTTAGGCTGGCATCATCATCCCATGGAAAAGAATACCCAAGCATGGTAGAGACCCGATTCAGAGGGGGTTCATCTTAGGTCCAGTGTGCAGGGTACTATTTGAAGATGCCTGACCCATCTAGTGCTCAATACTAGTTACTGACTACCAGGAAGCTAAAGATTTGAATACTCACATTGGACGAAGGTAATTTAGTGGAAAAAATCTAGGGCATCCTTTCCCTATAGGTGATGGTGCAGATAGCACTTGAGCCTCATTTCCATTACCTTGGATGATTATTCAATCGTTGGAAGGTGTCGCTAGTTCTTTCAGGATGTTTCCCGAGGACCCATCAGAAGATACCTTCACAAGGCCCAATTAATTTGAGAGTGGCAAGGATGATTAGGTCTACATAGGATTTGTTATCATACGCAACAAACAAAAAAACCCTTTTCTTGTTTGATTGATCACATAGCTTAATTGTAAAAGGAAAGTAACCATTTATTATCTTTCTTTGTTTTATATATGTGATCTTATTGCATTGATAATTATCTCCTTCCCTCACCATACACAAAGTAGCACACTCTCTAATTGACACCATAGGGGACCCCATGGCTCCTCTTCGATTTAGACATTTTTTAAACCTCCCCCCATTATCGGGAGGTGTGCTAGAAATCTCACCATTCAAGTGTAGAGGAGATCACATAGCCACCATTATTGGAGCTTCTTTATTGGTGCATCATTTCTCGGGACCCCTCCCCATAAAAGTGCACCCTTCACCACCCTAGAAGGGTCCCCATGTGCTACCCCTTTAGGCAACCCACACACCACTCCTCTGAATAGTCTGTGAGACGCCCATGAGGTAGTTCTCCTAAGACTTCCCCACATAGGACCACTTTACATATAGCTATCCAAAATCATTTCGCTATGGAAGATACCTCACAGATAGTTCTTATAGTATTTAAACCTACTGGATTTAAGAAATCTAACAAACAACCTGATTGTCCATGGAAAAAATGAATCAACTATGCCCACCAAGCTCCCTTTGGATATTTCAAAGTTCGAAGGGAAACAGGGTGATGATCTAGGAAACCATGTCATGAATTTTCACCTATGGTGTTCATATAATAGTATCACCAATGATACTATTAGATTATGACTATTTCAATGCACCCTTACTGGGCCTGCAATGAAATGGTATGTTGACTAGCCTTCTGCATCACATAGAAAATTTAGCTCCCTAGCTACAACTTTCCTCACCTTCTTCCAGCTCCTGGTTCTCCATGGTTCGATCCTGGAACTCCTCACCCACTTCAAGCAAACACTTGCTACCCACATCTCGAATCATATACATGAATGGAAAAAACTTCATAGCCTATGCAAAGCTCAGTTTGAAGATAAAGTCCTCTTGGACTTGTTTTTGAGATCCCTCACATTGGAAATATCCAAAGACATGGAAAATTCATCCCTGCATAATGAGGAAGAAGCCATTAGTAAATCTCAATAGTTGGAGCTTATCTACACCTAGTCTAGGTACATTTATCATGTGCTTCTAGAAGCCCCATGCCTACAAACTTATAAAAATACCCCAGGCACATCCAATAATGTTGATGGATTGATTCGGTCTGTAACCCAAAACCAACTCAGTAATAACTACGAGTGCCCTGGATACTCGTTCAATGGCCAAGCATTTGATGCTACACAAAATGCACCACCATTGAAACATATAGAATACTACCACGACCAACCCACACCTATGCAGAATACAGAGTTAACTAATATCATCCCCCTTAGAGAGGCTCATATCCTCCCCCACAAGGAAACCAATACTCCTATAGGAATATAGACATAATTTCCTCTTCTCAGAAGCCATACATTAATGAGGGACAAGGAAACCAGTATTCTCCTTTCCTCACACAACAACAGAATAACCCACCAACGCAAAATAATGCAAGGGTTAATCTAGTGCAACCTTCTCTCACTTCAAAACAACAATTGGAGGAGTAACTGAATCCAAATAACCCCTCGAATGTTGCTAAGAAATAACATAAAAACAAGCCAAAAGGAGAACCTGAGCAAGGGGGAAACAACCCCCATGGGCACCAAGAAGGGGAACCCTAACCGAAATCAAAACCAAGGATTGACCAACAATAACCCACAGAAACAAAGAAAGAACACAAGTCTATGGACTAATCATTCATGTGCTATCTGTGGGGAATATAGTCACTATACCCATAATTTTCCTCAACTCCCTAACCTAAAAAGGATATAGGATAGTAGGGGGCAAGGAGGTCAACAAACTGTAGTAATGCAAGACCCGTTCCCCCATCAGGGAGTGGTTAACACTCAACAACAATCACCCCACTCTAATCCATATGGAAATTATAATCATGAAATTTTCATGACAAGAGAAGATATCCTCCTCCAAACATGAAATAGAAGCTATGAATCTCCCCCAAAGCCCAATCCGTCCACCTCAACCATGGAAATACCTATAGGGTTATTGACCATTCCTCGACCTTCTATAGAATATATGCCTAAAATGGTCAAAGGAACTCTATGACGTGCATGAAATAACTTAAAAGATTCTCATAACTACAACATAGTCGAAGACTTAGCACAATCACCATCATCTATGTCAGCATTAGAGTTCCTGCAAACATTCCCCACCCAACGGAAATCGTTGATTTCCACTCTAGGAACAATTGACCCATCCGATTTTTGCCTAATGGTATTCGACTTGGATAAAGCTACTCCAAGACTACCATCATTTTTTTCTTTCCAAATTCCAACCTCAGTCCAAAACATTAACATTCATCATTGCATTTTTGACGAAGGGGGCCTCCACATGTTTCATGTCCAAATACGTTTGGAAAAAACTAGGATCCCCTGAACTCAAGCCTTCTGACATCACGCTTAGA
Source organism: Pinus tabuliformis (assembly GCA_031772625.1). Classification (NCBI taxonomy): domain Eukaryota; kingdom Viridiplantae; phylum Streptophyta; class Pinopsida; order Pinales; family Pinaceae; genus Pinus; species Pinus tabuliformis. Next base: position 796,068,652 of record CM062813.1, on the reverse strand, counting down.
GTGTACGATGGGCACCCTTCTGCTCTCGTTGGCCTATACCCTAGCGTGCTAGTTAAGTAGGCTAGAAAAAATGTGTTAATAGACATTGAAGTACTAGACACCTAGTTGGACTACAGTATCCTACTAGGGTGAAGCTACATGTACAAGATGTTACCAGTCGCCTCATCAGTGTTTAGAATAATGATGTTTCCCCATGACGGAAAAATAATTATGATTCATTGACTCTCATACTATGTTGCCTTGGTGGGGCTTGACCCAGGTTCAACGTTAGTTAGCCAAAAAAATCCCTACACTATTGGCCCTTTCGGCATCAGCCCATGGAGCGCGGACTGAAGTCTCACTCGAAGTAGTATGGGGGGATGCTGGAACCAAGTTTCCGCACCCTGAGATGGTTGTGATGTTGTTTTATTCCTTTTATTCCTACTTTCACACAGGTCACTTAGTTCTAGGGCTTGCCAGACTAGCCCTTTACTCCACCCTTCAGTACCTCCGCGAAAAGGTACGATTGACCTTCGTGCAACCCTAACTTGCAGCTCAGGTACTTTCGCACTGCTAGGGCAGTGTACCGTGCAGATTCCCAAACTAGTTTAAGTGTCTTACTTATCTTATTAAACAATCATAGTTAGCACCGCATAAACAGATGTTCTTACTTGCGTTCACTTAACCAATGTAATTACATACATTTGCACATCATATAAGCATTATAAATGAAATTCATACATAACATGTCAAGATGCATTAACAAGAAATAAAGACACAGAATTCATAGAATGCTTCTCTTTATTGATATTTTTAGATGATTACAGACTCTATCTGCCCTACGCACATAGCTGCAGGGGTCCACGCACTCAGTTGTGGACTTCCACCCTAGGCCTCTGCGCACTCAGCTGCAGATACTCTACCTACACTATGACCTGAAACTTAGACTTCTGACTTCAAAGCTATGACTATCTTCGTTCCCAAAAATTTACTTAGAGCTTACTTAGCTCTTTTTATACAATCGCAGATCTTTTATAGCCAACTTTACTTTACAAAAATAAGGGTGAACAACCCTTTATGACTCATGACACCTTCGCGCTCTGCGAACACAAAATGCGGATACTTTACATATTTACTACAAAATTTGACCCAAAACATGGGATTTTAGCCCCAAAAGTGTCCTTGGGGGATCCCGTTCCCAACATGCCCCCAACACAAACATCATGACTCACCCTCGAGTCACTTAGCAGGTGCGAAGATCTTAGCGCGAAGACCTTCCAGTTTGACTCGTATGACTGCAACCTCAGAAGTGCACTGTGAGGCCGCCTGCTTCACGTCTTCAACCATCTGCTCAATCACTTCTCCTGAACTGTCGACCTAAATCTTTTGATGAGTTGCTTGTAGAGTCGCAAGATTTCCTTCAATAGAGTCTATCACTATGTAAGCCTCATCCAATCAGGGCTTCAGTCATGCCTTTAGCACTGCTTCCTTGTGCAGCGCTGCATCCACCTATTCTTTTAGCTGCTTGGCCTCCTGCAGCTTTTCTAGTCTTTGTGTCAGTGCGATGGTTCGTGTTGTGCCCTTGACCTCATCATAGCACTACTGTAGCTTGCGCGCTTCTGTCTCTAGTCATTGTACATTGGGGTCCTCCTGCAAGCTTGTCAGGACCTCGAACAACTGTTCAAAAATTTACGTGCAGTCTGCTACTGCACTGTCAACCACTGCTACTGCTTCTGTGACAGTGCTTGCCCACTGCTCCTTTACTTCTGGCGGAGTTGAAGGGTGGGCCTTCAACTGTAACTCTATGATCTATAGGTTCAACTCCAATTGAACCCTCGCCATCTCAGTACAAGCGTCACGCACCCTCATAGCCAGCTTGCAGACGTGCACTTCGACTAATTCCTCTTCAAGAATGGACAACTTTGGGACCATTCGGCATGCCTCCTTGACAAACCTACACAATGCACTTATTTTGGTTGGTCACCTCGGTCACAACAGGGATGGTAGAGTCTCATTGTAGAGCCATCTGCTCATTGTTGATCCGCTACTCACTAATCACCTGGAGGGCGTGGTGCTCATGATCCATTAGTGCTGCAATCATTCCATCCTGCAAGAGGTGGAATGCCTCACTAGGGAGCACTTCCATATTCAACCCTACTCTCTTTAGGGCTCTAACAGTGGGCTTGTCAGCTTCATTCTCTGTGGTCAGTTCTCCATCAGGTAGCACTATTGCATTGGAGGCCTTTGTGTGCAGCGTCTCAGCAGCTTTTGAAGTGCTGATAGCAAGTCTGGTAGACACCGTACCAACCTATTCTGTGTGGGTCTGCAGCTCCTGCAGACATGTCTAGATATCCCCCAATACTAGTTGCTGTTGTTTCTCAAACTGTTGTAGGGCCTCTGCGGTGACATCCTGCATTGTGTCACCGATGTCGTGCATATCACCCTTTGTTAGCGTGATTGGGCCAGCAATGTCTTTGTAGCATTTGATTTATTCCTAGACCCTCCTTTCTTTTGTTCCCTTGGATGATTGATGTGGGCAGACGTCGCCTGTGGGTCTGTGTCGTGCTGTTCTTTCTACTCATCTGTCTCCTCCTCTGTCTCAGGTGAAGGCGACCTCACACCTTTGTCAGAGCCTCGCTCTGTTCCACCCGTTTGCTTCTCTGTTTGTTGAGCGGCATCACACTCTACCTGGGCCACTTCAGCGACCTCCTTCTTTCTCTTCTCATCCAACTGTGTCATATTTAGCTTGGCCTCCTCCTTCTTTCTTTGCGTAATGGACTTGCTTCCTTCTACCACCAAGTCTACTATAGAGCACCACTCTACCGGCCATCGATCAAGTACTGCATCAATGGCATCATCCGTTGCCAGGTAAGGAAAGTCATAACATTTCTACGTAGGGTCCTTTTGTGCCCTGATGGACACATCGTGAAAGTCTGCTTTAAACTCGGCGTAGCCCTGCAGGTTGGCACACACCGTAGGTGATAATCGTGGTTTTCAATTGATAGCCATGCGGATGTTCATCTCCATCAAGATCTAGAACATCTTGTTGTTCTTGATGTGTTGTGCATCCTTGGTCACCCATAATGAATCATACTTTGTTGCTTCTGGTAGGTTTGGCGCGACCGAAGGGAATTGGCTATCCTCTGGCAGCTCCGATGCTACCAGCACAATCAACAGTAAGAGACACACGTAGTGTAATGTCTTGCTGAGCTCCTGTGCTTCATAGCAATTTTCTAGGAACTCTCTGCAGAGATAGTCTGACCAGTTGAACTGGAATCCTTCAGTGCACTAGGCTTCTAGTGCGACTAAAGGCACCGACACCTCATCGATACGTCACTTCCTCATCACCTTCCCCGCTAAAATATGTGTAGCTACCTTTATAGTCGGGTCACAGATGTTGGATATGGCATATCCACACGACTTCTTCACCAACTTAAACTTTTCTTTCATGGCCTCTGCGAGGGCCTACTCACCACCTTTTCTGCCAAATATCATGGCCAGATTTTCTCCAGTGTAAGGCAACTGCGTGATCCTATGGATCAACCTGTCAGTGATGGGTATTAGCTCCTCCAGCCACAAACACCCATCATGCACCAAGAATAGCAGTGTCTTGATGACCAATACTATAACTGGGGTGCAGTTGTAGTGCGGCACCCAAAGCAGGTTGAGAAATCCTACCTTGTCTACTCCTTTGAGCCACCTTCGTGGCTCCGATGCGGTCATTCCGGTGTTTGTATTGATGATGCGGCACATCAATTACTCGGTCGCCAGGTATGGGAACTTCTCGTGGTCAGCTAAGTCCCAGTCTTCAAGTTTCAACAGAGGAACCCGCCCCATGCACGGTCCTTCAAGAACAATTTCATCTTGTAGTAGAGGGGTTTGCAAGGGTATCTTGCTCTCATCGATATCCTCTGTTACCTTGGTCTTGCCCTTGTGCAGAGGGACGTATTCAGGCAACTGAATGATAGGGTCAGCACCCTGAGCTTCAACTTCCTCCACATTTATTCCCACATCCTTGTCATCCATCAGGATGTCTTTGATTTCTTCCTCCTCCGGCTCTAAATTGATGGCTTTTCCCTTCTCTTGCGTGGTAGGCTTCGGTGGGTTTCTTCTTGGAGATGCGCGCACCGGTATTCCAGGCTGCTTTCCATTTTTATCCTTCGCATTCTCCCTAGTTGGGGTGGGTTTTGGTCTTGACGTACTTGGTGATTTTGGGACTTCTGCTAATACTTCGGCAACCTCTGGAGTAGCTTCCTCTGCTTCCATCTCCATTTCTGGTACAGACTCCTCTACTTCGGTATCTATAGCTTCTGTGGGCGCTGACATGATGTTCTGCAATAACTCTTGTGTCTCCTTCGGTATTGTCTCAAATACTTTACTGGCTATCAGATGTTCATAATGCTTGCGATTCATGTGCGCTTGAGAGCTCAACAACTCAATTCTCAAAACGCTAAGTGTTTTCGCTGGACAACCACTTGTAATTTATAGGGAATTTGAATTCAAATCTGACCATTCCCCCCAAATTCGGTTCATTAATGCCGGATTGGTGGCAGATCTTCAAGGATCTGACCCATAAATTTCATCTTAAATTCTGGCTGCTCGCTCCATTTGGCCGCATTTCTACCGTCAAATCATGAACAATGACTTTAACGGTCACTTTCTAACTGACCTGCGTGATTTATCCTTGGGTAGCGCAATTCCATTTGCGCTGCCACGAACCCTTTGACACTTCCTTGCTTCGCATAATCCTCCAATCGCATAGCTCCCCAACCCGGGCAGTGTAGTTTATAGTCCTGTGCCTCCTTTTAGCTACTTGTAGTGCTAAGACTACGCTACCTTCATCTAGTCACATGGTCGGACCGCTGGTGTATGGCTTCAATCGACTAGCATTCCCTTTTGTTGGCTTAAGGGGGCCTGACCCAGGTTTGGAGTTATTTAGCCAAATAAATCCCTACACTACTGGCCCTTTCGACATCAGCCTACAGAGCGTGGACTGAAGTCTCACCCGAAGCAGTATGGGGGGATGATGGAACCAAGTTTTCGCACCCTTGAGATGTCTGTGATGTTGATTTAGTCCAACTAGAGCTGCATTCGCGTAGGTCCCTTCGTGCACTGTTCTAACCTTCAGTATCTTCACGATCTATTATAATAGTCTTTCGTGCAGCCCTAACCAGGGGCTGAGATGCTTTTGCGCTGCTATGGCGGTGAACTGCACTATTTTCCCAAACTACACCACGTATCTTACTTATCTTATTAACAGGTCTTTATTATCTTTGCGTAAACATATATTCTATCTTGCGTTTACTTAACCCACACGATTATACACATTTTCACATCATATAAGCATTAAAAGTGAAATTTATACCCAATGTAGCAGATGCATAAAATAGGAAATGAATACGCAGAAATGATAGGAAACTTCTCTTTATTAATACTTCCAACGGTTACAGACTCGACTCACCCTGCGCACTCAGCTACAGGGGCCGCACACTCAGCTGCAGACTACTAGGCCTCTGCACACTCTGCTGTAGAGCCTCTTCCTACTCTACGACCCAAACTAGACTTTACACTTCAGATCTAGCTTGCATACATCATTCTTCCTTAGACATTCTATGATGTCTTAACTACTTAGAGCTTCGCTCTATTTATATAATCCCATGGTCCGCGGACCATGGGTAGATCTCTACAGCCGACATTACAATAACAGAATTAAGGGCAGACAACCCTATGACTCTTTTAAAAACTACATGCTTCGCGCCCACAAAATGCGGAGTCTTTACATTGGAATTACAATCTTTGACCAAAATTTTGGCTTTAAGCCCAAAAAATTCCGTTGGGGGATCCCGTGCGCAACACCTTTCCTGGGAAGGGATCTCTATTCAATTTGACCAGCTGTACCGCTCCTTCGTCGATAATCTCCTTAATGATATAGGGCCCTAACCAGTGCATTCTGAACTTCCTTGGAAATTTATCAAACTTACTATCGTATAACAAAACTAGGTCATTTACCTTAAAAGTGCACAGCTTAATTTGTCAATCATGCCATGCTTTTTTGTGCTGCTTTTGGACCTGTTGGTGAAATCTAGCTAGAAATCCTTCTTCCTCAAGCTTAGTTGGATGTGCGAGCCTCTCCTCCACAGCTCTGCGATCATTCATACCCGTGAATGCCGCTATGCGCAGACTAGGCACAATGTATTCCATGGGTGTCACTCAACACCATAGATAAGCCTAAAGAGTGTTTTTCCAATCAATTTCTTGCATGTCGTTTGATAGGCCCATAGTACTGTGGGTAAGCGTAGGTCCCAATCACTTCGCTGAGTGTTTCAAACCTTGGTCAGATCATTCTCTAGCACTTTATTGAATGCTTCCACCATCCCATTAGTCTGCGGGTGATAAGGCGTGCTCTTCTGGTGATATACCTGAAATTCCTCCGTTAGTGCGCTGATCGTCTCATTCAGAAAGTGTGTACCGCAATCACTCATCAAGATCTTTGGACACCCGAATTGCATCAGTACATACTCAAAGACGAGCTTTGTAGCAGTCACACTTGTACAATCCTTTATAGGTTGTGCCTCCACCCATCAAGTTAGATACTCCGTCGCGGTGATAATGTACCTTGCTCTCATCTTTCATTAGGGATGGATGGGTCCCACAAAATCTATCACCCATTTCTCAAAGGGTTGTAACGTCATTTGTGGATTCAAAGGTAGCGCATTCCTCCGCGATGGCCTACCAATCCTTTTACACACATCACATGCTTTGCAGTATGCTTTCGAATCCTGATGGAGGGTTGGCCACCACAACCCTACGCATAGGATCTTCTGTGCAGTTGGTCTCCCTGCATAATGCCCTCCCATAGTGCCCCCATGAGCGTCTGTGAGGATACTGATTCTTTCAAACTCTGGTACATATCATCACAATATCTCATCTGACCCCATACAGATGCCTGGAAATGACAGAAAAGTCCGTTGCGAGCACCACTAACTCCTTCTTTTGTTGGATGGTGTACCCTTCTCAGGTAGTTCTCGTCATTAGGAGGTGTATTATATTCTCAAAATGACCATCCGCAATGCGCACTGAAAATAGCTACGTGTCAGGCAATCCTTCCTCCAAATTAGTGGGCCCTTCCCCTATTTCGATGTGCGACAGATGTTTTGGTCCCGCGTTCAGTCATCTAGGCTTCACAATAACTTCAAAATCATACTCCTATAACAATAAAAACCATCTGCAGATTCTCCCCCCCCCAACACAAGCTTATTGACCAGGTATTTCAGTGAAAAATGATCTGTACACATATTAAAAGGGCCACCCAGAAAGTAGTGTCTAAATTTCTGGAGCACATATACCATGGCTAACCCTCCATGCTTGGTGGTGGAATATTTCCTCTCTGCCTTGGATAACCTCCTGCTCGCGAACGTTATAGGATGGTCCAAGTATCCTCCACCAACTTGTGTCAGTACTGCTCCCAACGCTATACAGGACGCGTCGACGTGTACATGAAACTCCTTCTTCCAATCCAGGAAGACTAAAGCGGTGCGGTGACCATCTTTTCTTTCAATACATCCAAGCTCTTCTTACAACCCTCGTTCCAGTAGAATGTGCCATCCTTCTTCAACAAATTCTCCATAGGCGCAATGATCTGGGCATAGCCTTTGATAAACTTTATGTAACATCTCACATGTCCTAGGGTAGTGCAAAACTATTTCACACTCCTCGACGCTTCCAAGTCTAGTGTTACAATGATATTTGCGGGTTCTACCATTAGTCCCTATCTGCAAACCACATGACCTAGCAAAATCCAAAAAGAAACAAAAAACAGGAAATTCTTCAGATTTAGTGTGATTTGGTGTCTTCGATAGGTATCTAGAATCAAGCGTGAGCTTGCTACATGGCATTTCACCAGCCCAAAACACGGTCTACTCATCAAAGTATATTTATAGGAACTTATGAATAAATTCCTTAAAAGCAGCAACGACTACGCGCGAGAAAATCGCAGGCGCATTCTTCAATCCAAACAGCATTTCAGTGTACTGAAAACATCCTCACTCAGTCGTGAAGGTCATCTTGCTCGTATCCTTTGGCGCAATTTTAATCTGATGGTACCCAGAGAACCCATCAATGAATGAATAAGCTTCCTGACCACCTACAATGTCCAACACCTCATCAGTGAATGGAGTCGGGAAAGGATCATGTACGAAAGTGTCATTCAACTTTCTTAGATCCACGCATATCCTTATTTCATCCTTCTACTTCTTCTCCTATACCACCATTGGACTTACCCAGTCAGATTCTTCCATAGGCTCAATGATGCTTGCCGCGAGCATCTTGTCTAGCTCTAAGCGAACTGTTGGCTTGTTGGGGCCTGACCCACGTTCAGAGTTAATTAGCCAAACAAATCCCTGTACTACTGGCCATTTCAACAAAAGTCCAAGGAGCGCAGACTTAGCTCTCACCCGAAATAGTATGGGGGGTGCTGGAACCAGGTTTCCTCACCCTTGAGATGTTTGAGGGGTTGATCCAGTCCAACTTTTAGTCCCTTAATGCAGGTTACTTTGTGTTGTTCCCTAGCCTTCGTGCCTTGATATATTCGCCTTCATGCAGCCCTAACCAGGGGTTGTGGGGCTTCCACGCTACTGGAGCAGCGCTCTGTACTAATTCCCTATGTCACACTCAAGATCTTACTTATTTTATTATACCAGTTAGTTGTCTTCGTGTAAACGGATGCCTTATGTTATATTTACTTATACAACATATTCATACGAGTTCGCCCAACAAATAAACAGTAACTTGCAATTCATACCCAATAATACATAAAACAGAAAAAGATACATAGAAATATGGTAAAACTTCTCTTTATTAATGCTTCCAACGGTTACAGACTCGACCTAACCCTACGCACTTAGTTGCAGGGGTACGCACACTCAGCTATAGACTAGTAGGCCTCTGCGCACTCAGCTACAGAGCCTTCTCCTACTCTATGACCCAAAGGCACAACTTACACTTCGCCTCAATGCTTCATCAATTCCTTAGACCCATCCTGCTTAGCTATCTTCTACACTTAGAGCCTCGCTCTATTTATACAATCCCATGGTCCACAGACCATGGGTAGATCTTTCAAACCGGCATTACATTACAAAAACAAGGGCAGACAACCCTGTGACTCTATTATGACTTTGCGCTCTGCAGCGACAAATCGCAGAGTCTTTACAATGGACTCAGTCAAAAATTGGGCTTTAAGCCCCAAAACATGCCTTGGGGGGATTCCACACCCAATAGGCACCCAAAACAAACATTGTGACTCACCTTCGAGTAACTTTGCCAGTGTGGAGATCTTTGTGCGGAGACCCTCCAACTTTTCTTGAACAGCTGCAAGGTTGGTAGTGCACTCAGCAGCTACCTGTTGAATCTCCTCTACACATTGTTCCAAGACCGTGGTGTCGGAACTGCTTCCCTGGATTTGTTCCTACATCCCTTGCATTTGCGCAAGCTTGCCTTCAATTGTTGTTGTAATGATGAAGGCCTTGTCAATCCAAGGCTAAACGCGTGCCTTCAAAAATTCTTCTCGATGTTGTGCAGTGTCCACTTGCTCTTTTAATGCTTTGGCCTGTTGCAATCGCACGAGCCTCTGAGTGAGGGCCACCATCTGTGTGGTCCCTTTGATGTTGTCATACTGCTACTGGAGCTCACGTGCCTCTGTCTCTAAGCGCTAGATGTTAGGTTCCTCCTGTAGATTGGTGAGGACCTCGAATGACTCTTGCAAAATTCTGGTGCAGTCCCTTATTGCACTACTGATCTCTTCCATCCCTGATGTAATAGCGTTGGCGCACTATTCTCTTACTTATGGAGGGGTGGATGGTTGTGCCTTCAACTGCAGCTTTACTATTTGAAGGTTCAGCTGTAGCTGAACCTTGGCCATTTCTTCTCGCGCCTCATGCACCCCTGCTGCTAATCTGTGGATGCGCGCCTCTTATGGTGCGTCTACTGGGATGGCCAGCTCAAGGACCATCTAGTAGGATTCTTCTAGAACCTCTACCATCTACCTGTTCCGCAATACAACCTCGTCACGCTGCAAGCTCAACTACTCCATGTTGATCTTCTGCTTGCTCAGCACTTGCAACACGCGACTCTCCCTAGCCCTCAGTTCTACAGCAATCCCATCCTACAGAACATAGAGCGTCTCCTGCAGGAGTGTAGCGATGTTGATCCCTATCCCTTTTAGTGCACTAACCATTGGCCTGTCGACCTCATTTGTTGTAACCAGTGCCCCTTTTGGCAGCACTATTTTGTTGGTTGTCCGAGCACGTAGAATTTGCTTGGCTGCAGTTATCCCTAGGACAAGGCTAGTTGAAAGAGTACCAACTTGAGGAGTGCACACCTGCAACTCCTGAATCTGCGCTTGGAGGGCCCCCAACACAATCTGATTCTCCTCTGCGAAGTTCTAGAGGGCTTCTTGTGGTGATGTCACATACTGTCTCTCTTATGTCGTGCAGATCACCCTTTGTAAGGGTGATTGGGTCAATTGACAACTTGGATGCTTTCACCTTTTTGCACGGCCCCGTCCACTCACTCAACTGCTGGCACTTCAATAGTGTTGATGCTGTTTGTGGGTCTGCATCACCCTCTTCTTCCTCTGTTTCTATTTCTTTCTCCTACTCTAGTGGAGGCGACTTCTGGCCCCCTCGCCCCATTTCTGTTGCCTTCTACGCTACTGCTACTGCGGCCTTTTTATTTCTACTGCTACCTGTGTGGCATCCCATGCCTCCTACTCTTTTGCTTCCACCGCTTCTTGCCTTGTCTTTTCTACCAACTACGTGATGCCTAGTTTGGCTTCCTCTTTTTTCTTCTATGCAGTAGACTTCTCCATTGCAGCAATGTCTGTGGCACGCCACTCTGGTGGCCATGTCTCCAGTACATTGAAAATTACATCATCTATGGCTATGAAGGGTAGCTCACTCCATTTCTTGGCTAGGTCCTTGCGTGCTTTGAGATATATGTGGTGGAAGTCCGCTTTAAATTATGCAAAACTTTGCAAGCTGTTGTAGACAGTGGGTGATAACCACGGCTTGCAGTTAATCCCCATTCTGATGTTCATCTCCATGAACACCCAAAATATTTTACTGTCGCGGATCCGGTTTGCGTCGTTAGTGGCCCATAGCGAAGTGTACATCGCAGCCTATGGCAGATCCCTTACAATTGTGGGGAACTGGCTATCCTCCGGAAATTTCCCCGCCACCAGCACTATGGACAGCAGAAGCCATGCATAGTGGAACATTTTTCCTTGTTCCTATGCCTCGCGACAGTTCCTTAGGAACTCTTCGCAGAAGAACTCGGACCAGTTAAATTGGACCCCCTCGACGCACTGCTTAACAAGTGAAACCACCGGTGTGGGCACCTTGTACGCGCAACACTTCTGCATGAGCTTGCCTGCCAGTATCTGGGTCACAACTTTGATTGCTTTTTTGTTGATGCTGGATATGGCATAGCCCCTTTTCTTCTTCTACAAATTGTATTTCTTCTTCATGGTCTCCGTAATGGCCAAATCGCTGCTTTTCCCCTCCGAGATATCTGCGGGGTCCTCTCCTTTGCATGGGAGCCAGGTAATGCGATGGATTAAGTGGTCCGTGATTGGGATGGGATCCTCCAGCCATAAAAATCCACCATGCACCAGGTAGAGTAGCTGCTTGATGACGAATATCGTCACTGGGGCACGGTGGAAATGCGGTACCTAGATCAGGTTTAATAACCCAGCATTCGTGGCTCCAATTCTATAACCCCCGCCGCGGTGTTCTACTTGGGCTTCATGAGCTGCGTGGTCTCTAGATGAGGGAATTTCTCATGGTCAGCGAGATCCCAATCTTCAAACTTCAAGTTTGGCACCCATCCCAAGTGTGTGCCCTCAAAGATGATGTTGTCCAGGAGGAGCGGAGTTTGGAGAGAGCTCTTGTTCTCGTCGAGGTCCTTAGGAATTTTTTCCTTCCCCTTCCATGGGGGATATATATGGGTAGCTTTATTAGAGGGTGTGCAAGCTCAATTTCTTCCTCCATGCCCTCATCCTCGTCTTCATCAATTATGAGGTCCTCAAGGTCTTCCTCCTCCATATCGGTTTCCAATTTAACTCCTTTCCCTTTCTCTTCCATCATTAATCTGGTGCGCAGGGGGTTTCGAGGGGACACACGTACGAGAATCATCAGTTGTTTTTCTTTCTTCATCATCAGCATGCACGGTGATTTATGGGTTTCCACCACAATCTCGACACCTTTGGAGGCATATTCTACGGTCAGGGCCTGTGCGACCACTTTGTTAGTCGTCTCTGCAATTTCCCTAGCTTCTTCAGACATTGCCATCTTGCTCATCCGGAAATCTCTCAATCACTCAATCAGGGGCTCAATCAATGCTTTGCACAGGCCACCTAGGTCTCAGCTCAGAATACGTGGGGCATAGAACAACTCAATTTTCAAATGACCAAGTGTTGTTTGCTAGGCATCCCTTTGTAATTTATAGCATCTTTTGAATTTGAATTCGACCGTTCCCCCCCAAATCTAGTTCATTAATGCTCCCTTGGCGGCAGCAGCACAAGGGTCACTTCCCAGCCAACCTGTGCAGTGGCACAACCCCCCTTGCGCGGTCGCTGACCTTGTGACACTTTGCTCCTACGCGCAGCTCCAACATTGTACAGCTCCCGGGCAGAGTATTTTATAGTCTCGTGCCTCCTTTCAATTACCTGGAGTGCTAAGACTGTACTTCCCACAGCCAGTCAGGTGGCCATGCCACTTGTATAGGGTTGCAACCGGTCATCCATCACTTTTCCTAGAAAGCATCCACCTTTTATTGTTACGGGCTAGGTTGTGCACTTTATCATATGCAGCTCGCCACCATGGTTGATCTGTTTAGTAATATGCAGTCCAATCCAAGGCATCAGGCTGATCAACTCTCAACCGTAGTCCCCAAATTCGTCAACGTGATTGTGCGCACCGTGGTTTTCTTATCAAGAAAATATTTCTTTATTTCGTCCTCAAGCTTCTTGACTTCTGCTTCTAACAAAGCACTTTTCTCCCTTAACTGCACCCTTTCTTTCATAAGTTCTTGGAACCTAAGATCACCCCGTTAGATTTCTTCCTCAGGTCCCAAGTGTTCTACTCCATTCGGCTGCGCGATCCCTTCTTCCAAGGTTCCGCGAGCCGTCATATCTATTGGTGCTGCTATGCATGGACTAGGCATTTTATAGTCTAAGGGGATTAAAGAGTTCACTCCATATTCCAGCCTCCGAGGCACCTGTTCCATCAGTTTCTTGCGCGTGGTCCTACAAGCCCACAGAACCGATGGTACGCGTAGGTCCCAATCAGTCTATTGCGCATCATAGACCTTGTTTAGTGCTTCACATACTTCGTTAAAGGCTTCTGTGTGGATAACCTTCTGCACACCCATTCTTTTCAAACTTTGTTGTTCCAACCTGAGGGGTTGTTCTCACAATTGCCTCGCCCGCACATGCTTACTGACCATGTCTCCTAATGCGAAGTCTGTGTGCATCCGTGTAGGTTTTGTAACATATGCCTATATCCATTTGGATAAGTGTGCACGCAGATCGTTTCGTTTGGAAATCTTTTATGTTAATCGCATATGAGGCTTCCCAAACCATATGCGCATCAGTCTCCTACATTCACGCCAGTCCTCAAAGCTTCCTTGGTGCGTACCCCACCATCTCGCGGGTGTAGCGCGCAGTCCCCATTTCAAAGCCTCGAAACGTTGCTGTTCCTGCACCTCCTTTCCAAATCTATTCAGGAAGTCATCTACCTCACTTAACCCACCATACGTAGGCATATCCCTTACCTTCGTTGATACGTAATGTAGCAATCTCGTCATTATGTTATAGTTCAGTGTGGTTACCTCGTGTAACTGGTTCTACCATCACTCTATCTCTTCGTCCGAATCCGATGTACAGGAGATTTCACACTCCCATGAGATTTGTCCATCTGTGATGGGATTTACCTAGTATTTCTCTTGTGCAGTTATCTTGTAGATGCAGTCCAAGTCATCATCACTCTCATAGTCGCGCACTGGCTTCGTGTAGCATGATCCTTTCGTAGGGTCCAGAGGTACAACTACGCGTAGAGACTTTTTCTCAAAAATCATCTTGCGCTTCTTCAAATTTATCACCCCATTCATCCTAGTGGCCCAATCTATCCCTAATAGTGTAGGGTAGGGATTTCTATCATCAACAATCTCTATCACTTCGAAATATGCCAGTGCGCTTGCTCCTTCAATGTCCACGGTGATTCCCTGCAATCTTCCCATAGGTAGGATCTTTTGCTGGTTCACTATTTGTAGTTGGATAGGAGACCATTGCAGCATAGGCCTTCCCATGTGCTCCCATGTCTACTTCAGTAGAACGTTTGCGTCTAATTCTAGGTCCAGAATCACTTGGTCCATCTAATATTCCCCAATCTGAGCAGTCAATCTCATCTCTCTTCCCATCCTTGTCACGTGCTTTCCGATCTTCCAGACTATGGACGGTTTTCCTGGCGCGGTCCCATCACATCTATTTATAAGTTCTTGTAGTCCCTTTATAGCCTTGTTGTCGCGCAACAACTTCATGCATGTTTCCAGGAATGTCGTGAGCATCGATGGGTCCATTTCTGGCTCCAGTCTGTCTTTTTTCTTGAAGTAGAGGCATCAACGAAGCTCTCCTTAGCTTCCAAGAAGGTTTCCTTAGCGCGCTCCAAATCAAACTCTGGTTCTTTCGTTAGAGCCTTGCGAACCTAAGTACTATCTTCAGGATGCTTACCTTTGTCATCCCCTATCGTAATTCCACTTCGGAGCACAATGTTCACATTAGGGTCTTCCTCACACGGCTCAGACCTCATCATTTGTAGGTTCTGAGTTGGGGGAGGTTAGAGTGCTCCTTTGTTGCACAACCTTGCTATCAGTGTGGGACAATCCTCCATCTCATGGTCAAACAATGTACAATACAAGCATGATGGACGCATCAGATTCATACAGTCGTAGGCATAATGTCATCTCCCTCCAAAATTGTAAAATATCAGCTATTCGCGACCTCTTCCAGGTCCTCCTCCACCCTAGTCTCATCCGCGCCCCTGAAATCCAGTTCACGCCATCCCTGCATTCTGGTCAAGGGGCCACGTTTTGGCCTGAACTCTATAGATGGTAGTCCTATCCATCATCAGTTCATAGCTTCTACATTTTTTCTCATCATGTCCCACTGACCTACAGAAATTACAGAAAAAATGTTGTGAATTCTCCATGTACTTTTGAAATAAATGGCAGTTGTTCGTTGCATGCTTTCCTCCTATTTGACAAATCGCACACTATAATGTAGGCACCGCGCTAGGTCTTGCTTTTGCCTCTGGTCTCAATGACATTGGTCCTCCTCCTACGAGGTAATTAGTGAACACTGGGTAGTGGTCCTTGTCATGACCCCGACCCTTGCATTTAACACACCATACCTCATCGCGCACCTATGAGCGAGTTGTCCTGTCCTGTTTCTGACTCTGCATCTCAAGGCACAAGTTTTTCAACTGAGCGTGGATCTACTGAACTCTCAGGTTAGGATCCTATATCGGAGTCTCATGTAGTCTCATCACGATCTCCAAGGCCTCGAGCTGAGTTGTTAGCCTCTGTTGTGACAATGCATTCCTTAAATGCAGCATTAGCGATGCTACAAACCATTCGTAGAGTTGTCCATCCATCAAAGTCATGTTAGCTTCACAAATTGTGCACTTCAGTCTTTGATCCAACTCCCAAGGGGTCTCTCCTAGTAGCATCATGATCTCCTTGAACCCAATGATCAACTACGCCTCTGACTTCGACCTGCTAAATTCTTTGTTCAACGCAGTTTGGATATCCGCGATCCCTGCATTCGGATTGTCATTGGAATGCTTAATGTACCAGGTCAGCATGCGATCCTGCAGAGCACTGACCAATGTTGCTTTCTTTATATTGTCATCCCTAACTCCTTGTGCTTCCCATATATATTTTATCACAAACCAAAACTAGTTTGGATCTTCATTTCCTACTCCCTTGAACACTGGAAATTTTATCGCGATTGCAATATTGATTCGCAGTGGTGGCGGAGGTGGTATGGGCGAAGATGGGGGTGAAGATGATGAAACTAGTGGCATGTGGGTGGGGGTGGTTTGTGTGGAATCCTCTGCCTTATTAAATTGATCACACTTCTTGGTGAGACCTTCATGAGCTCTTCCTTGTCTCCTCGCGGAGTTGAAATCAAGGGGCTAGTTTCTAGTTCTGCACTACCTTCATTTCTATAAATTCTCCCACTTCGCGTAGCCCCAAACATCAATGAATTCACATAAGCCGCTTTTCACATAGTAGCATTTTAATCTACGTGTTCAAAGACTTAATTTACTTATCTCGTAGTCCTTTGAGAATGCATCGTTCTGCCTCGCTATAGCTGACTGAAGTATCTACTGCGAACTCATGATGAATCCTCCTATAATTCAATCAAGCCAGTGATCAATAGCGCGCGTGATATTATCCTCCGATGCTTCCAATCTGCGCAACAATTTTGGAGTCCACACAATAGGTTTGTCGAGCTTGCGCCTTGGCTATTTGCTAGCTTCATGATCCACTTGTATAGCTCGGTAGGGAAAGATGCGAAGAAAATTTCATGGATCTCTGTGTACAGGTAGAAATCAAACCACTCTTATTTTGATAGTCGCGGATTCATGTTCTCCTGCACTGCGAACTCGTGAATATTCCTATCCAACCAATATTTAATTCCTTTCTTATTTGGATTCCAGTGATACGACATCAGACATCTCTACGCAGATCCCAGTCCTAACAACGGAACCATTTGTTGGATTGTTGGGGCCTAGCCTAGGTTCAAAGTTAATTAGCCAAACAAATCCCTGTAATACTGGCCCTTTCGGCAACAGTCCGTGGAGCATGGATTGAGGTCTCACCTGAAGTAGTATGGGGGGTGTTGGAACCATGTTTCCGCACCCTTGGGATGTCTGAGGGGTTGATCCTGTCCAACTGTTATTCCCTTCACGCAGGTTACTTCGTGCACTTCCCTAGCCTTCACGCCTTGATCTATTCACCTTCACGCAGCCCTAGCTAGGGGCTATCCACACTGCTGGAGCAACAATCTATACTAATTCCCTATGTCACACCCGAGATCTTAGTTATCTTCTTATACCAGTTAGTTTTCTTTGCATAATCGTATGCCTTATGTTATATTTACTTATACATCATATTCATACGAGTTTGTGCAACAAATAAACAGTAACTTGCAATTCATACCCAATAATACATAAAATAGGAAAATATACATAGAAATATGGTGAAACTTCTCTTTATTAATGCTTCCAATGGTTACAGACTCGACCTACCCTGCGCTCTCAGCTGCAGGGGTCCGCACACTCAGCTGCGGACTGCTAGGTCTCTATGCACTCAGCTACAGAGCCTTCTCCTACTCTACGACACAAATACATGACTTACACTTCGAAACAACGCTTCATCAATTCCTTAGACTTATCTTGCTTAGCTATCTTATACACTTAGAGCCTCACTCTATCTATACAATCCCATGGTCCGCGGACCATAGGAATATCTTTCAAACCGACATTACATTATAAAAACAAGGGCAGACAACCCAGTGATTCTATTATGACTTTCCGCCTACAAATCGCGGAGTCTTTACAATGGACTCAGTTAAAACTTGGGCTTTAAGCCCCAAAACATGCCTTGGGGGGATTCCATGCCCAACATGGACCTCCTCCTTATACTACAGATTGAGATGGTAAGGTCTTTGCTTAATCGGCTTCGTGCCAAGCTTCAACATGATCTTCATAACACCTAGCTCCCCGATTATCCCTTTTAGATCTGTAAACTTGGTAGGGAATAAATACTGGTATTCATGGAGCAATTCACCGTCTTTATCCACCATTGTGTCATCCCAATAATCTCCAATCTTCGCGAATTTGGGCTTTGCCTCCGTACCAATATTTACTTGTTTCATTTTTAGCAGTGCGGTTGTATCAGGATTCTAAATCTGTGGTCCTTCAACCTTGTGGTGACCTTCCATTTCAGGGATGTTAACCTTTTGCAGATCCTCATATTCTTATTTAGCTGTAACGTTATAGCATTCTAGCGCGTGACTCAGCTAGGTAGCCCAATCAGGCTGAATCAGGTCCAAAGGATCCTGCGGTATCCTAAAGATTGTTGCTTTTACTTCTTGTAGCACATCGTCGATATAGTCAAACCAATATTTGAAGCTAAATTTCATTATGAATCCTTCGTGCATAATATCCCATTCACATGTACCATGGTGGAGCTCTATTTCTACGTACCAGTTCATCGGGACAACATCCAGGTTGTGATAGAACAGGTGCACCCATTCAGGTTGGGGCTTCTCTCCATAAGCTTGAACCCATTTGGCCAAGTGTGCTCGTGGATCATCCTGCCCATCATACTTGTCTATTATTCATACCTTTGGCTTCCCAAAGCATGTTCTCATCATCCTCCTACATTCGTGCCAATCATCAAAGCTTCCCTTGTGCATACCCCACCATCTTGTGGGTGTAACACGCAGTGCCCAGTCCAACACCTACAAGAGCTGATTTTCTGGTACCTCCCTCTCAAATGCATCCAAAAATATATCTACATCATTCAGGCCATCATAAGTGGGTGGATTTCTTGCCTCTGACGACACACAGCGCAGCGACCGGGTCATCATGTTACAGCTCGGTGTATTTACTTCATGTAACTGATTCTACCAGTGCTCTAATTCTTCATCAGAGTCCGAGGTGCAAGAACTCTCGCGATCCCATGTAATTCATCCATCTGCTATTGGATTCACCCAATCATGGTCTCGCGCTGTTATCTTATAGATACAATCCAAATCGTCATCGCTCTCATAATCGCAGAGTGGTTCACTATCGTCATTGCTCTCATAATCGTCATCTCCTGATCAGGCTTATCCTTGCTTCCTGAGGTGGAGGCCTCAGCGAAGCTCTTCTTTGCCTCCATGAATGTTTCATGTGCGTGCTCCAAATTGAACTCATCCTCCTTAACTGGAGCTTTGCGAACCCATATGTTGTCTTCGAGTTGTTTCCCCTTGTCATCTCCTATTGTGATTCCACTTTGGAGCACTATATTCACATTCAGATCCTCTTCGTGCGGTTCAAACCTCATCATTTGCAGGTTTTGAGTCGGCTGAGGTGGTAGCGCCCCTTTTTTGCATATCCTCGCTATCAACGTAGGACAGTCTTCCGTCTCATGATCAAATAAAGTGCAATAATTGCATGAAGGATGTGTTGGGTTAGTGAAATTGCAGGCATGGTGTCCTGGTCCCCCGCAATTATAGCAAATCAGTTGTCCCTTACCTCTGCGAGGTCCTCCTCTGCCTCGTCCTCATTCGCACCCCTGAAAGCCTATCCGTGCCATCCCCGCACTCTGGTTAGGGGGTCGCGTTTCTACCTAAACCCTATAGGCAGGTTTTCTATCCATCATCAATTCATAGCTTCTGCAGTTGCACTCATCATGCCCTATCGACCTACATAAGTTGCAGAACAGTTATTGTGGTGTCCGTACAAACTTCTGCAGCAAATGACAGTTATATGTGGCATGTTTTCCTGTGACCTGACATATAGCGCACCACAATGCAGGCCTTGCGCTTGGTCCTACCTAAGCTTTCAGCCTTAAAGGAATTGCTCCTCTTCCTGCAATATAGTTTGCAAAGACCGGGCAATGGTATTTGTCATGCCTGTGACCCTTGCATTTCAGGCACCATACCTCTTCGCGCACCTCTGGTTAAACTATTCTGTCCTGCTTCAAACTTTGCATCTCAAGGCAAAGATTTTTCAACTGCGCATGGATCTGTTGAACCCCCAGATTTGGATCTTGCATCGGTGTTTCATGCAGTCTCATTGCAATCTCTAAGGCCTCTGCCTAAGTTGTTATCTTCTATTGTGATAGCGCAACCCTTAAGTGTGGCAAGAGCAAAGCCATGAACCATTCGCGGTGTTGTCCATCTATTAAGTTCATATTAGCTTCACGGATTTTACACTTCAACCTCTGATCTAGTTCCCAAGGGGTCTTGCCTGGTTGCATCACAATTTCCTTGAACCCCATAATTGACTGTGCCTTAGATTTAGGCCTACTGAATTCTTTGTTCAACGCGGTCTGGATATTTTCCACTCCAACATTTGGGTTATCATTAGAGTACTTAATGTACTATGTTAGCACGTGATCCTGTAATGCACTAACTAGTGTTTCCTACTTCAAGTGATCATCTATAATGCCTTGAGCTTCCCATACAGATTTCACAATGAACCAAAACTGGTCCAGGTCCTCATTTCCCAAGCCTTTGAACAAGGGAATCTTCATTGAATTCGCCATGCTGAACTATGGTGGAGGTGGAGGTGGTACGGGTGAAGTTGCAGGCGATGGTGGTGATGTTGGAGGTGGTGTGGGTGGAGGTGGCAGTCGTAGTAATCCCTGCCTTATTAACTAAATAACACTTCACGGAGAAGACTGTGCTACTCCCTCTTCATCACCTCGTGGAGGTGAAATCAATGGATTATACTCAGAACCCTTTCTTCCTCTGTTCCTGTAATTTTTTCCGCTTCGCGTAGCTACAAACATCAAGGTAGCTGCATAACCCACTTTTCGCACAATAACATTTTAATCCAGGTATTCAAAGATTTCAAGTAGTTACCTCGTGGACCTTTGAAAAAGTGCCACTCCGCATCGCTATAGCTGACTGAGGTATCGACTGTGAACAAATTCACAAATTATCCTATAACATGATCAAGCCAATGATTGATAGCGTGGGCGATCTTATCCTCAAATGCTTCCAATTTCTGTACTAGCTCCAGGGTCCAAACAATAGGGCCGTCAAGTCTCCAACTTCCTTGGCTATCTTCTAGCTTCGTGATCCACTCATATACCTCAACCGGAAATGAACAGAAAAAGATCTTGTGGATCTCTGTAGATAGATACCTGTCCAACCACTGTTCCTTTATCAGTTGTGGGTTTCTATTCTCCTACGCCGCGAATTCGTGAATCTTCCTATCCAACCAGCCTCTGATTTCTTTCTTAATTGGATTCCAGTGATACGACATCACACATATCTTATGCAGATGGGACCATTTGTTGGCTTGGTGGGGCCTGACCCAGGTTCAACGTTAGTTAGCTAAACAAATCCCTACACTACTGGCCCTTTTGGCATCATCCCGTGGAGCGTGGACCGAAGTCTCACCCAAAGCAGTATGGGGGGATGCTGGAACCAAGTTTCCACACCCTGAGATGGTTGTGATGTCGGTTTATTCCTTCTATCCCTGCTTTCATGTAGGTCACTTAGTTATAGGGCTCTCCAGACTAGTCCTTTACTCCACCCTTCAGTACCTCCACGAAAAGGTACGATTGACCTTCGCGCAACACTAACCTGGGTTTAGGTACTTTCGTGCTGCTAGGGCAACGTACAGTGCAGATTCCCAAACTATTTTAAGTTTCTTACTTATCTTATTAAACAATCATAGTTAGCACTGTGTAAAAAAATATTCTTACTTGCGTTCACTTAACCAACATAATTACATACATTCGTGCATCATATAAGCATTATAAATGAAATTAATACATAACATGTCAAGATGCATTAACAAGAAACAAAGACACATAATGTGTAGAATGCTTCTCTTTATTGATATCTTTAGATGATTATAGACTCTATCCGCCCTATGCACACAACTGCAGGGGTCCACGCACACTATTGCGGACTTCCACCCTAGGCCTCTGCGTACTTAGTTGCAAAGCCTCTACCTACACTACAACCCCAAACTTAGAGTTCTTACTTCAAAGATATGGCTATCTTCCTTCCCAAAAACTTACTTAGAGCTTACTTAGCTCTTTTTATACAATCCCATGGTTTGCGGACCATGGGCAGATCTTTTACTGCTGACTTTACTTTACAAAAATAAGGGCTGACAACCCTTTATGACTCATGACACCTTTGTGCTCTATGACCACAAAATGCAGAGACTTTACATCTTTACTACAAAATTTGACCCAAAACATGGGCCTTTCGTTGCAAAACTGTCCTTGGGGGATCCCGTTCCCAGCATACTATGAGAAGGAAAACTTACCCACACCTGATAGTGTGTTACTCTTAGTCTCATCTTCTCACGATTTGATCACTACTTACACTGAGCTCAGCCCTAACCAATTTATTCCATCAATGCTCCTAGGTACATTCCAAGGAGACCCTCCAGTGATACACGAAATTTCCCCAAACATTGGAGCACCGGTGTGTATTATGACCTCATCAAAAACCCCCCAAACTCAAGAACCAGTTCTAGACACTAATAATGATGTTGTTACCAATCTGACCTTCTTACCAACTTCCATCACTCATTCACCCTTTTTATATCCCCCACCTGTTTTTGTCTTCCAGAAAGTCATCGCAATGCTTTTTTTTCCCCATATGACTCGCGATACCGATTTGGTATTTGGCCCCACAGGCCACATCAACAAGCACATGTATCCCTGCAACATGCATTAGTCCTATTCCTCCTCAAGATAATGTGACACCCCAAACAATGCCTACTCAAGTAGTGCCCACACCATAATCAGTGCTTGTACTAACACCAACCTATGAAAAAAAAAGGGATAAGCAAAAAGGTAAAAAGGCAGAAGCGTCAAACACTCTCTCCTCTAGGGTCCCTCAACCCTACACATTGTGTGAAACAGTAGGGCACCCCACCAATAGGTACCTTGAGTTAAAAGAACTCAAAGCTCTTCTACATGCCCCAAAAGTGCCAGTGAACCCTCATCCCCCTATCAGAGAAAAGAATACACCCACACGTCTTAAGAAATTGCGCACCAACCACGCATGTGCCATTGGCATAGGGTACAAGCATTATACTCATCATTGCCCCGAAATCCCTCGATATCGGGATGTGTTAAGTGCACTCACCCAATCTAATACCCTATTATTCTCAATAGAGGATGGATCCAAAAACATATTTTATGTCATAAGGGAAGAATCTTCTTGCTCCTATCCCTCATCTAGTCCATCAACCCCTTGCCATGATCAGAGGAAACCAGAACCATAAACCACCCTACCATCACCAACTTGCACATTGTGCGACGTACTAGATCATTTGATCAACTAATACACCAAATTAAGGGAATTTAACCAATTATATCTAGCGCCCCACATCACTAAAAGCACTAGACCCAGGCATAGGCGTCACACTTGCTAGATTTGTGCAGGAAATCATGATGTGTGACATTGTCCCCATCTTTCTCGATTTTGTTCTTTGTTAGATTCATTGGGTGATTTATCGCTTAGAATTATGATTTAGTCGGATCAAATATGAAACCATGAAATCATTCACCACCATGAGGGAATAAAGCATCTAGGTCTATTCTATGTGTGTTTTAGGAGAAACGGTCACCAACAACAAAGCAAGGCCCTAGACATTTTATCTCCCCTCACCACCATCAATATAGATAAAAAAATGATTTAAGGCCACCTGGAAAAGAAGATTACCCATCACATGTGCTCGATGCGATAAACTCAACCATTTGGTGAATGAATTTTGCAAACTAGGTGAGTTCAATGACATCTTCGACATAGTGGTCCAAGTTCCACACAAGCATCTCTCCAATCAAGAGAAAATCACTCATTGTTATTGTCGCATATTCTCTCAATTCCACCATACAATTAATTATCAATGGCTTCCGTATTTTTGTGTAGAAAGAGCAACGTTAAGGCCAACCCACACCAAGAAGCAACTTCACGGTAATACTAAGGTCCAGATATGGATAGCACCATAGGATATTCCATTTCATGACATCAATGAGGCATCAACATCTCATACTATGAGTAGTATCGCTTCCCAAAGTATCTACTTGGTTAGTTCTGGTCTGGTAAGTGGTATATGTACCAATACCTCTCATAGCATTAAAGCATGCCCTATGTTACACACATTTCGACAGCTTAGGATTCAACGTCAACATCTTATTGAGGAAGCTAATTTTCCCCCTTGTACACCAACAAGAATGTAAGAACTTCCTCCCACACAGCATCGATCCACCATAACCAAAATTCTACCACCACCCAATGCTGATGACACACAACATCATATACGATTCATTTCCTCATTCGTAGGAACCATGATTCATGTCATATGCTCATCATTTTTTGGTGTTGAGACCATAAAACCCACTTCAACAATGGTAACACCACCGATGGTGCAAAACCATCCCATCTGCACTTTGTCAACATCTCTTGATTCTACGACATCAACCAACGAATCATATTATTTCTTGTCGACCAACACAACCAGGTCTGAACCCCAACTTCAAGACCTAGCGCAACCCAAGTCAACACTAGATAATATTTTTCACTCAGATGAAGATATTCTAGAAGCCATGACGGAACCTAAATATCCTTGGGATGCCATGCACCATTGTTCATTTTTTCTACCCAAAAAAAAAATTGTTCCTAGCAGCGCACAAACTCAAGATATCTGTGCCATTGAATCAAAAGATTTTGGTTCAAAAATCCCATCCCAACACCTGATACATTTGAGGAAGGGAACATGTCCAACATTTCACCTACCATCAAGGTGAATATTTCAAAAAAACCTGGAAAAGCCGAAGAGATCTCCTTGGGGGCAGCATGCTCTCTAGAAGAAATAACTGCATATACATCCTTGTTCCAAAAATACGGGGATATTTTGTGTGGGATTACCTAGAGATGCCAGGCATCTATCCCACCATCATGGAACATCACATTCACATATGGACTGATGCCCATCCTATCTGGCATAAAAAATGTCAATTACATCCTTCTAAGGAAACAATAATCAAACAGGAAATTGATAAAATCAACAAAGTTGGGTTCATCTACCCTATTTCTTACACCTCTTGGGTTTCTAACAATGTACCCATTATGAAAAAATAGGGCACCATCCGCATTTGAACTGATTTTATGGATCTGAACAAAGCATGCCCTAAATATAATTACCCAACACAATTCCTCGACCAGGTCATCAATTCTTGAGCCAATCATGAGGCCTTATCCTTCATGGATGGATTCTTTGGGTAGAACCAAATTCATATTCGTCATACGGATTAGTACAAAACCACATTCACAACCCCTTGGGGTACATTCACATACCAAGTTATGCCTTTCAGTCTTAAAAATGTTGGTGCCACCTTCTAGCAAGCCATGAACTACATCTTCCATGATCTAGCTCATCTCATCCTTGCATATCTGGATGACCTTACAGTACATTCCAAAAAATGTACCAACTATTTAGATGGCCTCTTCCTAGTTTTTTAGATATTTCGATAATATAACTTGTGCTTGAACCCTCTCAAGTGTGTATTATGTGTCAACGTCGAAAGACTACTAGGTTTCATAGTTTCCCAACAAGGTATCATAGTCGACCATCTCAAATTCCAAGCCATTAAAGAGGTACTTCCCCCAAAAAAATTAAAATAATTACAAAGCTTGCAGGGTAAGGCCAATTTCTTATGACGCTTTGTTCTTTATTATGCTACTTGCGTGCAAGGTTTCTTATGCCTCCTTCGTCAGGATATCCCCTTCCATTGGGATATTCAGGCTCAAAAATCATTTGACGCTTTAAAAGATGCATTATTTGAAGCTCCTTTGATTAGCCCACCTAACCATAACAAATATTATACCCTATACCTATCCGCATCTAAGGTAGCCATCGTCGGGGTGTTAGTCCAAGAGGGACCAGATAACAAGGAGCGCATAATTTATTATGTTATAAAGAACTTATCTGAGCTTGCATTTAAGTATGATTGAGAAAAAAAATTTGCCTTAGCCCTCATACATTCTGTACAAAAGCTTCGACATTATATCATCCTTCAAACCACTATCGTAATAGAAGCCATCAACCCCATGAGGTATTTGCTCACTCGCCGTATGATGAACAACAACTATGCGTGGTGGATTGTTATTCTACAAGAATTTGATCTACAGTTTAACTCTACTTAGAGAAAAAAAGCACTCATCCTTTCCGAGTTCATCATGGACCTCCCAACAGAGACTCAGGGCTCTCCCATTAATGAGGCTCTTCCTGATGAACATCTATTTTTAGTATCAACGGATGACCCCTGGTACGGTGATATCCTCCTTGTTTTACAAACTCAAAATTCCAAACCCTAGCTTACTCGTGATCACCAGAGGCACATACGCCACCAGGCCCCTCACTACCTCCTTTTGGGGGATGTCCTCTATCGACAAGGCATAGACACCATCCTACATCGATGCCTCAATCACCAACAAGTTGAGAAAGCCTTAAATGATTTCCATTGCAGAGTTTGCAGTGACCACCTCTCAGGGATGTCCATTGCCCAAAAAATCCTTTGTATTGGTTATTTCTAGCCTACCCTCATCCAAAATTGCACACAAGCAGTCAAATGATGTCAGTGATGCCAATCTTATGATCATAAGGCATGAGCACCACTTTCTCCCTTACATCAATTCATAGTTGTTGATCCCTTCTACAAATGGGGCATTGACTTTATTACCTGCAACCTCCCATCATTAGGCAACCACAAATACATTGTGGTTATTGTGGACTATTTCACCAAATGGGCAAAAGCAATGGCCACATATAATAACACCGCAGAAACCAGCGCAAAAATTTTCTTCAACCATATCATAGCACGGTTCGGTGTTACCAAGGAGTTGGTTTCAGACCATGGTAAAGATTTCGAGAATGAAAATATTTCAAGAGTTATCCAAACACCTCGGTTTCTCTCACGATTTTGTGTCACCATGCTACCCATAGTCCAACAGAAAAGTAAACATTGTTAACAAGCTTCTCAAAAAAATGTTACAAAAAATGGTGAACACTCAAGAAACCAATTGTCACCATATGGTGTTCTCATCCCTATGGGCATACCACACAACGGTCAAGCCGTTTACGGGGTTTACACCCTTCCAACTAGTCTATGGCATAGAAGCAGTACTTCCCATTGAGTGTGATATTCTCACCTTACACTCAACCATTGAGATTTTAACTAATAATAAACCTTTCGAACAAGGTTGGTGCAACTAGAGCTCATCGATGAACGTTGACGACAATCCCTCTAGAATAATGAAGCACACAAGAAGAGGATCAAAGCCTCATGTGATTGCAACATCACTCCTCAGACATTTACCAAGGGGGATTTAGTCCTCTGCTATGATGTTGCTTAAGAAATAGTAGGACCTAGAAAGTTCAAAACCCTGTGGAAAGGCCCATACATCATCAAACATTTCCTCCTCAATGGGGCATACATCTTGTCAAAGCCCGATGGGACTTGCCTAAAAAATCTTGTCAATGGTCTCTACCTAAAAAACATTCACCCATAAAATGCTAGAATGTACATGTATGCACCATGACTTATTTTTTATGATGATCACCTCATCATGGATTCACTCTAAACATCACTCTCTCATCATGTGTCAACAGATGGATCATCTACTAGCTTATCACCATGGGTTTGCTAATGGTGCATCTTGATGGTCACAAAACCTCACTACTATAGCCTGGGCCATATACTCTCCTGACTGGAAACCTCGTCTCTTTAATGGACTTTGTATTGGGTTAGCCACCAACAATCAAGCTAAATACGATGTCGTCATAGTTCTCTTGGTCGATTCCCACCACCTAGGTATCTGTCAGCTACATGTATTCATTAATTCCCAGCGAGTTGTATCAGAGTTAAACAATACCTTTTAGGTCCGTGACGCCCGCTTTTTTTCAGAAGTATCTGCATGCACAAAGGTTAGCTCAACATTTTTATCATATCACATTTACACATATACCAAGGGATAAAAATCATATACTTGATCACATAGCTAATCAAATCATAGACTGGCATGCATCACATATATATAACCATCAATATACATAAACCATGAGCATAAGATACATCTCAAACAAATGCAGAAATACATCAAAAAGTATAGATAGATGTGACATATCATGAGAGGTGCCAAAAAACCTTCTCTTATATACATATTAAAAATATATATATGAGTACAAAAAATAGCCATATAGTCCACTGGCCCATGACCAGGATAAATAAGTAAAAAAATACAGGGGAGCATCCTCATAATGGGTGATTTCCCTGGTACATACATAGTCTCATAAAATTTTTTAGACCCACAGGTCTATCTAGGGCTTTCGTGGACCAATCTCTACATCAGGAGCCTAGTCGTAGCAATCGCCATAACAATATGACGCAAAACTGGGCGATGCGCTCACTCAAGCACCATCGTTGTCTTCATGACGACCTCCACCAGCCTTGCCCACTCATCAATGGGAAACCCTATATTTAGGGCCTATCCTCTTCCCCAGGTGTCCCGTTAGCTCTGTAGCTCAGCCTCTATAGCTGCCAAATGCGCCTTTGCGACCTCGGCATGCTCACGGCACCACTGAGTGTCACTGCTCATCGCTAGACTACTACCCTCACTAGAGGGTCCAACAATCTCTAATCAGTGTCATTGTGCCTCTCAAGCCCAAAATGTGGCCTTACATCCTCGATCTTTGTGGCATAGGTGTCGCCCCTGTGACACCCATATGTCTCAGATCATGATCTACCAAAGAGGCCAGTGGTTGCCCCTGCTGCCCTGCATCTACAAGTAGGCAAACATGGTATCAACATCATTGTTTATAAAACATCATACCTATACATGAAAAAAACACATATATATACAAATGTAGAAAACAAAATATACCTGCTAATCCCTAAGAAAAACCCAGAGGAAGCCCCATGTCTAGATCTCCTTCGAAGTGCACCCCATGATAGGGAAACTCCAAAATCAGTTGAGGATTGGAGTTAAACCAATCCTCTATGATGGTGTTCCAATAACACCCCACCAAACCACCTCTAGCTCATGGAATTTCAATTTCCCATTGTTGAATACGAGGGTCCATGGTAAGCCCTGTCGGCACTGATAGAATAGGATGTAGTATCAGAACCCTCTCATAGATAATGTTGCACATGACACTTGCATAACAAGAAATTTGGAGAGTGCCATGTTGCACCTGTATCAATTGGGACAACATGCCCCTATGAAACAATCGATCCTGATAAAAATAGTGGCTCGCCTGTAACTATTAGAGGACAACTATATGCAGCCTCGATGCTCTATGGGGGGATGTTGACCCCAGCAATCTCACAATCATTACTAGTGTCGCTAGCTCAGGGAGATCCAAAACGACCAAAATCTTGATGAAACCCTCATCAAAAGGTTTAGGCCCACAGTGAGCCTCACCATTCGCCTCTGCCCACTGACGGATATCCACATTCCCATCTGGAAGTGGATATGGATAATCCTCCCCACTAGGCAGTAAATCAGTAAAAAAATAGATATCAGTATGGACTAATATGGGCAGATCCGTCAAGCGGATAACCATCACCTGTCGGTCCGCATCTCAACATCAAATAAAAAAATGCAAGAACCTATCCTGCGATCTTAGAAGGGGGTTATGAAGAAACTTTAGAAGAACCCACTACACTAGCAACTGGCTAGAAATTGGATCCCCTACCACATCCACATGTAGGAACACCTAATATCACTCCCTCCAAATCATCCTTACATTAAGTATATCATGCATCAAATTTATAGATCTCTATGATATAAAAAAACACACACACACACAAAGAAAAACCCTTTTTTGTCATAGTCACATGCCTATGAGCTCTATAGATGCATTGATGTGTGCCTGTTTCTCGAACATACACATGGACATGTGTCTATCAATCCCTATGATGTCGTGTCCAAAGCACCAAAGACGATGCACCTGTTCTATAAACAAGTGCATGGTTCATGTGTCTATGTTTCACACATAGGCACAGATAGTGCATGGTCCGACAGCCAAGCTGCAATGACCCCAAAGGGTTTCACCATGACATATCCCACCTCAAACGCATGAACCATGTATCTGAGACTCACTTTTACGTGGCAATCGTCTGACTCCATAGAAGTCACTTACACGACCATGAAATACCAAACTTACAAGGCCATACAAGGGACCCCTGTATGACCTATCTACCATAAACCTACTAAAATCACAAAGAGTAAGGGTACAAGCCCTTACTTGTCTCTCCCCATGCACGTCCTTGGTATTCTGGTTGACTGTAATAGCAAGAATCTCTCCAAAACCTAGCTCTGACCTCTCTAGCTTAGTAGTACAAATGAAGTGATATTTGGCCCCCTTAGCCCTATCTATCGCCCTTTTTTCCATTTTTTGGAGCCCATTACCGAATATTGGGACCTCCGTTGACACAATTGGAAGAGGCATAATGATCAGTATCACACCATATTCATCATGGAACTCTCTGTTCCAAGTAAATTCCAAAACTCATTTTTTGGGCCCGCCGCACACCCAGAGATTCATTTCAGGTACTCCTCTCATTATTTAATTCATAGCATTCAATTTGTCACAGATTATGTGTATGTTTTAAAAATATGCTTTCACTTAGGGTATTGGTCATGTATATTGTAGGTACATCATGCATGATCTGCTTCGACCAACACCCCGATAGGAAAATAACATAGCAGGTATCATTATCCACTTAGCATGATAGGTTTCCTCCTAAGCTTTGCATATCTTGACATCATTTCTCCAAAATGCACCATAGGGTCCATCATATCGACCATGTTGATCACCATATTACCTTGGCATATGATAAACATTCGTGCCCGTCGATAGAGCCCTCCCACTCATGGCTCGCTTCATGTTTGTAGACCTCTATTCACTATCAGGAGCCATGACCACTTACTCCAGTTGGGGAACCAATCCACTTACATGCCTTGAAGTTCAGCCTTATTATGCTACACTCATCATACATACACCCCATTTCTTGGGCCATCCCTTTCACTTTATGGCAGATCAATATGGATGCACCTCTGCATCCTACATTTCACCTACCATTCACCCATATTACATATCCCATCTATGTTACGTCATCCGCCTCACCAACCCAACACGAAGACCAACCAATGGGGCCTCCGCACTCAGTGAAAACCACCACACATCCATGCAGGTCACCATTATTATGGGGAATATGTCTCCATGTATGTACGTCCAAATCACCCTCATATTATTTTGGTAAGTGTACAAATATTTTTTTACGAAAAAGACTCCCACCCACATTTTTTCATGTTTGTTACCTGTCGATAGTTTCTAGTCACCCTTGGTCAGAGCTTGCACATTACCCACAGTCATGTACCATCCTCACACCAGCTAGAACACACTCAAATCGACTCTAGAAATATTACTAAATCCAGGGCCATCCCTATCAACATTAATGTTTTTGACTACTACCATTTGCATAAAAGCTCCAACCTCGGGCCAGTTGGCCATATCCTCTCATATCGTCAAATCTCACTATCATGCCTTATCTAACCCACACTATTACAGTATGTTTACATCTCACATTGATTCCCCGATATAGCATGTCGGGAAGTTAATGCTCCTTTCTTGTTGACTTCAACATTCGTATTGCAAGATAGAGGCAGTACCTTGGATACTCTCCCCTTGAAGGGATATCCCTGGGTGGCACAATGGGAATCACTATTGCCCACTGTTGTCTAATGAGCCTTGGCATTACAACAAGAATGTTGCAAATCCAAAGGATACCAACTTTAATTATCAACCCAGTGTTCATGAAAAATTAAGAGGTATCAACACTATATGTGCAGCATATAATGTCTCCTTCCTTTCCTGTCATGATGTAATGGAGTGCATGTATTGAAGTCAAATCCTAAACTAATTGCAGAAAATGAAATGCTTGAAATGGAAACCTAAACCTATGGCAAGAAATAAAGTACAAGGAAAGAAACCTATTTTGATTTAATAAATTACAAATCATGAACTATGTCAACCATTACATTTTAAAGAGTTTAGGTCCATTAACAAAGTCCATTGGATGTGGCAATCATCATTGTATTATCCATTCGATAAATCTGTCCATTAAACCAAATCGCTGAAATGTTTTGCATGGGTAAAGAGGAAAGTCCTAAGTGGTCTTTAGTCTTCCCTAATAATTTATTTAGAGCCAAAGAGTCTTGATTCAACCCTAATGGACAATAACCAAGCTTTTTGAGTGAATTTGGGCAAGTAAATGCATGTTGGAAGGCTACTACAAGAAACTACAGGATGTTACAGGTTTACTACAAGAAGATATAATTCATCAAATGACCTAGAAAATCAAATCCAAATTCAATGGGACAAACTTTTTTATCGACTAGGATGTCTTAGGTCTCCATTCCAAGTGGAATCACTCACAAAGACCTCTATTAACACATGTTAAAAAATAGTAGAAAATGACTAGTCTAAAATCTAGACATTCGAGAACTAGTGAGCTAGTAAATCTATCAAATTCCTAACCTAATCAAGTGAAATTTAAATGGGGTAAATTTTGTTATTAAATAGAATATTTGTGTGATCTAATTCAAGTGGAATAAAATTTATTGAAGCTTGTTAGCATGCTCTAGAACATAGCATAAATTTACTATTATTTTCCACAAAGGAGTTCCAAAAATCTAGATTTGGGAATAAGCAAACTAATCCAAGTAGCTCAATGATTAGTATGACCTTCAAAATATTTTCCAAGGATGAAATGATGCTTTTTATCTTGCAAAAGAACTTACATCAACCATTTAAGCCAATCCTACAACAAGAAATCAGTAACACTAAATGCAGAAATACAAAAAAGACAAGAACAGGAGATGCATGTGAATAAGAAGTGAAAAGAAGAAACGTAAATGATACAAAAGGGCTCTGAGGCTCCTGGGATGGCAGAGCCCGAGGAAAATTAGAGTCCTATGAAGGATACCAAGGCTTAGAAGCTTAACATGACACCAATCTTCATTATTTCCATCAATACAATTACATCCTTGCAAGAAATGAAAGTGGAGCTGCAAAAATATGAGTTCTCTCCACAGGAAGACTAAGAAAAATCTCCCCTAGAGGAAAATTCGACTTTTTACTTATAAAAAATGATTAGGAATCATTCCCCATGAAAGGAGGAAGCTTTCCCCACCAAAATCCCTTGATTAGTGGATCTGGTTCCCAATACTAGGAATCTGCATTAAATGACACGGAACACATTCCTAGATTTTCTCAATCATTGGAGCTCCACAATATGTGCCATAATTCCATAATATCTTGTTGATTTATTATTTAATATTGATCCTCCTGTAGTAGGGAGAAAGTCCCTAAATTATCTGCTCCTCCAAATCTCCATAATATTCCCAATATTCTCATAATATTCCACAAAAATAAATAATATTAGGCACAAATATGAAATTATTCATAAACCTTCATAATGAACACATTTAAATTAAAAATATAGTATCTAATGCAAAAATATAGGTTTAATGTGCTGAAATATGGTCCAATGGGCCTTAATTTATGTCTAATTTAGAGGCCCATCATACCCCCCTGCTGGAAGTGTTTCTCATCCCCTGAGCAACTTAGTGACCTCATTGTGCCTCCTTCATGGCCATAGTGGCCTCTCTCTTATGCATTCCTTAGTCCTTTCTCTTAAGAATCTAGGTTGTAAGTTTTGCAAGGACAAGCCCGAAAATGTAGTTGTTATTTTCATGATTGTTTAACAGTCTTTTAAGCAAAAAACATAAATTTCCTCTTTTCAAGTGAACTTTGTTGGTCTTTACACTTGTAAAGATGTGTACTATATGTAATCATGTTTTTGGTTAATTGAAGGCTCCACTCTTATTTGAACAAAAAAAAGGTGAACTTTGTTGGCTTGTAGATCTATTTCATTCATATCCTCTCCCTTAAAACCTTCATTCCATTTTCACTCATTTTTCCAAAACTGCTTATGCATAGAAAAAAATCACAGTGTTTCTTGAGACCATTAGTCTGCCTTCTTCCCCTTATTCAAGATGGGTTCTATTGTAACATTATTTGGTTTTGATAAGTTAGTATATTAGCCAAAAATAATTTTAAAATGCTAAGTTAGGATATGGGTGCAAAAGAAAGAAAAGTTAAAATGTTAGGCCAATATAATGTTTTATAAGCATCCATATCTATAAAATGATAGGTGTTAGTTGCCCTAAACAAAGAAGGTGAAAGAAAAATAAAATATTAGCGAAGCAAAAAGAAAAGACATGGCTTCATTTCATACTTTTATAAATGCACGGACTGCTAGTCACAATGTGCCACATTGGGAAATGTCAAATTATGTTAATATAGCATTAGTTCCTTAATTGAGATTAATTCTTTGATTTAAAAAACTTTGGCATTTCAATTATATTGTAATGTGCAAGTTTGATTTGACCCCACCGAACAACCCGTCACCTCACATTAATGCTTTGCCACCTCTCACCTCATATGCACCCATCTCCCAAGATCCGATGTCCCACATAGCATTTCGCCCCCCCCCCCCCCACCATCTGAAATTTACTGGGGGGGTCCGAAATGGGCAGTATGTGAAACCGTGCCCGCCCCTATGTGTCAACACTACAACATTTTAGACCCTCCTAAGGTGAAACTATTAACCACCTCCCCCCCTGAAAAGCAGTTTCTCTGCCTCCTCCCACTCCGAAAAGCAGTTTCTCCGCCTCCCGATACCACTCATCTACATGTTGCGCTCCCGCTGCTCACCTTCCGCCACGTCATTTTCTCGTTGATTTCATCAACCACATCTGCTCCCTCCAAAACTAAGCCGTTGAATAATTAAATGGTTTATCCATTAATCCCATGGGACCCTGCCACCCTCAATAGAAAAACTAGATTGTTATATAATTCTCCCTTTCACTCATTAACCAGTTACTGAATTCATACACTGCTAGTGTTATTGCTCTATTACAGGTTTGTTGGACCAAACCCTGACATTTTGACCTGCCAACGACACTGTCTACTCACTCGTTTTCAGCCTATTACCTCTGTTATTGTCCTCAAATCCTAAGTCCCATATGTGTATTGAAGCCTATAATCTAGTTTCCACTACTATCATAGCCTTATCTGAAGATGCCTCCAAAGGACAAGGGACCAGAAAAAACTATCAATCCTTTGATCTATCCTCCCATTGATTTTCACCACATCCCTTTGGCTGACATAGACCATAAAATCCATGAAACTCTCTGAGAATTTGAACTTTTTGAGATGTATTGTTGGCTCGAGGACAAATACATAGACAAATCTGATGACATTCAGTTGTGGGAATCCAATTTACCCCGCTACATTTTCCCTGTACCCACAACACCCAGAGTTTGTTAGGAAGTGTCATGCATGTTATTTGCCAAGTAAAAGAGCCATCATTGTCCCCACTGGAGAAATTTTGTTTACTATCACTCCTCAAGCCATAAACTAGATGATGAAAGCTCCCACAATAGAGAATGCCACCCCCTTTTCCTATGAAGCACTTGTTGAATTGTACCAGAAATTGGACTTTGCCAAGAGGTCCAAAACCTTGGAACTTTTCTTGACAAAAGATGCCCCATTTCTAGAGAAAAATCCTCCCTATCCCTCCTCTATTTTCCCTAAGAGATCCAAGAAAATTATCATAGGCATCTCTTACCTCCTTGGCTACTACTTAGATTAGTGGTTAGAAGAGGCCATCTTAGGATTTATGTCCATTTTCTCTGTTGATTCTAAGCCCTCCATCATGTTTAACTTTAGCCAATTTCATGCAGATTCAATTCATGATTAGTTTATCAAAATGAAAACTAAGGAGGTGTTCAAGTATGCTTCTATGTTAGTCTATATGTTCTTATATTTTCAGGGAGACAACATCAAGCTTGCTTTACAAAAGCTGGATGCAAAAGGGAACCGGCTGTCAGTCATCTTTTGGACTACTCTGGTGATGAAGGAACAAAATGAATACACATACAAATAGTTCGTAGAGATGTTTTTGCATCTAGAAATCAGTCTCTTAAGAAGCAGAACAAAAACGAGGATCAGTGAGAAAATTAGAAAGGTGTTGCGGCTATTAGACCAAGCTCAGATAGGGGATTGGTACCTCTATCATAATTTTACAGAATTGAGAATATTTGGGTGCGAGATTTCCCCTTACAAGCTGCCTAAATTCCTCCCAATGATGATTTTTTCTCTAGATTACATAAGATGGATGCTTAATATGGATGAGATCCACTTTGTTGCTACCAAGAAGAAGTCCTAATTCAAAATTAAAACATAGATAGGGCCTTTCATTTGCAACAACTGCGTAGGAAGGGAAGAAGCAAATAAGCTACTAAAATAAATGTAGTTCAACCTTAGTTTCACCTAGTCATATGATCCATTGGGGGTCATTTCTAAATTAAGAGTGGAAAACAAATCCACTGCATATTTTCACACAGTCAGACCAGAGATAGATAAGTATAAAAACTAGCTAGAATGGGCTTAGAACACCGTACAAGAGGCAGAAGAGTAGCTGGTATCATCCTCTACAATACAGACTCTAACCATATAGGAGAAAACAACTAAGAGAAGCAGAGAAGAAGAGTCCCCTTCAGGGACTGAATTTTTCAGTGAAGTATTCAAAATTATGTATAGGAATAAAGCCAAGCTTAGTTCTAAACTAAGCTTCAGCAAGGATTCAAAGCAAGAGAACATTATCACCACTAATGATCTACTTGTTTCCTCATTAGTGGGTGCTCAGACCACACTGTCTCCCACTACCTCCATGGCTTCACAAGATCATTAGAAAATGCAGACCATCACACCTACTACAGGGGAGACAGAGAAAAGTATAATTGACATTTTTAAGGAGATAAAAGTAAGGAATGAGGCCTTGAAGATTAACACCTACAGTCAGTTCTGGAAGTAGACTTTTGGTTCTCAAAGTAGGTTGTTGTCAGCCTTTGATTCAGAGAAAGGTAAAATGTAAATGGCATTCTTCCAGGCACAGGTTCCTCAGCCCAAGGTAGCATTAGACTACAAGAAGACATCATTTTAGTTTGAGGTAAAATACATACATCCCATTAACCAAATGAAGATGCACAAGCAGATTGGGGAAATGATTTTTTCCATTGTCACTAACACTGCTATGAGTTTGTCTAAACTGCAGGTTACATTAGCCAATGTTCAATCACAACTGAAGATGGAGAAGGTATCTGCACTTGCCAAAGACACCAAGATCAAAACTCTGGAGGAATTGGTAATCAAAGTGGGTTATGACCCTGCAAACATCAATGCTATAGAAGATCTTGTAAAGAAAAATAATTTAGACATAGTAGCATGAAGGAAGCAGTTGAAATTGCCAGCTATAGAAGATCCTCTAGCCAAGGATATTGAAGAAACAGAGACAAAAAAGGCAGACATGATGAAGCTCATCATGGAGCAGAGTGCACAGTTGAAGAAAATGGAGGCAGAAATGGAAAAGATGATTAAAGAAAAGGAGCAAGATGCCAAAATGACTATTGTCCCTTTGGAAGCACTCCCCATCATAGCCATTCCTACAGTCACATCTTCTACAAAAAGCACAGGGGATGCTGCAGATCAGTTGGAAAATGTAGTATAGAACATGTCTCTCCAGACTAAAGAGATCAAAAGATTGTAGGCTCAAGTCAATCTTCTATAAGATCATCAAACAAAGACTGAGAATTTTCATGCAGCAGAGCTACAAAGAGCTCAAAATTAGATAGAGGTATGGAAGAAGTCAACAACTGAGTCCTCTATTGGCTACACAATGGCCTATGTTAAAGAAATCATATGGAACAATATAATTGAAGAAATAGATCAAATCTAGCCATGTATCTAGATTATATTTGAGCAGAAGGAATTGATTGAGAAAGCGAAGCAAACCATTTCCACTATCAATGCTGAATTGAGAGAAATGCCTGCTACAGCGAACAACATCATAAAGTTCCTCAATTCCAAAAATAGTTATGAGCTGGATGATCTAGGAGTAGATGATAGAACAGAAACCATCTTGGAAGTAAGGAAAGTTCTAACAAAGAAGAAATTGGTTGTACAACTGATAGAGAAATGTCACACTCTGGAAGTAGTAGTTAACATGTTTTTCACTAAAATTGATGCACTGAACGAGAAAGGTCTGCCTTCTCTATTTGTGATCAATGACAAATTGATGACCAGGGAAGATTACAAGAAGAAGCTTCAAGACATTGCAAAGGATACAGCTAAGTCTTCCCACATCAAAGGTGCTATGACAGGGAGATCTTTTTATGAAGCTATCAACAACATAAGTTTTATCCAACATGAGATAAAACACATTTTTGTAGTAAAACCCACTTTTGCTCGGTATACTAAGGTAGATGAGATCTACTGCAAGGTAACAAAGATTTTTATTCCAAATGAAGAGCGGTGGGATAAGTTGTGTGAATTCCAGGATTAAAAATATTGGTCAGCTTCACTAGCGCAGCACCCAAATAATGGCCACTCAATAATTGTTCTCCTCCAAAGCAGGGCCAGATGTCTAGATCACTTCACCAGATTCATTCCTTTTGATCAAATTATTTCTTTTTTGTAAGTTCAAAGTCAATAATAGAATGTTGTGTCACTGAAACATTAATTTTAATCTTTTTGTAAATTTTGTTTAAATACTTCATTCTGTTGAAGTATTGAGGGTTGAACTCTTGAACAAGTTATCAAGCAGATTTGTACTAAGCTAGAGCATTTTTGAGATAATAAAAGATTCTGGATTTGTCTCATATGGTCTGTCTCTTAGTGAGTTGTATTTCATCTTGTTTATTCATTATGTCTTCTTCATATAAATTAAGTCTTTTGCACTTATCCGATTTAAAATTTAATTGAATTTCAGTTTCATTTTGGATCCTCTGTGAAGTTGTAATCTAAATAAGATATAAATTTACAGAACTATTTGTTATTGTAAATTCCTCTTTGAGTATAAATTTCACTAGATCTTTGTGATAGTCTAATTATATTTTGTTGATTAAGAAAACACTGCTTTTTTTATTTTTTCTTATAAATGGTTAAATACTTAGTTTGAATATTAAATCAATTATACCTCTTCATATTCTACTTCTCCATCCTACTAAAATCAAAATAACCATGAGAATTTAATGAAAAACCTTTTATTTTATTAAGAATCTATCTAAGTTTAAAGCACTTGTTTATAAACAGTTCACTCATCATCCAGTCAGTTAAAACAACAAAACATTATAGATGCTTTGGCATAACTAATTAACCTTAGGTTATCTCAAAGGAAAACAATTTCTTGAATATATTTTAGTTTGGCAAGGTCTTCCACATCCTTTTCCAACCTTCTGCTACCTTTTTCCACCATTTGGACACCTCTAAAACATTCAAAATGCCTTTAGATGATAAATAGGACATCTTGTACTAATTCATGTAAAAACTACAGGAAACCCTATTTAAACTCATTTTGAGCAGAAATTATAGTATGAGCCTAGGGTAGGCCCTCAAATTGACTTCCATGCCTTTCTCCCATTTCTATAACATCTTTTAGGCCTTGGACAAAAGCTAGAAAGAGATTAGAGACCTCTTGAAAAGCCTCTTTTCATCACTGCAATTTGAGTTATGTTTTGATGGTGAATGACTTCCTTCCCTTTGTTGCCTTCTTCTTCTCTTTTGTGGCCTAGAAGATTTCCTAATAGCCTTGGAGTTCTGTGTTTTGATTAGGTCTCTCTTAGGCACTTCCATTTTGGGTTTTAGAACAATTTTTTCCTTTCTTCCTTCTTGTAGCAACATTCTACCTTCCTGTAGCAGTCATTCCTTCTTCCTTCAGGGTCTTCTAACTGTATGGGAGTGATGAGAAATGATGTAGAGGGGTTGGAGGATGATGCTAGGGCTCAGAGGGAGTAGTGTAGGTTTGTGAAAATGGAGAGGATGCTCTGTTTGTTTTTTTTCAAGAAATTTTCGGGGTGAGACAGAGTGTGTGGTTTGTTCTTGAAAATTTTTATTTTTTTCTTATGAAATAGGATGGATGAAGGATGGATAGATAGTGGATATGAAGTGGATGGAGGGCTTGGAGTGCTATGGTGACTTGGCCTTTGTAGAAATTTATTCTTTTAACTGTTGTCCCCATTCCTTGAAATTGTCACCCTTCATAATTTGGCTTCTCCACATTGCATGAGTGAAGGAGTGAGCTGAAATTAACTAGTTGAAGGTGGTTGAGACTGTTGACCCATCCTTAGCTTATAAAACCTCATCTCTCATGCATTGAAAACAAATTTCTAAATATAATACACTCAAGAGAAGAGGTCAAGAATATTTCATACCTATACCTGCCTTATGGTAGTTGGAGAGGCATGCATGTTGTTACTGAGTTGATGATCAATCCCTGCTTCCTTGGAGGTGCTAATTTTCTTTTCTTGCTTCTGCACATGTCTTCATAGCTTGTTGATTCTTTGACTGATAAGGTTTTTTTGTGTAATTTTCTTTTAAGTGTTCAATATTTTGTTGGTGGAGTGGATGTATTTCTTCCTAAGGAGGGTGTTTCCCCTTTTCAATCTTCAAGAATGGCTTCATGTTTCTCAAGGTGGCTAGATCTTCTGTTGTGTGAGTGAAAAAATAATTGATGTTGAAATCTGTTGTAACTGTGCAGGTTGCTTACAGGAGGAATCCTCTTCCTGTAGCAGTCATTTAATTCCTCTTCGAGACCTCATTGATGCATGTGGGATTGATGTAAATTCATAAGAGGTATAAGGACAGGGTTAAAATCATCAAGAGGTGGTGTAGGTGGTGGAAAAGTTGATGACAATTCTTTTTTTTTCATGTAAGGCAGAGTGGAATTTGAAGATGGATTTTGGTTAGATGGAGTGGATGAGTGATGAAATTGGTGTTGGGGGACCTATATCAACCTTCCCTAAAGAATACATGACCTTTTTACCCATTTCTCCAATCATATTTCCTCTTGTAGCTTCTTCTCGATCATCCTGTAGTACTACAGGATCTTCCTATAGTAATTCAGGACAACCTCTTGTAGAAGACTTGTTTTGTCCATATCTCCCAAAAGGTAGAATGGATTGACCTGAAATTTTATGAGCATGTTCCCATCATCCTTATGCACCTCCCCATAAAAAAATATTGGCCAATAGATACATGAACATCGAGAAAACGTAAAAATGGTTGAAGTTTATGGAGGTTGATTTCTTGGAAACCGTGCACTAGAATTTGTTGAAATTGCTTGGGCATGTTACCATCATATATATGCATCTCCACCTGAAACATATTGGAAAATGGATGCATGGTTTTCAAGATATGACAAAAATAAATTACTTCTCTATGTATTTTTGCTTCCTATAGCAAAACAAAGCATTCCTATAGTATTTCAAAACATAAAGGAAAATGAATGGTAAAAGCTTGGGAATTATGAGTGGATGGTGGAAATAGATGAAGGTGATGGATTTTCATGGCCTTGGTCCTTCTGGAGAATCTGAGAAAAGGAAGAGAAAGTCCAAGTTTGACTAGAATTCTCACCAATTTTCTTTTCTTTGGTGCCAACTTGGTTTTGTTGCATGCAGATGTTGGAAAGCACCTACATTCATCAGAGAGATAAATGGAGCAAAGATTTTTTTTATTTTTTTCCTTTTTTTTTCTTCTAGGCCTACTAGCCACCTCAATGAGGTTTTCAACTACTAGGTCTGCCTAGGCGCCTCAAAGGAGGTTTTCACCTAAGATATTTTCTTTCTCTATTTTTTTTTTTTCTTTTTTCCCAACCCATTGACTGCCTCATGGAGGTTTTCAATCAATGAGCCAATCTCAGGCAACTCAAAAGAGGTTTTCACTTGAGATTTTTTTTTCTCTTATTTTTCATTTTTTTTTTCACCCTACTCTACTTGAAAAAAAAATCACTTTCAAGTATAAAAGTACTTCCAATGGAGCCACGTGCACATCAATATTACAGAAAAATTGATGTGTAGGCTTGAAATGTATGCTTTTACATGTACTTGAATTTGAGAGATCAAATGATTTGACTTTGATGATATCAAGAAAATTTGAAGAAGAGAGTATTGATGCAACTTAGTGACTGTTTGGAACCATGTTTCAATATAGTTGTGATGCCTCTGGTCCACTCACTGATTTGGATCATCTTGGACGTCTTCTTCTTCCATGAAATTCAAATCTTCCTCTTTTTGCTGATTGTTCTCTTGAACACATGGAGGACTTGATTGTAACCATCAGGGAGCTTTCTCAAGCTATGCTTTTGATGTCTTATCTTCATCAAATGTAGCCCATGATCCTTTGGTATTCTCATTTGAATCTTCTTCTTTTGGATGTGGTCCTTCAATGATGTCAAGAGAATCTCTTTTTTGCAATACTCTTCCTGAGCTATGGTGAATACCATTTAGCTCAAGAGGAGATGTTTGGAAGTGTTGTACCTCAACATTGTAAGTGGGTTGAGGTACTTCACTGTGTAGGTTTGGAAATGGTGGTATAGGTAATTGAGTGGGAGTGGATATTTGAAACGGATGTGGTTGGGCTTTTGGTTGTTGTGGAGGTGGATGGTAGGGATAACATAGAGTTGGTTATGGAGGATATTGAGGAAAATATTGAGGTTATCATGGATGGTTCCCATAAGTTCCTTGCCAACCTTGTTGCCAAGATTGGTTTTGGGGTTGAGATGGCCAATGGTCCCAAGGAAAGGGTGTGTTCCAATTAATTTGAGGTGGATATGCATAACCTTGAAATTGTGAATTAGGCTCTTGCATCATACTAGGTTGACTAGGTTTCCATAGTCCTCTTGGAGCTACATAACATAGCTGCATTGGCAATTGACTTGCTCCATTGTCCTCTTGGTGAAATTCCTTCAACCTTGGTAATGAGGGGAAATATTTAACACCATGTGATTCTGCATGGACAACACAAATATCAACATCTTCTTTTTTCTTATTTTGTATTCTTAACATTTCTACTTGTTCACTTAGATTGCTAAGAATTTATGTTTTATAGTTATCAAACAAATTTCCAAGTTTAGCTTGACTTACCAATCTTGATGCTGATTGACTTACTCTTTTCCTTCCTCTTAATATGTGTTTGCATGTTTCACAAATTTCTTCAAATGATAATTGGTATACATCACCTCTACTCATGAGATCAAGGAGATCAATCAACTCATCCCTAATTGTTCTAAGGAAGAGGTTTTTTAGTGTGTTA
This sequence comes from Pinus tabuliformis, assembly GCA_031772625.1. Classification (NCBI taxonomy): domain Eukaryota; kingdom Viridiplantae; phylum Streptophyta; class Pinopsida; order Pinales; family Pinaceae; genus Pinus; species Pinus tabuliformis. The sequence goes on along the minus strand of CM062813.1, from coordinate 796,025,585 downwards.
GATCCTAAATGATGTAATTTTTCCCTCTTAACATTATACATGAACCTCTATATTAGATCCGAAAGGCTCTTGTATTCTTTTTGTTTCATTCTAAATATTTCTTATTTAAGATCGTGATCTTTATATTCTTCTAGAAATATATTTTTCATATCATTCCATGATCTTATTGGATTAGTCCTTAAAATCATGAACCATTTAAGAGCTCTATCCTTCAATGTTGCCAGAAACAATCTCAGTTTTTGAGTGTTTAACAAGTAACCATAAGATCTACAATAATTTCAAATTCAAAGAGAAAGGTTTCCGGATCCTTTGACCTTAGACCATGAAAGTTTGGAAGAAAAGATGGAGGGATGTTCTTCATATGCACACTGACATTAGCATCTTGAATGGGGAATCCTAGAACATCTTCCTCATTGTCATCATCTCCATCCATTTCTTCTACATTATTTTCCATCTCTTCTTCTTCTACCTACAAAAGTGGATGGTGATGTGGCTCTTACTACACCACGTGATCAAATGTGGGGGTGGCTTGGTGTTGGAGAATTTTTTGTTTTTATGATTGAATGAAAACACTAATAAAATGCGCTTTTCTATTTTTGAAATGAAATATGCCTAATGCAAATATTTTTTTGTTTTTTCAGAAAGTAAAAAGAAATGAATCAACTAGGGAAGAAAACAATGCATACTTTGACACCTCCCTCGCAACAACGCCAAAAAGTGATGAGCCTCGATATTGCAACAAGAATGTTACAACTCCCAAGGTTACCAAATTTAATTATGAACCTGAGGTTCGTACAAATTTAAGAGGTATCATAACTATATGTGTATCATAAAATGTGTCCTTCCTTTGATGTCATGATGTAATGGAGTGCATGTACTAAAGTCAAATCCTAAACTAATCACACAAAATGAAATGCTCGAAATGGAAGCCTCAACCTATTGCAAGAAATAAAGTACAAGGAAATAAACCTATTATAATTTCATAAAGTAAATATCATGAAATAAATTTCAACCATTACATTTTAAAGAGTTTAGGTCCATTAACAAAGTTCATTGGATGTGGCAATCATCATTGTATTATCCATTTCATAAATCTGTCCATTAAACCAAATCGCTGAAATGTTTTGCATGGGTAAAGAGGTGAGTCCTACATGGTATTTAGTCTTCCCTAATCATTTATTTAGAGCCTAGGGGTCTTGATTCAACCCTAAGGGACAATAACCTATCTTTTTGAGTGAATCTGGGCAAGTAAATGCATGTTTGAGGGCTACTACAGGAAACTACGGGATGTTACAAATTTTCTACAGGAAGTTATAATTCATCGAATGACCCAGAAAATCAAATCCAAATTGGTTGGGACATTTTTTATTGAATAGGATGTCTTAGGTCTCCATTCCAAGTGGAATCACTAAAAAATTCCTCTGTTAACCCATGCTAAAAAAATAGCAAAAAATTACTAGTCTAAAATTTAGAAATTCGAGAACTAATGAGCTAGTAAATCTATCAAATGCCTAACCTAATCAAGTGAAAATGAAATGGGTAATTTTTTTTATTAAAGAGATTTTTTTTGTGATCTAATTCAAGTGGAATAAAATTTATTGAATCTCATTAGCATTCTCTAAAAAATAGCAAAAATGTACTGTTATTTGCCACAAAGGAGTTCTAAAAATCTAGATTTGCAAATAAGAAAACTAATCCAAGTAAATAAATGATTACTATGACCTTCCAAAACTTTTCAAAGGATGCAATTATGATTTTGATCCTACAAAAGAAGTTACATAAACCATTTAACCCAATCCTCAACAAGAAATCATTAACAATAAATGTAGAAATACAAAAATGACAAGAACAAGAGATGCATGTGAATAAGAAGTGAAAAGAAGAAAAGTAAATGATACAAAAGGGCTCTGAGGCTCCTGGGATGGCCAAGCCCAAGGAAACTCAGAGTCCTATGAAGGAGACCAAGGTTTAGAAGCTGAACATGACACCAATATTCATTATTTCCATCAATACAATTACATCCCTACAAGAAATGAAAGTGAAGTTGCAAAAATATGAGTTCTCTCCACAAGAAGACTAATAAAGATCTCCCACAGAGGAAAATTCAACTTGTTACTTATAAAATATTATTAGGAATCATTCCCCATGAAAGGAGGAAGCTTTACCCACCAAAATCCCTTGATTAGTGGATCTCCTTCCCAATGCTAGGGATCAACATTAAATGGCAGAGAACACATTCCTAGATTTTCTCAATCATTGGAGCTCCACAATCTATGCCATAATTCCAGAATATCTTGTTGACATATTATTTAATATTGATCTTCCTGTAGTAGGAAGAAAGTCCCTAAATTATCTCCTCCTCCCAATCTCCATAATCTGCCCAATATTCTCATAATATTCCACAAAAATAAATAATATTAGGCACAAATATGAAATTATTCATAAACCTTCCTAATGAACATATTAAAGTTAAAAATACATTATCTAATGCAAAAAGATATGTTTAATGTGTTGAAGGATGGTCCAAGGGCTTTAATTTATGTCTAATTTATATGCCCATCACTGTCATCAGTCCCCTTGACATTCGACACCAACACAAGCTTTCATATCAAAGTGGTGTCTTACTTAACTACTGTTGCAGTTCTTTCATTTAGTTGAAGACCCCCGCATCACTAAGCACCTCATTCAACAGTTCTTAAACCATGATACAGGGGAGGTACCCAAAGTCGAAGACCCATGCATACAAGAAGTCCTCATTTAGTAATGCTTCACCTTTGTTATGCTTGGGGGAACCAAATTCATTATATCTGACAAAGCAGTGCCTTTGAGGGCATCACAATTTATCATCATTAGCCATCAACAGGTCAACCACCATAACGTTGACTAGACAGGACCATTTCTTATCCAATTGTAGTAATTTAAGATTAGTCATCATAACGAGCATGGGACATGCCTGCCTTGTATAGACACATTTTTTACTCTTTAGGTTTTCACCAGAGCATGGTTATCATTTATACTCATTCAAGGGGTTTCTCTACTCATATCCATAACAAGTTATACTCTCTCTTGAAAAGTTGGTCAGAATCTCCACCAAAAAAGAAAACATGATCTATTTCAGCTATACATTTGGTACTAACCTCATACATTAGGGGGCAACTATTAACACCAAAAAATTGTTCACATGTTTACCCAATCTAGAAGATGTTAAAAGGAGTCCAGTAAGATGCACAAGTGAATATTTTCTAGCTAAATACATCATGAGATTTTAAAAAATAAATTTCTCCTAAGGTCCAAAGTTTACAAAGATAAAAAATTGATGTCGTCATTGCTATTTCTTCGATAGCTGTGTGCGTGTAGAATATCCTTCAAAATACATGTGATTGTAGAAATGTATGACTCGTCAATTCAGGACCACTCCACACACTTGGAGCCGATTCTATGACATGATCTCAGTCCAGGATAGCCGAATTTGAGTCACCCTAAAGATATGTAGCCCTCAATGGAATCATCTTGTCCTACTCATGTGTCATTATCATGCATGAACCAAGAGGAGGAAGATGAATTCAAAAATTCTATATAAACAGGCCATGGGAGAGCCAAAATATGAGACATTGTTATGCTGGCCAAATTTCTATTAGAGAAAACCACCATTCCATTATTGAAGCCAAAGAAGGGAAGAGAACTAGCATGTTGGCCATATTGTTTCTAAGCAATCCATCATCCTAGTGAGAAAATAGGAATCCACCATTGGAGAGTCTTCATACTTCTTTGAGAGAGAGGAGAAACTTGCAAAGAGACTGAGTAAAAGAAACCCCCTCGTAGAGGATTTTTTAGCACCATAGGGGGTTTATTTTCTTTAATCTCTTTGCAAGTTTTGTAGAAAATCCTATAGATTCACAAGCTAATGCAATTTTCTAAGGCAAGAGACAAGAATCTACTTCTACTCTTTATAGTGGAAGCCCATAAACATCGAGCAAACAATAATAAATAGAGGAAGAGAATCAAAGGCACATAACACAATAGATATCCAGGGAAAGCCACAACTCAAAATCCCACTATCTATTTTGTATTAATCTGAAAAATCAAGATGAAATTACAATGCTTGTTCTCTCAAGAACAATCCTAGCACTCAACAAATTCAATCTCCAACTCATAAGCAAGCTCAAGGCCAAAGCTTATACAATTCATAAGCTCTCCAAGTCTCTATTCCATTGTGTAATTCCTATGGAGAATAGCTTGTATTTAAAGGTAAGTAAAACCTCTAAAAATAGCGCAATCCATCAAGGATTAGTTCCTAATTGCATGCACTATCAGTGAAACTTAGAAAAATCTAAAACAAATAGTACACTATCCCTGCACTCTAGTCTCAATCAGGTCTTTCTCAGAATCAACATGCATGAGTTTCTGATGGTGGAATATTTAGTTAACTAGAGTAGCAATAATTAGGTCACTAGTGTCCCAACTGACTGTTTACTCACTATTAGTTCCTAAAACTTATTGTAACTAATTTAATTGGACTTAACTCAGTAAACTGAGTTAACTAATTACAACTCATTTATAACTCATCCTTAACTCCTATGAGTTAGGGAGAACATATACATGTCTTCTAAAAGACTTCCAATTTGAATTTCCTGAATTAATTAAGTTAATTAAACTTAATTAATTATTTTAAAATTGCTATGAGAAAATAATTGTATTTTAATTCACAGTTTAATTCAAGGACAAATTAAACTGGAATTTCTTGTTTCCATTTCTCAACACTCCCTCTCAACAAGAAAGGGGTTATCCACTACCCTGATCCTGTCTCTGTGAAACTCGAATTTACATCTTTGTCCTCCTTGGGAATGTAATCTAACAACATAATCTGCCTCAATACACAATCTCTGAGATGATGATATCAGATATCTATATGCTTGGACCGATCATGAAAAACTGGATTTTCAGAGAGTTTGATACAACTCTAATTATCACAATAAACCACTGTTGGATCCATTTGCTGACCAAACAAACCAACAAGGATCTTCCTCATCTAGATACCCTCACATGTTGCTTGACTTGCAGCCATGTACTCGCCTCTGCCGAACTGAGTGCGACCGATCTCTGTTTCCCGTTGTACCAAGAAACTCTAGCTAACCCAATAATAAAGATCCCTCCTGATGTGCTCTTCTTGTCAGATGGACTCCTTTCCCAATCTGCATCGGTGAAGCCTTGAATCTTCACTTCGTCTATCCATCTGTACCACAACCAAAACTGAGTAGTGCCTCTGAGGTATCTCAATACATGCTTTTCCATCTTCCAATACAGCTTGGTAGGCCTAACCATCGCTTGACTAAGTTGGTTAACTGCATAACAGATATCTAGTCATGTGTTCACAAAATACATGAGTGAACCCACAAGCTGCCTGTAAACAGTAGATTCCACTACTTCTCCTGAAGTAGCATCCTCCTTCCTCCATTTACCATCTAGAGGAGTCTCCATGGGTTTATTGCTCTCCATGCGGAATCTCCTGAGTATCTCATTGGCATACTTTCCTTGAGAAACAAACAACTCCCCATCTCCCTGCCATACCTCCATGCCAAGAAAGTAATGCATGAGCCCCATGTCCTTCATCTCAAACTCTCTTGCAAGATCCTCCTTGCAATATTTGATGAGCTTCTCATCACTTGTCAGTATGAGATCATTTACATAAAGTATAATGATCAAAAGCTTACCTTCCACCGCTATGTGATACAGGTTTTCATCTGCTTCACTCTTCATGAGGCCCAACCCAGTAAAGTAGCTATCTAACTTGGTGTACCAAGCACGGGGTGCTTTCTTCAGCCCATACACCACTCTCTTGAGTCGGCACACATGAGAATCACAGTCCAAGGTTTCAAAACCTTCGGGTTTCTCTATGTACACCTCTTCCTCATTCATGCCATTGAGGAAGGCAGTCTTCACATCCATATGTTGGATCTTCCAACCAATCTGTGCTGATAGTGCCAAAAATCGATCGGATTGATGAGTACCTTGCAACAACAGAAAAGGTCTCATCATAGTGAATCCCCTCTACCTGTGAAAAGTCACGGGCCACAAATCTAGCCTTATTCTCTCAACACTACCATCTGCAGCTTGCTTTACCTTGTAAATCCAACAGGAGCTCAGCACTAACTTGTCCTTCGGTCTCGGGACCACATCCCAAACACTATTTTGAACTATGGAGTCATACTACTCCACCATCACATCAAACCAAATTGGCTGCTACACTGCTTCCTAAAAGGAAGATGGATCTGTCACAACACATGCACACATAAGTGCCAAGTATCCAGTGTACCTCTCTAGTGACCTCCTCTGGCTGCACTGAGAAGAGGGTGCTCCCACATTCTCCTGTGCATCATCCAACAATCTTCTTTTCTTCCTTCCCTACTGAGCTATATGAGTGGATCGCGAAGCTAGCAGATAGCCAAGGAAGGTGGAAACTTGATGCTCCTATTGTGTGGACCCCATAGTTAGTGCAAAGGTTGGAAGCATCAGAGGATAAGATCACGTGTGTCATTGATCATTGGATCGATCATATTATAGGAGGATTCATTACTGAGTTCGCAGTTGACACCTCAATTAGCTACAATGAGGCAGAGCGATGCTTTCTCAAATGACCGTGAGGTAAGTAAGTAAAGTCTTTAAATACTTGGATTAAAATGCTATTGTGAGAAAAGAGGGTTATGCAGTTACCTTGATGTTCAGGCTACGAGAAGTGGAAAAGCTTACAGGAACGAAGGAAATAAGGGACCATAAACTAGCCCCTTGATTTCATCTCTGCGAGGGGACGAGGAAGAGCTCGCGAAGGTCTCATCGCGAAGTGTGATCCATCTGATAAGGCAAAGAATTCCGTGAATACCACCTCCACCCACACTACAACCACCTCCACCCACACTACAACCAGCTTCACCACCATCACCTCCATCTTCACCCGTACCACCTCCTCCACCACCATGATTCAATATGGAAAGCACAGTGAAGTTGCCTGTGTTCAAAGGTTTGGGAAATGAGGATCCGGACCAATTCTGGTTCATGGTAAGGGTTGTATGGGAAGCGCAAGGAGTTACAGATGACAATATAAAGAAAGTGACATTGGTTAGCACCCTGCAGGACCGTGCGTTGACCTGGTATATTAAGCACTCCAATGATAATCCAAATGTGGGAATTGCGGATATCCAAGTAGTGCTAAATAGAGAATTTATTAGGCCGAAGTCTAAAGCACAATCGATCATTGGATTCAAAGAGATCACGATGCTACCAAGTGAGACTCCTTGGGAGCTAGATCAGAGGCTGAAATGTATGATTCACGAAGCTAATATGAATCTGACGGATGGACAGCATCACGAGTGGTTTGTAGCTTCGCTAATGCCACATTTAAGGAGTGCATTATCGCAATAGAAGATAACGACTCAGGCGGAGGCCTTATAGATTTATATGAGGCTACATGAGACCCCAATGCAAGACCCTAACTTAGGAGTTCAGCAGATCCATGCGCAACTAAAGAATTTATGTCTTGAGATGTAGAGTTTGAAACAGGACAGGAAAGCTCGACCAGAAGTGCGCGAAGAGGTATGGTGCGTAAAATGCAAGGGTCGGGGTCATGACAAGGACCACTGCCTGGTTTTTACAAATTACCTCGTAGAAGGAGGACCAATGCCCTTGAGACTAGAAGCACAAGCAAGACCTAGCGCAACACCTTCTTTGTGGTGCGCGATTTGTCAAATAGTAGGAAAACATGCCATGGACAATTGTCACTTGTTACAGAAGTATACGCAAAATTTGCAATAGTTGTTCTGCAACTTTTGTAGGTTAGTGGGACACGATGAACGCACTTGTAGAAGCTATGAGTTAATGATCGATAGAACTCCCACCTACAAAGTTTAGGCCGAAATGCAGCCCCTTGACCAAAATCCATGAATGGATTGAACAGGATTTCAGGGGCGCGTACTAGGCCAAGGTAGAGGAGGACTTGGAAGGGGTCGCGTACAATTGATATGCTACAATTATGAGGGTTAGGACATTATGCATGCGATTGTACAAATCTAACGTGCTTGTCATGTTTGTATTGCACCTTGTTTGATCATGAGACAGAAGATTGTCCCACACTGATAGCTAGGATACATGACAAAGGAGTGCTACCGCCTCCTGTTAGCCTCCTGTTGCAACAGGGTTTCATCTTTCATGATTGACATTTTTACATGTCAAATATGTCATACTTTGCAAGCTGCAGTGTTCCATATTTCCAGAAGAAGCCAAAGAAGAAAGCCATGAAGTGTGCTAGTCCAAATGCCATTGCTGATTCCAATTTTGATGAGTTGTTCCAGTTTTGAAGAGTTTTCATTTAAGGAAGGTCCAAACAGTCTAATCTTGGCCTTCCTAGGTTTCAATTTCCTGTTTTAGAATATAGAGAAATGTGTCTGTCCAAACAGTTTAATCTTGGCAGATTTGTAGATAGGTAGAGAATCAAAGGGACCCAACTATTTAATCTAGGCCCTGACAGATATAAGTGTAGAGCTAGATAGGAAACATTAAAAAGAAAAATTGTAAATCTAGGTCTGCAAGTCTAAGTGCACCCAAACCAAAAAAGAAGAAGAAAAAATGTTAGGTTAGTAGGCTGGGTAGGTAGCTGAGAGGTTGCAGAAAGATGACTTATGATCAATTTTGTGTTACTAAGTGTATATTTTTCCGGATCACAGTGCAGGCAGTTTTCATTCAAAGGAGCTCAAAGGTGGACATCACTAACTCCCCCTTCTTCTAATTCCTTAAGTCACTTACTAATTTCCCCAAAGAGGTCAAGATCTGCTTGATTCCTCTTAGTTCCATCATCCTCCGCATCAGATTTCCTTGGTGAAGATCTGCTTCACTCAAGGATTTTATTTCTTTTCAAATTATTTTCCCCAAAATTAGCCCAAGGTCCCTGACCTTGGCGCCTGCTTATCATCTCCATATTAACTACTAACTCTAGTATATAACTCCCTATCAGTTTTCCCCCTTCCCCTACTAAAACTTTGTATATAAAAATCCCCCTATGTAAAATATCCCCTCCCTGGCAATATAGCCATATTTTTATAAGTCCGGGAAAAAATGGTCCACCTGGGGCTGTTTTTAGCCCATCCGAGTCATAACAGGGGTTAGATGACACCTGGTCATGCTAACAGCCTCTTCCCTAGCCCTAAAACCCTCAAAAATCCCTCTATTCCACCCCTAACCCAAAGTTTGTACATAAAATATTAATCGCGCTCATTTTAAACCCATGTTTCACCCCTTACCCTAAGTCCCGAACGCAAATACATTAACTCGCCCATATAACTTCAAATCCCGCCTTTCCCTAAGTATAAACCCACCCACGCGCTTTATTAAATTCAGAATATCCCACGCATATTCACTGCCCGTATACCCCCACCGACTCACCATCGCCACCAGCCGTTGGATCATCCGCCCTGCAGATCTACGACTGACGGGACCTCCCATCCCCGAACCGCCTGAAGCTTAGCGTCTGGGAGATGGGCGGTATTACCGCTGTACTCCCACCACGCGTCAAGCTCTCGAGTGTGGCGGAGCCCCTCCCTCCAAAACCACCCAGGCGCTAAGGCGGTGCGCCCAAAACCGCTTACCCGCCTGCGTCACCTCCCTGCCCAGTCAACATGACACGTCATCCCCTGCTTGGCCTCCTGCCACTGTACCACCGAGTCACCCGCCACGTGTCCTGCCACATCATCAGAGCCGCCATACCTGCCACATCACCGTCCGTACGTGATGACGTCATCACACCATGTCATCATGCTGACGTCACCCGCCGTATGAGATCCCATCGTTGACGTCATCATCACTTTTTTGGCACGAAGGAGCAAAAATCGCACTTCGGAGCCCCGGAATCAGTTTCTGAGGCAATTTTTGATGACCAATTTGCGCAAATTTCTCATCGCTGGATTTTTTAGGCCGAAATGGGGAATATTTAGAGAATCTTTTCATTTTGCAGCCCCAGGAAGCCTGAAAGGCGTTGAATGACCCATTTTTCTTCGCGAAGCTTGCCCGAAGGAGCAGAAGACAGTTCTAGAGGAAGCAGAGGCCGAACAACGGCCATTAATTTGTGATAGACCCACAGCAAAGGAAAACAGCGGCCCAGTTTATTGTCAAAAAGTATCAGAGGAAGAAGAAGAGCCAAAGAGTATCAGTCAAGATTTTTTAGGGGCTCGAAGCACCTGAACGTTGATGAGCCCCCCAGAAAGTCAAATCAAGAGGCATAAGCCCATCCTTGCCCTCAAGTCACAGTTAAAGCTTTAAATGCAGACCGACAACAAAGAAGTAGAACCCATACACATTTATTGCAGAAAACACTGCACCAAGCTGCCAAGGACTACATCATTTACTCAGTTTTTTATAAGGTAGCCCTGAGCGCAACCCGAGATATTTTTTGCATTTATTTCTGGATCGGTAATCATCTTTCTTTCAGACCTGTTTAGGTCAAGTTGTAATAAAAGCAGTTGTAGAGAGTTTTTCCCTATATATATCGCCCTCGACATTGTTACAAGGGTTAGAAAATTGAGAATTTTCACTAGAGACTCGCCTTGTATACCTAGGTTTTTCTATAATCAAAGATTGCTGAAAGCTTGGAGGGCAAACTGTCTGTTGTAAATGAATGTTTTTGGAGATATGAAAATGGAATTCTTGTGTTGCAGTCTGAAGAAATAAGTGCATCTTACCTCTGTTTATTGTTTACCACTATCTAGATAGCAGAAAGAAAGAATAGCTTAGAATTTGTTTAAGTACACTCTATGCTCAATTTCTGTTGTTTCTGTATGTTTTCCTCTGAATGAATTGGTTATGGATGTGAATTCCCCCCGGCTCATATTTACCCCGATTCACCTGTGCTAGCCGATTATCTAGGGATTCTTTACTGCCCCTAGGTAGAGCTCTGTTACCCCCATTTGTTAAGCTGATTGAGAGATTCTTAACTGCCTCTCATTACTTAGCATTCTTTCCATCACTTAAACCTGAAATATTGTTTCATGCGCAACTATCTAGCTCCACTTTCCCTCTCTTGTGACTGAAGAAGTGCACCAACAGTTCCCCTCCTCGACTCCACACTCAATGGTTTGAAACTCCCAGCCTATGCCTTGCCTCTCTGTCTGAAGACATCAACTTTCCCACCAAAAACAAAACAAAAACCCTCTGAACTCAAAACCTAGCCTAAAATCCTTTTCAACAAAGCTAAATATAAAAGAGAGAGCCCTCTCTGATTGCAGGTTGGCTAGAACCTGCAATCCAAAGTTGGTTTGTGGTTACCTCGGTCGTATCCTTTTCCGGAGCTTAAGGACAACCTGGGTGATAACATAATGGCGACTCCGCTGGGGAACTTCCTCAGATAGTTTCACAAAGAAGGTAAGAAAGATCCGCTGAGACCATAAATCAAACTTTCCAATTGTTGTTTATCTCTTAAAACTACAGATGAAGCCTGAATGTCAGCCAGGAAGCCTTTGAAACTGTTTTTTGCTTTGCATTAACAGGAGTAAATAAATGCTGCTTCAGTTAATCTTCATGCTAGTTTTAAGTTACAAATAAGCTGTCCCAAATTTTAATTAGTCCCTTGTTGATTACAAAAACATTCCCAGGAAAAATACCCAAAAAACAATTCGAAAGCTGGCTCCCAAGAAAAATCCACGATATACAAGGTCAAATCCAGATCCCAACCCTCCAGCTGTTTTTGAAAACCCTAACCTAATCTCGAAAATCCTTAGGAAGCAAGAAAGACCAGAAAATTTTACTGATTTGAGCCCTGAAACAGCTTACCCTAGCTGTATTCCGACTCCGGTCAAGGTTTTGTTCCGGTCAACCCCTATTTCCCTTAGTTCATCATCTACATCCCATAGTACTTCTTCCACACCTTCATTCACTGTATATACTAACACTACTGTTGTTTCCAACGTTCCAGTTACTCCTGTGATCCACGTTACTCCAGTTGTTCCATTTATCCCCGTTGTTCCACTTATACCTGCCAATATGGCTAATAGATATGCACCCTTGCAATTACCTGCTAATGTTGGGGCTTTACCTCAAGAGTACCAATCTAAAATCACATATTTTGACAGCACCGGTCCTTTCACAGCCATTCAGCATACCAAAAAGATGTAAGATTATATTGAAAACTACGAGATAGATGATGATAGTGTAAGAATGAGAATTTTTGTTCAAAGTTTAATAGGTGATTTAAGAACTTGGTTCATATCACTTGCTGCAAATTCCATAACCACCCCAGATGAGCTTTACCAATCCTTTACCAACAGATGGGAGAAAAAGAAAGACCCCTTGCACATACTAGTTGAATATGATACGATCAAACAAGGTCCTCAAGAGACTGTTTTGGAGTACTGTGCAAGATTCAATAATGTATATAACGCAATACCACAGAACTTAATGCCTCCACCTGACCTTGCCTTGTACAAATTTCCTAATGGATTCGACCCAGATATGGCATACCAGTTAAAAGAAAGAGCTCCTCAAACCCTTGTGAACATGCAAAATGTTGCTGTTAGCGTAGAAGCCAATTTAATTGCCAAAAGAAATAGAGCCACAATGGAAAGAAGAACCACCTTTAAGGAAGAACCTTCAGCTTTTGATCAAAAGCTTGATGCTATCATCAGTGGCTTGCAAAGGCTAGGAGAAAGAGTAGAAAATGTCGAGAGAAAAGCATCATGGGAAGGACAGCAGTCCAATACCATAAGGAACCCAAATTTAAGGAAAACGCAGAACACAAATGCTGGTAGACTCACCCAAGACCATGATATAAGACCCCCTTTTCAAGATAACTATTTTGAAGGATCTACTTCTGGTGAACCCATAGAGGACACTCACATGAACTTAATGGATCTAAAGGGCGAGGACCAAACTGTCCTGTCCCAAGAAGACCAAAATGAACCCGATTACAATAAGTTTCAGACTAAATCTGGTGAGTCTTTTGATTTTAAACAGGGTTATGATACTGCTGTGTATGAAGTACACAAACAATATAAGCTGAGAACTAGGACCATTGACATTTCCGAACCTAGCAAAACAAAGGATGGCAAACAGCCCAACAAGATCAAAGGCAAGGCTGTCATAACAGAACCAGTTGATATACCTATTCCAAACCCGCATCAAGTGACGGTAGAAGACATAACAGAAATACAATCTTCCAAAGATCAGCCTTTGCCACCTCCTTCCTCGAAAGAAAGCTCGAACAGGGTTCCCAAAAACTTTCCTGAAGTTGAAAAACCGCAAGCTAAAACTTCCCATAGCAGTGATAAACAAGAGCGAAATGCAGACAATTCAAATGAAACAGAAAAAACTGCTATTATCAACACCAAGACTCCATTGGAAAAACCATTTAATTTAGAGGCGGAAATAGCTAAGTTGAAGATATCTATTCCCCTCTCAGAACTGGCCAAACACGATGTATATATGCAACATATTCAAAGATCACTTCAAATGCCAGAGGTTAAGGATGATGTAAATGTTTTAGATGACACCCCAGAGCTGCTGTTTGGCCCAGAAGTTAATGGAAATCAACACATGGACCTGTCCCACCCTTTTATGTCAGTTTGCATATACATGAAAAAGTTTTGCACAATGCTATGTTTGACTCACGGGCATCGCACAATCTTATGCCCAAAGCAGTTATGGAAAAACTGAATCTTGATGTTACAAGACCTTACAAATATTTATACTCATTTGACTCAAGTCAAGTGAAATGTCTAGGCCTCATCAAAGACTTGTGTGTCTCCTTAGTCCAATATCCCAACAAGACCATCCTAATGGATGTAGTGGTTGCTGACATTCCACCAAAGTATGGTATGCTCCTGTCAAGATCATGGGGAACAAAGCTCCAAGGATCCCTTCAATTAGACCTTTCCTATGCCACCATTTCAGTCTTGGGGCAACCAAAGAGACTGTATAGAGAAACGCTCATGAAATATGTGGTAAGTAATGAGAGCAAGCCTGAAAATTTTTCCATTTACTCAATCCACTTTGATATGGATTCCTTTATTTTGTTTAATGATGATACAAATGTTTCAATTGATAATGAGCCCTTCGCTCTAGAGCAACAAGCACACATCAACGAAGAGTCAGCTGCACATACCCACGAAACTATCACAGTAGTTAATGCAACCAGCCTACCAAAAGAAATTCCCCAAACATAAATTTTAAATCTGCCCAATCCTAAAACAGCTCAATCTCTTGATACTGACCATAAGCAAGAAATCACTTGGTATTTAGAGTTTGATGGCTTTGTTAACAAGTTAGGAGCAGGGGCAGGTGCCTGGATTCGTAATACATATAACAACCATGCAGAAGGTCATGCCTACAGACTGAATTTCAAATTCACAAATAACATGGCAGAATATGAGGCTCTGCTGCTAGGCCTTAAACTCCTCAAAGCTCTAGGAGCTGCAAAAGTGTCTATTTTAGGAGACTCTGATTTAATCATACAACATATGAAAGGAAATTTTGTAACCAATGACAACAGAATGAGAGCCTATAGGACCGTTGCTACTAATATACTCCAGGCATTCACTGAATTCAAGCTTGACAAGATTTCCATAAATCACAACATTCATGCACACAGCCTAGCCACCTTTGCTAGTACATGCAAACTTCCTTTTGACCCAAACCATCACTTCACAGCTGAAATAAAATATAGGTCCGCAGTCCCAAATAACATTAGAGACTGGCAAGTAATCGAAAACGATGCCCATATTAACAATTTCCTCACCCTTGAGCATGAGTTTTCGAATATTAACATCGACATGGATGGTATGACAGATCTAGAACACCAAACAACTGAAAATCAGCAAGATGTAACAGTTGCAACAGTCAAGCAAATCCTGAAACCAACTATTTTTTACGAAGAAAACATAGAACAGCTGAAACAAATACACTTGGAAGATATAGCCAAAACAGAGGCAGAGATCATTGACTTAAAGGATAATTTTCTGCCTGCTGGCCTAATCCCATTAGAAGACATGTTTGATGCTACTGACGTGCCAAGAAAGCCAAAATTGTAGCCCATAAACACTGATATAGAGGAACACAACATTGGGACAACAGAAAAGCCAAAAATGATCAAACTGTCCAAAAATTTACCACCTGATCAAAAGCCCAAGTACATTGACTTATTCAAAGAGTTCCAAGATGTATTTGCTTGGAGCTATGAGGATCTGAAATCCTATGATACCTCGGTGATCCAACACACCATTCCTTTAAAACCAAACCAAAAACCCTTCAAGCAGAAACTTAGAAGAATTAACCCTATGCTTCTTCCCTCGATTGAGAAGGAAGTAAAGAGGATGTTTGAAGCAGGCATCATAGCACCCATCAGATTTTCTGAATGGGTGTCCAATCTTGTTCCTACGAGAAAAAAGACAGGTGAAATTAGACTTTGTGTAGATCTCAGAAATTTAAACCAAGTCTCCCTAAAAGACCATTACCCTTTTCCTAAAATGGACCACATCCTACAAAGGGTAGTGGGATCATCTAGAATCTCCTTGCTAGATGGTTTTTTGGGTTTCAACCAAATACTTGTTCACCCAGACGACCAAGACAAAACAGCTTTTACCACACCCTGGGGAACATTTAAGTATGTAAAGATGCCATTTGGTCTTAAGAACGCTGGTGCTACCTTTCAACGTGCAATGGATATTGCTTTCGCGAAAGAAATACATGACTTCCTAGTTGTCTACCTTGATGACTTAACCCCATTTTCCAAATCTAATGAAGAACACCTCAAGCATCTCAGGCAAATTTTCATGACATGTAGGAAATATGGCATTTCCTTGAACCCCAAGAAGTCTCTGTTTGGCCTTGAAGAAGGTAAATTACTTGGCCACATCATATCAAAGGATGGTATCAGAATTGATCCCGAAAGAATACAAGCCATCCTCCAAATCCCATTTCCAAGAAACATTAAAGAGCTACAAGCATTCCTTGGGAAAATCAACTTCTTGAGAAGATTTATTCCAAATCTAGCTGAGCTGATAAGATTGTTAAGCAATATGTTAAAGAAGGATGCCAAGGTAAAATGGTCTCTTGAAACCAAGCAAGCATTTGAGAGTATCAAATCAGCCTTAACACAAGCCCCTGTCCTATCTAGCCCACAATTTGACAAAGATTTTATCATATTTTCATTTGCATTTGACCACACAATAGTAGCTGCCCTGCTACAAAAGGATGAACAAGGAGCTGAAAAACCAATCGCTTTTTTCAGCCGAGCTTTAAGAGACACTCCTTTGAAGTACCCAATAATGGAAAAGTAGGCCTACGCACTTGTTAAGGCCATCAAGGATTTCAGAGTGTACATTTTATATTCACATGTGATTGCCCATGTCCCACATGCTGATGTAAAGGACATATTGACTCAAGAGGGATTAGAAGGCAAAAGAGGCAAGTGGATTGTGAACATCCTTGAATATGACATAGAAATAAAACCAACCAAGTTGATAAAAGGACAAGGTTTAGCTAAAATAATGTCCGAAACAAACTTCCAAGCCTTAGACATTAACCAGCTGGACAATGAACCGGAGCTGGCGACTCCACAGATCAGTGAAATCTTTTTACAATCCCCATGGTACGCTGATATATGCTTTGTATTGTTAAACCTGTGTGCTCCCCCAAGATTTTCCAGAACCAAGAAAAGATTTTTGAAAATGAAGGCTTTAAAGTTTTGTGTTATAGATGGTGCATTATTTTGGAGAAATCATGAAGGTATATTGCTTAATTGTTTAACCATGAATAAAACTAACAATGTCATGAAAGAATTCCATGCAGGTGACTGTGGAGGACATCTATATTAGAAGTCCACTGCCGATAAAATTTTAAGGGCTGGTTTCTATTGGCCCTCTCTTTTTGCAGATGTAAAGAAGTTTTCCATGTCATGTCACAAATGCCAAATTTTTGAGGGCAAGAGAAAGCTGTTACCCCTGCCCCTTAAACCCATCTCAACCAAACAACCTTTTCAACAATGGGGTCTTGACTTCATTGGAGAAATCCATCCCTCTTCCTCAGGCCAACACAAATGGATCCTAACAGCGACTGACTATTTAACTAAGTGGGTTGAAGCCATTCCTTGTAGACAAGCCAATGACACCATCATTATCCAATTCCTTGAGTGCAATATCCTTTCCAGATTTGGTTGCCCTGAGAAAATCATCACTGACAATGCCGCTGCCTTTAAGTCCAAAAAAATGATCAATTTCTGCCACAGATTTCATATTACCTTGGGCCACTCCACAACCTATTACCCTCAAGGTAATGGCTTGGCCGAATCATCTAACAAAAGCCTCATCAACATCATAAAGAAAGTGCTGGAAGAAAACAAGAAGAACTGGCACAAAAAACTGGTAAATGCCCTATGGGCAGACAGACTTTCAAGCAAAAGATCAATTGGGATGAGCCCTTATGAGTTAGTATATGGCATGGAGGCTAGATTTCCTTCATCCTTGGGCATTCCTACTATCAAACTATTACAAGAGATTCAGGCTGAACCAAATGACATTCAGAGAAGAATCAATCGAACCATTCATCTTCAGCAAACCAGAGAACAGGTTTATGACAGAACACAAATTTTGCAGGAAAAGCTTAAAAAGATGTTTGAAAAGAGAGCTAAGGCTGAGGATTTCAATGTTGGTGACAAAGTTCTAAGATGGGACTCAAGAAGGGAAGACAAGGGAAAACATGCCAAATTTGACTTTCTATGGAGAGTCCATTGGTTATTTCTGCTATTCAGGGAAATAACACTTATTTTCTTAGATCTATAGAGGACGACACTGCAGAAGAAGGCCCTGTCAATGGTTGTATGCTGAAACATTACCATGATCCCTTTTAAGGGACACAATGCAGTTTTGTATATATCTTTGTACAGTCTTATTTGTATATATCAGCATTCTGTTTTTATTTTGTATAAGCAGACCGATTGTTTAAGAAGCAGCAGTAAATTTGGGAGGGCACAACCAAAACAAGTGTTCCAGTTTTAAAGCCTCTGTCTCTGCACCAATTTCAGCAAAACAACAAGAGGAAGACTGTCACATTACAAGCAATTCACGGTAGAAAAGAACTATTTGCAGTCATTGTGCATAATTATCAAGCACGCAGAAGAAAGCAGGCGATGTTGTATAGTTCACAGTAATTCAGTTGAGGAGGAGGTTTTTCATAGTTCAAAGTTTATATTTTTAGCAGTCAGAACAAATGTTTCCAGTCTACAGCAACAAATAGAAGATCAAGGCAGTCTGACCTGCTGTTCTTGGCTTTTCACAAGGAAAAGCCATCCCCAAGTGGAGCCACTGTTAGCCTCCTGTTGCAACAGGGTTTCATCTTTCATGATTGACATTTTTACATGCCAAATATGTCATACTTTGCAAGCTGCAGTGTTCCATATTTCCAGAAGAAGCCAAAGAAGAAAGCCATGAAGTGTGCTAGTCCAAATGCCATTGCTAATTCCAATTTTGATGAGTTGTTCCAGTTTTGAAGAGTTTTCATTTAAGGAAGGTCCAAACAGTCTAATCTTGGCCTTCCTAGGTTTCAATTTCCTGTTTTAGAATATAGAGAAATGTGTCTGTCCAAACAGTTTAATCTTGGCAGATTTGTAGATAGGTAGAGAATCAAAGGGACCCAACTGTTTAATCTGGGCCCTGGCAGAAATAAGTGTAGAGCTAGATAGGAAACATTAAAAAGAAAAATTGTAAATCTGGGTCTACAAGTCTAAGTGCACCCAAACCAAAAAAGAAGAAGAAAAAATGTTAGGTGAGTAGGCTGGGTAGGTAGCTGAGAGGTTGCAGAAAGATGACTTATGATCAATTTTGTGCTACTAAGTGTATATTTTTCCGGATCACAATGCAGGCAGTTTTCATTCAAAGGAGCTCAAAGGTGGACATCACTAACTCCCCCTTCTTCTAATTCCTTAAGTCACTTACTAATTTCCCCAAAGAGGTCAAGATCTACTTGATTCCTCTTAGTTCCATCATCCTCTGCATCAGATTGCCTTGGTGAAGATCTGCTTCACTCAAGGATTTTATTTCTTTTCAAATTCTTTTCCCCTAAATTAGCCCAAGGTCCCTGACCTTGGCGCCTTCTTATCATCTCCATATTAACTACTAACTCTAGTATATAACTCCCTATCAGCTTTCCCCCTTCCCCTACTAAAACATTGTATGTAAAAATCCCCCTATGTAAAATATCCCCTCCCTGGCAATATAGCCATATTTTTATAAGTCTAGGAAAAAATGGTCCACCTGAGGCTGTTTTTAGCCCATCCGAGTCATAACAGGGGTTAGATGACACCTGGTCATGCTAACAGCCTCTTTCCTAGCCCTAAAACCCTAAAAAATCTCTCTATTCCACCCCTAACCCAAAGTTTGTACATAAAATATTAATCGCGCTCATTTTAAACCCATGTTTCACCCCTTACCCTAAGTCCCGAATGCAAATACATTAACCCGCCCATATAACTTCAAATCCCGCCTTTCCATAAGTCTACACCCACTTGCGCGCTTTATTAAATTCAGAATATCCCGCACATATTCCCTGCCCATATACCCCTGCAGACTCACCATCGCCGCCAGCTGTTGCATCGTCTGCCTCGCAGATCTACGGCTGACAGGCCCTCGCATCCCCGAACCGCCTGAAGCTTAGAATCCAGGAGATGGGCGGTATTACCGCCGTACTCCTGCCACGCGTTAAGCTCTCGGGTGTGGCGGAGCCCCTCCCTCCAAAACCACCTAGGCGCTAAGGAAGTGTGCCCAAAACTGCTTACCGCCATTTCCCTTGTGACGTCACCCGCCTGCGTCACCTCCCTGCCCAGTCAACATGACACGTCATCCGCCTACGTGGCCTCCTGCCACTGTACCGCCGAGTCACCTGCCACGTGTCCTGCCACATCATCAGAGCCGCCGTACCTACCACGTCACCGTCTGTACATGATGACGTCATCCCGCCACGTCATCATGCTGACGTCACCCGCCGTACGAGGCCCCATCGCTGACGTCATCATCACTTTTTTGGTGCAAAGGAGAAAAAATCGCACTTCGGAGCCCCGGAATCAGTTTCTGAGGCAGTTTTTGATCGCTGGATTTTTTAGGCCGAAATGGGGAATCTTTAGGGAATATTTTCATTTTGCAGCCCCAGGAAGCCCGAAAGGCGTCGAATGACCCATTTTTCTTCGCGAAGCTTGCCGGAAGGAGCAGAAGACAGTTCTAGAGGAAGCAGAGGCCGAACAACGGCCATTAATTTGTGATTAGACCCATAGCAAAGGAAAACAGCGGCCCAGTTTATTGTCAAAAAGTATCAGAGGAAGAAGAAGAGCCAAAGAGTATCAGTCAAGATTTTTTAGGGGCTCGAAGCACCTGAACATTGATGAGCCCCCTAGAAAGTCAAATCAAGAGGCGTAAGCCCATCCTTGCCCTCAAATCACAGTTAAAGCTTTAAATGCAGACCGACAGCAAAGAAGCAGAATCCATACACATTTATTGCAGAAAACACTGCACCAAGCCACCAAGGACTACATCATTTACTCAGTTTTTGATAAGGCAGCCCTGAGCGCAGCCCGAGATATTTTTTGCATTTATTTCTGGATAGGATTAGGTCAAGTAATCATCTTTCTTTCAGACCTGTTTAGGTCAAGTTGTAATAAAAGCAGTTGTAGAGAGTTTTTCCCTATATATATTGCCCTCGACATTGTTACAAGGGTTGGAAAATTGAGAATTTTCACTAGAGACTCGCCTTGTATACCTGGGTTTTTCTATAATCAAAGATTGCTGAAAGCTTGGAGAGCAAACTGTCTGTTGTAAATGAATGTTTTTGGAGATATGAAGATGGAATTCTTGTGCTGCAGTCTGAAGCAATAAGTGCATCTTACCTCTATTTATTGTTTACCACTATCTAGATAGCAGAAAGAAAGAATAACTTAGAATTTGTTTAAGTACACTCTATGCTCAATTTCTGTTGTTTCTTTATGTTTTCCTCTAAATGAATTGGTTATGAATGTGAATTCCCTCGGGCTCATATTTACCCCGATTCACTTGTGCTAGCCGATTATCTAGGGATTCTTTACTGCCCCTAGGTAGAGCTCTGTTACCCACATTTGTTAAGCTAATTGAGAGATTCTTAACTGCCTCTCATTACTTAGCATTATTTCCATCACTTAAACCTAAAATAATGTTTCATGTGCAGCTAACTAGCTCCACTTTCCCTCTCTTATGATTGAAGAAGTGCACCAGCAGTTCCCCTCCTCGACTCCATGCCCAATGGTTTGAAACTCCCAGCTTATGCCTTGCCTCTCTGTTTGAAGACATCAACTTTCCCACCAAAAACAAAACAAAAACCCTCTGAACTCAAAACCTAGCCTAAAATGATTTTCAACAAAGCTAAATATAAAAGAGAGAGCCCTCTCTCCAAAGTTGGTCTGTGGTTACCTCGGCCGTATCATTTTCCAGAGCTTAAGGACAACCTGAGTGATAACACCTCCTTCAACTCAGAACCTGTAGATGATGAGTTTTGAGCCACGCGAGGAAGATCCAAATGTGAAAATTGTGCTTCGAAGTGGAATCATGATGGGGGATGACAAAGGAAAATAGTCGGAAGATAGTACTTGGGTTTGCAGAGCCCTGATGAAAGAAGCAGAGTTTTATTTGGAGCGCACTTGGGAAACCTTCATGGAAGCTAAGAAGAGCTTTGCTGATGCCTCCACTTCAGGAAGCAAAGATAAACCAAAACCAGAGTTGATGGACCCATCTATGCTCACAATGTTCCTGGAAACATGTATGAATCTATTGCATGAGAGTAAGGCACTAAAAGGGTTACAGGAGCTCATTAATAGATGCGCTGGGACCGCGCCAGGAGAACCGCGTGTAGTCAGGAAGATCGGAAAACATAAGACAAGAACGGATAGAGAGATGAGACTAACTACATAGATCAGATAATATGAGATGGATCAAGTCATCTTGGACTTAGGATTGGATGTGAATTTTCTGCCCAAACAAACATGGGAGCGAATGGGGTGACCTGTGCTGCAGTGGTCTCCAATTCAGCTGTGAATGGCGAACCAGCAGAAAATAATACCCATGTGGCGATTGCAAGGAATAACCATGGATATTGATGGAGCGAACACACTCTTAGGAATTGATTGGGCCACTGACATGAATGAGGTGATTAATATGAAGAAGCACAAGATGATTTTTGAGAAGAAGTCACTACGCGTAATTATACCCCTGGACCCTACTGAAGGATTGCGCTATATGGAGCCGGTGCGCGACTATGAAAGTGATGATGATTTAGAATGCATCTATAAGATAATAGCGCGAAACCAGGACTGGGTGAATCCCATTGCGGATGGGTGGATTGCATGGGAGCATGAAAGCTCTTGTACTTCGGATTCGGATGAAGAAACGGAGTGATTGCAGAATCAGTTACATGAGGTAACTACACTGAATTGTAATATGATGACAAGGTCACTGCATTGTGTATCGAGAGAAGAGACTTGCCTACTTATGATGGTCTAAGTGAGGTAGATACCTTCTTGAATAAATTTGAAGGGGAGGTGCCAGAAAAGCAACACTTCTAGGCCTTGGACTGGGTA
The DNA here is from genome assembly GCA_031772625.1 of Pinus tabuliformis. Taxonomy (NCBI): domain Eukaryota; kingdom Viridiplantae; phylum Streptophyta; class Pinopsida; order Pinales; family Pinaceae; genus Pinus; species Pinus tabuliformis. Next base: position 796,002,967 of record CM062813.1, on the reverse strand, counting down.
CTGTGCACTATGCCCACGAGATGGTGGGGTATGCACAAAGGGAGCTTTAACGACTGGGGTGAATGTAGGGGAATGATGCACACATGATTTGGGAAGCCTAGGGTATGACTAACAGATAAGTACAATGGGTAGGATTATCTGTGTGCGCATCTAGCCAGGTGGGCGCAAGCATGTGGAAAACAACCTATGCGGATACACATGAACTCCACACTGAAATGTATGGTCAATAAGCATGTTTTGGGGGGGAAAATGTGCAAACGGCTCTTAATGTTAGGGAGACACAATGTAGGAAGAACAATCATGCAAAAGGTTCTACACATAGAAGCACTCAACAAGGTATGCAATGTGCTGAACAAGGTATGCAATGTGCAGTGAAGTGATTGGGACATGCACGTACCTATCGTATTATGGGCTTATAGGACGACATGCAAGAAACTGACGGGATAGACACCTTTTAGGCGTGTCTATTGAGTGGAAGTTGTAATGCCTACGGAGTACATCATGCCTAGTCTGCACATAGTAGTGCTCACAGGAATGACATATCGTAGAGCCCTTGAAGAGAGGCTTGCGCAGTTGGAGGAGCTCCAAGAATAACGATTTTTGGCTAGATTTCACCAGCAGGTCCAAAAGCAGCGCGAAAAGGCTTAGCATGATTGACATATTAAGTTGCACACCTTCAAGGTGAATGATTTGGTGTTGTTGTATGATAGTAAGTTTGATAAATTCCCAGGGAAGCTTAGAATGCATTGGTTGGGACCATATGTTATTAAGGAGATCACAGATGGTGGTGCAGTGCAGTTGGTAAAGTTAAATGGAGAACTCTTCCCAGGAAAAGTCAATGGCAGTTGTTTGAAGGTGTACACAGGTGGCTCAGCCATCTAACTAGCTGACAAAAGCATAGTCTTAGCGCTCCAGGTAGCTGAAAGGAGGCGCGGGACTATAAACTATTCTGCCCGGGAGCTGTGTGATGTCAGGACTACGCATAGTAGTGAAGTGTCACAGGGTCCGCGACAGTGCGAGGGTACATGCACTCCCGTACGGGTCGGCTGGAAAGTGACCGTTACAGTCACTATTTATGATGTGATGCTTGGTTTGAGACCAAATGGAGCAGGCGGTAGGCATTTAAGGTGAACTTTATGGGCTAGATATTTGAAAATATGCCACCAATCCATCATTAATGGACCGAATGTGGGGGGAACAGTCGAATTCAAATTCAAAAGGTGTTATAAATTGCAAAGGGTTGTCCAGCAAACAACGCTTGGAAACTTAAGGACTGAGTTGTTGCATGCACAGACACTCATGAACCCAGATTTTTTCAATCTTCTTAAGGCAAATTTGTTGTTTGAGAAATTACCCGAGACGTTGAGAGACTTGTGGAATGACACTATGGCAGCACTTGAAGAAGCCATGGATATCGAAGTAATGACTGCTGAGAAAGCCGCACAGGCCATCATGGAAGTAGAATCCCCTAAAAGTGTTGGGATAGTCATAGAAATTCCTAAATCGTCGCGCATGCTGAGACCCAAGAAAGACAAACAGGCTATAGTACTAGAGCGTGTATCCCCTAGGAACCCGTTAAGGACTAAGCTTACCATGGGAGAAAAGGGGAAGGCTATCAATTTGGAGGAAGAATTTGACGAAATACTAGTAGAGGAGGAGGATGTAGAAATGGAGGTTGAAACTGAGGGTGCGGACCCTCTTACCAGGTTGCCTGCATATGTTCCTCCATGGAAGGGTAAAGCAAGGGTGCCCAAAGACATAGATGAGAGAAAAAGCTCTTTGCAGACTCTGCTGCTCCCTGACAACATTATTTTTGAAGGAGCGCACCTGGGGCAAGTGCCTGTACTAAAATTTGAAGATTGGGATCTCGCAGACCATGAGAAGTTCCCACATTTGGCAACCATGCAGCTAATGCGCTAGAAGAAAGACACGCTGATTGGAATCATAGAGTTGGAGCCATGTAAATGGCCGAGAGGTATGGAGAAGGAAGGACTATTTAACCTGCTCTGGGTGCCTCATTACCATTGCACCCCAGTGACCATTTTTGTCATCAGGCAGTTGCCCTGCTTAGTGCATGATGGGTGCTTGTGGCTAGAGGAACCCATCCCCATCACAGACCATTTGATTCACAAAATTACTCAGCTCCCTTGCAAAGGGGAGGATCCAACAGACATCTCGGAGGGCAAGAGTAATGATTTGGCCATCGCGGAGGCCATGAAGAAGAAGTTTAAGCTGGAGAAGAATAAGAGAGGGTACGCCATTTCCAGCATCAACAACCATACAGTTAAAGTTGCGATGCAGATATTGGTAGGGAAGGTTATGCGGAAGTGCCACACGGATGAGGTGCCCATGCTGGTGGTTGCACTAGCAGCACAATGTGCATAAGGGGTCCAATTAAGCTAGGCAAACTACTTATGCGGAGAGTTCCTTGAGAACTTCCGTGAGGCACATGAGTAGGGAAAAAATTTTCACTATGCGTTGCTTCTATTGTTCATAGTACTGGTGGCATGGGAATTGCCCAAAGACAACCAATTCCCAACAATCTCGCAGGACCTTCCAGAGGCAGCTAAGTACGCTTCACTATGGGCAACTAGGGATGTGCAAAGGATAAGGGACAAAAAAATATTCTGGGTGTTCATGGAGATGAACATCAGAATGGGGATTAATCGCAAGCCACAGTTATCGCCCATGGTCTACAACAGTTTGGACAGCTTCACAGAGTTCAAGGCAGATTTCTACCATGTTTACATTAGGGCAAGGAAGGACCCCGCGAAGACATGGTGCAAGCTACCCTATTTGGTGACAGACAATGTCATCTTTGCGGTCCTTGAGTCATGGCCATCGAAGTGGCATGCTCTAGCTGGCTCCGCGATGGAAGCAGAGAAGTTCACTGCAAAGCGGAAAAAGGAAGAGGTGAAACTGCAGATGGCGTAGTTGGCAGAAAAGTGCAGAAACGAAGTGACAGTAGCTAAGGCCCAGGCAACACACGACGCTACTAAGTTGGAAGAAGAGTAGATAAAAGCAGCAGAGGAAGATCGCGAAGGAGAAAAGTCGCCTTTTCCTGAGTCGGAGACAGCTACAGAGCAAGGTTGCATGGACCTACAAATAGCTATAGAGAAAGGTGATGTGGACCCGTAGATAGCATCCACCCAGCTGAAACATCTGTGCCCAAGAGAGCAGACAGGGCCGCAAAAGAAGTCAAAGGCTTCAAAGAATTCTTTTGACCTGACCACCCTCACTGAGGGGGATCTATATGACATTGGTGAGATGGTGAGGGACATCACCATAGAGACCCTCCAGCAGTTCGAGGAAGAACACGAAATGGTGTTGGGGCCCTTCAGGCATAGATACAGGAGTTGCAGGTGCTCACTCCACAGGCTGGCACTGTTTCAACCAGCCTCGCAGTAGGCACGTCTGCAACCGAGGAAATGGTGCACGCCCGGATGACCAACACTATATCACTGCCAGATGGAGCACTTGTTACAAAAAATGAGGCCAATAGGCCTATGGTAAGCGGGTTGAAGGGAATCGGGTTAAATGTTGCTATGCTCCCTCGGGAGATGCTCTATGTTTTGCAAGATGGAATCACTGTAAAACTACAAACCAGGGAGGGTCACGCGCTCTAGGTAATGAGCAAGCAGTGCATCAACATTGAACAGTTGAGCCTGCAGCACGATGAGGTAGTGGTGCAAAATAGATAGATCGTGTAGGTGGTGGAGGAAGCCTGCCAGATGGTCTTGGAGTTGGCCATCCAAGCAGAAAAACTAGTGGAGGCGCATGTCTGGAAATTAGTAGTAGGGGTGCGTGAGGCAAAGGAAGAAATGGCCAGGGTTCAGATGGAGTTGAACCTTCAGATAGATGAACTACAATTAAAGGTGCAACCTTCAACTTTGTCAGAGGTTAAGGAACAACGCACCATCACGATTACAACAACAATAGTGAAGTTTAACAGTGTAGTGACAGACTACAGAAAACTATTCAAGCAGCCATTCGACGTTCTCACTACCCTACTGGAGGACCCAAACATACAACACCTAGAGACAAAGGTGCGAGAGATACAATAGAAATATGACGAAGTAAAAGGGACCACGCAGATGGTTAACCTTACACAGAGGCTCGTGAGGATGCAGTAGGTGAAAGCACTCAAGGAACAAGTAGATGATGCTCGACATAAGGAAGAAGTTTTGAAGGTGCACTTATAATCATGGATTGATGAGGCATATATCATTATAACCTCCATTGAAGCAAAGATCGCACAACTGCAAGCAACATAGGAAAAGGTTCTGGGCAGCAGTTCAGCCACAATGGTCTCTGAACAATGCGTTGAGGAAGTACAACAGGCAGCCGCTCAGTGCAATGCCGATCTTGAAGGGATCTACACAGAATTGGGAGGTCTTCACGCAAAGAACTCCACATTGATAGAGTGACTCGAGGGCGAGTCACAATGTTTGTGTTGGGGGCCTTTTGGGCACGGGATCTCCCAAGGGAATTTTTGGGGCTTAGAGCCCAGATTTTGGGAAAAAATTATGACTCCAATGTAAAGACTCCACATTTTGTGGGCGCGGAGTGCGTAGTTTGTAAAAGAGTCATAGTGTTGCACACCCATAATTTTGTTATGGTAATGTTGGATGTAGAGATTGTATCTAAGTAGTTTGATAGATTCATAATGGAATAATGAATGATGTACGCGAGATAGGTCTGTGGAGTAAAGTCTAGTTTTGGGTTGTAGAGTAGGAGAAGGCTCTACAGCTGAGTGCGCAGAGGCCTAGTAGTTCGCAGTTGAGTGCACAGACCCTTGCAGCTGAGTGGGCAGGGAAAGTTGAGTTTGTAACAGTTGGAAGTATTAATAAAGAGAAGTTTAATATCAATTTTGTGTATTTATCTTCTGTTTTATGCATTGAATATATTGGGTATAAATTGCACTGCTATTATTTATATGATGCGCGAATGTATATAATTGTATTGATTAAGTGAACGCAAGATAGAATATCTATTTACGTAAAGTTAACTAAGATCTATTAAGAAGATAAGTAAGATATGCGGTGTAGTTTGGAGAAATAGCGCAGTTCGCTGCCATAGCAGCGCGAAATCATCTCGGCCCTTAGTTAGGGCTGCACGAAAGATGATTATAGTAGATCATGAGGGTATTGAAGGTTAGATCAGTGCGTGAAGTAACCTGTGTGAAGGTAGGCACAGTTGGACTAAACCAACACCACAGACATCTCAAGGGTGCGGAAACTTGGTTCCAGCATCCCCCCATACTACTTTGGGTGAGACTTCAACACGCGCTCCACAGGCTGATGTCGAAAGGGCCAGTAGTGTAGGGATTTGTTTGGCTAAATAACTCTGAACCTAGGTCAGGTCCCCTCAAGCCAACAAGGGATACTCACATGGTGTTCTCCTCATCAAACTAGACATCCCTGTGAACCATTTTCATCTAACTGGCTTGCATGTACACCCAATAGTTATGGGGAGTATCAGTGTACCCCACAAAGATCCCCAACTCCGTTGTTGGCTCAATCTTCTTTTGTGCATCTTTGGTCACATGGAAATAAAACAATGACCCAAAAATCTTGAAGTGACCAACATCTGGCCTCTTACTGGAATAAGCTTCCTCTAGTGTTTTACTCTCAAGTATCTGATGTGGACTGTGGTTCTGAACATAAACCGTTGTGTTGCATGCCTCAGCCCACAAGTGTAGTGGTAGGCCCTGATCATGCAACATCACCCTTTCTTCCCCTTCTATTCTCCTATTCTTCCTCTCAGCAACCCCATTCTGTTGAGGGTTATGAGGTGCTGTGAACTCTCATTTAATCCCTTCCATTGCACATAATTTCTTAAACTCATTGGAGACATATTCTCCACCATTATCACTCTGTAGAGCTTTAACCTTCTTGCCTGACTCTTTCTCAAACAATGATTTGAATTCACAAAACTTTATGAATGTCTGATCCTTTCTCTACATGAAAAATATCCAGCATTTAAGAGTATAGTCATCTACAAATATAACATAATACATGTGTTTGGTGGTGGATATTGTTGAGAATGGTCCACACACATCTGAATGAACTCTCTCCATAATAGACTATGCTCGATTGTCTCTATCTCCAAAGGAAGACTTGGTGTATTTTCCCAAAGTAGAACCCTTGCATATATCAACTTGCTCAAGCATACCTTTGGGAAGACCGGTAGAGATTTGCTGCAATATATTCAAAGTCCCATGATGCTAGTGGCCCAATCACCAATGCCGCAACTCACCGACATCTCGGATCATCATCTTTTCTGCTTTTGAACTCAAAGAAGCACTATCCTCTATCTCTATCTTATAGAGACTCTGAACTTGAATCGCTATCTTCTTTATTTGACCATGGCTATGTGTTGAAGGAACACCTTTCCTTTCGAAAATATCACATCATAGCCTCTATCCTCAAGCATGGAAATGGATATCAAGTTCTTCGTTAGTCTGGGTACATGCATAACATTCTTCAAGGTGAGTGGAGCAGCAATCTCCCTCTGAAAATTAATGGTGCCCACACCAATAGTGCTATACTTATCGTCATCACCCATCTCGATATGCATCTTGAGATCTTTCTCCTCAAGTTCTCTGAATAACTCTTTGTCCCCAGTTATTTGGAAAGAAGCTCCATTGTCTAAGTACCAAACACTTCCCATCATTGAGGACACCATGCATGCAATGAGGGAAAATTCCAATTCGAATTGGGAGGCCAAAGCCTCACCGGTTGCTCCTCTTGAGGACTTCTCCTTGGACTTCTTCAATGGACAATTTGTAGCAAAGTGACCAATCTTGTGACAATGAAAGCATTTAACTTTTGCCATGTCCTTATTCTTATCTCCATGATAAGAATCTAATTTGGAAAGAGAAATTTTACCTTTCCCCTTCCTTTCCTTAATCACTAAGGCACAATTCTCTTCATCATTAGTCTTTGATGAAGAGCCATTCCTGGTGTTCCTCCTGATCTCATCCTGCATCAAATATGACCATAATCGTTCCTAATCTAGCAACTTCTCCCAACCATTGACAGAGTCCTGATAACTATGACAACTCTTTGGGAGTCCAAGAAGAGAAAGGCTCACCATATCCTATTCGACAACTGTGATTCCAACACTTCCAAGTTCATCCCGACATTGAGTGAACTTGTTAAAGTACTTTGGGATCGTCTCACTTTTCTCCATCTTGATTTTACGAAGTTTATCCTTCAGTGCCAACTTCCTTTGATCACTGCTATTCTGATACAAATCCATCAATGTTTTCCACATAGCAGGTAGAGTTTCCTTACCATGGAGACTCAAGACAATGTGGTCTCGAACTCCCTCAAGTATTACCTACCTTGCCTTTGCCACACACTTCTTCCACTAAGCCAAGTTTTGTGCATCCGTAGCCGCTAGCTTGGGGACTTCTTGATCAATGAATTCCTTCAAGCCATTATCTTCTAGCACAACCTCCATCCTATCCCTCTAGGCTATAAAATTCAAATTGCCTTCCAAGGCATACTCAAGCATCAACCCATGGAATTCCATCTATCAATCCTAAAGTATGTATGCAAATTAGACTTTCACTTGTAATCCAAAAACTCAAAACTTCGAAATCTCCTCTAGAGAGCTCGTTTTAAATCGACGATATCTCACTCATCCAAACTCCGATTCGGCCTATTTGTTTTTTGAATTTGGGTATCTTTTCCCAAGGAATCCAAATCTGTAATTTGTTTCCGATTTTTTTTTTACATAAATTCTCAGAACTTCTCTGCAAACTCTCAGCCCAAAAAACAATCTTGCTCCGATACCATGTAGAAAATCCTGTAGATTCACAGACTAATGTAATTTGATAAAGCAAGAGACAAGAATCTACTTCTACTCTTTATAGTGGAAGCCCATAAACATCGAGAAAACAATAATCAATAGAGGAAGAGAAACAAAGTAACATAACACAATAAATATCTGGGGAAAGCCACAGCTCAAAACCCCACTATCAGTTTTGTATTAATACGGAAAATCAAGACGAAATTACAATACTTGTTCTCTCAAGAACAATCCCATCACTTAGAAAATTCAATCTCCAACTCATAAGCAAGATCAAGGCCAAAGCTTAGCCAATTCAAAAGCTCTCCAAGTCTCTATTCCAATTTGTAATTCCTATGGAGAATAGCTTGTATTTAAATGGAAATAAAACTTCTAAAAATAATGCAATCCCTCAAGGATCAGTTCCTGATTGCATGCACTATCAATGCAACTCAGAAAAATCTAAAACATATTGTACATTGTCCCTGCACTTTAGTCTCAATTAGGTCTTTCTCAGAATCAAAATGCATGAGTTTTTGATGGTGGAATCTTCAGTTAACTAGAGTAGCACTAATTAGGTCAGTAGTGTCCCAATTGATCGTTTACTCACTATTAGTTCCTGAAACTGATTGGAACTAATTTAACTAGACATAACTCAATAAACCAAGTCAAATAATTACAACTCATTCACTTAACTCCTATAAGTTAGGGAGAACATATACATGTCTTCTAAAAGACTTCCAATTCGAATTTCCTAAATTAATTAAGTTAATTAATTATTTTCAAATTGCTATGAGAAAATAATTCTATTTTAATTCATAGTTTAATTCAAGGAAAAATTAAACTGGAATTTATTGTTGCCATTTCTCAACAAGTTTCTCCTCTCTCAAAGAAGTATGAAGGCTCTCCAATGGTGGATTCCTCTTTTATCACTAGGATGATGGATTTTTTAGAAGAAATACGGCCAACATGCTAGTGCTCTTCCCCTCTTTGGCTTCAAAAATGGAATGGTGGTTTTCTTTGATAGAAATTTGGACAACATAACAATGTCTCATATTTTGGCTCTCCCATCGCTTGTTTATATAGAATTTTTGATTTCATCTCCCCCCTCTTTGTTCATGCATGATAATGACAGATGAGTAGGACAAGATGATTCCATTGAGGGCTACATATCTTTAGGGAAACTCAAATTCGGCTATCCTGGACTGAGATCAAGTTAGAGAATCGGCTCCAAGCGTGTGGAGTGATCCTAAATCACTAATTCATCCATTTTTGTGACCTCACAACTTTTGAAGGATATTCTGCGCATGCGCAGATATTGAAGAAATAGTCGCAATGACATCAATTTTTTTATCTTTGTAAACTTTGGACTTTAAGAGAAACTTAAATTTTTTAAACTTGATGATGTATTTAGTTGGAAAATCTTCACCTATGCATTATATTGGATGCCTTTTAGCATCTTCTGGATTGCGCAAACATGTGTATGATTTTCTTATGTTAACAATTAGGATTCGATTTTTTATTGCAACTAAGAGTAGCTATTGAGCCTAGTTCTTTAAATTGTTTTTCTTAAATTTCATCTAATGTATGAGACTATTATTTTCTATTAATGAGAAGTTTACCATTGATCTACATCTAAGTTAGTTTTGGAGGGATGAAACCCTTGGGTTTGCACCCAACCTAGAGGCTTTAGTCCCTCATATTTCCTTCTTGTTCTTTTTTCAAATCAGTGCAATCATTATTTTGTTCTAGTAGATATTATACCATAAAAACTTGTAATTTCAGGCTTCCCTCTCACCTCTCTTGTGGGAAGAGTGATTGGAAAGATCTACAATAACAACTCAAAAATATTTGTTTATGATTTCTTAGAAATAAATAGATGTTAGTTTTCCTACTTATTCTCTATGATTTAGGAGTTATTTTCATTAGCTTGAGTGATTAGAGTAGTGTTGTCGAATAGAATAGATCTTAATCAAATTCAACTCATATTTTCCATCATAATTTGTCTCACTACATTATTGGTCAGTTGATGCATGTATCTGGCTAGCTGCGAGGACTATGCTAATCTGCATGGGTGGGGACACCTTTCCACATCCACTTGTCCCTTTCCATCTTCCTTTTAGGCACCTCACCTTTCTTCCAAATTTTGTCTCTTAATTCACTCTATTAAGGAAAATGAAGGACATAGTGGGCATCAACTTTGGTGTAAGATATACCTTCGAGGGGTACTAAGATTGGATCAGGGACTCCCAAAACCTTCATTCACCTCCTTATAACTTCACCCACCTTCCTATAACTTCAAGACCCCATTTATGTCCTCAAAATATCTCATATCCTCCTCCTGTAGCAAAATAGGACCTCTTATAGCAATACAAGAACTCCTATAGCAGCCCTGTAGCTTTGATTTCTTCAACCGATTTTGCTCCAAACTTGGAATCTGGCCTAGTTAAGTTGAATAATAGCCCCCACACTATGATTCGATGATTAGGGAAGACCTTAGGACCACTTTATCCTCATCCTTCCATCACTAAAACCATCAAATAGTAAAACAGAATTAGATTTAGCATTGTTTTCTTCATAGGCCTGTTAAAGAAGTGATTTCTCAATTTCAGCAAGTGTGAGTAGATAAATGATGCATGTAAGGTAGATTATTGATTTGAATAAACTATGCAAGTAGAATAGCATGAGTTATTTTTGCAAATAGATTAGTTTTTTTCCTTATGCAATTTCAATTAGCATTTATATTTGATGAACGGTAAACAAAGTCACTATGATTTATTTCTTCCACTAAATTAACCTCTTTTCCTTTATGCAATTTCAATTAGCATTTACATTTTATGATTGGCATTTTCAACTTGGTAATAGAATCATGTTCATTATGCTTTCATAAGAGGTTTTCACTATAATTAGTTGGAGGAATGGTCTCTGAATACCCTAATATGATTTCATGAATAGGAGTAACATGAGTAGAACCTAACCTACCGTACATATAACACTATCACCTCTAAGTTTGTACGAACCCTAGGTTGGAAATTCAAGTTGAGAATCCCTTGGGAGTTGCAACATCCTTGGTGCAATACTAGGGCTCATCATTTTTTGGCATTGTTGGGGAGGTATTTAAGTAGGTGTTGTTTCTGGTTAATAATTGTTTGTACTTTTCTATTTTGAATCAGCCTTATTTCTTTGAAAATTCTTGAAAAAAAATCCAAAAAAATCAACAAATCTAGTTCTTTCAAGCCTCGTAGGAGTAGGGATAACCACTGGAAATTCTTACCAAAAACCCCCAACCCCTTAAGCTGTAGAAATTCTCATTGTAGATCAATAGATTATGCAATATACTAAAGCAAAATACAAGATCTACTTCTACAACAAACTTTGCGGAAGCTTAATCGAATATGAGCAAGATCAATTAGAACACATATAACAGATGAAGAAAATTCAAACGCACATGAACACAGAAGAATAACTCGAGGAAAGCCTTAGCCTAAAACCTCAATATTTGTATTATCATACAAGTGGAAATATGTTCAAGTTACAAAAAGAATTAGCTCCCAAGCTATCCTGCTCTCTCTACAATAAAAAAACTGCTGCTCATATATAGTCAAAGGCTTCTCACAAACCTTCTCCTCTATCCTGAAGCCTCCTATTTTCTTGCATAGTTTTTCTTGGGGTCCAGTGCTACCACTTGTGTGAATTGGCCTCTTCACACAATCACTAACCTCTGATCTAACTGCACAATCTTGAAGGAGATAATTCCTTCTGCATGGATGAGTTTCCTATATAGGAAATATCCTCCAACTGATAGTATTTTGTCCCTTCATCTAATCTCAACTGGGTCTCTGACTAAACTAACATGCATGAGTTATTTATGAGAGAATATTCAATTATTTGAAGTGCAACAGTTACATGCATGCATGAATTAACTAACTGAACTCACAATTAATTCCACAAACTGTTGGAACTAATCTAACTGGACTTAACTCAGTTAACTGAGCTAACTAATTACAACTCATCCTTATCTCTTTAACTAAGGGATAAATTCCTTAATCAATGGAGAAACTGTTGCATGTCTTCACATAGACTTCATGTTTGATTTTCTCCAACTAATTAACTCAAGATGAATTAATTAATTATTTTACAAACAGTTGCTAAGATCAAATTCGAATTTTAATTCTCACTTTTAGTTCAGGGACTAACTAACACTGGAATCCATCGCGGAATGTTGTTTATAGCAATGCTATTTTTAGCACTTCCATTTTTCATTCCTTGTTGCTATGTCCGACACTGGTAACCGAACTGCTATTTATAGCAATGCTATTTTTAGCATTTCTTGTTGCCATTTTCAACACTCTGTCTCAACAAGAAAGGCATTCAACTCGAACCTAATCCTGAACCTTTGGAATGTTCTGCATGCAACACTTCTCCCAAGTGTTGTTACTCTAGCAACTCTAGAAACAAAAAAACTCCCCACTGACTTCCTTGTTAGGCTAGAAACATCCTTTGATGCTAAAGCTCCATTTGCTGCTGAAAAGTGCTCTCTCTCTAACCTCTGAGCTACTGCAACACTCCATGCTTCTTGCACCATTGCACACCTCTCTATGCCTTCTTGCACTGGTGCAACACTCCTGTGCCTCTCGCATTGTTGCAGCCTGCTAGCTATGCACTATCTTGGGATTCCTGCACTGTAGCTCTCTCTACCGCTCCATCTGCATCTGTCTCTACCCACTCAGCCAGTCCTACTACTCCTCGTTAGGGCTCCTGTAGCAAGGTCTAATCCAAGAGGCTGGGTAACTCAAAGATCCCGCCCTTATTTCAACCTTCTTGGGACAATCACTTCACATCGCCCCACCTCACACCTGTAGGTATGGCTGCATGTGATCCCTCTACCCACTTGGCTCGAAATTCCCCCCTACTGGAGGTCTCTGCATGAGTATATGCCTCCATTCAATCTCCTCTCAGCTTCTCTAGTTGTGGCTACTCCACAACCTCCTGAAGTTACTCCACCAATTGTGGCTCCTCCACAATTGTCTGAGACTTCTTCTGGCGCTACAGGTTGAGAGGTAATGTTACTCTCCCTCTCAACCACCAAGTCTCCATCAGATGCCTTGTTCCTTAAGGATTTGCATGCATCTTGAAATTCAAGAGCATACAGGTTCTTGTCTCGTGAACCGATCTACTTCACCTGTCTCGTGGTGACGTGTCTAAGGAAAACCTTTCCCTTACTGAAGATTACATCATAGCCTTTGTCTTCCAGCATTGTGATCGACACCAAATTTTTCCTTAGCCCTGGTACATACTTGACATTGGTCAAGGTAATGCGAGCTCCATGCTCCCTCTATAAAACAACCGTGCCTAAACCTGAGACACTATACTTTTCATCATTACCCATTGCAATGAGTATCTGGAGATCTTTCTCCTCCAAGGTACTGACAAAATCTTGTCGCTGATCATGTGGAAAGAATCTCCACTGTCAAGAAGCCAACCACATCCCACCATGGATGAAACCATGCATGCAAAGAGGGTGAAATCCAACTCGAACTGTGAGGCCAATGCCTCACCTTCAGATCCTTCCTTAGATCCCATCTTGGACTTCTTCAGTGGACAATTTGTGGAAAAATGGCCCACCTCATGACAACGAAGGCATCACACTTTTGATTTGTCAAACTTCTTCCCACCATAGGAAGAACTCGATTTGGGATGAGAATCCTTCTCCTTCCCTTTCTTTGCCTTACTCGCTAAGGCACAGTTTTATTCATCCTCCTTGGATGAAGAACCATCTCCGGTGATTCTTCTTATCTCCTCCTGCATTATATCTAACCAAAGTCATTCCCAATCTAGTAGTTTCTCTCTTCCATTAACCGAGTCTTGGTAGCTATGCCAGCTCTTAGGAAGACCAAGGAGAGCAAGACTCACCATGTCATCATTGGCTATCATGATCCCTACACTTCCAAGCTCATCCTTGTAGGTGGTGAGCTTGTTCAGATATGTAGATATCGTGTCACCCTTTTCACACTTGATTTTCCTAAGCTTTTCTTTCAGCGCCAGCTTCCTCGGATTTTTTCTGTTCTGATATAGATCTTTCAATGTTTTCCACATTGAAAATGGTTCCTTCTTCCCATGGAGACTCGAGACTATGTGGTCTCGAACTCCCTCCAGAAGGATTATCCTCGCTCTAGCCACACATTTCTTCCATTCTGCCAATTCTGTAGCATTAGCTGCTACCGTCTCGGGGACTTCTTGATCAATCAAGTCCTTTAGACTGTTGTCCTCTAATATTACTTCCATGTGATCCTTCCAGGCTATATAATTCGAGCTGCCATCAAGGGCATACTTGAGCCTTAAACCGTTGAACGCCATTGGGGAAATTTGAGATGTGATAAGAATTTGAATTCTATAATCAAGAACTTCAAACTTCAAACTTCTCCCTTCTTTGTATATTGTTCTTTGCTTTGATCACCTTTTCTCTAATACCATGTAGAAATTCTCATTGTAGATCAATAGATTATGCAATATACTAAAGCAAAATACAAGATCTACTTCTACAACAAACTTTGCGGAAGCTTCATCGAATATGAGCAAGATCAATTAGAACACATATAACAGAGGAAGAGAATTCAAACACACATGAACATAGAAGAATAACCCAGGGAAAGCATCATCCTAAAACGCCAATCTCTGTATTATCATACAAGTGGAAATATGTTCAAGTTACAAAAAGAATCAGCGCTCAAGCTATCTTGCTCACTCTGCAATCAAACAACTGCTGCTCATAGTCAGTCAAAGGCTTCTCACAAACCTTCTCCTCTTCCCTCCAAGCCTCCTATTTCCTTTCACAGTTTTTCCTGGGGTCCAGTGCTGCCACCTATGTGAATCGGCCTCTTCACACACTCACTAACCTCTGATCTAACTGCGCAATCCTGAAGGAGATAATTCCTTCTGCATGGATGAGTTTCCTATATAGGAAAAATACTCCAACTGATAGTACACTATCCCTTCCTCTTATCTCAACTAGGTCTCTAACTGAATTGACATGCATGTGTTATTTATGAGAGAATATTCAGTGATCTAAAGTGCAGCAGTTACATGCAAGCATGCATTAACTAACTAAACTCCCAATTAATTCCACAAATTGTTGGAACTAATCTAACTGGACTTAAATCAGTTAACTGAGCTAACTAATTACAACTCAAATTACAACTCATCCTTATCTATTTAACTGAGGGATAAATTCCTCAATCAATGGAGAAACTGTTGCATGTCTTCACATAGACTTCATGTTTGATTTTCTCCAACTAATTAACTCAAGATGAATTAATTAATTATTTTACAAACAGATGCTAAGATCAAATTCAAATTTAATTCTCAATTTTAGTTTAGGGACTAACTAAAACTGGAATCCATCCCAAAATGTTATTTATAGCAATATTATTTTTAGCACTTCCATTTTTCGTTCCTTGTTGCTATGTCCAACATTGGTACCCGAACTGCTATTTATAGCAATGCTCTTTTTAGCATTTCTTGTTGCCATTTTCAACACAAGCATTCAACCTTCACTCTTCTTCAGTGAATATGAACTTCCCTCTATGATTGCAGGGGAGTTGGAAAATCCTTTAGGAGAGCTAATTGAAATTTTTGAAGAACTTATCTCACCTACCTAAACTATGGCTGAAAACTAGAACAATGAGATTTTCCCTATCAGAGAAACCAATGGAAAGGCTAGAATGAAAAATATAAGCCTTGTTTCCTTCCACATTTCCATGGCCTAATCTCTGAAGATTTTGACACCTTCATGTTTGAGTTTTTTGTTGTCTGTAGGACCTATGACTATGCCTCTGATGAGCAGAAGTTGAAATTTTTAGAAAATTATATTACAAACCAATGCAACACATAAAATATTGCAGAAGTATAAACACAGAAAACTCATAAAACAAGAGAGACACAAATATACGTGATTCACCCAATTTGGTCTACGTCCATGAAGAAACAACCAGTCCTTCCTTTATATTATCCAGCAAAACGAAGAGATACAACCTACAACATATCCGTTGTAATTTCCTCATCGCTCTCACAAAATATTCTCTCTCTTTTGTCGCTCAGAATACACATATACACAACAACAATACAATTCCCTCATATATAGTGAGGGGTTTATTTCTAGGGAAAAAAACCCTAAATTAAACATAACTTATATCATCAGATCATCTGCCTAATGAACAGCTCAGATTGACTACAAAATTACAATATTTTACAAGGAAACTTTACATCTATTTTTAGCTTCGAGGGTGTTTCCCCTGAACCCCCGCCAGGGGGGGGGGGCTCATAAAAATCGTCATCACCCCCCTTCGCAGTGAAAAAAACGAGTAGTGTTTCCACTCCATTACGAACTGGGGTCTAATGTGGTGATAGCTCTTAATAAAGAAGATAATCAGGTTCCACACCCAACAGAAATTGTTTCCTTCTCCCTCAAATATGAAGCCTTATGCTGGTTTATGAATTTACCTGGAGGTAACATCACTACTTGGGCCCAAATGCAACAAACCTTCAATGACAAATACCAGGATTATTGTAGGTACAAAAAAACAAACGAGGAAATATTTAGTTTGACTCTTGGACTTGATGAATCTTTGGAGGACTATGAGGAAAGGTTCCAACTCAATAATATGAGGGCCAAATGTACCCTTGATCTCAAGTCACTCAAGCTACTTCTTCTCTGAGGGATCGGGGTAGATGTAAAGGAAACCCTGAACATGCTATTTGGACGAGATATCTACCAATCTCCTTATGATGACATCAAAATTGTATTCAAGAATCACTCTAGGGATGTTAGGAAGAAGGGTAGGACTAGCCAAAGAATGGTTAGTTCATCTCCCTCCACAACAACCATCAAGCATGATATAGGAAGTATGTTGTAATATTTTAAGAGTGAAACATTTCATACCTTTTCCTTGTAGATGGAAACTATGCAAATCAAAAGAAAGCAAGAGGAAGTAGAGAAGGCACTAGCTATGTTTTTCCCTAGGTGTACTAAAAGACATCCTATGAATGAATGTCCACTGAATGTCATAGAAGTTTTTTTAGTTTGTGAGGAGAGTCATGCAATAGGTAATTATCTCTCTCTTCCAGGTCTAAATTTTGTATACCAAGGAGGGATCGAAGGTGGGTCCAAGAAGTTGTGCTTCATTAACCAAAGGAGACCCCCAGGTCCTCGACCATATCAATAAGGCATGAAAGGTGCACATTATCCTCACTACAATCCAAATAAAAATGCACCTTTCCAACCTTGGTACCCTTCCACTCATCCATCATGGTCCCCACCTCCTCCTTGATCTTATACTCCTCAATATCATCCTCAACCTATCAAACCTCCTTTTTAGCCATATCCACCCCAACCTTCCCAATGGGGAAGCCCCTCACTGTAGAGCTGTAACAAGGGCCTTTTTCACCTCTAGTTATCTCACATTACAAGTCAATCCAGGAGCGTTTTGTTATTGCAAAGGGTATCTCAATTTGAGGCTATTTGTCAGAGTAATGCTTCGTAGTATAGGCCTAAGAAATACAAGAGTAAACGGATGCTAAACTATGACTAGATTACTTTTGTAGAAAGGAATTACACGCAGCAACTTTACCAGTCGAGGGTGCGGAAGTAATAACCCATCCCTCTAGAAACTGTTTGAAAGAAAAGAACTTAGAGTATGGATCATGGTTCTGGGAGCATAGTAGCGTCTGCTGTGTCTCACGACAGCCTTGATCCTCCTCTCACACCACACCAATGAATGCGAGTAAAAAGGAACAGCAGGAAAGTAAAATGGAACGGCAATGCAGAAATGGAATGGCAGTAAAAGGAACAGCAGTAAAGAAACTAAGTCTCGCGAGTTCAACACTCTCAATCCTTTACATTAACTTATACACAAAGACAGAGCAATCCTTTATACAAGTAAACAGCTTAACCAAATGGAACAGCAAACCATCATAAACAGGAAACGTCAATCATATATAAAAGTAGACAACTAAATCAAATAAACAGGAAATGTCAATCATATGTACAGATAATCTGACATGATCACCAGTAGTCCACATACAACATTGATTCCACTTTCTTATGATCGTCACTCCAACTATATGTAGCTAAAGCATTCCACTTATAAATTCTGTAACAGAAGTGAACAACTCAGAATAATCGTTATATGACCAATTCTGGAAATATGATACGAGCTTGTTATAAAGATTTACAATAGGAAACTACTGATGAACGAATATGGAACAGCATGTAAATATGTCAAATTATTGAGAATGATAAACAAACCACACAAAGCCAAACTGTAATGATACAATCAGCCAGTGTCCGTTGGAGCCGGGCCCTTAGCTTCCAATGGCACACCGCCGGAATTTACTTCAGACGCAGAGGGAAAATAATACCAAAGATATTATATTAACGCATCAACGATAGTACAACAAAAACTAAGTCTCAAAGAGACTTGATAGTCTGAGTTCCAACTGACTGTGAAGTCTGTAAACAGAGAATAAAGATACAATATAAAAAACCAGAGTCCCTTAAGTCTTCAATGCTACCCTTTTTATACTAGTGATGGCGGAGTTAACCAGACAACAAAATAATTGAAAGTAACGATCCCTCAGGATCAAAGATCCTGAGGGATCTGTTAAGCTGTTAACTCCTCTCTTTTGTTTGCCTAGTCTTCCGAACTGACAGCTCCTTATCTCGTCCCAGATTGATTTGCCGAGATTTGCTCGCCCTGGTCTGGACTTTAGTTAGTTCCGAAGGGACAACCGTTATCTTCTCATGGAACTCCAGTTTTGCACTGCGTTTTCCTCCTTTTGTCATTTTCTGCATAGAGAAGACAATTATTAATAATTGGTCATTCGTGCTCATTCTTATTACATTCTTCTTACTTTATAACAAAGAAAGGATTACAAACATTGCTTGAAACATCACTAAATTATGCATCAAAACATACCTTTCCAATGCTCTACACACCCCCTGGCTTACCCTGTTTCATGGCCTCATGAAAAAGTTATAATTAACATGGAGAGCGGTAAGAGAATAAGCGGGAGAGGGTATCTCGTGAGGAGGTCTGCAACCATGGTGAACAACGAGATTATCAAAGAAGTAATTCAATTGATCTGTAGGCATGTCATACAAGGCCTGGTATCCAGGTGCAGGGTGCCAAATAATTGGGCTACGGAACCGGTATCCTAACCAAGACGGCCCAGCTTGCAAAAGGCGCTGGCCATAAAGGCTCAACCGTTCAGCAGCCAGCTCAAAATTCTCATAGTTGAATGGCTCCCTGAGCTGGATGCTTGGGGTGGAAACCCGATAACGGAATTTGGCAGCATCCAGGGCAGAATCTTTAATAGCCAGAAAGAATTCCACGCTATTTCGGATCAAGTCCTCATGCATGGGTCCTAACAGTTCCATGACGCCCTGGGTTCTCATGAGGCTTTTGTGTGATTGCCATAGGTGAACTGGGTCTCTAGGTTCAGCCCTGACCCATAGATCTAGGCTGTGCTCCTGCCTCTGAAAGGCATTGTAAGCCCTGAGCCACTTTAACTGATTGACCCCAAACGAGACAAAGGCTTGGAGCTGTATATCCCCCACGAAGGACCCCGGGTTTAAGTCAGTTTCCTGTTCGAGCACCATATTGTGCAAGTAGGATTCACATAGCAACCGTTGAACCTTAACCCCAAAATGTTTGCAACAATCAATAAAATCATTAACAGTATTAATCTGAATAGGGGCACCTGCCCTGACAGCTTTTATTTTCAGTCTTCAGTATATTTCAAGGAGAAATAAAGCATAATTCTTTGCAGGGGCCCTGCAAGTCAAAAAATCATCATACAGCGAACATACTGTGTCAAATTGTTTAATAACAACATCTAATCGACGTGTTACCTTGGCAGCCTTTTCCTGTTCCTTCTGCCATCCTTCAAAGGCCTGACTCTCTGATTGACTCATGTTGCGCAGTTGCTGCTGCAATTCTTCATATTTTGCCCGAGGGATCGTTTGTTCTTTCAACTGCTCAGCTTCCTGCTGCAACTCCTCGTATTTTTCTCGAGGGATCATTTGTTCCCTCAGCTGGTCAGCCTCCTGTCGGGCTTGCTTCATTTTGTGGTGCAAGGCCTTGGTTTTTGGATCCCTTTTCCAAGAATTCTCAGAGGCAGGGAGTCTCACCTGTACCTTTACATTTCGCTGCCTGGAATTCGTGTCCCGAATTATTCCTAACGGTGATGCCTCAGTTTGGACCTCTTTGTTTTCCTTTTCTTTCTTCACCTGGATAAAGGGGTACGGTGGCCCCTCTGTAAATGGAATATCGTCTTGCGGCTCAGTTTTGATTGGAACAACAGTTGGTCCCAATGGGCTATTTGGTACAGCAGTTTGTTCCGGAACGACATTCTGCTGTTCCATATCAGATGGAACGACATTTGGTTCCTCAGTGCTGGTCGGACCAGCCGTAGGTCTATCAGCAGAGTATTGACCTACGAAACGCCTATAAGCCCTTTGCCTTCTCTTCTGACAGGACCCTGCTGCATTTGTTCTTCTTTTTCTCCTTACGGTCCTCCTTATTCTCAGACTGGCTTTCAAACTTCTAATTTTCTGCCGAAGCTGGGCTATAATATTCAGCAGTCTCTGCTGTTTCTTTCTTAATTTCTTAATTTCCCTAGCCTCGGCAGTGGGCGTATGAGTGGCCCTCAGCTCTGTCCCTCTTTCATCGAGGGTTTCTTCTGGCATCTTGGGAACGGATTGTTCTCGATAAGCATTCTCATTCCCCACATCATCTGCAGGTGGGTTTTCTTCTGGTGCCTTGGGAAAGAATTGTTCCCGGTCGGTATTTACATTCTCTCCATCAACAACAGGGAGGTTTTCTCCTCCAGCTATCTCTTCATGCAATTCTTCATGTGCCTCTTCCTCTGAGGGTCCCTCAGGAGGGCTTGCTGGACTGGAAGGTGAAGTATAATCTCCCAGGCTGGCCAAGATAGTGGCCAGCTCTTCTTCCTCCATGGCGACCTGTGGAGGGCTACCTCCCAATTGTTCCATCTCCTCCTCCTGAATTGGCTGCTCAATGGCTGCCTTCGGGTGGCCGGCTTCGGCCTCGGAGTCAGAAGGTTTCTTTCCTTCCTCGGCTTCTGCTTCATCCTCAGTTTGTTCCACATTTTCCCTTGAAGGTTCCCGTTCTGGCATAGGTGGCTCATTTGTTATCTCGATCGGCTGGTCAATGCTTGGCTGGATTTTCTCCAGCCTGCCTTTTATTCTTGCCAGCCGAGCTGACTTCCTAGGTCTCTCAGGTCGCTCAGGTGTACTGGCCACCTGTTCTTCCACCACCACCTTTTTACGTTTTTTAGACTGTTCTGTCGTGCCAAAGGGATGCCTATGTTTCGAGGTAGCACGCTCTTCTGCAGCCCGTTCCTTATGTTTTTCTACATGTCCAGATGCCCTAGAGGAGCGTTTTCGTTTTGATAACTCCGTGTTTTTCTTGGGTTGTTCGGGTGTATCCGAGGGGCACTTAGGTTTTGGCGATGGTGATGCTCTGGGCTCCCTGGGTGCTTCAGAGGTACTAGCAGGGTGCTTAGCTTTTGGGGATGGTGATGCTACTCCCCCTCCGATTGCTGAAATAAGCTCCCCCCAGCTACTCTGCTGCCGAGTGAGACTGTGGCTCACTATCAGGCGGATCAACCCATGGTGGCTAACTACTGCATCTTCATGGTGTGCCTTTTTCAGGCTCCGAGAGGCATCATGCAATAATGAATTTAACAATGCAGGGAGATGCACAGAACATTTTCCTTTTAACACAGCTAAGAGCTTAAGGTGACGCGGTCTTACCACATCTTTTCGGCCCTCGCAGGTGATGTAGCTCTGCACTACTTTTGCCAATTCGCTCCAGGGTTCTCCCAACGTTGCCGACAACACTCCTTTCCCTTTTACTGTTAGATTCTGTCCTTCGTCTTGGAAAATCTCTATGATCTTCTGCAGCCTCTCTTTCTTTGTCGTCCATATTGGTCCTGAGGCTGGTAATCCTATTACCTCCACGATTATTTCCTCCGTGACCGTTATCTGTTTTCCACCCACTACGGAATGTTCTTCCTGCAAGTTCTACAGAAATTCCATGGCCACAATTTCATTTGATTCACGCAGGCGGCTAAAATAAGTTAACCACCCCGCCCTTTCTAGGATCTCCCGAGCAGCTTCGGAGACTACCAGCTCACTAGGTTCGCTTCTGATAGCTTTGCCTCCCATGGTTCTGTTTCGGCTCCTAAATGGAACAGCAATTCCCTGTCACAAAGAACGTAATCGCAGCTAGAAAAAACACAGAGCATGCATGAAAAATCGATTGTAAATAACAACTTATTGCAAAAATAGTATTATCATGCCGTTAGCCCGTATCGTACCTCCGTACCATATCATTTCCGAATGGTGTGTTACCACATGGCCGGTGGAGTAATGAGGTCACCTCCCCCCTCGCAATATGATAGGCTGTCCCAGCCGTCAAATGGAGGAGGAGCCGCCATCCCGTCACCAAGTCATAAAGGAACAGCATGTAGAGTTTTGCCAAGTTTTAGATTAGACAAAGAAATACCGAGATCGAGGCAACAGATAGATCGCGTTTTGCATAAGCCTTCGTGATGTGATGCAAAACAGGAGGATAGGACGTCTGGCACTCATATAGAGTCTAAGGTAGTCATAGTCAATATCTCTGCCATGATTGGTAGTGATAGATATTCATGTGACGTATCCATCAAAATGTAAGATATCATTATTACAAAGATAGAAGGAAGTATTTAATATCATCCAAATTGGTGTATATATTACGACTCCGATACCACTAACAGAGCTCTGCTGTCGACAGGTGTTCATAACCTTGGCAGAGTTGTTTATTTCACCCTGGAACCATGGTTCTTTGTGTGTTTTTGAAGAGCAATTCTTGTCAAAATGCAGGCCATCATGCTGGCTTGGTAACCAGATAACCATGATGCTATTCACCAGAGAGGCGCGAATCGTGGGCAGGCCGGCTCGTGATGAGACCCCCTGTTCCAAGGTTTGTTTATATAGTGAACCTGTTGGACCATATCCCTGGTGTGGTGGCCATGATGGGAATGCCACTTCGCTTCCAATCTTATGATCATAGTAGGCTGGTTCTTTGATGAAACCCCCTATCCTGCATTTGACAAATATATATATATATATAATTATTATTATTTTTTATTTTTTTTTTGAAAATAACAGATTGTGCTCTTGTATAATTACACATAAGAGTGGTTCAGCCCTCCTTAAGAGTGGGAATGGCGGAAGAAGTCTTGTCATCTCAACTTGGAAGATATAAATCTTCTGTTCTTATTTCCAAGTAATAATAGAGAAAATTGTAGGAACTCAACATGATAAAAATATCCAACAAGGCAGAGGAGGTGAGACTATGACAGAAAAAATTATGAGTGTGTAGATCCTTCCTTTGTTGTTGCATCAATACTAGGTTTGTTAAAGATAGCGATTCATGATATTCTGATCTCGATATGTCCTGTCTTTTATATTCATTGCATAAAGGTATAGTTGTTACTTATGACCTTGAAAAGAGGATGGACAACACATCCTTTTGTTTTTGAAAGGAAGGGTGAGGAGGAGTTCATTTGATGCATTGCCTTAAAAAATCAGCAAAACACACAAATGCTGATTCCTTTTCAAAAGGAGCAGCAAAAACCCAAAAGTGCTGTTCAAACTCACAAATGCTGTGCCTTTTGAAAAGGAACAGCAAAAACACACAAGTGCTGTTCCCTTTGAAAAGGGACAGCAAAAACGCAAACAGTGTTGTTCCTTTTTTTGAAAAGGAACAACAAAAACACACCAGTGCTGTTCCTTTTGAAAAGGAACAACAAAACGCAAGAGTGCTGTTCCTTTTTTGAAAAGGAACAGCAAAAACACACAAGTGCTGTTCCTTTTGAAAAGGAACAGCAAAACGCAAAAGTGTTGTTCCTTTTTGAAAAGGAACAGCAAAAACACACAAGTGTTGTTCCTTTTGAAAAGGAACAACAAAAACACACAAGTGCTGTTCCTTTTGAAAAGGAACAGCAAAACGCAAAAGTGCTGTTCCTTTTTGAAAAGGAACAGCAAAAACACACAAGTGCTGTTCCTTTTGAAAAGGAACAGCAAAACGCAAAAGTGCTGTTCCTTTTGGAAAAGGAACAGCAAAAAACACAAGTGTTGTTCCTTTTGAAAAGAAACAGCAAAACGCAAAAGTGTTGTTCCTTTTGGAAAAGGAACAGCAAAAAAACAAAGGTGCTGTTCCTTTTGAAAAGGAACAGCACACACAAATACTAAAAACATATATACAAAATTTACAATTTTATATACAAAATGTGGTAATAAAAAGTAAATTCTTACTGATCTATAGGTGAGGAAGTTTTTGCTTCCTCGCCCATAATTTCAATGTTAGTATCTTGGCGTAGCTACTGACAAAAAGATTCCCGAGTGAGCGGTTTGTGATACAAACGAACTCGATGACCGTTTACCTTAAATGTATATCCAGACCCATCGATTGTGGTCAGTGTAAGGGTCCCATTGTCATGGACTTTTTGAATCTCATATGGTCCCAACCAACGAGTCTGAAGCTTCCCCGGGAAATCCTGAAATCTAGAATCATATAACAGAGCCCAGTCTCCTTCATGAAATATCTTGTTTTTGATAAGCGCATCATGCCATTTGGCTCGCTACTGTTGAATGAGTGCTGTGTTCTGTAATGCAGAGAGCCTTATTTCATCTAATTCATTAATTTGGTGTAATCGATTTTTCTGTGCTTCACTTAAATCCAATCCAACTTCTTGGGCTGTTCGCAGCGTTTGGATTTCGAATTCGATAGGAAAAATGGGCTGCTTTCCAAACACTAAATGATATGGTGAGTAGCCGGTGGTGCTTCTCCATGTGGTTCGATAAGCCCACAGTGCCTCGGGTAATCGGGCGGCCCAATCACGCCGATGTGAGGCAATTGTTTTTGTCAAAATCGACTCTATTACCTTATTGCTGCTCTCCACTTGCCCATTCGCCTGAGGATGGTATGGGGTAGTAATTTTATGCTGGACACGATAATTATTGAGTGTTGCAGCTAAGTGGTGCCCTACAAATTGTGGTCCTCCGTCTGTAATTACTTCCCTTGGGAGACCATAACGTACAAACAAATGGAGCAAGAACTGTATTACCAAATCTTCTGTAGCTCTAATCAATGGCTCCGCTTCAACCCATTTGGTAACATATTCAGTTGCTACCAAAATGTAGGTTCTTTGATTTGATGGCGGGCTGATGGGGCCGATGAAGTCCAGAGCCCAGCGTTCGAAAGGTTTGATTACTAATTGGGGCCGCAAAGGCATTTCGTCGTCTGGACCAGGTCGTCCTGCACGCTGACAGCTATCACAGGCCTGGACAAATTTTTTCGCATCTTTGAAAATTGTAGGCCAGTAATATCCCGTTTGTAGTACCTTGTGTGCTGTTCTTTTTTCAGCAAAGTGTCCTCCACATGGCCCGTCATGGAAGGCTTTCAGAATATCAAAGATTTCGTCCTCCCGGATACATCTTCTGATTTCCATATCTGCTCCTGTGTGAAACAAATAGCCCCCAACCCACGAAAATCGAGTGCTTCTCTGAACAATTTGTTTCCGTTCATTGGGAGTTAAATGTTTTGGAAGCTTACCTACTGCAAGATAATTAGCAACATCAGCGTACCAGGGAGTCTGAACAGCGACAGCGAATAAGTGTTCGTCTGGAAATTGGTCCTCGACTGCTGCTGCTTCAACTGACTTTGGTATTCGTGAGAGGAAATCGGCTACAGGATTCTCCTTCCCGGCCGATCTCTGATTGTAATGTCGAACTCCTGCAACAAGATCAACCACCTGGTTACTCTTCCATTTGTAACAGGCTTGTTTGCTAAGTACTTAATAGCAGAATGGTCTGTATACAAAATAACAGGATAGCCTATAATATAGTGTCTAAATTTATTAACAGCGTGTATCACAGCTAAAAATTCTTTTTCGGTGACAGTGTAATTTAATTCAGCTGGAACCAAATTCTTGCTGATATAATAGATGGCGTATGGTTTTTTATCCTCTTCTTGGCCCAGAACTGCACCGATTGCTGTGTCTGAGGTGTCGGTTGAAATTTGGAATGGTAAATTCCAATTAGGTCCTCGAAGAACTGGAGCTGTAGATACCAGCCTCTTTAGTTCTTTGAAGGCCCGATCACATTTCTCTGTCCATAAGAAGTCGACATTTTCAGTTAATGCATGTAAAGGTGCGGAAATATGTGAATAATGTTGTATGAATCGTCTATAATAGCCAGAAAAACAAAGAAAACTGCGTACCTCTGTCTGATTAGTGGGGGTTGGAATAAGCAAAAGTATTTGGATTTTAGCCGGGTCTACCTGAATACCAGCTGCTGAAATATAGTGTCCCAGAATGAGTCCTTCAGTCATCATCATGTAACACTTTTCGTGACTCAAGCAGAGTCTGGTAGCGATGCAGCGCTGTAGGACTTTTTCGAGAGTATCTAGAGCTGGATCAAAGTCCTCTCCATATGGTGTGAAATCATCCATGTAGACTTCCAATCCATCATTAATTAGATCTGCAAAGATGCTAAGAACAGCCCTTTGGAATGTGGCTGGAGCATTACATAAACCAAAAGGTAAGACTCGATAAGCAAACGTTCCCCAGGGGCAAGTAAAGGTAGTTTTATCCTGGTCTTCAGGGGCAATCTGAATCTGGTTCTATCCGCTGAAGCCATCCAGGAAAGAGAAAAATTTCTTGCCTGCTAAGGTGTCCAGTACCTGGTCTATAAATGGAAGGGGGAAATGAACTTTTTGCGTGGCTTTGTTTAATTCTCTATAATCGACACAGATCCTCCATTTCCCGTTCTTTTTAGGTACTACCACCAGTGGGGAGACCCATTTGCTGTCAGAAATAGGATAAATGAAATTAACATCTAAAAGTTTCTGAAGCTCATCTTTTACAACATCTTTTAAATGGGGGTTGAGTCTTCTTTTCTGTTGTCGAACAGGTCTTGCATCTTTTTCAATATAAATATGATGTGTACATAGCTGGGGGTCAATCCCTTTCATATCGGGATAGTCCCATGCAAATGCCTCCTGATACTTTCGTAACAGCTGGATGAGTTTTGTCTCTTGATCTGATGTCAGATTAGCGTTAATATTTAAAGTCTTCCCCGGTTCAATTTGCACTACTTTGCTATTAGCGATAGAAGTCACCGGTATACCTTGGTCATGTTCGTTCTTCAGGGGATCCTCTTCTAATTCGTTGTCAAATGCCGCCTTTATCATAAAACATTGTGTATACGATGTGGATTCTGTTTGATTAATGAATTTATTAATGGCATCGTCTTCGGTTTGATCTTTGAAATCTAGCGCTTCCTGTATTGTTAATGGAGGTCTAATATTGTCTGTGATATATGAGGCAGGGCGCAGGTTGGTTTTCATCATCGTGATGCTTGGCTGAGCTGGAGGGTACAAAATTAAATTTTTGATATCCGGCCCTCTGGTTATGGTCATGTTTCCCTGCCTGCAACCAATGTAGGCGTCAGCAGTAGCGAGCCACGGTCTACCTAGAATTAGCGGATGTCCATCTAGTCGAGTTTTCGGATTAATTATCAGGAAGTCGGTCGGGTATTCCCAGGAGTCTACTGAAACCATGACATCATACAGGGTGCCTTCTGGTCTAATTACTGATCGGTCAGCTAGTTCTAACAATGTGGAAGTAGGTTCTACCGATGTAATTCCGAGTTTCTGGCAAGCTGATGTTGTCAGGATGTTGATTGCAGCCCCTAGATCAACTAAGACGTTGCTCAAGGTCTGCCCATAAATTTGAACAGTGACAATTGGGTTCCCAGGGTCCTCGTATTTCACTGGTGTTTCTTTTCCTGATAGGAGGTCGGATAAGGTGCCGACTACCTGGACTCTCGGGTTAGAAGTTATATTTCTTTTTGGTTTTCTGCTACACAGGTCCTTTATGGTTTTTGCATATATGGGGATATCCTGTATAGCTTGAAGAAATGGAATTCTTATATACAAATTTTGTAGTTCTCCCAGAATATCAAAGTCTGGATATTGTGTTGGTCGTGGAATGGCTAATCGTTCTGGGAATGGTGGAGGAGATGTAATTGCTTGTTGATGAGCCTGGTCTTTATTTACATCTTCCTGTTGTGATGGTTGTTCTATAGGTAACTGATCTTCAATGTGGGTTGTTCTATGTCCCTCAGTTTCTATTATTCGCCCAGATCTTAACTGAAGATCGTTGCACTCCCGCAGATCAGATTCAATTTCTGAGGATTCTATAATTTGAAGAGATTGAACTGGTCTATTATTTGGATTAGGGTTGGGTTGGGCTGGGAGCTGCGGTCTCAGATTAGGCTGGGGGTTTTGTTGTAAGGCTGGCAGAGTCGGTTGAGGGAACGGAATTGATCCTGCTGGCTGATATGTCGATCTTGGCCAGCTTGTCTGCCAGGATGAGCTTTGCGAAGTGGAAGGGGTCCACTGCGGAGGATATGAATTATTCTGCCAATATGGTGGAGGATAAGGGTAGTTTGGCCAACCAAATTGGGACATCCAAGGATTCGGAGTAGGAAACATTTGAGGTGACCAATTTGAAAACGAGGGTTGAGACTGGTTTTGCCACATATTCTGTTGCTGGGTATTGAACTGCGGGGGTTGAAAAGAAGAGGAGGGGTCTGAAAACATACCTGATTGCCTAGGCTGCCATTGACGACGCTGGTTAATAAAATATGCTGATTCTGGCTCCTCTTCTGCTTCTTTGTATACTGCCTTCAAACCAGGAAGTGAAGGGCAGCTTTCGGTCAGGTGGTCCTTGGTACAGATAGCACATATTTGGACTGTATCTAGCGGGCATTCCTTGTGGCTGTGTTTCTTCCTGCATCGTGGGCAAAAAACTGCTAGATTCTGCTCCGCCTCGGCTTGCTTCTGTTTAGCCTGCACAATGTCAAGTTGTGTAGTTAATGTTCCCAGGATATTAGTTTTAAAATTTTCTAGCAAATTTCCAAGTTCCACCCGTGTTACTCCCTCTGTTGATGTTCTGTTATCTCTGGGGAAGCAATCATATTCCGCTGGTTTTATCCTCGTGCTGCCTCTTGAGCTCCTGATACACAGATCAATGATATCAGCAAAATTTTCCTGATAAATGTCTCATTTCCCCATAATGTTTAACGTTTTGATCCATTGTTCTTTCATACCTCTAATTAATGCAGTTTTCAACACGTTATCAGGCAGAGGTAGCGATGCATAAGGGGATCTTTGCAAGTTATATTGGAAACGTTCCACATATTCTTCTAGGGTTTCGTTTGGTCTGGCTGACATTTGAAAGATTTCATCTTTTAGTTCTCTCGACCTACAGTAATCTTGATATTTCTTTAAAAAGGCTTCTTTCATTTGATCCCAATTGTTAATAACCCCACCACCTAAGCCCATAAACCATCTTAAGGCAGCCCCTTTTAATGTAGAGGGGAACAATTTTAGTTTCTGGGGATCGGTGGTGTAATCGTATCCTCTACATAATACATCAAATTCGAACAAGAATGCGTCCAGATCTTCTGATGTAAGGCCATGAAATGTGGGGATATGCTGGAGAGGGATGGCTTTCATGGGCGCATTTGCTGCAGAATCTACTATCGGATATTGCAATGTGGAGGTCTGGGTGTTTGGCTGATTCTGCGCCATGGGATCGAATATATGCCAGTAATCTTCAGGAATTTCCAAGAGAGTGTTCCTTGGTTGAGGAGGGGTAGTCTTAACAGGGATTGTCTTGACACCACTCCCTTGATCAGGGATGATAATGGCCCCAACTGTCTGCGGTGAATGGATTCCTTCAACAAGGATTTTTACAGCGCTTCCCTTGCCCGGGCTATTTAAAGGCTGGTTTAATTCAATAGGAGATCTAGGTTCCTCGATCTCCCCTGTTTCTCCTTCTCCTTCACAAAGGTTACTTTGGGTCCCTTCGTGCAATGGTCCAGGAGTCAAATTTTCAATTTCTTGAAAATCCTGCTCCTCTGTTTGACTGTGCACTTCAGCAAAGGCTTCAGATGGTGATCCCGAGGCCTGAAGGGAACTAGTAGGCTATTTAGAATTGACTTTCTTATAACCTACCGATGGCTGAGAGTCGGCTTTATTATAGATTTCGTCTATGAAGGTCGTTCGTCCAAGGGTCACCAGCCCCTTGGCTTTGGATGGAGGCTTTTGATCTTTCTCTAACTTTTTCTGCTTAGTCATGCACTCCAATTAAACTGCTAAATCCTATTTAACCAATCAATTCTGCTAGGAAAGCGGACGGTGGAGCAGGGCTTTTACATGCTCCGTACGTAGGTTCTTACCTTTCGTTTTTAAAATCCAACTCTCCCCTAGCAGATTCGCACACTACC
This sequence comes from Pinus tabuliformis, assembly GCA_031772625.1. NCBI lineage: Eukaryota > Viridiplantae > Streptophyta > Pinopsida > Pinales > Pinaceae > Pinus > Pinus tabuliformis. The sequence continues at coordinate 795,972,744 of CM062813.1, read as the reverse complement.
CTGTTTAAAAGACAAATGGCTATACCCTTCCCCGGCAACGGCGCCAAAATGTAGAGCTGTAATAAGGGCCTTTTTCACCTCTAGTTATCTCACATTACAAGTCAATCCGGGAGCGTTTTGTTACTGCAAAGGGTATCTCAATTTGAGGCTATTTGTCAGAGTGATGCTTCGTAGTATAGGCCTAAGAAATACAAGAGTAAACGGATGCTAAACTATGACTAGATTACTTTTGCAGAAAGGAATTACATGCAGCAACTTTACCAGTCGAGGGTGCGGAAGTAATAACCCATCCCTCTAGAAACTGTTTGAAAGAAAAGAACTTAGAGTATGGATCATGGTTCTGGGAGCATAGTAGCGTCTGCTGTGTCTCACGACAGCCTTGATCCTCCTCTCACACCACACCAATGAATGCGAGTAAAAAGGAACAGCAGGAAAGTAAAATGGAACGGCAATGCAGAAATGGAACGGCAGTAAAAGGAACAGCAGTAAAGAAACTAAGTCTCGCGAGTTCAACACTCTCAATCCTTTACATCAACTTATACACAAAGACAGAGCAATCCTTTATACAAGTAAACAGCTTAACCAAATGGAACAGCAAACCATCATAAACAGGAAACGTCAATCATATATAAAAGTAGACAACTAAATCAAATAAACAGGAAACGTCAATCATATGTACAGATAATCTGACATGATCACCAATAGTCCACATACAACATTGATTCCACTTTCTTATGATCGTCACTCCAACTATATATAGCTAAAGCATTCCACTTATAAATTCTGTAACAGAAGTGAACAACTCAGAATAATCGTTATATGACCAATTCTGGAAATATGATACAAGCTTGTTATAAAGATTTACAATAGGAAACTACTGATGAACGAATATGGAACAACATGTAAATATGTCAAATTATTGAGAGATAAAAAAACCACACAAAGCCAAACTGTAATGATACAATCAGCCAGTGTCCGTTGGAGCCGGGCCCTTAGCTTCCAATGGCACACCGCCGGAATTTACTTCAGACGCAGAGGGAAAATAATACCAAAGATATTATATTAACGCATCAACGATAGTACAGCAAAAACTAAGTCTCAAAGAGACTTGATAGTCTGAGTTCCAACTGACTGTGAAGTCTGTAAACAGAGAATAAAGATACAATATAAAAAACCAGAGTCCCTTAAGTCTTCAATGCTACCCTTTTTATACTAGTGATGGCGGAGTTAACCAGACAACAAAATAATTGAAAGTAACGATCCCTCAGGATCAAAGATCCTGAGGGATCTGTTAAGCTGTTAACTCCTCTCTTTTGTTTGCCTAGTCTTCCGAACTGACAGCTCCTTATCTCGTCCCAGATTGATTTTCCGAGATTTGCTCGCCTTGGTCTGGACTTTAGTTAGTTCCGAAGGGACAACTGTTATCTTCTCATGGAACTCCAGTTTTGCACTGCGTTTTCCTCCTTTTGTCATTTTCTGCATAGAGAAGACAATTATTAATAATTGGTCATTCGTGCTCATTCTTATTCTTCTTACTTTATAACAAAGAAAGGATTACAAACATTGCTTGAAACATCACTAAATTATGCATCAAAACATACCTTTCCAATGCTCTACACTCACTAGGGTGGAGGCCTCAAACCACCCAACCTCCTACTTCAATACCTCCACATCAACCTCAACAAAAAATCCCTCACCATACTCCACCTAAACAACCCCAAATTCCTTCTCAACCAAATCTGAACTCGAATAATAAATAGGCACAATAGGTCTAGAGTGGAGAAACATCCTATCATGCTTATGTTGCGGAAATCCAAGAGATAAACCTTTGGTGTGGGAGATTTCTACTAGATAATAAACCACCTTCTCCACCTAAAGATATTTAATAAGAGAAGGAGGAGAATGCCCCTAAAATCAATGCACTTCCTTATCCTGAAAGGTTGGCCCACGCTAAACAACACACCCCAAAAGAGGCTGAACTTCTGGGAGAGTTGAATAATTTGTGTGTCAAGACACCCCTCCTCCAGGTCATCAAATATGTTCCCATTTACAACAATATTATAAAGGAGGAATGTTTCAAAAGGCATGGGAGAAGGAGAAGAGATACTCCCACAATCAATGTTGTTGGACAACTATATGATCTGATGTTGGGAAGAGTAATCTCCCCAAAGTACTTGGATCCTGGTAGTTTAGTAGTGGATGTGGACATCGACGACGTTGCATTCCTTAGTACCTTTATTGATATTGGGGTTATAATCAATATAATGACCAAGGAAATCATGCTAAAGCTCAACCTTCAAGGGGCTTTAAGGAAGAGCACCATAATGCCACAACTTTTAGATAGGTCCACAGTAACTCCTGAGGTAGTTATTGAGGATGTGAAAGTCTCCATTTACTCTTAGGATTACCCCACTGATTTCCTAGTACTCCATCCCAAAACCAAGTTTAATGGCTATCCTCTCATTCTATGAAGACCTTGGTTGGCCACTATTGATGCCTACATTAGTTGTAGGGTTGGGAACATGACTATTAAGAATGGTAATTTATCCAAACAACTTGTATTGTATCCTCTTGGTCAACCTTCTATTGAAAATTACCTACCCTTATGGTTAGAGGAGGAAGAGGAATAATTTTATCAAACATCCCTCTACCTAGTCTCCACTCTAGACATTATTATAGGAGGGGGTCACTTGATGAAGATGGCCTTATTAACCATATCTTATAGAACCAAACTCCCACTATGGTACTAGTTGAGGAAATGATGAAATAATTTGAGAGTAGTCCTTGGATTAAATTGCACTCTATTGACTCTAACCTCGAACTTGTCAAGATTGTGGAGATTGGCCCATCCATAACTCTAAATATCAACCTCTCTCTTTTTGTTGAGCAGGAAGAACAATTATGCAGTGTGTTAAGGCAACATCTGGATTTTTTTTCTTGGGATTATAAGGAAATGAAAGGTATGCATCCCTCGGTCTATACCCATCATATTTACATCAAGGAGGGATGAAATTCTGTGTGCCAACCCCAGAGAAGGATGAACCCATCTCTTAAGGACATTATGAAAGAATAATTGCAGAAGTTACTAGATGTAGGGTGCATATACCCCATTTCATATAGTATGTGGGTATCACCTCTTGTTTTAGTCCCCAAGAAAAATTGGAAGTGGAGGATTTGTTTTGATTATCGAGAACTTAACAAGGCTACAAAGAAGGACCATTTTCCTTTGCACTTCTGTTACAAAAAATATTGTCACCATGACTATTTGAAGTCAGTATGGGTCTATCATCATTCATACTGTCCTCCTTAGCAAGTCTCAAACCTCACCTCTTCATGTCAAGCTTTGAAAATGAGAGAAAGTCCTTAAAAATCAATAAAGCTCTGGTTCCGCACTTTCTCTTACTGTTACCTGTGGTCCTGCACCCCATGGTCATGTTACCTGCGGACCTTCCTGCTTTGTCTCTAAAGGAGTCGGTGCAAACCCCTGTGAAAGTCAAAAAGGCGCAAGTTTATTCTTAAAAACTCACTTGTGGTTAATTATGGATGATTCTAGAAGGAATCTTGATGTGGATGGTTCGCTCCTAGGTGGTTCATGCATCCCAAAACTAAAGGAGCTAATCCCTTGATGAGAGGAGCTTATCCCTTTGAAGGAGGGCTTTATCCCTTTGAAGGTGGACCTAGTAACTTCCCTCCATTGCACTATAAATTAAGGCATTGGGCTGGTTGCTAGGGAGGTTAGAAGCTGAACATTTTTTAGGGTAAATGCTGTTGGAATTGAGACTTCCTAGTTAAGATTGAGAGGAGAGATTACATACCTTTTGGCTTCATTGGGAAGAGAGTGAAACTTGTCAAAGTAGAGGAGATTCTTGCTGGACCCTGGGAGGAGCTTGTATAGCATCAAGGCACCAAGGTTGTAAAGTTCTTCTTTGATTAAATTTAATACAATTAGATTCATTTTTCTCAACAAATTGTCTTATATAGTTTGTTTCATGAATTTCTTGATCATCATGATAAATATGCTTTATTATATTGGCTTTTCAGGTGCTATTTAATGTGTGTGCTTGTTTGTGTTTGCAGATTCTATACAAAGGAGCTCATTTGGATCAATGGAGCGTGGCTTCCACAAACTTGCACTGGACCCAAGGTAGGCCTAAAACACTTGTTTTCCTTTATCTATAAATTGCACATTTAGAGAAAGATAGAATTTGTTTGGTTTGATTGTCACTAGATATCATTAGATACTAGGGAGGTCGGTCTTGTCCGCAAGAACGACTTATCCGGCCGACAAAATGGCGACTCCGCTGGGGACTTGAATTTTTGGTTTTTGCCTTTGCTTTTACTTTGACTTGAGAAACTGTTTCTCTGTTTCTGGGTTTTTGCTTGTTGTGTGGGATTGGGTAGGTTTTTAGATTTTGAATTGTTTTTTTTTTTCACATTTTTTAGAGTGGACCACACCTACTGTTTGTAACACAGTGCGGACATACCTGCACTGTTTGTTTACTACACAGTGCGGTACCGCACCTGGTTATACCGGGAGCCTGCGGACCTTGTCAAATTTTTGAAAAACTTAAAATCTATTCATCCAGTTAAGCTTAGGATTTGTTTATGTTTTTTAGCCTCTACCCAGATCTGCATGTGTTCTGTCAAAAAGCCTTGTTTATGAGTTTCTTTCAGCAAATTCCTCATCTCATCAATCTTCATTAATTTAATTGGGTGTTTTGAGTCTCTTTTTCGAGAAATTATTAATTTGATTTCCTTTGGTCATTACTTGGAGGTTTGTCTTAGTCTTTTCACAATTTTGCATCTTTTTGCTTTTGTTTTTGCAAAAAAAATTCTCCCTCATTCGCCGCGGGGGGGGGGCTAAATTGTGTATGAGTGTTAATCACCTTTGAGTGTTTCTATTTTTTGATCTTTGGATCTCTCACCCAATTTTCTTGACTTGCACTTGATTGGTTCTTAGATTACATTAGAATCATCTTGTGTTTGAGAATTCTCTTGCATAGATCACATTTGCATAATTAGAATTCTCATTTTCAGAATATGAATGAAAAATGTGCATAGATTACATTTGCATACTTTTCAAGTGAATTGTGCATAGATTACAATTGCATAGTTTACATTCTAAAAAATCAATCGTAGATTTAGATCAGCTTTCTTTGATTTGAATTTACATATTTTTATGCTTGTTTTAACACACAAAAATAAAAATAAAAACTGTTTTGGAATTGGTTTGCATTAGTTTTTCTTGATGAAATTAGTGCATTAGAGAATTTGCTATATTTTCTCTTAGTGATCAATTTTTTGCATTGCTGGAAGTGAATGGAAACTCTCTCATTACTTTAGTTAGGATTCATCGAATTGAAAATATTACATTATATTATTCGATTGCATTCAGTTTTGGGTCGGGTCATAACACCATTTGTTTCATATCCATTTGCCCTTTTGAGTAATAACAGCCTAAATAACACAACACTTAATTAAACTCATCTAGTAATTTTTACATTTTTAGGGCTCTTTCCACCAATCTAGCTTAGGCTAGTGTCTTGGAATAGGTTTTAGTTAACTCTCCAAGACAATAAAACAAACATGTAGTTGATCTTGCGATAGGAAATAAATTCCAATTGTTACATCTATGCTCTGGGAAGCTCCTCTTAAAGGAGTCAAGCACGAGATCATATCTGAACTAGTGAAGTAATCAATCCTTCCTCATTGGGAACGATAGAAGATATACACGTATTAAAAATGGTAAACCTCGGATTAACCATTGTCGAAGAGCCTGGGGTCACTTGTTGGTAAACCTTGGATTATGTCAAGGAGCCTTCAAGGGGATTGAGCTTTGCTACTCTGCCCTTGCATGTGTATCGGATCACAGACTGTTCTCCCAGGTATATTTGTTTCTGTTGGTAACCATAGTGACCATAATATATAGGATTCTTTCCTAAGGTGACGGTGGAGGGAAGATCCCACTGTACCTGGAGCAGACGTCGACTAGACTCACTTGGATTTTCTGGGGGGTTCTCTTCACTCGAGACGGTTTAGTGGAGGAACTTGTGCCAGTCTATTCATTAAGTAGGTTGTCAGGGTAACTGTTCCAACCGACATTTCTGTATTAAATTCTACGACGTTGGATTTCATCACCAACTAGTGTTTTTAGTACAGAAAGTTACTGTTTGTGTGTGGTTTGAATCCTAGATTTGATAGCACATGTTAATTTGTTTGTTTTTACTTTTAGAGACCATAGGTGTGAATTGTGAATTTTAATTGTTGGGTGTGAATTGTGAATGGTTAATTTTAGTTTTAAATTGTTCATAAAATTCACTGAAGTTGAATATAATGGCAAATGTTCTGGAATTTACCAACCAAGGAACCCCTCTTAACGAGAATCCTAGTACTTTTCCTTATCTTGGAAATGTTGGTCCTCCTTATATGGCTACTTTGTCATTACCTAGATTTACAATAGGTTTACCAATATGGTTATTTTCAACTTCATTGGCCCCAAATACTCCAATTGTTCCACCTCAACTGAATGCTTCACCTCAACAGAGTTCACCATCTCAACATCACCAACCTTCTGTTGACCCTTTACCTTCTTTGCCTAATTTTTCTTCCTCCATTTCTTCCTCTTCGCTTGGTTAAAGCCTTGACGCTAGTAACCAGGTGGCTAAGAAGAACAAGAAAGGGAAGAAGAAGAAGCAAGATAAGAAAGAAGTCAACCAACCAACCATGGCTGTAAGTGTTAGTTGTGTTGAGGAAACCTCCAACATGCATCATAAACCCAAATACCCTTGCAGGCTTTGTAAGGGTGACCACTTCCTTATCAATTGTCCTGGTATTCCAAAGGCCTTGGAAGTATGGTCAGAAAAATCTCATTAACTTTGCATTGATCCATCAACCAGTGATAGTCAGGTTCCTGGGAAAAAGGGTAAAGTTCGGTTTCCTTGTAAGTTATGCAAAGGGAGTCATCAAACTCACATTTTCCCTCACATGGATGAAGCCTCAAAATTGTTGGAAAAACTTATTGTTCCACAACAAGAATTTCCAACTGGTTACTGTAAACTTTCTCCCAACCTACCGTCAACTGATGGAGTGATTGATCTAATTTCAAGTACAGTTGATCCCACTCTTCCATTGGAGAGTGAAACTCATATCACTCAGGTCGATGATCCATTAGTCGATCAAGGGGTCGATTCAATTTTACATTCGATCGATCCCACTCTCCCTTTAGAGAGTGAACTTCATACCGCTCAGGTTCTTCTTGTTACATCAGATCCTTCTACGCCGAGGGGCATTTCACCTGTTTCTACAGAACCCCTTCCAAGTACTGAGGTCTTTTCCTTTGATTGGAATAGATTGATAGAACCTTGTCTTCCTTCCTCCATCCCTTTCCAAATCATTGTCAAGGTTGGTGGTAGGGACATGCATCGCACACAGGTAGATGAAGGTGCTTCTGTTAGTATTTTATCCTCAATTGCTTGGAAAGCTTTGGGTTCCCCTCAGCTTGCGCCTATTACACAGAATCTGAAAGATTTTAACAGAACCATTAGTGAACCTTTAGGGATCCTTCCTAAGTTTTCTATCACCTTGGAAGGTAAAACTATCTGTATTGATCTTATGGTAGTTCGAGATCCCTTGGATTTATTTTTACTCCTTGGACGAGACTATGTTTATGCAATGAAAGTTGTCGTATCGACACTCTTTCGCGTGATGTCTTTCCCTCACAATGGAAATATTGTGACTATAGACCAGCTTTCGTTCCCTAGTCTTGTTTCAACTACCAATAATATGACAGCCCTAAATGTTCCTGATTCTAAAGTGGTATCTACCCCGCCACGGGTTAATTATGTGGCAACTGGTCCCATGTTTTCAGTTACCAATGTAAGTGAGCCTCTCACTGTTTTCTCATCTTCCTTTGATTTAGATCCAGTAATTGACATGGAAAACTCTATGGGATTACTTGAACGCAATGTTCTTATCCCTTTTGAGTCCCTTGACATGTGTTCCTTCCAGAGAATGTTGGAAATAATGCTGAGAGGGGGGGGGGGGTGAATCAGTGTTATCAAATTCTTTTCAATATATCTTCCAGATTTATACTTTGATTTATTCTTCAGATATTGGTCATTAGATTGTATGTCAGTACCATATAATAATGAGCAAGAACAAGAAAAACAGATAATCACACCAAAGAACACCAGATATAATGTGGAAACCCAATGTGGGTGAAAACCACCTGCTGCAATATGTCTCTATCTTCTTTCAATTAGAAACTTCCTTTACAATGATTTTGTAATGGTGCAGTCCTTTACCAGTACACAGGCTGCAACTTGCTGAGAGCTACAACCCTCTCTTGTTTTCCAGTCTCTCCTGGAAGGGAGCTACAACCCCCTACTTCTTTTCTTCCAAGGACCACTTTTCATAAATTTTCAAACTGGATCCATGAACATCAAATAATCATCAAGTACATGTGAATCAATCAATATCCTTTTCAATCAACCAATAACTTCTCAGAATGCAGCAACCAGATCAAAAATACCAGTAATCTAAACCCAGAACTCTTCAACAATAGATAAAAGATAGCCAACAAATATTTCAAGAAAATTCTGCAACTTCACCAATAGAAACCTGCGAACATCCGCATCTATTCTGTGTCTAAACTACGCAGATACGCACCTGGTCCTTCTTCTGCTCTGTGTACCTACACACCTACTCCTTCTGCTACACTGCGTACCCCTGCTCAGATCCGCACCTGCACAGTCTACCTGACAGTGTACATCTGCACCTGGTCCTTCTGTTCCTCTGCGTACCTCCGCACTGTTGGGGGGAAAAGTATCTAATGCAGAATGCCTCTATCCCACTCTAAGGGTGATAGTACCTCAGCAACAACAGAATGCAAAGCTATTCAAGGATTCTTCTTTATGAGATGAGAGAGGGAAGAAAAGGATGATCTACTAACCGTTATCTTGCGCTAATAGTCGATCCAGTTTTCACTCCTTGCTGCTTGCTCCTAGCTCCTTGCCCTTTCACCGGCCCAGCTGCACACAGATCCTGTAAAAGCACAAGAAAAGGAAACTACAAGAAGCATACATCCATAATCGATTATAGGATTAGCATAAATCAAATATACAAGCATCTATTCATCATAAAGACACATGCATATAGAAGAACCTCAAATACTTTATTGATAATAGAAGTAAAGTTCTGAGAGAGTTACAACCACAATGGGCCCAATCCAGCAACACCTCCCAGCTGAAAGAAATCTCCTCTTCACCTCCTTCAAGCGAAAGCAAACAAGTTTGTCCAAAATCAAAAGAGACACCTTAAGATTTACTTGTTTCGACACTAGAAATATATAAATTCAAACCATATAACGAAAGTGACAAACACAATCAGCTATGAACAGCAAATAAACTAACTCTTAAGATCAGAACGACACTTAATTACAGGTCTAGATCTAAGAGGTCAATGCAAGACTGGTTCACTTTCGCTATGGGAAACTGTAAATGACACAAGAAATACAAAAGAACAAATACAGTTTCTTTATACAACTGAGGCGGAATAATGACAAAGGAAGATGGTTTCAGATAGGCCTACTGACTGGCAACAAACAGAAAAAACAAGAGTGAAAACAAGGCAAGACACAACAGGAAACCTCAGTAACTCAAGCAAAGACTGGTCCAGCGCAGGTGTAACACTTCCTGTTTGACCTTCAGCACAGGTAGCCCCTTCGGGAACTGCGCTGAAATGCAGACTGCCTTTGTACAGCCTGTAATGAAGAACGAGACTTTCGTCCGTCTTGGTTTCCGGGTCACAGATTGCTCAAAAATTCACAGTTTTTGCTCAAATCAGAAGCTATTAGTCAAGGACACACTAAGGGATGTAAAGGAGGATGAAAAGATATCACTAAGAGCTTATTAGAGTCTTTGTGGATCAGCTCTTCAAACCGTAAACTTGCCCAGAAAACTGAGCTAGAGTAGCTGCCCTCTACTTTGTATTTGATGGATCCAAATACAGTTGGATTCGGTACTCTCCTTGTTTATGAAATGAATAGCAAGAAACACAACAAACCAACAAGATACGATCCCCAGTGGAGTCGCCAATTTGTTGGGGGGAAAAGTATCTAATGCAGAATGCCTCTATCCCACTCTAAGGGTGATAGTACCTCAGCAACAACAGAATGCAAAGCTATTCAAGGATTCTTCTTTATGAGATGAGAGAGGGAAGAAAAGGATGATCTACTAACCGTTATCTTGCGCTAATAGTCGATCCAGTCTTCACTCCTTGCTGCTTGCTCCTAGCTCCTTGCCCTTTCACCGGCCCAGCTGCACACAGATCCTGTAAAAGCACAAGAAAAGGAAACTACAAGAAGCATACATCCATAATCGATTATAGGATTAGCATAAATCAAATATACAAGCATCTATTCATCATAAAGACACATGCATATAGAAGAACCTCAAATACTTTATTGATAATAGAAGTAAAGTTCTGAGAGAGTTACAACCACAATGGGCCCAATCCAGCAACACCTCCCAGCTGAAAGAAATCTCCTCTTCACCTCCTTCAAGCAAAACACCCAATAGCTCTATACACAAACCAACAGCACTTCCTTACTTGCACAAAATTCCCCTCCCTAGACCTCATGAGAGAGATCTATATATAGGGTTTTGGAGAAAGGATGAGTCATCTTGAGATTGGCCTGAAGCTGACTTGTGTCCTCTCCCACTTTAGTTAATCTTTAGTTCTTGAGTCCACTTGGAGAATCTTGCTTCCACTTGGAGATCAAGACCCTCTTACTCATCACTAGGCGAATTCCTTGACCCAAGTGTCAGTTTGGAAGCTTCCTGGGCAGTTGACACCTTGCAGAATGACTGTGCCACTTGGCCAATCTCGCCCAACGCAGGTAGCCTTCATCAGTTTTGACCTTCAGCGCAGGTACAAGGAGGAGCAGTTGACATTCATTGCAGATGCTCAGTGGAGCAGCTGACATGATCTAGAAATAGCCTGTTTTTGAGTGTTTTCAGGTGGAGAACTGATTTTCAGTGCTGTGGTTTGTAGACCTTGTTCCTCTAAGGGTAAGAACAACATGTTTAGGGACTTTGGATCCCTCAGATCATTGACATTTCATGCTCCATGCTTAGGCACAAAATTTCTATAACAGTTGCCCCCTAAAGTATGAGGTCGTTTATCGGGTGAAATGCTTTATTAGGAGGATCCGAAGTTCATTCAATCGGCTGAGAGGTGCCCTGCAATAAAATACAATATAATACATTATTTTTCATTCTGCTTTCATGATCTAGCTGAGGCGGGCATTCCCATGCTCAGCTTTATAAATTCATTTTGGTACATATAACAGACGACCGTCTGATGATAGACTGATAATTCTCTGCTGAAATTATCATCCTTTGAGTAGGATGATCATCTGCTGTAATAATGTACATATCAAATGTCTTTTATATTTCCTGAATATATATCGCAGCCCGGATGGATGAAACTAGATCCGGGGTCTTCAATCTCGTTCGATCTTCACTCTAAGTACAAGTCGATCCATGTGAGAATTGCGTTGAAGTCGAACATGGAAAGACATCGCTTGATTACCGGTCAATAATGTAAACCGTTAACAAGCGCGATAGGAGTCACCAATAATGAAAATGACCCTCAAGGTACTGCAGTACAATTCACGTGGTGTGAATAAAGGACTTGGCGTCGAACACCACGCAAAATCTCCTGGTCGAAGGTCATTGATGTATACCTGTCGCTGGAAGTGAGAAACTTGCCATTGAGGTATGCAAGCTTCAAAGTACTAGGGGGGTGTTCCTAGATCAACTTCCTGGATAATGAGCTGAAGTCAACAAGAAGCGATCCGTCAAAGGAGGGCCTTAATGAATCCCACATCAGTGACACGGAACGGAGCTAATGACTTTAGTGGAGGTGAAAACAAACTGTGAGATATGATTCAGGGTGGCGATCATGGGTGGATGAAGGATAATGTATGGCAGTGGATGGGACACGGTTGACTCTTTCTGAACACATCTCTTGAACATATAACGACACTAATGTGATGGATCGGTAGCATTACCCCAAATACGGATGGTTTGGTGAGGACCATGGTGATGAGACCGGTGAATGAAACAACCCAACCCGATGTGGTACGGAGGACAAAGTGTCATGTTCAAGAGCGACTTGCTACCATCAAAGCTTTGAGGTTCTCTCAATTTTTCCCCAGTCATTTCTGACCAGTACCTCTTTATTTTTGTCAAGCTTGAGGAGGATAACATATGCTTTTTCTATAACCTACCCTTCGGGCAAGCCCATCGCTATGTTTTAACGAGCCTAGCGATAGGGAAACTCGTTCTCGTCTAAAGACAAGTTTGTCTCTATTTAATCATTTTAACGAGTCTAGCGACAAAGACAACTCGGTCCTTTTCATTTTTAGAGAGTCTGAAAAGGTACAGAAAGTTAACTCCAAAATTCCTTTTTCGTCATCTAATCCCTTAAGTCCGAAAAATTATAAAACAATACAAAAGGGATGAATTTTCGATAACTTTAACGAGCCGAATAAACAAGCACTCGACCTTTTTGTGCAATAATCCCTCAGGTCCAAAAAGGTTAAAATCTAGAGGAGGGATAGCTCTTCCGGTCCTTTTAACGAGCTGGAAGGCCAAAACTCGGTAAACTTTTCATATTTTACAAGTCAAATGAAAAGAGCTCAAAGGAGACTCGTCTTTTGAGGAACGAGTGATAAACATGGATAGCAGCAGATTCCAGGTACAGGTTGGAATTTTCCAATCGCGGCAGTGTCATAAGGATGGCTAAGTGAAATCACTCTTCGCAGCTATTCCTCAAAATGGGTAAACAATCATATGGGGGTGAATGATCGGCCAAATGGAATGGAGGTGGCGGGTGCAAACACGACCAAGGCTTTTATGGCTAATAAATTTACGATCACAATGGTTATTTACCAGGATAGGTTCATTTTTTAATGAGCTTGAACTCTGGTGGAACCCTTGCTCACGCTTTTCTATTTTTTAACGATCATGAATTCCGCGGTAAAACTGCTCGAACTTGCGTTTATTTTTTAACGAGCATGAACTTTATGCTAAAACTGCTCGAACTTGCGTTTATTTTTTAATGAGCATGAACTTTATGCTAAAACTGCTCGAATTGTGGTCAAATTTTTGATTTTTTACCATTACTAGCTTTTCTCTTTTCAAATATAGTACTGTATTTTCAATTGCTGCAACAAACTATGTTAGAAATGGATAATATTTGCATGAAAATGAGAATATAACCCTAATATTTCACTTTGTACTATGTAAAAAGCCATTAAAAGGTGTTTTTACCTCTCATTTACCATTTCATTTGCATTTGGTTTGTTGGAGCTCTGGAGGTGCCTCTTCCCCCTTGATTTTCACCAGCTGATTCCGGGAGATTCTGCGGACGATTTTCGGCGCCGTCTGGACCAGGTAGGAGCTAAACCCTAGCTCTTTCTTTTCATGGTTTCCTTTTCCTGTTTTTTGCCTGTTTTCCGGTCTTTCTGAGCCCCTGGGGTTTTGCCAGGGCGCCCTAGGATCAGCGCAAGTTTCCCTTTCGAAACCTGCGCTGAAGGTCAAGCTGCCTTAAGGCAGCCTGACCCTCAGCGCAAGTGGGAGACTTCCTGCCTGCGCTGGGCTCAAAAAGACTGAGTTTTAAGGTTATTTTTGATGATTTTTCGCCAGTTTTTCATCAAAACAGGAACTCATTCTCTCTCTTGTTTGCTTTGCAGGGTGACTTGAGCAAAATGTCCCTTACATGGCGAGAACGAGAACATGAAGAGGAGGACATGATTTCCCTCCATGACCCGGTCACGGTGAACGCGCTGCGGAACTGTGGCCTGCTGAAGTTCTTCCGGATCTCTAGTATGAGAGCACAGATTTCTTTACTGCAGTATATGCTTGATGCTTGGGATCCTGTTAACCAAGTATTCCAGATTAGGGGGAAGACCATCCCCTTGACCATAGAGGACGTGTACTTCTTGACTGGGTTTTCAAGACGTGGTGCCTTCGTTTCCTTATCAGGTATGGCCCGGGGGAGTGATTCCACCAGAGATTATGTCCGCCAGTATTTCAGGGAAGGTTCTTAGCCGAGCAGAGACGGCAAGATTGTTATCCGTGAGATTACTGATCGGGCTCTCAGGTCCATTCTGTTTACTATTGGTAGGATGGCCGGCAGCGCAGCTTTACATGTTGCCAACAGGTCCTATATGCAGCACGCCCTGGAGTGTCTCCAACCGAAAGTATTCAACTGGTGTGATGCAGTACTTGTTCAGATGAAAAGTCAATTGACCAAGATAAAGGACGGGAAGCTGAAGAACTTTGGATTTGGTTCTATTCTGACTGCCTTTGGCTTGGAGAAAATCCCACTGATGCAGCCTCAGTACATTATACTTGACTTGCCCTCTTCGACCGAGCCACGCATGCAGAGGTGGGTTGACCACATGTCTAAGCATGCAGGTCAACCTCAGATTACTTTCACTGAGGCCTTCTTTAGGTGGTTCGAGCGCCAGGAGATGGCGTTTTCTGAGTATCCATATGTGGGTATGGATTTCCGAGGTGATCCGGATTTGGTTCTACTGGATGGCGAGCAGTGGGGTGCCCTTGGTAAATTCTTTGACCACATTACTGTTTATTGTTCTTATTCATAACGTTGCTGTGCTTTATTCTATCAAGACTTTTAATTGTACTCTTGGGTGCATGCAGATATTGGTCTTGTTCGTCTAGCAGTTCGTCCGAGATCGCCAGCTGCTGCCCCAGCAGGGGAGTCTGCTAGGAGAGTTGTTATCCACGATCTTGACGACACCGAGACCCTTACAGCTGTGCAGGAGCAGGTCGAGAGCCTTACTCGTGGCCTTCCGGATGTACAGATCGACGAGTTACCTTTACAGATGCAGCGTCATACCATTGGCGTGCCTAGACGATGGACTCGTCTCTTGCGCATGATTGCACAGGCTGTGACGTACTATCATGAGCACCATTAGGCTAGGGTGCCCCCTAGCATCTTTTTGAGTTTTCAGGTCACATGACCAATTTTGTCTTGGTTACAGAACATTATGTATGAACTTATACAAACAGCTTATATATTTTGATTTTCGGATTTTATTCTGGTTGATTTACGTGATCCATATGTACAATCTTTGATGATGTGTCCTTTTTATAAATTTTGCAAATGTCTATCTAACACATAGTTTGCTAATGAGTCGGTTAATGTGTTTAAATTTCTTGAAATATGTTGATATTGAATTGAATCAAATCGTCTTTCCAAGATCTTAACTCTTAGGAACATGCGATAAATAGTTGGATTGCGAACAGAATATATACCATTGAGTTGTAGTATCACGAGCTGTGAGTCTGGCCCGACAATTAGTCGACATATGCCACGTGTGATGGCATCAAAGAGTAGTTCTATCAACGAGCTATACTCAGCGATGTTATTCATTGATTGCCCAATACATACACCTCTGAAACTTACTAACTCGCCGCTTGGATAAAAAATGGCCCAGGCTGCGGAGGACAGGTTCCGTGAACTACGACTCACTCCATCGGCATATCCAACACATGTCTCCATAAGGTTTGACATCTGCCATCAATGAAAAAGGTGGATCACTCGACCAGAACAAATACTTTAGCGAAAACAAAATACAACAAAAGCATACAGGTTACTATTTAAGCATAGTAACGCTTGAGATACAACCCTTTGCGGGGCTGCGCCAGTGGAATTCCATCGTAATCCATTAACTCGTAGGCTCCTTTTGCTAACACCCTTTTAACAATATAGGGGTCCATCCATAAGGACTTGAATTTACCTGCTCCCAATTTATCGGATTCTTGATCATAAAGCAAGACCAAATCACCTTCTGAGAAGACACGGGGTTTGACATTTTTGTCGAACTGAGCCTTGACTCGTTTCTTATGGGCCTCGTTAGCCAAAGTGGCATCACGACGGGTTTCATCCAACTGGATTAATTCCAAGAAACGAGCCTCTTCCTCTGAAGTTCCGAGGAGGAGGTCGATCGCGAGTTTAAGCGACGAAATTTCGCACTGGATCGGCAAGACTGCTTCCAGGCCATACACCAATTGAAAAGGCGTGAACCCGGTTGCGTTCTTTACCGAGGTCCGGTAAGCCCACAAAGCTGAGTACAGGATTAGGTGCCATCTTCTTTTATGAACCCCGATCATCCTTTGCAACATACGCTTCAGGACCTTGTTGATTGCCTCAACTTGTCCGTTGGCTTGCGGATAATATGGGGTAGAGCTGTCGTGAGATAGCCCTAGCTTGGCAGCTAATTCGACCATCATGTGATTGCGAAAATGCGATCCATGATCTGTAACTATAGCCTGTGGTACGCCGAACCTGGCGACTACATGATTGAAAAAGAAAAGGGCATCTGTTTCACCAGTGTTATCCAAAGTAGGCATCGCCTCGGCCCATTTGGTAAAATAGTCAACAGCGACTATTATATACCCATGCCCCCCGATCGAGGTGGGGTTACATTGCATGAAATCGATGCCCCACTTGGTGAAGGGCCCAACAGCAACTATAGGTTGCAAGGGTGCGGGTGGTCGTCTGGTTTTGCTATCAAAGATTTGACAAGCATGGCAACTTCTGTCTGCTGTTATGCAATCTTTGAACATGGTTGGCCAGAAGTATCCTGCTCGTAGTATTCTTTGTGTTGTTGCATATCCAGACTGATGCCCCCCACACGCGCCTGAATGACAATCATTCAGGGCTTTTTCGGCCTCCTCATGGGTAAGGCACCTCCTCATAACCGTATCGACACCACGACGGTAAAGTGTATCACCGACGATCATGTAGTCTTTTGCTTGGTATCGTATACGTTTTTGTTCTGAATGAGAGGTATTAGACCTAAACTTTTGGGTTTGGAGATAAACTATGATATCTCCATACCATTCATCGCTTGCAGATATGAGAAACAAACTTTCGTCCACGATTGACTCTTCTGACGTTTCATCGTTGGACGACGATGGGAAATCACATAATAATTCTGCGAAAACTAGAGCTTTCTTTGATTTGGATTTTACAAATTCCAGATCAAACTCTTGAAGGATCGCTATCCATTTTGAATATTTGCCCCCAAGCAACTGTCGCGACAGTATATAAGTCATGGGGTTGCAATCTGACAAGACGGTAGTTTTCCGAAAGAGGATATAATGTCGAAACCTTTGAATCGCTTGAACAGCTGTAAGCGCTAGTTTTTCCACATAAGAATATTTACTTTCCGTATCGTTTAAGTTTTTACTTAAATAATTGATAGGATGTTCAATTCCATCGACTTCTTGAACTAACACCATCGCAATGGTTGTATCCGCTGCAGCTAGATACAGGTTAAAATCTCTTTGATAGTCTGGGGCGTACATTAATGATGCTTTTACTAGACATTCTTTCAGAGCATCAAAGGAAGCTTGCGCCACCTGGTCCCAGACGAAAGGTACATCCTTCTTCAAAAGACGAGTATAACCTTTAGCAAGTTCTGCGTAATTTGGAATGAACCTCCTCAGAAAGTTTGCTTTCCCTTGGAGTTTCTGAATCTGAAGCAAATTTGAAGGTGGAGGCAAATTAATGATTGCCTGAACCTTACAGGGGTCGAGACGAATCCCATCTTTAGAGACTACAAAGCCAAGCAAACGACCAGAACTGATGCAAAACACACATTTGTGTGGGTTGAGTCTTATCTTGTAGTGTCGGCAACGTAGAAATATCGCTCTTAAATGCTGCGGATGATCAGCCCGCTTTCGTGAATGAGCCGGAAGATCATCGAGATAAGGTTGAACGATGTTCTTGATGTCATGGAAGGCATAATTCATCGCCCTCTGAAACGTCGCCCCTGCGTTCTTTAAACCAAAGGGTAATTTTCGATAAGCGAATGTGCCCCACGGACAAATAAATGCAGTCTTTGACTGGTCCTGTGGGCTGATATTTATTGATTATACCCGGAGAATCCATCCATAAATGAAAAGATTTCACATCCGGCGCATTCATCAATTATCTGGTCGATGAAGGGTGTAGGGTAGTTGTCCTTTGGACAAGCATGGTTTACATCCCTATAATCGACACACACTCTAATCGTCCCTTGTTTCTTCATAACAGGGACAATATTCGATACCCAATCGGTTAGAGGAACCGGGTAGATGAATCCAGCATGGAGAAGTTTTTCAACTTCTGCCTTAATGGCAGCGGCTTTCTTCGGGTGCACTTGCCGAAGCCGTTGTCTTACTGGTTTGACATCAAGATACATTTTAATTTCATGTTCAACTATACTCGAGTCGATGCCTGGCATTTCATCATATGACCAAGCAAAGACATCTCTAAATTCGCGAAAAAGAGCGTTATATATTTCCAGTTCTGAAGGGGAACAACCTTTGCCGACATAAATATTCTCTACAACATCTGCTTTGGTCGAGATATTTATGGCTATAGTCTCTTCAATATTGGATAGGTTTCGCTCGGAATCCACCGTATTTACAGTATTTGTTAGGAATTCAAATATTGAAGGGTGATAAAGGTCACTTTGAGTATCTTCTTCATTTTCCGGAAGAAGGGAACGATGGTGGTGATCATTCCATGGTGTCCCATCAATCATCATTGATTGCAGGATTCCTTCGTCAGTCCCATGTACTTTTGACCAAGGATCTAGTGGGGTTCCATATTCTCCAGACCTATCTACCCAAACGCTTGACGAGCGTTGATTTGGGCTCGCCTCCCATGCCTGAAACATTGATTGCTACAATATTTCCAAAGGGCTTGGGGACAATACCATTGCATGATCCATTTTGACCTTCGTGGAAGATATCATGTTGCAGGTTGCTACAAATGGTACATTTCCCGAATAAACAGGAGGTGGTAGCACGAAAGTTCCCATCAAAATGGGGTCTTTCAATAATCCTACTCCGATATCTTGAATTGAATGGTTACTCTCGTGGATCATGGGAATGCTTCCTGTAACTTGTGAACCATTAGGGAGGAAGTTTTGTTGGTCGACGATCGTAATCCCTCCTTCAAAAGGGAATGCAATATTCCTAAAATAAGTCGACACGACAGCTGCCATGGCATAAATCCATGGTCTTCCCAGTAGGATGTTATAATCAAGATTTCCATCAATGACTTCAACATCAATTTCTACTGTTTTTCCTCCAAGTTCAACTTTCAAGTTATTAAGGATACCGTAAGGGGTATAAGTTCTTCCGTCGAAAGCCTTTAATGTCGTCGATGATCGAGCAAAGTTGGAGATCCTAAATTTTTCCAGCAGCTCATCGACATAATACATGTCGATGCCCCCACATCAATTATCATTCTGTGAACAGTCTTGTTGAGGGCTTTCACTTGAATAAGGAAAGCTAATTGAGCCGGTAACTGAGGATCATATCCTTTGTGATCAAAGGATACCAGATTTGAATCCTTAGGATCTACTCCACCAATTGCTGATAACAATGCCTGCCTTTGGGTTGGACAATTTTGTAGCACTTCAAGAGTCGACATAGCGGATGGCGATTGGGCCAAATCTTCCACTATGTTATAATGCTGCGCCGCTCTGGCGTGAGGATTAAATGTCGACTTATGTACTACACCCTTTGGCGGTTTTATTGTTAATTCAGGGATGGTGGGTGTAACTTCTGTCGAAGTTGTTGTCGAACTACTTGGTTGATCTTTACCCTTTTCGTTCGACACCTGAGGATTTCCATAATCTTTGTTCCTTGTCGAAATCAAAGCATCATTCTGCTGTTTCGAAACCGACAACATAAGTACTTGCGACAGGGAAGCATTTCCACTATTAACCAGATTTTGACCTGGATTAGGAAATGGATCAGTTAACACAGCTGATGTTTGGGAACTTTTAAAGAACCTCTTTAACTCAGCTTTGAACGGGAAATTCTTTGTGTTATGATCCTTATTATCACATATTAAACATGGATAATTTTGTTTCCCTTTTCCAGGAGGGTTTGAAGAATTTTTTCCAGGGGATGACTCACCCTATTTCTTCTTCTTCCCTTTGTTTTGTTTCTTCTTGCTTCTTGGTTGATTGGTTTCTTTGCCTTTATCTTCCGATACGGCATTTACTTCCGAAGCAAGAATTTCCGCTTTTGCATTTTGATACGAATTCTTACAGGCTTTCTTTGCGGAAGCCTTTATCGATTTCGTGTTTGCGGTGCCAATCACGCCATCACCGGCATGAGAGTCACTATTTGATTTAGGAGGGGGAGGAATTGAAAATTCTGGTCTAGGGGCGTCAGGTATTTTGTCATAGAGTGTGCTGGACTGAGTATACACTAAGTCCAAATATTGTGCACGAGCAATCACTTGCTCCTCTGTTACGACTCCCCCCTTGGCCACATCTTCCGTAATAGCCGGAAGTAACGACTTTATAAACCATTCAGCTAATAGCTGATCGGGAACATATGTTTTCACCATCCTACGACGACGATGCCACTCATGTATATGATCAGATATATGGGTAGCAGTTGTCTGTTTGAAGTTGGTTAATATTTTTGTTCCCGTTTCATACCTTATCGGTAATTGAAAGTGGGTTAAGAAGGTCGTGGCTAGGGAACTAAAGTTGTCGAAAGAGGCTCTTGGAAATTCAATATACCATTTGGCCGCTGCACCTGTCAATGTCCTCTGAAAAAGGTGAAGTCTTATCGAATCATCGTTAAGGGTGTTCGACGAACACCACAGATGAAAGGTCATCACGTGATTCGACGGGTCTTCACCTGGATTTCCATTGAATTTAGGAATGTCAGATGGAAGTTTATGAGGAATCGTTGGCCACCAAGGGGCATAAGCAATCAGATCGTTCGTTAATCGATGTAAATCAGGCAACTCTAAAGTTGCCACGAATGGTAACTGTTGGATCAGGTTAGGCGAAGCGTAACCAGGGTACGATGGAATCGCTTAAGCAGTGGGTCTTTGCATACCAGCATAATGTAATTGATGTTGGTATGATTGATACGGTTGGTGGACTTGACCACTGTAAAGTGGTTGGTTTTGACCGTTTTGGATATATGGTTGTCCACTATTCGCAAAGATCTACTGCTCAGAACCTTGGTATACTTGCTGGAACTGCGGTTGGTGGTATTGTACAAGCCATGGTTATGATGCCATGTTTTGTTGCGCCATGCTAACCATTGGACCAAGGTGTGGGGTAATTGTACCCGTTTGTACTTGTGTCGACCCACCAGTTGGCGATTGTGGTTGCGACCCATGGTCAAGCGACTGTTGCATTACAACCTGAGGTTGACATGTAACATGTATCGCTTGAACTTGTGACACAGTTACAATAGCCGGTGTGGTTGGGATGTTCGTCATAGGTACACACTGTTGCATAGAATATACAATCCTTGGTTGTTGAGGTAGCATGGGTGCCCAACTACTTGATGCAATTCCAGTATAACTTGAACATTGTTGTGAACTCACGTATGGATACCCTCCCGGAGGGGGTAATGAAAGGGCATATTGCCCCCCATACGGTAGCAATCCGGAACTAAAAGGGATTGATGGCCCAGATTGTCCTCCATGAGGATCAATCTGTTGAGTCTCAACATAAGAGTTGTCGGGTATTACTCCGGATGAACAAACTGGAACAGACCACACTGTCGAAATAGTCCCTTGGTGGACTCCTTCTAGCTGTTGAGAACTAGTTGGGACAGCTGGTATGCCAGCAAACATCGTCGGGGTGACAGCAGGAGCTTTTGCTATCGTTGTGTCAGTTGACACAGTCCTAGATGATGACGGTTGTTCAGACATTTTAAGTCTATCCAATAGATTGCCTAGCGATTCTACAGGAACTTCTACTTGTGGTGGATTAACTTCTGATGAAGGAAATAGAGTGACCCCGACTCCAAAATGAGTTGGAGTACTTGCTTGCGGATCCTCTGCAATTTCCTCTATCGCAATAAAACCCGGTGGAAGAGGAAGACCGTCAGGTCCGTAAAATATTTCTGGTGCCGAAGAAGTGGTTGCTTCGACAGCGACAGTTGTTTGAGGAGCAAAACTTTCTGGACCGGTTACAGATGGAACTGGTTCAGTTACACAAGTATTTTCTCTCAGACTAGGATCAATATTACTGTCCTTCTGTGGCTGTTGAACTTCTTCTATAGAGGCAGGGTTTCCAGAAATGTTAGGAGTAACCGGAACCTCGGATGTAGTAGGAACACTTGTTCTAACTTTCAAAGGAGAATTTGACCCGGTTAAACGAGTTCGCTTTGCCCGTACTGTTTTCGATTCCGGGGACAAAGACGATTGACTCGCAAGCCTCCGCGAACGATGGATTTTCAATTGACTTTCTTCCACGATTGCGGATTACTCGATCAACCAAAATATTAAAAGGGGAAATTTGTGTTTCCGAATTGAATGAATTTTATTAGACGCCTTTAGACACAACTTGCTTTTTCACTTTTTAAGAGTCGAGAAAAAGCTAAAGATGACTCTAGTCTCCTTCGATGTATTAACGAGCCCAAAGTGACAAATGCTCGGTTGGACTTTTTCAGTTATAGAGTTTGAAAAAGGCCAAAAGAAACTGCTCTGGAGATCTAGGCAGAGGGTGTGCCAAACCTTTCGCAAAACCACAGAATACGTTTTACGGTACGAGTGGTCGATCTTCGTGAATGCTGTGTTCACTGCATTGCGATCAGTAGGGCGGTCGACACGGTTTCCTATGGATAAAGGCTTTGATCCTATAGGGGTCTCCCAATATATATGCGACGGTACGTGGGAGCACAAGTCCGTATTAGTGCCACCGACTCTCAGGAGGAATCACCCACCTTCGTCGAGATCGACAGTCACTATGTTTAACGACGCCGGAACACGTCTCTAGCTTAGACCTCTAGATGTTTGCGTTATGTTTCAAAGCGTTGTTAGGTTCATTCAATATATTTTAAGTTGATCTTTTTAAATTTTGCCTTTCAAGGTTCACCACGAGATGTATTGATACAAATTCCTAAATGCAGTCTAAGATGAGAAGCAAGCTTTTCCAATCTTTTCGACTTATGAAAATCTTAACTACTGAGGGAAAAGAGAGATAAAATCCTTTTCACACAGATCAAAGAGCACTCGCTAATGCACTTTTTCCCTAAATCAACATACAAACTTAATGCAAAATGCAAAAATGCAAGTATTTCTTTTCTCTTCCTTAATGTTTGATGAAATACAAAAAGAAAGTTGTTGTATAATTTCGAATTCAATTTCAAGCGAAAGCAAACAAGTTTGTCCAAAATCAAAAGAGACACCTTAAGATTTACTTGTTTCGACACTAGAAATATATAAATTCAAACCATATAACGAAAGCGACAAACACAATCAGCTATGAACAGCAAATAAACTAACTCTTAAGATCAGAACGACACTTAATCACAGGTCTAGATCTAAGAGGTCAATGCAAGACTGGTTCACTTTCGTTATGGGAAACTGTAAATGACACAAGAAATACAAAAGAACAAATACAGTTTCTTTATACAACTGAGGCGGAATAATGACAAAGGAAGATGGTTTCAGATAGGCCTACTGACTGGCAACAAACAGAAAAAACAAGAGTGAAAACAAGGCAAGACACAACAGGAAACCTCAGTAACTCAAGCAAAGACTGTTCCAGCGCAGGTGTAACACTTCCTGTTTGACCTTCAGCACAGGTAGCCCCTTCGGGAACTGCGCTGAAATGCAGACTGCCTTTGTACAGCCTGCAATGAAGAACGAGACGTTCGTCCGTCTTGGTTTCCGGGTCACAGATTGCTCAAAAATTCACAGTTTTTGCTCAAATCAGAAGCTATCAGTCAAGGACACACTAAGGGATGTAAAGGAGGATGAAAAGATATCACTAAGAGCTTATTAGAGTCTTTGTGGATCAGCTCTTCAAATCGTAAACTTGCCCAGAAAACTGAGCTAGAGTAGCTGCCCTCTACTTTGTATTTGATGGATCCAAATACAGTTGGATTCGGTACTCTCCTTGTTTATGAAATGAGTAGCAAGAAACACAACAAACCAACAAGATACGATCCCCAGTGGAGTCACCAATTTGTTGGGGGGAAAAGTATCTAATGCAGAATGCCTCTATCCCACTCTAAGGGTGATAGTACCTCAGCAACAACAGAATGCAAAGCTATTCAAGGATTCTTCTTTATGAGATGAGAGAGGGAAGAAAAGGATGATCTACTAACCGTTATCTTGCGCTAATAGTCGATCCAGTTTTCACTCCTTGCTGCTTGCTCCTAGCTCCTTGCCCTTTCACCGGCCCAGCTGCACACAGATCCTGTAAAAGCACAAGAAAAGAAAACTACAAGAAGCATACATCCATAATCGATTATAGGATTAGCATAAATCAAATATACAAGCATTTATTCATCATAAAGACACATGCATATAGAAGAACCTCAAAGAGAGAGTTACAACCACAATGGGCCCAATCCAGCAACACCTCCTAGCTGAAAGAAATCTCCTCTTCACCTCCTTCAAGCAAAACACCCAATAGCTCTATACACAAACCAACAACACTTCCTTACTTGCACAAAATTCCCCTCCCTAGACCTCATGAGAGAGATCTATATATAGGGTTTTGGAGAAAGGATGAGTCATCTTGAGACTGGCCTGAAGCTGACTTGTGTCCTCTCCCACTTTAGTTAATCTTCAGTTCTTGAGTCCACTTGGAGAATCTTGCTTCCACTTGCAGATCAAGACCCTCTTACTCATCACTAGGCAAATTCCTTGACCCAAGTGTCAGTTTGGAAGCTTCCTGGGCAGTTGACACCTTGCAGAATGACTATGCCACTTGGCCAATCTCGCCCAGCGCAGGTAGCCTTCATCAGTTTTGACCTTCAGCGCAGGTACAAGGAGGAGTAGTTGACATTCAGCGCAGATGCTCAGTGGAGCAGCTGACATGATCCAGAAATAGCCTGTTTTTGAGTGTTTTCAGGTGGAGAACTGATTTTCAGTGCTGTGGTTTGTAGACCTTGTTCCTCTAAGGGTAAGAACAACATGTTTAGGGACTTTGGATCCCTCAGATTATTGACATTTCATGCTCCATGCTTAGGCACAAAAATGTCTATAACACGCACTGTGCCTTCTACTCCGCTGTGTACCTCACACCAGCGCCTTCTACTTCGCTGCAGACCCCCGCACCTGCACCTTCTGCTGCGCTGCAGACCCCCGCACCTACGCTATGGATCGCTTGCGGACCTCTGAATAGAGCCAAATTAACAGTCCTCCAATGTGCCACAGTCAGTCGGATCCACAGATCTGATCATGCGCCTGAGGGATCACGACCTATCAATAGATTCGCCTTAAATTTCACCTTGATTTAGATCTGGCTTTTAAAACCAATCACCCAAAATTTTCGATCTTAAGATATTCAAATTTTAAAATTGACTAGCCAAGTGATCGCGTTTCCTTTTTATAGGCAAGCCCTTATTCACACCATGGGACAAAACCATCGAAAACCAATACAAGGGATCCAAATCGGGGTTCAATAATTTAGATCTTATACCACGGGCCAAAACCATAGGATCATGAACGTCGGGCTAAATACCATGGTCCAGACATAAGAATTCCCACGTGTGCGCGCTTTCTCTGCATTGGAGTGAGTGTACTGGGGTCCGCACCTTCTGTTCGGATAACCTGCGGACATGATCGCACTTGGTGAATGGCGTGCCTGCGGGTCCGCACCTTTTGAATGGTGTACCTGCGAACCCCTTATTTTTCATCATTTTTAGAGCCAGAATAGGATTTTTCACTTGAGTGAGTTGCCATCAAGTACAACACCTGTGCCATAGCACCAAACCTGAATCATAATGCCAACAATCTCCCCCTTTGGACTTGATGGCAACCCCAAGATCCTCAAAGTCATTCTCCCCCTTTTACATCAAGGGCAAAGGGCAGACCAAGATATTCTCATCCTTTATTGTCCTTACTCCCCCTGAGTGCCTGCTGAAATTTCTGAATGAGCTCCCCCTGACTATAGACCAGATCTGCAAAAGAAAAATTCTTCAAGAAGAACCATAATCTACTATACACCATACATGAC
The DNA here is from genome assembly GCA_031772625.1 of Pinus tabuliformis. Lineage (NCBI taxonomy): Eukaryota > Viridiplantae > Streptophyta > Pinopsida > Pinales > Pinaceae > Pinus > Pinus tabuliformis. The sequence goes on along the minus strand of CM062813.1, from coordinate 795,946,691 downwards.
CTTGACAAGAGAGATAGAGACATATTGGCAACAATATTCAGATCAGCATCCATGTTCTCCTTCTATACTTTCTCCTCCAAGATCTTCTACCATAATGCCAACAATGCATTATATATGCTCCCCCTGAACCTGTGCCATTCGATCTTCGACCAATCCATAACCCAGCAAATGTACACGTATACTCCATATGAAACTCGCGTACAACCAACAATCTCTGAAATAGATGAGATTCAACAACAAGATGATGCATCAACTACCCCCAGCTTTTGCCTGAGGTATTCAAAGGTCTCCCTGGGCAATGGTTTGGTGAGTATATCAGCAACTTGTTCCTTAGAAGGAACATACTCCAACTTGACCTTTTGTTCAAGCACTTTTTCCCGAAGAAAATGATATTTGATAGGTATATGCTTGGTCTTTGAATGCATGGATGGGTTCTTTGAAATGCTGATAGCACTTGTATTATCACATAGGATGGATATAGGTGGTGTACAAGTGATTTGAAAATCCTGCAAGGTCTGCATCATCCAAAGGAGTTGAGTGCAACAAGATGCAGCAGCTACATATTCCGCTTCAGCTATAGATAAAGCAATCGAACTCCATTTCTTGTTGAACCAAGACACTAATCTGGAACCCATAAAGAATGCCACACCACTTGTGCTCTTCCTGTCATCCATGCTTCTGGCCCAATCTGCATCTGTATAAGCATGAAGTGTGAGATCTGTATCTCTAGGATACCATAAGCCATAGTTTTGAGTTCCTTGAAGGTACTTGAAGATTCTCTTGACTGCCTGAAGATGAGTTTCCTTGGGATTTGCTTGAAATCTTCCAACTATTCCCACTGCATGCATGATGTATGGTCGGGTACCTGTCAAATAAAGTAGACTTCCAATCATGGATCTATAGGTTGGTTGATGCACTGCTGTTGATTCATCATTTTCACTGAGGCTGCATCCTATAAACATGGGGGTACATACTGGTTTTGCATCTTCCATGACATATTTCTTCAAGATCTGCTTGAGATACTTGGTTTGAGACAAAAAGATACCGTCTTCATTTTGTTGGATTTGTAATCCAAGAAAATATGTCAGTTCTCCAAGCAAAGACATTTCGAATTCTTTCTGCATCACCAAGGAAAAGATTTGACTCATAGCTTCTTCATTTCTGCCAAAGATAATATCATCTACATACACAACAAGTATTAGCAATTTGTCCTTTTCAATTTTTATATAAATATTTCTATCTGTTGATCCTTTTGAAAAACCTTGTTGATGAAGATATTTGTCCAAACGGTAGTACCAAGCCCTTGGAGCCTGTTTAAGACCATAGAGAGCCTTTTTCAGTCTGCATACAAGATTTGGATCATTCCCAAGAATGAAACCATCTGGCTGCTCAATGTATACTTCTTCTTCTAAGTCTCCATTCAGAAAGGCTGATTTCACATCCATTTGAAATACTTTGAACTTCTGAAAGCTTGAGAGAGCAAGGAACATTCGGATGGCCTCAAGTCTTGCAATAGGAGCAAAAGTTTCTTCAAAGTCTATTCCTTCTTGTTGAGCATACCCTTTACAAACAAGTCTGGCCTTGTTTCTAATTACTTCCCCATTTTCATTCAACTTATTTTTGAAGACCCATTTTGTCCCTATGAAATTCTTATCTTTTGTTCTAGGAACCAACTCCCAAGTGTTGTTCTTTTCGATCTTCTCAAGTTCTTCATCCATTGCCTTGACCCAACATTCATCTTCGCATGCCTCTCTTACATTTTGTGGTTTAGTGGAGGAGAGTAATGCCAAATAGCTTGAAGCTTCTGCAATTGTTCTCCTTGTTTGTACGCTTGCCTCCTTTTGCCCCAAGATTTGAGATTCTGGATGATTCTTTTGAACATACCTAGATGGATTCTTCTCTTCTATCCTTGTTTGTTCCTCTGGTGCCTCTTGAGGTTCTTCTTCATCTTTAGTATGATTTGGAGGGTAGTCTTCATCCTCTTCGATATTTTCATAATTTACTTGCCTAGGAATGTTTCCTTTTTCATCAACCACCACATCAATGTTGTCAACAATTCTTCCAAGTCTTTTATTGTAACACTTATGTGCTTTGCTGTGGGGAGAATAACCAAGGAGAATGCCTTCATCTGCTTTAGGTTCAAGTTTTCCAAGCTGTTCATCATTATTCTTAATATAGCATTTGCTTCCAAAAATTTTGAAGTGCTTTACCGAAGGAGTCTCACCATACCAGAGCTCATGAGGAGTTTGAGTGCTATTCACTCTGACATTTGTTTTGTTGAGAATAAAAACCGCAGCAAATGTAGCTTCACCCCAGAAGGTTACGGGAGTTCCAGACTCATCAAGCATAGCACGAGCCATTTGTTGAACCGTTCTGTTCAACCTTTACACTACTCCATTTTGCTGAGGAGTCCTATCTGTAGAGAATTCCCTTCTTATTCCATGTTCTTCACAGAAATCGAAAAATTCATTTGAGGTAAACTCCCCACCTCTGTCAGACCTTAGGCACTTAATTTTGTGATCTGATTTGTTTTTAGCCAAGGCTTTGAAAGATTTGAATTTTTCGAATGCTTCGTCCTTGTGTTTCATAAGTCCTAACCAAACCATCCTAGAGAAGTTGTCAATGAATAATATAAAGTATTCTTCTCCTCGAGGTGACCTTGTCCTAAATGGACCACATACATCTGTATGGACTAGTTCAAGAGGCCTACTGGCTGATCCTTCCTTCTCAGGGAAATTAGTTCTGGTTTGCTTACCAAACTGACATGATTTGCATATGGTGTTGTCTGGAATTTTGATATCTGGAAGACCACGAACTGCCTGGTATTTTCATGCTTTCCTTATTTGTGAAAAGCTTAGATGCCCCAACCTCTGGTGCCATAACTAGTGTTCATCATCCTTGCTCAAATAGCATTGTTGTTGTCCTTCTTCAAATATGTATAAATTATTTGGAGTTCTTCTGCCTTTGATCACTGTTTTTCCTGTATCAAGATCACGAACACTACATCCATTTGATCGAAATATTACCTCGGTTCCTTGATCACACATCTGACTGACACTCAGTAGATTATGCTTCAAGCCATCAAAATACAAAACATTTCCATCTTTGACCTTTTCTCTCAACTGAGCAGTGCCTCTTCCTTTTATGACTGCAGGGGTATCATTTCCAAAAGAAACTTTCTTTCCCTTTTCTAAAGAACTATATGATTCAAGTTTTTCTTTATCACCTGTCATATGCTTCGAACATCCACTGTCAATGCACCATTGATTTTCCTGTCCTTCTACATAAAAAGCTATCCCACATCTTTCTGGTTGTGGTTCCTTTATTCTCCATGTTCTGGTACTTGAGGCTTGTTCCTTTGTCTGCCAAAACCTGCTCCTGCATTCAGAATCTTCATGACCAAAGTTATTACAAATAGAACATTCAATTTCATTTTCAAGGGCTGAAAAGTTGTTATAGGTCCTTTTCGTGATCCCAGTCATACTTCTTTGTTTCTGAGCTTCTCTAGTCATGATTGTCTTATAGACAACACATTGAGCTACTTTGTGACCAAAGTTATGGCAAGAGAAACATTGGCCATTGAAGAAACTCCTGCGATTATCCAACCGATGGTAGTTTCTAGTAACATCCATTCTTGAGGCAACTTGGGAAGATTTTACCTGTGACTGGTTGCAACTTCTGTTTGTCCTTAAGGTAGCTTGCCCCCGATTTTCTTGATAGTCTTTGTTCATTCTTGAGGTAAACTGTCCCTGATTTACCTGATGATTTCTATTAGACCTTTGCTCGCTCCTCCTTGCTGCATCAAGATAACTTTTGGAGGTGGATGCTTGAGATGCTTCTCCATTATATCCCAGACCTGTCTTGATTAGTGGAGAACACTGCACATTGATAATCTCATCCAAAGTTTCAGATCCTTTAACAAATTTAAGATTAAGAGCTTTCGTTTTCTCAATCTCTTTTCTAAGACTAACAATTTCACATTCCAATTTTTCGTGATTTTTTTCCTTTTCAGCCAGTTGACATTGCAGAGAATTAATAATCACATTTTTCTCTTCTAAACAAATTTTGAGATTAGAAATCTCTTCATAAAGACCTTCTTCATCTACCACATCCATATAATCATCATCTTCAAATGCCATTAAAAGTTTATAATTATTACCTCGTTCATCTTCGTCACTATTTGAAAGTCCATCACTATCTTCATGAGTGTAATAGATTTTCTTATTTGCATTTTGTTTCTTGTTCCACCTAACAGGTTCCTTCCCCTTGTCAATCTTATCCTTATGAGGACATTTGGCAGCATAGTGACCGACTCTTCCACAAGCAAAGCATTTGAAAGGTAACTTACCTCGGAATTGTCCAACACCCTGTTGAAGGTTTTTTACAAAATTTGATTCTTATTCTTCTTCTGACACGTGTCCTGACTCATAGTAATCTCCTTTGCCTGAAGCCTTGAAGGCAACTTCTCTCCTGTTTGATGGTCCTCCTTTCCTCATTTCATAAGCATTTAGAATTCCGTGCAGCTGTGACATGGTAAGGTTTCGTAGATTCTCTTTTTCTTCTATTGCAGAAACTTTAGATTCAAACTTAGGGGACAAAGATCTTAGAACCTTTTCAACCACAACAGCCTCTTTTATTTCTTCACCCAAAATTTTCATACAATTAACAATCTCATCTACACGAAGGAAATAGTTAGCCACACTTTCATCGTTATGCATTCTGAGATTTTCATATTGAATTCTGAGGGTTTGAAGTTTTTCTTATTTTACTTGATCATCTCCTTCATAGCTCAGAAAAATCTTGTCCCATATTTCTTTTGCAGATTTATACTGCATAACCTTCATGAATTCTGATTGAGATAGACATCTTAGTAGAGTATTAACAGCCTTTGCATTTGTTTCATATTTCTTCTTCTCAGCCAGATCTATAGGAGTTGCTGATGGAAAAGTGTACCCTGTGTCTATGATGTCCCAGACTTATGTACCAAGAGATTGAAGATAGGCAGTAACTCCTACCTTCCAATATACGAAGTTTGTCCCGTAAAAAATTGGTGGCCTGATAGATGCTTCTCTCTCGTAGTTGCTCATGATGATGGATCTTCCTTCAAGCAATCAAGCTTCTTTAGAAGGACCTGCTCTGATACCAATTGTTGGAAATAATACTGAGGGGGGGGGTGAATCAGTATTATCAAATTCTTTTCAATATATCTTCCAGATTTATACTTTGATTTATTCTTCAGATATTGATCATTAGATTGTATGTCAGTACCATATAATAACGAGCAAGAAAAGGAAAAATAGATAATCACACCAAAGAACACCAAATATAAGGTGGAAACCCAATGTGGGTGAAAACCACCTGCTGCAATATGTCTCTATCTTCTTTCAATTAGAAACTTCCTTTACAATGATTTTGTACTGGTGCAGTCCTTTACCAGTACGCAGGCTGCAACCTGTTGAGAGCTACAACCCTCTCTCGTTTTCCAGTCTCTCCTGGAAGGGAGCTACAACCCCCTACTTCTTTTCTTCCAAGGACCAATTTATATAAATTTTCAAACTGGATCCATGAACATCAAATAATCATCAAGTACATGTGAATCAATCAATCTCCTTTTCAATCAACCAATGAATCAACCAATAACTTCTCAGAATGCAGTAACCAGATCAGCAATACCAGTAATCTAAACCCAGAACTCTTCAGCAATAGATAAAAGATAGCCAACAAATATTTCAAGAAAAGTCCGCAACTTCACTAATAGAAACCTGTGAACATCCACAGCTATTCTGTGTCTAAACTGCGCAGATCCGCACCTGGTCCTTCTTCTGCTCTGCGTACCTCCACACCTACTCCTTCTGCTGCACTGCGTACCCCTGCTCAGATCCGCACCTTCACAGTCTACCTGACAACGTACATCCGCACCTGGTCCTTCTGTTCCTTTGCGTACCTCCGCACTGTGCCTTCTACTTCGCTGCGTACCTCGCACCAGCACCTTCTGTTACGCTGCGGACCCCCGCACCTGCGCTGTGGATCGCCTGCGGACCTCTGAATAGGGCCAAATTAACAATCCTCCAATGTGCCACAGTCAGTCAGATCCACAGATCTGATCATGCGCCCGAGAGATCACGACCTATCAATAGATTCTCCTTAAATCTCACCTTGATTTAGATCTAGCTTTTAAAACCAATCACCCAAAATTTCAGATCTTAAGATATTCAAATTTCACAAGTGACTAGCCAAGTGATCTCCTTTCCTTTTTATAGGCAAGCCCTTATTCACACCATGGGACAAAACCATCGAAAACCAATATAAGGGATCCAAACCGGGGTTCAATAATTTATATCTTATACCACGGGCCAAAATCATAGGATCATGAACGTCGAGCTAAATACCATGGGCCAGACATAATAATTCCCACATGTGTTCGCTTTCTCTGCATTGGAGTGAGTGGACTGGGCTCCGCACCTTCTGTTCGGATAACCTGCGGACATGACCGCACTTAGTGAATGGCGTGCCTGCGGGTCTGCACCTTTTGAATAGTGTACCTGCAAACCCCTTATTTTTCATCATTTTGAGAGCCAGAACAGGGTTTTGCCACTTGAGTGAGTTGCCATCAAGTACAACACCTGTGCCATAGCGCCAAACCTGAATCATAATGCCAACAGAGAACTATTCTTCCTTCTAATGAAGACCTCTTGGAAGCCATGATCAAGGTGTGTCTATTGACATGTCTTTCTTCCAGTTGGAAGCCATGATCAGTGAGTGCGAGGATAGTTCCTTTTCCTGTGCCAACCTCGTTAAAAAATGAAACAGGTGTCCATGAGGATAGTTCCTTTACTGAGTCAACCTCGATAAAAAATGAATCAGGTATGAGGACAATTCTTTTCCTGTGTCAACCTCGTTCAAAAATGAATCAGTTGGTTGAGGAAAGTTCCTTTTACTGTGTCGACCTCGTTAAAAAATGAATTAGTGAGTATGAGGACAGTTCTTTTCCTGTATCAACCTCATTAAAAAATGAATCAATTGGTTGAGGAAAGTTCCTTTTACTGTGCCGACCTCGTTAAAAAATGAATCAGTGAGTATGAGGACAGTTCTTTTCCTGTGTCAACCTCGTTAAAAAATGAATCAGTTGGTTGAGCATAGTTCCTTGTCTTGTGTCAATCTCGTTAAAAAATGAATCAAGGATTTTAGAGCATAGTTCCTTGTCTTGTGTCAAGCTCGTTAAAAAATGAATCAAGGATTTTAGAGCATAGTTCCTTGTCTTGTGTCAAGCTCGTTAAAAAATGAATCAAGGATTTTAAAGCATATTTCCTTGTTAGGTAGATTGTAGAGAGTAGTTATGAGCATAGTTCTTTGTCTTGTGTCAAGCTCGTTAAAAATGAAACAAGGAGTCATGAGCATAGTTCCTTATCTTGTGTCAAGCTCGTTTAAAAAATGAAACAAGCGTTTTGAGGATACTTCTTTTCCTGTGTCAACCTCACTAAAAAATGAAACAACTCCCTTTTCGAGTCGAGCCTTTCCAAGATCTCAAAAGTAAACCTTCATTCCATCCACTTCGTTGAATGCAATGAAGCTTGCGGGGCATGTACCTCATTTTGCGTCATTATGCTGGGGGCATGCGAACTTATAACAAGCATAGTTTTTCGTTTTAAGCTTGTGTAAACATGAAACCGAATCCAAGCAGAGTTTTCTATGGTTCAAGCTTGTGTAAAAATGAACCTATACTTGGTTTACATCTCGTGATTTCTGTCTTTGTCCGCTAAATTCTGTTAGATGAACCTTGGTTGTTTTCATTCCATCGCCACCTTCTCTTTGGCTGATCATATGCTTTCACTTGGTTGTTTACCCTTCCTGAGGGACCGCATCTATGAGTGGTTTTGTTAGCCAACCTCTTAACCATTACATGTTTTGAGCAGTTCCTCCATTGCCGGAAGCAGTTGCTACCCTTTATACCACTCGTTCCTCTAGGACGAGTCCTCTTTAAGCTCTTTTCTGACTCGTAAAATATGAAAATATTGTCGAGTTTTTCCTTTTTAAACTCGTTGAAATGGAATTAAAAGGACGGTCCACTTACAGCCCTTTTCTGACCGTAAAAACATGAAAAGATTGCCATATTTTTGCCGTTTCCAATTCGATATTGGTTATAAAACGATGTCTCATTGGTCGCTTTTTTACTTTTTCGAATCAGAGACACTAATTATAAAAAGTACTCCTTGGTTGTAATGATCAAGCGATTCTCTCAAGTAATATTTTATACTTTTTCGGGCTTGGGAGGCACAAATTTATGAAAAAGGACAACCATGGAGTTTTCTTAAGTTTTTTCAGACTCTCTAAAATTGAAAAACACCGAGTTTCTCCTATACTGGACTTGTTAAAATTTAACAGTAAAGGACCTGTTCAATTACAAACAAGAACGGACCACTCCTTCTTAGGGTTTGAATTTAAACTAAGTTGGACTCATCTGAAGGATGAGCGTATAATCAAGCAAATGTTATCCTCCTCAAGCTTGTTAAAAATAAAGAGGTACTTGCCAGAAATGGTGGGGGAAAAGAGAGAAAGATGAGCCTGTTTGTCATACTTTGTAACCACTCTTGAACACGACACTTTTTATTCACCTGGGTTGGGAAATCCTTTTCCTAACAGTTGATCAAACCATATTGAAAGTCTTAAGGTGATTTCTGGGTATTAACTTTGGGTCAATTGTCACCAAACCATCTGCTGTGTCGTTATGTGTTCAAGAGGTCAGTGCAAATAAACCATTCATCTGCAAAATATCTGTCATCCATCTTGACCATCCCTGAGTCATTCCTTGCAACTATATTTCTTCAAAACTTGATCTATGATTTCATGTTGTGGGCTTGCTTAACACGGATCGCTTTCTATCGACTTCAGCTCATTATCCAGAAAGATGATCTAGAAATTGTCAGTATCTTGGGATCTGCATGCCTCAGTGGCAGGTTTCTCTCCTTCGACGATAGGTTGCATCATTGACCTTCGATCAAAGGATTTCGTGACATGTTTGACATCAACACATCTATTCACATCTCATGGATTGTACTGAGTACTTTGAGATCCATTGACATTACTGGTGGTTTCTGTCACACTTGTTAACAGTTTACATCATTGACTAGTAATCAAGTGGTTTCTACCATGTTCGACTTCGACAAATTCATTCACATGGATAGAATCGTACTATTTCAGGAAGTAGAAATCAAGACCCTGGATCTAGTTTCCACCATCCAGGCTGCGAGGAATTTTGTATTCATTATATAGTGGACTATTCATAAATAGATGGCTGCGTCCATACTGTGTCTACATGTGTCTATACTTTTGATGTATTACAAGATCATTCCTATATCAGAGCAGTAGTTAGTTTTCTAGTCAGTTTTAATCTGAGTATAGGAATTCCTACCTCAGCGATGATATGATCTCATATATATATTTTGTATTGAATGTTTTTACAGGTTCCAACCGGGCTCTCCACAAGATGATCCTCAAAATGATAAAGTACTTCACTCTTCTTAGATGATAAATGAAATCCTCATCTACTATAGACTTCGCACTTTAGGGGGCAATATGTTACACAAAATATTGTCACCATGACTATTTGTAGTCAGTATGGGTCTATCATCATTCATATTGTCCTCCTTAGCAAGTCTCAAACCTCAGCTCTGCATGTCAAGCTTTGGAAATGAGAGAAAGTACTTAAAAATCAATAAAGCTCTAGTTTTGCACTTTCTCTTACTGTTACCTGCGGTCTTGCACCCCATGGTCGTGTTACTTGTGGACCTGCCCACTCTGTCTCTAAAGGAGTGGGTGCGGACCCCTGTGAAAGTAAAAAAGGCGCAAGTTTATTCTTAAAAACTCACTTGTGGTTAATTCTGGATGATTCTAGAAGGAATCTTGACGTGGATGGTTCACTCCTAGATGGTTCATGCATCCCAAAACTAAAGGAGCTAATCCCTTGATGAGAGGAGCTTATCCCTTTGAAGGAGGGCTTTATCCCTTTGAAGGAGGGCTTTATCCCTTTGAAGGTGGACCTAGTAACTTCCCTCCATTGCACTATAAATTAAGGCATTGGGCTGGTTGCTAGGGAGGTTAGAAGCTGAACATTTTTTAGGGTAAATGATGTTGGAATTGAGACTTCCTAGTTAAGCTTGAGAGGAGAGATTACATACCTTTTGGCTTCATTGGGAAGAGAGTGAAACTTGTCAAAGTAGAGGAGATTCTTGCTAGACCCTGGGAGGAGCTTGTACAACATCAAGGCACCAAGGTTGTAAAGTTCTCCTTTGATTAAATTTAATACAATCAGATTCATTTTTCTCAACAAATTGTCTTATATAGTTTGTTTCATGAATTTCTTGATCATCATGATAAATATGCTTTATTATATTGGTTTTTCAGGACCTGCTATTTAATGTGTGTGCTTGTTTGTGTTTGCAGATTCTATACAAAGGAGCTCATTTGGATCAACGGAGCATGGCTTCCACAAACTTGCACTGGACCCAAGGTAGGCCTAAAACACTTGTTTGCCTTTATCTATAAATTTCACATTTAGAGAAAGATAGAATTTGTTTGGTTTGCTTGTCGCTAGATATCATTAGATACTAGGGAGGTCAGTATTGTCCGCAAGAACGACTTATCTGGCCGACAACTTCATTGACCAAGTCCTATATGGCCTTGCAGGAAAGAAATTATTCTCCTTCCTAGATGGATTTAGTGGATACAACCAAATCCATATCAGCCTTGAAGACCAAGATAAGACCACATTTACATGTCCTTAGGGTAACTTTGCTTATAGGATCCTTCCATTTAATCTGTGCAATGCCCTTGCTACTCTCTAGAGGGAATTTTTAAGAATCTTTGTTGATTTTGTTCATGACACTTGTTAACACCAAAAAAATCATACACATATTTGTACAATCCAAAATATGCCCAAAATTGTGCAGAAAAATGCATAAGTGAAAATTTTCCAGTTGAAGACATTATAAAGATGAAAAAAATAATTTCTTCTAAGGTCCAAAGTATATGGAGTTGAAAAATTGATGTCAGCGCGATTTTTTCTTCGATAACTAGTCTACACATGGTATTTTCTTTGAAATACATGCAGTCAAGAATGGCCAACTCAGCATTTCAGGACCACTTCCTACACTTGGAAGATGGTTCCCTGACAACATTTTAGTCAAGGACAGTTGAATTTGAGTCACCCTGAAGATATGTATCCCTCAATGGAATCATCTTTTCCTACTCATAAGTCATAATTATTCATGAACCAAGAGAGTGAATATGGATTCAAAAAATTCTATATAAACAGGCCATGGGAGAACCAAAATACGAGGCAATGTTATGTTGGCCAAATTTCTATCAGAGCAAACCTTCATTTCATTGTTGAAGCAAAAGAAGTAGATCACCATTGTGTTGGCATAATTTCTTCTTAGCAATCCACCAGTCTAGTGTGGACATGATTTCAATATTGAGAGAGCCTTGATACTTCTCAGATAGAGAGGAGAAGCTTGAAAAGAGAGTGAAGAAAAGAACCTCCTTGCTGAGGATTTTTTAGCACCACTTCTCAAAGAATTTTATTCAAGTGTTTAGTATTCTACTATTTGTATTCATTTCCTACTACCAACAGTCAATAAAGGAAGCCATTTTCCATAATTATGTTGACTTGTTTGCTTCATTAAGCATTATTTATGTGTTCATCTATTTTTTTTAGTTTATCTTCGTGTATGTATTGTCTCCACCATTTACCATACTTTGTTTCTTCATACTTGTCTAATGACAACAACCAAACGACTTGCTTTTATTTGCAGGGAACAACCTACTGCTAATAAGGTGTCTTTTGGTACACCATTTCTACAAAAGCACTATAACAAGATTGGTGACTCCACTAGTTTCTTTTCTTTCATGTAAACGGTATGTTTGTAGGACCTTCTCTCTGCATAAACAAATTATGAGGCATTCAACATCTCTCTGGAATTTTTGTAGGACCTTTTGGATCTGTTGTTTTCACAAAAGATTGCTAGTTCAAAGTTTCTTGTTGACCACGTGTATTTTTCTCAAATAGAATCGAGGTCGCGTCTATGCATAACTAATATCGTGTGGTTTCCAAAAAACTAAAAAATCCTTGTAAATTCACTTTTTTCAGGTGATTGAAAGCCTTTAGTGAATTTCCTTCACCTCTGCAAAAAAAATTTCCAGTCAATTTAGATTACTTAATTTCTCTACTAATCACAATTAGTTTGGTAATTAAATTATCTTTATTTTTATTTGTAATTCTCATATAGCTTAATTAGGGGAAAAGTAAGTGGCCAAATTCCACACATATTTTTCAATCTATTTTGATAGTTTTTGCAAATCAAATAGTTTAATTAGTAAAGGAGTAAGTGGCCTATCATCCACAAATCTTGTTACTAACCAAAGAATTTTTTCATTTCATTAGTTTTGGGACCAGGACCAAGTGTCATTACAGAAAGCAAGTAATATTTGCTTCCCTTGGTCTTTTAGGAAAACCTAGGCTAGCATATGAAAGCCTTCTTAACGCACTTATGTTTTCCATCTTCCTTTAGTCACACATAGTGTAATAGGAGAAAGAGTAAGCGGAAAATTATCCACATATAATTTATTTTTCATGCAAGGAACAATTGAAATCTAGTATAATTAGGAGGATATTATAACGGATCACCGAATATCCACATCTTCTCACACTTTGCATTCTCACTTGATCACTTACACACAATTACACCACACACTAAGCTTCTATAAGCTTTGTATTAGAAGGCGTCCAATTTCTTAAGATTTTGATACTTAGTTTATTTTAGCTTACATATGACACCCTAAATAAAACTAAGACCCTTAAAAGCAACCATGAGATAAACCAACTAAATTCCCCACAGGGGCCACCAAATAATTTATAGTTCAGGTTAGGACCATTGGGGGTAGGCATCCCATAAGCCACCATGGTCATGTTACATATTTGAGACATAGCAGTTGAATTTTTAGGGAGCTTAAAATCCTTCAATAATCCCATGAAAAAGAATACTCAAGCATGGTAGAGACCCGATTCAGAGGGGGTTCGGATTAGGTCCAGTGTGTGTGGTACTATTTAGGGCTACTTCACTCATCTAGTGCTTGGTATTGGTAACTGACTACCATGAAGCTAAAGAGTTGAATGCTCACTTGGGATAAATTTACTTTAGTGTCCAAAATATAGGGCATCCATCCCTATAGGTGGAGGTGCGGGAAGCACCAAATCCTCATCCGTTACCTTGGTTGATTCTTCGATTGCTGAAAAGCGTCACCAATTATTTTAGGATGTTGCCCTAGCACCTATCAGAAGATATCTTCGCGAGGCCCATTTACTTTGAGAGTGGCAAGGAAGAATATGTATTCATAGGATCTTTTATCACACGCAGAAAGAAAAAAAAAAAACCATTTTTTCTTTGATCGATCACATAGTCTAAAGTTAAAGGGAAAGTAATGATTTTATTTTCACTTTGCATTATGTATGTGATTTATTTTCTTTGAGAATCATCTCCTTTCCTCAATAAAAAAAGTAGCACGTACTCTATATAAAACCATAGGGGACCCCATGGCTCCCTATTACTCTAAATTTTTTCTAAATCTTCCTCCATTACCAGGAGGAGTGTCAGGTCTCTCCCCATTTAGGCACAGAAGACATTAATCAACTACTGTTATAGGATCCTATTTTATCGGTGCAACTTTGCTTGGAACTCCTCCTCGTCAAAGTACCCCATACACTACCCCTCGTGGGATCCCCCACAACTCCCCTCCAGGGAGTCCACGTGGTGCTCACTAGGGTAACCACCCTCATTAGGGAACCCCCATTCATATAGTTTTCCAAATTCATTTAAAAATGACAAACAACTCACAAGTCCCATTGATAGCTTCTTTAAACCTTGCTTATTTGAGTCAGCTAACTAATGACCCGATTGCGCGTGACCAAACTTGGCCAACCATGTCCACCAAGATCCCTTCAGACATTCCAAAATTCGAAGGGAAGCAAGGAGAAGACCCAGGAAACCATGTCATGACTTTTCATCTGTGGTGTTCATCTAATAGTATCATAGATGATACTATTTGATTACGATTGTTTCATGTTACCCTTATTGGGCTAGCAGCGAAATGGTATATTGAAAATTCTTTTGCATCCCACGAAAGATTTATCTCCCTAGTTACAACATTCCTCACATTATTCGAGCTCCTATTTCATCATGACTTGGGCCTGGAATTCCTCACACACTTCAAACAAACACCTGCTACATGCATATCTAATCATATCCATGAATGGCAGAAATGTCATAGCTTGTGTAAAAAACAATTTGAATAAAATGTCCTCGTCGAACTATTTTTGATATCTCTCACATCAGAAATATCAAAGGCGTGGTGAATTCATTCCCACATAATGAGGAAGAATCCATTAGAAAATCTCAACAATTAGAGCTTATATACACCCAGTTTGGATATCTTTACCATGTTCTACTAGATGCCCCAGACTTGCAAACTTATAAAGAGACACCAGGCACATCCAGTGTTGTCTATGGATTGATTGGGACCATAGCCCAAAATCACTCCAACAATGCTTTCCAGTACCTAGGATACAATTATAGTGGCCAACCATTTGGTGCCATAACACTGCCACACCACACATCATATTACCCTTGACAACCTATGCCTATGTAGAATCCTGTTATGCAGGTTAGCCAATACAAACCCATGTAGGGTGGCCAATACTCTCCCATGCAAGGTATCCCATACCCCCATAGGAATGTGGAACAAATTCCTCCTTCTGAGAAATCATATGCCAGTTAGGGACAAGGAAACTAGTACCCACCCGCACCTTAGCACAATAACCCGTCTGCACAAGCTAATGTAGGGGTTAATCTATTGCAACCTTCTCTCGCCTAATAACAACAATCAGATGAACAAATAAACTCATATAACCCACCTAAATTTTTTAAGAAAAAACCAAAGAGCAAGCCAAAAGGAGAGCCTGGCCAATGGGGCAATCAA
This sequence comes from Pinus tabuliformis, assembly GCA_031772625.1. NCBI lineage: Eukaryota > Viridiplantae > Streptophyta > Pinopsida > Pinales > Pinaceae > Pinus > Pinus tabuliformis. Next base: position 795,931,661 of record CM062813.1, on the reverse strand, counting down.
CAACAACCTCTGTGGGCACCGACTGGGGGAAACCCAAACCAGAATCAAAACCAAGGACCAACCAATAACAATCCAAAAAGGGAAAAAAAGAATATGAGTCTACGGACTAAGCACACTTGTTCGATTTATGGTGAGTATGGTCATTACACCCATCATTATCCTCAACTTCCTGAGTTAAAAAGGATGAAAGATAGTGGGGGGCAAGGGGGGGAAACCAACAAACTACAGTGATGCAACATCCCTTCCCCCACTAGGAAGTAGTAAATACCCAACAAGAACACTCCCAAAAAAATTTCTAGAGGAATTTCCTAAAGTGTCTCAAACCGCGACATTTACATATCAAGGGAAGATCTCCTCCTATAGGCACACGACTGAAAGTACAGAACTCCACCAAAAACCAATCCTTCCACCTCAACTACTGCAACACCTACAACACTTTTAACAATCCTCGATATGCCATGGAACCCATCTCAAAGATGGTAAAAGGTCCTTTATGATGAACGAGATAGAACTCAAAGGTTGCTCATAGCTATAGCATAGTCGATGACCTAGCCCAAACTACTTTACTTATGTCAACATTGGAAGTTTTGTAATCATACCATCCCAATGGAAAGTCTTACTTTTCGCATTAGGAGAAATCGATCCTACCAATTCTTGTCTAATGGTATTTGACTTAGATAAATCTACCTGACATTTACCATAATTCATCGCTTTTCAAATCTCAGTCTGAGTCCAAAATATCCCCATCCATCATTGCATAGTCGACGAAGGGGCATCCACATGTATAATGTCTAAGTCAGTTTGGAAAAAACTCAGATTTTCCAAACTCAAACCTTTTGTTATCACTCTCAAAGCGTATGATGAGTTCCCTTTAGTTACCATAGGCCTATACCAAGGCATTCCAGTACAACTGGTCAAAACAATCATGCTGATAGACATCGAAGTATTGGAGGCATAGTTAGATTACAATATCCTGTTGGGACGAAGTTAAATGTACGAAATGTCAGCATTAGCATCTTCTATATTTAGGGTAATGATGTTCCCCATGATGGGAAAATTATTACAATCGACCAACTAACATATTATGAGAAGAATACATTAACTCCACCTAATGGTGTGCTACCTATCATCGAATCTTCTCTTGAATTGGTCACCACTTACACTAAATTTGGCCCCAGCCAATTTAATCCATCAACACTTCTCGGGACATTCCCAAGAGACCCACCTTTGATAAAGTATATTCACCCACCACAAGATCGTTAGTGTGCATGATGAGTTCATCAAACATCCCCTAAGATCAAAAACTAGTTTTAGATTCCAACAACAATGTTGTTCCTGATCCTTCCTTCTTACCATATGCTATCACTCAAACACCCTTCTTATTCCCCCCACCTAGTTTTATCTCGCACCAAGTCATTGTGACACTCTCGTTGCCCAATATGGATCTAGTGATACCAATATGGTATTTGGCCCCTCAGGCCATGTTAGCAAGCTCATGTCTCACCTCGACAAGCATCATTCCTATACCTCCTCATGAAAAAAACCCACAACAAGCAACACCTACACCGACACCAGTTGATGTCAGAGAAAGTGATAACAAAAAAGGCAAGAAGGTTGAAGCTTCAAATGCTCCCTCCTCTAGGGTACCTCCACCTTATGTTTTGTGTGAAGTAGTTGGGCACCCCACCAATATGTGCCCTGAGTTATATGAGCTAAAATCTCTTCAACATGCCCCAAAAGTGCTAGTGAACCCTCCTCCCCCTGCTAGAGAAAATATCACAATCGTGCATCATAAGGAATTACACACCAACCATGCATGTTCCATATGCATGGAATACAAGAATTACACTCATCATTTCCCTGAAATCCCTTGATATCGAGATGCATTAGGTGCACTCACCCAAACCAATACCCCATCACTACTAGCAAGTGATGGGTCTAAAACCATTTTTTATGTCATGAGGGAAGAAGCTTCTTGCTCCTATCCCTCTTCTGGTCCCTCAACCTCCCACTATTCTCGAAGGTAACTAGAATCAGTGACACATCAACATACCTTCATGTGTGCTTTATGCAACGAACTAGACCATTTGATAAACCAATGCCCTGAATTATGGGCATTTAAATGATTGTATCTAGTTATTTGCATTACCCAAGAAACAGACCCAGGCATAGACGTCATACTTTCATATTTGTGTAGGAAACCATCATGTCTGACACTGCCCCCATCTTCCCGGATTCCTCTCTACAATGGGATTCATGTGGTGATTCATTGCTGAGAATTCCAATCTAGTCAGATCAGATACTAAATCATCGAATCATGCCACACCATAAGGGAATCAAGCATCTAGGTCCACCTTATGTGTGTTTGAGGAAAAAATACCATCGGCAGTTCGGTTAGAACCCCATCAGCAAGTTTCCTCTCACCATCACCGATCTGGATTTGGAAAAAAGACAAAACGATCTCAGGCTACTTGAAAAAAAATATCACCCCTCACATGTGCCCTATGTGATAGACCCAACCACCTGGTAAATCAATGTTGGGAATTGGGAAAGATAAGAGATGTATTTCTCTTGTTAGTGCACATCCCACAAATCCATCTCTCAAACCAAGAGAGCCTCACATGTGGTTATTGTCACATCTACTCTCGAGCACATCATACATAGAATCGTTAGTACCTTCCATGTTTTCGAGCAACCAATGTAGCATTGAGACAAACCCACAATAGGAAGTCACCTCAAGTTGATACTAAGATCCAGAGGTTGTCGACACCCAGGATTTCCCCACCTCATGGCACCAATCAAGTGTCAGCGTCTCACACTATGGACGATATTTACACACGCTATCTTTAGTGTTAGTATTAATCCTATGTGCAGTATTTGCACCAGTACCTATCATAGTGCTGAGACATGTCATATGTGTAGGTTTTAAACCTGTATATAAATTACCTGCATACAAATTCTAAAACACAGAAAATAAACAATGCGAGATCATAACACATAAAACATATACACACAAATATTTCCCCCGGATCCCAAAACCAAGACTACCAACTTGATTTTTCATTATGTTCCTTTCAATGTTACAATACATATTTATACATGCCAAACCATCCAATACCATGGACCGAAAACCATCGCATCCAAAACCATGTGTGAAAATCATTCACAAAACCATAGGTAGGTCTTCCCAACCTAATATAGGGTCCAAAACTAAAATTTTATGTGGCAGCCATAGAGTGGGGTTACCTGCACCCCTCAAACTCCCTATGACTCCCACCGCTATGCAATAGGCGCAACGAAGGGGGGGCTCCGCCCCCCTTCTAACCCCCCGGTTAACTACATGGGCTAGTCGTCGAAAGAATATAACACAACCCAACATTCTCCCACTTGTTGTGTTCTTTCCACACGGGGCCACAAGAGAGCTTAGTCATTTATCCAGCCCTGCAATGCCCATTTTTTCTATACACCAAGATAACTTCTCAGATCTCACAAATTTTGTCAATGCATTTGTAGTATTCTTCAAAGTGTCCACCTTTACTAGCAACACCTTTTTGTTTTCTATCATGTCCCTCACAAAATGATACTGAACATCAATGCACTTTGTCTTTGAATGATATGCAGGGTTCTTTTCTAAGAAAATTGGACTTTGGCTATCACAGTCTATCCTTATAGCTCCCTGTACTAACCCCATACTTGAACACAATCTCTGCAACCAAACTGCTTCCTTGCTTGCATGAGTGGTTGCCATGTATTCTACCTCTGTAGTTGATAGTGCCACTACAGATTGTTTCTTACTCATCCAACTGACTGCACCTCCAAATAGGTTAAACACATACCCACTTGTAGATCTTCTATGATCCAGATCTCCAGCCTAGTCTGCATCAACAAAGCCACGCATATCCAACACTCTTTCCAATCCTAGTCTTCCTTGGTAGCATAAACCATAATCATTAGTGCCACTCAAATACCTGAAAACCCACTTCACTTCTATCCAATTCTCCTTCCCTGGTTTTGACATAAACCTGCTCAATACTCCCACTGCATGTGCAATGTCTGGTCTAGTACAGACCATCAGATACATCAGGCTACCATATGCACTTGCATATGGAACACGAGACATGTCCTCTTCCTCTTCTTGTGTCTTGGGACACTGTTCAGCGAATAAATTTACACCTACAGGAATAGGAACCTTCACTGGTTTACTATACTATATATTAAACCTCTACAATATTGTCTCGACATACTTCCTCTGGTTCAACCAGAGCTTCCTCTTTGTCCGATCTCTTTTAATTTCCATGCCCAAAATATAGTTTGCAGCACCAATATCTTTCATGTCGAATTTGGAGGACAAATGGGTCTTCAAATCCTGGATAATTTCTTTGTTATTTCCAACCAGCAACATATCATCCACATACAAGACCAGATAAATAACAGGGTCACCAATTAATTTAAAATACACACAATGATCTGCTTTGCTTCTGGTGAAGCCAAGTCCCCATGTAAATGTATCAAATTTCTGATACCACATCCTTGGTGACTGTTTTAACCCATACAGAGAATTCTTTAACTTGCATACCAGTTCTTTCTTACCCTTCACCACAAAGTCTTCAGGTTGCTTCATGTAGATCTCCTCTTCCAAATCCTTGTGAAGAAATGTTATCTTCACATCCATCTGTTCTAGCTAAAAATCAAAAGCAACAAAAACAGATAAAAGTAATATAATAGAAGTTACCTTGGCAACAGGAGAAAAAATATCACCAAAATCAATTCCCGGCACCTGGGAGTAACCTTTTGCTACCAATTGAGCTTTTTATTTCTCCACCTTTCCTTCTAAATTTGTCTTCTTCTTGAACACCCATTTGCTGCCAATGGGTTTCCTTCAAGTCGGCAACTCCACTAGATCCCAAGCCTCATTTTTGTGCAAAGATGCCATTTCATCAACCATGGCCTCTTTCCAAAGTTTTCCATCCTCTGAATCTACTGCTTCCTTCACAGTTCTGGTATCATCATAAGTAATAGATAAAGCAAAGTTTGAATAGAAAGTAGATGGACTATACCTTTCTGGCTGCCTTCTTTCTCGAACTGATCTTCTCACACCTGGATTTTGTGGCTCTTCATTGTTGTAGAGTCTGATTCTTCCTCCTTTAGCTCAAAATCTATCTTCTTAGGTTCCTTTGGTTGGACTCCATGTTTAATAACATCTTTTTCCTCTCTAAACACCACATCTCGGCTGTACACAACCTTCCTTGTTACTGGATTCCAAACCTTATAACCCTTTGAACCATCCTTATACCCACTAAAGATGCACTTTTCATATTTGCTTTCCAACTTGGTTCGTTTCTCCTTTGGAACATGTACATATGCATCACATCCAAATACCCTCAGATGTGAAAGAGAGGGTTTCTTACCAGTCCATACCTCTTGTGGAGTCTTATCCTCCAACGCTGATGAAGGTGACCTATTGACCAGGTAACATGCTATCCCCATTGCCTCTACCCAGAATTCCTATCCTAACCTGACACCACTGAGCATGCTTCTTGCCCTTTCCATCAATGTCTTGTTCATTCTTTCTGCAACTCCATTTTTCTTAGGTGTGTATGGAGTAGTCTTCTTCCGTGCTATACCACACTTCTTACAGAATTCTTCAAATTCCTTACCGCAAAACTCTCCACCATTATCTTTCCTCAGCACCTTTATCTTCTTCTTTGTCTAGTTTTCCACCAAAGCCTTAAGTTCTTTAAACCTATCAAAGACTTCAAATTTCTTCTTAAGGAAATATATCCATGTATTCCTTGAGAAGTCATCTATAAAGGATACATATTACACAAACTTACCCAGGAACCTTCACAAGTCCAAGCACATCACTGTGCACAAGCTCTAATATATGTCTCGCCCTCTTACCACCAGAGGGGAAACTCACCCGATTCTGCTTCCCATATACACAATTTTCACAAAAATCAAAATCCAGAGAGCTATTACTCATACATTCTACCATGCCTTTACAATGAAGTATTTGAAGGCCCTTATCTCCAATATGTCCAAGCATTTGATGCCACAGCATGGTCCTCTCTCCAAAGACCACTAGATTTTTTGCTCAACTTTCAGGAACCACAAAGATGTTGCACCCATCAACAACAGTGCTACCTTGCAGCTTGTACAGAGTTCCAATTTGAACTCCCTGCATCAACACTAGTGCTCCCCAAACCATCTTGCGGGTATCCTTCTCGAACATTGTTTTTACACCTGCATCATCCAGCTTGCTTACAGAAATTAGATTTCTGGCTAATGTAGGAATATGCAGAACACCAGGAAGTGTTCTAACCATTCCACCTTGCAACTTCAACTTTAATTTTCCGTGACCAACGATTCTAGCCTTCCTATCATCCCCCAAGAAGACATCACCACCATCATATTTCTCATACTCGCAGAACCACTCTCTATGGGGAGTAAAGCGAAAGGATGCACCTGACTCAAACTTGCCTCATGATCTACATGTGTACTTCAAGAAGCCAAGTACACATCCCCACCTTCATTTGAGGTGGTTTTTTCCTCTGCAGAAGGAGCATCATCAGATCCCTTTCCTTTATCAAGAGCTTTATATTTACAGCCCCTTTTGTAGTGCCCTTCCTTTTCACATTTCCAGCACACCACCTTTATAGGTTTTCCTGGAGATTTAGATCTCCATCTAGATTTTGATCTCCCACTCGATGACTTATTTTTGTTTCTGTTCTGGGACCGTCCTCGTATAGATAAGGCATCACAATTCTGGCTCTCCATATTTTTCGTCTCATCTCCTCCGTCAGCAAGGACAAGACTATTTCATCAAATTGCAAGGCAGTTGCATTGCTACCTATTGAAATAACTAGACTATCCCACAAATTTGTAGAGAGCACAAAAAACTAATGCACTTATCTTCATCTAAAATGTTAATATCAATAGATGATAATTGACTTATAATAGTATTAAATGCGTTCAGATGCTCTGTCACCGAGTCTCCATCTTTCATCCTCAGGTTATACAGCTTTTTTCATAGGAACAGTTTATTCACCAGAGACTTAAATTGGTACAAAGTCCCTAACTTGTCCCACAAAGCCTTCATCGTAGCTTCCCCTGATACATTCAACAATACTGAATCTGAGACACACAATCATATTGTGCTCTTTGCATTCTGATCCAATTTCTTCCATTCTTCATAGGACATGATCGTTGGTTTAGTACCTAGATCTACCATGATCCACTGATCTTTATCCACCAACAGATCCTCCATCTTGAGTTTCCACAACTCAAAATTCTGACCATTAAATTTCTCAATCTCTATCTTTCCACTGCTCACCATCTTCTTTCACCACTAGAATTGATCTCACAGATCCCACTGAACAGGGTCTACCACATGCCTGAGCAAAACCCCTCAGCAACAAAGGTGTCCCCTTGAAACCAAAAACAACTCTAATACCAAATGTAGGTTTTAATCCCATACAGAAATTACCTGTATATGAATTCTAAAACATAGAAAATAAACAATGTGAGAGAATAACACATAAAACACATACATACATAGATTTTCCCCTGGATCCCAAAACCGGGACTACCAACTTGTTTTTTCATTATGTTCCTTTCAATGTTACAATACATATTTATACATGCTGAAGCATCCAATACCATGGACCGAAAACCATCCCGTCCAAAACCATGGACCGAAAACCATTGCATCCAAAACCATGTGTGAAAATCATGCACAAAACCATAGGTAGGTCTGCCCAACCTAATATAGTGTCCAAAACCAAAATTTTCAGGGGCGTTACCCTGGACCCCATAGAGTGGGGTTACCTGCACCCCTCAAACCCCCTGTGACTCCCCTCGCTACGCAATTGGCGCAATGAAGGGGAGGCTTCGCCCCCTGCTAACTCCCCAGTTAACTACGTGGGTTAGTCATGGAAAGAATATAACACAACCCGACAATATGTTACAGACATTTCAACATCTAAATCATCATGGGGTAGAAAATTTTTCTCCTCAGACACCACCCAGGTTGCAAGAACTTCCTCCCACTCATTATCAACTTTCCATTACATAAATTATACCACCACCTAATGTTGATGACACACATCATCACATACAATTCATTTCCTTGTCCATAGTAACCATGATTCGTGTTGTCCGCTCATCATTTTTTTGGTGTCGACACTGCTAAACCCACTACACCGGTGGTATTTTCACTGACAATGCAGCCCCATCCTATCTGCACAATGTCAACTTTTCTAGGTTCTATGGAATCAACCACCGAATCATACTCTTGCTTGTCGACGAGTACAATTCGGCCTGAACCCAAACCTCAAGGCCTGACACAACCAATTTCAGTGCTAGATAATATTTTTAATTTAGATGATGATGTTCTAGAAGCCATGAAAAAATCATAATGTACATGGGACGCCATGCACCATTGCTCATACTTTCTACCTGCAAAAGAATTTTCACCTACTGACGCACCTCACCTTGATATTTGCACCATAAAATAAAAAGATTTCCTACCTTTAGGAAAAGTAGATTGGTTTAAGAATCCCATCCTAGCACCAGATGCATTTGAGGAAGGGAACATGGAAAATATTTCACCTACCATTAAGGTCAACATTTCAAACAAACCTGGTATAGTTTAAGAGATCTTGGTGGGGGCATATTGCTCCGAGAACAAGGTGGCCTCATACACTACCCGTTTCCAAGAATATAGGGATATCTTTGCATGGACTTACTCTGAAATGTCAAGCATAAGTCCCACCATTGTGGAACACCATATTGACACCTGGCCTGATGCCCATATTGTTAGGGAGAAACACTGTCAATTACACCCCTCTAAGGCAGAAGCGATCAATTAGGAAATTGAAAAACTCCACAAATCCAGTTTCATCTATCTTGTTGCTTACACGTATTGGCTTTCTAACCATGTATCTATCATGAAAAAGTAGGGCACCATATGAGCTTGTACTGATTTTAGAGATCTTAACAAAGCATGTCCTAAGGACAATTTCCCTATTCCTTTCATCGATCAAGTTATCAACACTTGTGAAGGACATGAGGCCCTATCCTTGATGGATGGGTTCTCTAGATATAATCAAATTCAAATTCACCACATTGGTAGTATAAAACATCATTCAAAACCCCATGGGGCACATTTTCATATTGAGTGATGCCCTTTGGCCTTAAAACTTCTCGAGCCACTTTCTAGCAAGCCATGAATTATATCTTCCATGTTCTGGCTCATCTAATTCTCGCCTATTTGGACGACCTTACTATATGATCCAACAAACACGATGACCATTTGGAGGACTTGTGCCTGGTATTTCAACGATGTCGATAATATAACCTATGCTTGAACCCTCTCAAGTGTGTCTTTTACGTTAATGTTGAACGAATACTAGGATCCGTTGTTTCCTAGAAAGGTATTAGAGTCAACCCTCTCAAAGTCCAAGCCATCAAAGAAATTTGCCCTCCAAAAACTTTGAAGCATCTACAAATATTACAAGATAAGGCCAAATTCTTATGCCACTTTGTTTCTGACTATGACACCTATGCATAAGGCTTCTTGTGCTTGCTTCATCATGATATCCCTTTCACTAGTACATGGAGGCACAAGATTCATTTGAAGCCCTAGAAAATGCATTGTCTCATAAACCTTTGATTAGCCCTCCTAACCATAACAAGGACTATACCCTTTAACTCTCATCATTTGAAGTAGCCATCTCTAGGGTGCTAGTCCAAGAAATACTTGATAATAGAGAGAATGTAATGTACTATGTCAGCAAGAACCTCTTTAGGCTTCCATTGAAGTATTAACTAGCTAAAAAAACAACATTAGCCCTTGTCCTCTCGGTATAGGGGATTCGGCATTACATAATCTTATGAACCACCATGGTAATAGAAAATATCAACCCTATGTGATATTTGTATGATGAACCAAAAATACGCTTGATGGGTCGTTATTCTGCAAGAGTTTGATCTTCAGTTTGCCTCCCCCATGGGAAAGAAGGTCATTATAATCGTCAAGTTCATCACTAATCTCCCAACAAAGACCCAAGGATCCCGTTGTTAATGATGCATTCCATAATGAACATTTGTTCTTAGTGCAAACGGATGACCCCTAGTTTGAAGACATACTCCTCTTTTTAAGAACTCAGAAGTTCATACCTTAGCTTAGTTGCGACGACTGGAGGCGTATACGCCACCAGACACCACATTACCTTCTTTTGGGGATTTCCTCTATCGAAGATGCATTGACACCATACTTCGTCAATTCATTACTTAAAACAAGATGAGAAGGTCTTAAATGATTGCCACAGTGGGGCTTGAGGCGGCCACCTCTCAGGGATGGCCACCACTCAAAAAGTCCTTCGTGCTAGTTATTTCTAACCCACCCTTTTCCATGACTATATTCAAGAAGTCAAGAGATGTGAGTGGTTCCAAATATATGTTGATAAGGTGCGAACCCCATCATCTCCCCTGCACCTGATCATTGTTTTCAGCCCCTTCTGCAAATGGGGCATAGACTTCATGACTTATAACCCCCCATCATCTGGTAACCACAAGTACATTGTGGTTTCTGTAAATTATTTCATCAAATGGAAAGAGGCCATGCCCACATATAATAACACCGCAGAAACCACTACACGATTTTTCTTTAACCATGTTATAACATGGTTTAGTGTTCCCAAGGAGTTGGTATCTGATCACAGAAAATATTTTGAAAATAAAATATTTCAAGATTTATCCCAACACCTTGGTTTCTCTTATGAGTTCGCTTCCTCATATTACCCTCAGTCCAATGGTCAAGTAGAAGTTGTCAACAAAGTCAAATCAATGTTGTAGTATATGGTGAATAACCACAAAACCAACTAGAACCATATGGTTTTTTCATCCTTGTGGTCGTACCACACAACGGTCAAATCATCCATAGGTTTCATGCCCTTCTAGTTAGTCTATGTGGTCGAAGCATTCCTCCCCATTGAGTGTGAGATCCCTACCTTGCACTCAGCCATTAAACTTCTCACCGACACTTCACCTTTAGAACAAAGGTTGGTATAGCTGGAACACATTGGACAATATCTCCAACATAATGAAGAACACAAAAAGCAGATGAAAGCCACTTTTGACTGCAATTTCACCCCTCGGTCCTTTACTGAGGAGTAATTAGTCCTTCGTTACCATGTTTCCAGAGAAGCATTCAGACCAAGGAAATTCGAGACATTATGAAAGGGCCCTTACATTTTCAAAAATTTCCTCCTCAAGGGGGCATACATATTAGCAGATATCAATGAGACTTGTCTCAAATATCTCATCAATGGGCTCTATCTTAAAAAGTTTCATCCATAACATTGCAATTAACCCTAATGTGAAAATTTATGTACCATGACTTATTTTTATGATGACCAAATCATCATGGATTCACTCCGAAACATTTCTTACATCATATGTCACAAAAGGATCATCTGCCAGGGTGCCACCATGGGTTCATTGATGGTGCTTCTTGATGGTCACAAAACCTTGTTGCAACAGCCTGGGCCATATACTCTCCCGACCATACACCATGTCTCTCCAATGGACTATTTGTAGGGTTGACAACAAACAATCAAGTTGAGTTTAGTGCCATCATAGACCTCTTGGCCGATTCCTCCCATTTAGGTATAAGTCACCTACATGTATTCCTTGATTCCCAACTTTTTGTATCACAGTTGAATAGAAACTTCAAGGTTCATGATCCATGCCTCTTTCGGAAATATTTGCATGTAGAAAGGTTAGCCCAAAGTTTGATCATATCATGTTTACACATATACCAAGAAATCAAAATCATATAGTTTGTTGGATAGCTAATCAAATCCTATACTAGCATGTATCACATATATATCACCATCAAGAAACATGAAGCATCAATATAATATCCATCAAATAAATGCATAAATATATCACATGTATAGAATCAAACCATCAAGACACATCATCATAGCTACAAAATCACATCTTGCAAACATATATAAAAAAGTATGTGTGTATGAGTACGAAAAATATATATACATTCGTTGGATCAAGGCTAGGAAAAATAGGTCATAAAAAATGGGAACATCCTAATAATAGGTGCTCGCTTAGGTACATACATAAAATTTCTATCTAGGAGTGTGCCCCTGAACCTCCCACCTAAGGACCCACTGCCTCATCAAGAGATAGAATGGGACGTGTTGTAGCCACTTCCATCATGAGGCACCGAAGAGTCGGTCATCATGCCCTGTCATGTTTCATCACCATATCCACCACCACCTCTCATAGTCCATCCCACCCCTACTTAGGCATCCCCTGCATCAGGGTGTTTGCTTGAACCCAAACATCCACATAATCCCTCAGCTACACCTCTAAAGCACTTGATCGTGCCTCAGCACGCTCCTGTAGTTTCGTCATCTCCTCAGAAGAAGAGGAGACAGTTACCTCTCTAAAGGGACCACCAATATCGAGCCTACTATTGTAGTTTTTTATTCTCAAAGATGTACTAAAAGAACCCACTTAAGATTGTGGATGAAAAAAATATCAACAATATAAATGGTTGCTAAACATTGTAGATTTGCAGTGACTGATAGAAACAAAACCTGTCAAAGTCTGAATTTATGCCGCAATTATAGTTAAACATCAAAAACAAAGAGCAATAACTCCAATCATCTAATTGAAACCATATATACAAATACATGTTACCTGTCCCCCTCTATGGGATGGGTTCTTGTCTATCCTCAAATGCCTTCAGCTTGTGTAGTGCCTCTCTCCTCTATAATGTGTAAACCCAACAAAAATATGGTGTGCATTAATAAAAATAATCAGAGTTACAACAGTGAGTGAAACAATGAAAATAACCAAAAGTGAATAATGAATGGAAAAACCTTCTATTTATGACAAAATATTGAGTTATCCACAAATAATGAGCAATAATAAAATATTATTGATCCCATTCTTGGAATAACCACCTAGAATATTTTATTATATTTGTTTAGGAGGGAAAAATTATTTAAACTTTTATTTCAAAATAATAAATAAATAAATGATTTATTTATCATCTGAATTAGTTAAGGAATAATAAACAAATAATGATTTATTTAATTATTCCTAAGGGATTTAGTAAACAAGGAATAATAATTAATTAGTGATTAATTAATTATTCTTAGAGAAAAATAAGATAATTAATGATTTATCTGTTTATTTTTCATGATTGGATCAAATATGACAAGGAATAATAATTGAACAATGGTTTAATTAATTATTCCTAGAAGAAAATCAAATAAATAGTGATTTATTTAATTATTCTTCATGGGTTTAACTATAAATTACTTAACAAAGGTGGTTTATTAAGTAATTTCTCACAGTGAAAGCAATTTTACTATGGTAAAATTGGCTTTACATGGTGTACTTCAATCCATCTAGTAAATTAGACTAGATGATCATTTTTTTTGTGATAACAGATTGCCCCCCAACGTACGAGTGTTAGGAGAAAAACGTATGACCGAAGTATGTTATAAAGACACAATCACTAAACAAAACAGGGGAGTCAGAGAGAGAGAAAGAGAGAGACTAATAAATCTGAAGTGAAAGAGGATAGGAACAGAGGGGATGAGACTAATGCAAGTCTCCTTTTATGTTGTGGTACTGGACCTAAATGAGGCAGGGGAGGCATACCCATACCTGCCGAGATAACTTAGTACAAAAATATTGGTTCGCCCAAAAATATAAAACTGGGCAATGAAGTACATGTTGAATGGTACATGACATGTTGGCATAACACAGCCAGAAAATAATACAATGTGTCCCATATACATAATGCATGTTGGCTTATTGGGCCCTGACCCAGGTTCAGAAGACTGATTAGCCAAACAAATCCCGCAACTACCGACCCTTTCGGCAACATCCCATGGTCTCACCCGAGGTAGCAGGGGAGGGTGCTGGAATGAGGTTTCCGCACACTTGGGATGTCTTGATGTGGTCTGGAGGGGCCGCGAACCATTTTGTGGCCTCGTGCCACTCTGTACTATCACTGGGCTTCTGCACAGGTGTACTTTTGTATTATTACAGAGCTGATCTTCTTGATACAGTCTTTAAGCAAACATTTAATAATAAAACCCAGTGTGCACAATTGTAAAAAGACATAAACTCATATAATAGATGCATAAATTAGAGTACAACTGATCCGTGATATTCTAGAAACAACTTATCTTTATTAATATCTTCTTTCTAGTACAATCTTCTTTCTGCCCTCCGCACACAGCTGCAGGGGTCCACGCACATAGCTGTGAACTCTATCAGGCCTCCATGTACACAACTACGGAGCCTCTATCTACCCACTAACACCCTTGACTCCAACTTACAGAGGCAGAACTCTGATTACTATCACCAACCCATAATACATTAGATCTAGTCCAAAACAAAAACTACCTTCTACCCTTAGAGCCTCGCTCTAGTTATACATTCCCATGGTACATGGACCATGGGCAGACCGACTTACTTTCTATTATTCTATGTTATTTTTGGGCAAAAAACCCCTTGAATCGACCTATTACATTTCGCGCTTCACACATTCCGGAGATTTACAATATTATTACCCTAACTTTTAGGCTTTTATGCCCCAAAACCGTTACGCGGGGCCTCCGCTACCCAACAGGTCCCCAACACAATCATCGTGACTCGTCTCGAGTCACTCGTCGGTGCAACGATACATGCTGCCTAGGCTCCGTGGTCCACCATCCCTGTGAGTGATGCACTTCATTTTGCTTCTCCCTCTTTGTCTCCTACAACCCTTCTTCTAGCTCCTGCTCCATTTCCTCCACTACTTCGCACAACCGATGATGCTCATTCTTCTCTGCTCAGTTAACACAGAGCACCCCCTCATAGGATTTGAGCTCAAGTTGGGGTGCTGCGTATGGGAATTCTTCATGCCAACATAGCAAGTTTCCAATTTCTAGTCTCCTATACGCACTGTCTGCTGCAGCTTGTGTTGCAATTTTACAAGACAATTGTTGCTATCCGTGAGATCCCAATCTTCAAGGTGCCCTAGAGATGAACTATTAACTGCACTTCCATCATTTGTCTCTGTATTGATAGTATTTCCCTTATCTTTTATGGTTCTTCGGCCAGCCCATGAGTCAGGCAACGACATCTGGACCAGTTCTGCTTCGTGTCTAAGAATTTTTGGCACATCCCCTACTATTGGTGCTAAACTCTGCGCAGTGCCCGCGATCGTCGACACCATGCTAACCAGAAATTCTGGCATCTCCATTGGCCATATCACAACCCTTGGGCTTACTCCTTGAGCATAAATAATGAACAGTTTCATATCGGCGGGAAGGAAGAATATCTTACTTTCCCCAAAATCGCAAATCATTCAGTGGATGG
This sequence comes from Pinus tabuliformis, assembly GCA_031772625.1. NCBI lineage: Eukaryota > Viridiplantae > Streptophyta > Pinopsida > Pinales > Pinaceae > Pinus > Pinus tabuliformis. Next base: position 795,916,253 of record CM062813.1, on the reverse strand, counting down.
CCCCCCGTGTGATTTATAAGCATTTCAAAATTCAAATTCATCAGTTCCCTCCTTTTTTGGTGCTGTAACATTAAGCCTGTGGCAGATCGTTCTAGATCTGGCTCATACCATGTCTCTTAATTGTCCACCACCCGCTCCCTTTTGCCATAACTTATACATCTTGTCAACAATGCCACCCTTCTGCTTATCAACAATGGTCACCCTTCTGCTTGTCCTCGCAGCAGCGCATCCCCTTCTGCGCAACCGCAACCCTTGTGACATACTAATTCTACGCGTCCCCTGATTGTCGTGTAGCTTCCCCATAGACTGTTTTAATGTCCCACACTCTCTTTCAACTGCTTGAAGCGGTGAGACTGTCCTTCGGTCGGTTAGTCATGCGGTCGTCCCACCCGTGTAGAGCTTCAAGCGACTACTATTTACTTTGCCTGGGAAAAGTTCTCCATTCAGCTTGGCAAGCTAGACTACTCCCCCATCTGTGACTTCTTGGACTACATAGGGTCCCAACCAATGCATTCAGATTTTTCCAAGGAATTTGTCAAACTCGCTATTGTAGAGTAATACTAGATCATTTTCTTTGAACGTGCACATCTTGATATGGTGATCATGCCAAGATTTTTCCTGTTGCTTCTGTACCTGCTGATGGAATCCTGCTAGAAACTATTCCTCCTCAAGTTCTTCCAGTTGCACGATCCTCTCTTCCAAAGCCGCGCGGTCTGCCATGCCTATCGTCACTACTATTCGCAAACTGGGTACAATGTATTCCATTGGCATGACGGCTTCCTTTCCATAGACTAACTGGAATGGCGTCTAGCCCATCAACTTCTTGCATGTTGTTCGATATGCCCATAGCACAGTAGGTATGTGCAAATCCCAATCATTTCGTTGCGCATTACATACCTTTGTCAATGTAGTCTCCAAGATTTTGTTGAAAGCTTCAATGGTCCCATTTGCCTGCGGATGGTATGGTGTGCTTTGTTGATGATATATCTGGAACTCCTCAGTGAGCGCGCTGATAGTCTCATTCAAGAAGTGTGTTCTGCGGTCACTCATTAGAATTTTTAGACATCCAAACCATGTTAACACATTCTCGAATAAAAATTTCGCGGCTGTAGCGGATGTATAGTCCTTAAACGGCTGTGCTTCTACTCATCGGGTCAAGTATTATGTCGCAGTGATGATATAAAACACCCTCGTCTTTCCTGGAGGTGTGATAGGCCCCACAAAATCGATTGCCCATTTTTCAAATGGTTGCAGCGTCATATGTGGCTTGAGTGGCATCTCATCCCTCCGCGAGGGTTTCCCCATTCATTGACATAAATCGCATGCCCGATAATACACTTTTGAGTCTTGATGTAGGGTTGGCTACCAGAGTCCTATGCAAAGAATCTTTTGTACTGTAGTGCGTCCTGCGTAATGTCCTCCTACAACCCCCCATGTGCTTCGGCAAGGATCTATTCCCGCTTGAATTTTGGTACATATCTACATAATATTTCATCGTTGCCCATTTTGTAGAGGTGCCCTGCAATAACAGTAAATTTTGTTGTGTGTATCACCAATTCCTTCTTCTGGTGAACCGAATACCCTTGCGACGCGATTCCTATGGTTAAGAAGTGGATTATATCCTCAAAGTGGCCATCTGCGACGCACACTGCATAGAGATGTGCATCCGGTAATCCCTACTCTAGGTTTGTGGGTTTTTCACCATTCTCAATTCGGGACAAGTGATCTGGGCCTGCATTTAGATGCCCCGGCTTTATGATGACTTCAAAATCATATTCCTAAAACAATAACAACCACCTGAAAATGCGCCCCCCCAACACAGGCTTATTCACTAGGTATTTTAATGCAGAGTGATCAGTATACATCTTAAAGTGTCCTCCGAGTAGATAGTGGTGGTATTTTTGAAGTGCGTATACCATCGCCAATCCCTCACGCTCAGTAGTGGAGTATTTATTTTTAGCTTTTGACAATCGTCGACTTGCGAATGTGATCGGGTGATCAATTCCTTCCACTCCTTCTTGTGTGAGTACCGTGCCCAACATGATACACGATGTGTCAACATGCACATGAAATTCAATGTCCCATTTTAGAAAGACCAATATAGGAGTTGATGCCATCTTTTCCTTGAGCGTTTCCAAACTTTTGTTACATTCCTCATTCCAGCAATAAGTAGCATCCTTTCTCAACAACTGTTCCATTGGTGTCGTGATCTGCTTTTAGCTTTTGATGAACTTTTGATAGTAACCAATGTGTCCCAGCGTGGCGCGCAGCTGCTTGACACTTCGCGGTGCTTGTAGATTGAGTATGATAGAAATCTTCACCGGGTCTACCATCAGGCCTTGCTTGTAGACCACATGGCCGAGCAAGTTCCAGAAGGGGATGAGGAAAACTTCTTTATATTTAGCACAATTTGGTGCCGTCGGCAAGTATCCAGCATTAATCGTAAGCTCGCAGTATTTTTCTTAACTAGCCCAAATATGGTCCAATCATCAAGATATACCTCTAAAAACATATGTATAAATTCCTTGAAGGCAGCTACCACAACGCGCGAGAATATCGCCGGCATGTTCTTTAGTCAAAAAGGGCATCACTGTATATTGAAAACAACCCCATTTGGCAGCGAAAGTTGTTTTACTCCTATCCTCTGGTGTAATCTTGATCTGGTGGTACCCCGAGAAACCGTCCATAAAGGAGTAGGCTTCCTGTCCCCCAACATTTTCTAGGACTAAATGGCATTGGGAATGGATTGTCAACACATGCATCATTGATCTTCCTGAGATCCACACAGATGCATATTTCTCCCTTATATTTTTTCTCTTGTACAACCATAGGACTTACCCAGTCGGATTCCTCTATTGGTTCAATTATTCCTGCTACAAGCATTTTATCCAATTCTTTGCAGACCTTTGCTTTATATTTTAGATTCAACTGATAGGGCCGCTGCTTGACTAGCTTCGCATCTCGCTTTAGAGTTATCTTCATCATCCCCAGGTAACCGAGAATTCCTTTTAACTCTGTGATTTTGGTCGGGAATAAATCCTTATATTTTCACAGTAACTTGACAACCTTATCCACCATTGCATCATCCCAATAATCCCCAAGCATTGCATACTTTAGTTCCTCCTCCTTACCAATGTTCACTTGTTTCGTTTTCAGCGGTGTGATGATGTCAGGGTCCTCAATCGCTAGTCCACGCACCTCACGACTCCCCTCTGTTTCTGGAATATTGATGCTTTTGGGATCATCCTCATCCTCTTCGACCTATACGTTGTAACATTCAAGGGCCTGGCTCAACTGGTGCGACCAATCTAGCTGCACTATTTCTTCCAGTTCCAATGGTACTTTGAAAATTGTGGCCTTTACAGCTTGCAACGCATCGTCAACAATGTCCATCCATTGGTCCTCAAATAAGAATGTTAATAAAAACCCTTCACGCAAGATATCCCATTCGCCTGTACCATGTCAGAGCTCTATTTCAGTGTACCAGTTCCTTGGGATGACATCCAGGGTATGATAAAATAAGTGTACCCACTCCAGTTGAGGCTCTTCTCCATAGGCTTAAGCCCATCTAGTAAGGTGCATGTGTGGGTCATCACGTCCATCGTATTTCTCAGTTATTTGTAATTCCAGCTTCCCAAATCTTATCTACATCATGCGCCTGTAGCCACGCCAATCTTTGAAGGTTCCTTCATGTGTTCCCCACCAACGCACAGGCGTCGCGCGCAATGCCCATTTTAACGCATCGAACCATTGGTGCTCTGGTACTGCGCTTTCAAAATTTGTCAGGAATTCATTTACTGCTGTCAGCCCATCATACATCGGTAGTTTGCAATCCTGAGCTCTTATGCAATACAACGACCTAGTCATCATATTGTAGTTTAATGTTGTTATTCCAATCAACCGATTATGCCACCGCTCATCTTCCTCATCTGAATCTTCGGTGCACGACTCTGCACGCTCCCACGATATTCTTCTGTCCACAGTTGGATTGACCCAATCTTGATTTTTTGCAGTAATCTTGTAGATACAATCCAATTCATCATCACTTCCTTCGTCATGCACGGGTTCAGTGTAACGTGGGCCTTCAATTGGGTCTAGTGGAATGAGTATGTGGAGTGACTTATTCTCAAATATCATTTTGTGCTTCTTTAAATTAATAACCCCATTCATATCGGTGGCCCAGTCTATCCCTAACAACGCAGGGTAAGGGCTACGTTCATCCACAATTTCTATTACCTCAAAGTCTGTTTGGGTGCTCGCGCCTTCTATATCTACTGTAATTCCTTGCAGTCTTCCCACGAGAAGGATCTTCTGTTGGTTCACCATCCATAATTGCATAGGAGACCATTGTAGTGAGGGCTTGCCCATGCGCTCCCAAGTCTGTTTAGGTAGTACATTTGCATCTGAGCCTAAGTCTAGAATGATCCAATCCATCTCATAGTCGCCAATCTGTGTCGTTAATCGCATCTCTCGTCTAGTACGCGAATCATGTTTCCCCAATTTTCGGACCGCGAGGTTCACCCGACCCTACACACCTAGTTATCAACTCTTGTAATCCATTAACCACCCTATTGTCATAAAGCAATTTCATGCATGCCTCTAAAAAGGTAGTTAGCATAGAGGGATCCCTTTCCAGCTCGGGTTGATCCTTACTACCTGTGGTAGAGACCTCCGCGAAGCTCTTCCTAGCTTCCAGACATGTCTCTTTGCGGACCCCTATGTCTTCCTTGGTTAGTTTCCCCCTATCCTCCCCTGTGGCAGTGCCACTTTTGAGCCTCTTGTTCACATTAGGGTCTTTGTCGCGTAGTTTGGACCTCATCATCTGGATGTTCTACATTGCCATAAGTTGTGCTGCCCTTTTCTCACGAATCTACGCTATCAGTGTGGGGCAATCTATCATTTCATGATCGAACTATTGTTAGTAGGGGCACGATATTCTAGTTGGGTTGGTACAATCTTGCACGTAGTGCCCTAGTCCTCCGCATTTGTAACAGATTAGCTTCCCGCGGCCCCTTCATGGCCCTATTCCTCTCCATCCTCATCCTCACCCTTGAAACCCACCGTGTGCTATCACTGCAGCTGGATCCTGACCTCGCACCTTAGTCTGCATCTTGTAGGTAGGGGTGTGATCCATCAGTAATTCATAACTATGACAGTCTCGTTCATCGTGGCCCATCGATTTGCAAAAATTGCAAAATAGCTGCTGGGGGGTCTGGGTAAACTTTTGTAGTAGATGACAGTTGTCTGTGTTGTGCTTTCTACCCACCTGACAGATTGCGCACCAGAGCGAGGGTGCCGCGCTTGGCCCCGATTGTGCCTCTGGTCACAATGGCATTGGTCCCGTCGGTGTCAAGTAGTTTGTCAATATCGTACAATGATCCTTATTGTGGCCTTGGCCTTTACACTTTATGCACCACACCTCCTCGCATACTTCTGGCTTGGGCACCTTCTCCTATTTCAGACTCTGCATTTCCAAGCATAGATTTTGTATTTGCGCGTGGATCTGCTGAACTCCCAACCCAGGATCCTGTATTGGAGTCTCATGCAACCTCATTGCTATTTCTAATGCTTCAGCCTGGGTTGAGATCTTCTGTTATGACAACGTTGTCCTCAGGTGTGGCGTTAAAGACGCCACAAACCACGCGCAGTGCTATGCATCTGTTAGCGTCATGTTAGCCTCTTAGATCGTACTCTTCAATCTATGATCCAGATCCCAAGGGGTTTCTCCTGGAAGCATCACAATCTCCTTGAATCCTATAATTGACTGCGTTTCTGATTTCGTCCGACTAAACTCCTTTTTTAGCGCATCCTGGATCTTTGCTATTCTGACATTGGAGTGATCGCTACAGTGCTTAATATACCAAGTCAGTGCGCAATCTTGTAGTGCACTTACTCGGGTAGCCTTTTTAATATTATCATCTGTAACTCTGTGTGCTTCCCATACTGCCCTTACTATGAACCAAAACTGTTTTGGATCTTCACTTCCTACTCCTTTGAATATGGGCAACTTGATCACGTTCGCCATGCTAAACTTCTGGTTTTCCCGCAGGTGTGCTAAGGCCACCTATGAAATCGTACCACTTTTGATCTAACCAATCTTCAATCTATTTCTTCGTAGGGTTCCAAACTCCTGACATCAACCATCCCTTAGGCAGATCCCTGTCCTCGCAACGGAACCATTTGTTGGCTTATTAGATCCTGACCCAAGTTCAGAAGAGTGATTAGCCAAACAAATCCCGCAGCTACCGGCCCTTTCGGCAACAGCCCGTGGAACGCAGACTGAGGTCTCACCCAAGGTAGCAGGGGAGGGTGATGGAACTAGGTTTTTTCACCCTTGGGATGTCTTGATGTGTTTTGGAGGGGTCACGAACTGTTTTGTCACCTCGCGCCACTCTGTACTATTACTGGGCTTCCACACAAGTGTACTTTCTTATTATTACAGATTTGATCTTCTTGTTACAGTATTTAAGCAAACAATTAATTATAAAACCTAGTGTGCGCAATTCTAAAAAGACATAAAATCATATAACAGATGCATAAATCAGAGTACGACACATCCACGATATTCCAGAAACAACTTATCTTTATTAATATCTTCTTTCCAGTACAATCTTCTTTCTGCCTTGTGCACACAGCTACAGGGGTCTGCTCACATAGCTACGGACTTTATCAGGCCTCCACGCACACAGCTGCAGAGCCTCTATCTACCCACTAACACCCTTGACTCGAACTTACAGACGTAGAACTCTGATTACTATCACCAACCCATAATACATTAGATCTAGTCCAGAACAAAAACTGCCTTCCACACCTAGAGCCTCGCTCTATTTATACATTAGACCGACTTACTTTCTATTATTCTATATTATTTTTGCATGGAAAACCCCTTGACTCGACCTATTATATTTCGCGCTCCATGCATTTCGGAGATTTACAATATTATTACCCTAACTTCTAGGCTTTAAGCCCCAAAACTGTTACGCAGGGCCTCCGCTACCCAACAATGCACCTGAAAAAAAAATGAGCCAAGATTGAATACAATAATATCTGAGCACATGAGATATGAGTCCCCTTCCATAAAAAAAGGGGTGGGAGGTAGGGTAGAACAACCAAAGAAGCCCTGCTAAACAAGGAAGGGCTCTACAAAACTGAATGGATCATCTGGGCGAGACATGGATTCTATGAACATTGTGATCGATAGGAACTGAACCCATCAACTCTACAGAACTACATCTGAGGTTGTAGCATAGTAGGTATGCATTCAGTCATGTGGGGGGCTACCTGAAGGGCCACCCCCTCATGAGGTCTGAAACATCTCATACACACCCAAGGATCACTAGTACAATCTGTTGCATCATTGGACCATCAAGTGTATGAATCATGAACATGAAACAATCAAGTCAAAGGGAAATAATGAGTCCCTCTATTCAATTCAAGGTGCCGAACAAGAATTAATGTTGGAACCTAGATAAACTTCCCTCTAGGCTGTTCTTCTAGAATAAGTGAGTTGATGTTGACAGAATAAGGCCCGCGATAGGTGAGGAAATGAGTATCCTCAACTAAGGCACAAGGGAAAATAGTAATGTGACTGATCGACTAACACCGGGGATAATGGGAAAAAGTGGGACTGAGGGACAAACAAACGACTTCCCTTGTCAGAGCATAAAGTGCATGGTTGACCTGACAGCGACTGACTCAACTCCAGAGGGGATGGGGATAGTATGAATGGAGGCAAAAATGGGCAATATAGGATGAACGGTATGCAAATATGGATGGAATTTTATGTCATGATATAATGGGACATGAAATAGACTCCAAGAATGCAACAGTGACTCATCACGGATGCTTTGAACAAGGGTGATTCGATGACGCTACCACACAGACTAGGCCCGGTGGGGACCATAAAAAATGAGTAAATGATGGTTACTCATGACAAAAATCAACACATCGTATGACAAGTATTAAGAGGAGGTGGACCTCAAAGTACAAGTGTTTCTTTGTGACAAAATTCAATTTTGAGAGGCAAACAAGTGACCCTTCTTGGAAAAAGGACTTCCTGGTGAAGTGTCAAATCATCAAAAACTAAGGAAGACCCATTATTAGAGCTCAATGAGAGCTTTCCAACAGTGCTAAAGATTCATCGGATGGAGCTACAACCTGGTCGCAACAAGTGATAGAAAAATTGTGGATTTTTATATGAAAGGACATTTTCCCTCCAATTTGGATTCATTTGCTATGTGAATTGTGGTGAATTTGGAGAGGAGGAAAAAGCCCTAAATATTGTGGAGATCATAGCAGAAAAACTGACCGTCAAAATCAGGATCTGCGACTTTCAGGTAAGTGGCCTTAATGCTTCTTGGAATGAGGGTTCCTAGTGAAAAATTAAGGGAAGAGAAAAACAAGAATGAACTACTAGAGGAGGTCTAGAATCATCCTCATCCACTAAGTCAAACATGGGGACTATGTGGACATAGAGTATAATATTTGAAGATATGGTATCAAACATCTATGATATGAGATGTGCATATGGCTCAGCGGAGAGGTTGGTAGGACAAACTATCCAAGGAATGGGAGGATAATCGACCATACCTAGATCCAGTGGGATCTAAGCCGAGACTTACGAGAATATGGCTAGGGTAAAACCATCATGCCCCCAAGCATGGGATACTACCGGCAAACATATGTGATATAGGGGACTGATCTAGTATGAAAAGGTGGGAATGATTACCCCTACCAGGAGGATTTTGTGGAGCACAATTATGTTCCAAGTGCTCAAAAAAGGGATTCAAGCATCTTGACCCAACTTGGCATGAGATCATCCAAAGGAGATGAAGGGGCCTATGTGCCCCCCAAGTATGTTATGGGCGTATTGGATGTATTTGGACTGGTGGACTCCAAATATGGAAGGAAGTATGCATGATGGTGCATATCATCCCAAGGGTGATCAAGGGTAGTCGTGGCTTCCATAATGTCCTCATCAGAATGGGAGATGGGGGGACGGGAGGAAGACTGACTACACGATGTGGTAGTGGTACCTAGTGCATCATCCTAAGAAACAAGGTTCACATACGCATCATCTGGGATGGTAGACGATGAGCTAGTAGATGGAGGATCTATAGATGTTGAGACCTGGGATTCTGTCGAGAGAGGTTCGATAGAAGCACACGCAGAAATCTCTGAAAGGTTTGTGTGCGAGGAACTCAAGGATGACGACAGGTAAAGGATATGTCCTGTGGTGTCCGTCATCTCGACATCGAGGGGAGGGATCACAATGGTAGGACCATAGTCCCCCTATTCTAGTTGACTAGTGGTATTAGAATCCACCGCTAGAGGAGTAGATGATCCACTACGAGTGGCCTCGTATTCACGAAGTGCTTCAAGGAAGTCATGAAATTCATTGAGACGAGGGCAACAATGGGAATAATGACCATGATGATCACACAAGGCACAAGGGTGATTTGTGCACAAAATTTTGATTTTATTAGGTGGTCCCAGTAAGTTAACATAGACTTCAAGGATATTTGACTCAGGGAACACTTCATGAACCAAAGGTTTGAGTTGAGGAAGTTTAGGAGGATTATTGGTGGCGTGCTCAACAACTTTACACAAAGCACACTGGGGTGTCGGATTTGGGGCCTTAAGGGTTGGAGGAGGTTGGGGAGCCTTATCCTTAGGTTCTTTCCCCTTATCTTTGCCCCCCTATCCAGATTCTTTTGCAACAGGAGATGGTTCTTGTTGAGGTTGTGATGGAACTGAAGCAGCGACAAGGGCCGTAGGGATTGGTTGAACTTGAGTCAAAGCATGATAAGGTCTTAGCTGACCAGGAGGAATGTTTGTAGGGGGATTGATGTACCATACTAGGATCCCCATAGTCATGTTAGGAAGGACCAGAAAAGCCATCACAGGGACAGAAAAAACTCCCGGAGGGGGGAATAAGAAAGGTATTTGGCCTGTAGGGTAATGTCTTGGTGGAATAACTCTTGGATGGTTGAGACCTAAAGGAACAGTTCCTAGTGGAAACATAGGAGAGGCACCCACAAATGGAGGAGGTCATGGGGGGGTGGATCCAAAGGGCTTGGCTGGGATGGCAACCATAGGGTGCTGAGGAGCTGGTTGTTGATCAGGTGTACCAGACTGCTTAAGGGCAGCCCGTGATGCTTGTAACATGCAAACACTCATAGAGTTAGGCTCTGAGATGGGAGGGGGAGGACCAGGGAAAGCACCCAACAATGAGGAATCTTTATAGACTTCAGGTGAAACACTAATGAGAGGGGTTGAAGATTGTTTACCAGAAACTGACAAGATAATGGACTTGGGGGAAATCACAGATGTCAGCTTGTAGTAAGTCAACTGATCGATGGTAACGATATTCCCTTCATGGGGGAAGCACATCTTGCGGAACACCGCAGATGCGATGATTGACATGGCATATGTGTAACTACGACCTAAGAGAATGTTGTAATCCAAAGGGGCATCGATGACTTCAATGTCAACGTGGATAGTCTTGCCCACAAGGGTCACTGGACAGTTGCAGTACATGCCAAGGGGCTAGGAGGAGTGTCCATCCAAAGAAAGCAAAGTGATGGTGGAGGGGGACAACTTAGGTGACTTAATTTGTTTCAAAATAGCAATGGACATCACACTGGTGGATGCACCTTCGTCAACAATGCAGTGGGAGATGATGGCATTATGGACTCGGACTAGTATCTGGAAAGTAATGAATGAAGGCAATGGGGGATGTTCTGATGTATCAACCGGAAAGACAATTAGATGATCATCATAAGGATATACTACATCCAAGGTAGTTAGTAGAGCCTTCTTTTGAGATGGGCAAGACTGGAGGACTTCCATTGTCAACATGGCAGCAAGTGATTGTACCAAGTCGTCTACTATACTGTATGTATAGGCAGCTCGATTAGAAGTTGCATTAAAATGTAATGGTCCCTTTGGGATCTTGGGAATGGCCTCAACTATAGGTTGAGCGATCTGTAATGGACCATTTGGTGTCGTAAGAGGTTCAACAGATGCTTTGGTTTTGGACTTGATGATAGATGAAGTTGAGGTCTTTTCATATTGACGCAAACGAGTTTGCAGGTTGATATTGGAGGGGTTAACCTCATCAGAGTTCATCTTAAGGATCTAGTAGTCACCAGGACTAGAAGTTTGGGGGGATGGGCTGCTTGACCTGGCTGAGGTTGAGCAGCAACAAATCCTTGCTAAGGGAAAGGATTTTTGAACATTTTTGGTTGAGATGGCGCAGGATTTTGAGGCGATTATGGACCTCAAGAGGCTGCTTGAGCTTCCCACAGTTGGCACATCTGGGGTAAGAGAGGAAACTCATGTGTATAATGGCCATGTACACCACAACATGCACAAGGCTTGTTCGTATGAATAGCCTTGTTCTGTTTGGGCTGGCTACCCTGTTGCTAGTTGTTAGTGTTAGGTCGGTTCCCCTGTGGTTCACTAGGTTGATTACCTTGATTACCTTGGTTACTCTTGTTACCTTTTCCCTTATTCGTTTTCTTCGAATTTTGGGGATTGATCACAATTTTTTGTGCAAACGCCCAACCTTGAGGGAGTAGTGGCTGCTGGGGTTGAGGATGCATGGGAGGTTGTGGCGCTAATGCATGAGGGGCTGGAGCACTAAGCTGTGGATAAGGAGGAGCAACAGTTTGGTAGATAGGTTGGGGCCCTGAAAACATGTTTCTAGCAGGAGGGGCATAAGTGTTGGAGGAACTGGTGCCCCCCTATGGATAGACATAACTTTGCTGAGTATATGGCGAAGGGTGTGAAAGGATTCCAATGATACCATCGATAGCATGAGATGCCCTCGATGCTTGGCACTTCCAGGACAAGGGAGGTTTGGAATGACAATATAGACATAACCTGATTGCGCTTAAATCGGATCATATCTCAGAGTATTTTGGAGAGCTTCTTCCTCTATCTGAGGAAAATGGGACACAACATATTTTTCAATGGGCACTAAAAGGCTCCTAAGAAACCAATCTAGATAGACATGGTCTTCGAAAGGTGGGGCACGACATGTGCTCCTCCTTCGACGCCACTCTTGAACATGGTCAAAAAGGCAAGTGATTGAGGACTGATAGAATGAGGTTAATAGCTCCGTACCAGTGTTGTACTAGACAGGTAACTGGAAATATGAAAGGAACACTTTAGAAAGTGTCCCGAAAATGGAATGAGATGCAAAGGGTTGGTCTACATACCATTTTGCAGCATCTCCAGTGATCGTGCATTGGAATAGCCGAAGACAAATGGAGTCATTGGTAATGGAGTTGGACAAACACCACATGTGGAAGGATCAAACATGGTAGGTAGGATCCTCTCCAGCATTACCCTCAAACTTCAGGATGTCTGAGGGAATCTTAGTCGGCATAGAAGGCCAACCAGCATCGAGGTGTATGGTGTCACTTATCAACTAGCTAAAATCTGGTAGACTTAACCCAACCATAAAGGGGAGCATGGGGGTTGCCGGAACGGTTCTTGAGACTATTCCGCTTGACATGACTACCAGAATAGAATAGGAGCCAACACCAAGTTGGGTTCCTACACCAGTTGTGGGTCTAGACATGGTGACGATATGTGGTGAAGGAGGTTTGGACTCAGATGAGGAATCAAATGAACTAGGAGAAGAGTCGGTATGGGGACTCAGAGGGCTATGAACTCGAACCTGACAGGGAGGGGTAATATTCCCAAGAGGAAACTAGGGGTGAAGGCCTAAACGTCTCTGTGTCAAACGCCTTGGTGGCACTGTGGTGGTAAGACACATGTGACATAGAAATGGTGAAGGGAGATCAACAATATGTCTTTGTCTCAATGAGGGGAGAAAAAATTATTATGTTAAGTCTTAGCTCGGTGGTTTAAACCAAGCACCTTTTGCTTAAGGTGTGCTTGTGTGTGCAAGTGTATTAATTGATTTGTAAAAAAGAAAAAAAATTGCTGAAAATAAACTAAAATTAATAACAGAAAATGAACAGCAAAACAATTAACTAAACCCCACCCAAACTAGGTTTCCAAACATTGTGATGGTTGGTTGATAAATCGACGGAAAATACACTGAAACGGTCAAGAGATATAAATTTTAGTGTGACTGGGATCAAGTGACACTAAGATGCTGGAAAGTGGTGGGGCAACAACAAAAAACAAGAGAGAAAGAACGCTGCAAAAAGATAGGGAGATGGGTGAAACACCTAAGGAAACCGATGGGACCCTAACGCCAATGACCAAACAAGTTTAAATGTGAAACTATGGATGGTGAAAACCTATCCTTACAGATCTGAATTAGAAGGGTATAGCTCTGAAAAATGTGGCTAAAAGCACTGCAAAAAATTAGACTACTCACTTAGCTAAACTCCTCCTAGAAAGGTGGAAGCATACTAGAAGCCCTAGGGGGGGATAAATTCAACTTCGACAAGTAAATCAGAGTACATCAAGGTCTAAGTGAGATGAGACAGAGGTCAGAAAACCCATCAGATAGCTCTTTGCAAAGCCCAAAAACAAATCTGAGAAAAACCCTAAAACCTAGAAATCGCAGGTACTAACCTTCTTTCAAGTATGGATCACACTTTTTGGGATGATAAGTGCGATCTGGCCTCCAGATTGCACTTTTTGGGCCAAAAATTGCGATTTTTGCTTCGTGGATCCCAGTCGGTAAATCTCGGAAAAAAGTGCATCCTTTTTCGCGACTGGTTCCTGTGACCTACAGAAACGGCTAACAAGCTTGCAGAAGTTAGAAATTTAACAGATCTAGGGTTAAAAAACTAGGAAAAATTAAGATAATTGAAAAAATAAGAAACCCTAAGTTGAAAACCAAAGGTCACCCAGGTTTCTGGATCTGAATTATAAACTGAGTGGAGTCACCAAATTTGTTGTAGTGTTTTCTTCTCAAAGATGTACGAAAAGAACCCACTTAAGATTGTGGATGACAAACAATATCAACAATATAAATGGCTACTAAACATTGTAGATTTGTAGCAACTGATAGAAACAAAACCTACCAAAGTCTGGATCTATGCCACAATCATAGTTAAACAACAAAAAGAAAGAGTAATAACTCCAATCATCCAATGGAAACCAGATATACAAAGAATAATTTTATTATAGCACCTGCGAAGGGAACAAATAAATGTTACCACTCCCCCTCTATGGGATGGGTTATTGTTTATCCTCAAATGTCTTCAGCTTGTGTAGAGTCTCTCTCCTCTATAATGTGTAAACCCGACAAAATATGGTGTGCGACAATGAAAATAATCAGAGTTACAACAGTGAGTGCATCAATGAAAATAACAAAAGTGAATGATGAATGGAAAACCCTTCTATTTATAAAAAAATATTTATTTATCCTAAAAAACAATAATAAAATATTATTGATCCCATTCTTGGAATAACCACCTGGAATATTTTATTATATTTGTTTAGGAGGGAAAAGGTATTTAAACTTTTATTTAGAAATAATAAATAAATAAGTGATTTATTTATCATCTCAAGGAATTAGTTAAGGAATAATAAACAAATAATGATTTATTTAATTATTCTTAAGGGATTTAGTCAAATTTGACAAAGAATAATAATTAATTAGTGATTAATTAATTATTCTTAGAGAAAAATAAGATAATTAATGATTTATCTATTTATTTTTCATGATTGGGTCAAATATGACAAGGAATAATAATTGAAAATTGGTTTAATTAATTATTCCTAGAAGAAAATCAAATAAATAGTGATCTATTTAATTATTCTTCATGCGTTTAACTATAAATTACTTAACAAAGGTGGTTTATTAAGTAATTTCTCACAGTGAAAGCAATTTTACTATGTGTTACACTAAAATATCGTCACCATGATTATTTGCAATCAGTATGGGTCTATCATCACTTGTACTGTCCTCCTAAGCAAGTCTAAGACATCAGCTCTTCAAATCAAGCTTTGAAAGTGGGAGAAAGATATTAAAAATCAATGTAACTTTGGTTCCGCACTTTTTCTCATGGTCACTTGCGGTCCCGCACCTTTTGTGTACAAAATCTGTGTACCTACCCGCTCTGTCTCTAACGGTGTAGGTGTGGACCCCCGTAAAAGTCAAAAGGCGCAAGTTTTATCTTAAAAAACTCACCTTGGATTAATTCTAGAGTTTTCTAGAAGGAATTTTGACGTGGATTGTTCGCTTTGAGGTGGTTCATGCATCCCAAAAGAGAAGGAGATAATCCCTTGACTAAAGGAGCTATCCCTTTGAAGGAGGGCTTTATCCCTTTGAAGGAGGATCTAGTAACTTCCCTCCATTGCACTATAAATACATGCATTGGGGTGAGGACTAGGGAGGTTAGAAGCTGAACATTTTGAGGGTAAATGCTGGTGAAATTAAGACTCTTTGGTTGAGCTTAGAGGAGAGATCACATACCTCTTGGTTCCATTGGAGAGTGAGTGAAACTTGTCAAAGTAGAGGAGACATCTTGTTGGACCTTGGGAGGAGCTTGTACAACATGAAGGCAAAGGTTGTAAAGTTCTTCTTCTTTTGAATTAATACAATCAAACTCATTTTTCTCAACAAGTATCTTATGTTATTTGTTTCATGGACTCCTTGACTTTCACGTGAAATATGTTTTATGCAATTGGTTTTTCAGGTGCTATTTAATTTGTTTGCCTTGTTTGTGTTTGCAGATTCGCGAAGAGGAGCTCATTTGGATCAAAAGAGCGAGGGCATCCACAAGCTTGCGTTGGACCAAAGGTAGGCCCTAAAAACCCTTGTTTGCTATTGCTTATTGAAGCATATTTAGAGAAAGATAGTGTCTGGTTGGTTTGCTTGTCGTTAGGTCTTCTTTAGATTCTAGGAAGGTCTATCTTGTCCGCAAGATCGACACATTCCGTGCGACAAAATGGCGACTCCGCTGGGGACTTGATTGTTTTCTTTGTCTATACTTTGACCTGAGAAACTGTATTTTCTGTTTCTGTTTTTGACTTGATGATTGTGGGATTGGGTGAATTTAGTTAATTTTGAGTTAGTTTTCATTTTTCATAGTTTTGGGAGAGGTACGCACCCTCTGAGTTAAGCACAGTGCGTACTTGTACGCACTTTTGCTTTGTGCACAGAGCGTGGACGCACCTATGTAAACAGGTTGCCTGCGTACCCTGTCAAAATTTTGAAAATTTTGAAATTTTTCTCTTTTTTATCAGTTTAGAATTTGTTTATAGGTTTTAGCCATTGCCCAGACCTGCTTGTTCCCTGTCAAAAACTTTCCTTGGTTTAATTTCATTAGCATTAGGGTTTTAGGTGGAATTCCTAGGAATTTTGCTTGTTGGGTTTGTTTTTCGTTTTTGGTTGTGTAGTGGCTCTGAGCTTAGAAGCCGTAGGGACCTCAGATTACCTTGGTGTCTACCAATCTTCTTATGAGTCTGACCATTGATGAAATCTCCCCTTGTTGAGGAATTCGCTTTGAGTTTTCTCATTTCAAAATTTCGAAAAGCTTGTAGTTGAAAGTTTGGAATTTTCATTTTTTTTAAAAAGAAAACGAAAGATTGGTTGTTTTTTGACTAATTGTGATTCTGCATAAATTAGTCCTTAGCTCACGTTTAGCTAAGTAAAACATCCTCAAAAAGACTTTTAGTAGGCTTTGACTTCAAGTAGTTTTTTACAGTTTGTAGCTCTCAAAGTTAGTCATTTTCATTAGTTTTGAGTGTTTTATTTACAAAATATAAAAAACAAATTCTCTTTTGGAAAAGTTTGTCTTTTGTAGTGATTGAGCGCTTTGAAAAGAAAAGGGAAAATTGTGTGAAATAGCTAGTTGTCTCGTCATTGAGTGCTTTGGAAAGGAAAAGCTCTTCTTTTAATTTGTTTAATTGAGAAAGATTTGTGTTTAGAAAGTATTTGCATTCTCAAACTCTTTCTTAGTTTAGAAGTTCATCGAAGAGAAAAGATTGTTTAAATCATCTAAAGTGCATCTTTTTAGTGATTTCGAGTTGAGTCTTTAAACCACGAGTTTCATCTCCGCCACCTCTTGACTTAAACAACAACCACTAAAATTAACGCTTAAAGTACAATTCACCTAGTAACATTTTATTTCTAGGGCTCTGATACACCAACTTAGCTTAGGCTAGTGTCTTGGAGTAGGAGAGTAATTAACTCTCCAAGACAGTAAAAACAAACAAGTAGTTGTATCTTGTGGTAGGAAGAAATCCAATTGTTGAATTTATGCTCTGGGAAAGCTCCTCTTAAAGGAGAAGCACGAGATCGTGTCTGAACCAGTGTGGGAATCAATCCTTCCTCATTGGGAACGATGCTAGATATTCACGTATTAAAAATGGTAAACCTCGAATTAACCATTGTCGAGGAGCCTGGGGTCACTTGTTGGTAAACCTTGGATTATGTCAAGGAGCCTTCAAGGGGATTGAGCTTGCTACTCTGCCCTTGCGTGCGTATCAGATCGTAGACTATTCCCCCAGGTGTATTTGTCTCAGTTGGTAACCTTAGTGGCCATATTCTTTAGGATTCTTCCAAAGGTGACAGTGGTGGGAAGATTCCACTGTACCTGGAGCAGACGTCGGCTAGACTCACTTGGATTTTCTGGGGGGTTCACTTCACTCGAGACGGTTAAGTGGAGGAACTTGGTCCAGTCTATTCATTAAGCAGGTTGCCGGGGTAACTGTTTCAACCGCCATTTCTGTACTGAATTCTGCGACGTTGGATTTCGTCACCAACTAGTGTTTTCAGTCTGGAAAGTTACTGTTTGTGTGTGTTTGATATCTAGATTCTTTAGGCGTGTGATTCAAATTTGTTTGGTTCTTTAGAGGCTTTAGGTGTTTTTCATTGAGATTTTACTTTGTTTGCATGTGAAGTAGTTAAAAGTTTTTAACTGTGGCTGAATTACCAAGACAGTCCCGTAGACTTCGGGGCCAGTCTCCTGAGTTTGTAACCGTGGCTGATTTATTGAGGAAGTCCCATAGACTTCGGGGCCAACCTCCTGAAGAAGTCCCGAGCCATCTTGAAGGCTTGAAAGTCCTCGTAACTCCTAGTGGCAGTAAAGTTGGGTCACCTGAAGAAGGAGAGTCTTCGTTGGTTGTACATCCTGATTACCAAACTCTAGTAACAGGTTATAATCCTGAGTCTATTTCGGTTTCCGAACTTGCTGGTAGCTTTTCATCTACTAGTGATATAGGTGAAGAACCTGAGATATCTGAACCTGTTACTCCAACATCGGGGTTTGTCTCTCCAACTTCTAGTGGTCCTAATTCACTTAGGGTAGAAAGAGTAATCACCGAAAATCTTCCTTCTGGTTTGATAGTTTTTGAAGAACTTGCTCCGGAAGAAGAAGTAGGCATCCCTATCCCTGAAAATCAACCTGTTATTGATCTAAGGTAGCGTGAATCAATTTTTACAATCCACCTAGAAGTACTACTTGGTATCTTTATTTGACTAATTATTTGGAAAACCCAGTGTTAAGTTTTTCACCACCTCATGCTCCTTATCACCCTAGAGGTTTTTATACTCCCGTAAATATGTCAGGTCAGTCGTCCATGTTTACTCAATCACCTGAATCTTTTTTGTACGACGGTCCTTCTGTTCCCTCTGGGTATCAATCACTTTCTGGTACTTTTTCGGGAGCATCTCCTCAACCTATTGAACAAGGGTTATTCACTGGAAGCAATGGTGCAAAGCGATTGAGCGTAGAAGACATTCTTATGATGTCAGGTTCTATTCCCATTTCTCAACCTCAAGGTGGCCAGTTACCACCTGGGGGGCAGCCTCAATTAACGCCTGGGGGGCAACCTCAAGGTACACAATTTTCATCTGGGGGGCAACCTTAAGGACAGTACGTGCCTACGGCACAATACGTTCCTCAAGGTCAACCCCAGACTCAATATGTACCCCAAGGTCAACCCCAGTATCAATTTATACCTCAAGGTCAACCCCAGTATCAGTACGTGCCTCAGGGGTATCTACCCCAAGGTCAGTACTTGAACCAAGGTTTCCAACCACCCCAAGGTCAATCTTATGTTCAAGGAACGGGAAATATACCTTTCAATCATCAATCCTACCCTCAACCCGGTTATAGTCCTCAATATTCTCAACCTGTTATGGGTCAATACCCCGGAATGAACATAGTGTGGGATCCATCGCAAACTCAATAGGTGTTGCAGCCAAGTGTACAGTTGTCATCTCAAATTAGACAACCCTTAGTTTCTGGTTCACTTCAGCAACCAGCCCAGTCTAACATTAAAACTTCTGTACCTTCAGTAGTTTCACAGTCTGGGCCTACTGCACCTCGTACTCCATCTCAAACGACTGCTGCAACTACCGCAACGTCTGTTCAATCTACCCCACCTACTTCTGGAGTATCGACAGCTCCGGTTTCTACTGTTCCTGTATCTACTCCTCAGACATCTTTACCACCGTCTGGATCCACGATTCAAACTATGGTTCAGATGCCTATAGGACAACCTGGTTTAAGTACTGTTGTCACAAGTCAACCTCAATTCACCTATCAACCGTACCAGGGATAGTACCAATTCGGTCCTGCTGTCCAGTAGCCAGTTTATCAGTATCAACCGTATCCTGGGTACACTTATCAACAACCCCAGTACGGTCCGGTTAATCCTGGTTTTCCGAGAGGTTACAATATCCCGAACGTGATTCCTATTCCTAGTTATCCCAGATATCCTTCTCCTGGGGCTGGTCTCATGACCCAGAGTTTTAGGGATCCTAATTAGAAGTTACCATTTATCGCAACTTTGGACTTACCTGATTTGTTGCGCCTAACGAATGATCCGAATAATTATCTTCCGTTTTGGCCGCCAATGCCGAATAAGTTGCCCAGTGACATTCCCAAGTTCGAAGGTAAATCTGGAGAGGACCCTTCGAACCATGTGATGACTTACCACCTTTGGTGTGCGTCTAACTCCATCACAGATGATTCGATTCGTCTTAGAATTTTCCAGCGCACTCTAATTGGTCTCGCGGCCAAGTGGTACATTGAGTTACCGCGAGGAACTTTTTATAATTTTAGTCAGTTAGCTACCTCGTTTTTAACTCATTTTCAGTTGCCAGTCAGATATGACAATGGCACGGAATTTTTAACTTCGCTAAAACAATCGACATCCACGTACATTTCAGATCATATTCATGAGTGGAGACGTCGACGACGTTTAGTGAAGGTATTTATTCCGGATCAAATCTTGGCTGAGTGGTTTGTAAAATCTTTATTGCCAAGGATCACTGAGGATGTTGCTAAAGCCGGAGTTGTTACTGAGGAGCAAGTGATTGCTCAAGCACAGTACCTTGACTTGGTCTATACTCAGTCAGGTACGTTACACAAAAAGATCCCCAATCTTCCCAAGTCAAATCAAATCACAACAGTTCCTTTGGGATCTCATGCCGCTGACGGTATGATTGGTACGGTTAACACTAAAAGTAAGAAGAAGTCTTCCAAGAATTCTTCTCCTATCATAACCTTGCCTGATTCCCCGATAGGAGATTCTTTTGCAGAGGTTTCCGCCGATATCCACGTTGTAGAGTCATCTACGGCTAAATCAAAATCCGGTGGGAAGAAGAAAGGAAAGAAGAAGAATAAAACGGAAAAAAGTTCAAAAGATAAATCTGAAAAGGTGGAATCCAATGATGAAAAGCGCAAACCTCATTATCCATGTCTCATTTGTGACGAAGAACATTTCACAAGAGACTGCCCTCATCGAGCAGAGGTTGCGAAGATCGTCAAAGGTTCCCAAACTCCTGCTATTTTGAAGGATCCATTTCTGAGTCAAGATAGCAAGATGATAGGTTCTTCCTCGAGTGCCAATGAAGAACCCATATTGATGATGTCCCATGTAAGGATTGTGACTTGATCGCAAGATTATGGCAGTAAAAGTCCTGTTGATGGTAAAGAAGCAGAATCTTCTCATTCTAATCCATCAACCTCAGCTCCCGGTTCCGATCCACTACAGATCAAGAAACCTAATCCAGACTTAGTAATCAAACCGCCCACCAAGGGTATACTTCGAAAGTCAGCTTTCAATCCACATGCGAGAGCGGCTCAAAATTATAACATTGTTGAGGATTTAGCCGTTTCACCCTCAGCAATGTCGGCTTTGGAAGTGCTACAATCATGCCCAGCACAGCGTAAATTACTTTTGTCGGCTATAGGAGCTGTTGATATTCAGGACCCGAACCTAATAATATTTGATCTAGAAAATAGTACACCGCGTTTGCCTCATCAAATGGCTTTCCATATTCCAGTGATAGTCAAAAACAGGCCTATTCATTGGACTGTAATTGATCAAGGAGCTTCAACGTGTATTATGTCGATACAGTGTTGGAGATCACTTGGTTCTCCTTCACTAAATCAATCCCCGACAATTCTTAAGGCCTTTGATGGCTGTGGGTTTCATCCTTTTGGCATTCTATAGGATTTGCCTATAGGGGTTGAAGGAAAAACCATTAGTCTAGATGTGGAGGTGGTTGATGCCCCTCTAGACTACAACCTTCTCTTCGGTCGCAATTGGTCTTACGCTATGACAGCGGTCGTTTCATCGGTCTTTAGAGTCATAAAGTTTCCACATAATGGAAAGATCGTAACAATAGACCAGCTGGCTTACTTTTCATCCGACCTAGCCTCTTCGGAGAGTATTCAGCATGTTGGTAAAACGACTATCCCATATAAGGATGTTGGAGTAGGATTAGTTAAAGATGCAGGTTTACTGGGAACTTTTCCTTTTCCTCCAATCAATGCATCGTCTTCATTTGAAACTATTCATATGATTACATCAGACACTATTTTTTATGACGATCCTTGGATCGTTCCTTCTGAATCTGAAATAGACTTGTTTGGTAATTCCATGCCTTTGAGTCCATATGAAATTGCCTATAAAGCCATGCAGTCTTTTGCCGACCCGTGTTCAACTGTAAATGACTTAATGAATGTGGTCCATGAGGAATCACTTTTCACATCAACCTCAGATTTAACTGCGTTTTCTGAACTTGTTCACTCTGATGAGCAAATTCGTGAAATCCTATGTGTAGATGATTTACCATGGGAAGATCTCCATCACATATCTTCGTTTTTACCTGAGGATGATCGTTTTGAAAATGATTTCTCATCAATATTTACGACTGGATATGTCAAGGAACCTCAGAATCCAATGAAACATCCCGATTCAGAGTTAAATTTGGGAAACATCTCTCGAACTATTCCCATTGACATTTCGGTTAAGCCCAGAATTGTTGAGAACATTCATATAGGTGCCTCGTGTATAGATGACGAAATTCAATTATATAAGGCCCTATTTCAAGAATTCTGCGACGTGTATGCCTGGTCCTATGAGGAAATGCCAGGAATTGATCTCGCGATTGTTGTTCATGAGATCAAGACTTACCCGGACGCTAAACCCATCCGGCAACGTTTGCGTCAGATTCACCCAAGAAAAGCTGCTGCAATTAAAGCAGAAGTTGAAAAACTGTTGAAAGCAGGTTTCATTTATCCGATCCCTTTAATGGATTGGGTATCGAATATTATTCTGGTTAACAAAAAACAGGGAACAATAAGAATATGCATCGACTATAGGGACATTAATCGAGCCTGTCCATAGGAAAACTACCCAACTCCCTATATTGATCAAATCATTGATGATTGTGTCGGCAGCGAAATATTTTCCTTTATGGATGGTTTTTCCGGATACAATCAAATCAACATTCTACCTGCCGATCAACCAAAAACGGCTTTCATTTGTCCTTGGGGGACATTTACTTATTGCAAATTACCTTTTGGGCTTAAGAATGCCGAAGCAACTTGTCAGAGGGCGATTTCTTATGCGTTTCATGACATCAAGCACATTGTGCAACCCTATCTCGATGACTTGCCTGCTCATTCACTACATCGAGCTGATCACCTCGTCCATTTATGAGCAATCTTTATGAGGTGTAGGCATTATCGTATTCGGTTGAACCCACACAAATGTGTCTTCTGTATATAAACGGGTCGATTGCTGGGATTTGTAGTTTCGAAAGCCAGCATTCGCGTTGATCCCTCGAAGGTCGAAGCTATCATCAATTTGCCTCCTCCTTCGAGTCTTCGCCAACTCCAAAGTTTGCAGGGGAAAGCAAACTTTTTACGACGATTCATTCCTAACTACGCCGAGGTTACAAAGGGTTTTACACGGTTGTTGAAACAGAACACTCAATTTTCTTGGGATGAGATAGCTCAGAAATCTTTTGATGCACTCAAACACGCGTTGACCCATGCACCGTTTTTGCATCCTCCCAACTACAACCAGGATTACTTCTTGTATCTCACCGCCTCCCATTCCACCATTGGAATGGACTTAGTTCAGGAATATGAATTTGGAACGAAACATGTGATATATTACCTTAGTCGGACATTAAATCCAATTGAGCTAAAATACTCACATGTGGAGAAATTGGCATTGGCAGCCGTTCAAGCTGTCCAATGTTTTCGTCACTACATTTTACTACGTAAAACTACGGTAATTTCAGATTGCAACCCTATGATCTACATTTTGACCAAACAATTGCTAGGGGGCAAGTACTCTAAATGGATTTTTATCCTGTAGGAGTTCAACTTGGAGTTTGAGAAATCTAAGTCTAAGAAATCTTTAGTTTTTGCAGAGTTAATGTGTGACTTCCCGCGTGCTGACATGGAAACTGTGGCAGAGGAGCCCATTGCAGGCGAATTTTTGTTTCTAATCAGCACTTTAGATCCGTGGTATGGGGATATCATCACCTATCTCCAGACCCAATCCTTTCGGCCAGAAATTTCAAGGTCGGAACGTCGGAAAATTCGATTCCAGTCCCAACAATTCAAAATTATTGGAGATATTCTTTATCACCGTGGGGCGGACTTTATTTTTTGACGTTGCTTAACTCACGAAGAGGCTGAGAGGGTTCTAAATGACTGTCACTCTGGAGCATGTGGCGTTCATATGTCTGGGTATTCCACATCCCAAAAGATATTGCACACTGGCTATTTCTGGGCGTCCTTGTTTAAAGATTGTAATACGGCGGTCCGAAAATGCCACAACTGCCATATTTTTGATCGTAAGATGCGCGCTCCACCTGCTCCTCTCCACCCTATAATTGCCGTTGGTCCTTTTGCCAAATGGGGTATCGATTTTATTACATGTAACGTCACTCGGCTGGGGGGCATGCGTATATCATCCTTGCGGTAGATTATTTTACTAAGTGGGCCGAGGCGATGCCTACATTCGAGGCAGATGGCAAGATATCTACAATTTTCATGTTCAATCATATAATTACTAGGTTTGGTGTCCCACAAGTGATAATCACTGATCATGGGCGTCATTTTCGAAATGTTATGATGACTGAACTTACAGGCCAGCTTGGTTTACGTCACGATAGTTCAACTCCTTATTATCCACAAGAAAATGGTATGGTTGAATCCATCAACAAAGTTTTAGTTACCATGATCTGACGAATCATTGGGATTCATCGGTCAAATTGGCACAACATGCTATTTTCAGCGCTTTGGGCATACCGAACTTCAGTAAAAACATCAACAGGGTTCACTCCTTTCCAACTAGTCTATGGTTTGGAAGTTGTGTTACCCATTGAGTGCAAAATCCCGTCACTGCAGATGGCCATCGAGTTACTTCTAGCTACTTCCAAAGAGGAAAAGTGTTTGTTATACTTAGCTCAATTAGATGTGAATCGACGTGATGTTGCATTGGCGATCGAGACTCACGCAAAACGTATGAAAGATCAGTATGATCGGAATGTGACCCCTCAAAATTTTTCGGAAGGAGACCTAGTGTTATTGTATGATCAAGCTAATGATAAATTAGGCGCTGGGAAATTCGTTCCTATGTGGCATGGTCCCTATATTGTTAAGCGAAAGCTAGCGAAAGGGGCCTATGAATTGGTGGACTTTGATGGGGAATCTTTGGGTAAACCCAGAAATGGCCTTTACTTGAAGAGGTACTATGCTTGAAAGAATGGGGTATGGAGATTTTTAGTTAGGATAGTTTTTTCTTTCTAGCTGGTGTGTTTTAGTTTAAAAACAAAAGTGTGCTTAGCTTAGAGAGTGTTTTTCCGTCATTTTTCTTGCTTATCTTGGTTTTACTCTTGATATTGCAGATGTCGATGCCTCTCCAAACATACATTGGGTTTGCTGATGGTGCTTGTCGTAATACACGGAACATCTCTTCCGTAGCTTGGGTTATCTATTTGCCCTCTGACGAGTTAGTTTCGATGCATGGGGTAAGCCTCAGTCAAATAAAAAACAACATTGCAGAGTACAGTGCAGTGATTGAGTTATTGTCTGAATCTATTTCATTTGGGATTCGGAGTTTGATAGTGAGGTTAGATTCTGAACTCGTTGTGTTACAGCTTAATAGAGTGTATGCCATTAGAAATCCAGTGTTATTAAGATTATTTTTGAGAGTGCGTCTCTTGGAACGTGAGTTTAATTATATTGAATATCAGCATATTCCAAGGTCTTTAAATACATTAGCAGATGCAATTGCTTCTCGAATGTTAAATAGACATTTGCAATAATCATACATGTAAATTTAAAACCATTCCATAACATGATTTACAAGATAAGCCGGTAATAGTGATATATATATAGGAGTGTGTCAAAAAATACATCGTCTTCGATCATAGGTTGAAAAACACCTTATGATCGACAAAAATGATAAGTACAAAAACAAAAATGTCACATGTGCCCACAAAAGGCGATCATCCTATCACTGGTGATGATCTCTATAAGAAACCACTGCCCGGGCCACCTTGCAAAGGAACCTCCTAAAAGGTCCCGGGACTCCAATCACATAACGCTAAAGTCGATGAGGAATGTCGTCTATAGTGGTCTCAGGAATATCCCCTGTCAAGCGCTCAAGATGACTCTCCAACTCGGCCAAAACCTCTGCTGATTCGTCCTGTGGGGCTGGCGCGGGTGCAACTGGTTGCCTCCTCTCGAAAGGCCGAAGAGTGGCTGGTCGCTATGGATCCACATTTGCATTTGAAATTTTTACTATCAGTTTTGAGACGATGGGAAAAATAAAAAATAAAAATAAATAGGAAAATTTGAAAAGGATTTTACCTGACTCGTCCCATTGCTCTCCTAGTGGAAGAGCCATGTCTGGGTCACCACGAAAATCCATCCCAGTGTAAGGGAAGTCCTGAATGGAAAAAACCTGACTTTCCAACCATTGGAAATACTCAGGTTTGAACCGAGCAACTTTTGTCCTCGCGTCTGGGTGACAGGCCATGACTGCGACCCATCGCATCAGTTTGGGCTTTCGAGGAAGCCCAGCTCCAACAGTAAGGTGCTATGGGATCAGCATAGGAACCCTCTCTAGGCCAAAACTCATGACCAAAGCCCCATAACCAAAGGTCTTTAGTCGTCCGCTCTTGGCCCTGGTCAGTTGGCCTTTCACATTGGCCAGCACAGCATTGCACCAGTTGAAGATGGTGCCTCGAAATCAATCAACTGCCATACGCATCTGGGATCCGGTGACAATATGTAATGTGGCAGCTCCGCAAAGTCTGGTGACAGTAAACGTAATCACCATGAGCTCAGGATGGGATATGGTCTTTATGTCTATCCCTTTGTCTTTAGCCTGGCTGTTGCAGTACTCTAGCGGAGGCTATCGACAGACTGGCCACCTGGCCTAGTCCCGAATAGAGTCAAGTCCTCACCTCTCTTAGGCAAACCAGTCAAGAAATAAATGTCCTCCGGCTCGATTTCGAGCCGGTGCCCGCCAATGAAAAAGCACTGGTCCTGTATGCTCCATCTGTCAACCAGCCACTGCAAGAAATCTACCTGAGCCCTCATGCCAGGAATGGTCCAGAATTTGTACAGTCTGCATGCCCTCAAAGCATCAAGTGAAGGCTGATGATTCCATGCAGCAGTATCCACGTCCTCATGCTCTCGTTCACGCCAATCTAGCATGATATACTCTCTGCATCAAGTATAAAGATTAATTAGATTGCTAGAAAACATTTTGATTGGTCCATTTTTGAGAAATTTTGGGTTCAAAACCCTTGCTGCGGGGTACGCACCCTCCACGTTAGACACAGTGTGTGGGTCCACACTTTGTCTACACGGAAGGTGCAGACCCCAAGCTTTTTCCCAATGGAGAAAAAGTCGGGGTTCGCAATGGTAAACCTGTGGACCCCTGCGCGCGGGTTTTGCGCCTAAAAACCCTCCCAAAAAATGAAATGAGGGACTAAATCAAAAAACTAAATGGTTGAAAATGAAGAGTAGCATGATGTGGATTACCTGGAGAAGACAACACTCGATTCCGACGGTTGGATTTTCCACAATCTTCACGGGAAGTTTTCTAAGCAAAAGCACTATTTTCTCACCCAAACTCGAACGGTAAAAATGAATTGACAAAGGCCCTTTTTATAAGTTTTTTGAATAAATAAATCGCAAATTTGTTTATGTTTCACTTTGAAAAGGTATTTTGCAACGCTTTTATCCATTTCAAACAGGTATGAGTAATGTTTGTGTTTTTGTGCAGAATAAAGGATTATTTAGGCGAAATCCATCATTTTCAACGAAAAAACAAGTAGAGTCATCTTTAAGCCCTTTTCTGACTCCTAAAACATGAAAAGATTGCCGAACATTTCTTTTACACTCGTTAAAATGGAATTAAAAGACAGTCCACTTACAGCTCTTTTCTGACCGTAAAAACATGAAAAGATTGCCGAATTTTTGTCGTTTCAAATTCGATATTGGTTATAAAACGACGTGTCGTTGATCGCTTTTTACTTTTTCGGATCAGTGACACTAATAACGAAAAGTACTCCTTGGTCGTAAAAGATCAAGCAGTTCTCTCAAGTATTATTTTATACTTTTTCGGGATTGGGAGACACAAATTTACGAAAAAGGTCAACCCTGGAGTCTTCTTAAGTTTTTCAAACTCTCTAAAATTGACAAACGCTGAGTTTCTCCGATACTGGACTCGTTAAAATTCCACAGTAAAGGACCTGTTCAATTACAAATAGGAGCGAGCCACTCCTTCTTAGGGTTCGAATTTAAACTAAGTTGGACTCATCCGAAGGATGAGCTTATAATCAAGCAAATGTTATCCTCCTCAAGCTTGTCAAAAATAAAGAGGTACTTGCTAGAAATGGTGGGGGAAAAGAGAGGAAAATGAGCTTGTTTGTCATACTTTGCAACCACTCTTGAACACGACACTTTAATTCACCTGGGTTGGGAAATCCTTTGCCTAACAATTGATCAAACCACATTGAAAGTCTTCAGCTAGTTTCCGGGTATTAACTTTGGGTCAATTGTCACCAAGCCATCTGTCATGTCGTTATGTGTTCAAGAAGTCACTGCCAGTAAGCCATTCATATGTAAAAATATCTGTCATCCATCTTGACCATCCCTGAGTCAGTCCTTGCAACTAAATTTCTTCAAACTTGATCTATGATTTCGTGTGGTGGGCTTGCCTACGACGGATCGCTTTCTATCGACATCAGCTCATTATCTAGAAAGATGATCTAGAAATCATCAGTGCCTTGAGATCTTCATGCCTCAATGGCAGGTTTCTCGCCTTCGACGACAGTTTACATCATTAACTTTCGATCGAAGGATTCCGTGATATGTTCAACATCAACACATTTACTCACATCTCATGGATTGTACTGGGTACTTTGAGATCCATTGAAATCACTGGTGGTTTCTCTCACACTTGTTAACAATTTACATCATTGATTGGTAATCAAGTGGTTTATACCATGTTCGACATCAACACATTTATTTGCATGGATAGAATCGTACTTTGTCGGGAAGTAGAAATGAAGACCCTGGATCTAGTTCCTACCATCCAGACTGTGGGGAATTTTGTATTCATTATATTGTGGACTATTTATAAACAGATGGTTGCGTCCATACTGTGTTCACATGAGTCCATACTTGTGATGTTTTACAAGATCATTCCTATATCAGAGCAGTAGATAGTTTTCTACATAGTTTTGATCTGAGTATGGGAATGCCTACCTCAGCGATGACATGATCTCATATATATATCTTGCATTGAATGGTTTTACAGGTTCCGACCAGGCTCTCCACAAGATGATCCTTGAAATGATAAAGTACTTCACTCTTCCTATATGATAAATGAAATCCTCATCTACTACAGACTTCGCACTTTAGGGGGCAATCTGTTACACTAAAACATCGTCACCATGATTATTTGCAGTCAGTATGGGTCTATCATCACTTATACTATCCTCCTAAGCAAGTCTAAGACCTCAGCTCTTCAAATCAAGCTTTGAAAGTTGGAGAAAGATATTAAAAATCAATGTAACTCTGGTTCCGCACTTTCTCTCATGGTCACCTGCGGTCCCGCACCTTCTGTGTACAAAAGCTGCGTACCTACCCGTTCTGTCTCTAACGGTGTAGGTGCGGACCCCTATGAAAGTCAAAAGGCGCAAGTTTTACCTTAAAAAACTCACCTTGGATTAATTCTAGAGTTTTCTAGAAGGAATTTTGACGTGGATTGTTCGCTCTGAGGTGGTTCATGCATCCCAAAAGAGAAGGAGCTAATCCCTTGACTAAAGGAGCTATCTCTTTGAAGGAGGGCTTTATCCCTTTGAAGGAGGATCTAGTAACTTCCCTCCATTGCACTATAAATACAGGCATTGGGGTGAGGACTAGGGAGGTTAGAAGCTGAACATTTTGAGGGTAAATGCTAGTGAAATTAAGACTCTTTGGTTGAGCTTGAGAGGAGAGATCACATACCTCTTGGTTCCATTGGAGAGTGAGTGAAACTTGTCAAAGTAGAGGAGACATCTTGTTGGACCCTGGGAGGAGCTTGTACAGCGTCAAGGCAAAGGTTGTAAAGTTCTTCTTCTTTTTAATTAATACAATCAAACTCATTTTTCTCAACAAGTATCTTATGTTATTTGTTTCATGGACTCCTTGACTTTCATGTTAAATATGTTTTATGCAATTGGTTTTTCAGGTGCTATTTAATTTGTTTGCCTTGTTTTTGTTTGCAGATTTGCAAAGAGGAGCTCATTTGGATCAAAAGAGCGAGGGCATCCACAAGCTTGCGTTGGACCAAAGGTAGGCCCTAAAAACCCTTGTTTGCTATTTCTTATTGAAGCATATTTAGAGAAAGATAGTGTCTGGTTGGTTTGCTTTTCGTTAGGTCTTCTTTAGATTCTAGGAAGGTCTATCTTGTCCGCAAGATCGACACATTCCGTGCGACACTATGGTAAAATTGGATTTACATGGTGTACTTTGATCCATCTAGTAAATTAGGATAGATGATCAATTTTTTGGTGATAACACATACGCTGAACTCTCAGGTCCTTCCTACTCACTAGCATCCCTCCGTTGTTGTGGTACAACAAGCAAGCTCGCCACACCCATGTGTCATGGATAATTTCCTATTAGGTAGGGTAATGGTCATCCACATAGCCCCACATCTGCAATCAAGCATACATGGTATTATCATCCTATAAAAATATGCATCATAAATATACATGTGAAGAAGCACAAAAATGAAAAAATCACAAATCACATACCTGTTGGCCCCCAAGCATCACTAGGGGGTAGCCCCATATCTAGATCACCCGTAAAGTCCAAACCACAATATGGGTACTCAAGCATCATCTAAGGGTTGCACCTAAACCAACCCTCTGCCTAGTGTTGAAGCCCCGAAAATCGGGTTGACAACAACGGGGATACCCACCCGGTCTGGACCTTGGTTGGCAGCTCCTT
Organism: Pinus tabuliformis; assembly: GCA_031772625.1. NCBI lineage: Eukaryota > Viridiplantae > Streptophyta > Pinopsida > Pinales > Pinaceae > Pinus > Pinus tabuliformis. The sequence continues at coordinate 795,885,534 of CM062813.1, read as the reverse complement.
ATCTGTTTGGTATAGCGGGTCCGACTGGGGATAATGGGACCAGTTTCCCAATCTAAGGGGTGTGTGTGTGTGTAGAGTTGGATGGTGCTGATCTAGGAGTATTTTAATCTAATTTAATTCAAACTTCTAAACTAACTCTATGCTATTGTAATCTAATAAAAAACAACACATCTAATCTACGCTAACCCGGGGTGTATTTCTTCTATTATGCGATCTAAAGAGATTTCGAACAATAACTGGTAATAAAGATCATTCAGCTATCATAAGAATAGAAATCAGTTAAGATAAACCATTCTGCATAAGAAGTTAAGAAAAACAGTTGTGAACAGCATATCGCATAATAAGTTTATTCATATGTCAAGCACAAATAAATGACTCCACCATACAGAAGTGCCAAATGGTAACCCACACATTCATGCATTAACATATAAACAACTGAAAACTGCATATCACTTTAAGAATATAAACAGAAACTGGTCAAGAGATAAAAGTACCATTTATGACTGGTTCCACTCATAAGCTTCAAGCAATAACGATTTATCTCTACTTGTTATAACATCTACTAAGAGTACAAAAGTGAAACATCAATAGCAAACATTAAATGCAAACATTGATAAATCTCGATCCATCCATTCACCAAAAACCCCCTCCGAGGGTGCAAAAGTGCATGTTCTGAGGACAAGTTTTTTGACAAATTTCCGGACCCTTCTCCAAATGCCTGAGAAGGGTTTAAATACTGCTAACTAATTAATCTTAATTACATAAATTTAGGACACGGTTTCAAATGACCGCCCTTCTACTAAAGCAAATTTACTTCTAAAAATTGAATCTAATTTCTAACTATTTATGTATTTGCTCCTTAGTGCTGTAAGAAATGCAACATTCGCCTGGGAAGAGTCGGCTGTTTGTCTTCTCCTTTCGTTTGAGTTACGAAAATAGAAATAACAAGCGCTGGCACCGCTTTCTGACAAACTGGAAGATATTTTCCTCTGGCTTGGTGTATTCGCTGTGTGTATACTTGGTAATAACCCAAATTTCTCTCAAACTGATTGTGCTGTTGCTATTTCGGTTTCCGGCCTTGCGAATGACTGAACAAGTTAGGGACTTTGCTCTCTGAACAATTTTCTGTATTGAAAACTGCTTCCGTTCTTTGTTCCAGGCTTTTCTGGTGCGTTTTCCCTCTTTAGCGTTTTTCTTTTTGCTTTACCCAGTCTAAGCTTCAGGATCTTTTGTAAACATGCTGCTTTTGTGCGCCTTTGACTCTGAGTCTTGGATAGTCTATTTCCATCAGTATCTATTGAGTGATACTTTGGAATCCGCGGTCCTGCTGCATGCGGCATCCATTTGCGAAGGCATCTCTTCTCTGTTCTCCAAGTATTGACGCTTTCCCCTTTTCCTTAGATGTTTCCTGCACATTGATTTATATTAGTTGCTGTCTTATAGTTTACGCAAAGGAAAAGAGTAATGACGAAAAGATTGACATGAAAGCTTTAAGCTCTAATGAATGCATAATCATGACACTCATAATGAACTGACTCTTCGAAAAACACAACACAATCCTTCTCGGATACTTTGGCATACAATCATTAATTTCTTTTTAAGGCGCACGCCCAATTTTGGTCTGTAGATAGCTTTCCTTGAACGCTGTGTCGAGGAAATTTTGCAATGAGTGATTTCTGTGACTCGCATCGCAGTGTCGAGGATTGCGTCGTTTAAGATGTGTCATCGTAGGAATTGATGATCGCATTCATCACAGATCGCAAATCACAGATCACAATATCGCAGATCGCAATATCGCAGATCGCACTATCGCAGATCGCAATATCGCAGATCGCAATTAATCTTCCAATCATTGTGTGCTGCTTATGTGATGTTGCGATATGCGACGTCGCATATCGGCAGTCGGCGATTCCTTAAGCTTTTTATTTTAAGAGAGCTTCACAATATAAGCGATGCAATGAATTTCGCGTCGCTTCTTCGTAGCTTATTACGCGCATAGGAAAACGTGTCACTCTCTTCTCGCGATGCGATATAGCTTTAGGGAGTCAAAATACAAAAAATTTGATAAAATGTTCTTTTTTTGGATTTTTTGTTAAGGGTCCCCATTTTCTTGGTGTTATTGCTAATACCAATCAAAGAGGGGGGGTTTTTGGTGACCACAACAATGGCGATTCACTATGAAGAACCAGTTATCTCTGTTTTTCTATTGAATTCTAACTTTCGAAGCAGAAAAATTTTCATATGTCTAAATTTTGTTATGGACAGATAGAGTATATTACGCCTTATCCTAGCACTGATACTTCGTCTCAACATTTTCATATTTCAATCGTTTGTTTCCTCAGGCTTAGTTCTTTTATTCACACCAAACATTACTTGGTCTTTTAAAGATAAAATAAGGTCTTCTTTGCGTGCCGACTTTTAAAATATGCTCATTTGTCGTAGGTAGAGCCTCTGCTGCCCGCAAGTATCCATAGCCTCGACAGGGTTACCTGTTACCCAGCAATGATCCTTTATCCTGCTTGAGGTTATTTACAACTTTTCAGAGGAAAAACACTTTTTGACACTTTTTCCTTTTTTATTCTCTAAAGAACAATGTCTTGGTTTGGTGGCCAAATTATGACACAGTTGTTATAGACATTTTTGTGCCTTACAGATCTAAGCATGAAATGTCCATAATCCAAGGGATCCAAAGTCCCTAAAAGTGTTGTTCCTACCCCTAGAGGAACAAGGTCAACCAATTACAGCTTCTCCCATAAGTTCTCCACCAGAAACTACTCAGAATCAGTCAAATCAGGATCATTTCAGCTGCTCCACTAGCTACGTGCGTTGCACAGCACCCCAGTACACTAGCTAGGTGCGTTGCAACGCACCTAAATGCACTACCAGGGTGCGCTGAGCGGGAAATGCCAAATGGCAGTGTCATTCCGCGAGGTGGACAAACAATGGAAGCTTCTAGAATCTTCCTCAATGACACTTGCCTCACTGAGTTCAACCAAGGATGAGTAAGAGGCTCTCAGTATCCAAGTGGAAGCAAGAACTGACAGAGAGAAGCCACAAGTCAAATCATAAGTTGACTCATCCTCTTTGTATACATCTATATATGGATCCCTCATCCCAGAGATCCGGGGGCTAGAATTTTGTACTTTTCAGAGAACTGCTGTTGGTTTTGAGATTGAGATCAGTGCATTGGGTGATTTATGCTTTGTTGGAGGTGAAGAAGGGATTCCTTTGCTGGGAGGTAGATGCTGGATCGGGACTCACTTGGTTGTATCTCCTCCTGGATCTTCTTGTTATATCAATAAAACTATTTGAGTTTCTCCTACATGCTTGTGTATCAATGATGTTTTGTTATATTTGCATGTTTAGCTTAAATATGATCCTAAGCTAGTTATGAATGTAAATCTATGTCTTTGTGTAGTTTTCCTCTTCTGTGATATTGTAGGAACTTGGTGAAGTTGGGAAAGTAAGGGAGCAGGTAGCTGGAAGCTGTCAAAGAGGAGAGCGATTGGATCAACGGACTAGCGCAAGACACAGGTTAGTTCATCCTATTCCTCTTCGTTTATATTTCATAAAGAAGAATACGAAAGTAGTTTTCCTTGTTTGTTGCTAAGGCACTGTCACACCTTAGAGTGGGATAGGGGCATTCTGAGTAGATACTTTTCCCAACAACAAAATGGCGACTCCACTGGGGAACGTGTCTAGTTAGTTTGTTTGTGTTTCTCTTGTTGTTTGTTTCATAAACACAGAAGTAGCAATCGAACTGCATTTGCCATTATCAAATGCAAAGTAGCTGCTGCTTCAATCCTTTCACTGGATTTGTTTATGATTTGAACAGCTGATCCAAAAATGATATGATTTCCCTTTGTGATAGCTCTTAGTCCTCCTTTAAATCATCCCTCTGATTGTACCTTACTGATTGCTTTTACTCAGCCAAAAACCATATATTAAACTGCAAACCGTGACCCAGAACCCGAATAGAAGTCTCGTTTCTGCCCCAGCGCAGGCTCTGTGAAGAGGTTCTGCATTTCAACGCAGGTCCCGAGAGGGCTACCTGCGCTGCAATTCAGTTTCTCTGTGCAACAGGTGCGCTGATCAGCCTTTGCCCTGTGCAGCTGAGGTTCTTTGCTTCATTTTGTCCAGTTTTATCTCTGATTTTTGCAGCCTGTTATCAGTGTGTGTACCTGTCTGAAAACTCCTTTTCTTTGCCTTAATTCCACCTCCTTTGTACAAAAAGACTGTAGATGTTCTTTGTGTGTTTGTTACATCATTTACAGTTTTCCATTGAAAAGTAGAATAGTCATACTGTCGTCCTTGGATTTAGATCTGTCGTAAGTGTCGATTTTGATCTTAGGAGGAAGTTTGTTTACTGTTGACAGTTGATTATACTTTCTACTTTTACCTTTGGTTTGAATCTGTCTCTTTCTAGTGTCGAAACGAGTGTTTATTTCAAAATCATAAAGTGTCGTAATCTTCTCTACCTTTTGATTTCGAAAAGAAGCTTGATAATGTTTTTCACTTGAAAGCAAATTCAGATTTGTACATCAACTTTCTTTTTAGGCATCAATATTAAGAAAGTGAAAACAAATACATGCATATGTGCATTTGCATATTGATAGTTTGTATGGCTTGATTTAGGAAAAGTGCATTTACAGTGTGCTCTTTGCTCTTTGAGAAAATATTGTGTCTTTCTTTTCCCCTTGTAGCTAGGATTTTCATTGCTGAAAAGAGATAAAAGCTTGCTTATCATCTTTAGATTGCATTTAGGAATTACATCTACATCTCGTGGTGATCCAAAAAGGAAAAATTCTAATAAAGATCAACTTAAAATAAATTGAATGAATCTAACAACGCATTGGAACTTAACGCACAACATAGAGGTCTAGGCTAGAGACGTGTTCCGGCGTCGTAAAGCCTGGTAACTGTTGTCCTCACTGATGGTTGGGTGATTCCTCCATTATGAGACGATAAGTGCCAGTACGGATTGTGCTCCCACGTACCGTCGAGTATATATTGGGAGACCCCTATAGGCTTAAAACCTTTTATCCATAGGAACCCATGTCGGCTGCCCTACTGATCGCAATGCACCGAACACAGCATTCAGGAAGATTGACTGCCGTACCGTAAAACTTATTCTGCATTTTTGTGATTGGTTTGGCACACCCTCTACCTAGATCTCCAGAGCAGTCCCTTTCTTTCCTTTTCAGACTCCTTAACGGAAAAGGTCCATCTGAGCACTTGTCACTTCAGGCTCATTAAAAATCGAAGGAGACTAGAGTCATCTTTTATTTTTTCTCGACTCTTTAAAATTGAAAAAACAAGTTGTGTCCAAGCGTCGTAAAATTTATTTTAAACGGAATATTTATACCCTTTTCCTACGTTGATCTTAGGTTGAGAAAATGGAGTCTACCAACCAAGGAATTCCCCTTGGTGGAAATCCTAGTCCCTTCTCCTCTTGGGGAGATTTTGGTGCACCCCATATGGCCACATTGTCGCTTCCAGGACTGACAATTGGCTTGCCAGTCTGGCTCTTCTCAAACAATGTCGTTCAGAACACCACTATTCCTGAACAATCAAATCAGCAGTTAGACCAGTCCAGAGTTACCCACCAACCTTCTACTTCCTCTAATTCTTCCTCTCCTCCTTCCTCTTCGCTTGATGGGGCTGGCAAAGCCAAAAGTCAAGTTCCTAAGGAGAAGAAGGAAAAGAAGAAGAAAGAGAAGAAGAAGAAGGAGCCAAAAGCGAATGGGGGCAAACGAGTGTCGTCTAACGAAAATCCACACACTGCACTGACCAGGCCTAAATCGCCATGTGTCATTTGCAAGGGAGACCACTTTCACAGAGATTGTCCTTGCATCCCTCGGATACTAAGGGACTGGTCTCCCCGTTTGCACAATCCGGTGTCATCAACCTCTGATGGCCATGTTGAAAGCACACCGTCAACTAGCGAAAGTGAAGTCCCAGGACAAAAAGGGAGAGCTAGATCTCCCTGTAAACTGTGCGAAGGTGATCACGCCATCCACCGTTGTCCCTTCTTAGACGAAGCTAAAAGAGTTTTGGATGATCGTTCGGTTTCACCGTTACGACTTCCTCCTGGATATAAAAAACTCTTGCCGAGTCCTTCGTTAGTTGAGAATCCAGCTGGCCCGCTCAAGTGGTCAGCTGAAGCGCCTGTCATTGAAAATAAACCAGCTGAACCCATACTCGACGAAAGTCAAAAGGTCGAGGCGGAAGTCGACCCAGTCTTGCCTTCAGAGCTTTTATCTTTGAATGACACAGTCACTGGAGAGAACAAGGATGACACCGTCCAAATTCTCTTCATCAACATAGACTCCGACGAACACGGGGGAAACCTACCCATTCCTTTACCGCAGAAAGGAAGTTCGTCAGAGTCGTACCCGGCCGTCTACTCGGTCCCACCTCCAAGCAACCTAGTTGTCTCCTTCGACTGGAATCAACTAGGTAGACCCCGTTTACCAGCAAGCATACCATTCAGAATTATCGTCCAAATATATAGAATGATCATGGCTGGTACCATCATATATGAGGGGGCTTCTGTGAGTATCCTTTCCTCTACTGCTTGGAAAGTGCTTGGTTCGCCATCGCTTTTGCCTGAGATGAGAAATCTGACAGGCTTTGATAAAGGAACTAGTTGACCTTTAGGGATCCTCCCCAATGTGCCCATAACATTGAAAGGGAAGACAGTTCAAATGAACGTAATGGTCGTTCAAGGACCCTTGGATTATAACCTACTCCTTGGACGAGACTATATTTATTGCATGGGAGCCATGGTCTCCTCACTCTTTAGAGTAATGTGTTTTCTGCACGAAGAAAGAGTGGTCAAGCTCGTGGACCAGCTTTCATTTCCCAGATCACGCATCGCAAATAGTCATATACCATCCCTAAATAGTCTCTTCATGCAAGAAATGTCTCAACCCACGGTCCATCCTCCCGATGAGCGCGAGTAATTCGGAGGGATATGACTGGAACTCAGGGGGCATGCGTCCTGGTCTGCTTCGGCAGGAAAACTTCGGGTATAGGGTAGGTTTCCGCGGGAGAATATGACTAGTCTGTACCCCGTCCGTCAGTGGAAGAGGGGTTATTCTAGAATAAGATTCTCTTGTCAAAGTTATGTGTGTGGCGCTCGTTGTCACTCACCTTTGTTTATCTCGGTAGACATCGCCGAGGAAATGTTTCATTTGTAACGCGAATGAGATAATCTTTGGTAACCTGAAAGAGGTAGGCATTTCCTGATAGAACAAATGTTTTGTCTGCAAATTGAGGGGTAACCTTGAAATCGTATTTTATACCTGGGGGCATGCAAACCTTTTGGAGTGCAAGCAAGGGGCGGCTATTTATTTTTTTAAATTTTTAGGTCCTCCCTTTAAACCCGTAGGCTAACCCTTTAAACTCGTAGGATTAGTCGTTTCCTAACTTGCATAAAGAAAGGATGTGGGGCAAAAATCTAAATGTTGCCGTTTTATATGAGACATTCTTATCATATGACTGGATTATCGAGTAGTTTTAGCACATAGTTCATGCTCGTTAAAAAATAAACATAAGACTGAGCAAGTGTTTCAATCCGCGTTTAAGCTCGTTAAAAAATGAACTATCCTCCGGTAAATAACCACCGTGAATGTAACATTATTAGCCATTAAAGCCTTGGTCGTGTTTGCACCGTCACCTCCACTTTTCCATTGGCCGATCATTCACCTCCATTTGATTGTTTACCCATTTTGAGGAACAGTTGCGAAGAGTGATTTCACTAGCCATCCTTGTGACACTTCCGTGATTGGAAAATTCCAACCCTTACCTGGAATTAGCTGCTACCCATTTTATCACTCGTTCCTCAAAAGACGAGTCTTCTTTAAGCTCTTTTCATCTGACTCATAAAATATGAAAAGATTGCCGAGTTTTTTCCTTCCAGCTCGTTAAAGCGAACGGAAGTGCTATCCCTCCTCTAGATTTTAATCTTTTTGGACCTGAGGGATTATTGCACAAAAAGATCGAGTGCTTGTTTTGTTCGGCTCGTTAAAACTATCGAAAATTCATCCCTTCTGTATTGTTTTATACTTTTTCGGGCTTAAGAGATTAGATGACGAAAAAGGAATTCCGGAGTTACCTTTACGTACCTTTTCAGACTCTCTAAAAATGAAAAGGACCGAGTTATCTTTGTCATTAAACTCGTTAAAAACATTAATAGCGACAAACTTGTCTTTAGACGAGAACGAGTTTCACTATCGCTAGGCTCGTTAAAACATAGCGATGGGTTTGCCTGAAGGGCAAATTATAGAACAAGCATATGTTATCATCCTCAAGCTTGACAAAAATAAAGGGGTACTGGTCAGCAATGACTGGGGAAAAGTTGGGAAGAAACTCAAAGAATCTTTATTGGTAGCAAGTCGCTCTTGAACATGACACTTCCACTCCGTGCCTGAGTCGGGTTGGGTTGTTTCATTCACCGGTCACATCACCATGGTCACGCCATACCATCCACATTTGGGGTAAATGCTACCAATCCATCACATGAGTGTCGCCGACATGGTCAAGAGAAGTCATCCAGAGAAGTCACCCGTGTCCCATCCACTACCATACATTATACTTCATTCTTTCATGACCGCCACCCTGAACCATATATCATCAAATCGTTTTCACCTCCATCAAAATCATTTGCTCCGTTCCGTGTCATTGATGTGGGATTCATTAAGGCCCTCTTCTGACAGATCACTTCTTTTCGACATCAGCTCATTATCCGAGAAGTTGATCTAGGAACACCCCATTCAGTACTTTGAAGCTTGCATGCCTCAATGGCAAGTTTCTCACTTCTGGTGACAAGTATACATCAATGACCTTCGACCGAAAGATTTTGCGTGGTGTTCGACGCCAAGTCCTTTATTCACACCACGTGAATTGTACTGCAGTACCTTGAGGGTCATCATCCTTATCGGTGATTCCTCTCGCGCGTTAACAGTTTACATCATCGACTGGTAATCAAGCGATGTCTTTCCATGTTTGACTTCAAAACATTTCTCACATGGATCGACTTGTACTTTGAGTGAAGATCGGACGAGATTGAAGACCCCAGATCTAGTTTCATCCATCCGGGCTGCGATATATATTCAGGAAAAATAAAAACATTGACATGTACAGCATTGTAGCATAGATGATCATCCTACCAAAAGGATGATGACTTCATCAGAATCATCAGTCTACCATCAGACGATTGTCTGTCCTATGTACATAAAAATGAATTTATAAAGCTGAGCATGGGAATGCCCGCCTCAGCTAGATCATGAAAACAGTATGAAGATAATGTATTGTATTGTATCTTATTACAGGTCTCCTCCCAGCATTGAAAGAACTTCGGATCCTCCTAATAAAGCATTTCACCCGATAAACGGCCTCATACTTTAGGGGGCAACTATTATAGAAATTTTTGTGCCTTACAGCTCTAAGCATGAAATGTCCATAATCCAAGGGATCCAAAGTCCCTAAAAGTGTTGTTCCTACCCCTAGAGGAACAAGGTCAACCAATTACAGCTTCTCCCAGAAGTTCTCCACCAGAAACTACTCAGAATCAGTCAAATCAGGATCATTTCAGCTGCTCCACTAGCTACCTGCGTTGCATAGCACCCCAGTACACTAGCTAGGTGCATTGCAACGCACCTAAATGCACTACCAGGGTGCGCTGAGCGGGAAATGCCAAATGGCAGTGTCATTCCACGAGGTGGAAAAACAATGGAAGCTTCTAGAATCTTCCTCAATGACACTTGCCTCACTGAGTTCGACCAAGGATGAGTAAGAGGCTCTCAGTCTCCAAGTGGAAGCAAGAAATGACAGAGAGAAGCCACAAGTCAAATCATAAGCTGACTCATCCTCTTTGCATACATCTATATATGGATCCCTCATCCCAGAGATTCGGGGGCTGGAATTTTGTACTTTGCAGAGAATTGTTGTTGGTTTTGAGATTGAGATCAGTGCATTGGGTGATTTATGCTTTGTTGGAGGTGAAGAAGGGATTCCTTTGCTGGGAGGTAGATGTTGGATCGGGACTCACTTGGTTGTATCTCCTCCTGGATCTTCTTGTTATATCAATAAAACTATTTGAGTTTCTCCTACATGCTTGTGTATCAATGATGTTTTGTTATATTTGCATGTTTAGCTTAAATATGATCCTAAGCTAGTTATGAATGTAAATCTATGTCTTTGTGTATTTTTCCTCTTCTGTGATCTTGCAGGAACTTGGTGAAGCTAGGCAAGTAAGGGAGCAGGTAGCTGGAAGCTGTCAAAGAGGAGAGCGATTGGATCAACGGACTAGCGCAAGACACAGGTTAGTTCATCATATTCCTCTTCATTTACATTTCATAAAGAAGAATACGAAAGTAGTTTTCCTTGTTTGTTGCTAAGGCACTGTCACACCTTAGAGTGGGATAGGGGTGTTCTGAGTAGATACTTTTCCCAACAACAACAGTCATTCACTTGATTTACACTTTTGCTGAACAAGCTGGCTCGTGATGAGACCCCTTGTCTTTTGATTGCAACAATCTTGAGTCGTTGCCCTGTTTTGGTAGACAGTATTGGCAAAGTCAGCAAGTTATAATATCTGTGATCATGATAAGCCGACTCGTCATGAGACCTCTTATTCTTTGAGATACAGTGTTTTCTCGGATTGTTCCTCTGAACGCTGTGATTTCCTTTAATAGGGAGGAAGTCATTGTTTTTCCTTAAGAAAGCTCTGGACGACAATAATAGAGTTTGAAAACAGCAGCTTTACAGAGAATATTTATTTTATTATTGATACCTTTCATTGTGCTGATATAAAACAATTTTTTACCAAAGGTTGCTTTCATCAAATTTTTGAAGTTGAAACTAGTATCATGCCTAGGCTAAAGTTAAATCTACCTGTCAATAATAAAAATCAAATTTTTCGAAAATTTTTGCTACTTGTACAAGCGAAAAGCTCAAAATCTGATAGAGAATCGATGTCTTTTTCATGAACCCTTTTAGTGACCATCTAAAAATAGTTTTATTTATAAGAAAAAGAAAAACAAATAAAAACTAAAACTATCCTACAAAAATAGAAGAGTGATCTTCTATGGAAAATACATTTTAAGAATCTGTCCATTAACAGGCAAAGAATCTCTTCTACCTGCTAAATCCTGCAACATAAACGTCGATGGGCCTATGACTTCTACAATATGAAAAGGACCAAGCCACAGTTTCTGAAATTTCATATGTTTTCCCTTTTCTTCATGAGCCTTATCCCATTTCAGAACTAAATCTCCCATCTGAAAAATTTTTCTGGTCATTATGCTTGAGTCAAAAGAGGATTTTATCAGCGCTTGGTGATGAGCATGGGTTTTCTTAGCTTTTTCTCGTCGTTCTTCTAATTTAATTATTTCCATTTGTCTTAGTTGTATGGAGGAGGTAGATACCTCATCGATGTGTTGTACTAAATACAAAGAGGGAATGACTAAGTGAGTTGGAAGAACCACTTCTTTCCCATAAACTAAATTAAAGGGAGAAGTGCCGATTGAAGCTTTCTTCATTATTCTATCTTCCCATAAAGCATTTACCAACGCTTTGTGCCAATTCTTTTGGTTTTGGTCGACTGTTCTTTTAATAATCCTAATCAGGTTTTTGTTTGTTGATTCAGCCAATCCATTACCTTGCGGATAGTAGTTGGCCGAATATTTCAGTTTGAACCCTCTTTTAAGTGCAAACTCAGTCATTGTATTTCCAGAAAAGTATGAAGCATTATCAAACATTAAGGCCGTCGGCAATCCAAACCTAGTGATTATAAATTGATCTATGAATTCAATAATGTTTTCAGAATTGGTTGTCTTGAGAGGAACTGCTTCTACCCATTTAGTAAAATAATCTGTTGCCGTGAGGATGTACCTATGCTGCTTAGAAGAGTGAGGAACGATCTCACCTATTACGTCCAAGCCCCATTGGCTGAATGGTTGCTCGATGTTTACCGGCTGTAGTGGCATGGACAGTTTCTTTTGTTTCCCTGCAGTAGTTTGGCAGACTTGGCATTTCCTCACGTGACTGTGTGAGTCTTTGAACAGCGTGGGCCAATAATATCCTACACGTAAGATTTTATGTGCAGTAGCATCTCCAACATAGTGTCCGCCTGCTGGTCCATCATGGAGTTCCTGCAAAGCCTTTTCTGCTTCAGTTTTCTCAAGACACCTAAGAAGCACAGAATCGTAATTCCTTTTAAACAGAACATCATTTATGAGCTGGTATTGTTTAGCTTTCAACCTCAGAGCTCTTTTCTTGGTGTGATCCAGGTGTGATGGAGCATACCCGTTCTTAAGATAATAAATGGTGTCAGCATATAATGATTCTGCATCGTTTAGGCTTACCTCATACGTATGTACCTCTTCAGATGCATTCTCAGGAATTTGCGATGCTCCAGCCAACATTTTGCAGAAGCCTTGACCTCTTACAATGTTTGCTGGTTTGATCTCAAGATCGTATTCTTGTAAAGCAGTGATCCAATTTGCTCTTTTTTCGCCCACATCCTTCTGTATCAGAAGGTTTCTTACCGCTGGAAACGGTACTATGACCTTAGTATGGGCTTTAAGTAAGAAAGGTCTGAAATATTTGATCGCTTTGAAAACAACATATGCGTGTTTCTCCACGTCTGAATAGTTGAGTTCAACACCTTGTAAATTCGAGCTAAAAAATGCGATTGGAGCTTCCGCTTTCTCTTGATTTGCTTCAGTTAGAATTGCAGCATACGATTTCTCTGAGGCAAACGTGTATAAGATAAAAGATTCTGAAAAATTCGGGGTCGCTAAAGATGGAGCGTTGATGATGACTTGTTTGATTAAGTTGAATGCTTCATGCTCATCTTGACCCCATTTAAAATTTGAATTCTTTTTTATCATATTTTGCAAAGGAGAAACAATACGTGAGAAATCTGGGACAAATCTCTTCACAAAATTGATTTGACCAAGGAATTATTGCATGGAATTTTTGTCATGAGGCATGGATATTTTAGAAATTTCTTTGATTCTGTCAGGTTCAATGTGAATACCAGATTTTGACACTATGAATCCTAGAAGTTTTCCTTCACTTAATGCGAAAAAAGATTTCTTCGGGTTAAGTGAAATCCCATACCTTAAACATCGTTGAAAGATTTGTTTCAAGTCTTTGAGATGGTCGCTTCGCTTCTTGGAGTACACTGTTATATCATCCAGGTAAATCACTACAAATTTATTGACTAAACCTTTGAATGCGATGTCCATGGCTCTCTGAAATGTAGCGTCGGCATTGATCAAACCAAATGGAATCTTCCGATATGCGTATGTGCCCCATTTAGTTCAGAATGTGGTTTTTAACTGGTCATCGGGATGTACCAACACTTGATTGTATCCTGAAAATCCATCCAAAAAAGACATTAATTCTAAGTCTGCTACTGCCTGTAATATCTGCTCCATAGGTGGGAGGGGAAAATTGTCCTTTTGACAGGCTTTGTTGAGATTCCAGAAATCGATACAAATTCTAATATCTTCGTTTTTCTTTCTAACGGGTACCATATTGGAGACCCATTTGGAATGTCTAACGGGGAAGATTATTCTGGCTCTCAATAACTTATTTAGCTCAGTTTTTATCTGATTTTCTAAATTGGGGTGGATTTTTCTGAGCTTCTGTTGGACAAGTTTTTCATTGTCAATCATAGGGATAGTGTGTTGAATGATAGAAGTGTCGTATGTCTTCAGCTCATCATATTTCCAGGCAAAAACATGTCTGTATTGTCTCAAAAGACGGATATATGCTAATTTTTCTTCAGGGGCTAGGCCGTGGCCTAGATTAACGTTTTGTGGTTTCTCATCGGTTCCTAGGTTTACTAAATCGTAGTTCAGAGTCGAACTGTAAAGTTTAGAATTGGTAGACCTTTTAAACCGACTTTTCAAATCATATAAGTCTTCTAACTTAACCACCGACTTAGGTATAGCATTATCAGTGCTATTTTGTTGTATTTGGTGATCATGATGGTCTTCGTCAATTATTTGATTTGAGTAGGATCCTTCAGAAGTGAGGAAATTTACAATGTCTGGATCGTCATTGAATACTCTCCAGTTTGTAATGTTGTCAGGGATGGACGATCTAAAAATTAATTCTATTGAGAATCTATCTAGACTAAAATCTTCGGAGGGAATAAGTCTAGAGGCTACGTTAGCTAACAGGTCTGTGCTCGCATTTTGGAGTCTTAGGATTGACGAAATATTGAATGCTATGAAATGTGCAGTCAGATCTTGTACTAAAGATTAATAGTGCTTCAAATGACCTGATAGGCAATGTATGGTGTTACGTACCTGTTTGACGATAATCTCAGAGTCTCCGAAGACTTGAAGGTACTTAATGTTCAACTCAATTGCTTTGTATATGCCTTGCACCAAAGCCTCGTATTCCACTATATTGTTTGTGCAATCGAATTCAAGTCTGCACGTAAGCATGGTCTTATTTCCTTATGGGCTAATCAGAATGCATCCTGCTCTTGCTCCCTCATTAGATTTAGAGCCATCAAAATATAATTTCCAAAACAAAGATGTATTTACAGGGTTATCTAAAAAATTAACACACTTCGAATTATCAGTTTGGGAAAAATTTTTGACTTGGGACAAAACTAAATTTTCTAAGTAAGGTGAGGTATGAGCATTGAAATTGCCGAGGAAAGAATCTACCGAGTAATTTCCTATGATACTGCTGTTGTATGCTATTGCTTCATTTTCTCCCTCCAATTCTGTCACTATCTACTTCTGGTGTAACTCTCGTTCAACCCTTATCGGTTTACCATTGTAGGGTAACCACATGTGTGACCAGTCGGTTGAGAAGTATCCATGGAGTTTTTCGGACCAATCCCTGCTAAGAATTAAGCCATAGAATTCAGGGATATCAGCTACTAGAATGTCAATAACCTGACATACCTTTGGGTTAGACGAAAATCTTATGGTCACTTGATTAAGTTCACCAATCACTTCGACTTGGGATCGATCAAGCTGAACTATGCGCACTGCGGATTTTTGCGGTTGAACATTCAACTTGGCACATATTGATCTAGGTAAAATATTCGTTGAAGCACCAGAATCTACCAAACAATTGTGCACGTTTTTGTTGAAAATTTCATAAGTGAGAAGAAAAGGGGGAGTGTGAGACCTTGATCTTCCTCCAATCAAGGCGATGTCATTTGGGTCAACCTTATTGATCATGTTGGTTGGAGGTCTTCCCGTGTTGTGGGAAGCTACAGCTGTAGGCAAAGATGTAGTAGGCAAGGCATGTAATTCTTTCATCATTATTTTCTGTTGATGCTTCAATTTGCTCAACTCATAAAGAGTGATATTAGCCCTAGTCTTTTTCATGTCATCAATAATGTTGTACTCCATTTCATCCGACACAATCAGTGTTCTTGATGAAGTTGTTTGATCTGATTGGACTGGGCTAGATTGAGTCGCTTTAGCGGTTGTTTTCTTTGTTGCGACTTTATCTTTTGCTGCAGGGCTTGCGCCTTTCTGTTTAGGGGTATTTTGGGGAGGATCAAGTTGATTTTTGCTTCGAGTGCTAACCAAAAATGCTTCTTGATCTTCTTCTCGTGGGAGGATGAAATCCCACATTCCTTGTAGTTCCACAACTTCTTCGTCATCAGTCTGCCCTTCAGTGGTATTCTCTTCTTCCTCTTCTTCTTCAGATTCAACGTTTGAGATAGCGTTGGGCGGTTTCACTTCCATTGAAAGATTTCTTTTAAAAGCTCTGTAGGGCTTTCTCGAAGAAGTTTCTACTAGTTTTTTTATGTCAATCATCTCATTGGACATGGTCTTTAACACTTTTTGTAATCCTTCCAAATCGAAAGGATCTTTCAATTGTTTCTTCTTGGGGTCTTCCTTGTAGGAAACTTTCTTAGATTTGTGTTCCTCTATCGCAGATCTTTTTTCCAGGGCTACTACACGTTTCTCTACTGCTATCGCCTCTATCAAGTTTTCAACTAAGGTTGTCTTATTTGCCCTATCCCAAGTTCGATGGTAAGGCCGTAATATACCATTCACATCTCACTTCTTCACTGGGCTGGGAAGCAGTAGGAATTTTGTTGATGATTTTATTGAACCGTAAATTAAAATCTTTGATGGTTTCTCTAGCCTCGACTTTAAGATTGGATAGGTCATTTATTAACGTCGCCATTGATCTGTCATCACCAAATTTGGTAAGGAATTGACTTTGAAAAATGTCCCAACTTGTGATAGACCTGGAAGGTAATGAAAAGTACCATGACCCGGCTGTCCCTTGCATTGTGTAGGGAAAAAGCCGGACGACAGCATCCTCGTTGGTAACTCCGTTGAGATTAACAGAAAGCATGAAATTATTGATATGCTCTTCAGCTAGCATGCCTACTTCTGGATTGAATTTGGGTAGCCATTTCTCAGGATGGGCCGGTATTGGGCTCAGGGGTGGAGGCATTAAAACTGCCCCAGGATTGTTCCATGGAGACTGGGCCATCGTTGAGCTGCTAGTGAATGAAAGTGCAGAGGATGATCCCTGATGCTGGGAAGATGAATATATTATGATCTTTGATGATTGAAGAGGAGGGGTTATGGAATATGGATGAGTGGTTTGGAATGAAGACGTGGGTGGCTGACTTCGAGGTGAGGGAGTTGAGATGGACGACGTAGATGAAAGAGTCTCACTGTCAGACTCTGGTGATGTTTTCCTTGCTCTTTTCCTGGTGGGAAGATGGAATTCAGTTGGCTGGATGCCAAATTTTTCACTTTTTAATCTGGTCAGAGGATGAGCAGGATTGTACTGCGAAGTCACGCTGCTTTGAGATTTATCAGACCTCTGAGTAAAATTAGAAAATCCCTGGAGTTTGCGAATCAGAGTTTGAACTTCAGGGGGTTCAATGATAAATTGGTTTGAAATATTAGGGTATGTAGCAGCGGTTGATACTCGAGCGACTTTTGACTCTAGATTTAAACGTATTGGGGAAGTCGGGGGAGTTGATGAGGGAGATTTACTCTCAGAATGGTATTTAGATTTTGATTTAGGTTCCATTCATAGTTCGACCCTTCTTCTAGCGCAAAATATGTTGAAGCCCCAAAAATCAGGTCGACAACAAGGGGGATACCCACCCGGTCCGGACCTTGGTTGGCAGCTCCTTATCCGTTTGGTATAGCGGGTCCGACTGGGGATAATGGGACCAGTTTCCCAATCTAAGGGGTGTGTGTGTGTGTAGAGTTGGATGGTGCTAATCTAGGAGTATTTTAATCTAATTTAATTCAAACTTCTAGACTAACTCTATGCTATTGTAATCTAATAAAGAACAACACATCTAATCTACGCTAACCCGGGGTGTATTTCTTCTATTATGCGATTTAAAGAGATTTCGAACAATAACTGGTAATAAAGATCATTCAACTATCATAAGAATAGAAATCAATTAAGATAAAACATTCTGCATAAGAATTTAAGCAAAACAGTTGTGAACAGCATATTGCATAATAAGTTTATTCATATGTCAAGCACAAATAAATGACTCCACCATACAGAAGTGCCAAATGGTAACCCACACATTCATGCATTAACATATAAACAACTGAAAACTGCATATCACTTTAAGAATATAATCAGAAACTGGTCAAGAGATAAAAGTACCATTTATGACTGGTTCCACTCATAAGCTTCAATCAATAACGATTTATCTCTACTTGTTCTAACATCTACTAAGAGTACAAAAGTGCAACATCAGTAGCAGACATTAAATGCAAACATTGATAAATCTCAATCCATCCATTCACCAAAAACCCCCTCCGAGGTGCAAAAGTGCATGTTCTGAGGACAATTTTTTTGAAAATTTTCCGAACCCTTCTCCAAATGCCTGAGAAGGGTTTAAATAATGCTAACTAATTAATCTTAATTACATAAATTTAGGACACGGTTTCAAATGACCGCCCTTCTACTAAAGCAAATTTACTTCTAAAAATTGAATCTAATTTCTAACCGTTTCTGTATTTTCTCCTTAGTGCTGTAAGCAATGCAACATTCGCCTGGGAAGAGTCGGCTGTTTGTCTTGTCCTTTCGTTTGAGTTACCAAAATAGAAATAACAAGCGTTGGCACCGCTTTCTGACAAACTGGAATATATTTTCCTCTGGCTTGGTGTATTCGCTGTGTGTATACTTGGTAATAACCCAAATTTCTCTCAAAATGATTGTGCTGTTACTATTTCGGTTTTCGGCCTTGCAAATGACTGAACAAGTTAGGGACTTTGCTCTCTGAACAATTTTGTTATATACCTAGGGGGGATAATATGGGGTACCAAGGGAGGTACCCAAGGTAATAATGTAATAATGGGATGGGCCATAGTAATAAATAAGGTGGTTAACCCATTTCATGTAAGGGACCACAAGTAGTTAATAATAATGTAATGGGCCCATGGTATTAGTTGATGGTATGAGGGAACCATGGTAATGATGCATGGTATTGTATGTATGAGGCCTATATAAAGGCTAGAGACTCCACATGGAGAGATATGAAGATGAGGAGAAGGATTCTTGTATGAACAAGCATATGGCTTGTGGAGTGTTCTCCTTCCTTAAGGAGTGAATGTATGGTGTTGCCCTACCTTAAGGGTTTGATCAATAAAGTGAATCATTTCATATTATTTCTGGGTTATTTTGTATTATCTTATACTTTTATATCAGATCTATAATATTCTGGGTTAGATCTACAACAAGTGGTATCAAAGCACTTTCTTGGGCAAACCGTGGAGAATGTTTTTTTCATTTTTGCAGGGATTTTTTGGGTGGCGAATTTGCAGATCATATCTGTACGTTTTGGTGCAAGATCTGCAGAATCTAATTGCAGATCTGTATTCCTTGTGCAAAAATAGCCGATTTCAAAAAAAAAAATCGATTGAATCGGAGTCCGGATGAAGGAGATATCACTGATTTAAAAATCAGTGGGGTTGCAGACAATTTTCAGGGCAGCGAGTTTGTGGCGCAGATCTAGACGTCCTGGTGCAAGATATACAAAATCTAATTGTATATCTGAATTTTTTGAGAAAAATCACCCAATTTCAAAAAAAAATCAGTCGAATCGGAGTCTGGATGAGGGAGATATAGCTGATTTAAAATCAGCTCTTTTTGCAGAAATTTTGGTGACGGTGGGAGAGTTGCAGCGCAGATCTGGAATTCTAGTGCCTGGATCAAGATTTCTACCACATGGGCAGATGCAGAATGATTGTTCCATTTCCGAAAACAGATTATAATAGGGATTCTGAGTAATATTGACGGATCTGTGACCATTTCAATTTTTCACCAATATTTTTGTGATGGCGGGCCTAGATCAGAGTTCGAGGAACTTGTATAAATTTGACGGTTCTCACACGTCAACATGGCTAGTACAAATGGAGCAGTATTTCAGATTGAATCATATCCTAGATGATTCGACTAAGCATAGTGTGGTGACCATGTACTTGGACAATGAACGATCGCTATGGGCGGAATGGCATCAGCATTGCAATGGACCTTTTCAGAATTGGGATGCCTTCAAAAAAGCTCTTATAGAGCGCTTTGACCGTAAATCAAATCTTGTGGATAAGCACACGCAGACAGAAACATATCCTAGCAAAGCTTTTATTTTTACAGGAAAGAAGGAAACTAAGGAACCAAAAGGGTTATTTTTGGTTGGTATCTCTATATTGCAGGTTCATGGATTGATTGAGAAGGAGAAAATCATTGTGTCTATCAATCCGAGTTGCAAACAAAATCTTATAAATGTCAACTTGGCAAAGAAATTGCAAGTCCCAGCAAAACAAATTGAACATACAAAGGTTGATGATAAGGATGTTCAAATCTATAAGGATTTGAAGCTTTCTATGGATAAGTATGTGTTTCATGGTAATTTTTATGCTTCAGATATGGATAACATGGATGTTGTTTTGGGATACCCTTGGATGGAATCCGTGGGTACTATCAATATTAATGTGCAGAAGAAATTCCTGAAGCTATGGTATAAAAAGAAGAAAATTACATTACAGGATATTTCCATCCATAAACAGGTAGAGCACATGGAGGTTGAAGCAGAAGATGTTCAAGAGACAGACATATCAGATGATGAGCAGTTGATGGTCGACAATCAAACACAAACAGAGGCTGAAGCAGAACAGGTTACAGGTGCTGACACATCTGACGAGGGTTCAGTGGTTTAAGTCATATTAGAAAAGAAGCCACGACAACAGGCACCACAGCAGGGTGACTTAAAGAAAAAGACACCGTGGGTTAAAAATTCAACATATCATCACCCACATCACCCCGCAAGAAAACAACCAACAAGATGGCAACCAACTAGCCACAAGGACAACAACCCCCGTATGATGGATAGCAAGGAGCCTAGATCCACCTACTACACATCAACACATAAGAGCTGCCATGGTCAACTTCCATCTCAAGCGAGCGAGGCACCAGCAAGATCGAGGGTTCACCTTTCTCTTGGATGGCTAGATGCACGTGCATGGTATCAGTGGACTACTCTTTTGAGTAGATCTTATTATTTATGTTCTTCCCATGTTTCGGGGACGAAACATGCTTAAGGGGGTGGAATGTTATATACCTAGGGGGGATAATATGGGGTACCAAGGGAGGTACCCAAGGTAATAATGTAATAATGGGATGGGCCATAGTAATAAATAAGGTGGTTAACCCATGTCATGTAAGGGACCACAAGTAGTTAATAATAATGTAATGGGCCCATGGTATTAGTTGATGGTATGAGGGAACCATGGTAATGATGCATGGTATTGTATGTATGAGGCCTATATAAAGGCTAGAGACTCCACATGGAGAGATATGAAGATGAAGAGAAGTATTCTTGTATGAACAAGCATATGGCTTGTGGAGTGTTCTCCTTCCTTAAGGAGTGAATGTATGGTGTTGCCCTACCTTAAGGGTTTGATCAATAAAGTGAATCATTTCATATTATTTCTAGGTTATTTTGTATTATCTTATACTTTTATATCAGATCTATAATATTCTGGGTTAGATCTACAACAAATTTTCTGTATTGAAAATTGCTTCCGTTCTTTGTTCCAGGCTTTTCTGGTGCATTTTCCCTCTTTAGCATTTTTCTTTTTGCTTTACGCAGTCTAAGCTTCAGGATCTTTTGTAAACATGCTACTTTTGTGTGCCTTTGACTCTGAGTCTTGGATAGTCTATTTCCATCAGTATCTGTTGAGTGATACTCTGGAATCCGCGGTCCTGCTGCATGCGGCATCCGTTTGCGAAGGCATCTCTTCTCTGTTCTCCGAGTATTAAAGCTTTCCCCTTTTCCTTAGATGTTTCCTACACATTGATTTATATTAGTTGCTATCTTACAGTTTACGCAAAGGAAAAGAGTAATGACGAAAAGATTGACATGAAAGATTTAAGCTCTAATGAATGCATAATCATGACACTCATAATGAACTGACTCTTCGAAAAACACAACACAATCCTTCTCGGATACTTTGGTGTACAATCATTAATTTATTTTTAAGGCGTGCGCCCAATTTTGGTCTGCAGATAGCTTTCCTTGAACGCTGTGTCGAGGAAATTTTGCGATGAGTGATTTCTGCGACTCGCATCGCAGTGTCGAGGATTGCGTCGTTTAAGATGTGTCATCGCAGGAATTGATGATCACATTCATCGCAGATCGCAAATCGCAGATCGCAATATCGCAGATCGCAATATCGCAGATTGCAATATCGCAGATCGCAATATCGCAGATCGCACTTAATCCTCCAATCATTGTGTGCTGCTTATGCGATGTTGCGATATGCGACGTCGCATATCGGCAGTCGGCGATTCCTTAAGCTTTTTATTTAAGAGAGCTTCACAATATAAGCGATGCGATGAATTTCGCGTCGCTTCTTCGCAGCTTATTACGCGCATAGGAAAACGTCTCACTCTCTTCTCGCGATGCGATATAGCTTTAGGGAGTCAAAATACAAAAATTTTGATAAAATGTTTTTTTTTGGATTTTTTGTTAAGGGTCCCCATTTGCTTGGTGTTATTGCTAATACCAATCAAAGAGGGGGGGTTGTTGGTGACCACAACACCTAGTCATTCCAATAATGACCTGCGGCACTGCCAACAACCCGTGGCATCACTGGTGTCCACCATCGCATCCGCGGGTCCTTAGCAGGACCATGTGGCACCGCTATAAAAGGTCGAAGCATCATGACCCGCTCATACATAATTATACATAAAATAATAGCATAGAAAAATCTCTATGCCCCGTTCTATTGTACCTTTGTTAACTAGGATACCATCCCCTGATATACAAAATTTTCCTAGTCAAAAAAGTGGCCCGCTTGCAGTCTCTACAGCACCGCAATCATTGGCCCCGACACCTGGTGAGGATATGTTGACCTGAAAAGCTACACAATCATCCCTAGCATTTCTCGCTCAACAAGATATCCAATTGATGCAACACAGATACATCCCTCATCATAAGGGTTAGGCCCAGAGTGTCCCTCTGCCTTTGCCCAAATGTGAATATCCACATGCCCGCATGGCCAGGGATGTGGAAAGGCCTCCCCATAAGGCACTAATTCAATCAAAAAATATATATCTACATCAAATGTAATTGGTAGATTAGTCTGTTTGATGATGAATATGTGGCGATCCACATCCCAGCATCGAATCTAGAAGCATGGGAATACATTTTACGACCTCAAAATTGGGTTATGAAGGAACTTCAACAACTCCCAACATGCCAATTTCCTACTCACAATAGAATCCATTGCGATAGCTACACGTAGCAGCTCTAATATTTCTCTCACCACAGCATTCCCATCCTGCCATCAAGGATGTCAAAATTAAAAAATCAGCCTCCTAAGCTACCAAAATTAAATGTAACTCAAATGTGTATTCTTTTCCCACAATAGGCACACAGAATGCACATATGTTATTCTATACACGTCTACGAGCCCACAAACCACAACTACCCCATATCTGGGGCTACAAGTTTGATCTCTAAGCAGATGTGTTGTCCCGTGCTTGTCCTCGACACAGGCACGTGGCTGTCATGGCATTAGGAGGTCGAGTTGTAGCGTCACCAAAACAACAACGCTATGGATTTTTGCCTTTCAGTCACACTACCAATGCGTCCATCAGCTCATTACCTGTAGAGTAGCCATGTGTATCCATGAAATACACATGGCTACCACACGGCTGAAGCTCAATCACCTGCGTGGTCTATTTTTTCCACCTTAAAAAATGTCGTACAAGGCACCCTTGTACGCCCTACCTAGCCTAGTCTACCAAAATGATAAAGGTAGGGTTACGATTTCTAACCTATCTCTCCCCATACGCTTCCTAGGTGCACAGGCTAACTGCAATGGAAAGAAACAACTCTTTCTTCCCAAGATAGCAAGTACAAATGAGGTGGGACAAGACCCACTTGGCCTATATATCACCGTTTTTTACATTTTCTAGAGCACAATACAAAAGCTCATGGCCTCTATTTCTAGAAACGTAAGAGACACAAGGATTAGGACCACATCATCTTCATCATGGTACCCTTTGTTCCATTTCATCCCCAAACTCATTTTTTGGGCCCACTACATGCTCATAACTTTACTTTAGGTGTGCCTTCTCCTATTTTTTATTCATCTTGCTTAACCCATTTTTAGCTTACATATGTTTTTATCAAGATGTTTTCACTTGGGGTATTGGTCATTGAAGTAGCATGTATGTTAGTAAATTCTTGCTAGAATCAGCACCTCAAAGGTTGCCGACAGGGCATGTATCATTCGTCACTCAACATGACATGCTTCCTACCAAGCTTTGCATATCTTGACATCATTTCTCTGAAATGCACCACAAGATCTGTCATCTCAACCACATTTACCACCACCTCCCCTTGCCCATGGTAATCCTCCATTTCGGTCGATAGAGCCTCCCCACTCATGGATGTCATAGACCCACACATATTATTTTGAATCCATGACCATGTTCTACGATCTAGAAGCCAACTCACTTCCATGTCTTGAATATCATCCTCATACACCTTTTCTTCACTTACTACTAACCAACCCTACTCCCGAGCCACCTTACTCATTTACAACGGATTAAGGCGAATACTCTTCTGCATTCTACATTAGGCCTATCATTCCTCCATAAAGCATAAGTTCTTTTCTATCACTTCAACTACCTCATCAACCCAACACAGAGACCAACCAATGGGGCCCTCGACCTCCAAATACATTTTACCTCCATCATGATGCAGGTCACTTTTTTTTTGGGGAACCTCTCTCCATGTATGTACATTACAAAACACCTTTACATTCTTTTGGCAAGTGTACATTTTTCTTTTATGAAAATGGTTCCCACCCATGTTTTCATGCCTTGTACCTAGTGGGTGTCCCCAATTTCCCTTGGTTGGAGCTTAGACATGATCCACATTCATTCACCCTCTTCATGCTAGTCAGAACATACTTTGCAAGCTTATCCTCTCTATCTTAGAATTGTTGGTAGAATTGTTTCTTAGCAATCCATCACTCTAGAGAGGATAATCTTGCAAAGTGAGCGAAGAAAATAACCTCCTTTCTGAGGATTTTTTAGCATGATTCCTCAAAGAATTCTCTTGAAGTGTTTGGTATTCTACTATTTTTATTCATTTCCTACCACTAGTTGTGAATAAAGGAAGCGATTTTCCATAATTATGTTGACTTGTTTGCTTCATTAAGAATTATTTATGTGTTCATCTCTTTGTTTGTGTATGTATTGTCTCCACCATTTTCAATACATTTTTTCTCCGTATTTGTCCACTGAAAACAACCAAACTACTTGTTTTTCTTTGCAAGGAACAACGTACTACTAAGAAGGTGTCTTTTGGTACACCATTTCTACAAAAACACTGCAACAACACTTTTGAGATTTACATGGATGACTTCACTCCTTATGGATGTGACTTCTGGGAAGATATTTCTAGTCTATGCAAAGTCTTATAGAAATTAATTGAAATGAACTTGTAATTGAGTACCGAGAAATGTGAATTTTTTATTAATGCAGGGATTGTCCTTGTCCATTATATATCCAAGGAGGGGATACAAGTTTACCAAGAAAAAATGGCCATCATTAAAAGGGTCCCCATCCCTAAAAACGAAGAGATGTTAGGAGATTTTTGGGATTAGCTGGGTATTATAGAAGGTTCATTAGAGACTTTAGTAAGTTGCCTTCACCTTTGTTTGGATTACTGGCCAAAGATTCAATTTTTTGTTAGACAAGAAACTGTCAAGAGGATCTTGAAGTGTTCAAAGAAAATTTTACCACTGCACCTGTCCTTAGGGGCCCTGACTGGGCATTACCTTTCCATATATGTTGGCTTATTGGGCCCTGACCCAGGTTCGAAATAGTTATTAGCCAAACAAATCCCGCAACTACCGACCCTTTCGGCAACAGCCCGTGAAGCACGCACTGAGGTCTCACCCAAGGTAGTGGGGGAGGGTGTTGGAACCAGGTTTCCACACCCTTGGGATGTCTTGATGTGGTCTGGAGGGGTTGCAAACCATGTTGTGGCCTCGTGCCACTCTGTGCTATTACCGCTCTTCCGCGTAAATCTACGTGGGTGTACGTTCTTATTAAGGAAATTATTATAGATATGATCTTCTTGTTATATTCTTTAAGAAAGCATTTAACAATAAAACCCAGTGCGCACAATCATAAAAAGGTATAAACTCATATAACATATGCATAAACCAGAATACAATAGATCCGTGATACTTCAGAAACCAATTATCTTTATTAAAATCTTCGTCAATATAACCAGATCTATCCTGCACACTCAGATGCAAGGGTCCATGCACATAGTTGCGGACTCTACTAGGCCTTTATGCACACAGCTACAGAGCCTCTATCTATCTACCAACACCCTTGACTCGGACTTACAGATGCAGATAATGTTGTCTTCACAAACCCATAACACCAAGATCCAAGACAAAAGACTTCAAAAACCGACTTCTAGCCATAGAGCCTCACTCTATTTATACATTCCCATAGTCCGTGGATCATGTGCATGCTGACTCTCTTCCTATTATTTTACATTATTCTTGGGCAGACAACCCTTTGACTTGACTCATTGCAATTCGTGCTCCACAGACTTCACGGAGTCTTTACCATACTTTTTCCCAAAATTGTGGACTTTGAGTCCCAAAATCGTTACGCGAGCCTTTGCTGTGATAGCACCGTCCTTAGATGTGGTGTTAATGACGCCACAAACCACAAGCAGTGTTGCACGCCTGTCAGTGTCATATTTGCCTCATGGATTGTAATTTTCAATCTCTAATCCAGATCCCACGGGGTTTCACCAGGCATCATCGTGATCTCCTTGAACCCGATGATTGACTGTGTTTCTGATTTTGGTAAGCTAAATTCTTTGTTTAGTGCATCTTGAATCACCACCATTCCCACATTTGGGTGATCACTAGAGTACTTTATATACCATGTCAATGCACAGTCCTGCAACGCGCTCACCAGAGAAGAATTTTTGATGTTCTCATATGTTATGCCTTGGGCTTCCCATACAGCCTTTACCATGAACTAGAATTGATCTAGTCCCTCATTTCCTACACCTCTAAGTACCTGAAACTTGATCACACCTGCCATCCCTACCCTTGGTGTTGGAAATGGTGGGGTAGGTGAAGATGGGTTGGATGTAGGTGAAGTAGGTGATGGCATGGACGGCGGTGGTATTAGTGGAAAGCACTGCTTTATCAATCGGACTGCACTTCTCAGAGAGAACCCTGCGAGCTCCTCCTCACTTTCTTGCGAGAATGAAATCAGAGGACTATTTTCTAATCCTTCTGTCCCTCGGTAGCCTCTTCCACTCCTCGTTACCCTAGACATCAATGGATGCACATAACCTGTTTTTCACATAACAACATTTTAATCCAAGTATTCAACGATTTGATGTACTTACCCCATGGCCCTTGGAGAAAGCGCCTTTCTGCCTTGCTGTAACTCACAGTTGTGTCTATCATGAACTCGATTATAAACCCTCCTATTACTCGATCCAACCAATGATCTATTGCCCGTGCGATTTTATCTTCAGATGCTTCCAGCCTACGCGCCAACTCTGGAGTCCACACAATGGACTGATCCAGTCTGTACCTTCCCTGACTGTTAGCTAGCCTCAGATCCACTCATACAATTCTATCAAAAACGACGCGAAGAAGATCTCATGGATTTTTGTGTATATGTATTGATACAACCACCTTCCCTCAGATATCTGCGGAGTTCTGTTTTCTTGTACCACGAACTTGTGAAGCTTCTTATCTAACCAATCTTCAAACTCTTTCTTTGTAGGGTTCTAGTGTTTTGACATTAGATATCCCTTGGATAGATCCCAGTCCTGGCAACGGAACCATTTTTTGGCTTATTGGGCCCTGACCTAGGTTCGGAAGAGTTATTAGCCAAAAAAATCCTACAGCTATCGGCCCTTTCGGCAACAGCCCGCAAAGCTCGAACTGAGGTCTAACCCGAGGTAGCAGGGGAGGGTGTTGGAACTAGGTTTCTGCAACCTTCGGATGTCTTGATGTGGTATGGACGGGTCACGAACTGTACTGTGGCCCCGCGCCACTCTGTGATATTACCGATCTTTCGCATAGATCCACATGGGTGTACGTTCTTATTAAAGAAATTAGTATAGATATGATCTTCTTGTTATAGTCTTTAAGCAAACATTTAACAATAAAACCCAGTGCATGCAATTATAAAAAGATATAAACTCATATAACATATGCATAAAGCAGAGTACAATAGATCCACGATACTTCAGAAACCACTTATCTTTATTAAAATCTTCGTCAATACAACTAGATATGTCCTACGCACCCAAATGCAGGGGTCCACGCACATAGTTGCGAACTCTACCAGGCCTCTGCGCACATAGCTGCAGAGCCTCTATCTATCTACCAACACCCTTGACTCGGACTTATAGATGCAGATAATATTGTCTTCACAAACCCATAACACCAAGATCCAAGACAAAAGACTTCAAAAACCGACTTTTAGCCATAGAGAATCACTCTATTTATACGTTCCCATAGTCCGTGGATCATGGGCATGCTGACTCTCTTCCTATTATTTTACATTATTCTTGTGCGGACAACCCTTTGACTTGACTCATTACAATTTGTGCTCCATGGACTTCATGGAGTCTTTACCATACCTTTTCCCAAAATTGTTGACTTTGAGTCCCAAAACCATTATGTGGGCCTTTGCTGTGATAGCGCCGTCCTCAGATGTGGTGTCAATGATGCCACAAACCACACGCAATGTTGCGCATCCATGAGCGTCATATTTGCCTCATGGATTGTAATTTTCAAACTTTAATCCAAATCCCACGGGGTTTCACCAGGCATCATCATGATCTCCTTGAACTCGATGATTGACTGTGTTTCTGATTTTGGTTAGCTAAATTATTTGTTCAGTGCATCCTGAATCGCCGCTATTCGCGCATTCGGGTGATCACTAGAGTACTTTATATACCATGTCAATGAACATTCCTGCAACGCGCTCACCAAAGAATCCTTTTTGATGTTCTCATATGTTACGCCTTGGGCTTCCCATACAGCCTTTACCACGAACCAGAACTGATCTAGTTCCTCATTTCCTACGCCTCTAAGTACCGACAACTTGATCGCACCTGCCATCCCTACCCTTGGTGGTGGCAGTGGTGGGGTAGGTGAAGATGGGTTGGATGTAGGTGATGGCATGGACAGCGGTGGTATTGGTAGAAAGCGCTGCCTTATCAATCGGTCTACACTTCTCGAAGAGAACCCTGTGATCTCCTCCTCACTTTCTCGTGAGAATGAAATCAGAGGACTATTTTCTAATCCTTCGGTCCCTCGGTAGCCTCTTCCACTCCTCGTTACCCCAAACATCAATGGATGCGCATAACCCATTTTTCACATAACAACATTTTAATCCAAGTATTCAACGATTTGATGTACTTACCCTGTGGCCCTTGGAGAAAGCGCCTTTCTGCCTCACTGTAACTCACAGTTGTGTCTATCACGAACTCGATTATAAACCCTCCTATTACTCTATCCAACCAGTGATCTATTGCCCGTGTGATTTTATCTTCAGATGCTTCAAGCCTACGCACCAACTATGGAGTCCACACAATGGAATAATCCAGTCTACACCTTCCTTAACTGTCATCTAGCCTCGCAATCCACTCATACAGTTCTGTCGAAAACGACGCAAAGAAGACCTCATGGATTTCTGTGTATATGTAGCGATCCAACCACCTTTCCTCATATATCTGCAGACTTTTGTTTTCTTGTACCACAAACTCGTGAAGCTTCTTATCCAACCAATCTTCAAGCTCTTTCTTTATAGGTTTCTAGTGTTACGACATCAAACATCCCTTAGACAGATCTCGGTCCTGGCAATGGAACCATTTGTTGGCTTATTGGGCCCTAACCCATGTTTGAAAGAGTTATTAGCCAAACAAATCCCGTAGCTACCGGCCCTTTCGACAATAGCCCGCAGAGCGCGGACTGAGGTCTCACCCGAGGTAGCGAGGGAGGGTGCTGGAACCAGGTTTCCACACCCTTGGGATGTCTTGATGTGGTCTGGAGGGGTAGCGAACCATATTGTGGCCCCACACCACTCTGTGCTATTACCGGTCTTCTGTGTAGATCCACACGAGTGTACGTTCTTATTAAGGAAATTATTATAGATCTGATCTTCTTGTTATAGTATTTAAGCAAACATTTAACAATAAAACCCAATGCGTGCAATCATAAAAACATATAAACTCATATAACAGATGCATAAACCAAAATACAATAGATCCATGATACTTCAGAAACCAATTATCTTTATTACAATCTTCGTCAATACAACCAAATCTGTCCTGCGCACTCAACTACACGGGTCCGCGCACATAGTTGTGGACTCTACCAGGCCTCTGCGCACACAGCTGCAGAGCCTCTATCTATCTACCAACACCCTTGAATCGAACTTACAGACGCAGATAATATTGTCTTCACAAACCCATAACACCAAGATCCAAGACAAAAAGACTTCAAAAACCGACTTCTAGCCATAGAGCCTCGCTCTATTTATACATTCCCATGGTTCGTGGATCATGGGCATGCCAACACTCTTCCTATTATTTTACATTATTCTTGGGCGGACAACCCTTTGACTTGACTCATTACAATTTGCGCTTTGCGCACTTCGTGGAGTCTTTACCATATTTTTTCACAAAATTGTGGACTTTGAGTCCCAAAACCATTACGCGGGCCTCCGCTACCCAAAAATATACACACAGATGCATGAAATAAAGTTGTAGGGGTAGCCTTATGAAAAGTGCAAGACAAATGGCATTATGATGTCTATTTGATCAATAAGAACCTTTCTAAAGCTGAGTTGAATTATATAGTCACTGAAAAGGAACTCTTGGTTGTGGTACATTATTTAAACAAGTTTAGGCATTATATCACTGGTTATCAAACTTGTGTTCACACTGATCATATTTCCATTAAGTATTTAATGAATAAACCTGATGTCAATGCTAGGATAATTAGATGGCTTTTATTATTGTAGCAATTTGATTTTACCATTATTGACCAACCAGGGAAAGAAAATGTGGTTGCAGATTTCCAGCCAAGACTAACCCTACCTGCAAATAATGAGGATATGGTTGATGATCAACTTCCAGATGAACACCTCTTTGTCATCTCAATGATTTCTCCTTGGTTCGTTGGCATATCCAACTATTTGGTCTCTAGGAGGTTCCCTCCTAATATGTCATCTAAGGAAAAAAGAAAAATTATAAGGAAAAGTGCCTCTTTCACTTGGATTGAGGGAAATCTTTTCATATTGGGACCAGATCAGATCCTGAGAATATGTTTGAGGGAAGAGGATGTATTTGAAATCCTCTTAGAATTCCATGATGGACCTTGTGGGGGTCACTTTGCTGCTAAGAGGACAACCTTCAAAGTTTTAGAATCCGGTTACTAATTGTCCACTTTACATCAAGATGCAAGGAGGTACACCACCACGTTTGATCAGTGCCAAAGGATGGGTAAGCCCACACCCAAGGATGAAATTCCATTACAAACTCAAGTGACCCTAGAACCATTTGATAAGTGGGGCATGGCTTTCATTAGACCTATTGATCCCCCATCGGGACAAAAGAAGTATATAATTGTGTGCACTGATTACTTGACTAAATGGGATGAAACAAAGGTAGTAAACGAAGAAATTGAGAAAAAGGTGGTTGAATTTCTCAGGGAGAACATATTTTACAAGTTTGGTTATTCAAAACAGTTATTCACTTCTCAAGGAGAAAAAATTACATCAAATATGATTGAAGATCTCATGAAGCAGAACCACATCAAGCACATGAAATCCACTGGCTATAACCCTCAAATAAATGGGTAGGTAGAAGTCACAAATAGAGCACCAAAGAACATTCCTACCAAGGTTGTTAGTAGTAGCAGAAAGGATTGGGAATACAGACTTGTGGAAGCCACTTGGGCCTACAACACCGCTTGGAAGGCTCCCACTGGATTTACCCCATTTGAACTAATCTATGGGAAGAAGACCCTACTGCCTATTGAATTTGAGAATAACACCTTAAGGATGGCAACCTAGTTAGACTTGGATCTCACTATAGCACAACAAGAGAGGTTGCTTCAACTCAATGGTCTAGATGAATTTAGGCTGCAATATCTCCTCCACACTAAGGTATTCCAACTACAAAGTAAGATTTAGCATTATAAACACATAAAAGAGAATACTTTTCAAGAAGGGTTTTCTGTGTGATTGTAGATTCAAGGATTTCAAGGGGAATTTAATGAAAAGAGGGTCGGGTCCATATCTAGTAGAGAAATTTCAAGAGAATGGGTCTATCCGGATTAGAACCATTGATGAGGAAGGTATCCCCCTACTTTTATAGGTTGAAGTTGTATAAAAGACCTATGTCCAAGGAAGAGTTTGTTAGTTCAGTCAGCAGAGAATTGAATTTGATTGGGAGGCTCACAACCCTTAGTCCACAATATTTCTAAAAAAGGGAGAGAAAAAAATAAAATAAGAGGGCTTAGATGAAAACATTCATGAGGCATGTGAGGAAAACTCCAGGGTTGAAAACCTCTTTGAGGCAGCCCAGGAGCAAAAAGAAAGGGAAGAAAAAAACAAAATGAAAATATCTCCAGATGAAAACCTCCTTTGAGGCACCTAGGAAAGGCATGTAGGTTGAAAACCTATGCAAAGGTAGTCTACATGTCTAAAAAAAAAATATGAAAAGAAAAAAACAAGGAAGTAGTTCTTACACTACTCTTGCTAACATCTATTTTGCAGGACTCCATGCAATCAACATAACCATGGCTACAGGACATATTCTACAAGTGTATTCCTCCATTTTTCCAGCCACCCATTGCATGTTCACACTCTCCACTCACATCCCTACCTCTCTCCATCATCCAACCAACAATAGAATCAAATTTTGCCTCCTCGTTGTAATGTTATAAGAGCAGTTTGTAATGCTACAAGAGGAGCCTGTAATTCTATAGGAGGAGACTAAAATTCTATAGGAGGAAGATATGATTTAGGAAACAGCCCATAAGGACATGTCTTATTTAAGAAATGTTGAGAGAGGTCCACCAACATCAATTTCATCACCCATTCATTCCATCTAGCCAAAAGTCAATTTCAACTTCCACTCTGCCATGCATACAAAAAAACACAGAAAATCTATCCTTTCATTTTTCCACCACCTACACCACTTCCTCATGATCCTAAACCTGTCCTCATGCCTTTTCTGACTTTCCTTCAAATTCCACATGCAATATAGGGTCTCAAAGAGGAATTAAATGACTGCTACAGGAAGAGGATTCCTCCTATAGCAGCCTATACAATCACACCAAAAATCCCAGAATCAACTTTTTCCACCCACAGAGCAAGATATCCAGCCATTTGGAGCATCATAGAGCCATTTCTGAAGAAACAAGGGGAACATCAGCTGATAATCCATCCACTCCACCAACAACAGATTAGACACTGGGAAGAAACCTACACATACAACAATGTTATCAGTCAAATAACTATTAAGCTATGAGGACCTTTGCAGAAGAAACAAATGAAATAATCACCTTCAGGATCACCATATTATTAATACCAACTCCATCATTCAAGCTTCTCTAGCACATTGACATCATAGGTAGGCTCAGGTATGAAAACCCTCACCTCTTCCCTATGCATATGATGATAAAATTTGTAATGTTCAAGAAAGGAATTTTTTATGCGTTGGAGGTGGCCAATAAACTTGGATATGTTCGATTAGTAAAATAAAGCTCATTTTAGTTACACATGCACATGGAAAATTCAACTCAAGTGAGGTGGTGATTATGAGGAGTGAGTTGATAATCACAAGGATCATGGTGATGATTGCAAGGAGTGGGGACAACGATTAGAAAAGGGAATTTCTTGCAAGAGACATGTCATCAAAGCGCTATGATCCTTCACCACAGAAGGAATATTAAGTACAAGGCTCGAATCCATTTGTATAATAACTCATTTCAAGAAACAGTTATAGAAGGATGAGCTAGTGTTATCAAATGCTACCTAGGGTGCCGCCGAGCTTCTTTGAACAGTGTTTGCAAGTGCTACAAGAGACTTTGAACTACTACAGGAGGCTCTGGGATGCTACAGGAGGTTGAAAAGTAACCTACAAGAGACAATTGAAGGAAGAAAGGAAGTCAAAATTACCCAAAATTTCCCTCAAACCCTCATGCACATGACAGAGTAACATTAAAAGGAGTAAGTGATCCTTTCCCTCTCTAATTTCCATATCTCTGTTGGAAACATCAGCTTGAAATAAGTGCCTTGTAGCAAAGAATTATACAATAGTTCCATTTTTGAAATTATCATATGTAAGAGCAAGATAGGGTCAAAGAAAGGTTTATTTTCTTAAGACATTATTGGAATCCTTCTCCCCCTCTGATAAAAATGGAAAATTTGACATTGTCTCTACAACTAAAAATGGTCTAAGGCCAGAATTTGAAATACACCTAAGTATCCTTGAGAAGGAGCGGTAAGAGAAATGGGGGGAGGGTTTAATATAAGAGAGCCCACAGACACAACGAGAATTCATCAACCTCCTCTTGTGGTAAATATTCTCTAGAGACATCAGTGGTTGGGTTTCCTTGAGTTGTTGAAGGGGTATGATGATAGCATAACCTAATAATTTTCCATGGCACTAAATCCTTAGGGAGAAGATAGTACCAACATTGTTATTAGAGGCATTTCCATCTCTCTAAATGATGAACTGATAAGCAAAGTGACTAAATTACCCTTAGGAATTCGATGGAGCAAGGAGAACAAAGCAGTGTGTCACAACCAAGAAGAACTTCTTCATTCTGAAATAAAAACCTGTAGAAGATAAAAATTGAGTGAGAAGGGAGAGCCTACCTTACCCCTGGGATGAAGTGGCCTACCACCTTCTAAAATACATATCATGTGAGGGGAGGTTGATCATTGTATATGCCTACCATTTTAGTTTACTCCATGGGTTAATATTCAAAACATAATTTCCTATTCCATAAATACTAGGTGTACCCCATTTCTTTCTACAGCCTATCATTGAGATGAGCCGGAAATTCAGGGAAGGGAAGCACCAACACATTTCCCACCATGGCCTCATTAAGTTAACTTTGATGGATAAGTTAATTCACTTAAGGAATGTTAGGCCCCTATACTACTAGAGTAACCCCTTATTGTTATTAGTATAACCCACTTATTATATTGATGTACCCATGTAGTGCCCATATTGTTACTATTGTGCCCCATAGAAGCCCACTATTGTTATTATTGTGCCCTTACATTATTATTGTTATGTCGGCTCTGATTATGTTATAACCCCTTAGACTCCTATATATAGAAAGGAGGTCTTTTCATTTGTATCATCCAAGAATTTTTCATTTATGTAATGTAAAGGAGGTTTCCCCCTCGAAGAGGCTGAATTCTAAGGCGTTGATCTTTCTTTTCTATCTTTTCTTGAGCTGGTTTCATAACATTTGGTATCAGAGCTTTGGATTCTAGGGTTTCGCTGCTCCAAACAGGTCATCGTGGCATTTTTTCTATAACTTTTTTTCTGTGACGTTTCAGAAGTTGCAAGACAAACCCATTTGAGAATAAATCACGCTAAACCTTGGGTCCGAATTTCAGAGCTTTTCGCGCGATATTTGCGGAGATATGATCTGAGGAAGTTGGTCTTTTTGCAGACTCCTGAATTACATTCAAAACAAGTGACCTGGGAAAAATCATCATAACTTTATTTCTGAGCATCGGATTGAAATTCCGTAAGAAGGTACAGAAAGAGGACGGATTCTAGTTTATTTTTATATCATTTTTAGATCCAGAGGTTAAAACAGTGACACGTGGCACTTCATACAAGTTTGATCTTCTGAAAAGGTCTAGAATCAGGTCATGTTGGGAGATTGTGCATAACTTTTTATTAGAGAATCCAATTTGGATCAGACTAGTGGCATTGCAAAGAGGACACAGAGGGCTACTATAATTCACAATTTCAGAACTTAAGGATCCAAAAGTACAAAATTACAGTCGTTTCAAGGTCGAGCTCCTAAAATCAAGAAAAAGCAAGATGAAGTTTGATGGCAAGGATCCGGTAAATTGGATACTTCAGATGGAGCAATATTTTGATCTACATGGTGTACAACTGTTACAAAAGGTATGTATTGCATCTTCATATTTAGAACCAGATCAATTTTTATGGTACAAAGGGCTTTGTTCTCGCAAACAACTTGTTACATGGTCAATTTTCACGGAGGAAATGATAGCACATTATGAGGATACAAAGAGCAACACCTTCTTTAGAGCAACACCACAACAATTGGAAAGAGTAAAAGGGATTTGTGACATAGTGGAAAGAAAAATTATGGAAACCAGGAAGCGTACCCCTCACAACTATAAAGATGGAAGTGTTGTTTCTCCTAGCCTTCCACAGCCTACAAGGGTTACACCACAACAATTGGAAGAAAAAAGAGAAAAAGGGCTTTGTTACAATTGTGATAGCAAATGCACTAAAGGTCATAAGTGTGCTGAGAAGAAATTATTTTACATAGAATATGAAGAGGAGGAAGAAAAGGATCAAGAAACATCAAAAGAAGAAGATATATGCCAGGAACCCACCCTAGAGAAAGAAGAAATGAATCAGAGCATATCTTGTAAAGCATTGGCAAGAATTACCTCTCCTCAAACTCTCAATATAGAAGGACATATCAAGAAGAAAAAGGTGCAAGAAGTGAAAGATCACATTGAGAAAGAAGAAATGAATCCAACCATTTCTTGTAATTCTTTGTTCGAAATTACCACTCCTCAAACTATCAAGATAGAAGGACATATCAAGAAGAAAAATGTTCAAGAAGTGAAAGATCACATCGAGCATCAAGAAATGAATCCTACCATATCTTGTAAAGGATTGGAGGAAATTACCACTCCTCAAACTCTAGAGATAGAAGGACATATCAAGAAGAAAAAGGTTCAAGCAGTGAAATATCACATCGAGCATCAACAACAAGTTCTCCAACTTTTAAAGGATAACATCACTGTGGTGCAAAATCAAATGAAACAACGGGTAGATCAACATCGTAGTGAAAAATGTTTTGATGTAGGTGATTGGGTAATTTTACTGCTACATCTCAAGCAAGCTATTTATGAGAAGGAAATGTTGGCAATACTACATAAAAAATGGCGACCTTACCGAATGGGAAGACTCTTCAAGGATGAGGATGTGGAAGCATTGTTTTGTGCTATTTATATTATCCAGCCAGATTGGATAAACGAAGCAAGGGATGAATGGAAGAAGGACGAAGAAGTATGGCCACTTATTCAAAATTTGCAAAAGATGACAATTCAAACAATATTGCCAGAAATTGAAGAGGAAGGAATAATCATATTAGAACCTGGAGCAGTCACAGAAACAAGAACCGGACAGCTACGAAATCGATCAATTTCAGAGTATCTCATCAAGTGGAAGAACTTACCCGCTGAAGATTCCACATGGGAGGACAAGAATTTTATACAGAAGCATCAAGAACTGCTCAAGCATTGAGGACAACGCTTTTTGAAGGAGAGGGGCATGTTAGGCCCCTATACTACTAGAGTAACCCCTTATTGTTATTAGTATAACCCACTTATTATATTGATGTACCCATGTAGTGCCCATATTGTTACTATTGTGCCCCATAGAAGCCCACTATTGTTATTATTGTGCCCTTACATTATTATTGTTATGTCGGCTCTGATTATGTTATAACCCCTTAGACTCCTATATATAGAAAGGAGGTCTTTTCATTTGTATCATCCAAGAATTTTTCATTTATGTAATGTAAAGGAGGTTGCCCCCTCGAAGAGGCTAAATTCTAAGGCGTTGATCTTTCTTTTCTATCTTTTCTTGAGCTGGTTTCATAACAAGGAACCTTGTACTATGCTCTGATTTTTTAGACATGGAAAGAGAATTTTTCATGGAAACCCAACCCATCACACATGGAGAAACATCAACCTCTAGCACTAGAGGTAGGAGAGGAAAGACAGAGGAAGAAGAGGAAGTAGAAACAAAGGAAGAAGAGGCAAAAAAATAGAGGAAGAAGAAACATAAATTAAAGAAGAAGAAGGAGAGAAGCAAGTAGAAGAAAAAGAGAACACTGAAGAGACCCATAAGCCCCAAGAGATAGGAAAACAAGGACAACACACAATTCTCTCTCCAGGGAACATAAATAAAGAAGTAGCTTCCACATTGGATAGATTGAGCACACCTTTCAAGCCCAAAATGAGGCAGCCAAGGCAAGGTCCCCTATACTTCAAAACAAGGAAGAGCGCCAGGATAAGGCAAAGGAAGCCTCAACATCCTACAAAGCTCCCTTTCACCATATAGGAGTCAATAAGCAAGAAGGAAAAAGTGGGACCTAGTATTGAAGAAATTACTTCTCCTAAGATCAAAACCAAGCAACTTGTACTGCTTGTGGGAAGGCCCACCTCCAGGGAAGTCACCTTTAAGAGGCTCAAGACCCAAGTTGCCATGTTACAAGAAGAAAAATAAGAGCTACAAGAGGAAACAAAGAAACTACAAGAGAAACATGGGTTGCTACAGGAGCAGCAAGAAGTGCTATAGGAAGGAGAAACCACCATAAAATATGAATAAAAAGGCCTCAAAGAGCTTCAAGATCCTGATACACATCCCATCCTAGAATCTTACTACAATTTTTTTAGGGAGGCAGGATTATACCTTAGAAATTCGCCATCCCACTCTTTTTTGAGCCAGAGAAGGAAAGAGGCAGAACACATAGATGGATGCAGATTGAAAAATACAAAAGTGTCTCAAGATGTGGGTCTCATGGAGGAGAAATTCAATGAGATGGGAAAATAATTGAATGATATGAAATTAAGAGAGTCAATCATGAATGAAGAACTACAGGAAAAAAACACCAGTTTAAGAGAGCAGCTGCAAGAAAAAGAGACACAACTTACCACCAGGACAAGTTTATCCATGGAGGTTATACAATGTAGGAAGCCATAAAAATATTATGATATTTTCCTCAAAGAGTAGTGGTTGCAGTTTCAAATTAGTACATTGGCACAGTATGGCTCATTTCCTTTCCAAGACGATAGGAAATTCATCGAATTTTGCAAAATGGAAAGTATTGGAGATCGAGCCAAGCTAGCTGAGTTTTACATGCATAACTTAATCCTCACATACATGAATTTATGGGACCCAAACTCAAGGTTGGGAGACATGAAATTGATGGCATTAGCCTCCTAGTTGACCCATGAGGAGACAAGGGCTGAAGAAGTGAAAAGGGTGATGAAAAAAGAAGAAAAGGATCCCTTATATATCAGGGTAGAATTAGTGATCCCCAAGGTTGTCATCAACAACCATAATCTCATCTCCTCTGATCTTGAATTGGCACATAGGTACATAGAAGCCCAAGAGAAATCCATCCTTCATTTTGAGGACACCTTTAGAATGTTGGGGACAGAGAGTCTAATTCAAATCTTGTCAAAGAAGATGGCAAGCCCTGCCTCATAATTTAAAAATCAGAGAATATCACTCCCTAGAAATACTAAGGAATGCCTTAGATAAACCCCCCCATACAAGAGGATCATGAAAAGATTGAATATCAGGTGAATAGGCCTAAAACTCAGTCCTCCCTTACTATTAGTCCTACAAGAAGGAAGAAACCAAGAAGAGGAACAAAAAGAATGGGTAGACATAGAGGAAAACGTAAGTTTCTATCCACAGGAAGGCACATCATCTGAATTTCCTTGGGATGTTAGAGAGGCCACCAGGGCCATGAATGAACTTCATATCAGTGACTGAGTTACTCATAGGGTGATTAGAAACACTTTTAGAAAGGGGGTGATGATGGGCCCCATCCATAGGTATCTTTTGGAGTTCATTATGCTATCCTCCAACCCTTAAAACTCTTCTTTTCTCACATTAATTCACATTTTTAGCCATAATATGCTTAGTAGGAAAACTAAAAGGAATTTTTCATATTTTATGGCCTAATGTGATTAATATGTAGGTCAAAGAAGCATTTTTGGAGATATTTATCATACAGCGGCTTGATGGAGACACCTAGAGAGAATATAGGGAGGTTGTCCACCTCATTAACTCCCTAACTTGGGTTGAGATCAAAAAATCCTCTCCAATAGTTCGAATTCACTAGCAACCGAGGAAATCCAAGTGAATGACAAGAACAAAGGGAACTAGATCTACAAATCTTGAGATTTTGGAGGGGAGCATTCCTCCTTTCAAAGAAGATGTTGTTGGCATTATGATATAGGTGTTTGTCCTTGATGGCAACTTACTAAGATGATAGATCACAATTCAGGCTCACAAAAGAAGAAAAAGAGATATACGCATGTTACCCTTGATAAAGCCGCGTATACATGTGGGTTAGCTGACCAAAAGGTGCGTATACGTATACATGCACTTTCATGAAAGGGAAGGCGCGTACATTGGGTTTTGGTCCATGGTATTTAGTCCTTGGTATTTGGACCTATGGTTTTGGACCATGGTATCTCGTCTGATGTGTTGAACCCAGGTATTGGGTCCATGGAATTAAGTAAGGCCTAAGACTATAAAAGGAGGAGAAGATCATTAGGCAAAGGCACTTAGAAAGTTTTGAATATCTGATGAAGTGTGAGATCGATTATGTAGGTTATGGGTTCATGATGCTTTGCTTGATCTGAGCTAAGGAGGAATCTCAGCAGTTGATGGAGAACAAGATCTAAGGATAGATCGAGATCAAATGGTTTGGAATGAATCATCTCTATATGGTTTGATCATGCTTGTTCTAGATCTGTATACTGACGCATGTAATGTTCTGATATGGGTATAACTTAAGTTTGAAATAGCTGCAAATCATGAATGAATATTTACAGATGTATACGCAAGTTGATTTTGATAAAAGCGCATACCTACGCAGGTTAGATACATCTAAGTAGCGTATACAATATGAACTATGATGTTTGAAGTTACAAGTGGTTTTGGTTGTTGATGCAAATTCTGAGTTCTGGTGACTATTTGCTAGTGTCAATATTCTGCATATTCAAATTGGTTGATTATGTTCAGCTTCAGTTTTGATGGATGAGATCTATAATGGATCAGGATCATAATGACCTATCTTTATGTGATCTGATGGACTAGATTTGGTTGTTAACATATGTATTATCCTTGTATATGTAATGATTTGGGTATGTCTGAAGTCAGGAAGTGCAGAGAAATTATAAGTAAGTAATTGTTGACATATACGCTGGTTCACTTTAGTGAAGTTGCATATACACGCTAGTTCGGCTCTTCCAAGTAGCGTATGCATGATTTTTGATGATACAGTTGGTTCTGAATATTGTTGCAGAGTTTTGTGTTCTTCTCTGTGTTCTGGTGATTTCAGTTTGTTGACAGGGTTTCAGTATTGGGTGATTCAAAGATTGATGATGCTAGTGTTGATTGATTGTGTGCTTCAATGATATTGATGGGTCCAATATGAAAATTGGATGAAACGTGGCCTTCAGATTATGATGTTGTGTTCCACGAGTATCCAGTCTGAAAATTTATGAAACGTGGTACTTGGAGGAAGAAAGAGAAGGTTGTAGCCTTCTGTGGGTTGGCACCTACGTACTAGTACATCAGATAGTACAAGAGCTAAGGGGGTGGTAGCTCCCTTCTAGTAGCAGCTGGAAAACGAGTGAAGGTTGGAGCATTCAGTAGGCCGAAACCTACGTACTAGTAAAAAGGATCGGCTAGTACAAGAGCTAAGGGGGTTGCAGCTCCCTTCTAGGAGAAGCTGGAAAATGAGAGAAGGTTGTAGCCTTCTGCAGGTAGAAGCCTGTGTACTGGTGTAAGACTGCACCAGCACAAAAATATTGTCAAAGGAAGTTTCTTATTAAAAGAAGATAGAGACGACTTGCAGCAGGTGGTTTTCACCCACATTGGGTTTCCACCTTACATCATGGTGTTCATGTGTGCTTGTTGTGTGTGATGATCTGTTCTGTTTTACTACACCTGTTTACTATTCATATGGTTAATAAAAGTTCTAATGCACTAACTAAAGATCAACATTTATTGGATTAACTGAATCATAAGTTTACTGGATATACGCTAGTTGAATTAGACACAGTTGCGTGTACACATAGGCTCCCTTCACTGAAGTAGCATATATGAATTTGAGTATGGAAATGAAAAAGTGATTGATTTGATAATACTAATTCACCTCCCCCCCTCTCTCAGTATTATTTCCAACAATTGGTACCAAAGCAGGTCCTTTGGTAGAAGCTTGATCAGTTGAAGGAGATCCGTAGAACCATGGGAAAGAAGCTTAAGAAGAAAGTGCCTAAGAAGAAGAAGACATCTCAGAAGAGCTATGAGAGTGGAAGAATCAATTAGGGAATATGTGGAAGAAGCACTTCAGATTCAGAATCACTTCGGAATGAAGATGAACAAGCAAAAGAACTATTAGGTATGAATTTGTTATCCTCTGGTGACACATTTATCCATCCATTTGAAGATGATGAAAGTGATTGTGAAACAACTAAATTTTCTCTTATGGGTGAGAAAGAAAGATATCAAATAGAGGCAGAATTTAAAAGGCTTACAGACAAAATTATAGATCAACAAGATCTATTGCACAAAAGGTAATGTATCTCCAAAGAAGTAGTTACCAAACTAAAATCTCAACTAGAGGAAGGAAACAAGGTAAGGAAGCTATTCAAGGAAAAGGAAGATCAATGTCAAAAGTTGCAGGATGAAGTGACATCATTAAGAAATGAAGTAAATGAAAGGAGCACAACAATCAAGAAACTCAGAGAAAGATCAAGTTACTAGGAAATTCTTGAAGCTACGATCCTCTCACTAAAAGAAGATCTTCAAGAATCAAATAAGCAGAATAAAGAACTACTCCAAGCTCTTGAAAAGCAAGAAAGAAAAGTTATTGAATTAAGACACCAGTTGGAAGAAGGAACAAAAGCTGAAGAAAACATGAAGAAGCAGTATCGTGACAAGGAAGAGCAACTTCATGTTGAGGTAAATATTCTAAAAGATAACTTAGAAGAAAAGGATAAGCTCTTACGATTTCAAGATAGTACTAAGATCTTGGATGATATTATTAGTAGTCAAAGGTCTCCTGCTATCAAAACTAGTCTTGGTTTTCATGAATCTATTGAAGGTGAATCTAGTTCACAAAATAAGACAAGGAACTCTAATGCACAATCTGAAATACTCAACAAGGAGATGAGAGGTCAATCCCATTAATAACCAAGGAAATAAATTCTTCAAAGAAAATCTTTTACTCCTCCGATGAATAAAGTTGAATGTTAAGTATGTCATAATCTTGGACATGTTGTAGCCAGATGCAGAAGTATAATGGTTCAAGACCATCACACAGAAAGATCATCACGTTCCAGGTACTTTAAGGGATATTGTTTTTCTTGCAATATGTTTGGTCACAAAGCTGTTGATTGCTACAGAAGGAATATGAAACATGTAAGATGTTATGCATGTAACAAGCTTGGACATATAGTGAAGGAATTCAGGAACAAAGTACAGACAACATACCAAAAGGAAAAAACATCATCACACTTGAAGATATGGAAGAAGAAGGAAGTAGAATCAGAAAGATGTGGCACAGCACAATGTACAGACATAACAGACTCAGAGGAAGCTGAAAGTGTAAAACTTCAGTGTTCTCAATCTCATACGCAAGTTTCATAAATAGAAGTTGCATATATATGCGAGTTAGATAGTGCATAGTTGCGTATATGTCAGTTTGAGAAAAGCAGTGGGACAGGCTCAGGAAAAGGGTCTGATATGATTCAGTGCATTATTTGCTCTGTTTGATAATGGTTACAATCTACTGTTGATGTGTGGAAATGTCTTGATACTTGTAAGATGTTTAGAAGTTTTTTTGATCCTAACTTGATGATACCTTGATACTTCTTGCTGATGTATGCATGATCAGATCTGAGAGTAAACAAGATGGCACGGCTTCAGGGGGAGCATATACTTCTAATAATGCATTGTTGGCATTATGGTTAGTAGTCATTGGTGATGATGCTTATATGGCTAAATGATAGATCTTGCTATGATATGGTTATGAGTTGTCCATGAAAAAATCTCATATGATTTTTGGGGTTACATAGTTGGTGTTCCAATCCGATTTGTGGTTGATTCTCTGATGATGCATATATGGTGCTTACATGGTGATCTTCATAAGGATAAGGAGAAGTACAAAGCTTGAATACACAATTTCATTACTTGATGATGAGTCACTCATATGCTACTGTCAACATATAATACAGTTAAGATGCAGGATTCCTATAGTTCTTGGCGTTCACATGGATGAGGATTGTTGCTATTTATGATATCAAGAAGTCTTGACAAAATATCTTCAGCTCAAGATACATAGTGCTATATACAGTATGTCGGATACATGGATGATTACTCAAAGTTGCATTGTTGGAGACATGATGATGATGAGTTCTTACCTATATGATGTTAGGTTGACTCTTACATATGTTGATTGATGCAGATGTTCCCAAGTGATGATACATGGATGATATATAAGATCATGCAGATCTTGATGTTGATGAGATGGCTATGGTGTTTTTCACATATGATATAACGTGAATGATGTTGTATGTCATATGCAGAATTCATTCATGGAAGGCTATGATAATTTTCAAAAGGATGAATTGATATCTATATGCAGACATACCTTGTTACAGGTTGATGACTTATACACTAATGGACATATACAGGTTGCTAGTCTGGATGTTGTTGATAGAATGGATTAGATCATACAGTGTGCATGATAGTTGCTGATGATTATCATGGTCTTGTTTAGAATGTCATATATCATTCAATGTAAAGGTCATATCAAGACTCAAGATGTAATAGTGTGTTTCTATCTATTGTAGTCATTTGATGAATCCCATTTGGTCATATGATGTAATTTGTACTCCCACTATGCATGGGAAGGATGATGTAATATTTCAAGTCATATATAAACTATTGGTATTTGGTATATCCCCAATTGGTTGGGAGATGGATGTATGAGTCTTTGGTGATAGGAAGGTCAT
This sequence comes from Pinus tabuliformis, assembly GCA_031772625.1. Taxonomy (NCBI): domain Eukaryota; kingdom Viridiplantae; phylum Streptophyta; class Pinopsida; order Pinales; family Pinaceae; genus Pinus; species Pinus tabuliformis. The sequence goes on along the minus strand of CM062813.1, from coordinate 795,840,879 downwards.
TTTTGATGTATAGAGTCATGTTCTTCTTGTAGAACATCTTTTTGCTGACATTGTTTACAGTCAGGGGGAGTTTGGACAGTAGAATGTATATCAAGCAAGAGAATATCTTGGTCCACCCTTTGCCCTTGATGTCAAAGGGGGAGAGTTAATTGGTTTTTTTGTTGCCATCAAGTCCAAAGGGGGAGATTGTTGGCATTATGATGAATGTGTTGTACTTGATGGCAACCCACTTGTAGCAGAACAACTCACTTATATATAACTAGATGAATCTACGGAAGAAATATCAGATGTGACAGAATACATGACAGCTCAAAGAAAGCAGTTCAGATGTAATTTACAATGACAACTCATTAAGATGACAGTTCTCAGTATGGCAAGATAACTTTTCCATCAAGTCCAAAGGGGGAGATTGTTGGCATTATGATACATGTGTTTATCCTTGATGGCAACTTACTAAGATGACAGATGATCGTTCAGGCTCACAGAATAAGAAAAAGAGATATACGCATGTTACCCTTGATAAAGCGGCATATACATGCAGGTTAGCCAACAAAAAGGTGCATATACATATACATGCACTTTCATGCAAGGGAAGGCACGTACATTGGGTTTTGGTCCACGGTATTTAGTCCTTGGTATTTGGACCTATGGTTTTGGACCATGGTATCTTGTATGATGTGTTGAACCCAGGTATTGGGTCCATGGTATTGATTCTCTATGGTTTTGGACCATGGAATTAAGTAAGGCCTAAGACTATAAAAGGAGGAGAAGATCATTAGGCAAAGGCACTTAGAAAGTCTTGAATATCTGATGAAGTATGAGATTGAGTATGCAGGTTATGGGTTCATGATGCTTTGCTTGATCTGAGCTAAGGAGGAATCTCAACAACTGATGGTGAACAAGATCTAAGGATAGATCGAGATCAAATGGTTTGGAATGAATCATCTCTATATGGTTTGATCATGCTTGTTCTAGATCTATATACTGACGCATGTAATGTTCTGATCTGGGTATAACTCAAGTTTGAAATAGCTGCAAATCATGAATGAATATTTACAGATGTATACTATGGTTGAATTTGATAAAAGCACATAGATACATAGGTTAGATACATCTAAGTAGCGTATACAATATGAACTATGATGTTTGAAGTTACAGGTGGTTCTGGTTGTTGATGCAAACTCTGAGTTTTGGTGACTGTTTACTGGTGTTAGTATTTTGCATATTCAGATTGGCTGATTATGTTTAGCTTCAGTTTTGATGGATGAGATCTATAATGGATCAGGATCATAATGACTTATCTTTATGTGATCTGATGGACTAGATCTGGTTGCTAACATACGTATTATCCTTGTATATATAATGATCTGGGTATGTCTGAAGTCAGGAAGTGCAGTGAAGTTATAAGTAAGTAATTGTTGACATATACGCTAGTTCACTTTGGTGAAGTTGCGTATACACTCTGGTTTATCTCTTCCAAGTAGTGTATGCATGATTTATGATGATATAGTTGGTTCTGAATATTGTTGCAGAGTTCTGTGTTTTGCTCTGTGTTTTGCTGATTGCAGTTTATTGATAGGGTTTCAATATTGTGTGATTCAGAGATTGATGATGCTAGTGTTGATTGATTGTGTGCTTCAATGATATTGATGGGTCCAGTATGAAAATTGGATGAAATGTGGCCTTCAGATTATGATGTTGTGTTCCATGAGTTTCCAGTCTGAAAATTTATGAAACATGGTACCTAGAGGAAGAAAGAGAAGGTTGTAGCCTTCTGTAGGTCAACACCTACGTACTATTACATCAGCTAGTACAAGAGCTAAGGGGGTGGTAGCTCCCTTCTAGTAGTAGCTGGAAAATGAGTGAAGGTTGTAGCATTCAGTAGGCTGGCACCTACCTACTAGTAAAAAGGATCAGATAGTACAAGAGCTAATGGGGTTGCAGCTCCCTTCCAAGAGAAGCTGGAAAACGAGAGAAGGTTGTATCCTTCTGCAGGTAGAAGCCTGTGTATTGGTATAAGACTGCACCAGTACAAAAATATTGTAAAAAGAAGTTTCTTATTAAAAGAATATAGAGACAACTTGCATCAGGTGGTTTTCACCCACATTGGATTTCCACCTTATATCATGGTGTTCATGTGTGCTTCTTGTGTGTGATGATCTGTTCTGTTTTACTGCACCTATTTACTATTCATATGGTTAATAAAATTTCTGATGCACTAACTAAAGATCAACACTTAATGGATTAACTGAATTATAAATTTACTGGATATATGCTAGTTGCACTCGACACAGTTGTGTGTACACGCAAGTTCCCTTCATTGAAGTAGCATATATGAATCTAAGTATGGAAATTAAAAAGTGATTGATTTGATAATACTGTTTCAACCCCCCCCCCCCCCCGCCCCCCCCTCTCAGTATTATTTCCAACAATTGGTATCAAAGCAGGTCCTTTGGTAGAAGATTGATCACTTGAAGGAGATCCGTAGAACAATGGGAAAGAAGCTTAAGAAGAAAGTGCCTAAGAAGAATAAGACATCTCAGAAGAACTATGACAGTAGGAGAATCAATTGGGGAATATGTGGAAGAAGCACTTCAGATTCAGAATCATTTCTGAATGAATATGAACAAGAAAAAGGACTATCAAGTATGAATTTTTTATCCTCTGGTGACACATTTATCCATCCATTTGAAGATGATGAAAGTGATTGTGAAACAACTGAATTTGCTCTTATCGGTGAGAAAGAAAGATATCAAATAGAGGCAGAATTTAAAAGGCTTATAGACAAAATTAGTGATCAACAAGATCTATTGCACAAAATGGAATGTATCTCCAAAGAAGTAGTTACCAAACTAAAAGCTCAACTAGAGGAAGAAAACAAGGTAAGAAAGCTATTTAAGGAAAAGGAAGATCAATGTCAAAAGTTGTAGGATGAAGTGACATCATTAAGAAATTAAGTAAATGAAAGGAGCACAACAATCAAGAAACTCAGAGAAAGGTCCAATTACTATTAAAGTCTTGAAGCTACGATCCTCTCGCTAAAAGAAGATATTGAAGAATCAAATAAGCAGAATAAAGAACTACTCCAAGCTCTTGAAAAACAAGAAAATGAAGTTCTTGAATTCAAACACCAGTTGGAAGAAGGAAGAAAAGCTTAAGAAAACATGAAGAAGCAGTATCGTGACAAGGAAGAGCAACTTCAGGTTGAGGTAAATATTCTAAAAGATAACTTAGAAGAAAAGGATAAGCTCTTACGATTTCAAGATAGTACTAAGATCTTGGATGATATTATTAGTAGTCAAACGTATCCTGCTATCAAAACTGGTCTTGGTTTTCATGAATCTATTGAAGGTGAATCTAGTTCACAAAATAAGACAAGGAACTCTAATGCACAATCTGAAATACTCAACAAGGAGATGAGAGGTCAATCCCATCAACAACTAAGGAAAGAAATTCTTCAAAGAAAATATTTTACTCCTTTGATGAATAATGTTGAATGTTATGTATGTCATAATCTTGGACATGTTGTAGCCAAATGCAGAAGTAGAATGGTTCAAGACCATCACACAGAAAGATCATCACGTTCTAGGTACTTTAAGGGATATTGTTTTTCTTGCAATATGTTTGGTCACAAAGCTGTTGATTGCTACAGAAGGAATATGAAACATGTAAGATGTTATGCATGTAATAAGATTGGACATATAGCAAAGGAATGTAAGAACAAAGTACAGACAACATACCAAAAGGAGAAAACATCATCACACTTGAAGATATGGAAGAAGAAGGAAGTACAATCAGAAAGATGTGGCACATCACAATGTATAGACATAACAGACTCAAAGGAAGCTGAAAGTGTAAAACTTTAGTGTTCTCAATCTCATACGCAAGTTTCATAAATAGAAGTCGCATATATACGTGAGTTAGACAGTGCAGAGTCGCGTATATGTCAGTTTGAGAAAAGCAGTGGGACAGGCTCAGGAAAAGGTTCTAATATGATTCAGTCCATTATTTTCTCTGTTTGATAATGGTTACAATCTATTGATGATGTGTGGAAATGTCTTGATACTTGTAAGATGTTTAGAAGTGTTTTTTATCCTAACTTGATGATACCTTGATACTTCTTGTTGATATATGCATGATCAGATCTGACAGTAAACAAGATGGCACAGGTTTAGGGGGAGCATATACTTTTAATAATGCATTGTTGGCATTATGGTTAGTAGTCCTTGGTGATGATGCTTATATGGCTAAATGATACATCTTGCTATGATATGGTTATGAGTTGTCCATGAAAAAATCTCATATGATTTTTGGGGTTACATAGTTGGTGTTCAGATCTAATTTGTGGTTGATTCTCTGATGATGCATATATGGTGCTTACATGGTGATCTTCATAAGGATAAGGAGAAGTACAAAGCTTGAATACACAATTTCATTACTTGATGATGAGTCACTCATATGCTGCTGTCAACATATAATACAGTTAAGATGCAGGATTCCTATAGTTCTTGGCGCTCACATGGATGAGGATTGTTGTTGTTGATGATATCAAGAAGTCTTGACAAAAGATATTCAGCTCAAGATACATAGTGCTATATACAGTATGTCGGATACATGGATGATTACTCAAAGTTGCATTGTTGGAGACATGATGATGATGAGTTCTTACCTATATGATGATAGGTTGATACTTACATATGTTGATTGATGCAGATGTTCCCAAGTGATGATACATGGATGATATATAATATCATGCAGATCTTGATGTTGATGAGATGGCTATGGTGTTTTTCACATATGATATAATGTGAATGATGTTGTATGTCATATGTAGAATTCATTCATGGAAGACTATGATAATGTTCAAAAGGATGAATTGATATCTATATGAAGACATACCTTGTTACAGGTTATTGACTTATACACTAATGGACATATATAGGTTGTTGGTCTCGATGTTGTTGATAGAATGGAGCAGATCATATAGTGTGTATGATAGTTTCTGATGACTATCATGGTCTTGTTTAGAATGTCATATATATCATTCAATGTAAAGTTCATATCAAGACTCAGGATGTAATAGTGTGTTTCTATCTATTGTAGTCATTTGATGAATCCCTTTTGGTCATATGATGTAATTTGTACTCCCACTATGCATGGGAAGGATGATGTAATATTTTAAGTCATGTATAAACTATTGGTATTTGGTATCCCCACTTGGTTGGGAGATGGATGTATGAGTCTTTGGTGATAGGAAGGTCATTTTTGATGTATAGAGTCATGTTTTTCTTGTAGAACATCTTTTTGCTGACCTTGTTTATAGTCAGGGGTAGTATGGACAGCAGAATGTATATCAAGGAAGAGAATATCTTGGTCTGCCCTTTGCCCTTGATGTCAAAGGGGGAGAGTTACTTGGTGTTTTTGTTGCCATCAAGTCCAAAGGGGGAGATTGTTGGCATTATGATGAATGTGTTGTACTTGATGGCAACTCACTTGTAGCAGAACAACTCACTTATATATAACTAGATGAATCTACAGAAGAAATATCAGATGTGACAGAATACATGATAGCTCAAAGAAAGCAGTTCAGATGTAATGTACAATGACAACTCATTAATATGACAGTTCTCAGTATGGCAAGATAACTTTGCCATCAAGTCCAAAGGGGGAGATTGTTGGCATTATGATACAGGTGTTTGTCCTTGATGGCAACTTACTAAGATGACAGATGACAGTTCAAGCTCACAGAAGAATAAAAAGAGATATACGCATGTTACCCTTGATAAATCCGCATATACACGCGGGTTAGCCAACCAAAAGGTGCGTATACATATACACGCACTTTCATGCAAGGGAAGGCGCGTACATTGGGTTTTGGTCCATGGTATTTAGTCCTTGGTATTTGGACCTATGGTTTTGGAACATGGTATCTCGTTTGATGTGTTGAACCCAGGTATTAGGTCCATGGTATTAAGCAAGGCCTAAGACTATAAAAGGAGGAGAAGATCATTAGGCAAAGGCACTTAGAAAGTCTTGAATATCTGATGAAGTATGGGATCGAGTATGGAGGTTATGGGTTCATGATGCTTTTCTTGATCTGAGCTAAGGAGGAATCTCAACAGTTGATGGAGAACAAGATCTAAGGATAGATCGAGATCAAATGGTTTGGAATGAATCATCTCTATATGGTTTGATCATGCTTGTTCTAGATATATATATTAATGCATGTAATGTTCTGATCTGGGTATAACTTAAGTTTGAAATAGCTGCAAATCATGAATGAATATTTACAGATGTATACTTTGGTTGACTTTGATAAAAGCATGTGCATACGCAGGTTAGATACATCTAAGTAGCGTATACAATATGAACTATGATGTTTGAAGTTACAGGTGGTTCTGGTTGTTGATTCAAACTCTGAGTTTTGGTGACTATTTACTAGTGTCAGTATTTTGCATATTCAAATTGGTTGATTATGTTTAGCTTCAGTTTTGATGGATGAGATCTATAATGGATCAGGATCATAATGACTTATGTTTATGTGATCTGATGGACTAGATCTGGTTGCTAACATATGTATTATCCTTGTATATATAATGATGAAGTCAGGAAGTGCAGTGAAGTTATAAGTAAGTAATTGTTGACATATACGCTAGTTCACTTTGGTGAAATTGCGTATACACGCTGGTTCGGCTCTTCCAAGTAGCGTATGCATTATTTCTAATGATACAGTTGGTTCTTAATATTGTTTTAGAGTTCTGTGTTCTACTCTACGTTCTGGTGATTGCAGTTTGTTGACAGGGTTTCAGTATTGGGTGATTCAGAGATTGATGATGCTAGTGTTGATTGATTGTGTGCTTCAATGATATTGATGGGTCTAGTATGAAAATTGGATGAAACGTGGCCTTCAAATTATGATGTTGTGTTCCATGAGTTTCCAGTCTGAAAATTTATGAAACGTGGTACCTGGAGGAAGAAAGAGAAGGTTGTAGCCTTCTGTGGGTCGGCACCTATGTACTAGTACATCAGCTAGTACAAGAGCTAAGGGGGTGGTAGCTCGCTTCCAGTAGCAGCTGGAAAATGGGTGAAGGTTGGAGAATTCAGTAGGCCGGCACCTACGTACTAGTAAAAAGGATCGACTAGTACAAGAGCTAAGGGGGTTGCAGCTCCCTTCCAGGAGAAGCTGGAAAATCAGAGAAGCTTGTAGCCTTTTGCAGGTAGAAGCCTGTGTACTGGTATAAGACTACAACAGTACAGAAATATTGTAAAAAGAAGTTTCTTATTAAAAGAAGATAGAGACAACTTGCAGCAGGTCGTTTTCACCCACATTGGGTTTCCACCTTACATCATGGTGTTCATGAGTGCTTCTTGTGTGTGATGATCTGTTCTGTTTTATTGCACCTGTTTACTATTCATATGGTTAATAAAAGTTCTAATGCACTAACTAAAGATCAACATTTAATGGATTAACTGAATCATAAGTTTATTGGATATACGCTAGTTGCATTAGACACAGTTGTGTGTACACGCAGGTTCCCTTCACTGAAGTAGCGTATATGAATTTGAGTATGGAAATGAAAAAGTGATTGATTTGATAATATTGATTCACCCCCCCCCCCTCTCAGTATTATTTCCAACAGATGCCCCTAAATCATTTTTGTATAAGTAAACTTGTTGACAGGCTCATTAGGATTCAAATTTTTGTTGAATCTAAGAGTAGTTACTGAGCCTAGTGCTTGACATTGTTATTCTTAACTTCCATCTGATGTATGAGACTATTATTTTATTTTAATGAGAATTTTACCATTGATATGCATATGATTTAGTTTTGGAGCATTGAAACCGTTGGGTTTGGGCCCAACCCAGAGGCTTTAGTCCCTCTCATGTATTTCCTTCTTGTTATTGTTTCAAAGAATTGCAATCCTTCTTTTGTTTTAGTATATATTATATCATAAAAACTCGTAATTGTAGGCTTGCCTCTCACCTCTCTTGTGGGAAGAGTGATTGGAAAGATCTACAATAACAACTCAAAAATATTTGTTAATGATTTCTTGGAAATGGATAGATGTTGTTTTTCCTTCTTATTCTCTACATTTTAGGAGTTAGTGTCGTTAGCTTGATTTCTTAGAGTAGTTTTGTGGGATAGAATATATATTAATCAAATTCAACTCTTCTTCTCCATAATAATTTGTCTCACTGCATTATTGGTCAGTTGATGCATGTATCTGGCTAGTTGCAGGGATTATGTTGATCTGCAGGGGTGGGCACACCTTTCCACATCCACCTGGACCTTTCCATCTTCCTCTTAGGTACCTATCCTTTCTTCCAAATTTTTTCTTTGAATTCACTCTGTTAAGGTAAATGAAGGACATTGTGGGCATTGTTGGGTGTAGGAATTGCACTTAAGCAAGCTCCTTCAACACTTAATTGTCAACTTGGGGTTTCATAAACTTAGAGACGAAGCACAATAAATGCCAGAAGTGGTATGAACTCTTCCTATTCCTAATCCTACTTCTTAAATGAAATGTTACAGAAAATAATCTTAAAGTAAATCGACACCAAAGCAATTCTAGTGTTGGAATGTAAAAGAATAATTTGCGAGGAAATCAAGTAAAGGAACTTTCATACAACTGGAAGCAATCTTAGATTCTAAAATGAAATACTATGTTTATCTTCAATATAGATGGCTAACATATTAACAAGTGGGCCCTTGCAAAGATCTATTTCCCAATTGATCTTCCTTCTACACCAAGAAACCTATTCTTGTACTATTGCAATCTGCTTGCACTAGTGCAGGTACAATACTTATGTGAAAAAAGTATATTTTACCTTCTTTACTAAATAATTATGTCTTTGTGGAGGTGCTCTAAGCCTTAAGGCTTAGAGCACTCTATTCCTGTGACAAGAGACCAACTCTTGCACCGAGACAGAGCTTTCTTCACCAAAGTTTCCAATTTACTTTCGAAATAACTAAAAGACGTGTTGAAAAGAATTGCAATTGCAAGCTAGATTCTTAGATAAATTACACGTGAAAAAGAATGCTTTAATTAACTGAACTTTGCAATGAAAGTAAACTTCATAAAGCAAAAACAATTTGGAATAATCAAAGCAACAGTCAAAGTAATTTGCATGCATCAAACTAACTTTCAGCAATTCACTTATAACGTTTTTGTTCCTTTTTCTTAAGTCATAAAATTCAAGTGTAAAGTATGGTGTTTGTAATAACGTCCTTCCTTAATTCACGTAAACATTCTTATATCCTTCAGAAGTATAAATCTTAACATTAAGAATGATTACTTGAATTAATAATACTTTTGCTTGCGGGAAAAAATGAAATTATAAGCAGGAAAAAGAACGTAACACTTGTTGTGAAGTAAATGAATAAACCAGAGTGCAGGAAACTACATGAACTAGTACATGAAGAATCTTCCTACATGACCTGAGAGGAAGCAAACTAAGACAAAAATTGTAGGAAAAGAATTACAGGAAGGAAATTGCAAGAAATTAATTGCAGGAAAGAAATTACAAGAAAGAAATAAACTTAATTAAACTTCCAAACTATGGATCTGTTCATGCTTGACTATGAAATGAATTTAACTCAAAACTCTTGAAATAAACATAAGAACAATCCTAGCCACGCAACTACAAATGAATAAATGTTCACACAAACCTTTTAAATGGCGAAAGAAAAAGGGTAAACAAGATGGGTTGGCTGGGCCCTAGCCAACTAGCTCATTCCGTTTAAGAAACGAAACGTTTCAGCACTTAATCATGCATGAAATAAAAATTAGACACAACGTGAAGAAAACATGTTCCTTGTATTAACTTGATCAGCAAATATACATGATAATGCGAGTACAACCCAGAACTGAGGGCAACACAAAATTACAAAGGAAATGAAATTACAAACATAGATATCGCTAGCTTGGCTCTACCTATGGTCTACATTATATACAGCCTCTTGGCCTTAGCCATATTCTTCTAATTACACTCATTTCCTGTTCAAGCCTTTCAACTGAACAGACTAACAAACAACATTGCAAAACCGGCCAATGGTTATAATAAAGCACGAACTTTGCTAGCCGTAGACCATAGTCATGGCAAGTATTCCTCACTATATGGCACCAATATCCAACCTTAGATATTCCGCAACTGAATTATGAGTTGTGGATCAAAAATGCATGCGTGGAAGGATTCAAACTATCATGGAGATCATGGAGAAACATCGTTGGCGGTGCAGGAATCTACCTACATTGATCATGCTAAATAATGATTACACTTAGTTCTTCAATTAATTTTAGGAAAGTTAAACATAAGTTACAAGAGATACTAAAAGGTATGAAATCTATGTAAAGTAATTAATAAAGAACTTAATAAATATTAATTATGAAATACAAAGTATATGTAGGAATAAATGATTATCTTGGACTAGTGCAGGAATGAGAGGGTTAAATAGAGATAAAACAGAGGTTAAGGCTTATGGGAATAGGGTAAAAATAGAGAAATTTGGGACACCAACATCCTCCCATCCCTAAGTTGTTGTGTGTCCTCACACAACATTTTACCTTCTGCAAAAAATCTTCAAAAATGGGTGGCCAGCTCTCAATCTTGTACTTCAATACTTATCCCTGCTTTCACTACCTTTGGATTTTTACCTCGGGCTCCTTTCAGCTGATTAGTCACCTTCTTGAGGTGTTTGTAGCACTTGGAAGCCTGATACTTCCATACTTTCACTTGTTGTTTTTGCTTCTTGACCTCTGCGAGCAGCTCTACCTCACCTTGCTTTTGCCAATTTTTCTCCTTCATGACCTGGTTCAAAGCCTCTAGGTCATGAAATTGCTGCTCCAATTCCACTATTCGGTTGTTGAGGTAGAGGGTAGAGGGCTCTGTGCTCAGATCCTCTGGTGTAAATACCTTCTCTGCAATGGACTCAAAGCAAGTCTCGTCATTGTTAATATTAAGGTCATCCAGTGTTTGCATTATGACATCACCAAGAGTTTTTGTGCCTGGGGTTTCCTTATCACCGATGGTTTTGGTGCCCTCCATAGCCTTCATGCCAAGGGTTTCAATACCTTGCGCACTTAACTCCATAGGGTTTTTAATGCCCTGTTCTTCCAATTCTTCAGGGGATTCAGTACCCTATTCATTTAAACTAGAAGGGGCTTCAGTACCTTGTTCATCAAAAACATTGAGGGTTTCAATGTCTTGTTCATCAAAATTGTTGAGGGTCTCCATGTGATGTTCCTCATCATCCTCATGGCCCTCTTCCTGAAATTTACCTGCACTTGGTGTCATCTTCTTCTTTCTTAATCTGTGAAGAAAGGTAGACAACAATATGTCATCTTCCTTTTCGACATTTTCTTCGTTTACCATGGTGTGGGCCACTACATCTGCAAGCACTGAAAGATTATGGTCTTTAGATGAAACCTAAGGTGATTCATCAATCACAATCTGAGAGCTTGACCGATACTGATTCGTCTCTGGAGACATAATATTTTTCTTTGTCGGGGTTTTGATTTTTATTTTCTTTGTCGAGGGAGGAGTGTCTTTGACAGACTTATTTTCTTCTTTCACCGGTGTGCTTTTACCCTTTTGCTTGGCAGGGGACAGTTTCTCTACCTTCCTTTTCTTTATTACACTTGTGCCAGCAGAATTCCCTGCACTACTCACCCGTAACTCCTTCAGGAATGCCTTCCAGGTCACTCCCTTTTCTTCCAACACTTTCTTGACAAGGATTGTGATAAGCCCATGATGATATAGCTTATATGCGACTTGGCTTGCATCCCCACTCTACACACCTTTCGCCATTTTCTCGAGACTTCAGAGCAGGTAGTAAGGAAAATTAATAAGTTTCCTCGACTCAAAGTGCAACAACAACCTGATATGGTACACAAACGCTAATGTGTAACATCCCTCGCAGGTCAAAAATTTCTGTAGTATGTACAGGAGGTCTCGCCATTTTCTGAGCATGGTGCTTTATGGAAGCCCTTTCTTCCAGTCAACTTTGAGCTTTCTGTCAATCACAAACTGACGCCATCATTTCTTTTCAAGCCACTCCTTTTTGAACCATTGCTCCCCTGTAGTTAGCAAGCCTGTAGCTCGCGCAATGGACTCCTCTGTGACTTCAAATTATAATGAGCCGATCCTAGCTCAGCCTCCATCAAATTTCTTGGAAAACTCTAGCACCACGTCCATGTTGAAGCCATCGAACTTCTACAAACATGGAAGGAATCTGGATTCCTACAATAGTGAAAGACTATTCCGGTATTCTGCAGTTTGCTCAATCTCCTTCAAGGATGATGGCCCATTCCTTATGGGTGCCATGTTTGAATTTGTCACAATTCTCTATCACAACCTCAAAAGGATTTCAGTGAGCGATACCAACAGTTGCTGAGAATTTTATGTCAGAGGTTCATCCATCCTCCGTCTTTTCAGTCCCATCCAACCGATCATGTTTAATGATAAAAAAACAGCTCCTCAGATCAGATGCAGATATGTATCATCCTGCTACAAGTGAGAAATAATGATTGGATGTGGTGGAGGCTTATGCGGCAGTGGTGTAACAGTCATAATGATCGGGTTATGAGGTAAGACAATGATGAACAAGTGATGGGAGATTGTTTCAAAGGAGGTGAGTATGATTTTTCAGAAAATATGTACTATCCCATGGTCTACCTCATAATTCAATTAAGACATATTTTAGTACTCATTAAAGAAATTAGATTTCAGAACCCAATATATCTTGCACTTTAAAAAATTTCCTAACTCAGTCAATGATAAAACAAAGTATTAATTAAAAATTATAATGATATGATCTATTAGTGCAGGAATCACTCATGTGCAGAGTAATAAAATTCCATAAACATTCTTCCTAAGATGCTCCTGGGCTGTGTGAAATTTGTTTTGCACTTTCTTCGACAGTCGACCACACTCTTGCACTGATTCTGGTTGCACTGCGCATCTTACACCAGGGATTTTACCAAAATAACAATTTTGATATAACACAATTTTGTAGCTAGAATTTAAAAAAAAAAATTGCCTTAATCTACAAGAAAAGTTTTATTCACCATCCTTTCGTGTTTCATGAGCATGCCTTCTGGATTGATTGCATCAAGTTCTGCAATAAATTTTTGAGGGAATAAAGAAGTGGGCAAGGGGTAAATTTTAGAATGGGAAGGAACATTAAAGCAGGGATTCTAAGAATAATATCACTAATGGGGATAAACGAGAATGGGATGTGGAAAAAGTTAAGGGGAAAAAGATGGATTTTACGAAATCAAGTAAGGGTAGCTTTCTTAGAAGAGAGAGGAGGGTAATTCATTATGGGATTCAGAAAAGAAAAATAGTGGAAATTACAAAACGAGAAAATAGAAGAAGGGCAGAATTTTATCTTCAAGCTCTCCCTGCACTGGTGTCGGAAAAAGTAATTGCAGTGGGAATTAAGCGTTTACTTGGATAAAAATTTCCATGCTAGTTACCCCAAACTTGGGTAAGGGTTGGGTTCCTTGAACCTACTTCTTCTTGGTGGCAGCCAACATATCTAAAAAATCAAGTAACATTCCCTTTTTATTGAAATTTTGATCTTCCTGCTAGCATGTTGGTTTTCAGGTTGATCCTTCTGTAATCATGTCAGTCAACTGATTTTCATTTTTTAGGGGAAAAAATTCTTTTTATTTTTGTCATTTTTTTCCTTTTATTATTTTCTTTTATTATTTTTTTTCAATGAGGAAAAGAAATAATCAAGTCTTCAATATGTTGGTGTTACCACCTACCAACACCTTTTCAGATTATTGTTGGAATTGCTGTTGAAGTTTCTAAGTCTAACATGCTAGAAACCCTCCATGCACTTCACTGATTTATTCCTACCTACTTGTTCCGTTACTTAACAAGTTATTTACAATGTAAATACTGAAAATAAACACTAGTGCGTGCTCAACATATTACAGATCATCAACTGAAGGAAACAAATACAAGCACAGAAAATGACACGTTATTTTTGGACCAATGTCCCCGGAAAAACCCAATGTGGGAAAACCGGTGTAGCTATCTGAGGGTTTTCTTATTAAGAAATTTCATAGCACAATTTGGGTGCCAAATCTGGCTTACCCAACAAAGAATTCCCTTGGCAGTAGCACCTCTCAGTCTAAGACAAATGTCCCGGATAAACCCGTCGGTCGTTCCTCAGCTCCAATCTGCCCTAGAAACCCCAGCATCAGCCTCTCTCTGGACTGCGTCAGCCTCTCTCTGCCCAGTGCTAGCCCTACGTCACCCTGAATGGGTCTGCATCAACCTTAGGACACCCTACGTTATCCTTTTAGCCCTCTGCATCAACAAAATTGGCCTCTCTGAAGCACAGTGTAGCTCCTCGCTGCCTTTGCGTGGCCCTACATGAGCCCTAGCTGCTACTGTGTCACTCTTTTTGGCTCCTGCGCTGATCTCCCGGCACTATATCTACCCCTCTGTCTCTCTGTACTCACTACCCCTCAGCTACAACTATGATCACTGATTCTATCTCTCTTAGCAAACCCCGCTCTAGAGAATAGAATGACTGATCATTTGGTGTACTCTCTAAGTGACCCTCAAGCCCCCTCTTATACTTTTCTCGTTGACATATCAACGACCAAGATTAAGTCCCTAATCAACAGCTAAGATTAGATCTGGCTTGATCCATGTCTTTTGGACCATTCTAACACAGTTTTATATTAATCCACATTAATATTTTAATTTCCCTAAGTTTAGACTTAGGGTCTCCATTAAAAATATTAATATATTTTAATATCTCCTAAACATTTTAGAATCTACACAAACCCTTTCTGGGTATTGGAGATCTCATGTTCCCCAACCTCTCCACCAAATTTCGTGGCTAGAGCATGTAGAAATTTTGAATAATAAACACATATTAAACAAATATTATCCTGATTATACACTATTGCGGAATACATGCATAATACATAACCTCCTCTACGTTGATCATCAATTTAGCAACATCAAAAACAATGAAACATCAATAGCATCCACACATTAACACAGTATGTAACCCGGGGAAAGCTTACAGCTAAAAACCCCACACTATCTGTATATTAATGATTGAGAATATGTAACAATACATAGTACAATACTCCTCACAAGTATCCAGCACTATCTCCACATGTTACACACAAAACTAGCTCAGATTCGAACAAGTCACAGGTTCAAATCTCCTCCACTGCTTTGCTTGCCTCTATTGCACACAATACCATGTGAAAATCACTCACCCTGGAAATCACGTGAGCACAGGCTATTTCACTGGGCATATACTGAGTAATCCTCATGGGCATACTCAATCCATTGATTGTGCAAGATCTCATGCACAACTATAGTCACAACTGATAGCAATCTCAACCTCTAACACAGTCTCCATTGAAATGTACATGCACTGAGTTAACTGATGTATTCTTCAGTTGCATTATGAGTTAATAATTAGTGAATTAATTTAATCAGTTAATTCACATCACTCACTAGTCTATTTGCAGTTAGACTAATTACAACTAGTTTAACCAAGTCAAACTGAACACAACTCCACATCCAACTCCACAGAACTCACATGCATGAGTTCTAACTGATGTCCTGCATGCAATAGCTCAACTGACTCATAAGAAAAGCGTATTTCCTTCTGACAGCTGCATGTGCCACATCTGTAGCTCAAACTGAAGTGCTCCAAGAGGATAAGATAAAGTTTATAGTCTAAATATTATTATGAGACAATAATATTTGACTTTTCTATTTTTAGCTTGGCAGTCTAAAAATAGACTTTGATCACACCGCTGTGAACCAGAAATAGAAGTCCATCTATTTTTCCCAACATGACCAATCATCCATAAATAACATCCTGCAACTCATAGACCATGATCCATATGTCTAAAAATAGACATAGTCTAAAAATAGACTTTGCGCCATAATTTGCCTGCGGGCCCACTTAGTGAAGGCGACTCCTTTCCACTAAGCTCCATCATCTTGTTGCATTCTCAACACTCCCTCTCAATAAGATATGGATTATTAGCAACCCCTATCCTGCCTCGGTGGTATTCAAATTTGCTCCTGGTGAGTGCCTTCGTCATGATATCAGCATCCTGATCCTCCGTTGGAATGTATGAAAGTAACATGATTCTCCGCTGCACACAATATCTGATATGATGGTACCTGATGTCAATGTGCTTAAATCTATCATGAAATATAGGATTAGTTGAGAGTTTAATGCAACTTTGGTTATCACAGTAAATCACAGTAGGCTCCAAGTAAGAACTGAACAAACCGACCAGGATCTTCCTCATCCATATAGCCTCGCATGCAGCCAAACTTGCTCCCATATACTCGACCTCTGCTGAACTGAGTGCCATGGATCTCTGCTTCCTGTTGTACCAAGAAACTGCTGTCGACCCGATAATGAAGACCCCTCTTGATGTGCTCTTTCTGTCCATTGGGCTCCCTGCCCAATCTGCATCCATGAAGTGACATAGCTTCACCTCATTCTCCTGTCTATACCACAATCCATATCCCGATGTGCCTCTCAAATAACACAATACATGCTTGCCTGCCTTCCAGAAGAGCTTGGTAGGCTTAACCATAGCTTGTGAAAGCTGGTTAACAGCATAGCATATATCGAGTCGTGTATTGACAAGATACATAAGCGACCCCACCAACTGTCGATAAACAGTGGCATCCACTTCTTCTATCGAAGTGGCATCATCCTTCCTGCAACCTCTAGGAAGAGGAGTATCAACAGGCTTGTAGCCATGCATGTTGAACTTCTCCACTATCTCCTGAGCATACTTACCCTGAGAAACAAATAGTCCATCACTGCACTGCCAAATTTCCAATCCCAGGAAATAATGAAGGAGGCCCAAGTCCTTCATCTCAAACTCCTTAGCAAGATCATCCTTGCATGAAAGTATCAACAGCTCATCACCTGTTAGAATCAAATCATCTACATAAAGTACAATGATAAGAAACTTACCCTCCGCCACAATCTGGTATAGGTTAGGATCCACCTCACTCTTGGAGAATCCAAGTCCGGTGAAATAATTGTCTATCCGTGTGTACCAAGAACGTGGTGCTTGTTTCAACCTATACAACGCTCTCTTGAGCCTGCACACATGCGATTCACTGCTGAAGATCTCAAAACCTTCGGGCTACTTAATGTACACCTCCTCCTCAATGAATCCATTGAGGAATGCAGTCTTGACATCCATTTGATGAATGTGCCATCCCATCTGCGCTGAGAGAGCAAGAATCATCCGTATGGAAGAATACCTTGCAACAGGTGCAAAGGTCTCCTCATAATCGATCCCCTCTATCTGTGAAAAGCCTCGGGCAACAAATCTTTCCTTGTACTTCTCCACACTCCTGTCAGCTGCCTGCTTAAATTTGTAGATCCATCTCGAACCCACCATTGATTTCCCTTCCAGTCTAGGAACAATCTCCCATGCACTGTTTCTGACAATCGAATCATACTCTTCCACCATGGCGTCTACCCATGCGGGATCCTCCACAGCTTCCCCGAAAGAGGATGGCTCAGTCACAACACATTTTCTCACAAGATCCATGTATCCAATGTACCGATCAGGTGACTGTCTCTACATGCGTTGGGCTGTAGGTGGTCTTACAACTTTCTCTGCATCTTGAGCCAGTCACTCAGCTTCTGTCAAGCGCTTTCTCCCTCTGATGGTTGGCGCTGCATGAGTGGTCTCTTCCACTCCATGAACCTCATCCTGTGGCTGATCCAAGTCCTGAAGCTCATCCTTAGGAACTAATAGCTCCTCATCTTCATGCAAGTGTAGCTCCCTCTCAAGCAAACACTTTATGGCTTTCTCCTCCTGAAATTTTATATCCCATCGCACAACAGTCTTACCACTCTCTGGAAAATACACACGATAGTTGTGGGGCGTATCAGTGTACCCCACAAATATCCCAACCTCTGCAGTTGGCTCCAACTTCTTCCTAGCATCCTTCGTCACATGCATGTAAATGTTAGCACCAAAAATCCTCAAATGAGAAAGATCAGGCTTCTTACCAGAATAAGCCTCCTCGGGTGTACTCATGCTAAGTATCCTGTGAAGACAACGGTTCTGCATATAAACTATTGTATTGCATGCTTCCGCCCACAAGTGAAGGGGTAGGCCCTGATCATGCAACATCGCCCGTGCAACACCCATGATCGTTATGTTCTTCTGCTCAGCAACCCCGTTCTGTTGTGGGTTATGGGGAGCTATGAGCTCTCTTCGAATCCCTTCTACACTGCAGAAATCCTTGAACTTTCCATAGATGTATTCACCACCATTATCGCCCTTAAGAGCCTTCACCTTCTTCCCCGACTCCTTGTCGACTAGTGCTTTGAACTCACAGAACTTTGAGTATGTCTCGCTCTTCTTCTACATGAAGAAGATCCAGCACTTACGAGAGAAATCATCAACAAAGATCACATAATACCTATGTTTTGTTGTCGAAGCTACTGAGAAAGGTCCACACACGTCTGTGTGAATTCTCTCAAGGATCATCGTGGCGCGACTATCCTTCTCGTGAAAGGTGGCTTTCACAAACTTTCCCAAAGTACACCCCTTGCACTGATCTAACTGTGCAAGAGTGCCTTTAGGAAGCCCTGTAGTGATCTGCTGCAGTATCTTCAAAGCTCCATGGTGAAGGTGACCCAATCTCCTGTGCCACAGCTCACCATCATCCCA
Source organism: Pinus tabuliformis (assembly GCA_031772625.1). Taxonomy (NCBI): domain Eukaryota; kingdom Viridiplantae; phylum Streptophyta; class Pinopsida; order Pinales; family Pinaceae; genus Pinus; species Pinus tabuliformis. The sequence goes on along the minus strand of CM062813.1, from coordinate 795,822,163 downwards.
GCTCACCAATCCTTCTGCCTTTCATTCCATTGCTGCACATCCATCTACATGCAATTGATAAAGGTTCCTCACTTGAACCCCTATCTTCCGGGTTTCTCCAGTTGTCTTGCTACGCAGGAAGGCCTTTCCCTCGCTGAAAAAAACATCATATCCCTTGTCTTCTAACATCGCCACAGAGATAAGATTCTTCTTCAATCCTGGAACATGCATCACTTCCTTCAATACGAAGGGTTTACCAGACTCCCTCTCAAATGAAATGGTACCAATACCGGTCGCACTGTATCTACCATCATCGCCCATCTCGATGTGCACTCCAAGATCTTTGTCCTCCATATCAGAAAAAAAATCTCGATCTCTTGCCATGTGAAAAGACGCACCATTGTCCAAGAACAATATCGATCCCATCACACTTGAAACCAAGCATGCGATTAATGAAAAATCAAGCTCAAACTGCGAGGCTAGAGCCTCTCCTGCTGCAGATCCAGTAGCTTGCTAGTTCTTCTTCTTCTGCAGACAATTAGTGGCATAGTGTCCGTGCTGGTGACAGTGAAAACACTTCACCTTGGACATGTCCTGCTTCTTGCCTTTCGCACCAGACTGAGAAGCTTTCTTGTTCTTCCCTTTCTTTGCCTTGGCAGCCAAAGTGCAATTTTCTTCATTAGGTCCCTTTGATGAAGATACGCCCTTGGTATTCCGCCTGATCTCCTCCTGCACAAGATCTGACCAAAGTCTCTCCCATCCTAGAAATTTCTCCCGACCATTGACAAAGTCCTGATAGGAATGCCAACTCTTCAAAAGACCAAGGAGAGCCAAGCTCACCAAGTCCTCATCATCGAAAGTCACCCCCACAATTCCCAGCTCATCCCTGCACTGAGTGAACTTCGTGAGATACTTGGGCATACTGTCTCCCTTCTCACATTTGATGTTTCTGAGTTTATCTTTGAGCGCCAGCTTCATCTGGTCGCTCTTGCTTTGGAATAGATCTTTCAACGCTTTCCACATCAAGTATGGAGAAGCCTTTCCATGCAGGCTGGACACAATGTGATCCTTCACACCCTCCAACAGAATCCTTCAACACTTTGCTGTCTTCTTTTGCCAAGCATCAACCTGCACAACATCAATAGGCTTTGAGACATCATCCTCTATGAAATCCTTCAGCCCATTATCATCTAACACTACCTCCATCTTGTCCTTCCATGCAATATAGTTCGAGCTGCCCTCAAGAGCATACTCCAATCGCAATCCGTTGAAAGGCATTGCAACGTTGATACCAAGAAAACACTGCTGCAAATTCGAATTCCACCAGCTCCAAACTCAACCGCCTCTGATCTAAGATTCATGAGAACAAAGTATTTCTCGTATAGAGGTTGACTGTATGGGCTTTTACCGGATATCGCACCTTCTAAAGGAAGGATGAATCCAGAGGCTACCTGGCCCGATTACAGACTCTGCCTGAAGAAATAGAATGTAAACACTTCCTGAATAGTAGATTTTATGATCAACAGCTCTGATATCATGTAGAAATTTTGAATAATAAACACATATTCAACAGAGATTATCCTGATTATACACTATTGCATAATACATGCATAATACATAACCTCCTCTACGTTGATCATCAATTTAGCAGCATCAAAAACAATGAAACATCAATAGCATGCACACATTAACATAGTATGTAACTCGGGGAAATATTACAGCTGAAAACCCCACACTATCTGTATATTAATGATTGAGAACATGTAACAATACATAGTACAATACTCCTCACAAGTATCCTGCACTATCTCCACCTATTACACACAAAACTAGCTCAGATCCGAACAAGTCACAGGTTCAAATATCCTCCGCTGCTTTGTCTGCCTCTATTGCACACAATACCATGTGAAAATCACTCACCCTGGAAATCACATGAGCACAGGCTATTTCACTGGCATATACTGAGAAATCCTCATGGGCATACTCAATCCATTGATTGTGCAAGATCTCAGGCACAACTATAGTCACAACTGATAGCAATCTCAACCTCTAACACCTGTCTCCACTGAACTGTACATGCACTGAGTTAACTGATGTATTCTTCAGTTGCATTATGAGTTAAAAATTAGTGAATTAATTTAATCAATTAATTCACATCACTCATCACTAGTCTATTTGCAGTTAGACTAATTACAACTAGTTTAGCCAAGTCAAACTGAAAACAACTCCATCAACTCCACATCCAACTCCACAGAACTCACATGCATGAGTTCTAACTGATGTCGTGCATGCCATAGCTCAATTGACTCATAAGAAAAGCGTATTTCCTTCTAACAGCTGCATGTGCCACATCTATAGCTCAAACTGAATTGCTCCAAGAGGATAAGATAAAGTTTATAGTCTAAATATTATTATGAGACAATAATCTTTGACTTTTCTATTTTTAGCCTGGCAGTCTAAAAATAGACTTTGATCACACCGCTGTGAACTAGAAATAGAAGTCCATATATTTTTCCTAACATGACCAATCATCCATAAACAGCATCCTACAACTCATAGACCATGATCCATATGTCTAAAAATAGACATAGTCTAAAAATAAACTTTGTGCCATAATTTTCCTGCAGGCCCACTTAGTGAAGGCGACTCCTTTCCACTAAGATCCATCATCTTGTTGCATTCTCAACAGAGCACATCTGATGCTACCACAAATCAACACTCCCTCTTAGAAAGGACTATGCTCTAACAATACTCCTCACTGAGTATTACTCTAATCATCCAGCATCGGTCCCTGTGTTGATGCTAGACCTGCTGCCCACCATCCTCTGCACTGTTGTATCCTGTACTACTACCCATGGTTCTGTCACTGCCATTTTTGCATCTGTACGACAGCTCCCTCTACATTGGTGCTATTGTTGGTCCTTTCTCCCAACACTGCATCCGCACTGCAACTCCTCTCATCATGTTGCATCGTGCTACCCACTGGTGCACTGCAACTCAGTTATTGAGAAGTAAGTAACTGATCTCTCAACTCTGACCTCTTCATTGGTCTAGAGACACCCACTGATGCTGAAGCTCCCTCTACCGCTAACAAGTGCTCCCTCTCTAACCTCTCTGCTACTGCAACAACTCCATGCATATCGCACCGTTTCACACCTCTATGTGCCATCCTGCATTGGTGCAACACTCCCATGCCTCTCACACTACTGCAGCCTGCTAGGCTCGCGTTGTCTCGGGACTCATGCACTATAGCTCTCTCTGCTGCTCCATCTGCATCCATCTCTACCCACATCAGTCAGTCCTGCTACTCCTCCTTGAGGCTCCCGTAGTAAGGTTTAATCCAAGAGGCTGGGTATCTCAAGGATCCCACCCCTCATCGACTGCAGTCCATTTGACTACAACTCAATGTCTCCCCACTTTCGCTCAAGTGGTGCATGGGCACTCATGGCACAATCATTGTCTATCTCCACTTCCTTCTCTGCCCTTGCTGGTGCTACCTTAGTCTCGAAAGACTCTCCCTTACTCTTCTTCCTTGGACATTGGGTCGCATAATGACCCAGCTCCCCATAGTGGAAGCACTTGATCTTGGACAGATCCTTATTCTTCCACTTTTCTTGTTTTCCCTCAAATTCTAGGGCAACATCTTCCTCCTCTTTGACTCTAATCCCCTTACTGTTGCTTCATACCTTTGTTTGTTGTCTGATCTCTTCTTAGCGAAGAGCCACCCACATCTCATCCCAAGGTGGAAGTGTCCCTCTTCCCATTATACTCTGGACAAATACCTCCTAGTCTTTTGAGACTGCATTCAAGGATGTCCTCACCATCAATTCCTGATCCAGTGTGGCTTCTATGGAATCAACTGATCTCGGATCTCATTCAGTCCTCCGAGGAAGGTGTCAACCGGTTCTCCCTTCTTCATCTGATATGACCTCAACTGATTTTCTAGTAACATTCTTCTCTGCACAGAAGTATGCTGGTAAAATTTATTTAGACCTTCCCACTTCTCATTTGTCATTTCCTTTTGTGTGGCACTATATGGTCCTTGACCCTATCAAGGATGATGCTCTTGGAGCTCGCCATTGCCTCCTCATACTTATCGTTCTCAGCTAGGTTGACTGAGATAGCTATCATCTTCAAGGTGAAGTGCTTGACACGATTTTTGTCAAGTACAGATAAGATTCTAGCCTTCCAGACTACGAAGTTTGATGCTTCATCCAGTCTATCCTAGTCTCTTACTCCGTGTAGTGCCATGATGCTCTTCTACTTCCCTCCTGGAATTTCTCTATGTGACTCCCTCTGAGTCTCGATTTCCCTCCTGGAAATCCTTCTGCCAATGTCGAGATGCCCCCTACTCTGATCGTCTATGTAACTACACCACTGATCTGGATTTCTCGGCTAGAAACCCTTAGTAGTAACTCCCTCCTTTTGGCCTTGACCTGTCAGGTACTGTTCTGACTATTATACCTCACCAGCTCCACTCTACAACTTTCCCACAGCCTCCTAAACCCTAGAAACCTGAAGGTGAGAGCTCCTAGGCTCTGTGCAATCCTAGCACCAACAACCCGACCTCCTCAACCAATTATGTCAACCCTCCTAGCTTCTGAGTGGCTCTACGTAAGTCTCCCTTTGCATCCCTTAGCCTCTGCATTGCCTCTTCTTAGCTCACCCTTGATGACGCAGGCACGGTGTCACCCTTCTCTTATTGTTTCTTTGCTAGGAATAACTTTTGTCACTTAGGACAACTATTTTCTACTACTATTGCTCCACTTGGCTAATTTTCTCAGTTCTCCTGTGATCTGCAACCACCCTCTGATACCATGTTGAAGTTTCTAAAGTTTGACACATTAGAAACCCCCCATGCACTTTACTAATTTATTCCTACCTACTTGTTATGTTACTTAACAAGTTATTTACAACGTAAATACTGAAAATGAACACTAGTGCATTCTCAACATATTGCAGATCATCAACTAAAGGAAAAATATACAAGCACACAAAATGACACTGTTATTTTTGGATCAATGTCCCCAGAAAAACCCAATGCGCAGAAACCCGGTGCAGCTATCTGAGGGTTTTCTTATTATGCAATTTCAGAGTACAATCTGGGTGCCAAATCCAGCTTACCCAATAGAGAATGCCCTTGGTAGTAGTGCCTCTCAGTCTAAGACAAATGTCTCAGATAAAACCCTGGATAAACCCTCTGGTTTTTCCTCACCTCCAATATGCCCCAGAAACTGCAACGTCAGCCTCTCTCTGGACTGTGTCAGCTTCTCTCTGCCCAATGCTAGCCCTACTTCACCTTGAATGGGTCTGCGTCAGCCTTAGGAGGCCCTACATCAGCCTTCTAGCCCTTTGTGTCAGCAACACTGGCCTCTCTGAAGCACTACGCAGCTCCTGGCTGCCTCTGCGTGGCCCTGCGTGAGCGCTGGCAGCTACTATGTCACTCTCTCTGGCTCCTTCACTGATCTCTCGGCACTATCTCTGCCTCTCTATCTCTCTGTAGTCACTGCCCCTCAGCTGCAACTCTGATCATTGATTCTATCTCTCTTAGCAAACCCCACTCTAGAGAATAGAATGACTAATCATTTGGTGTACTCTCCAAGTGACCCTCAAGCCCCCTCTTATACTTTTCTCGTTGACATATCAATGGTCGAGATTAAGTCCCTAATCAATGGCTAAGATTAGATCTAGTTTGATCCATGTCTTTTGGACCATTCTAACACAATTTTATATTAATCCACATTAATATTTTAATTTCCCTAAGTTTAGACTTAGGGACTCCATTAAAAATATTAATTATTTTAATATCTCCTAAACTGTTTAGAATCTGCCCAAACCCTTTCAGGGTATTGGAGATCTCATGTGCCCCAACCTATCCATCAAATTTCGTGGATGGATCACATACGATGCTACCACAAATCAACACTTGCTGCATAAAATCTCCTTTAGTAAATGGATGAAAATATACCTTCAATCTATGCCCATTTACCATGAACACAGAATTTCGTCCATCAATAGTTTTAATCTCTAACGCTCCATTTTCAAACAATTTGACCACTTCATAGGGTCCCATCCAGCTTGTATGGAATTTCCCTTTAAAATATTTGAATCTAGAATCATAAAGGAGCACCCAATCACCTGGTTGGAATTGCTTCTTCTGGATGGACTTGTCATGCCACTTCTTGCGTTGTTGTTGAACCAAGATGTTCTACTAAACAACATCCCTTCAGAATTCATCTAACTCATTCAACTGTAGAAAATGCTGTTGTTGTGATTCAGAGAGATCTAGCCCCAATTGGACTACAGTCCTGAAAGTCTTGATCTGGAATTCTGTTGGCAAGAGGACTTTTTTCTCGTACACCAACTCATATGGTGTGTGTCCTATGTTATTCCTCCAAGTGGTTCGATATGCCCACAATTCTTCCGGTAATTTGTCAGCCCAATCCTTTCTATGAATATTTACTGTCTTTGTGAGGATGGACTCAATCACCTTGTTTGTGGACTCCACCTGACCATTTGCTTGAGGGTGATACAATGTAGATTTCTTGTTCCGTATTTGTACTGCTCCATCACAACCTGTACCAAATTAGAAATAAACTACGGTCCATTGTTAGAAACAAATTCTCTAGGCATACCAAATCTAGTAAAGATTTCAGTAAAAAGAAAATCAACAACAACTCTTCCTATAGCAAAAGAAATAGCTTTAGCTTCTACCCATTTTGTAATGAAATTTGTAAAAACCAAAATATGCTTATTATTTAATGATGTTGGATTTATTGGTCCTACAAAATCAATGGCCCATTTTTCAAAATGCTCAATCATAACCTCAGGACATAAAGGCATTTCATTGGTTTGATTAGGTTGGTCAATTCGCTGACAGCTGTCACATTGCTTGACGTACTATTTGGCATCCTCAAACAAGGAGGGCCAAAAATAGCCAACTTGTAACACTTTGTATACAATCCACTTATTGGCGAAGTGACCCCTGCAAGGTTCATCATGGGAATATTTCAAAATATCAAACACTTCTTCCTCTCTTACACATCTACGAATAATGAGATCTGCTCCAGTGTAAAAGAGGTCTCCTTGAATCCAAGAATATGTAGTGCTTTTCTATATGATATTCTACTTTTCATTAGCGGATAAGTGAGGTGGTAATTTTCCAGTGACTAAATAGTTAGCTATGTGTTATAGACAATTTTGTGCCTTACAGCAACAGGCATGAATTGTCAATAATCCAAGGGATCCAAAGTCCCTAAACATGATGTTCCTACCCCTAGAGGAACAAGGTCAGCAAACCAACAGCTCTCAGATCAGTTCTCCACCTGAAAACACTCAAAAACAAGCAATCCTGAAATCAAAGCAGGTGCTCCACTAGGCTTCTGCGCTGAAACTCAACTCCTCCATGGTGTACCTGCGTTGCAAAGCAAGTGAAACAAAGGCCACCTGCGCTGAGCGAGATGGGACAAGTGGCACACTGAGTCATTGCTCTGGAATCTTCCAAAAATGACACTTGGATCAGGGATTTCACCTTGTAATGAGTCAGAGGCTCTGTTTCTCCAAGTGGAAGCAAGGTTCTCCAAGTGGACTCAAGAACTGAAGGTCAACTGAAGAGAGAGAGGACACAAGGCAGCTACACATCAGTTGCAAGCTGACTCATCCTTTCTCAATTCATCTATATATTGAGCTCTCTCCTATGAGCTCAGGAGGCTGGAATTTTGTGCAAAGTAATTATATGCTGTTGGTTTCACTATAGAAATATTGGGTGATTGCTTGAAGGAGGTGAAGAGGAGAAATTCTTTCTGCTGGGAGGTGTTGCTGGATTGGAGCCTTCAATGGTTGTAACACTCTCAGAACCTTTACTTCTTCATTAATAAAAGCTATTGAGGTTCTTCTATATGCTCTTGTTTCAATGATATATTGTGATAATTGTATATTTGATTTACACTAATCCCTGAATCAGTTATGATTGCATGTTGCTTGTAGTTTCCTTCTTTGCTATTTTGCAGGATCTCATTGTAGCTGGGCCAGCAATAGAGCAAGGAGCTGGGAGCAAGCAGCCATAGAGAAGAGTTTGGATTCGACATTAAGCGTAAGGCAACGGTTAGTGCATTCTTTCATTCTCTTTTGCTTTCATAAAGAAGTAAACCTTCAGTAGTTTCCTTTACAGTTGTTGCTGAGGTACTATCACCCTTAGAGTGGGATAGGGTCATCCGAATCGGATACTTTTCCCTACAACAAACTGGCGACTCCGCTGGGGATCGTATCTGTTTGATTGTGTTTGTAGTATTTTTCTATTCATTTCCTGAACAAAAGAGTACCAAATCGAAAAGCTTTTGACTATATCAAAAGCGAAGTAGAGGGCAGCTACTCTAGCTCATTTCTGAGCTTGTTCATGATTTGAAGAGCTGATCTACAAGGATCCTTGTAAGCTCTTAGTGATATCTTTTCACCTTCCTTGTCATCCCTTTGAGTGTGCTTGACTGATTGCTTCTGATTTGAGCAAAAACTGTGCATTTTTGAGAAAATTGTGACCCAGAAACTGAGAAAACGCAACTTTCGTTTTCCAAAGCAGGTAGTACACAGGCTACCTGCTTTGCAACGCAGGTCCCGAAGGGGCTACCTACGCTGAGAGCCAGACTGGCTGTGCAGCACCTGCGTTGGCCCAATTTTGCCTAGTGCTGTTGGGGTTTCCTCCCTTTCTCTTGCCTGTTTTCACCATAGATTTGGCTGCCAGTTACCAGTCTTGTACCTGTTGTAAAACCAACATTACTTGCCATCATTCCGCCTCTGTTATATAACAAAATTGTACTTGTTCTTTTGTATTTCTTACTTCACTTACAATTTCCCGTAACGAAGAGTAAACTAGTCTTGCTTTGGCCTCTTAGATTTGAACCTGTGTTAGGCATTTTGCTGGTCTAAAGAGTTAGCTTGTTTGCTGTCCATAGCTGATTAGTCATTTTACTTTCGTCATTATGGTTTGATTTCATGTATTTCCAGTGATTGAACAAGTAAATCTTAAGGTGTCTTTTGATTTTGGACAAGCTTGTTTACTTTCGCTTTAAATCGAAATCAAAGTTATATAACAACTTTCTTTTTGTAACCAATCAACATTAAGAAAGGGAAAAGAAAATACATGCATTGTGCATTTTGCATTTGACTGTTTGCATGACGATTTAGGAAATTTTGCATTAGTGTGTGCTCTATGATTTTTGTGAAAAGATTTGCCTTTCTTCTCCTCAGTAGTTAAGATTTTCAAAGTTGAAAGATTGAAAAGATTGCTTCTCATCTTAGACTGCATTCAGGAATTTGTTCCATACATCTCGTGGTGATCCTTAAAGGCAAACTGCTAAGCAAGATCAACATTAAAATAAATTCAATTTACATAACAACGCTTTGTAACATAACGCAAACACATAGAGGTCTAGGTAGAGACGTGTTCCGGCGTCGTTAAACATAGTGACTGTCGATCTCTACGAAGGTGGGTGATTCCTCCTGAGAGTCGGTGGCACTAATACGGACTTGTGCTCCCACGTACCATCGCGTATATATTGGGAGACCCCTATAGGCAATTATCCTTTATCCTTAGGAAGCCGTGCCGGCCGCCCTACTGATCGCGATGCAGTGAACACAGCATTCACGAAGATCGACCACCCGTACCGTAAAACGTATTCTGTGGTTTCGCGAAAAGTTTGGCACACCCTCTGCCTAGAACTCCAGAGAAGTTTCTCTTGGCCTTTTTCAAACTCTATAACTGAAAAAGTCCATCCGAGCATTTGTCACTTCGGGCTCGTTAAAACATCGAAGGCGACTAGAGTCATCTTTAGCTTTTTCTCGACTCTTAAAACATGAAAAAGAAAAGTTGTGTCTAAAAGCGTCGTTAATAAAATTTATTTTAATCGGAACATAATCACCTGTTATTCCCACGTTGATCTTTCAGTTGAAAAGTATGGAGCCCACCAACCAAGGAAGTAACCTTGGCGGAAATCCCAATCCCTTCTCCTCTCGGGGAGATGTTGGTGCGCCTCATATGGCCACATTGTCACTTCCAGGATTGACAATTGGCCTACCTGTATGGCTCTTTTCAACTAATGTAGTTCAGATCGCCACTAATCCTGAGCAGTCGAATCAACAGTCAGACCAGTCTAGAACTACCCACCAGCCTTCCACTTCTTACAATTCTTCCTCTGATCCTTCATCTTCACAAGGTAGAGCCGGCAAAGGTCAGCCTCCCATTGAGAAGAAAGAAAAGAAGAAGAGAGAAAAGAAGCAGAAGGGGCCTATGGCGAAGGCGACTGGGGGCAAGCAAAAGACAACTGACAAAAATCCACACACTGCACCAACCGGGCCTAAATCGCCATGTGTCATTTGCAAAGGGACCCATTTCCATCGTGATTGTCCTTGTATTCCCCGGATACTAAGGGACTGGTCCCCAAGGTTGCACAATCCGGTAGCATCAACCTCTGGTAGTCATGTTGATTGCAGTCCGTCAACTAGCGAGAGTGAAGGACGAAGAGGGAGACCAAGATCACCCTGTATGTTGTGTGAAGGCGATCATGCCATCCACCGGTGTCCATTCTTAGATGAGGCAAAGAGAGTTTTGGAAGATCGTCCGGTTTCACCGTTACGACTTCCTCCTGGATACCAAAAACTCGCGCCTAATCCCTCGATAGTTGAAAATCCAGCTGGCCCGCTCAAGCGGTCAGCTGAAGTGTCAGTCATTGAGAATGAACCTGCTAAATCCAGACCAGACGAAAGTCTAAAGGTCAAAATGGCAGTTGACCCGGTTCTTCCTTCAGAGGTTTCATCCTCAAATGACACCGTCGTTGAAGATTCATCTTCAAATGACACCCTCACTGAAGAGGATAAGGATGACACCGTCCATATTCTTTTCATCAACACAGACTCTGATGAGCATCAGGGCAATGAGCCCATTCCTTTATCGCAGGAAGGAACATCATCAGGGTCGTATCCGGCCGTGTATTCGGTCCCACCACCAAGCAACCTAGTTGTATCCTTTGATTGGAATCAACTAGGCAGACCCTGGTTACCAGCCAGTATCCCATTCAGAATCATCGTTTAAAACTTACAGAATGGTGATGGCTGGAACTATCATTGATGAAGGGGCATCTGTGAGTATCCTTTCCTCTATTGCTTGGAAAGCACTGGGTTCCCCGGCGCTTTTACCTGAGATGAGAAATCTATCAGGTTTTGATAAAGGAACCAGTCACCCGTTAGGGATTCTCCCCAATGTTCCAGTTACATTGAAAGGGAAGAAAGTTCATATGAACATCATGGTCATCCAGGGACCCTTGGTTTATAACTTACTCCTTGGACGAGACTATATATATTGCATGGAGGCGATAGTGTCCTCACTCTTTAGAGTTATGTGTTTTCTGCACGAAGGAAGAATGGTCAAGCTTGTAGACCAACTTTCATTTCCAGGATCACGCATTGCAAATAGTCAAATACCATCCCTTAACGGTTTATTCACTCAAGGAATGCCTCCACCCCCGGTTCTACTTCCCGATGAATGCGAGTGATTCGGGAAGAAAGAACTGGGACCCAGGGGGCATGCACCCTGGCCTGCCTTGGGCAGAGGAAACCTTGGGTATAAAGTTAATTTCCGCAGAAGAATATGACTAGTCCGTACCCCGTCCGAAGAAAGGAAGAGAGGGTTGTTCTGGGATAAAGTTCTTTTGTCAAAGTTATGTGAGCGAAATAATCGGCTCCCTTTGTCTAGAAATTAGGCTCTCCTGAGGGAGGAGATCCATTTGTGGCGGAAAGTAGCCACCATCTTTAGAGTTCAAGCCTCACCCATTAAAACATATGTTTTGAAGGATAAGTAGGGGCAGCCTCCAAAGAAAGAGATGAAGTTGCTGCAACAAGTAGTCACCATCCTTAGCAACCTAGTAATAGACATCGCCGGGAAAAGAGTTTAGTTTGCGGCAGCAAACAAAACCATTTTTCGGATAATAAGTAAGAAGAAAACCTCCGCCCGTAACGCCAATGTTTTATCTGTTGCGATCTTGCAAAAATCAAAAAGTGAACTGATGGGAAGACAAGTACCGTCGGCACCGAAAAATAACGAGAAGACAAGTATCGTTAAAAATATAGCAAGACGACAATTAGAAAAACAGAGGTGGGACAGAAGAGGGGCAGCCTAGAAATTATACTTTATACCTGGGGGCATGCGAACCTTTTGGAGTGCAAGCACGGGACGACTATTTATTTTTTTAAATTTTTAGGTCCTCCCTTTAAACCTGTAGGTCTAACCCGTTAAACTCGTAGGATTAGCCGTTTCCATCTTGCGTAAAGAAAGGATGTGGGGCAAAAGTTAAAACTTGCCAAATTGGAGTAGCTAGTGAGGTATAGCTCCTTAAATAAGAATACCTCACCTGAGGCGTTCCTTGTATTAAGACTGGTATATTTGAGCAAGGTTTGATCACTTTCAAGCTCGTTAAAAAATGAAGCCATCATTTAGCAAGGTTTGGTCGCATTCAAGCTCGTTAAAAAATGAACTGCCCCTTAAGGTTTAGGGGGCATATGCCTCGTCTGCATTATTATGCTGGGGGCATCATCCGAGCAGTTTTAGCACATAGTTCATGCTCGTTAAAAAATAAACATAAGTTGTGAGCAATCTTCCCCTAGAGTTCAAGCTCACCCAGAAAAAATGAACCGGTAAATAACCTTGAGAAATGTAACCTTTGACTACCATATTAAAAGCCATTGGTCGTGTTTATATGCCATCACCTCCATCCGTTCATTTGGACAATCGTTCATCTCCATATGTTTGTTTACCCATTTTGAGGAACAGCTGCGAAGAGTGATTTCACTTAGCCATCCTTGTGACACTGCCGTGATTGGAATATTCCAACCTGTACCTGGAATCTGCTACTGCCCTGTTCATCACTCGTTCCTCAAAAGACGAGTCTTCTTTGAGCTCTTTTCACTGACTCGTAAAATATGAAAAATTTGCCGAGTTTTGGCCTTTCAGCTCGTTAAAGCGACCGGAAAGCTATCCCTCCTCTAGATTTTAATCTTTTTGGACCTGAGGGATTATTGCACAAAAAGATCGAGCGCTTGTTTTGTTCGGCTCGTTAAAGCAACCGAAAATTCATCCCTTCTGTATTGTTTTAGACTTTTTCGGACTTAAGGGATTAGATGACGAAAAAGGAATTTTGGAGTTGACTTTATGTACCTTTTCAGACTCTCTAAAAATGAAAAGGACCGAGTTATCCTTGTCGTTAGACTCGTTAAATTCATTAAATAGCGACAAACTTGTCTTTAGACGAGAACGAGTTTCCCTATCGCTAGGCTCGTTAAAACATAGCGATGGGCTTGCCCGAAGGGCAGGTTATAGAACAAGCATATGTTATCCTCCTCAAGCTTGATAAAAATAAAGAGGTACTGGTCAGCAATGACTGGGGAAAAATTGGGAGAACCTCACAGCTTTAATGGTAGCAAGTCGCTCTTGAACATGACACTTTGTCCTCCGTATCACATCGGGTTGGGTTGTTTCATTCACCGGTCTCATCACCATGGTCCTCGCCACACCATCCACATTCGGGGTAATGCTACCGATCCATCACATCAGTGTCGTTATATGTTCAAGAGATGTTGTTCTGCAGAGAGTCAACCGTGTCCCATCCACTGCCATACATTGTCCTTCATTCATTTCATGACCGCCACCCTGAATCATACATCACAGTTTGTTTTCACCTCATCACAATCACTAGCTCCGTTCCGTGTCACTGATGTGGGATTCATTAAGGCCCTCCTTTGACGGATCGCTCCTTGTCGACATCAGCTCATTATCCAAGGAGTTGATCTAGGAACAACCCCTTCAGTACTTTGAAGCTTGCATGCCTCAATGGCAAGTTTCTCACTTCCGGCGACAGGTATACATCAATGACCTTCGACCAGAAGATTTTGCATGGTGGTCGACGCCAAGTCCTTTATTCCCACCATGTGAATTGTACTGCCGTACCTTGAGGGTCATCATCCTTATCGGTGATTCCTCTCGCGCTTGTTAACGGTTTACATCATTGACCGGTAATCAAGCGATGTCTTTCCATGTTCGACTTCAAAAAATTCTCACATGGATCGACTTGTACATCGAGTGAATATCGGAAGAGATTGAAGACCCCGGATCTAGTTTCATCCATCCGGGCTGCGATATATATTCAGGATATAAAGACATTTGATATGTACATCATTGCAGCAGATGATCATCCTTCTCAAAGGATGATAATTTCAGCAGAGAATTATCAGTATACCATCAGACGATCGTCTGTTCTATGTACCAAAATGTATTTATAAAGCTGAGCATGGGAATGCCCGCCTCAGCTAGATCATGAAAAAAGTATGAAAAATAATGTATTGTATTGTATCTTATTACAGGACACTTCTCAGCAGATTGAATGAACTTCGGATCCTCCTAATAAAGCATTTCACCCGATAAACGACCTCATACTTTAGGGGGCATCTGTTATAGACAATTTTGTGCCTTACAGCAACAGGCATGAATTGTCAATAATCCAAGGGATCCAAAGTCCCTAAACATGATGTTCCTACCCCTAGAGGAACAAGGTCAGCAAACCAACAGCTCTCAGATCAGTTCTCCACCTGAAAACACTCAAAAACAAGCAATCCTGAAATCAAAGCAGGTGCTCCACTAGGCTTCTGCGCTGAAACTCAACTCCTCCATGGTGTACCTACGTTGCAAAGCAAGTGGAACAAAGGCCACCTGCGCTGAGCGAGATGGGACAAGTGGCACACTGAGTCATTGCTCTGGAATCTTCCAAAAATGACACTTGGATCAGGGATTTCACCTTGTAATGAGTCAGAGGCTCTGTTTCTCCAAGTGGAAGCAAGGTTCTCCAAGTGGACTCAAGAACTGAAGGTCAACTGAAGAGAGAGAGGACACAAGGCAGCTACACATCAGTTGCAAGCTGACTCATCCTTTCTCAATTCATCTATATATTGAGCTCTCTCCTATGAGCTCAGGAGGCTGGAATTTTGTGCAAAGTAATTATATGCTGTTGGTTTCACTATAGAACTATTGGGTGATTGCTTGAAGGAGGTGAAGAGGAGAAATTCTTTCTGCTGGGAGGTGTTGCTGGATTGGAGCCTTCAATGGTTGTAACACTCTCAGAACCTTTACTTCTTCATTAATAAAAGCTATTGAGGTTCTTCTATATGCTCTTGTTTCAATGATATATTGTGATAATTGTATATTTTATTTACACTAATCCGTGAATCAGTTATGATTGCATGCTGCTTGTAGTTTCCTTCTTTGCTATTTTGCAGGATCTCATTGTAGCTGGGCCAGCAATAGAGCAAGGAGCTGGGAGCAAGCAGCCATAGAGAAGAGTTTGGATTCGACATTAAGCGTAAGGCAACAGTTAGTGCATTCTTTCATTCTCTTTTGCTTTCATAAAGAAGTAAACCTTCAGTAGTTTCCTTTACAGTTGTTGTTGAGGTACTATCACCCTTAGAGTGGGATAGGGTCATCCGAATCGGATACTTTTCCCTACAACACTATGTCAGCAAACCATGGGGATTTTGTTGACACAGCAAAAATATGTTCGTCAGGAAAACCATCATTAATAGGAATTGCTTCACCAGGATTATTTAATCTTGAAAGTTAATCTGCTACTACATTAGATTTTCCCGGTCTATGAATAATGGTAATATTAAATTCCTATAGCAATAATAACCACCTAGTCACTCTAGTGCTAGTTAATGGTTTATTCATCAAATATATTATTTCGGAATGGTTAGTATGCACAAAGACTTCATATCCTGTAATATAATGTCTGAATTTATTAATGGAAAAAATTACATCTAAAAACGCTTTCTCAGTAATCGTATAATTGAGTTCGGCGGGTGAAAAGTTTTTACTAATGAAATAAATAGCATAATATTGTTTATCTTATTCTTGTCCTAAAGTTGCGCCAATAGTAGTATCTAAGGCATTAGAGGAAATATGAAATGGCAGGACCAGTTTGGTCCTCTCAAAATTGTTGCCTAGACTAGTTTTTCCTTCAATGTCTCACAGGACGGTTGGCAAGCTATGGACCAAGAAAACTCACTATCTTTAGCCAAAATTCGGAAAAGGGGGGTAGATATCCTGGAGAAATTCTCAATGAATCTCCTATAGTAGCCTGCATGTCCTAGAAAACCTCTCATTTCTCTTTTAGTTTTGGGTACCGAAAGACACAAAATAATTTCTATTTTTGCAAGGTCAACCCAGATACCTTTGTTAGAAATAAGATGGCCAAGAACCACCCATACCTTGCACATTAATCTACATTTTTTTTCACTCAAGGTGAGATGAGCTTCTTAGCAGCGAAGAAGTAATTTTCCTAGATTGTTTAGGGCTTCCTGAAATGAATCACCAAACACAGAAAATTCATCCATATAGATTTCCACACACTCAAGGTCAGCAAAATTAGCCAAGACTTCCCTTTGAAAGGTAGTTGGAACATTAAATAGCCCAAAGGGAA
Source organism: Pinus tabuliformis (assembly GCA_031772625.1). Classification (NCBI taxonomy): domain Eukaryota; kingdom Viridiplantae; phylum Streptophyta; class Pinopsida; order Pinales; family Pinaceae; genus Pinus; species Pinus tabuliformis. The sequence goes on along the minus strand of CM062813.1, from coordinate 795,805,673 downwards.
GCACTCGGTAAGAAAATGTACCCCATGGAAATGTAAAGGTGGTTTTGTCTTGATCCTCGGATGCAATCTGTATCTGGTTATACTCGCTAAAGCCATCTAGAAAAGAAAAGTACTTCTTACCAGCAAGGGTATCAAGTACCTAATCAATGAAAGGAAGGGGGAAGTAATATTTGAGAGTGGCTTTGTTCAATTCTCTGTAGTCAATACAAATGCACCATCTCCCATCTTTTTTCGGGACTAATACCAATGGAGAGACCCACTGGCTGTCAGAAATAAGATAGATAAAATTAGCGTCTAAGAGTTTTTGCAATTCTTCCTTTACAACATCTCTTAGAGTTAGGTTCATATGCCTTTAGGGTTGTCAAACAGGTCAGGCTCCATCCTGAATATAAATATGGTGAGTACAAGTTTCAGGAGGGATGCCTTCCATATCTTCATAGCCCCATGGAAAGGCATCAAGATGGTTTCACAACAAATTCACAAGTTGCTCTTGCTGGGAAGAATCCAAGTCTGAACTAATATGAAAGGATTTACCTGGACTAATCTCAACAAGAGTGGTATTAGGATCAAGAGTACACAAAGGTGCCACTAGAGATGGTGGTGAGGGAGGTAGAGAGTCATGAATTTCCTAAAAATATAGACCAAAAATCTGACTCAATGACTCAAAATTGGGCATGGTGTCTAGATTGTTCAGGAAGTCTTGAATCTCATCCTCCTGTGAGAACTCAGCATTCTGATGTATCAAGGAAATAGGATGAGTCTCCTCATCACTACTATATTCTAACCATAAAGTGTCTCGGAGCTCCTGAATGGATCTAGCGGGTGGATACAAGGTGACCTTCATCCTGGAATCTCCATGGGAAATACACATGCCACCAGAATGACATCCGATATAAGCATCGGCCGTAGCAAGCCATGGTCATCCAAAGATCAAGGGATGTCCTGCCACAGGATTCTTTGGTTGAAGAACAAGGAAGTCTGTGGGGTATTCCCAAGAATCTAGAGAAATGACCACATCATCCAACACCCCTTTCGGCTTGATTTTAGATCTGTCTGCTAGTTCAAGCACAATGGGAGTAGGATGAATATGGACCAATCCAAGTTGATCCATGGTTTTCTTGGTCATAACATTAATGGCTGCCCCTAGGTCTATAAGTACATTGGAGACAAGGACATCACCTATCTAAACAGAGACAATAGGGTTTCTGGGGTCAGTATATTTCTCCATGTGCATACACCCCATCATTAACTCTACTGCTCTACCAACAAATTGAATAGTTTGAGGTTCTAATCTTCTCCTTCCTGGCTTCTTGAGACAGAGTTCCCTAATGATTTTTGTGCAAATTGGGATCTCTTTAATAGCTTGGAGCAAAGGTACCCTTATGAAAAGGTTCCTAAGCTCAAAATCCAGGCTAGACTTAGGAATGGGGTCTTTCTTCTCCACAACTAACCTCTCTGGATAGGGAGGTTGGTTGGAAGAAGATGGAAAAGGCTTAGAAGGTATGGGGATAGGCTGGATGGTGTCATCTTTTTTAGAATGGTCAGGAGTTTCCTCCTCACCTTTCTCATTGATAATCACCATAGGTTGCTTTTGATTTTTTGAGGTTACTATCTTCCCTGATCTCAATTGGAGGTCATTGACTCCAACTAGCATGGACTGATATCTGGATGAAGAAAGCGGGTTCATAGAATGGATCATTTGTACTGCTTTGTTATTGGGGTTGGGTAAAGGTTGGGCAGATGTCTGAGAAGGTCGAAACAGTGGAGGCAAAGGCAATGATGGTGTTATCACTAAACAAATCTCAAAGGAAAAGGGTAAGGTAAGAAAGATTTGGTCTTGGTTATTGTCATGCTCCTTTCATGCATAAGAAGCACTTGGCAAACTCAGGGTCAGCATACATAAAGGTTCTTTGAAGGCTCAAGCAAGGAAAGCAAGTTTCAAGGCAGATTAGAAGGACATTTCAAGATAAAAAAAGCTCAAGACAGTCAAATTTGGCATGTAAGCTGTGTTTTTGAAATTACACAGCAGTTTCGTAGCGTGCTACGAAACTACTGTAGGTGATGCCTCATGCACAACAGTTTCGTAGCGCGCTACGAAACTGCTGTAGCTACATATTATCATTCGATGGGCCAATTTTGAGAGACAAAGGGAAATATTTTCAAAGGGGAATCTCTGCAAAAGATTAATTACAAATTATCAATCTTCAGCAAAGTTAATACAGGTGGAGGAAACATGTATTCGAATGAAACTTTAAACTTTTGTCATAAAGTGAACACATTTACTACAGTCCAAAATATGTCAGGCAGCTTGGAGGAGCTTTTGTCTTCACACATGGACAAAGGTTGACAACACACAAAGACGTGGCATTCTGATATTTTTGTATAATCAAAGTAGAAGTGCATGTTACAGTTTATTACAAAGCTTGTTGCAGCTCACAATGAACTCAGAAGTTATTACAGCCATGTTATAGATGACAAGGAGAATGCTATTCTTGTTTATGGTAGAGGTTGGAGAAATGTCGTGTCAGGCATTGATGGAGAACTACTTTGCCGAATAGACTTTTCTATTGGGAGTGAGCAAACTGAAGACAACATTGAAAGGATTGTTTTATCTCCTGATAGAGAAAGCATTTATGCAATAGGTTTTATTGAGAAATCAAGTGTGGCTGTTTTTGAAGATTTTTCATCTGAGGCAGAACTCCTTCCATTAAAATTTGAAGGTGCTTTTGCATTAAAAAGTTGCTTCACATATATTACTAATAAAAATTGGAAATACTTGTAGGGAGCTTTATTTACTTGAGAAAGTAAGTGAACCGGCTATTATTAGTGATGGCCTACTGTTATCATCAGAGCAACAACCGTTTGCAGTGGTGCAACACTTAGACAAGAACAGGGTTTCTCTGACTGTTATGCTGGATGATGGTCAAAAGAATGAAACTCTAAAAAGGAGTTTTGTTTCCCTGGTTTTACTAGTCAACTTCCAGGAGGTCTCTAAAGCAACTGAAAGCCTATTTTGGGAAATGGAAAGAGGTTTTTATTCCTAACAGAATGAACTAGAAAAAACTCCTTCAGTTTCCTCAAATCCATTATGATCTGGTAGAAATGAAGGACCAAACTTGCACTACGAAACTGCTGTAGGTGCAGTTTTCTACAAGTTTATTTCTCTGTTTTACACCTGTGTTTCAAAGACGCATTCTCGGCGGTAGGAAAAGTGTTTCAAAAACCCAAGAGAGGTTTTTGTTAAGAATGGATTGGTTCAAAAAAAACTCCTTCCGTTTTTCCAAATACATTGTTTACGAGAAGTTATGACCTCTGTCCCAAGACCTATTTTTCAGCCAGAACAGAGCAAGGGACAGTTACCTGTTTGACACGTGTTTTTCAAGGACAGATTCTGAACAGCTGGAGGAATGTTTTAAAAAAACAGGAGAGGTTTTTGTTCTAGAAAACATTGGCTACAAAAACCTCCTTCAGTTTCGTAAAATGTGTCATGGATGAAGAGATAAAGGCTCTGTCCCACGTGCCATTTTCAGGGATCCTAAACCTAAAAACAAGGAAACATGTTCCCTAATTTATAGGGTTTGTCTTCAGCAGTCAGATGACCACGTGGGAGGCTTCATCAAATTAGACTTCTTGAGGTTGAAATTTGTCAAATAATGCTTTAAATTCTTAGATAAGGTTGTTGAATCATGATAAGGAGTTACACTCCTAGTTGTATTAGGTCTCTAGGATTGCTAGTTAGGTGTCATTTGCATTTAATAGTTAGTTTTGAGTGTCATTAGGTGTCAGGTCAGGTAGAATTCGAATTTTCCTCATCCTAGAAGAGGAATCTAAGTTTTCTAAAGAACTCTATATATAGCAGAAGAGCTGATGTACAAAGGGTGGGAAATTTCATGTAAAAGCTTGTATTTGGCCTAGGTATGACTCATTTTCAATAATACATGCTTGACTTTGCTTCTCAGGATTCATGAAGGGTTTTTCATGTTCAGAATATGTGATGTTGTCCTTTTTCTTAATTCTTACAGTGGTATGGATGTATAATCACTCAGAATTCACTGAATGTGCTCTGACTTCCTGTATACATGCATAAACTGTGTGTCCCATATGAGTTTATGTTTTGAATATTTAAACGCTGAATGCCCTGACTTCCATGTAAGGTTGAGTTCATTGTTATATTGAGGTGTTGTTGACTCCATAAGCCCAATGGATGGTTTTGTTTAATGTGTTTCCACCATTCATATTTTTCATACTTGTTTCATAGAGTTAGCCATCTAATCTTTATCAAAATCATTAACCTTTGAGAGAGCCCTCTCAGGTTGAGGAGGCTAAGCCTCAGCCAAAAGTTGGTTTGAAATAGTTACTTGAAGTCTTCCTGGTCTGCAGCCTTCCAGGGCCTGATTTTGAGATAACATTTTGGTGCGTCTGCCGGGAGCCTGAAGATTAATCATTCCCGAAATCAAGAGACTGAACTTCTGAAGGTAGCAGGAGCTCAGACATCATTTTGAGGCTGCAAAACTACCTTGGCGACTCCACACATCGAATAAGAAATTGGAAGGTAACTCCACTGCTAGAAGATCAGTAGATTGATGAAGTTTCAAGATGAATTCCACTGCAAGAATGAATGCCAGGTATGCTCCTATGAATCGGTCTCATATCCCTGGTTTTCCAAATCCTATGCCAAAGGTTGATTGGTTAGAGGATCTTCCAATATTCAAAGATGAAAAGAAAGATGATGCTGCTTTTCATTTGGTTAGGTTTCATATGCATGTACGCAGTCTTAAGGTTCATTTCCCTGAAGATTGTCTCATGAAGATGTTTATGACCACTTTAGAAGGAAAAGCATGGTCTTGGTATAAAAATTTGGAAAATGGTTCAATATATTCGCTTGCTAGTTTTCATGATGAATTTTATGAGATGTATAAAGAATGTTATCCATCCTTATTGCTGCTCAAAGATTGCTATAGACATTCTTTAAGTCTTATTCAATACTTGGAGGATTGTTATGATGATGATGAATTTATGGATGAAGAAATTTTAGAGGCTCTTCATAACAATGCATTTCAACACCAAGAAGAAAGTATAACATCTCATGAAACGCAGCATGAAGAGCAGCAGGGGTTTACTTGTGAAAACCATGTTTCATCCTTTGATATGAATGAAAAGATACAACAGTATTCTCAGTCTTCGAATCATAATGAAGATAAAAATGATTACACACAACAAGAAGAAATACTGGAAGAAATTTTTTATAATCCTCAGGCAGAGGAAAAGGTTGTTCATTTTTGTAATTCCTTGCAGCAGCTTGCATCAAAGAATGATCACAATAGTGAGGAAAATTACATTGTTTATGGGAATCATGCAGAAAGGCAGTTGGATAGCACATCAAAGGAATTTTGTATGGCTGAGGATCAGTTGTCTAAAGAGATAGAATGTTATGATGATTATCAAAATAACCATGTTTTCTTTGACCCTATAAGTGAATACATGGCAAAGTTTTTCACATCAGTATTTCAATTTCATTTGCATTATGAAGATCATATACATTATAGGTTGATTTGGTCATCTCACTACCATGGTTATTTTGAGGTTGAATGCAGTCAAGAGCCTCCAATATCAGAGAAGACAATTGATTGGCTTTATTGGAAATATCATGTTTCTTGAGCTACAAGTGGAGCTTGCAGCTGATAGGGTAGGTAGGTAGGAAAATGCAAATAAGCTCAAGGTTGACTGAGCATTTTTTTCAGTAAATATAGATTTCTTTCTCCTACAGTGGTCATCAAGCTTAAGCCCGAGGTGAAGGCCCAAGAAGCTTAAAGGGAACACTTGTCAAGAAAATTTTAGTTTGTCATAAAAGGATAAAGCACTGGACCTGCGAGTTCTTAGTGTGCTACAGGAGCACACTATCCCAAGTGGAGCCACTGTTATCACTAAACAAATCTCAAAGGAAAAGGGTAAGGTAAGAAAGATTTGGTCTTGGTTATTGTCATGCTCCTTTCATGCATAAGAAGCACTTGGCAAACTCAGGGTCAGCATACATAAAGGTTCTTTGAAGGCTCAAGCAAGGCAAGCAAGTTTCAAGGCAGATGAGAAGGACATTTCAAGATAAAAAAGCTCAAGACAGTCAAATTTGGCATGTAAGCTGTGTTTTTGAAATTACACAGCAGTTTCGTAGCACGCTACGAAACTGCTGTAGCTACATATTATCATTCGATGGGCCAATTTTGAGAGACAAAGGGAAATATTTTCAAAGGGGAATCTCTGCAAAAGATTAATTACAAATTATCAATCTTCAGCAAAGTTAATACAGGTGGAGGAAACATGTATTCGAATGAAACTTTAAACTTTTGTCATAAAGTGAACACATTTACTACAGTCCAAAATATGTCCGGCAGCTTGGAGGAGCTTTTGTCTTCACACATGGACAAAGGTTGACAACACACAAAGACGTGGCATTCTAATATTTTTGTATAATCAAAGTAGAAGTACATGTTACAGTTTATTACAAAGCTTGTTGCAGCTCACAATGAACTCAGAAGTTATTACAGCCAGGTTATAGATGACAAGGAGAATCCTATTCTTGTTTATGGTAGAGGTTGGAGAAATGCCGTGTCAGGCATTGATGGAGAACTACTTTGGCGAATAGACTTTTCTATTGGGAGTGAGCAGACTGAAGACAGCGTTGAAAGGATTGTTTTATCTCCTGATAGAGAAAGCATTTATGCAATAGGTTTTATTGAGAAATAAAGTGTGGCTGTTTTTGAAGATTTTTCATCTGAGGCAGAACTCCTTCCATTAAAATTTGAAGGTGCTTTTGCATTAAAAAGTTGCTTCACATATATTACTAATAAAAATTGGAAATACTTGTAGGGAGCTTTATTTACTTGAGAAAGTAAGTGAACCGGCTATTATTAGTGATGGCCTACTGTTATCATCAGAGCAGCAAGCATTTGCAGTGGTGCAACACTTAGACAAGAACATGGTTTTTCTGACTGTTATGCTGGATGATGGTCAAAAGAATGAAACTCTAAAAAGGAGTTTTGTTTCCCTGGTTTTACTAGTCAACTTCCAGGAGGTCTCTAAAGCAACTGAAAGCCTATTTTGGGAAATGGAAAGAGGTTTTTATTCCTAACAGACTGAACTAGAAAAACCTCCTTCAGTTTCCTCAAATCCATTATGATCTGGGAGAAATGAAGGACCAAACTTGCGCTACGAAACTGCTGTAGGTGCAGTTTTCTACAAGCTTATTTCTCTGTTTTACACCTGTTTTTCAAAGACGCATTCTCGGCGGTAGGAAAAGTGTTTCAAAAAACCAAGAGAGGTTTTTGTTAAGAACGGATTGGTTCACAAAAACCTCCTTCAGTTTTTCCAAATACATTTTGTACGAGAAGTTATGACCTCTGTCCCAAGACCTATTTTTCAGCCAGAACAGAGCAAGGGACAGTTACCTGTTTGACACGTGTTTTTCAAGGACAGATTCTGAACATCTGGAGGAATGTTTTAAAAAACCAGGAGAGGTTTTTTTTCTAGACAACATGGGCTACAAAAAAATCCTTCAGTTTCATAAAATGTGTCATGGATGAAGAGATAAAGGCTCTGTCCCACGTGCCATTTTCAGGGATCCTAAACCTAAAAACAAGGAAACATGTTCCCTAATTTCTAGGGTTTGTCTTCAGCAGTCAGATGACCACGTGGGAGGCTTCATCAAATTCGACTTCTTGAGGTTGCAAGTTGTCAAATAATGCTTTAAATGCTTAGATAAGGTTGTTGAATCATGATAAGGAGTTACACTCCTAGTTGTATTAGGTCTCTAGGATTGTTAGTTAGGTGTCATTTGCATTTAATAGTTAGTTTTGAGTGTCATTAGGTGTCAGGTCAGGTAGAATTCGAATTTTCCTCATCCTAGAAGAGGAATCTAAGTTTTGTAAAGAGCTCTATATATAGCAGAAGAGCTGATGTACAAAGGGTGGGAAATTTCATGTAAAAGCTTGTATTTGGCCTAGGTATGACTCATTTTCAATAATACATGCTTGACTTTGCTTCTCAGGATTCATGAAGGGTTTTTCATGTTCAGAATATGTGATGTTGTCCTTTTTCTTAATTCTTACAGTGGTATGGATGTATAATCACTCAGAATTCACTGAATGTGCTCTGACTTCCTGTATACATGCATAAACTGTGTGTCCCATATGAGTTTATGTTTTGAATATTTAAACGCTGAATGCCCTGACTTCCATGTAAGGTTGAGTTCATTGTTATATTGAGGTGTTGTTGACTCCATAAGCCCAATGGATGGTTTTGTTTAATTTGTTTCCACCATTCATATTTTTCATACTTGTTTCATAGAGTTAGCCATCTAATCTTTATCAAAATCATTAACCTTTGAGAGAGCCCTCTCAAGTTGAGGAGGCTAAGCCTCAGCCAAAAGTTGGTTTGAAATAGTTACTTGAAGTCTTCCTGGTCTGCAGCCTTCCAGGGCCTGAATTTGAGATAACAGATGGCATTGGCTAACTCAGCTGAGGTAATGATGGTTGTGCCATTGGGTAAGGTGCATATGTAGGAGGGTATGACTACATAGGTACGGGGTAGGAATGGTGTGAATGATGTGAATAGTTTGGCCCTCTCCATCCTTGTTACCAATATTGGGAGGGTTGTCCATAATGATATTGGTTCCCATGCTGCCGATGTTGAGAGTGATTAGTGTTAGGATAGGAATATGAATGTGCATTATTACCAAAAAAATGTGGTGGAGGTTCAAGAGCCATCGCTACACTTACCTGAGGCTAGTTTCTTCGTGCTCCCATAGCATGCAGTGATTCGGCTTCAGGTTGTCCTCCTTCAAGTACAGCTTTCAGCCCAGGTATGGAGGGACATTTTTCCATGGCATGGTTCTCTGTACAAATTGCACATTTATTAGTTTCTTTAATATCGAGAGGACATTCTCTTAAAAGATGTTTTCTTCTACATTTTGGACAGAAAATAGATAATGACTCTTGTTCCTCTACAAGTTTTTGTTGAAACTTCAAAGAGTTTATTTGTTTACTAACAATATTCATTATTTCAATTTTCATATTGTCCATTTTGTTTTCTAATCCAATAATCATAGCATCAGTAGATTCAGTTTTCTTATTTCTATTCCAAATTCCTTTACCGGATCTATATTGGTTCCTTGAGAATTTCTTGCACAAGTCATAGATTTGATCAACGATTTTGGAGCAATATCCCCTTGTCCTAATAGATTTAGATTATTCCTAGAATCATCAGTAAGCCCACGGAAGAACAAGTTTCTAATGGTACTTAGATCAAATTTGTGCTTTGACCTTTGGAGGATGTACAAGAATCTCTCCAAGTATTCCTCTAGAGTCTCATCATCATTTTGCACAATAGTAAAGATTTCATCTTGAATATCTCTAGTCTTAAAATATTCCTGATATTTTGACAAGAAAACTCTCTTCAATTGTTTCCAAGAAGATATAGTGGTTCCTCCTAGTCCCATGAACCAGCGGAGTGCTACATCCTTGAGAGTTGTAGGAAACAGCTTTAACTTCTAGGCATCAGATGAATAATCATAACTTCTACACAAATATCAAACTCAAATAGGAAAGATTCTGGGCCTCCATGTACTTTACCATAGAAATGAGGAAGAGCTGATGCTGAAATATTTTTCATTTGTACTTTTGTATTAGGATCCACAATTGGGAATCCAGAAGTGGACGGTTCCTCATTTACCTGATTTTCACCAGTTCCCTCTGCATGGTCTTCATGATCTTCCATTGTTGTTCTTCCATGCGAACCACTCTCAACAGGCTAAGAAGGCTGACTATGGGTTCTGTTAGGGTCCTATAATAATAGGATTCATAATTTTGAATTGGCTAAGGTTAGTCTTGTAATATTGTAAATACTTTTGATTTCTGCAAAACGTTTTCCCACATTAAAAATAAAAAAATGTAAAGAGGGTAAGTCCTAAAATAATAATCAAAGGACTAAAAGCAAGAAAAAGATCAAAAAGATGTAAAAAATATATGAACCCCAAAAAAGAGATAAGAATAGATGATGGTCAAAATAATATTGTGTGTAGCTTGTCAAAAATGCCACAAATCCATGATGGTCAAAATGGTTTAAACTTTCTTCATTCATGCTTTAAATTTCATGTTAATAGATAGAGAATAAATATCTAGCCAAACTGTTTAATCTTGGCAGATCAGTAGTTAGGAAGAGAATAATAATGAGCACATTAGTTTAATCTAATCCATTGGAAGTTACAAGGTTAGAATTAGATAGTTTACTTATCAAAGAAAAAGAAATAAAGGGTCAGTAAGCTCAAATGCACCCAATGAATGAAGAGAAATTTCTAGGGTAAATAAAGGGTAGGTAAAAGAAGTTTTGGAAGTGCATAAGGTTGCTAAGTCAAAAGCACCTTCATCATGCTTAATCCTATGTTTCATATGCAAGAGGAATTGTCAAAAAGAAATGACATTCACTAAATCTTATTTACTAATTTCCCCTCATTTCACTAGACCCCCACATACTTAGCTTATTAATTTCCCCTCATTATCCCTTCATTACTTTCCATCCCCTAATTGTGTCCCATTCTTCGTTCCAAAGCACCCCTTCCCTCTTCATTTGCCCTTGTAAAAACCCTTTCCCTTCATTTTGACCTTTTTCCCTTGGTTTCACACATTTCCCTAGACATTACCCTTTAAAAATCATTCCCCCTTCTCAAAACCCCTTTCCCTAGTGTGAAACCCATTCCCATCACAAATAATACATTTCCCCCCTTATTAATTTCCCTTTTCCCCTTAAAAACCCATTAAACCCTTTATCCTAAGTTATTTCCTAAAGTCCCACTTTATATATTTAAACCCCCACTATTGTTTCCCAACCCTCACTAAACCTTAGAAAGTATTAAACTCGCCGTATTATTTAACCCCAGGCCCCACCAACCACATCCCAACTCCATCTGTGCAACTTTGCCACACAATAGCCCTCTGATCTCTCACCTCTAGATCCAACAACGCATATCCATATCATGTAGTTTCATCATCTGACAGTTAAAGGTCCAAAAGCACGCGAGATTCGTGGTTTTGACCGAGCACTATTTCACTACATGGCGACACCAGGTTATATCACGTGCTCTCTAAAAATATTCCCTCCACCCGAAAGTGGTGCGATATGATATAAAACCGCATCCCCATGTAAAAGAAAACTACCCATTGTTCATTTACCAAATCTCATGCCAAAATGTAACTGTTGTTGGTTAAAAAGCCAAAAAATCCCCCTTTCACTCTTTTCACTCATTTTCGCTGGAAAAAACCTCTATTAACCAATTCTGAAATCTTGAACCTTTGCACAACCATTTTAACCACCTTTTGCAACCAGAAGATGCTACAGACACCAAATTGGAGCAACAAATAGACAATTGAAGCCTCATAAACCTCTGCTACTACCACAGAACCCTATTTGCACACCAAATCATCATTTTCCAAGTATTCTTGAAAGAACCAGAATGGCACTGTAATTTAAGATATGCACAGTAATTATCAAAAGGTTAATTAATTAAATTAATTAAAAAACCTTCCTAGACTGAAGAAAACATTACTATGCATCTAAAAGCCCTATTCTACAGACTGTAATTACCCTCCCTGTTGTTCCAGATCTTCTAACCTTACTCCTAAAGCTAGAGAAAAGTAATTCAGTTGAATAAACCAAATTATGGTTTCCCAAAGCAATCTGGATGTAAGATCCCTACTAACCCCTCACCTGGATATTGACCACCTCCCATTGGCCAAAAGAGATTTTCAAATTAAAGACACTGTTTCCCCTAGCCATCTACTGAAACTCCACTGCTGGAGTAAAGATAAATTCCTGAACTAGAATTATGAAATTCACCTATGGGAATCAAATTTTCCCAAATACTTGTTCCCACAAGTATACCTATTCCTAGAAATCATCCACTTCTTCCAAGCTTGCTATGTCCCAAGTCAAAGAGCCATAATCTCTCCTGACCAACAGATTTTATTCACCATTACTGCAGAGTCAATAAATCAAATGTTGCAGATCCAGCCAAACCCAAATGAGATCCCACTTTCCATTGAAGCCTTACTTGAACTCTACAAAAAGCTGGACCTTCCCAAGAGAGCTCAAATCTTTCAGAATTTCATCATAGAAGAGTCTCATACTCCTACAGATAATCCTCCATATGCTGCCACCATTTTCCCTGAGAGAGCCAGACAAATTATAACCATGCTTGCTTGTATTCTAGGATAAACCACTAATGAGCATGTAGATGAGGCTATACTTGCTTTCCTTTTTAATTTTTTCCTAGGCAAGCCTCCAGATATAGTTTTTAACTTTGCTCAGTTCTTGGCAAACAGAATCCATAAGTAGTTTATCAGATTGCCAAATGAAAGAGTATTCAAATACTCTTCAATATTGTTTCACATGTTCCTATATTTTCAATCAGATAGGTTTCTAGTTAGCATCCAAAAGTTAGACACTAAGGGCCATCCAAGATCTGTCATCTTTTGGACACCATTAATCCAAAGATATTCCACTGTTTTTAGTTATAAAGAGTTCATTGATTCCTTTGTTCATCCAGTTGTAAACATGCTAACCAGTAGCAATCAACCTAGGATCAATGATGAGATTAAGAGAGTTTTACAGTTGTCTAAAAATAGTAGAGTGGGAGACTGGTATCTATACCAGGACCACACAGAAATCAGGATATATGGATGCTGGCTCACTCCCTACAAGCTTCCAAAATGCCTCCCCATGAGGATATTTGCATTAGATTATTTCAGGCAGATCATAAACTCAGATGAGGTCAATTTTCTATCAGCTAGAAAGAAAAAACAGTTCAAAATTAAAAACCAATTGGTCCCTTTTATTTGTAATAATAGGGAAGCCGGACAAGAAGCAGAGAAAATTTTACAGCAGATGAAGTTCAGTAGCAGTTTCATGTGGCAGTATGACCCTAATGGAGTCATAAACAAATTAAGTCTCAAATTCAAATTAATTCCTTTCATACATGAGCCCAGGCCAGACATTGAAAGATATGCCAACTAGTCAAAATGGTTGGAAAATACTTTAATAGATGTGGAAAGTACCTTAATAGATGTGGAAAAGCATATAGATACTATTTCCTTTCTGCACGTTCCAACCCTACAGGAATAGATGGGTATTAGTCCCATTCTATAGACTCAATCCATACAGGACAAATATGTAAAAAGAACTACGGAAGAAGGTTCTAGCTCTGGAATGGATACTACAGATGACATGTTTGAAATCAATTACAGGAAGAAGCCCAAGCTTAATCCTGTAACTGAGCAAGAGGACACCATTGAGACAGTTGAAATCATTGATACTGACACAATGGTTGAAAAGAGTAAAGGTCCAGCAGTTTCAAAGGAAACTCATCAACCTTCTACCTCAAATACTCAAATTATTGAAAAACAGCTTAGTATTGAAGTCTCTTCATCCAACAAACCAGTGGATAAAGAGAAAGATATAAAAGAGAAGTACAAAGAAATAAAGTTGAGGAATGAGGCATTAAAGGCTGAAACATATGCCCAGTACTTCAAACAGACACCTGCCAATCAAAATAGATTAATGTCATCCTTTGACATTAAAACTGGTAAAATGAAAATGACCTTTATGCAGCCTACAATCCAGTAGCCTAGATCGTCAGCAGACTACAAGAAGACAAAGTTTGAATTTTTGGCTAGGGATGTTCACCCTATTGATCAAATTGAATTCCATAAGCAGGCAGGTGAAATGATTTACTCTACAATGACTAACAAAGCAATGAGTGTGCACAAGCTTCAAAGTTCTCTAGACAACATCACAACACAGTTTAAGCTAGAGAAGGCATCCTCACATGCCAAGGATAATAGAATCAAGTCATTGGAAGACTTGGTAATTGAAATTGGATATAATCCAAATGATATCAAGGTTGCAGAAAAACTAATAATGAAAAAAAATGAGGATATTGTTGCTTTGAAGAAATAACTGAAGTTTCCTTCTTCTGAACATCCACAAACCAAGGAGGTCCTAGAGAGCTAAACCTGACATGATCAAATGATGGATCTCATTCTTCAATTAAATTCCCAATTGAAAGAAATGGAGAATGAATTGGACAGTTTGATACAGTCGAAACAAGCTAGCCTTGAGATATCTACTTCCACTATTATCCCTATAGTTACTACAGCAGTTCCTTCAATTTTGGAAACTTCATTGGCCCCAATATCTCCACTAGCTACAACACTTCCAACTGCAACAACAACTACATTAGCAACAGGTTCAACAATAGCAGCAACTCATCCAAGTGATGAAGCAAGTAAACTCGTCAAATCCATGGAGGACATGTACATTTAGACCACTGAAATAAATAGACTTAAAGAACAGATAAGAACTCTAGAGGATGAGAAGAAACTGGCTCAAATTATGCATAAAAATGAAGTACAGAAGTCAAACAGGTTGACTGAGAGGATAAAGAACTTGGAAAAGGAATTAATATTGAAGGAGCCACTTTCCCAAGCAAAAGAGCAGATATGGGCCAATATCATTGACTCTATCAATGATATTTGGCCATCTATACAAGTTATCTTTGAACAAAATGATTTAGTCAAAGAGGCTGGTGAAGCAATTCGAAGAGTTAAGGCCAAACTTGAAAATATTCCAGAAGAGGCCTCAAGAATAATCCAATTCCTTAACTCAAAAAATAAATATGAATTGCAGGAGCTTGACATAGCTAATAGGACTGGCACTATACTAGAGGTGAAGAAAGTAATCACCAATAGGAACTTGATGACTCAGCTTGAGGACAAATGCCAAACCATGGAGCTAGCTATAGGCGGGTTCATGGTCAAATTTGATGCTTTGAATTAGGAAGGTCTGCCAAATCCATTGGTAATAAATGACAGGTTAATGCCACATGAAGACTATAACAAGAAAATCAGAGAAGTGGCAAGGGAAAAAGCCAATAGTTCCTCTATGAAAGGGATGCCTACAGGAAAGGTTCTTTACCAGAGTTTTGAGAACCTCTTTTATCTCCAGCATGAGGTAAAATATATTTTTGTAAACAATCCCACCTTTGCAAAATACACAGAAGCTAATGAAGTCTACAGAAGAATGGTAAATATTAAATTACTAGATATAGAAACTTGGGAAAAATTAAATGATTTACTATGAAGATGCAAGGTAAAAAGTGGATACAGAGCAGTGAAAGAAAATCAGCAGGTTAACTAAGTCAAAGAGTATCAGATGAAAGAGTATCAGTCAAAAGGCAAAGTAAAAAGACAGCCAGTGTAAAACAACAACAAAGGAGAAAAAGCAGCAAAAGATCTGACAGCAGAGCCAAATAAACAGGGACAACTTGCAGCAGTTACATATCTGTCTCTATCTTCTTGCATGAAGATTTTTCTTTTTCCTTGAATAATTCCCAAAATAGTTTGGGATATTTTGTAATAAGTTTTTGTATAAATACTTCATAATTCGAAGTATAGAGGGTGGATTGCTTAACATTTCTATAGTTGTATTGATCTGAAACCTAAGGGTTCATTGTACCATTTTTTCAAGTCAATAGACTGGACTGAGTAATAAAGGCATTGCATTATAGGATTCATGTGTTGGGCCACTTCAGTGAAGTATTTTCTGTTTGTCAAATTGTTATCTTCTTAAGTGTTTCACATACTTGCATGTTATCTAAATTGAATGAAATAACTAGAATATTATTACAGAATTTGTTTAAGTACACTCTGCCTTGAACAGTTATTCATTTTAATGTTTTTTTTTTTTTTTTTTTTTTTTTTTTTTTTTTTTTTTTTTTTTTTTTTTTTTTTTTTTTTTTTTCTGATATCTAGAATAAGGAATCATTCATTTCACCCTAGTTTCAATTTACCTCTATCATTTCCCTCATTATCCGATTTTGAGGAATCCTTAACTTATCCTTGACCCTGATTGAAAACCACTTCACCATCCAGCCTAAAAGATCTGAATTTACTCAACTACCTTGCCCTGTAAACACTAATATTTAGAACCTAATTTAGACATGTTTTCTTGACACTTGACCCCATAGCCCAATGGTAAAGGACATCCCTCTATCCATCTAAGTCAGCGATTCCACCACCAAATCAAAATCAAAACCCAATCAAGGCATAAATAACTAGCCTAAAATCAATTAACTCAACAAAGTTAAATCATAAAGAGAGAGCCCTCTCTGAGCATTACGAAGGCTAGATCCTGATCTCAAAAGTAGGTTTGTGGTTACCTCTAATATTTCTTTTGACACATGATGACAACTCTAGGGAAAAATTAGAGTGATAATAGGTTCTAATAGTCCCCTTCTTCCCCTTTGTGGGTTGTGTCACACTTGGACCACTGTTGCTAGAGCCCAAGTAGATTGTTCCTGTGTGATGAGTCTGGGTTTGTTTAGACTTTCTGCTTGCAAAAGAAGGCCCAATATGAGATTTGATTTTAGATTAACCAGTATTTCCTCAGCCCTTAGTGGGCTTCGGACCCCTGCCTCTTTTAGACATTCATCTCAAAAAATGACAAAATGAAATTCAAATAAAAGTTGCAAATTCAGAAATAACTCAGCACCTATAAATTCCCTCAAACAATAGAAGCACATTGCAAGTAAAAATAATAGCAAACATAAACCTATTGCAAAAAACAAAAAATTCTTACCAATTAAAATCGTCTCCCTGGAAACGGTGCCAAAATCTTGGGTGCAGGAATTCCACTTAAGCAAGCTCCTTCAACACTTAATTGTCAACCCGGGGGTTTCATAAACTTAGAGACAAAGCATGGGCAATGCCATAAGTGGTATGAACTTTTCCTTGTCAGGCCAGGAGTAACTCCATTTTGGCAGAAAATCGATTCATCTTATTCCATTAGGCATGTTATTGTTATATACAAAAGGATGTGACTGTTCAGTTCATCTTCTGATGACTGTCCACATTCCTAATTTAATTATTTACATGAATTCACCCAATCGTGAGGATTAGGTGTCAACATTCCCCCCCTTAATCTGAAGGGATGTTGGTGAGTCCAAGCATCATTCTGAATCTTTCAAGCTTTTTCCTTCCAAGCGCTTTGGTGAAGATGTCTGCAATTTTCTCATTTTTGGAACAATGATGGAGATGGATTGTTTTGGCCTCAACATGATGTCGGATCAGATGATATTTAGTATTAATGTGCTTTGTTCAATCATGGAATTTTGGGTTCTTGGCCAACTTTATTGCAGAGGTGTTGTCAATCATGAGTGGAGTTGATTGTACTTGTTTTACCTGCAAATATTCAAGAATTTTTCTGAGCCACACAATTTCTTTTGTTGCTTCAACTGCTCCCACGTATTCTGCTTCTGTGGTGGAATCTACTAGAACTGATTGTTTGCGTGATCTCTAGGAGACAGCTCCTGATCCAAGACTCATAGCATATCCTGAAGTTGATACCCCAGTTTCTTTGTCTCCATCGAAGTCTGAATCAGAGTATCCAATCAAACTGAAGTCATCCACCTATGTGTACTTGATTCCAAAGTCTTGAGTTCCCTTCAAGTACTTTAGAACTCTTTTTGCAGTAGACCAATGTCCCTCACAAGGATTTTGCATAAACCTGGAGAGGATTCCAACTGCAAATGAAATGTCTAGTCTGGTAGTAGTTAGGTAGTTGAGACTTCCTACAAGCTGTCTATACTTTGTTGCATCCTCGAATTCCTTTCCTTCAATAGATGTGAGCTTCAAGTTTTGTTCCATTGGAGTAGTAAGAGGATTGCATTCTGTCATGCCAAACTTGTTCAACAAATCTCCAATGTATTTATTTTGAGAAAGAAATATGGACTTTGGATGTTGGGTTACTTCAATGCCAAGATAGTAATGAACATAGCCCAAATCAGTTATTTCAAAACTTTTTCCCAATTCCTTCTTTATGGATGCAATGTAGCTTTCATTGTTCCCTATCATTAAAAGATCATCTACATATACCACAAGATATACAACTGTTTTTCCAACTTTCTTGACAAATAAAGTTGCATCATCAAGATCAAAATGATTGAAATTGAGTTTCAGAAGATGCTCAGTTAGTTTTTCATACCTGGCTCGCGGTGCTTGTTTGAGGCCATACAAGGACTTCACAAGTTTGCATACTTTATGTTCATGTCCTTTCACAGCAAATCCTTCAGGCTAGGACATAAAAACATTCTCTTTTAGATCTCCATTCAAGAAAGCAGTTTTTACATCCATTTGATGGACTTTCCAACTGTTCTGAGTTGCTATTGCAAAGAGTGTCCGGATGGTGGCCCATTTTGCTGTGGGGGAAAAAGTTTCCTCATAATCGACCCCTTCCTTATGTGCAAAACTTTTTGCCACAAGCCTAGCTTTGTGCTTGTCAAGTGAGCCATCAGCTTTGTACTTGTTCTTGTAGACCCACTTGCAGCCAATTGGTTTGGTTCCAAATGGAGGGTCAACCAGCTTCCAAGTATCGTTCTTTATGAGGGCATCATACTCCTTTTGCATCGCTTCTTTCCATTCATCATGAGAAGCAACTTCTTTGAAGGAAGTTGGTTCAAAATCTGTAGACAAGTTCAATTCACAATCATAAGAAACATCCATATCAACAGGTGAATTAGAGTCATCTACATCACCTCCATTTTGTTGGTTTGAATTTCTGGTTCCTGTTTTTCCAATTTCATCAGGATGAACACTTTCAAGTGTCTTTGTTAGCCACTTTGGGGGACCTTTTTGAGATGGTCCAGGCTGCTCTATTGATTGATTTGGGACTGAATCAAGATTGAGTCTCCCAATTCTATCAATTACATCACTTAAAGCATCATCCATTGTTGGAGTTTCATTCGGGGAAGAGTGTTCTTCAGAAGAAGATTCCACATGTTAATCTAGAATAGGAATCCCCCCTTCAAGATGTGGAATCCGATTATCAAATTCTTGAAATGATTTTGTTTTTGCGAATCTATCCAAGCGATCAAGTTGTCGGTCAACAACATTGTCAGATTTGGATGCTTCAAGAAAAATCACATCTCTAGATACAACAAACTTTTTATTTACTTCATCATAGAGGCGGTATGCTTTGGAGGTGTTTGAATACCCCATGAAGATACACTTACAACTTCTAGCACCAAGTTTGTTTCTATGTACCTTTGGTATCAAAGCATAACAGGTGGAACCAAAGACCCTGAGATGTTTTACTGAAGGAACATGTCCATACCACAATTCATAAGGAGTCTCGTTTCTTATAGCATTAGATGGACATCTATTCTTTATATATGCAGCACATAGAACAACATCAGCCCAAAACATTATCTTTACATTTTTGAAGAAAAGCATGGATCGTACCATATTCAAGATTGTTCTATTCATTCTTTCAGCTACACCATTCTATTGGGTATTATAAGGCACAATTGTTTGATGTTTGATCCCATGTTGGCGAAGATAGTTTTCAAATTCATTTGATGTATATTCTTTTCCATTATCAGTGCGAATAGACCCAATATGAGATTGTGCATCATTTTCAATCCATTTATGAAAATTCTTGAATGTTTGAAAAGCATCAGATTTGTTCTTCAATAAATAAACCCAAGACATTTTGGCGTAGTCATCAATAAATGTCATGATATATTTATTTACATTTGCAGAAGGAACAGGCATTGGACCACATAAATCTGAATGAATAAGTTCAAGCTTCCTTTGTGCTCTTGAATGTGAATCATGAAAAGACTGTTTGCTATGCTTTCCTAGAATTCAAGCATCACATTGCTTAAGTTTTCTAGGAATTGTAGGCAAACCAGCAACACCATTTTTCTTCAATAAGTGGAGACTGTCATAATTTAAATGTCCAAATCTAGCATGCCATAATAAACTTGATGGAAGTGTACCTTCTTCATGATGAGAAATATATGAGAAATGTTGTGCATGAGCAGAGGTTCCTTGTAGTTTGAGAAGCCTTTCTTCTTCTATTCCCCTCATGGAAAGTGAGTGGTCAGATGCTTTTCTTACCTCAAGCTTACCATCAAACATATGAATGGAGTGACCTTGCTAATGGATGTGGACCAAGGACAACAAGTTTCTCTTGAGCTGTGGGAGATATAGAACATGATCCAGAAGAAAGTCTGGAAGACCAGGTAGTTTAAGCCTGATTGTGCCAAGCCCTGATGGCTTGATTTTTGATTGATCTACAAAGTATACTGCTCCATCAACATTGTCAGTGAAATCTTCAAAAAAAATCTTTTCTATGAGTCATGTGACAGGTTGCTCCTGAATCAAGCAACCAATCATTTTTCCATGAAGCAAGTGAAGCATTAAACAAATCTTCATTTACTCCAATGTTACATTGTGCCTCAACATAGTGAGCGGATTCAGGTGCTTTACCTTCTTCTACTTCATCAGTTTTACCTTTCTGTTGATTTATTTTCTGCTCAATTTTGTCCCATGGTAGCTTGCATGTAGAGGCATCATGTGATCCATTTCTTTTGTAGCGAATGCAGTGCATATCTGTCTTTTCTCCTTGAGAATGTTTGCCCCCCCTGCCTCTAAAATATCTTCCTCTTCCTCTTCGTCCACCTCTTCCTCTTGTAGAATCTTGAGCAGGATGCTTTTCTTTATGAGCAAGGCACATAGTCTCTTCAGAAGAATCAGGGGTTGTCTTCTTTCCAAAAGCTTTCTCTCTTTCAGCAAACTTTTTCACAAGAGAGTCAAAGGTTATATTTTTGAGATTTCCATTTGCTTGCAATGACTCAAGATAATTGGAGTACGTAGGATAAATTGCCTTGAGAAAAGCAATAAGAGGGATATCCAGCTCAACCTTAGTGGATTTGATATCATGCATTATAGACTTTACTTCAGATGCAAGAGCAAGAGGATCATTATTTTTCAGTTCAAGAGTGAAGAGTTTAATCATGAGTTGAACAACTTCAAGTGCAGAATGTGAGTCATAGAGTTCTTTTAACTTTTGTAAGGCTTCAAAGGCAGTTGAATATGACGAAATATGGCAACTCACCTCTTCATTTACAAATGTTGCGATTAATGCATAAGCCTTGTTGTTCTTGTTTTCCCAAATGACAAGTTCTTTGTCTGAGGTAGGCTGTACAGGGTCATTGTCTCCTTCTCCGACACAGACTCCTTTCCACAACCCATTGAAAATGAGGGTGTGTTTTATCATCCGAGACCATTCGCGATAGTTCTCCTTGCCAGTGAGAACTATTCCCACCATAGATATGATTGAATGCATTGTAAAATCCAAGATCTGTAAAAATACTTCTGCTGCTAAAAGAAAATTGATTCTGATATCAAAATGTATTCTGGCCTCAAATTTAAACACAGTCCAACGCAAGAGCGTTAACTATGTTAGTCACTTTGAAAGCAGCTTTATAAAAGAAAAACAACACTATGGTAGCCCAACAACGTGGTATATATTTCCAGCAACCACAACAAACACTATATACAAAGTGTATTAAAGTCATCCAAACGCAATTGATATACTATTGATCATTGGAAGGCATGAACAGAGTTCTGCTGCGCTAAAGATCTTTACCAAACAGAATGCTTTAAGAGTATCAAACGCTATTCATAAAATGTGAATAGAATTCTGCTTCAGGTAGCGTTCACCGTGTCTCAAAATTAGTGTTCACGGAGCCAAAACCCGCAGGTCATATCAACAGCAGCGTTAAACAACGTTCAAAACTCCAAAACGTTCAACACACAGCCACAATTTTCAATTTAATCGTGGAGTATTCAAACAATTTTAATATTACTGTATTATTCAGACCTCGAGCTAGGCAAAAGGAGAAGAATCAATTCGGAATGTGATACCAAACTTTGGAATAGAACGGGTCTCGATTCGCCAGAGAGCGCTTCCGCTGCGCCACAACAGCTGCAAAACTTTGGAATAGAACGGGTCTCGGTTCGCCAGAGAGCGCTTCCGCTACCCCACAGCTAGCACCACGCTTCTGCTTCGCCAGAGAAGTGTCCACAACTCCGCAGTTCGATCCTGCGTGGAGGCACCAGCTCACCAGAATTCGGCAGTTCGAACCAGCTCAGAAAGGGTTCTTATGCACTGGAGTTCTTTTTTTATAAAAAAAATTGCGCGACCAGTAATCACCGAAGGTCCACCAAGGATGAAGATATGTAGCGCTCAACAGATGGAGCACCAAGCCGAGGAAGGGCCGACGGCTTATAAAAATGGCAGTCACAAGTTATACGAAGGTATTTGAGTCCTTGGTTCTGCTCGAAGGAACCTACAGCGAGCAAGAGATGTTGGGGATCCGCACAGTCATAGTATGCAATGATACCATGTCAGGCGCAGTTACCATGTCAGAGACGTTTATGAATCAGTCAGAGAGCTGAACAGTCAGACAGGACAGAGTAATCAGGTGAATGCAATTCATGCAATGGAGGCGCAGATGCAATAACGCTCCTCTTTTTTTGTTTATGAATCAGTCAGGCAGAGGGGCAGCTAATTTTATGAAGAACCTGCTCAGCTATATGAAGAGCAGACAGGGAGTTACAAGGGACACAAAGGCTAAAAAGAGTTGGCTCTGATACCATGTCAGGCCAGGAGTAACTCCATTTTGGCAGAAAACTGATTCATCTTATTCCATTAGGCATGTTATTGTTATATACAAAAGGATGTGACTGTTCAGTTCATCTTCTGATGACTGTCCACATTCCTAATTTAATTATTTACATGAATTCACCCAATCGTGAGGATTAGGTGTCAACATTCCTATTCCTAATCCTACTTCTTAAATGAAATGTTGCAAAATCAGACAGAAAACAATCTTAAAGGCAATCGACACCAAAGCAATTCTAGTGTTGGAATGTAAAAGAATAATTTTCGAGGAAATCAAATAAAGGAACTTTCACACAACTAGAAGCAATCTTAAATGTTGAAATGAAATACTATGTTTATCTTCAGTATAGATGGGTAACAACTTAACAAGTGGGCCCTTGCAAAGATCATCTTCCTTCTACAACAAGAAACATGTTCTTGTACTATTGCAATCTGCTTGCACTAGTGCAGGTACAATACTTATGTAAAAATAGTATATTTTACCTTCTTTACTGAAGACTTATGTCTTTGTGGAGGTGCTCTAAGCCTCAAGGCTTAGAGCACTCTGTTCCTATGAAAAGAGACTAGCTCTTGCACCGAGACAGAGCTTCCTTCACCAAAGTTTCCAATTTACTTTCAAAATAATTAAAAGACGTGTTGAAAAGAATTGCAATTGCAAGCTAGATTCTGAGATAAATTACACGTGAAAAAGAATGCTTTAATTAACTGAACTTTGCAATGAAAGTAAACTTCATAAAGCAAAAACAATTCAGAATAATCAAAGCAATAGTCAAAGTAATTTGCATGCATCAAACTAACTTTTGGAAATTCACTTATAACGTTTTTGTTCCTTTTTCTTAAGTCATAAAATGCAAGTGTAAAGTATGGTGTTTGTAATAACGTCCTTCCTTAATTCACGTAAACATTCTTAGATCCTTCAGAAGTATAACTCTTAACATTAAGAATGATTACTTGAATTAACAATACTTTTGCTTGCAGGAATAAATGAAATTATAAGCAGGAAAAGGAACGTAACACTTGTTGTGAAGTAAATGAATAAACTAGAGTGCAGGAAACTACATGCACTAGTACAGGAAGAATCTTCTTGCATGACCCGAGTGGAAGCAAACTAAGACAAAAATTGTAGGAAAAGAATTGCAAGAAGGAAATTGCAAGAAAGTAATTGCAGGAAAGAAATTGCAAGAAAGAAATAAACTTAATTAAACTTCCAAACTATGGATCCGTTCACGCTTGAATATGAAATGAATTTAACTCAAAACTTCTAAAATAAACATAAGAACAATCCAAGCCACGCAACTGCAAATGAATAAATGTTCACACAAACTTTTTAAATGGCGAAAGCACAAGGGTAAATGAGTTGGGTTGGATGGGCCCTAGCCAACCAACTCCTTTCCTGTTTTGGAAACGAAACGCTTCAGCACTTAATCACACATGAAATAAAAATTAGACACAAGGTGAAGAAACATGGAGTGTTCCTTGTATTAACTTGATCAGCAAATATACATGATAATGTGAGTCCAACCTATAATTGAGGGTGATACAAAATTACAAAGTAAATGAAATTACAAACTCAGAGATCGCTAGCTTGGCTCTACCTATGGTCTACATTATATACAGTCTCTCGGCCTTAGCCATATTCTGCTAATTACAGTCATTTCCTATTCAAGCCTTTCAGCTGAATGGACTAACAAACAACATTGCAAAACTGGCTAATGGTTATAATAAAGCACGAACTTTGTTGGTTGTAGACCATATTCTTGGCAAGTATCCCTGACTATACGCCGCCAATATCCAACCTCAGATAGTCCGCAACTGAACTAGGAGTCGTGGATCAAAAACACCCGCATGGAAGGATTCGAACTATCATGGAGATCACAGAGCAACATCGTTGGTGGTGCAAGAATCTGCCTGCACTGATCATGCTAAATAATGATTAACACTTAGTTCTTCAATTACTTTTAGGAAAGTTAAACATAAGTTACAAGAGATACTAAAAGGTATGAAATCTATGTAAAGTAATTAATAAAGCACTTAATAAATATTAATTATGAAATACGAAGTATATGTAGGAATAGATGATTATCTTGGACTAGTGTAGGAATGAGAGGGTTAAATAGAGATAAAACAGAGGTTAAGGCTTATGGGAGTAGGGTAAAAATAGAGCAATTTGGGACACCAACAGGCATCAACTTTGGTGCAAGATAGACCTCTGAGGGGTACTAAGCTTGGCTAACGGCCCTCACACCCTTCATTCACCTCCTTATACCTTCACCCACCTTCCTCTTCCTTAAAGACCCCATTTCTATCCTCAAAATATCTCTGATCCTCCTCTTGTAGCAAAATAGGGCCTCCTGTAGCAATATAGGGCCTCTTGTAGCAACCTCATATAACAACCCTGTAGTTTTGATTTCTTCAACCAATTTTTCTCCAAACTTGGACTCTATCCTAGTTAAGTTGAAGAATATTCCCCACACTATGATTTGATGATTAGGGAAGACCTTAGGACCACTCCAACCTCATCCTTCCATCACTACAACCATCAGATAGAAAAATAGAGTTAGATTTAGCATTTTTCTCTTTATATCCATGTTAAAGATGTGATTTCTCAATTTCAACAAATGTGAGTAGATAAATGATGCATGAAAGACATGTTATTGATTTGAATCAACTGTGCAAGTAGAGTAGAATGAATTATTTATGCAAATAGATTAGTTTGTTTCCTTGTGCAATTTCAATTAGCATTTACATTTGATGAATGGTAAGCAAAGTAGTATGATTTATTTCTACCACTCAATTATCCAATTTTCCCTTATACAATTTCAATTAGAATTTACATTTGATGATTGGAATTTTCACGTTGGTAATAGAATCATGTTCATTTATGATTTCATAAGAGGTTTTTAGTACAATTAGTTGGAGGAATGGTCTCTAAATACCTTGATCTGATTTCATGAATATGAGTGACATGAGTAGAACCTAACCTATTATGCATATAGCATTGTCACCTCTAAGTTTGTATGAACCTCAGGTTGATAATTAAAGTTGATAATCCCTTGGGATCTATAGCATCCTTGGTGCAATACTAGGGCTCATCAGTAGGCTTGGAAATATTTTGTTCGAGGTCCAAGGAGATAGTATGTCACTTAGTTTTAACTGAGAATTCCTACCTTACTCACAAAACAACATTCAACTCTTTGTCTTTAGAGAGACATAAAAGTACTATAGTTGCAAATAATGACTTAGAGCAAACTTAAGAATGAAAAATAAATAAAGAGAAGACACCCTAGAGAGGATATAGGTAATAGGGGCAAGTAAATCCGTTGGCTGAAGAGACAAAATTCTACCACATTGATTGAGTCAGAAGGCTAGACAAGTAGGAAGGGTTTGATCCTTGTAATTTCCCATCAATAGAAAAATATGATGCTCCTGCATACATAAAAGACAAAACTGTAAATCATAAATCAATTGTAAAATCAATAGGCTAAATCATAACATAATAAAACTAACGATAACTAGTGTTCAAGGTGAGGAAATAGCCTAATCATAGTTTCTATTCTCAGAGACATAGAAGTCAATTTGCAGACTCATAAAAAATAGATTAGAAGGTTCCTTATTGAACACGTTAAATATACCTATACCATCAAATATGGTTAGTGTAAAACCCAATATATACACACACATTGTACTAATCAATACTTGTTTATAACCAAAAACTTTCATTTACCATTAGATCTAACATACATAGTGATGCAAGTAATTGAATATTGGCATGTGTGTGATATGGATAATCTATATATTGAATGGTTCTCACACAGAGGGGAAGCAATCTTGAGGTTGTAAAGTCAATGCCCAAATCTTATCAATCATGCATGCCTATATTCAAATGATAAAAACTATAAGACAATAAACCTGCAAGTGAACACAATGATTTTTCAAACAATATTCATGGATAAATCACATCAACACACATAGCTTAAAAGTATGGCCTACATAATATAATACAAATAGAGGAAAACATGCTAGGTTGGTGGTCCATTTCCAACTAGCAATGTCACCTGCTAAATATCTAACTCACATACAAACTTTCAATGAATAATCATACTCGTGATGAAACTAGAACTCTCTTTCATTAACAATATAAAGTATTACATTGAAATGTAGAGCATAACCAACCCCAACAAATCTAATCATAGTTCTAATAATTATCCCCCATACCTTGTCTAATATGCTAGATTTTATATATTTACATCTCATAGAGATGCGTGTGAGACAAATCTCCTATTATACGCCACATCATAATGGTTTTAACAATGTAACATGGTCAAAAATGATGCAACTCATTTATCTAGTAATTTCTTGACCAAAATAAGGTAGAAAATGATTCATAATATATCGTCATGAAATTTTTATGCATGAATATATCAACATCTCGTCCCATCACCCTATTTCTTCGTTTAAGCTCTAGACAGGAAAATTTCTCTTGGAAGAACCACTTGTAGCTCTAAAATCACAAACTTCCTAGGGAATCTACTTGCATGTCACTCAATTGAGGATGTTATTCACAAAACCCATGTAACAAAATATCCATTTTTGTCTTCATTTATTTGGAAATTTCATTTGAAGTTTGTTACTCCTTTCTATCTGACACACTTTGACTCAGACATTGATCATGAGTTGGAGGCATGTGGAATTAACTTAGGTACAATCTAGATAATGTGAAAACAAGTAATCAACTACAGGAACAAAACCCATGTCTTGAAATTCCACCTAGAGCTACAGAGATATGCCAACCATGGAGGTTGGCTACAATACGGCATAATAGTTGCAGGAACAAAGATATCCTAAAATCGTCATTAAAAAGAATAAACTCTCAATCCTCTTAATTTATTAAAAACAACACAAATGGAATTTAAATGAGAAACATAGTTACCTTATAGCTACAAATACCATTTCTAATTAAAATTATCAAATAATTTATCAAAAGGCTAAAGGGAAATGTATGTGGAAATAGATTATGAGATAGTGAAAATAATGTCAAATTGGAGGCCCGACATCTCCCCCTGGCCTAATATTTTGCATGTCGTCATGCAAGAAAGTGGATTGTTGATATCATACCTCACATGTTCGAATAATGAGGACCTTAATAATCTCCACATGCTTTTTGACTCCACTCTCACCAAGAAGCAACTTAACAAGGACACACCCCGTGGATCTTATATATCAATGGGAATTGCATACTCTATTTATAAAACATGAGTTTTGATAATAATGATAACATATGTATGATACCATTGACCAAAAAAATTTTACTACCACAGTACCACGACTTATGCTAATGAGTATGAGGACTGACCAAAATATTGTGTGGTTTTATGTAGTTCTTACACAATCCAGCACCGCCATGAATATAGGTTATGGCCCTATAGATATGATAAGCATATAATTTTACATAAAGAAGAGACATCCATTGATTCATCCTATTTGTTGGGCATGGGATCCCCCGCAGCATGTTTTTGGGGCTCAAAGCCCAAGTTTTGGTCAAAGATGGTGTAGAACTCCGCGAATTGCGGGCGCGAAGCATGAGGTCTTGGATGAGTCATAAGGTTGTCCGCCCTAAAATATTGTAATTTAATGTAAATTTGTGTCAACCTACCCATGGTCCAGGGACCATGGGATTGTATAAATAGAGCGAGGCTCTAAGTGAAAGGTTAGAGAAGGAGAGATAGAATAGCGAAGGGCATGGTTCGAGGTTAGAGTTGAATCTAAAGTGTATTGGGTCATAGCAGTAGGAAGAAGCTCTGCAGCTGAGTGCACAGAGGCCTAGTAGAGTCTATAGCTGAGTGCGCGAACCCCTACAGCTGAGTGCGCAGGGCAGAGTTGGGTCTGTACATGGGATTGGAAGTTAATAAAGAGAAGCTTACTTTGTGCATTTGTTCTTGAATCTGTATTTTAATGTTATGCATTACTTTTACTCTGTTTAATTACTGCGCACAATTGATAAATACTTGTATGAATTCTCTTATATGAAAATAATCTAAGTAATCAGCTAATAGAGCCTAATTAAGGAAGACTTGGGTAAATAACACGGGTCGTGCTACGGCTAGAATTGCATGAAAATTGTATCACGAGGTGCAGCGTGCCCGCTAGTGTCCATAGCACAGTAAGTGCGAAGGTTGGACCGTGTACCAATCACCTCATATCAGACATCCTTAGGGTGCAAAAACCTAGTTCTAGCACCCTCCCATACTACTTCGGGTGAGACCTCAGTCCGTGCTCCGCAGACTATTGCCGAAAGGGCCAGTAGTACCAGGATTTGCTTGGCTAAATCACTTCTAAACCTAGGTCAGGCCCCACTAAGCCAACAAATGGTTCCATTGGCGGGACCGGAATCTGCATAAGGGATGTCTGATGTTGTGCCAATGGAACCTAACAAAGAAGGAAATTAAAGAGTGGGTGTACAAGAAGATTCACGAGTCTATGACACAGGAAAATAGAACTCCGCAAGTATCTAAGGAAAAGTGGTTGGAGTGCTACGTGTATACGGAAATCCACGAGATTTACTTTGCATCCTTTCCATCTGAGCTATATGAGTGGATCACGAAGTTAAATGACAGCCAGGGAAGGTGTAGGCTCGATAAACCAATAGTGTAGAATTCGAAATTAGTGTGCAAACTAGAAGCATCAGAAGATAAGAACGCGCGAGCTGTGGACCACTGGCTCGACTAGATAATAGGGGGATTTATCACTGAGTTTGCAGTAGACACAACCATCAGCTACAGCGAGGCAGAATGACGCTTTCTCAAAGGACCACGAGGTAAGTATATTAAATCTTTGAATACTTGGGTTAAGATGCTATTATGTGAAAAAAGGATCATGCAAATACATTAATGTTTGGGACTACGCGAAGTGGAAAAATCTACAAAAGTAGCGAAGAATTAGAAAATAGTCCCTTAATTTCACCCTCACGAGAGAGCGAGGAAGAGTTCACGAAGGTCTCTCCGAGAAGCATGGTCAGTTTGATAAGGTAGCGCATTTTGTGGTTACCACTCCCACCCACACTGCCACCTGCTTCACCTCCCTCACCTCCATCTCCACCCACTCCACCTCCACCACCTCCACAGTTCAGTATGGCGAGCACGATCAAACTACCAGTATTTAGAGGAGTAGGGAATGAAGATCCAGACCAATTCTGGTTCGTGGTAAGAGCAATATGGGAAGCACAAGGTGTCACAAATGACAATATTAAGAAGGCTACATTGGTGAGCGAGCTGCAGGATCGTGCATTAACATGGTATATCAAGCACTCTAATGAACACGCAAATGCAGGGATAGCAAAGATCTAGAACGCACTGAACAGAGAATTTAGCAGGCCAAAGTCAGAAACACAATCAATCATTGAGTTTAAAGAGATCGATCAGGTGTGACCCCCTGGGATCTGGATCAATGGCTGAAGATTACAATCTGCGAAGCCAATATGATGCTGATAGATGGACAACATCATGCATGGTTTGTAGCATCTCTAACACCGCACATGAGGATGGCACTGTCACAACAGAAACTTTGTACCCAGACCGAAGCGTTGGAAATGGCAATGAGATTACATGAGACCTCGATACAAGACCCTAGGTTGGGAGTTCAACAAATCCACGCGCAACTACAAAATCTGTGTTTGTAAATGCAAAGTTTAAAGTAGGATAGGGCACTGCGGCTAGAGGTGCGTGAGGAAGTATGGTGCATAAAATGCAAAGGCCAGGGCCATGACAAGGATCATTGTCTAGTTTTTCACGAACTACTTAGTAGGAGGAGGGCCAATTCCGTTGAGACCGGAGGCACAAGCGGGGTCGAGTGCGGCACCCGCTTTATGGTGCACGATCTATTAGATAGGAGGGAAACACATGATGGATAATTTTCATTTGTTGCAGAAGTATACATAGACACCCCAACAGTTGTTTTGTAATTTTTGCAGGTCGGTAGGCCACGATGAGCGCACTTGCCATAGTTATGAGCTGATGATGGATTGAACCCCTGCCTATAGGCTACAGATTGAAATGTGAGCCCTCGACCCAGATACAGGGATGTTTCATGCTGGATTTCAAGGGCGAGGTCGAGGACGAGGTGGAATGGGACTAGGAAGGGGCCGTGGACAATTGATTTGTTACAATTATGGAGGGCCATGGCACTATGCCCACGATTGTACCAACTCGACAAGGATATCCTATTTCTATTGCACTCAGTTCAACCATGAAATGATAGACAATCTTATGTTGATCACAAGGATGTAAAAGGGGTATTCCAGCCTCCCCTAACTCAAAATATACAAATGATGAGGTCTGAGCCGCACAAAGAGGACCCAAATGTAAACATGATGCTCAGAAGTGGTACCTCCATGGGAGAGGATACAGGGAAGCAGCCAGAGGAAAGTACGTGGGTTCGCAAGGCTCCTTCAAAGGAATCCAAGTTTGACTTAGAACATGCAAAGGAGACATTCATGGAAGCTAAGAAGAGCTTCACATAGGCCTCCACTTCAGGTAGTAAGGATCAACTAGAGCCAGGAACAGATCCTTCAATGCTCACTACCTTTCTGGAGACATGCATGAAACTGCTATGTGACAACAAGGCAGTTAAAGGACTACAGGAACTGATCACCAGGTGCACAAGGTCAGGAGAACCGCACTAGAAGGGAAACGAGATTGATTGCACATATTGGTGAGTATGAAATGGATCAGGTATCCTAGATCCGGGTTTGAACTTGAATGTATTACCAAAGAAAACATGGGAATGCATGGGCAGGCCCGTATTACAATGGTCCCTTATTAAATTATGAATGGCAAACCAACATAAGATTTTTCCCATGGAGAGGTTGCAAGGGGTAACAATTGATATTGAAGGTGCAAGCGCGTAGGCAGATTTTGAAGTAATAGAGATTGTTGATGATAGAAATACCTATCCTGCACTATTAAGAATAGACTGGGCCATCGATATGAAAATAATCATCAACTTAAAGATGCGTAAAATGATCTTTGAGAAAAAGTCACTATGCGTAGTAGTCCCATTAGACCCAGCCGAAGGAGTGCGCTACACTGAACCAGTGCGCAACAATGATAGCGACGATGATCTTGATTGTATTTACAAGATAACTGCACGAGACTAGGATTGGGTGAATCTAACGGTAGATGGGAGGATCTTGTGGGAGCGCGAAAGCTCTTGCACTTCGGATTCAGATGAAGAAGTAGAGCGATGGTAGAATTGGTTGCACGAAGTAACGACACTGAATTGAAACATGATGGTTAGATCACTGTGTTGCATAACAAAAGAGGCAAGGGAGCTACCAATGTATGATGGATTGATAGCAGTGGATGAATTCCTGAGAAAATTTGAAAGCGAATTACCGGAACAACAGTGGGTTGATGTGTTGAAGTGGGAATTGCGTAACACCTGCACGATGGTGGGGTACACATCAAGGAAATTTTGAGGACTTGCATGGATGCAGAAGGATGGTGCGCGTATAATTTGGGAAACCACAACTACGGTTGGAAGACAAATATGATGGATAAGATGACCCATGTGCGCACCTAACGAAATGGACCAAGGTCTATGGGGAAGAACCACAACCTGAATGGGTACACTTATTCTACCATTCCTTGGATGTCATACCCATGAATTGGTATACTGAGACAGAAATCCGACATGGTACGGGAAAATGGGATGTCTTGCACGAGGGATTTTTATTAACATTCACATTTGAAGACCGGTGGTTGGATACTGTTGATGATGTGCTACAAGTAGTAAAAGATGCCATCTTCAAAATACCACAAGAGCCACTAGAAATGCTTCAACTAGTATGGGCAACCCAGTTAAGCAGCACCCTAAAATGTTATAACATGCAGGTGGAGGAGGATGATGATGACCCCCGAAATATTCATATTCCAGAAACTGAAGGGTGTCACAAGGTTCGAGGACCATCAATTGAGGATCCTGACATTAATGCGCTGCTAAAAAAAAGTAGGTAAACATTGGCACAAAAACGGAGCCGAAGTATGTGACGCTTAGGGACTATTGGGACAATGCTATGATAGATAAGGTCGCTAAGTTACTCTGCGAATACCAAGACTTGTTCCCGACCAAAATCACAGACTTAAAAGGGATCATTGGAGACCTAGGGATGATTAAGATCACTCTGAAACTTGACGCGAAGCCAGTCAAGCAGCGACCTTACCGCTTGAACCCAAAGTATAAAGAAAAGGTCCACGACGAATTAGACAAAATGGTTGTAGCCAGAATTATTGAACCAGTGGAAGAATCCAATTGGTGAGTCCTATGGTAGTGTAGAAGAGAAAACAGAAGGGTGAAATAAGAATATGCGTAGACCTAAGGAAGTTGAACAATGCCTGTGTACACGATCCATTCCCAAGACTATTCACAAATGAAGTACTAGAGAACGTTGGTGGCTAGGAAGCATACTCATTCATGGATGGGTTCTCGAGATACCATTAGATCAAGGTCACGCCAGAAGATAAGAGCAAGAAGACCTTCGAAACAGAATGGGGCTACTTTTAGTACACCGTTATGCCCTTTGGACTAAAGAACACGCCAACAATATTTTCACGCATAGTGGTGGCAACGTTCAAATATACATCCACAAGTTCTTGGAGGTCTATCTAGATGATTGGACTGTCTTTGGATTAGTTAAGCACCATGTAGCAAGCTTACGTTTGATGCTGGATACTTGCCGCTGACACTATATTGTGTTGAACCTGAAAAAGTGCACATTCCTCATTCCCTTTGGAAACTTGCTGGGACATGTTGTCTGCAAACAAGGGTTGATGGTGGACCCTGCGAATATTGTCATTATCCTCAATTTGGAAGCACCGCGCAGTGTTAAGCAACTACATGTTACCTTGGGACACACTGGATACTATAGGAAGTTCATCAAAATTTATGCCCAAATAACAGCGCCGATGGAAAAGCTATTGAAAAAAGATGTTACATATTTCTAGAATGATGATTGCATGAAGAGTTTGGATGTCCTAAAAGGGAAACTGGCCTCCGCGCCAAGCTTGGTCTTCCTGAAATTGGACGTGGAATTTCATGTGCATGTTGATGTGTCGTGTATCGTGTTGGGAGCCATACTCACAAAGGAAGGCGTGGAGGGTGTGGATCACCCGATCACATTTGCGAGTCAAAGATTTTCCAAAGCAGAAAATAACTACTCTACCACTGAGCACGAAGGGTTAGCAATGGTGTACGCACTCCAAAAATATCGGCACTATTTACTGGGAGGACATTTCAAGATGTATACTGACCATTCCGTGTTGAAATACCTGGTGAAAAAGCCTATGTTGGGGGGGCGCATATGCAGATGGATTTTACTATTTCAAGAATATGATTTTGAGGTCATAATCAAGCTGGGACACTTGAATGCAGGACCAAACCACTTGTCACGAATTGAGACGGGCGAGGAACCAACAAATTTGGAGGAGGGACTACCTGATGCACAACTCTTTGTAGTACGCATCGTGGATGAACACTTCGAAGATATAATCCATTTTCTAACAATAGGAACTATGTTGAAGGAGTACTCAATCCAACAGAAGAAGGAATTGGTGGTGCGCATGGTGGATTTTTCTGTCATCGCGGGGCACCTCTACAAGATGGGCAACGATGAGATATTGCAAAGATACGTACCTGAATTTGAATGAGGCCAGATCCTCGCGGAAGCACATGGGGGCATTGTAGGAGGACACTATGCAGGATGCACAACCGCACAAAAGATTCTTCGCGTAGGGTTATGGTGGTCGACCCTACACCAAGATTCGAAAGCGCATTGTAAGGCCCGTGATAAATGTCAAAGGATGAGAAAACCATCATGAAGGGACGAGATGCCACTAAATCCCAAAATGACACAGCAGCCATTTGAGAAATGGGCAATCGACTTTTTGGGCCCAATAAAACCTCAGGGAAAGATGGGCGCGTGCTACATCATCACCACAATGGAGTACCAGACACGATGGGCAGAAGCACAACCGGTCAAGGACTGCACGACTGCCATGACTGCAAATTTTCTATTTGAAAACATGTTGACATGATTTGGCTACCAAAAAATCTTAATGAGCGATCACAGAACAAATTTCTTGAATGAAACCATCAGCACGCTCACAGAAGAGTTCCAGGTTTATCACCAAAAAAGTACACCATACCACCCACAGGCTAATGGAACAGTAGAAGCATTCAATAAAATACTGGTGACTATGCTGACGAAAGTACGTAACGCGCAGTGGGACGACTGGGACTTGCGCGTACCCACTATGTTATGGGCGTACAGGACAACGTGCAAGAAATTGACAGGACAGACACCATTCCAGATGGTCTATGGTGCAGAAGCAATCATGCCAATGGAATACATCGTGCCTAGTTTGCGAATAGCAGCGCTCACAAGCATGACAGATCGTGAAGCTCTAGAAGAAAGGCTCGCGCAATTAGAAGAACTCGAGGAAGAATGATTTCTGGCCAGATTTCACCAGCAGGTACAGAAACAGCATGAAAAAGCCTGGCACGACTGCCATATCAAGTTGTGCAACTTTAAGGTAAACGATTTAGTGTTGTTGTATGATAGCAAGTTTGACAAATTTCTGGGAAAGTTCAAAATGCACTGGTTGGGACCATATGTGGTAAAAGAGGTCACAGACGGAGGCATGGTCCAATTAGTCAAACTTAACGGAGAACCCTTCCTAGGAGAAGTAAATGGCAGTCCCCTGAATCCCTACACAGGTGGGCCAATTACTTGACTAACCGACCGAAGCACAATCTTCGCGACCCAAGGAGACGGACAAGGGCGCGAGACTATAAACACAAGCACCAAAAACAGGTACCAAATAAAGGACACGATTCAGACACGAATGATGCAGAAGCAATAGAAGAGTGCAAATAGCGGGTCCAAGAGTGTGTCATAGACCTTCGCGTAGCACAGGGATAGTTGGAGGGGCTCTGTGCCAAGATCGCTGCACTAGCACAATGACTCGGGATGAGTCACAATGATTGTGTTGGGGGCCTGTTGGGCATGGGATCCCCCGCAGCATGTTTTGGGGCTCAAAGCCCAAGTTTTGGTCAAAGATGGTGTAGAACTCCACGAATTGCAAGCACGGAGTGTAAGGTCTAGGATGAGTCATAGGGTTGTACGCCCTAAAATATTGTAATTTAATGTAAAGTTT
The DNA here is from genome assembly GCA_031772625.1 of Pinus tabuliformis. Lineage (NCBI taxonomy): Eukaryota > Viridiplantae > Streptophyta > Pinopsida > Pinales > Pinaceae > Pinus > Pinus tabuliformis. The sequence continues at coordinate 795,769,893 of CM062813.1, read as the reverse complement.
TGTCGGCCTACCCATGGTCTATGGACCATGGAATTGTATAAATAGAGTGAGGATCTAAGTGGAAGGTTAGAGAAGGAGAGATAGAATAGCGAAGGGCATGGTTCGAGGTTAGATTTGAATCTAAAGTGTACTGGGTTATAGTAGTAGGAAGAGGCTCTGCAGCTGAGTGTGTAGAGGCCTAGTAGAGTCCGTAGCTGAGTGTGTGGACTCCTGTAGCTAAGTGCGCAGGGTGGAGTTGGGTCTGTACTTGGTATTGGAAGTTAATAAAGAGAAGTTTACTTTGTGCATCTATTCTTGAATCTATATTTTAATGTTATGCATTACTTTTACTCTATTTGATTACTACGTGCAATTGATAAATACTTGTATGAATGCTCTTATATGAAAATAATCTAAGTAATCAGCTAACAGAGCCTAATTAAGGAAGACTTGGGTAAACAACATGAGTCATGCTGCGGCTAGAACTACACGAAAATTGTATCACAGGGCGCAGGGTGCCTGCTGGTGCGCATAGCGCAATAAGTGCAAAGGTTGGGCCACATACCAATCACCTCATATCAGACATCCCCAGGGTACAGAAACCTAGTTCTAGCACCCTCCCATACTACTTCGGGTGAGACCTCAATCCGCGCTCTGCGGACTATTGCCGAAAGGGCTAGTAATACCGAGATTTGCTTGGATAAATCACTTCTAAACCTGGGTTAGGCCCCACTAAGCGAACACTATTGTAGGTTTTTCCATATGGTAAATTATCATTGGTAGATACTTAACACTAGATTGAAAAAGAACCCATCTTTATTAGTGATTGGAAAGAAACAATTCTTTGGATAGAAAATATTTAGATAATCCAAAAGGAGCATTGTTTGTAGTTCATGGTTCTATACCATTTGTCCTCCAATGCTCTTTTTTATTTCTACTCTCTCCCCTATCTCTAAGAATTTAGCCCAAAATTAATTCCAAAAATACCTAGAGGGTCGCATAATAGATACGTTTTCTTAACCTTTCCATTTGTGAAAATCAAGTTGAAGCTCTAGCTCCACACAATGATGCAAAGATGAAGAAATCCACTGATGATCCAGGTGGATATTGGTGGCCACCTGCCAGGTCCACCTGGACCCCCACCATTGTCTTTCTCAGCATTTTCAGTTTCCTTAATTGTAGCACAATTTACTATTTTTAGCAGTTTTTCGGGTCCTGAACTTCCGGAGCCGTTTTGAGGCCCTAAACGACGTTTTTTTGGGATTCTGGGGAAACATGGGTCCATAGATCAATATTGCCTCCCAAAGTGGTAGTACTCGGATAGATCTTTCTAACGAGCTATCGTACGCGTCAAACGGAGATCGTATGCCAAAGTTACGACCCCGGGAAATTGATGTACCAATTTACCCAAACGGGGCCCACAATTTGGCGTTTCATCTTCTAGGGTTAGGTTTCGGGATGTGAAGGGTTTTCCATTGTTTCTCAACAATAAATAGGCCTTCGAGCCTCATTATAATACAGTTCAGAACAGTTCAGAGGCATGTAGCCATCACATCTCTTCTCAGAGATAAGCTACCATCGCCCTAGCTGGTTTATTTCCATTTCTGGTTGTAAGCATATTTCAGTATTTTCCATTAATGAAATGAAGTATTATTTCCGCTGCATCTTTGTATATATGGTTATCTCTGTGATTTGTTGCGTTCTTGTTTAAATCCGGATCATTGGTATCAGAGCGGTCTGCTTTTTCTCTATTTTTCTTTGCATGTCCCCAACAAGGTCGGGATATAAGGAGTTAGGGTTTGAACTGGTTGAACCTTTGCAAGACCAGCCTCGCAAATCCCGACGGACTCCCATGGCGGACGAGAAGAAAGTCGAGGGGGCAGGAGATCCCATCAAAATCTTGCTCGAAGAAGCCCTCGAGCAACAACGGAACGCGATGATGGACAACTTTGCCCAGATCCTTCAGCGGCTACCCAGAAGCAACGCATCGGCTTCCAGCAGCTACTCTGGAAACGCCACACCCTTTAAGGTACAAGTTAATTTTGAAATCCCCATATTCGAGGGTCAGATAGACGCAGATGCCGTAGATAAATGGTTAAATCTGCTAGAGGGTTATTTTTCTGTTCATGAATTTTCGAGTCGGGAAAAGATTGTTTTTGCTCTTCTCAAAGCAGCCCCCCACGTCAAGGACTGGTGGGAAACCTATTGCGAGCAGAAGGATGAAAGTACTGGCTCACTATTTTCAGCCGCACCCACCTGGGATTCGTTCCGGGATGCCATCAAGGAGCAGTACTACCCTGTCGGAAGCTATGAGGATGAATACATAAAGTGGACCACGCTGTGGCAGGGAAGGGACCAAGACGTGCCGGAGTTCACCAATCTTTTCCATACCCTTCGCACAAAGTTGGGTATCAAGGATTCAGAGCAACATTTGATACTCAAATACCGTGGCTGCCTGCACAAGTACATCCAGGAAGAAATACAATTCCTAAACATCCCCTCGCTCGGCGCAGCATACCGATATGCCGTCAAGGTCGAGCAGAAGTTTAAACAAAAGAAGCGAGACTTTGGATCTGTGAATCCAAACCAGGGGAAAGGTGCCCCTAAACCACATAACAAAGGACAAAGCCAAGGCGGGACAGCCCAAGACAACCAGCCGAAGCAGCAAGCAAAGAACAGCGCCGCGAAGCCGAGAAAGGACACTGGAAAATGGTGCGAGTTCCATAAGAGCTCCACTCACAACACAAGTGAGTGTCGGGCCAAGCAGTCACTGGTGGCTGAGCTAAAGGTTTCAGAATCAGATGCATGTTCCAACTCTGAGTCAGAACCCGATAAGGGGCATGAAAAAGGAAAGCAGATCATTGATGCGGATCCCAGCGCCACTGTTGCTACCGCAAAGATCCAGAAAAATGAACCCGAAGATCCAGAGGAGGAGGAGTGTCTCTTCCACTCCCAGATGTGGGTAAAGGGCTCCCCGATACAGTTCATTGTTGATAGCGGGAGTCAAAAGAACCTCATTTCGGCAGAGGTCATGAAGCGGTTGGGCTTACCGACCACAGCACATCCACAACCATACACCATTGGGTGGCTTCACCAAGGACGAGATCTTCGCGTGAGCCAGCAGTGTCGCCTTCCATACAACATCAAGCCCTTCACGGATGAGGTATTGTGTGACATTGCTCCCCCTGAAGTTTGTGATGTATTACTAGGACAACCATACTTGTGGAAGCGACATGCTATGTATGAATCAAGGCCCCGTGCTATTATTATTACATTGGGAAATAAGTTGTTCAGGATACCAGAGGTAGCACCACCTGCCGCCATCTCTTTGATTACTTCAAAACAATGCAGTAAGATCATTTCCAAAACCAGGAAATTTGTTTTCCTGATGATACGCCCTCAAGGAAAGAAGAAGACAGTGGCCGCGGCCTCCAAACGGGGTCCCTCTGCACGACAACTACAGATGGACAAGGTTGTGGAGGAGTATGAGGACATCTTCACCTCCCCGGCAGGGGTTTCTCTGCACTGTCAAGTCAAGCACTCCATCGATCTGACCCCAGGTGCGCCGCTACCCAATGGACCAATTTATCGGCGCTCCGTTCTGGAGAACAATGAAATCAAGAGGCAGATTCAGGAGCTCCTGCAGAAAGGTCACATCCGTCCGAGTTCATCGCCTTGTGGGAGCCCGATCGTGTTGGTACAGAAGAAGGATGGGACGTGGAGACTCTGTATTGACTATCGGGCGCTGAACAAGATCACTGTCCGTAATAGGTACCCGATCCCGTGGATTGATGACCTCCTATACCAACTAAAGGGGGCGAAATATTTCAGCAAGATCGATCTGAAGTCAGGATATCACCAGGTACCAATCGAACCCTCCGATGTGTGGAAGACTGCCTTCAAATCTAAGGAGGGCCTCTTCGAATGGTTGGTCATGCCTTTTGGATTAACGAATGCTCCTGCAACCTTTATGAGGCTAATGGATGACATCTTGCGGTCATTCACCAACTCCTTAGTAGTATACTTGGATGACATTCTGATCTTCAGCCAGAGTTGGGAAGAGCACCTCCACCACATCCGACAGGTTCTCCAAACACTGCGGCAACACAAGCTATGTGCCAATTTGGAGAAATGCACTTTTGGCATGACCCAGGTTCAGTATCTGGGATACATCATTGATGAACAGGGGGTGCATGTCGATCCGGCCAAGATCCAAGTCATTCGGGATTGGCCCTCTCCAACCACTCTAACAGAGCTCCGCAGCTTTCTAGGTCTTACCAACTTCTACCGCAGGTTTGTGTTGGGGTTTTCTCATATTTCTTGGCCCTTGAGTCAAGTCACCAAGGGCGGGGCGAAAGCAAAATTCTTTTGGTCTGAATCTCAACAGAAGGCATTCAGGGAATTGAAGGATCGCCTCTGCACGGCACCAGTGCTCGCGTTACCAGATTTACAACAACCATTTGAGGTCGAGACAGATGCCTCTGACTATGCTATTGGGGCAGTCCTTACTCAACATGGACATCCAGTGGCATATCATAGTGAACACTTTCAGACACAGTCTGGAAGTACCCCACTTATGATAAAGAGATGTATTCCATTGTACAGGCCTGCCGACAATGGAAGCATTACATTTTGGGGAAGGAAACAGTCATCCACACAGACCACTGACCTCTGCAGTTCATACAGACCCAAGGGAAATTGCAGAATGATCGCCATCAGAAGTGGTCTACATACCTGCAACAGTTTCACTTGAATATCAAGTATAAAAAGGGCAGCACCAATAATGTTGCAGATTGCCTCAGTCGGCCACCGATCATGGCACTAACCACCGTGCTCAACTCTTGTGGGCACGAGACTGCTGATTGGCCACTTCTCTACAAAAGTGACCCAGAATTCGGCCACACATACCAGACACTCTTGGAGGGTCGGCATGTTGCAGATTTTCACCTCCAGGATGCCCTATTATGCCACCTCGGTCACCTTTGTGTTCCTTCAAGCGAGCGTGCCAAGATGATTTGGGAAGCACACTACAGTCGGGCTGCTGGGCATTTCGGGGTCGAGAAAACAGTGGTAGTACTGCAAAATTATTTCTATTGGCCGAATCTTCGACAGCATGTTGGGAAGTACATCCGATCATGTACTGCCTGTGCCATTGCCAAACCGACCATTAAGAAGCACGGCCTCTATACCCCGTTGCCTACCCCTAGTCGACCTTGGGAATCCATCTCCATGGATTACATGTCAGGCCTTCCTTCCACTAAGCATGGAAATGACTGTGTTTTTGTGGTCGTCGACAGGTTCTCGAAGATGGCCATTATGATGGCCTGCAAGAAGAATATCACAGCAGAAGCCACTGCTAAACTCTTCTTTGAACGAGTGTGGGTGCACTTTGGGATCCCACAGTCTATCATCTCAGATCGGGACAGTCGATTTCTCAGCACATTTTGGTCCAGTCTCTGGTCAATGCTGGACACCAAACTCACGAAGTCCACAGCCTTCCATCCTCAAACTGATGGCCAGACAGAGGTTGTCAACAGGATGATTGTGCACATTCTGCGCATGTATAACTCAAAGCATCCACACACATGGGACGAGAGCCTCCCATATGTTCAACACAGCTACAACCGAGCTCTTCACAGCTCCACTGGCCATAGCCCTTTTCAGGTGGGTTTGGGATTCCAGCCACTATGCCCCATTGATGTGGCCATGCCCCTTGCAGCTACTCACATGAATTCAGCTCATGTCCAGTCCGAAATAGATAAGGCCACCACCTTCATTGAGCGCATCCAACGTATTCGCCAGTAGGTCCATGACATTCTTGAGAAATCAAATGCCAAGTACAAGCAGCGACATGATCAACACCGGGTGCCACACAAGTTTCAGGTGGGCGACAAAGTATGGTTGCATTTGCAAAAGGAACGCCTTACTGGAGCCTATCAGAAATTGAGACCACTCCGCTATGGTCCTTACACCATTACTAAGGCTATGGGAGACAATGCATTTGAGCTCAGCATTCCCCCATTCCTTGGCCTGCACCCAGTGTTCAATGTGGACCGCCTTCGGCCATACTTTCCACCATTGCTAGACACATCCGACATTACAGAACAGCTCAAATCCACAGAATTAAATCCAGATTGCATGGAACAAGCTGCAACTGATCGGATCATGGACACACAGATCAAGAACACTCGCCAATAGCATATCCAACTGTATCGAGTTGTCAAAGCAGGCCAACTCCTTCAGCAGGGCAAGTGGCTCACCAGGGAACAAGTTCAGCAGAAGTTTCCTCATCTCATGGAGGAGCTCAACGCAATGGGGACCATTGCTTCCTAAGGGGGGAGGAATGATCCAGGTGGATATTGGTGGCCACCTGCCAGGTCCACCTGGACCCCCACCATTGTCTTTCTCAGCATTTTCATTTTCCTTAATTGTAGCACAATTTACTATTTTTAGCAGTTTTTCGGGTCCTGAACTTCTGGAGCCGTTTTGAGGCCCTAAACGACGTTTTTTTGGGATTCTGGGGCAACATGGGTCCATGGACCGATGTTGCCTCCCAAAGTGGTAGTACTCGGATAGATCTTTCTAACGAGCTATCGTACGCGTCAAACGGAGATCGTATGCCAAAGTTACGACCCCGGGAAATTGATGTACCAATTTACCCAAACGGGGCCCACAATTTGGCGTTTCATCTTCTAGGGTTAGGTTTCGGGATGTGAAGGGTTTTCCATTGTTTCTCAACAATAAATAGGCCTTCGAGCCTCATTGTAATATAGTTCAGAACAGTTCAGAGGCATGTAGCCATCACATCTCTTCTCAGAGATAAGCTACCATCGCCCTAGCTGGTTTATTTCCATTTCTGGTTGTAAGCATATTTCAGTATTTTCCATTAATGAAATGAAGTATTATTTCCGCTGCATCTTTGTATATATGGTTATCTCTGTGATTTGTTGCGTTCTTGTTTAAATCCGGATCAACTGAGGTTGTAATCAAGCTTCGTTGTAGGACATTAACAAGTATGGTTGTGCTTCCAGAGTTGGGAAACATTGCAAATCCTAGTGTGTCATCTTTGAAATCCAACATATAGTTGTGTTTGGTCAAAAATTGGAAATTTATAGTAGGGGACCAATAGCCAAAGAAGTTCTTATGGAATATATGATCTTTGAAGGATGAGGTATCCCATAGCAAGGTACCAAAAATGTAAAACTATTCGCTAACTCGGTTTCACTAGAGAAATCATGGGCATGGGGTTCAAAACCATCCAATGGACCAATTAGAGTCATTAGAATTTGAGCCTGAAGTGCACCCCCCATTAGCAGACACCAATACTGCATCATATTCCCTGCTCATCCTACGTTTAGTTTGGTTGTGGCATAAACCTAATTGGGTGCAATAACAGACGAAATTTTAGAATCTGGATGCTTGATGGTATTAAGATCAACTCTAAAACTATGGGAAGCAGATCTCACATAAATGTGTTTCTCATCATTCTCCCATGTTCTCCTCATCATATCATTCATATAATTAATAAGGTTCCCACCCATTCTAGGCTCATATACACTTTCTAATACATATTAAAATATTTGTTCATGTTTTTTTTAAGGGTGTCAATGGAAAAATATTGGTCTAAATCCAATTCATCTGAAAGAGAAATCACCTCAATTGCATTCATAAAAGCTATCAAATTATGTATTGTCCAATTGATATCAAAATTATAATATGATTTCTGTGTGAAAAATTATGTTGTCAAGTATTGTTTAGAGGGAACACATGCTTTGGAATTGTCCTTAGTTGGGATGCCCTGTTATGCAGATAACATCAAATATGATGAAATTCCTCCATTATCAAGTTTAGTAGTCTTGGAGAACCCATAATCAATTAAATATCCACAGGATCGAAAGATGTAGAACCTGCCACCATCTTGCATAGAATGAGAAACAAAAACACCATAGAAGGAATCTTACTCATCTGCAAATGTGATCTCACTTTGTTTTACTCAAGTGTATCTTTGTCTCCCAGTTCTGATCAACATCAAGAGAAAAACACCCCCTTCTTTCACACAAGCCATGAATTGATAAATGATATGTTTATGAAACTGTTATACATATGAACCAAGGAATGCATTGATCATTGTATGATGGGTTGTAGCTCTTAATGTAGCCTTATAGATCTTGAATACTGTTTCCATTGATGAAGGTTCTTGTCTCCCCAATTATGCCAAGGTTAAGGGGTGGTTGCTTCCATCAAGCACTCAAACTTAGGCAATTATCTTGACTACGGTATGGTATGAGAGAAAAAGGGATGAATTGTGTGGAAAACCAAGGGAATGACTATGTGAATTAATGAACAAGGAAAATGATGATTGTATAATGGATGAGTCTGAACCGCATAAATGTTTCAACTCAAAAAATGGGATTTTTCAATTATGAAGGGTCAAACAAGTATGTTATTGATGTCATAAATGTCATAGAAATGCATCAATTAAATCATGATAAGTTATGTTGTCATAGTATTTCATGTTTTTAATAAATTAGCATAGATTCATCTTAACTTTGAGAGGGATCAACTCTTTTAAGATTTAAAAAGATTTGCAGCTCAAGAAATTTGATTCCTTTCATTGTTTGGTTGTTCTTTAGTTAAAATAGGTCTATGCTCATTCTTAATAATATTGTTTATACTATATAAAATTCACATCTCTATATATAAAAGTATTCTCATTTTTTATTTTATTAAAACTTTGATTTAATACATATGGAATATATACCTAATATTGGATTTCAGAGATCTGTGGTTTGTGTTATTTGAATTTTTGATCGGAGAACCCACAGTAATAGAGTTTTTACACCAACGTTTCGAATCCCAAATGGGATCCATCATCAGGGAAAAGAGAAAGATGATAAGAGAAAGATGATAAAAGAAGAGCCAGATGGAGGAATAAATACTCATGAGGGATGAATATAAGGCAAAGCACAGGTCGGCAAGAAAGATTTATAATGAAACCTAATTTTAATTTTAATTTTGATTATAATTTTAATAAATTAATCTTATTTATTTAATATTTTTAGTTTAAATTTTGTTTTAAAAATATTAAATAAATAAGATTAATTTATTAAAATTATAATCAAAATTAAAATTAAAATTAGGTTTCATTATAAATCTTTCTTGCCGACCTGTGCTTTGCCTTTAATATTCATCCCTCATGAGTATTTATTTCCTCCATCTGGCTCTTCTTTTATCATCTTTCTCTTATCATCTTTCTCTTTTCCCTGATGATGGATCCCATTTGGGATTCGAAACGTTGGTGTAAAAACTCTATTACTGTGGGTTCTCCGATCAAAAATTCAAAATACCTAATATTGTTAGTAGTAGTGATGATAGAGGGTTTGAATATATCTAACAAGTAATTATAACCTTTTTCCTTTAGATTTAATTAAAAAATGTTATAAAAATAAATTAAAATAAAATATTTAAAAAATATTTTGATTGTGACAACCCTAAGGGATAGCTCAATTGTTTGAGTTGTTGTTGCTAAGTACATTTCCAATTGGGAGCTCACAAGGTCAAATCTCCTTGACGCCCTTGGGGTTAGGCCTGACCAGATAAGTCGGCGAGTAGATCCCTTCAGGTGGATTTGCCCAGATTATTACCCGTGGATGTAGCGGCCACTCAGTGACCGTGAACTACAGTTGAAAAAAAAAAGATTTTGATTGTGAAATGCGTTATGGTTTTTGGGCATGTGGTGTTGATAAGCCATGGTATTGGAGCAAATTCTATTTACAAGTTAATAATATCCATGGAAAAATGGGGGTAAATATCCATGGTTAAGAATCTTGTTATATAAAAATTATATTGTAAGTATTAAGGCTTTTTGTGCTTATTAATTAAATTTGAATATGGTTGCGACATAATTATTTTAGTTTATATGATAAAATGGATCTTAATTTATAGCTATTATTTACATGCTATACATTTTAATGTGATATATATATATATATATATATATATATATATATATATATATATATATATCTATATATATATATATATATATATATATATATCATGAATTTTTTATTTAAAAAATAATTGACAATTTTATTAATAAAAGCAAAATTACAATATAACAAATTAAATTTTATTACTTTTGTTACTTTTAACTTTCTATTTTTTTAATTAATTGAGTCAACATTTAAAAGTTTGCCACTTATTTACTAACACTACTACATATCCCACATATCAGACTTTATATTAATTTAAATCTTAAATTATTTTTTAAATAATCCAACATCTAAATGTTTATAAACATTTACACCACTACAACATCACCCCCATACTGGGTTGAAGAGTGTCTCTCGGTTCAATAAAAGAGTTTCAAAAGAGATTATTACCTCAAGTTACCTTATACCTATTATGATGATAATAGCTATAAGAGAATTGAATCTATATGAGGAGCATGAATGGTGAAAAGAATGATCAAAGTGAAGGATGGGTTTTTTTTTTAAAGTTGAATTGGAGGAAAGCTAGTGGATGTTGATGTTGAGATTGGTATGAATACTAGAGTTCGTTGGGTAGTTTCTAGGCTTTGTTTATCCAAAAACTTGATTTGCAAAGTTGACTTCAAAAAACACATTACAAGTCATCTTTATATATATATATATATATATATATATATATATATATATATATATAGAGAGAGAGAGAGAGAGAGAGAGAGAGAGAGAGAGGACATTACAAGTCATCTTTATAGAGAGAGAGAGAGAGAGAGAGAAGGAAATCACCAGATGGATTGTTCAGAACTGAAACAAAATAATGAGGAAAGAAATGTTCCCTGTACATCAACCTTTAATTTTATTTAAAGTAAATAGGAATATTTCATATTGTTGTCTAGTAAACCACATATTCCTCAGGAATTCTCGATCATATGGTACAATTCTTGTGATGCAAAGGAATGTGTCAAAGTCCAGCATGGGAAGAAATTAATGGATTTCTAAACATTAATGTATGCCACTAACCAATGTGAGACAACTCACCATTAATTTAAATGAGCATCAAGGATTTGGATTCGATACACTTGTAAGCTCTAAAAATCAAGGGACATTTTTATATTCTCCCTATTGTCAGCAAGAGAACCTGCCATTGATGCAACCAAACCTCAAGGTAATAAAATAGATCTCTAGACTTGTTAGCAGGAGGGCCTCAATGCATACCTTATTAATTAACACAAACAAAAAACCAAAATTATTTAAAGTAGACCAACAATTGTATGCACAATTTATTGAGAACTTTGCCAGCCAATAACCTGGTTTTAAAGCAAAGTCCTCATCTAACTATGCCAAAATCTTGGTTTTCACAATTAAACTTATTTTTACCTTTAATATTATATTCATTTATTCTCCTAAACTATCCTACTTGAAAACAAAGCATCTTCTCAAGTGTACTAGGCGTATTTCCAATGAATCCATGTGTGTAACAAGATTACAAATATACTCATATTCAATTTTGAAACATATGTGTTTCTAGGCCATATTCATTTCTTTATCTTTGACACCATGGCTTGAAAACTTCTTAGGACAAAGAATGATGGGTTTATTAATCTACCATGCCATAAATGGTTGAGAATCCTGAGGTGTTAGAGGTAAAAAAATCATGAACGACCCTTGCAAGTGATGTATTTATATATGAATAGAGTAGTGTTCACCAATGGAATTAGCAACAATCACCTCTCAAACCTCGCCCCTTTCTTGACCAGGACTTCCCTTTGATCAAGGAATTATTCCACTACTTAAGGCTTTTGCATTCTGTGAAAATACCACCATTCACTATTTTCAGGTAGCATTATACATTTTTCCACTCTCTCCTCTGTCACTTCCACCAGTGTTCCATCTACCATCAACATGTTTTCCCTGGAATTCATGGCTAATTCGAGGGAGATGTCATCATTGTATCCTTCTAGTCTCTATATATAACCAATCCAACCACCTTATTGGAATAAATTCCATATATGGCCATAGGCTTACAACAAAAAATGCTCCATGGGATCTTTATGGATTAACTAATTTCCCATTTTCGTATTTCCTCTTTAATAACTTAGATAATTGTAGATGCAAGGGGAATGGATTGGTTCAACTATCAGAAATTTCTAATTATGGAAGGGATGATGTAGATATTCATGTTATTGTGTGTTGGTTGTAGTGTATGAGGTAAGTGTATCAAGTGGGGGGTCAAATCAACAAGAAATTCCAATCCTTTCCATTCATTTTGCAAGTCATTTAATGGACTTGGCATGCCACTTCGATCTTTAATGTTGTCTCTATTTTGGTCTGATATAGGGTATCTTGTCAAATGTCATAAAACTCATTAATATGGAGGAGCCTTTCATTTCGTGTGTCTATTAAATTCATTACAAGTTTCATCGATGTTCTCAATGTTTGGATCTCTATTTCTATCAATAAAAACACTTTCTTCCTATATAATAATTCATAAGGGGTGCATCTGGTATTAGTCCACCATGTTTCTCTATAGGCACATAGAGCTTCAAGGAGTCATTATGCCCAGTCCTTAAGGTTTATCTTAACAATTTTAGTGATTATTGCCTCAAGGATCTTATTAGTCCCTTCCACCTATTTGTTAGCTTGGGGGTGGTATGGTGTCATCACCTTATGCTTGATTTTATATGTGTCCATTAATTATTCGATGGGACTTGAAGTGAATTGATTTCCACCATCGACGACTGTCTCTCAGGGTATTCTAAACCTTGTGAATATTTCCTCATGGATAAATTTCAAACCTTCTTGTTGAGTTACTGCCAGAAGTTCCTTAGCTTCCATCCACTTCATGACATATTCTGCATAGAAAAGAATGTAGAAATTCTTGTGAGAGGAAGGATTTATTGGTTCCATGAAATAAATGGCCCATTTTTTAGAGGGACCTAACACCAATTTTAAATATAATGGAATCTCATCTTATTGTATAGGCCTTCCCATGTGTTGGAATCTATCACATCTATTCATGTATTGCTTGGTATCCTTGAATATGGTGGACCAGTAATACCCTTGATGGAGCATCTTGTACCTATTCATTTTTTCTACAAAGTGACCTCCACAAGGGCCATCATGGAAATATTTTAATATCTCAGGAAATTCATCCTCCCGGACACATATTTTGATGATTAGGTATGGGCTAGTGTATAAAAGGAAACCATCCATCGATGAGAATCTCCAATCGTATAATAAATTTTTGATGCTCCATTTGAGTTAAATGTTGGGGTAGCTTACCTGCATCCAAGTAATTTTCAATATTTACAAACCACAAAGAGTTAGTAGATAATGCAAAGATATGTTCATAATGAAATGTATCTCCCACAAGACAAGACAAGACGGCATAGGAGGGCGATTTTGGAGCTAGGGTTACAGTTTAGCAGAGTTCGTTCTCCATGGAAGATTGTAAAGGAGGGAGCTCCACTCCCTCCTACAAGCAAGCAGTGGCCAACAGAGAAAAAAAACCATTAGAAGAGGATAGAGATCTTTCAGCTGAAAGGAAAAGAAATAGAGAAAAGGAGCAAGAGGGCTCTAAATCTAAGGAGAATAACAACACTAAAGAAAGCAGGGAAGAGGACAAGGAACAGGGCACAAAAGACAAAACGGGAAGGGGACCATGCAAACCCAAGACTACTATCACTCCTAGAGTTGTTTTGAATGACCCTACTCTGCAGGCCCATAGGTACCACATGCAGACTTATGCAATCATTTGTAAGTTCATGGGTTTATGGCCGAGCCATTGAAAAATCATCACAGACATGGATTAAATACCACTGGAAACCAAAAGAAAGCATAGAACTACATCTTGGGTCAAAGGGATTCTTTACTATAGTCTTTGCAAACATTGAAGATAAGGGCAGAGTGTTCGAAGGAGGGCCCTACTTTTATGCAGCAGCAGGCTTGTACACGAGACCTTGGACCTTGAATTTTGTCCCAGAACATGAAACTTTTACCTCGGTCCCAGTTTGGGTAAGACTCTACTCTCTACCTCTGGATTACTGGCAACTGGAATCCCTATCTACCATAGGAAATAAGTTAGGACATTTTTTTAAAGCTTCTGAAGCCACCAAAAGGGGAAAATACACATCCTTTGCAAGAATATGTGTGGAGATGGATCTTTCTGGAGCTCTGCCGGATGAGGTAATATTGAAAGTGTTTGATGAAGAATGGGTACAAATAGTGGATTATGAGAAAATCCCATTCAGATGTCGTAAATGTCATGAGCATGGGCATCTATTCAAAGATTGCCCTCTCAGTAAAACTAAAAATACTAGTAAAACCAATACCATGAAAGACAATGAAGGCTTTCACAAAGTGGCTCAGAAAGGAAAAAGGAGCAAAAGGGGATCGAAGACACATCAAAATGAAAGGCAACAAGCTAGTCAAAACATATTTCAAGCACTAGAAGAGGAAGAGGGGATAACGAAAGCAGATCAGGCCAAGGGAGACACTCCAGTGAACGAGGAGAACGAAGAAGAGGAGGAGCAAACACAAAACATTAAAAAACAGAAAGAAGAGATGACAAGTGACATAAAATTGGAGATGGATCTGGAAATGACCTAGAGTGAGATTGAAATGGAATACCATGAACTACAGGAGATTCTTGAGAAGGAGAATCTAGATCTAGAAGGATTCCTGAAACAAGGAACTAGGGAGGGAGTGGATTCGTTACCTCCAGAGGATTTCAATAGAGTTCAACAGCTATTCTTATGGAACACTCAGACCACAGGGATAGAATAGCAAGGGAATCATGAAAGGCAGAGAAATGAAGGTTTGAAAACTATGAAAAACACACCGGGCTTGGCACCCAGATACCCAGGAAAGAAAAGAGGCAGGAAAAAGCAGAACGAGCTTTTGATGTAATGTGGAAAGCTAATGATAGACTCAGGTAAGATGAAATACCTATCCAGTTACTCCTTTACAAATATTTAATAATGAAGTTCACTTCTTGGAATATTAGAGGCATAGGCAGTAAAATAAAGCAAAGGTTACTTAGTAATAGAATGAAACAAGCAGCACCAGATGTAATCTTCATCCAGGAGACTAAATGTTCCATTCGGAAAATAAAAGAGATTCACAGTAAATGGCTCAATAAATTTGAGTTTCTGGAAGTCAAAGCAGAGAATACAACAGGTGGCATTCTCATGCTTTGGAACCCCCATAAAATTGACATTGTAGATGTAGAGGCAGCCAGGGATTATCTATCATTGGTCATACAGCTAATGGGAGATAAGGAAGTCTACCTAGTTACGAATGTGTATTGCCCCCAAAGAATGGATAGCAAATTCAAGCTTTAGACTCCCTGTAGGATCTCAAGGAAAGACATGCAAGTATCCCTTGGGTCTTGGGGGGGTGATTGAAATATGATCAAATCTTTGTCAGAGAAAAAAGTGGGCACCAGAACTCTAAATAAAGATTCTTGTGCTTTCCAATATTTCATAGACAATATGAAGTTAGTGGATATTGTTATGAGTAATGGAACTTTTACTTGGAACAATAAAAGAGGAGGAGAGTCTCAGGCAGCTTCTAGATTAGATAGATTCATTATCTCAGAGGATCTTATGCTCAAGGACAAGGACATAGTTGCAAGAGTACTCCCCTTTGGAGGCTCTGATCATTGGCCTGTGCAACTGGAAATGCAGGGTATTGGTACCCCCAAGAATAGACCTTTTAGATTTGAAAGCATATGGCTTTCCCACCCAAATTTCACCAACAACATAGCCATCTGGTGGGCTGAAGAATTAAACATTCAGGGAACAAGCATGTTCCTACTTCAAAAAATACTAAAACATATCAAACTCAGGCTCAAGGAATGGAAAAAGAAGGAGTTTGGTAATATTTTTGAAGGAAAAAAATCTGTTCAGAGAAAAATGTAGGAACTCAACCAAACCCTCATCAGGGAGGGTTTTGATAAGGATAGAAATGAGAAGGCAACCAAGTATCAACAAGAATGGGAGAACTTCTACAAACAAGAGGAGATTTTTTGGAGGAAAAAATACAGAGTGAAATGGCTAAAAGAAGGAGAACACAATACCAGATTTTTCCACAGATCCACTGTGGCGAACAGAGCTCACAACAAGATTTCTTCTATCAAGGATGAAGGAGGTAATCTTCTTCATTCTCATGAAGAAATAGCAGCAGTGCTGGTTTAGCACTTTCGTGGTATTGCTCAGGAATCCTATTCAGATAGGGAACAATCTATTAGGGTTATATCAAGACACATACCTAAGCTGGTTTCCAATGAGGACAATTTCAACCTTAATAGACCAGTTTCAGAAGAGGAGATCAGTGAGGTCCTAAAAGAAATGAAAAATGGTAAGGCACCAGGTCCGGATGGTTTCAATGTTGATTTCTTCAAATCTTGCTGGAATATTGTAAAACAGGATGTTCTAAATGTAGTGGAAGACTCTAGGAGGGACAAAACCATTCTGAAGGTGCTTAATACCACCTTTATTGCCCTGATCCCTAAACAAGATTAAACTCTAACTCCTAATAGGTTCAGGCACATTACCCTGTGCAATGTGGTCTACAAGATAATATCCAAGGTTGTGGCCAATAGACTCAAACCTCTTCTCCCCACCCTGGTGTCGAGGGAACAATCTGGATATGTGGAAGGTAGGAAAATCCTCGACAACATTATTCAAGCTCATGAGGTGGTGCACTCACTAACAAGCAAGAGGAAAGCTAGAATGATCATGCAGTTGGATATAGCCAAAGCTTATGATAAGCTGAATTGGAACTATATCAGAAAATTTCTCATGGCTTTTGGGTTTGATCACAATTGGATCAGATGGGTAATGGCCCTAGTAAATTATTCTAGTTTTTCAATTCTTGTTAATGGTTCTCCTTCAAAGACTTTTATTTCTTCAAGAGGCCTCAGGCAGGGAGATCCACTCTCTCCCTTTCTCTTCAGTCTCATGATGGAAGGGTTGGGAAGATCTATCAGGCATGCTAAAGAAGTTGGTAAAGTCAAAGGTCTCAAACTTACTGAAGATGGTCAAGCCTTAACACATCAACAATTTGTGGATGATACCATGCTATAGGGCATCTCCATGGTCAAAGAAGCTCTAGCTTATAAGCAAATCCTGAGAAACTTCGCCATGGCTTCAGGTATGGAAGTTAATCCCTCCAAATCTAAGATTTTTTTCTTTAATAATCACATTGCTATTCAAAGAAATATTTCAAGAATTTTGGGTTTTCAAAGGGAGATCCTCCCTTCAAAATATTTGGGAGTCCCTCTAATGGCCAAGCCTTTTCACAAGAGTATCTGGGAGCCAATGATTAGAAAACTGCAAGATAAGATTAGGAAATGGACTTTCAGATCTTTAAATTTGGCTGGTAGGTTGGTGCTAACCAAGGTTGTCCTTCAATCAATCCCAGTCTTCATGCTATCAGCTCTCCCAGCTCCCAAAGGTGTTCTGCAGCAATTTGGAAAAGTGCAAAGAGACTTTCTTTGGGGCAAGGGGGAAGAAAAAAAGAAATGGGCCTTGGTAGCATGGGAAAAAATCTGCAAACCCAAAAACTATGGAGGACTCAGTTTGGATGATCCTGAGATTCTAAGTAAGGCTTTAGGAGCTAAATTATGGTGGCGATGGGTTAAAGATCCTAAGGCACAATGGGCAAAGATATGGAAAGAAAAATATGCACACATGTGGCAAAACAATGATCTAATAAGAATGTCAGGATATAATAAGGGCTCTCATATCTGGAATAATGCCTGGGACAACAGGGGCATAGTCCAAGGAAACAGCTTCTGGGAAATCAGAGAAGGAAACCTTGCCCTATTTTGGGAGGACAGATGGCAAAAAGAACATATTTTTTTAAAGGAATACTTGAGGGATCTCAAGGAAGATACAAATTCTAAGGGGTTATCTAAAGTAAAATATTTTTGGGTCCAAACCAACAGTATTGAAAAATGGAGAACCTGGAGGAACTTTGAGTTTAGGGATGAATGCCCCCTGAAGGCTAAAGCAGAGACTCTAAAAAATATGTTAGAACAAAGGAAGATTTTGAAATCAAGGGAGCAAGATCAGCTAAGATGGGGCAACAATAGTGAGGGTACCTTTAATCTCAAAGAAGCAAATCTCATTCTCCTTGACCTTGACTCACATGCTCCAGATAATACTTGGCAAGACCTATGGGGACATCAAGGATGGATGAATATTAAACTCTTCATATGGTTGGTTCTACACAAGAAAATCTTGACCTGGGATAATATTAGGAAGAAGGGTGTTCCGGGGTCTTCCAGATGTCAGCTCTGTGAAGCCCAAGAGGAAACTATAGAGCACCTCCTCAACAATTTCATCTTCACATCCAGTTTATGGGATTCTTTTGCCAACATTTTCCAACAGACTGACAGGGACAAAGGGAGCATCATCAATACCCTAAACAGATGGAGAAGAACCTTTTCAGACAATGAGATTCTTAGCTCAGCATGGGCCATCATGCCAAGTTTCATTATTTGGAATGTCTGGAAAGAAAGGAACAACAAAATCTTCAAGAATGAAAAGAGGCCATCCCAAAGCCTTTTTGAACAGATATTAAAACAAATCAAGGAAACGGTTAGCACTATTGTGTGAAATCTCTCCAAGAACCCTCCTTTGGCTGAGGATTTGAAAAATCTCGGTGATCTGGGTCTGCAGGGCCTTATACCTCAGGGATGGGATAGGAGAATTATCTCCCTAGATTCTAAGCAAGATTTCTAGCATCCCCCCCAAGGGCTCTTTGAAATTCAACATTGATGGGGCTTCAAAAGGCAATCTGGGCTCTGCAGGTCACGGAGGTGTGTTAAGGGATGAGAATGGTGGAGTACTTTTCATCTTCTACTGTCATTTAGGAAGAGCCACTAATAACATGGCAGAATTGATGGCTATGGAGCAGTGCTTAGATTTCCTGAAACAGGATAACCAGCAAAACGTGATTGTTGAAGCTGATTCAGAGTTAATCATCGAATCAGTCAAGAGGATCAGTTGGGGCACAAAGCTGGAAAAAGTCTCAAGGAACTGGTGTCTGATCCAGGGCTTTCAATGGATTCAGCAGCACCTCCAGAGCCTTTGAACTATCAATTTTAAACATGTAAGAAGATCGGCAAACAAATTAGTTGATCTTCTTGTCAGTCAAGGGGTGATCAGCACAGAGAACAGGGTTGCATTCAGCTGGCAAGAAATGCCTCAAAGTAGGTTAAAAGTGAAATGTTATGACCAGGCAGATGAAGACAAGATTGTGTTTCGGACTAGGGCCATGGAGATGGAATCCAGTTGATTCAGGTGTTCTATGTTTCTTATTTTTTCTACTTTCAAGTCTTCAGGGGGTTGCAGTTCCTGTTTGACCATAGTAAAATGAGTCAGCTTTGTTTTTGAGATTCTAATGGAGACTCAGTCGGGTGGCCCTGGTTCGTCTAAAAAATACCACTTGGTGGGAGTTTCATCCTTACTGGTTTTAGGCGGAGAGAAAGAAAATACAAGAAGGATCCTGGGAACTCTAGGCAACCGTAAAAGCAAGGGTTTTCCATCCAGGATCAGTTTACCGGGCCAGGAGAGGTTTTCAGGTGATCGTGGCCCTCACAAGCAGAAAATAGTTTTGACAAATTTGGAGTGATTCCATACAAAGGGCTACACATGGCGGTGGGTCGGCTAAAATATCGCCCTCATCGCACACTAATGTTCAGTAAAATTAGTCAGTATGAAATGATCCTCAACCATCAGATCATGTGATTCTTTTCAACGGCAGGGATTGAAAGTGCAAGTTACCGGTCTAGTTGGCGGGAAGCGCTAATTCTCAAAGTTATTAGGCGGTGCGATATCCTCAGCCATCGTATCATGCAAAGTGATTCAACGGCCAGGATTGATCGTAATGTTTTTCGATCTAGGTTGGCGGGTTTTCCGACAGTGGAAATATCCCTTCAATCCACTTTCGGAATGGAAAACTGTGTACAAAGCAGTTTCCAGGTGATCGCAGGGCTCTGGAATGGTAAGTGGTATTGGATTTTTGGAAGCGATCCCATTAGGCTTCCTACACGTGGCAGGGGGGTGGTAAGGAATACTGCCCCCCATCGCAAACTAACATCCGGTCATCTAAGCAACGTGATATCGCTCCTGGCTGTTGGATATAGCCATCAAGATCTACGATTAGATTCGGCCGTGCTATTTTGGTGGGGCCAGGTCTTTTTCTCCACAAGTCTTATTGGGGCGCCTTTTTCCTCTACCGCTGGTTGGCGCGCGAAGTAAGGTCAGTGGCGACTGTTGTTGATTGTCCGACTGGGGGGGTAGAAGGCACCAGAGTTTGCCACGTGGTTGGAGAAACTTTTAGTCCAACTTTTTGTGTAATTTGAGAGTTTGATAATGACGGTTGTAGGGGGGGTCAGGTCTATGGCAGGTTGCCCCTTGTTTCTCCTGAGTCCATGAAATCGGATGGTTTTTGTATATTTTGTAACATTATTTTTGTTTTACTGAAATAGAAGGATCGTCTCTTGCTTCAGCAAAAAAAGAAATGTATCTCCCCCATGTGGTTTGTTATCATTAAATATTCGTCTAAAAATAAAATCAACCACTACATTTTCCTTTCCTGGTTTTTTTCAAGATGGTAATCTCATATTATTCTAATAGCGCCAACCATATTGTGACTCTACCATTAGTAATTGGTTTATTCATTAAATAATTTATCGTAACATCGCCAATATGTAAAACTATTGGATACCCTATGATATAATGTAGAAATGTGTTTATTGCATGAATCACAATAAGGAATTGTTTTTTAGTTACTGTATAGTTTGTTTGTTGGTGAGGGGCTTTTGCTTGTGAAGTATATTAAAAATGGATCATTTACTTATGATTCCCCAAGAATAGCTATGATGGTAATATTTGATGCATTTGTGGAGACATGAAAAGGGAAGGGACAATTGGGACCTCTCAAAATTAGAGCTTGAGACATTTATACTTGAGTTCTTCAAATATATGCTAGCGATCACCCGACCGTACAAACCAAACAATTTTTTTGAGTAAGGAAATTAATGGTTGGGAAATTTGTGAAAACATTTCGATGTAACTTCTATAATAACCATCATGCGCTAAGGAGATTCATGCCTCTATTTGTGAGCATGGATTTGGCATATTTAATATTACCTATATTTTTGTTGGATCCACCTGAATATCTTTAACATAAATACGGTGCCCCAAAACAATGCCATCAAGAAAAATGACTACACATTTTACATTACCAAAGGAAATGTTAGCTTCCTTACACCTTATCGATTTTTCTTTCCAATTTAGCTAATGCTTTGTTGAATTCATCACCATACATTGTAAAATAATCCATCTATATTCCACACGATGATGAACTAAATCAGAAAATATACCTATGACAAATATTTGAAAGTTGGTTGTAGCATTACACAATTTGAATGGTAGAACATGATAGGTGAACATTCCCCATGGGAAAGTGAATGTGGTATTTTCTTGGACCTTAGGTGCAATTTGGATATGTTTATAACCACTAAATCCATCGAGGAAAGAAAAACATTTTTTCCCAACTAAGGTATCTAAGACTTGGTCAATAAATGGAAGTGGAAAATGGTTTTTGTATGTGTAGAAATTCCTTGTAGATTCAAAATACTTATGTAATTTCCTAAAACAAAAGACTTGAATCTACTCAGCTTTTCAGTGGAAACAATTAAATGATCGTGAAATCACAAAGCATACAAGAGAAAGAATTCAATCAACACATTACACAATGATTTCCTTGGAAAAGCCACAACTAAAAATCCATGCTATCTTTATATTGCAATACTTAAAAAATATGAGAAGATTACAATTCTTTGCTCAAGCCCGAGAAACCTCTGCACTATCTCTATCTGTCTCACAACTTCCTATATAATCCCCAACCAATACTTAACCAAATTTTGTTTTGCTCAGGTCCCTATTTCCTTGCGTTGTTTCCTTTGGAATTAGCCCCCTATTAATTGGGGAAATTCATTAATATGAATTGCACAATCCTCATAAGACTTCCTCTTACTACATGCACCACTTGTATAATTCAGATGATTATACAACTGATGGTACACTTTCCCTGAACTCCAATCTCAACTGGGTAACTCCAAGATCTGATAGGCATGAGTTATTTATGAGTGTATCATTAGTTAACTGGTTGAACACATGAAGCAACACCCCACTGTTTGACCTCCTACTAGTTCCTCCATTAGTTGGAACTAGCTTAACTCACTTTAACTCAGTTAAGTTGAATTAATTAATTACAACTCAAAATAAACTCAACCAGGGCTCCTATAATGTAGGTGACACTCTAAATGACTCTAGCTAGACCCTCAACTCGAATTAACTGAGCCAACTAAGTTGAATTAACTTAGTTAACTCGTACAAGTTGTCTTGTGATGTGAAATTACAATTTTATTCCTAATTTAATTCAAGGACAAAATTAAATTAGGATTTTCTTATTGCATTTCCAACACTCCCTCTCAACAAGAAAGGGACTATCAGATACCCCAATCATGCCTCTAAGAAACTCGAATTTTCCTTTTGAAAGTGCCTTAGTCAAGATGGCTACATCATCTTCCTCTATAGGAATGTACTCCAAAAACATGATTATCCTCTGCACATAATCTCGCAGATGGTGATAGTGGATGTCGATATGCTTGGACCAATCATGAAAAACTGGATTCTCAGAGATTTTGATACAACTCTGATTGTCATAGTAAATCATTGTAGGATCCATCTATTAACCAAATAACCCAACAAGGATCTTCCTCATCCAAATAGCCTCACAAGTTGCTTGACTAGCAGCCATGTACTATGCTTCTGTTGAACTAAGTGCAACTGATCTCTACTTCCTGTTGTACCAAGAAATTGTTGCTGACCCAATACTGAAGATTCCCCCTGATGTGCTCTTCCTATCGGATGAATTCCCGACCCAATTTTCATATGTGAAGCCTTGTAGTTTTAGTCCCTTTGTCCATCTATACCAATACCAAATTAAGTGGTGCCTCTGAGGTATCTCTACACATGTTTAGTTGCCTTCCAATAGAGTTTGGTTGGCTTAACCATTTCTTATCTAAGCTAGTTAACTGCAAAACATATGTTTGTTCGTGTGTTCACCAAATACATAAGTGAACCCAAAAGCTACCTGTAAATAATAGCCTCCACTACTTCACCTGAAGTAGCATCTTCCTTCAATTCCCTACTAGAGGAACCTCCATGGGTTTTCTTCTCTCCATGTGGAACTTATTCAGTATCTCGTTGGCATACTTTCCTTGAGAGATAAATAGTTCCTCATCTCCTTGCCATACTTCCATACCAAAGAAATAATACATGAGGCACAGGTCCTTCATCTCGAATTCTCTTGCAAGATTCAACCAGCTTTTCATCACCTATTAGAGTTAAGTCATCAACATATAATACTATAATCAACAATTTACCTTCAACCACAATATGGTAAAGGTTTGGATGTGTTTCACTTTTGGTGAAGCCCAACCTAGTGAAATAGTTGTCAATATCAGTGTACCAAGCATGGGGTGCTTGTTTTAATCCATATTGCGCTTGCTTGAGTCTTCACACATGAAACTCTCTATTGAAGGTCTCAAATCCTTTTGGTTGCTCAATGTACACCTCTTCCTCAATCACTCCATTGAATAATTTATTCTTCTCATCCATCTTATGTATCTTCCATCCCATCTTTGTTGAAAGTGCTAAATATATTTGATTGACTATTACCTCTCTACTAGAGCAAAGGTCTCCTCATAATCAATTCCATCCACCTAAGAGAACCCTCTGGCCAAAAATATGGCCTTGTGTTTCTCCATACTCCCATTTGTTTATTTCTTTTGTTAGGATATTCCAACACATAGGAAATAATTAAGTATAACTTGGTTTAGTGTATAGTTAGGTAAAGTGTGTTTCTTTAGTATGTACTTTTTGTAACTTACAATCTAACGGTCACGATATGTTCTAGACATGAAGTGAACCAATGGTTCATTCTCTCCTCGGTATTACCAATTCTTGATCCATGGCTTAACACTCAATTGGTCCATGATCTCTATTTAAAGAGCATGGAGGGTCATTTGTTCAGTGACCATTTATGAGAGAAGCTTATGTAAATTTTATTTCTTTTACATTAATAAATTGTTTGAAGTGGCCACGTTGGCTCAGGCCATGGACCATTTCTCTCTTTGAGGGTTTTAACAACGTTAAGTATACTGGTGTATTGATCTGTGATCTATTTGTGAGCGGTGTCCTTTGGGCTTCAATCTAAGGAAGTTACCTTGTAAATTCCTACATGGTAGAAGGTTGAAGGATAAGGTAGGAACACATAATACATCATTAAATTGACCATTGTCTAGATGAATAGTTTCAATCCCTACAACACTAAGAGATCTATCATCACCAACATATATATTTTTAGTGTTACAATCATTTAAAGAAGAAAACATGGCTATGTTATAAGAAGCTCCTAAATCAATGAGCCACTCATGAGAATGAGAAGAAGAAGATACATTTAGTGCATAACCAAACCGAGATGTTTGACAACCACATGCAGAAATTGCTATTCTTGAAGATGAAGTTGAAGTTGAAGAGTGCTCCAAATGGATATTATGCTTCTTCATTGTTGATTCCAAGGCTTCCATCATCTTAAAGCATTTGGATTCTAAGTGGCCATCACGATTACAAAAGTTGCAATGTCTATTAGTATTATTCCCTTTGTTTTTAGTGCTCATAATGATGAAGTGAGCAAACTTTGGCATGAGTGATTTGGTCACTTAAACTATCGCTCCCTTCAAAATCTATGTAAATAAAATATGGTGATAGCTCTTCCATTGGTATCTTGCAGAGATGGTGTTTATTCTAGATGTGTACTCGGAAAAAATCATCAGGACAGTTTTGAAAAACGTGCCTCTTGGCATGCCTCAGCCCCCTTACATCTTGTGCATAGTGATTTATGTGGTCCACTTCTAGTTGTTTCATTCTCTGGTTACAAGTATTTCTTAACTTTCATTGATGAATTCTCTAGACGCACTTGGGTATACTTCTTAAAACTAAAAAGTGAAGTCATTAACATGTTCTTGGCCTTTAAAGCATTTGTTAAGAAGAAATATGGACATCAAATTCTTAAGCTAAGATCTAATAATGGCAGAGAATATGTTAACAACAAATTCATCAACTTTTTCACTCAGCATGGAATTCAATTGAAACATATTGTTCCATGTACTCCACGGCAAAATGGTGTAGCTGAAAGGAACAACAACACCTTAAAGGAAATGGTTAATTGTATGCTTCAATCTAAAGGACTTAGTCTTAATTTTTGGGCGGAAGAAATTAACTTTGCAAATTACATAGTAAATCACACTTCTACTAAGGTTCTAAAGAATATCACTCCAGAAGAAGCATGGATCTCAATTAAACCAGATGTAAGTCACTTTCTTGTTTTTGGAAGTGAAGTATGGGCCCATATTCTAGATGAGAAACATAAAGCCTTAGAACCTTAGAGTGAAAAATGTGTTTTTGTTGGATATTCTGAAGATGTCAAAGGATATCGACTTCTTCAACCTAAATCCAAAAATGTTATCATTAGAAGAGATGTAAAGTTTGGTAAAAATATATCGGCCTACGAGCCTAGTTCGGTGGATGTGCCACCACTCTCTATCCCTTCTACTTATAAACATATTCCTTCTTTAGATGATGAAAACAAGGAAGATAATCCTCCCCCACCTTCTCAGGATCCTCCTTCAGCTCCTCATCTTCCAAAATGGGTATGTGCTACTCAGGATGCAGTAGGTGTTCTTGTAGGTGATCCTACAGATCAATGCCACACACATTCTCAGTTCGATAGAGCCTCTTCTTTACTGGCTCAAGCTTCAGAGAATTATGATCCTGACACATTTTCATAAGTGTCGGGCCATCCAGATTGGGACACATCTATGATTGAAGAATATCATTCATTATTGGCAAATGATACATGGAACCTTGTTGCTCTTCCAAAGGGATGAAAACTTGTTAGATGCAAATGGTTTCACAGAACCAAGTTTGGAACAGATGGAAAAGTTGATAAACATAAATCTCATCTTGTTGCTAAGGGTTTTTCACAAGTTTAAGGCATTGGCTATACTAAAACCTTCTCGCTTATTGCCAAAATGAACTCTTTCCACCTTATTCTTTCCCTTGCTGCCTCTTTCAAATGGGAAGTCCATCAGATGGATATTAAATCTGCCTTCTTGCATGGGGACTTGCATGAAGAAATATATATGGACCAACCTCATGGATTTATACAAAAGTACTCTAGTCTTGTATGTCGTCTTAAGAAATCCCTTTATGGTCTCAAGCAAGCCCCTCAGGCTTGGTATGCCAAAATGGATAACTTTCTTTTAGATACTGGCTTTTCTAGGTGTCATTCTGACAGTACTTTCTACACCAAGGAAGTGGGTATGTCTGTAATCATTCTTGTTATTTATGTTTATGATCTTATCCTTACTGGTCATGATCCCAACCTTATAAACCATGTGAAGTCTAGCCTTAAAAAGCAATTTGAAATGACAGACTTAGGACACTTGCATTATTTTCTTGGTCTTCAAGTCTTGCAATCCAGAGAAGGTATTTCCCTTTCCCAGTCCAACTATGCATGTGATATTCTACACCCGTTTCACATGGAATATTGTAAGCCAACCCCTTCTCCATTTCAGTCTGGAGTCAAACTTTCAGTCACTTGTACTTCCCCTAAAGTTGACATTGCCTTATATCGTCAGCTTGTTGGAAAAATTTTGTATCTGACTTATACTCGTCCTAACCTTTCCTTTGCTATTGGCCTTGTTGCTCGGTTTATGCACAAACCACATGAAAGTCATTGAAAAGCAGCTAAAAGAATACTTCGTCATTTTCGAGGTACAGTTCAGTTTGGGATTCATTATAGTGCAAAAGCATCTCCTCTAATGGTTGGTTTCACTGATTTTGATTGGGCTAGTGATCCTGATGATTAGAAGTCTACTGCAGGTTATGTCTTCACTCTTGGTTCTGGAACTATTACATGGGCTTGCAAGAAAAAAAGTGCCATTTCTCTTTCTTCAGCAGAAGTAGAGTATCGTGACATCATTGAAGCTAGTAAGGAAGCCCTATGGCTTCATAAGACCTTGTAAGAGTTTTGTTTTTAGTAAAAGCATCCGACCACACTTTGGTGTGATAATCAAAGTGCCATTCAACTATGCAAAGATCTAGTCCAACATCAGTGCAGAAAACACATTGAACTACATATGCACTTCATCAAAAATCTCATTCATGACCATGTTCTTGGAGTGAAATATTGTTCAACCGATGATCAAGTTGCAGATATCTTTACAAAGGCTCTCACATAGGAAAAGTTTAATAAGCTTTGATTTATGGTTGGAGTTTAGGAAGTTGTCACTAAGGGGGTATAGGCTCTAATGCCTCCTTCATTCTCCTATTGTGTCATCTTTGTACATCCTTCAATCTTATCTCAAGTTCTTCTTAAGGGGGGATGTTAGGATATTCTGACACATAGGAAATAATTAAGTATAAATTGGTCTAGTGTATATTTAGGTAAAGTGTGTTTCTTTAGTATGCACTTTTTGTAACTTACAATCTGACGGTCACGATATTTCTAGACATGAAGTGATCTGACAGTTCATTCTCTCCTCGGTATTACCAACAATTAATTTGTGGCTTAACACCTGATTGGTCCATGATCTCTATTTAAAGAGCATGGAAGGTCATTTCTTTGATGACCGTTTATGAGAGAAGCTTATGTAAATTTTCTTTCTTTTACATTAATAAATTGCCTGCAGTGGCCACGTTGGCTCACGCCGTGGGTTGTTTCCCTCTTTGAGGGTTTTAACCACGTCAAGGATACTGGTGTACTAATCTATGATATATTTGTGAGAGGTGTCCTTTGGTGTTAAATCTAAGGAAGTTACCCTATAAATTCCTACAGCTTTACCTTGGAAATCCATCTAGAACTCACCATTGACTTGTTTCTTGGTCTTGGGACTACTTCCCAAACATTGTTTTTGATAATGGATTCATAATCCTCTACCATGGCATCAATCCATATTGTTTTTTGCACTACTTCCTCAAAATAATATGGCTCAATCTCTACACTCTCGCTCATCAGAGCCATGTAGCCAGTGTACCAATCTAGTGACCTCTTCTACCTATGTTGTGATGTGGGTGCTCCCACATTCTCTCTAACATCATGCATCAATCTTTCATATTCTATGGTGCTCTTCCTTCCATCTTTGGAAGTCTTTGCATGAGTGGGTGCTTCCACTCTCTGCTCCTCTACATGTTCCTGCTCCACATCATCTTGAGGTTATTCCTTTGGATTTAAAATCTCCTCATCTGCATGTAATTGAAGCTCCCTCTCAAGGGAACATATCATGGCCTTCTCTCCATCAAACTTTACATCTCTATGAACCATTTTCATCCTGTGAGGTGGCAGGTACATCGATAGTTGTGAGGTGTATCATTGTACCACATAAATATGCCCAACTCAATTGTTGGCTCTAGATTTTTCCTTGCATCCTTGGTAACATGGCAGTAAAATGATGAACCAAATATCCTAAAGTGTGCTACATCTAGTTTCTTACCTAAAAAACTTCTTCTGGTGTACTCATCTCGAGAATACGATGAGGACTCATGTTCTACACATATATGTGTTGCATGCTTCAGCCCACAAGTGCAACTATAGGCCTTGATCATGTAACATTGCTCATGCAGCTCCCACAATACTTTTGTTCTTCCTTTCGACCACCCCATTCTATTGTGGGTTCTAGGATGCTATAAACTCCCATCAAATGCCTTCTAATGCACAAAATTTCTTGAATTCATTCAACACATATTCTCCACTGTTATCGCTCCTAAGATCCTTCACTTTCCTTCCAATGTCTTACTCAACAAGTGCTTTAATTCACAAAATTTAGAAAACATATTATCTTTCTTCTGCATGAATAAAATACAACACTAACGTGAGAAATCATCTACAAACATTACATAATACTTGTGCTTGGCCATGGAGGCTATCGAGAACAGTCCACACACATCTGAGTGAACTCTTTCAAGGATCGCTTACGCTCAACTATCCTTATCATGAAAGGTCGATTTGGTGTGCTTCCCCAATGTAAACCCTTTGCATGTATCTCTTTGCTCTAGTGTACCCTTGGGAAGTCCTGTAGAAATTTGTTGCATGATCTTCAAAGCTCTGTGGTGCAAGTGACCCAATCTTCTATACCACAATTCATTGATGTCTCGGCTCGACATCTTCTATTCTTTTGTGCTCAAAGAAACACTGTCATTATTCTACATCCAATTTGTATAGGTTCTTCACCTTAACCCTAATCTGCTTCACTTATCCTAAGGCTATGTGATGAAGGAAATCCTTTCTTTTGCTAAATATCACATCGTAGCCATGGTCCTCCAACATATCAACTAAAACTAAATTCTTCTTCAGACCCGGAACATACATGACATATTTTAATGTGATAGGAGAACCTAACTCCCTCTGAAAATTAACAGTATTGATGTCGGTCACGCTATCACTTCCACAATATCCCATTTCGATGTGCATCTGGAGGTCCTTCTCCTCCACATCACTAAATAATTCTATGTTTCCAATCATATGGAATGAGGCTCCACTATCCAGATACCACACACTACCCATCACTAATGTCACCATGCAAGCAATGAGGGTGAAATCCAACTCGAATTGTGAAGCAAGAGCTTCACCTGCCACTCCTCCCGAGGGCTTCTTGTCGGCCTTTTTGTGCAGACACTTCATGGCATAGTGTCCCATCTCATGACAATGAAAACATTTAATCTTCGACAAGTCCTTCTTTTCACCCTGACTGGAATCTGATTTGGAATGGGATGAATTCCATTTCCCTTTCTTTTCCTTTCCAACCAAGGCACAATTCTCCTCATCATCATGCTTAGATGATGATCCATCTCTGGTCTTCCACCAAATATCTTCTTGCACCAAGTCGAACTACAAACGATCCCACTCTGGTAGCTTCTCCCTCCCATTTACCAAATCCTAGTATCTATTCTAACTCTTGGGAAGGCTTATAAGTGCTACGTTGACCAGATCAGCTTCAACAATTGTAACATCAACACTTCCAATCTCATCCTGACATTGGGTGAACTTGTTCAAGTACTTTGATATTGTGTCACCCTTCTCCATCTTGATTTTACTGAGCTTGTCCTTCAGTTCCAGCTTCCTATGGTCATTGTTGTTTTGAAATAGCTTTTTCAAGGCCTTCCACATTACATATGGAGTATCCTCCCTTGGAGGTTCGAGAAAATATGATCTCGAACTCCTTCTAGTATGATCCTTCTTGCCTTTGCAACACATTTCCTCCACTCTGAAATATTTTGAGCATTAGTTGTTGGAGGCTTAGGAATATCCTTGTCTATGAATTCCTTCAATACATTGTCTTCCAACACTGCCTCCATCCTTCCCTTCCAAGAAATATAGTTTGAACTACCCTCAAGGGAATATTAAAGTCTCAATATGTAGAACAACATCCTGCTATATTTGAAGAATGATACTGCAAATTCGATTTCACCTGCAAAAGACAAAATCGTATTCTCCTCTTCTAGAGTTAATTTTTCTTCAATACCATGCATATATTCCTTGTAGATTCAAACTACTTATATAATTTTCTCAAACAAAAGACTTTAATCTACTCTACTCATCAGTGGAAAAAATTAAATGATCGTGAAATCACGAGGCATACAAGAGAATGAATTCAATCAACATATTACATAATGATTTCTTGGGTAAAGTCATTGCTAAAGAACCCAGCGATATGTATATTTCATTAATCAGAAAATATGAGAAGATTACAATGCTTTTCTCAACCCTGACAAACCTCTGCATTATCATTATTTGTCTCACAGCTTCCTAGAAAAGCCCTAACCAATGCTTAACCAAATTTTGGCTTACTCAAGTCCCTCTTTCCTTTCGTTGTTTCCTTGGGAATTAGCCCCCTATTAATTAGGGAAATTCCTCAATATGAATTGCACAATCATCATACACCTTCCTCTAACTGCATGCACCACATATACAATTCAAATGATTATACAACTGATAGTACATTGTCCCTGAACTCCAATATCATCTAGGTAACTCTCAGATCTAACATGCATGAGTTATTATGAGTGAATCATAAGTTAACTGGTTGAACACATGAAGCAACACCCCATTTTCTGACCTCCTACAATTTCCTCCATCAATTGGAACTAGTTTAACTGACTTTATCTCAGTTAAACTGAACTAATTAATTACAACTCAAAATAAACTCAACTAGTACTCCTATAATGTAGGAGACACTCTACATGACTCTAGATAGATCCTTAACTCAAATTAACTGAGCCAACTAAGTCAAATTAACTTAGTTAATTTGTACAAATTGTCTTGTGGCGTGGAATTACAATTTTATTCCTAATTTAATTCAAGGATAAAATTAAATTAGGATTTTAGTGTTTCATTTTCAATAGTATGTCACTTT
Organism: Pinus tabuliformis; assembly: GCA_031772625.1. Lineage (NCBI taxonomy): Eukaryota > Viridiplantae > Streptophyta > Pinopsida > Pinales > Pinaceae > Pinus > Pinus tabuliformis. The sequence continues at coordinate 795,738,366 of CM062813.1, read as the reverse complement.
ATTCATCTCTCTATAGTCCAAAAAAATTCTCCTTTCTTTTATGATGACTAAAGGGGATACCCACTAAATATAAAAAATCAGATAAATAAAATAAGTTACACGTCATTTCCATAGTTCCTCCTTAACTATGTCCCTTAATGTTAGATTCATTTGGTGTTTAGGTTGATGGATGGGTCTCAATCCTTCCTTCATATATATATGATGTGTCCATAAATTGGGATGGATCCCCTTCATATCATAATAGTCCCAAGTGAAGACTTCATTTTACCTTTGTAGTACCTGGACAAAAAAAAAAAAATCCTCCATCAACCCCTTGTTGATGTTGAATGTTTTTTCGAGGATAATTTTTATGGTTTATGTGGTATATTATTGTTTCACTTTGGTTGAGGACTCATGTTACAAATATGAATCATATGTTGAGATAATAGAAGCCTAAATTTATGGATGTAGAAAGTGTTCGAGAACATGTGCGTTCAAGGAAGAGGACTAGCAAGCAATGAAATCAATGATTTTCTTCATCCTTGACCCTTTTTTATAGAGAGATATTGATCAATAAATAAATCATAATGGACTAATTCTTCGTCACTTCCTTCTCCCTCAGCCAAAAAACGGTGTTTCAGGGTCTATACTAAGCTTAGCAGGAGGGTATAAGGTTAGCAATTTGGTAGAGGTTCCATGGGATATTGTCATGCTCCCAGATATGAAACCAATATATGCATCTGTAGTGGCTAGAAATGGTTGTTCAAGGATGAGAAAGTATCCCCACAGGGAGGATGTTGGTTGGAGGAGCATAAAATTAGTGCAATATTCCCATGAATTAATGGAGATAATAACATCCTCCAAAATTCCCTCTCATTTTAGTGTCGATGTATTAACAAGTTTGTTATGATCCATGCACCTTAAAAGTGATAAGAAACCAATAATTACAATATTCTTAAAGGGGGATACCTGATTTTACAATGAATACAATGTACAAGGAAATATTTATGATCCTAAGACTAGGAATCCTTAGTATATATGTAAGAGACAAATGGGTTCAATCATAATAAAATGGGACCATAAGGGGTTCTAGCCTACATAACAATATAAAAATATAAAATTAATCATTCAATATCTGGGGACTAATAAGGATTTTTTGGGTTAACATGGGGCTTATGTAGGGGTTAACATGCCCCTCTCCTTCAAATAAGCATTGACCTCAATACTTGACCATATGTGGGTGTTTTTTCATGAACAAATCATCTTCCCATGTCACTTCTTCCACTAGTAAGTTCTTCCATTTTATGAAGTACTCTTTAATTGCTCGATTTCTCAGTTACTTAGTCCTTGTTTTGAAAGAAAATTTTGGTTCTTGTATTTTTTTTCCTTCTTCATTATTATTTGGTAGAATATTTTATATTAGAATCTTGTCACTAATTACCTTATTTAAGCAAGAAACATGGAAGACTAGATGTACACGTGAATATGAAGTCAACTTCAATTTTCACACTACTTCCTCATGCACTAAAATTGGATGGATTCCATTGGTTTTTAGATGAAATTATGTAGTTACTCTGAAAAAACGTGGCTCTGATTTTTGTCATTGTAATTTTGTTTAATAATTTGACAAACATGTTGTTGTCGGATAGCCAATGAAACTTTGTGTCAAATATTCAACATCTAATGATTCTATCCAATGGAGGTGGCATGCCTCTAACAGGTATGTTTGTCGAAATGCTCCTTGGATATCTGACGAGTAACTGCGTCGAACATCATATTTTATGACGTAAGTGCATCAAATATCTGGTAAAACATTGCATTTAATATTCAAAATCAAATGAGGCTATCCAACCAAGCGCCATACTTACAACGAGTATTTTTATCGGAATTCTTGTCAAATATTAGATAAATTTTTACGTCAAATATCCTATGGATATGGGATCATTGGATCTATGAAGAATCTACAACTATTAAAAAAAAAAAAAAAACTTGTCTTTGAGGATGGGTTAGGTCCATCCTTTTTTCCTCCATCCTTAAAGCCTTCATTAATGCCAAAGAAACATAGATTCAGACATTGAAGAAAAGGCTTAAAATTCCTAGTATTGAACATGTACAAACACCTGAATTATTTCAAGTGGAACAAGAGAATAATTAGTTTCTAGTTATCATCATAGAGAGAAACCAGGAGTTAAGCATTTCCATGTATCTAGGCAAATAGAGGTAGTTGAGCATATAGATTTTCTTCAAATTTAAATTAGATAATACAATGGTGTTTGCAAAGCAAGAAAGGTGGTATAAACATAGATTGGGATGTAATTCTGGAGCCTACAGAACCCTGTTAGGTCCTTATACTACTAGTGTAACCCCTTATTGTTATTAGTGCAACCCCCTTATTATATTTTTGTTCCCATGTAGTCCCCATATTGTTATTATTGTGCCCCATAGAAGCCCACTATTGTTATTCATGTGCCTTTAAATTATTACTATTATGTCGGCTCTAATTATATTATGACCCCTTAGACTCCTATATATAGAAAGGAGGTCTTGTTTTGTGTAATGTAAAGGAGGTTTCCCCCTCAAAGAGACTTACTTTGAAGGCGTTGATCTATCTTTTCTATCTTTTTATGAGTTGGTTTCATAACATTTGGTATCAGAGCTTTGGATTCTAGGGTTTCACTGCTCCAAATAGGTCTTCGTGGAATTTTCGCTATAAATTTTTTTCTGCAATGTTTCATAAGATAAACAAAAAACTCATTTGAGATAAAGTCATTCTAAACCTTGGGTCCAAATTTCAAATCTTGTCCCACTATATTTTTGGATATTTGATCTTAGGAAGTTAGGGTTTTTGCAAGCTCCAAAATTCAATCTCAACCAGGTTATCATGGAATTTTTGCTATAATTTGTTTTATACAAAGGTTCAAACTCTGAAATTAAAACCCATTTATGAAAAAATTGTGGGAAGCACGGGCCAGAATTTCAGATCTTTTTTCACCATATTTTCGGAGATACAGTCCAAGACATGTAGGGTTTTTGCAGGCTCCCAAATTACATCCCAAACAGGTAACTTGGGGAAAATCATCATAATTGTATCTTTGAGAATCAGATTGAAATGTTATAACAAGTTATAGAAATGGGACGGACTGTAGTTTTTTGTATAGCTTTTTCAGATCCGAAGGTTGAAACAATGACATGTGGCACTTTATACAAGTTCGCTTTTATGAAAAGGCATATAATCAGGTCATCTTGGAAGATTTTGCATCTCTTTCTTGGAGAATCCAATGAAGATCATACTAGTGGCATTGGAAAGAGGACGTATAGGGCTACCGCATATTGCAATTTTAGAACTGGGAGATCCAAAATTACAAAGTTACAATAATTTCAAGATTGAGCTCCTAAAATCAAGAAAAGACGATATGAGGAAGTTTGATGGCAAGGATCTGGTAATTGGATACTACAGATGGAGAAATATTTTGATCTACATGAGGTGCAACTGTTACAAAAGGTATGTAGTGAATCTTTATATTTAGAACCGAATCAATTTTTATGGTATAAAAGACTTTGTTCTCATAAACCACTTGTCATGTGGTCAATTTTCACAGAGGAAATGATAACACATTATGAGGATACAAAGAGAAAAACCTTTAGCCAATTGATAAATCTCAAACAAAAGGGTTCAATGGAAGAGCACATTGAGGACTTTCAAAAATTGAATATAAGGGTAAATGATAGTCCATAGAAGCAAAGGATTGATGTCATCATAGGGACTTTAAAGGATAACATTCAACATGAGGTTCGTCTTTGGGAAATTGACTCATTGGAGAAGGCATTCAGGTTGGCAAGAAAAATTGAAAGCATAATTATGGAAACAAGGAATCCCACCACTCGCAACTATAAATATGGAAGTGTTTTTTCTCATAGCCTTCCACAACCTACAAGGTTTACACCACAACAATTGGAAGAAAAAAGAGAAAAGGGCCTTTGTTACATTTGTGATAGCAAATACACAAAAGGTCATAAGTGTGCTGAGATGAAATTATTTTACATAAATTATGAAGAGGAGGAAGAAAAGGATCAAGAAACATCAAAAGAAGAGGATATACACCAGGAACCAACCCCAAAGAAACAAGAAATGAATCTTACCATATCTTGTAAAGCATTTGCAAGACTTACCACTCCTCAAACTCTCAAGATAGAAGGACATATCAAGAAGAAAAAGGTTCAAGAAGTGAAAGATCACATCAACAAAGAAGAAATGAATCTGACCATATCTTGTAATGCATTGGCCAGAATTAACACTCCTCAATCTATCAATATAGAAGGACATATCAAGAAGAAAAAGGTAATAGTGTTGATTGATTCAGGCAATACCCATAATTTTATTCATTGTAAGATAGCCAAGGAATTGAATTGCTTCCTATATCCAGCACCAGAGAGTCAAGTGATGGTTGCAAGTGGAGGAACCATAAATTGCTCTAGAAAGCTCCATAATATCAAGCTATCCATGGGAGAATATGTATTGAATAGCCCAATGCTTTCCATTCCAATGGGTGGTGTTGATGTTGTACTAGGAATCTAATTACTACCACCCTTGGGTACAATAGATTTTAATTTTCAAGAACTTTTCATGAAATTTTCTTTGGAACAAAAGGAATTTGAAATAAGGGATATCACATGGGAAACATGGAAAGATAATTAGCTCTAATGGAATGAAAAAGCTTCTAAAGAAATAAAAACGAGTCATAATTGCAAAATTGTGTTCGCTAGAGGTTCCCAAATCAAAATTGTTTATTTCTCCAAGTCTCCAAAAAGTCTTGGACAATCATTCCAAGGTATTTGAGACTCCAAAATGCCTCCCACCTATTTGTGATTATTATCATTCTATTCATTTGGTTCCAATAAGTGTTCCTCCAAACATCAGGCCTTACAGATATCCCTATGCCTAAAAGAGTGAATTTGAAAGTATGGTTGCAAAAATGCTAGAGATTGGTATAATTCAACCTAGTCAAAGTTCTTTCTCTGCTCCAGTAGTATTGATGCACAAGAAGGATGGTTCATGGCTCATGTGTCTAGATTATAGAGAGCCCAACAAACTCACTATTAAATATAAATTTCCCATTTCTGTCATTGATGAATTATTAGATGAATTGTGTGGCTTAATTTACTTCACCAAGTTGGATATTCATTCAGGATATCATCAAATAAGAATGAAGACTGAAGACATTCTGAAAACAACATTATTGAAGAAATATGCATTTTCATGGACTCTAGAAGAAATGAAGGCCTTTGAACATCTTAAAGAGGCAATGTGCCAAGCACCGGTCTTAGCTACGCCAGACTTCACAAAAACCCTTACTGTTTAATATGATGCATCAAGAAATGGAATTGGTGATGTTTTAATGTAAGAAGAAAGACCCATTGCTTTTGAAAGTCATGCAATCAAAGGAAATCATTTACACAAAGCTATTTATGAGAAGGAAATGTTGGCAAGACTACATGCACTTAAGAATGGTGAACTTACATAATGAGAAGATCCCAGTTCAAACAATATTTCCAAAACTTAATGAGGAAGGAAAAGTCATATTGGAACCTAGAGCAGTCATAGAAACAACAACTTGACAGCTACGAAATCGATCAATTTCAGAGTATCTCATCAAGTGGAAGAACTTACTCACTGAAGATTCCACATGGGAGGAAAATAATTTTATACAGAAGCATCTAGAACTACTCAAGCATTGAGGAAAACATTTTTTGAAGGAGAGGGGCATGTTAGGTCCCTATACTACTAGTGTAAACCCTTATTGTTATTAGTGCAACCCCCTTATTATATTTTTGTTCCCATGTAGTCCCCATATTGTTATTATTGTGCCCCATAGAATCCCACTATTTTTATTATTGTGACCTCGCATTATTATTGTTATGTCGGCTCTGATTTTATTATGACTCCTTAGATTCCTATATATAGAAAGGAGGTCCATCCAAGAATTATTTATTTGTGTAATGTAAAGGAGGTTTCCCCCTCGAAGAGGCTTATTTTTAAGGCATTGATCTCTATTTTCATTCTTTTTGTGAGTTGGTTTCATAACAGAACTCACCTAAATTTCTAAATTTCTTTGTACTTATTTCTCTATCAAATTAACTCTTAAATTTACCCAAAAAAAGTGTTTGGATTGCAATAAGATGCCATAATCTGTGACTTAAAGTAAATTTTGGCCATGATATGAAATTTATCAAAAGTAATTGGTAAGCAAGCACTGTAGATTCATAAATCATAATGCAAGTAGCAAGTCCAAATTCACATTTAATGTAGGATGCCTCCACAAATGCAGTTACCAGTCTTCATAATTTCCCTCATAAATGCTGATATTTTCTGATAATTTCAACCTTTTCCAAATAAATAGCTTATACTACCTCAAGTGTGCATTAGAGATGCAACATGGTAATATTGGAGAAGGATTTTGTCATAAATGTTTCTCAAAGACTCGTAATGCACAGTAATTATTTTTGCCAAACAAGAGAGAATATTCAAAAATGAAGGATAAAATGAGGAACCAAGGGAGAATACATAATCACATCCTAACTTAGAAGCACGTTGTCTTGACATGAAGTTACAATACCACCTACTATGGTGCCAAACTGATTATAACTCCATTTCCCAGTGGGGCCCAGACAAATGTCCATGAAGGGGTCACCTTTCTATCCTCTGTTTCCTCATCTTAGATATAATTTACTATTATTTTGTATGCCCAAATGTTCTAACTTCTAAATTATTATATTGAATAAAAAAATAATTAATCTATCTCACAACTAAGCCAATATCTGCTTGTAGATGAACATCCTCATTTGTACAACTTTCTTCCTAAAGTAGGCTAGAGCATCTATACGTAACAATTAGGAAAATGATGCAACCACAACTATCCTATACAAACTTTGTGGTATTTGGATTTTGTAGTTATTTGGGTTTAAGGCATGTGTGGTCTCAAGAACATGCCAAATTTTCTTGTGCTATGAAATAAGATTGATAAATAGTGATAAAAGGTAAACAATGCCTATGTCCGGTAATAAGTCTTATAAATATTGGTAAAAGGATGCAATCCCTATATCTTCCTTTAAGAGGCAGTTTAATTTTACCAAATTCCGACTAACTGTAATAATCTATTTCATGTATGTTGTTGTGGTTCCTTGCCCTGAAGCCTCTATTTCCATACATGTACACTATAGTGTAGCATGTTTTGCAGTGTTGGTAGCATGTTGTTTGCCTCTACAATTTAATTGTGTTGGTGTAGACCCACCAAGCACAAGTTTGTTTCTTTCTTCCCTAATGACATGTAATTTAAGTATTAATATATAAAAGAAAATTCAAAATTCCTTAACTAGCTAACATTGAAAACAATTTACTCATCCTCCCATAGGTTAATTTATTCAACCACAACAGAAATTGACAAAAGCATTGCTAACTCATACTTCAAATCTCATACACACATTCGTGTGCAAGCACACACCATACATAAAGACTCAAAATCATTGTGAAAAACCTTAAATATCTTAAACATATTATCAACTTGTAGAGTAACAAGAATGTGTGATGCCAATGTTTAGACTTTCCAAGTATAGTTCCAAATGATATGGCATAATTCCATTAGTAAAAATTGGTTATAGAAACCACTACTTAGTTTTAGTGATTTTCTTTCCATGGTGCTCAATGAATGCTTGAGCATATGAGTCAGAGTCTATTGACCAATTCTTTCCAATTATACCACTGACAAGGGACAACTATCACTTCTATCTTAACATTTTAAGTGATCAAACAATACAAACAATTTACTAAAATGTATCTTTGGTAAAAAATGAATCCCATCACATCAATGCCAATATATGGAGCATAGTGTGGAACACTTCTGTCAATAGCACACCATACCTAAGCATATTTAGGTTTTCTAATCAAAACCAAGAACTCCTTCAAAGGTTTTCAAATGCATACAAATATATCTTTTAGTCCCACTGACCACTTTTGGTAAACTGACATTAATATACCATCCAGTAAATGAGGACACTTACATAATTTTTATTTCATTTTATTTCATATATATTCCACATTTAATATTCTGAATACAAAATCTTATTTGACAAAAGATGTTGTTTCCTCTATTTCTTGTCAAATAGTGAATTCTTATTTTTCATTGTAACTAGTAGACAGATGGTATTGATACTTGAGTGGACCATCAAAAAACAATAACATGAAATTCTGATGGCAAATAACACATTCAAAACAAAACGAACCAACATTTTCAAGTACAAAAATAATGTTGACTGGACACAACTAATGTCCATTTACTTTCAATGGTCCTTAGCAATATCCATAGAAAGTGTAATCCAAGAGACTATTGACAAATGGCAAACTAAACCTTAAAGAGGACTAAAACTCAAATAGACTAATCATTTTCCAGCACAAAATAATAAACTGGCCCAAACTGATATCCAATTTTTGTGTTGCAAGATAAAAAATGTTTCAACATTCCTTTGATAATAATCAATGATGTAATGCATTCAAAACTCTTCTTATTGGAATATGATATGGTTCTTACTTGTTTTATGAGCTAGTGTATATGTATTTTACTCGTGATCATGTGAGGAGGTCATGTAATAACATGCTTTTCTATTTTGATAGGTTGTTGGTTATTGTGTAATGTAAAGTGTCTCTACATGAATGGTTTTCTTCTATGTTTTAGGAGGTTATTAGATCTAGTTGGATATGAAATATTCCCTCCAACTAGTTTAGCTCTGAAATTAGTGTGTGATTGAGATATTCTCTCAACAGGTTGTTAGTTTGATAAGGTAGTGTGTCTATCATAAGCCAAAACCTTTCATGTATTTGTATTTCAGTGTGCTATTACATTGTAGTAGTGTTACATTTATTAGATATTTATCACCATTATCACAATATATCATGGAAAAATTAGAGAAACAATAATATACCATAAATTATTAGGATAACTTCTATTTTTTATATTAACTCAATAATATGGAAATTATCTCCCTGTTTACATCAATATCACCTTATAACTAGATTCTTGGTCTTTTAGCCCTCACTTTGAAAAAGTGAGTTAGGGTATTGACATATGAGGATATTGTGACCATTTTCCATGAAGCAACCAAGGTAAAATCCATAGTTTCCATTTCCATGATTCATCTCATGAGATAGATTTTGTTGTTGATGTGATTTTGTATCATCCTATCAAGACTTAGGATAGATGTAGGTTCTAACCCCATACAAAAATTACCTGCATACGAATTCCAAAACATAGAAAATAAACAATGCGAGAGAATAACACATAAAACACATATACACAGAGATTTTTACCTGGATCCCAAAACTGGGACTACCAAATTGATTTTTTATTATGTTCCTTTAAATGTTACAATACATATATATACATGCCAAAGCATCCAATACCATGGACCGAAAACCATCGTGTCCAAAACCATGTGTGAAAACCATGCACAAAACCATAGGTAGGTCTGCCCAACCTTATATAGGGTCCAAAAAAAAAATTCCCCAGGGCGTTGCCTCAGACCCCGTAGAGGGGGGCTACCCACCCCCCAACTGTGCAATCGGCACAACGAAGTGGGGCCTCCACCCCCCCTCTAACCCCCCAATTAACTACGTAGATTAGTTGTGGAAAGAATATAACACAACCCAACATTCTCCCACTTGTTGTTTTCTTTCCACGGGAGAGCTTAGTCATTTATCCAGCCCTGCAATGCCCATTATTTCTCTACACCAAGAGAACTTTTCAGAGCTCACATATTTTGTTAATGCATATGCAGTATTTTTTGTCCACCTTTACCAGCAACACTTTTTTTTCTTCTATCATATTCATCACAAAGTGATACTGAACATCAATGTGCTTTGTCTTTGAATGATAAGTAGGGTTCTTTGCCAAGAAAATTTCACTTTGGTTGTCACAGTCTATCCTTATAGCTCCCTGGACTAACCCCATACTTGAACACAATCTCTGCAACCAAACTTCTTCCTTGCTTGCATGAGTGGCTGCCATGTATTCTGCCTCTGTAGTTGATAGTGCCACTACAGAGTGTTTCTTACTCATCCAACTGACTACACCTCCAAATAGGTTAAACACATACCCAGTTGTAGATCTTATCTGATCTAGATCTCCAGTCCAGTCTACATCAACAAAGACATGAATATCCAACACTTTGTCCAATCCTGGTCTTCCTTAGTAGCATAAGCCATAATCACTAGTGCCACGCAAATACCTGAAAACCCGCTTCACTGTTGTCCAGTGCTCCTTCCCTGGTTTTGACATAAACCTACTCAATAATCCCACTTCATGTGTAATGTTTGGTCTAGAATAGACCATCGCATACATCATGCTACCAAATACACTTGCATATGGAACACGAGACATGTCATCTTCCTCTTCTTGTGTCTTGGGCCACTGTTTAGTAAATAACTTTACAACTACAGGAATAGGAACCTTCACCGGTTTACTATCCTGCATATTAAACCTTTGCAATATTGTCTTGACATACTTCCTTTTGGTTTAACCAAAGATTCCTCTTTTCCCGATATTTTTTTATTTCCATGCCCAAAATATAGTGTAGAAATTTTGAATAATTTAACACATATTCAACAGAGATTATCCTGATCATGTACTATTGCGGAATACATACACAATACATAAGCTCCTCTACGTTGATCATCAATATAGCAGCATCAATAACAATAAAACATCAAGAGCATTCACACATTAACACAGTATGTAACCCGGGGAAAGCATCTCGCTAAAAACCCCACACTATCTATATATTAATGATTGAGACCATGTAACAATACAAAGTACAATGCTTATCACAAGCAATCCAGTACCAGCTCCACCTGTTACACACAATACAACTAAGATCTGATCTCCAAATCTATTCCTCTGCTTGCCTGCCTCACCAGCTCAATACATGCTCAAGAACTGATGAGAATGGCTTACCAAACTCGTATTAGACCTGCAAATAATCACTCACACTGTGTTGGACGTGAGCACAGGCTACAATTCTTGATATTGGCCAATTCATTGGCATACTCAATCCCTCTGATTGTGCAAATCATCATGCACAGCTATAGTCACAACTGATAGTAATCTGATTCTCTAACACCTGTCCCTGCTGAACTGAACATGCACTGACATGCGACTGAGTTAACTGATGTATTCTATAGTTGTATTATGAGTTAATAATTAGTTTAACAACTCATCATTAGTCTATTTGTAGTTAGACTAACTACAACTAGTTTAACCAAGTCAAACTGAACACAACTCCATCAACTCCACCAAACTCAACTGATTGAGTTCTAACTGAAGTCATGCATGCAACAACTCAACTGACTCATAAGAAAAGCGTACTTCCTTCTGACAGCTGCATGGGCCACATCTGTAGCTCAAACTGAAGTGCTCCAAGAGAATAAGATCAAGTTTATAGTCCAAATATTATTATGAGACAATAATATTTGACTTTTCTATTTTTGACAGCCAGTCTAAAAATAGACTTTGACCACCCACACTGTGGTCACCCACACTTTGGTCACCCACATTGTGATCACTCACACTTTGGTCACCCACATTGTGATCACTCACATTGTGATCAAAAACAGAACTTGCGCCATAATTTTCCTGCGGGTCCACTTAGTGAAGGCGACTTTTTTCACTAAGCTCCATCATCTTGTTGCATTCTCAACAAGCATTTCTTGTTGCACACTTTTCAACACTCCCTCTCAACAAGAAAGGCTTCCTCTCAAACCCGATCATGTAACTCTGGAATGTTCTCCATGCAACACATCTGGCCGGTCCACTTGCTCTGTCATCAAAGTCTCTGACTGCTATTGCCTCTGTCGACTGAAACTCTGCATCTCTGTGCTCTTCAGTATCTGACTGCTCTAGCCTCTGTCACTTTGATCTCTGACTGCATCCGTGCTGCTGCTGGTTCTATCTCCCAGCATTACATCTGCACTGCACCTCCCAACTGACCTCCCTGTTGGGATAGAAACACCCTCTGATGCTGAAGCTCTACCTACTGCTGACAAGTGCTCCCTCTCTAACATCAGTGCTACTGCAACATCTCCATACATCTCGCACCATTGCACACCTCTCTGTGCCACCTAGCACTGTGCAAAACACTTGTGCCTCTCGCATTGTTGTAGCCTGCTAGCTATGCGATGTCTTGGGATTCCCTACACTGTCGCTCTCTCTGCCGCTCCATCCGCATCTGTCTCTACCCAATTAGTCAGTTCCTGCTACTACGCATTGGGGCTCTCGTAGCAAGGTCTCATCCAAGAGGTTGGGTACCTCAAGGATCCTGCCCCTCCTCCTTGGGACAATCAATCCACATCACCCCACCTCCTACCTGGAGGTATGGCTGCATGCGATCCCTCAGCCCACCTGGCTCGAAGTTTCCCCCTACTGGAGGTCTCTGCATGAGTAGATGTCTCTACTCGATCTCCTCTCAGCTTCCCCTGTTGTGGCTCCTCCACAGCCTCCTGAAGCTGCTGCACCAATCGTGGCTCCTCCACAATTGTCTGAGACTTCTTCTGGCTCTGCATGTTGAGAGGTAATATACGCTCCCTCTCAACCACCAAGTCTCCATCAGTTGCCTCACTGCTCAAGGCTTTGCATGCATATTGAACCTCAAGAGCATACAGGTTCTTGACCCGTCAACCAATCTGCTTCACCTATCTAGTGATGATGTGTCTAAGGAAAACCTTTCCCTTACTGAAGACCACATCATAGCCTCTGTCTTCCAGCATTGCGATCGACACCAAGTTTCTCTTCAGTCCTGTTACATACTTGACATCGGTCAAGGTAAGGCGAGCTCCATGCTCCCTCTGAAAAAATAACCGTGCCTACACCTGAGACACTATACTTCTCATCATTACCCATCCCTATGAGTATCTGGAGATCTTTCTCCTCCAAAGTACTGAACAAAATTTTGTCACCGGTCATGTGGAAAGAAGCTCCACTGTCAAGAAACCAACCACTTCCCATCATGGATGAAACCATGCATGCGAAGAGTGTGAAATCCAACTCAAACTGTGAAGCAAGTGCCTCACCTTCAGTTCCTTCCTCAGATCCCTTCTTGGACTTCTTCTTTGGGCAATTAGTAGCATAATGACCCAACTCATGACAACGAAAGCATCTCACCTTCGCCTTGTCAACCTTCTTCCCATCATTGGAAGAATTGGATTCAGAAAGAGAAACCTTCCCCTTCCCCTTCTTCCCCTTACTCGCTAAGGCACAGTTCTCCTCATCTTGCATGGATGAAGAACCGTCTCTTGTGCTCCGTCTAATCTCCTCCTGCATCAAATCTGACCATAGTCATTCCCAATTTGGCAGTTTCTCCCTTCCATTCACCGAGTCCTGGTAGCTATGCCAACTCTTAGGAAGGCCAAGGAGTGCTAGACTCACCATCCTCATCCTCAACAGTTACCCCCACACTTCCCAGCTCATCCCAGCATTGGGTGAACTTCGTGAGATACCTGGGCATACTATCTCCATTCTCACACTTAATGTTTCTAAGTTTCGCCCTTGCTTTGGAATTAAATTCGAATTCCACCAGCTCAAAACTCAACCGCTTCCGATCTAGAATTCGTGAGAACAAAGTATTTCTTGTACAAAGATCGACTGTATGGGCATTCACTGGATATCTCACCTTCCAAAAGAAGGATGAATCCAGAGGCTACCTGGCCCGATCACAGACTCTGCCTGAAGAAATAAAATGTAAACACTTTCTGAATAATAGATCAGATGATCAATCCTTGCTTGATATCCTGTAAAAATCTCTTCTACAAATCAAGCAGCTCCAATACCATGTATAAATTTTGAATAATTTAACACATATTCAACAGAGATTATCCTAATCATGTACTATTGCGGAATACATACACAATACATAATCTCCTCTACATTGATCATCAATATAGTAGCATCAATAACAATAAAACATCAAGAGCATTCACACATTAACACAGTATGTAACCCGGGGAAAGCATCTCGCTAAAAACCCCACACTATCTATATATTAATGATTGAGACCATGTAACATTACAAAGTACAATGCTTATCACAAGCAATCTAGTACCAGCTCCACTTGTTACACACAATACAGCTAAGATCTGATCTCCAAATCTATTCCACTGCTTGCCTGCCTCACCAGCTCAATACCTGCTCAAGAACTAATGAGAATGGCTTACCAAACTCGTATTTAACCTGAAAATAATCACTCACACTGTGTTTGACGTGAGCACAGGCTACAATTCTTGATATTGGCCAATTCATTGGCATACTCAATCCCTCTGATTGTGCAAATCATCATGCACAGCTATAGTCACAACTGATAGCAATCTGATTCTCTAACACCTGTCCCTGCTGAACTGAACATGCACTGACATATAACTGAGTTAAATGATGTATTCTATAGTTGTATTATGAGTTAATAATTAGTTTAACAACCCATCATTAGTCTATTTGTAGTTAGACTAACTACAACTAGTTTAACCAAGTCAAACTGAACACAACTCCATCAACTCCACAATCAACTCCACCAAACTCAATTGATTGATTTCTAACTGAAGTCATGCATGCAACAACTCAACTGACTCATAAGAAAAGCGTACTTCCTTCTGACAGCTACATGGGCCACATCTGTAGCTCAATAATATTTGACTTTTCTATTTTTGACAGCCAGTCTAAAAATAGACTTTGATCACCCACACTGTGGTCACCCACACTTTGGTCACCCACATTGTGATCACTCACACTTTGGTCACCCACATTGTGATCACTCACACTGTGATCAAAAATAGAACTTGCGCCATAATTTTCCTGCGAGCCCACTTAGTGAAGGTGACTCTTTTCACTAAGCTCCATCATCTTGTTGCATTCTCAACAAGCATTTCTTGTTGAACACTTTTCAACATATAGTTTGTAGCACCAAGATCTTTCATGTCAAATTTGGAGGACAATTGGGTCTTCAAATCCTAGATAATTTCTTTGTCATTTCCAACTAGAAACATATCATCCACATACAAGACCAGATAAATAACACGGTCACTAATTAATTTAAAATACACATAGTTATATGCTTTTCTTCTAGAGAAGCCAAGTCCACGTATAAATGTATCAAATTTTTGATACCACATCCTTGGTGATTGTTTTAACCCATACAGAGACTTCTTTAACTTGCATACCAGTTCTTTCTTACCCTTCATCACAAAGCCTTCAGGATGCTTCATGTAGATCTCCTCTTCCAGATCCCCATGAAGAATTGTTGTCTTCATATCCATCTGTTCTACTTCAAAATCAAAATCAGCAGCAACAGATAAAAGTAATCTAATAGAAGCTACCTTGATAACAGTAGAAAAAATATCACCAAAATCAATTCCTGGCACCTAGGAATAGCCTTTTTCTACGAAACGAGCTTTGTATTTCTCCACCTTTCCTTCTGCATTTGTCTTCTTCTTGAACACCCATTTTTTTCCAATGGGTTTCCTTCTAGCCGGCAACTCCACGAGATCCCATGCCTCATTTTTTTGCAAAGATGTCATTTCATCAACCATGGCCTCTTTCCAGAGTTTTCCATCCTCTGAATCTACTGCTTCCTTCACAGTTCTGGGATCATCATCAATAATATATAAAGAAAAATTCGAATATAAATCAGATGGACTATACGTTTATGACCGCCTTCTTTCTCAAACTAATCTTCTCACACTTGGAGTTTGTGGCTCTTCATATTCTAATTCCTCTTCTACTGTAGAGTCTGATTCTTCCTCCTTTAGCTCAAACTCTATCTTCTCAAGTTCCTTTGGTTGGAATTCATGTTTAATAACATCTTTAAACCTCTTTGGACACCACATCCTAGTTGTACATAACCTTCCTTGTTACTGGGTTCCAAAGCTTATAACCCTTTAAACCATCCTTATACCCAATAAAGATGCACTTTTCATATTTACTATCCAATTTTGTTCTTTTCTCCTTTGGAACATGTACATATGCATCACATCCAAATACCCTCATATGTGAAAGAGATGGTTTCTTACCAGTCCATACCTCTTGTGGAGTCTTATCCTCCAACGTTGATGATGGTGACTTGTTGACCAGGTAACATGCAGTCTCCACCGCCTCTGCCCATAATTCATGTCCTAACCTGGCACCACTAAGCATGCTTCTTGCCCTTTCTATCAAAGTCTTGTTCATTCTTTTTGCAACTCCATTTTGCTTAGGTGTATATGGAGTAGTCTTCTATCGTGCTATACCACACTTCTTATAGATTTCTTCAAATTCCTTACAGCAAAACTCTCCACCATTACCTATCCTTAGCACCTTTATCTTCTTCTCTGTCTGGTTTTCCACCAAAGCCTTAAATACTTTAAACTTGTCAGAGACTTCAGATTTCTTCTTGAGGAAATATATCCATGTATTCCTTGAGAAGTCATCTATAAATGATACATAGTACATAGACTTACCCAGTGATGGAACCTTCACAGGTCCAAACACATCACTGTGCACAAGCTCTAATATCTATTTCACCCTCTTACGACCAGAGGGGAAACTCACCCGATTCTGCTTCCCATATACACAATTTTCATAGAAATCAAAATCCAGATAGCTATTACTCATACCTTCTACCATACCTTTACCATGAATTATTTGAAGGCCCTTCTCTCCAATATGTCCAAGCCTTTGATGCCACAACATGGTCTTCTCTCCAAAGACCACAAGATTTTCTTTTCCACTTTCAAGAACCACAGAACTGTTGCACCCATTAACAACAGTGCTACCTTGCATCTTGTACAGATTTCCAATCTGAACTCCCCACATCAATACCAGTGCTCCCAAACCATCTTACAGGTATCCTTTTCGAACACTGTTTTTACACCTGCATCATCCATATTACTTATAGAAATCATATTTCTGGCCAATGCAGGAATATGCAAAACATCTGGAAGTGTTCTAACCCTTCCACTTTGCAACTTCAACTTTACTTTTCCGTGACAAATGATTCTAGCCTTCCTATCATCCCCAAAGAATACATCACCACCATCATATTTCTCATACTCGCAGAACCACTCTCTATGGGGAGTGAAGTGAAATGATGCACCTGAGTCAATCAAACATGCCTCATGATATACATGTGTACTTGAAGAAGCCAAGTACACATCCACACCTTTATCTGAGGTGGTTTTTTCCTTTGGAGAAAGAGCATCATCAAATCCCTTTCCTTTGTGAGGAGATTTATGTTTACAGTCCCTTTTGTAGTGCCCTTCCTTTCTACATTTCCATCACACCACCTTTACAGTTTTTCCTAGAGATTTAGATCTCCTACTCGATGACTTATTTTTGTTTCTGTTCTGGTACCATCGTCGTACAAACAAGGCATCACCATTCTGGCTCTCCATATTTTTCCATCTTAGCTCCTCCATTAGCAAGGATGAGACTATTTCATCAAACTACAAGGTAGTTGCAATGCTGCCTATTGCAATAACCAGACTATACCACGAATCTGGTAGAGAACACAATAAACTCATGCACTTATCTTCATCTGAAATTTTAATATCAACAAACAATAACTGACTTACCAAAGTATTAAATGCATTCAGATTCTTTGTCACCGAGTCTCCATCTTTCATCCTCAAGTTATACAGCTTTTTCCATAAGAACAATTTATTCACTAGAGACTTATATTGGTACAAAGTCCCTAACTTGTCCCACAAATCCTTCATCGTAGCTTCCCCCAATAGATTTAACAATACTGATTTTGAGATACACAATCGTATTGTGCTCTTTGCCTTCCGATCCAACTTCTTCCATTCTTCATCAGACATTCCCGTCGGTTTAGTACCTGGATCTACTGCGATCCACTGATCTTTATCCACCAACAAATCCTCCATCTTGAGTTTCTATAACTCAAAACTCTAACCATTAAATGTCTAAATCTCTATCTTTCCACTGCTCGCCATCTTCTTTCACCACCAGAATCGATCTCGCAGATCTCCCACTGAACAAGGTCTACCACAAGCCCGAGCGAAACCCCTCAACAACAAAGGCATCCCCTTGAAACCAAAACAGCTCTGATACCAAATGTAGGTTCTAACCCCATACAGAAATTACCTACAACGAATTATAAAACACAGAAAATAAACAATGCAAGATCATAACACATATACATAGAGATTTTCCCCTGGATCCCAAATCCAGGACTACCAGATTGATTTTTCATTATGTTCCTTTCAATGTTACAATACATACATATACATGCCAAAGCATCCAATACCATGGACAGAAAACCATGTGTGAAAACCATGCACAAAACCATAGGTAGGTCCGCCCAACCTAATATAGGGTCCAAAAAACATTTTCCTCGAGGAACTGCCCTGGACCCCGTAGAGGGGGGCTACTCGCCCTCCTCAAACCCCCTTTGACCCCTCCATTGCGCAATCGACACAACGAAGGGGGGGCTCTGCCCCCCTCTAACCCCCTGGTTAACTACGTAGGCTAGTTATGGAAAGAATATAACACAACCCAACAATAGATATCATACTTTAGTATCAATGTGTGATGTACCACTTGACATATTATTTTCATATTTATGTAGCAATGTGCTTGTTTGATGTTTTTGTTACTTTAGATATTTAAAATATTGAAAAAAAAATGATTATTTTTTAATTTTTTAAGGTTTCCCATAATTTCATATAGTTTTCCCATTATTGTGGGTTTTAACCCCGTACAGAAATTACCTGCATACGAATTCTAAAAACAGAAAATAAACAATGGTGAGAGCATAACACATAAAAAAAATATACACAGATATTTTCCCCTGGATCCCAAAACTGGGACTACCAAACTGATTTTTCATTATGTTCCTTTAAATGTTACAATACATATATATACATGTTGAAGCATCCATAAACCCCAATCCATTAACCTTGGATTAGAACGAAATCATATTTCCCTTGATAGGATCTACAAAATACCATCAACTGAAAACCATCGCGCCCAAAACCATGTGAGAAATCCATGCACGAAACCATAGGTAGGCCCACCCATCTAATATAGAGTCTAAAAAAAAATTCTCGGGGCACTGCCCCAGACCCCGTAGAGAGGGGCTACTACACCCAACGCAACGAAGGGAGGGCTCCTCATCCCTTGGTTTAACTTCTAGGGTTAGTCGTGGAAAGAATATAACACAACCCAACATTCTACCACTTGTTATTTTCTTTCTACAGGAGAGCTTAGTCATTGATCCAGCCCTGCAAAACCCATTGTTTCTCTACACCAAGAGAACTTCTCAGTGCTCACAGACTTTGTTAATGCATCTGCAGTATTCTTCAAAGTGTCCATCTTTACCAGCAACACCTTTTTGTCTTCTACCATATCCCTCACAAAGTGATACTAAACGTCAATGTGCTTTCTCTTTGAATGATAAGTAGGGTTCTTTGCCAAGAAAATGCACTTTGGTTGTCACAGTCTAACCTTATAGCTCATTGTACTAACCCCATACTTGAACACAATCTTTGCGACCAAATTGCTTCATTGCTTGCATGAGTGGCTGCCATGTATTCTGCCTTTGTAGTTGAAAGTGCCACTACAGATTTTCTCTTACTCATCCAGCTGACTGTACCTCCAAATAGGTTAAACACATACCCACTTGTAGCTCTTCTCTGATCTATATCTCCAACCCATTCTGGATAAATAAAACCACTGATGTCCAAAACTCTGTCCAATCCTTGTCTTCCTTGGTAGCACAAACCATAATCACTAGTGAAACGCAAATACCTGAAAACCCGCTTCATTGTTGTCCAATGCTCCTTCCCCGGTTTTGACATAAACCTGCTCAATACTCCCACTACATGTGCAATGCCTATTCTAGTATAGACCATCACATACATGAGGCTACCAACTGCACTTACATATGAAACAAGGGACATGTCCTCTTCCTCTTCTTGTGTCTTGGGACACTGTTAGCAGATAACTTTACACCTACAGGAATAGGAACCTTCACTAGTTTACTATCATGCATATTAAACCTCTAAAGTATTGTCTTGGCATACTTCCTCTAGTTTAACTAGAGCTTCCTCTTTTCTTGATCTCATTTAATTTCCATGCCCAAAATATAGTTTGCAGCACCAAGATCTTTCATGTCGAATTTGGAGGACAATTTGGTCTTCAAATCTTGGATAGTTTCTTTCTCATTTCCAACCAGCAACATATCATCCGCATACAAGACCAGAGAAATAACACAATCACCAATTAATTTAAAATACACATAGTGATATGCTTTGCTTCTGGTGAAGCCAAGTCCCCGTATAAATGTATCAAATTTATGATCCCACATCCTTGGTGAATGTTTTAACCCATACAGAGACTTTTTTAACTTGCATAGCAATTCTTTCTTACCCTCCACCGCAAAGCCTTGGGGTTGCTTCATGTATATCTCTTCTTCCAAATCCCCGTGAATAAATGTTGTCTTCACATCCATATGTTCTACCTCAAAATCAAAAGCAACAGTAACAAATAAAAGTAATCTAATAGAAGCTACCTTGGCAACAGGAGAAAAAATATCACCAAAATCAATTCCCGACACCTGGGAATAACCTTTTGCTACCAACCGAGCTTTGTATTTCTCCACCTTTCCTTCTGCATTCATCTTCTTCCTGAAAACCCATTTTCTGCCAATGGGTTTCCTTCTAGTTGAAAACTCCACCAGATCCCAAGCCTCATTTTTGTGCAAAGATGTCATTTCAACAACCATGGCCTCTTTCTAGAGTTTGCCATCTTCTGAATCTACTGCCTCCTTCACAATTATGGGATCATCATCAGTAATATATAAAGAAAAATTTGACTATAAAGCAAATGGACTATACCTTTATGGCTGCCTTATTTCTCGGCATGATATTCTCACAACCGGAGTTTGTCTCTTCATCTTCTGATTCCTCTTCTGTTGTAGAGTCTGATTCTTCCTCCTTTAGCCCAAACTCTATCTTCTCAAGTTCCTTTGCTAGAACTTCACGTTTAATAACATTTTTCACCTCCCTAAATATCACATCTCGGTTGTGTTGTAACATAATCTCATTTTGATAAGTTAGTATATTAGTCAAAAAATAATTTTAAAATGATAAGTTAGGATATGGATGCAAAAGAAAGAAAAAATTAAAATGTTAGGACAATTTGATATTTTATAGGCATCCATATCAATAAAATGATAGGAGTTAGCTACCCTAAATAAAGAAGGCAAAAGAAAAATAAAATGTTAGGGAAGCAAAAGAAAACAAAGGCTTCATTTTTATACAAAAATAAATGCAAAGGCTGCAAGTCCAAATGTGCCACATCAGAAAAATGTCAAAATTGTGTTAATATATGATTAATTACTTAATCGGGATTAATTATTTGATTATAAACTTTGGCATTTCAATTATATTATAATGTGCAAGCTTGATTTGACCCAAATCATAAATGACAAAAAGGTCTTGTCGACTTTCATAAAAAGAATGCATGATCCAACGGTTGATCTACTCCCCGCCTAGATCAATGGCGGGGAGAGATTTCGCACCCCCTCCACCATTTCTTGTTAATGCGGCGGTAGGGGGGGGGGGGGGGGGGGGTGTCCACAAAGCGGTTTCCATGGCGGACACCCCAACCTTACATGTCGCCACCACATCACTCCGCACCCCCTCCGCTCAAAACCACAAACAACTCACTACCCCCCCACAAACCACTCGCGTTTTCTTCCACCAACGACTCTTTCACCCCGCCAAAAAGTTGTTATCCCTCCACTAATCCTGAGCTGACACCTCACATATCCGTTACCTATTCCTCCCATCTATTACCTCCTTACACGCTTATTTCCCCATTTGGCATACCCGTTGTATCCATCTGTTGCAGTCCCACTCCCTTGCATTTAAAGTTGCTACGGTTATCAACAAAACTGTTACCCCTTCCCACATCTTATAAATAAAATGAAACTGACCTTTTTGTCATTTTCTTCTCATTATTTTCAATTGTTTGCAGGTTTACAGTGTTGCAGAGCTTCTTTCCTTTTGCTCAGTCTGTCACTTATAACCATTTTTCTTCCTATCTGCCACCATGGCCCCAAAAGCAAAAACCAAGAAGCAAACCACAGAGGAAAGTACTGTTACCCCGACCCAACTTGACCTTGACCACATCCCGATTGTCGATTCACTATTCAAAGTTGCAGAAGCCAAGTGTGAGTTTGATTTTTATGAACTACACTTGTGGCTTAAATAGAATTATCTCGACCAGCAAGATCCAATTAGGTTTTGGGAGTCCCTATTACCTTTCTATAGTTTCCCAAAGACACATGAATTCCCTGACCTTATTACCTGGTGTCAAGCCAAGTATGATCCTATGAAAAGGGCAGTCATGGCTCAGAATGGAGACATTTTGATAACCATTTCTTCTCAAACCATAAATGAAATGCTCTTAATTCCTCAAATTGACTCTTTGACTCAATTTTCACCAGCAGCACTTATGGATCTGTACCATAAGTTAACCTTCCCACAGAGAGCCCAAATATTCAAAATCTTTTTGCCTGAGGATGCAGAATTGCCCAAAAGAAATCCACCTTATTCATCTACCATGTTTCCTAAGGCCTCCAGACATTGCATTTCCTTGCTTTCCTATTTGTTAGGATACCCTGATGACCAGTCTGTTGATGAGGTTATCCTTGGTTTCTTATCCATCTTTAATAAAGACCAACAACCAGCATTCATGTATAATTACAGCCAATTCTTGGTTGATAATATACATGAATAATTCATGAACTTCATTGTGCAGGGAGTGTTCAATTACAACTCTGTAATTGTCTACATGCTTCTTTTCCAACAGGGTGATATGTTACCTATCAAACTCAGCAAGCAGGATGAACAAGGAGTGAATCAATCAGTGATTCACTAGACATAAATGGTCAGGGAAACTTCTACCACCTCATCATTTGTAGAATTTGTGGATGCATTTATACATCCAATGGTACAACTCCTTAACAGTCAGAGAGAGCCCAGGATTGGGAATGAAATTAAAAGGATCCTACACTTAAGTGAACAAACCAAAACTAGTGACTAGTATTTATACCAGAACTACACTGAGATAAGAATATATGGTTGTGAGATTGCACCATACAAGCTGCCCAAATATGTTCCTTTGAGGATATTTTCTCTAGAATATATCAGGTAGATGATTCACATGGATGAGCTACATTTTGTATCAAGTAAAATAAAGTCTCAGTTCAAGCTTAAAGCACATATTGGGTCATTTATTTGCAACACTAGATCAACTGGTGTTGAGGTAGATGCATTATTGAAGAAGATGAATATCCAACCTAGTTTCACCTGGTCCTATGATCCTTTTGGCATCATTTATGCTTTAAGGGTTAGTTTCAAGGTGACTCCTTATAACCATACTCCAAGGCCAGAAATTGAAAAATATATGAATCAAGAAACATGGATTGATGGGACTCTTCAAGAAGAAGATGAATAAATTGTGTCTACTCCCACTGAATGTACTCCAGTTGCTCAGAGCAAGCAACAGAAAAGGATTAGAGAGGAAACTTCATCCATTGAATATGTTCTAAAAGGATTCATTTTTCAGCAAAAGAAGCCTAAAGTCAGCTTGGTCACATCAGTAGAAGAGACTCCACTAGTGATCATTGATCTTGGAGATCCAGAAGTGTCTACATCAGCAGGAGTTAGTACTTCAACCACTCCTCCCATAGTTAGTGCTTCAACTACTCCTCCTAAAACTTCACCTTCTAGAGAGCCTCTAGAAATTATTCAGTCAATAGGAACCAGCACTTCAGATGACCAAAACATATTTTCAAGGTTCCTAGAAATTAAGCAGAAAAATGAGGCTTTAAAGTCCAATGTGTACAGTCAGTTCTGGAAGCAAACTTCCACCTCCCAACATAGGCTCCTTTCTACTTTTGACAGTGAGAAGGGTAGATGCAAATGGATTTCTTACAATCCCAAGTCCCATTCGCTAAATCACCATCTAATTATAAGAAGGCTGTGTTTTCATTTGACACTAGTCAAATCCATCCAATTGACCAGATGGACATGCACAAACAGACTGGTGAGATGTTGTTTTCTACTATGAAAACCACAGCCATGTCTCTCTCTAAACTCAAGACTTCTCTATCAAATGTTCAATCCCAACTTAAGTTAGAAAATATCTCCTCTCTAGCTAAAGACAACAGAATAAAGTCACTAGAGGATTTTGTGATTAAAGTGGGATATGATCCCAAGGATGTAAAAGCTACAGAACTACTCCTTAAGAAGAAAGATGCATACATTGTTGCATTGAAGAAACAATTGAAGTTTCCTTCAACAGAAGATCCTCTGACCAAGGATATGGAAAAAACTGAATAGAAAAAGGAGGATATGCTCAAGCTTATAATTGAGCAGAATATACAGTTGAAGAAAATGGAAGAGAAGATTGAAGAGCTATTGAATGAGAAGGAAATAACACAATTTTCCATGGTGCCCATTACAGCGGTCCCAATAGCAGTTGCAGGTATAGATCCTAGTTCGTCATCTACAACCATTGAGTCTACATCAACAGCAACTGACCCAGCTAGATTAGCACAGGAACTATCAATACAGAAGCAGGAAAACTAGAAACTACTTCAGAAATTCCAAAGTCTAGAATTGCAGAAAGTGCAAAATGATTCTAAGTATCTGCAAGAAATGCAGAAGACTCACAAATTGGAACTTAAAATCCAGAAGTTGGAGAGTGAGTCTCTGATGGCAGACACTTTGGCTCATGCCAAGGAAAGTATTTGGACAAAAATCAGTCAATCCATGACAGATGTATGGCCATCCATATAGATTATTTTTGAGCAACAGGAACTCATTACTAGGTGCAGAGCAGTGATTGAAGAACAAAAAGCAGCCTTGAAGACCAAGCCAGTAGAAGCCACAGATATGATCAAGGTTTTAAATTCAAAGAACAAAGAGGAATTAGAAGAAATAAACATCTCTGACAGAACAGCTACCATCTTGGAGATCAAAAAGGTATTACAGAAAAGGAATTTGATCAATCAATTAGAAACTAAGTGTCAAACCCTCGACATTTATGTCAAGAGATTTCATTCAAAATTTAATGTTTTAAATCATAAAGTGTTGCCAAGGTTAGTAGGTTTGAATGATAATTTGATTAGATTAGATGATTACTGCAAGGAGTTATATGCTATTGCAGTAAACAGAGCCAAATTTGCAGCAGTTAAAGAAAAGATAATAGGGAGGGTTTTTCTAGAAGCCTTGGAATTTGATTTAATCATCTTACATGAAATCAAGCACTTTTTTCTCACCAAACCTAATTTTGAAAGTTATACAGAGGTGGTTAAAACATTCAGGAAGATGGTAAATGTAGAAATCCAAAGTGCATAAACATGGGATCGATTGTGTGAAACAATTGAGTAATTCCTCATTTTGACAGCAGAACAAGTCATCAGTGTTTTCATGACATCTCATCAGTGTTTTCAGGCCATATCATCAACAAATTCCCAAAGTATAGAGCCACCTCTTCGGCAGTTTTTCAATTCCTATTATATTGTTCTATTTTTGTAATTTTGTACTATTTTGGTATTCTATTCCAAACAGATTGTAGATCTTTTGTAAAGTTTTGTATAAATAACTCCTCTTGTGATTTTTTATGGGTTGAACCCTTGAACAAGTTGTCAAGAAGAATTGTACTAAGATGGAGAATTTTTGAAATAATAAAAGATTATGGATTTTCCTCATATGGTCTATCTCTCAGTAAGTTGTATTTCATCTTGTCTATTCATTATGTTTTCTTCATATAAATTAAGTTTTTTGCACTCATCTGATTTAAAATTAAATTGAATTTTAGTTTCATTTTAAATCCTCTGTGAAGTTGTAATTTAAATAAGAGAATAATTTATAGAACTATTTATTATTGTAAATTCCTCTTTGAATATAAATTACACTAGATCTCTGTAATAGTTTGATTATATTTTGTTGATTAAGAAAGCACTATTTTCTTAATTTCTTCTTGTAAATGTTTAAATACTCAGTTTGAATATTAAATCAATTCTGCCTCTTCACACTCCACTTCTCCATCCCATTAAAATCAAACTAACCATGTGCAGTTAAAGAATAGCCTTTCATTTTATCAAAAATTTGTCTAAGTTTAAAGCACCTATTTATAAAATAGTTCACTAGTCATCCAATCATTTAAATAAAAAAACACTTTAGATGCTTTGGCATAACTAATTGACCTTAGGTTATCTCAAAGGGCAATAGGTTGTACACAACCTTCCTTGTTACTGGGTTCCAAAGCTTATAACCTTTTAAAGCATCCTTATACCCAATAAAGATGCAATTTTCAGATTTACTATCCAACTTTTTTCTTTTCTCCTTTGGAACATGTACATATGCATCACGTCCAAATACCCTTAGATGTGAAAGAGAAGGTTTCTTACCAATCCATATCTCTTGTGGAGTCTAATCCTCCAACGGTGATGAAGGTGATTTTTTGACCAGGTAACATGCAGTCTCCACTGCCTCTACCCAGAATTCATGTCCTACCCCGATACCACAGAGCATGCTTCATTCAATTTCTATCAACGTCTTGTTCATTCTTTATGCAACTCCATTTTTCTCAGGTGTGTATGGAGTATTATTATGTTGTGATATACCACACTTCTTACAGAACTCTTCAAATTCCTTCTTGCAAAACTCTCCACCATTATCTGTCCTCAACACATTTATCTTCTTATTTGTCTGGTTTTCCACAAGAGCCTTAAATTCTTTAAACCTGTCAAAGACTTCAGATTTCTTCTTGAGGAAATATATCTATGTATTCCTTAAGAAGTCATATATAAATGATACATCGTACACATACTTACCCAGTGATGGAACTGACATAGGTCCAAACACATCATTATGCACAATCTCTAATATCTATTTCGCCAGGCTCTTACCACCAGAGGGGAAACTCACCCAATTTTGATTCCCATATACAAAAATTTCACAGAAATAAAAATCCATAGAGCTATTAGACATACCTTCTACTATACCTTTACCATGAAGTATTCGAAGGCCCTTATCTCCAATATGTCCAAGCCTTTGATGCCATAGCATGATCTTTTCTCCAGAGACCACTAGATTTTCTGCTCCACTTTTAGGAACCACAAAACTGTTGCACCCATCAATAACAATACTACCTTACATCTTGTATAGAGTTCCAATCTGAACTCCCCAAATCAATACCAATGCTCCCTGAACCATCTTGTAGGTATCTTTCTCGAACACTACTTTTACACCTGCATCATCCAGCTTGCTTACAAAAATTAAATTTCTAGCTAATGCAAGCATATGCAGAACACTCGGAAGTGTTCTAATCCTTCCACCTTGCAACTTAAACTTGAATTTTCTACTACCAATGATTCTATCCTTCCTATCATCCCCTAAGAAGACATCACCACCATCATATTTCTCATACTCGCAGAACCACTCTCTATGGGGAGTGAAGTGAAAGGATGCACCTGAGTCAATCAACCATGCCTCATGATCTACATGTGTACTTGAAGAAGAATCCAAGTACACATCCTCACCTTCATCTGAGGTGGTTTTCACCTCTGCAGAAGGAGCATCATTAGATCCCTTTCCTTTCTCAGTAGCTTTAGATTTACATTCCCTTTTTTAGTGCTCTTCCTTTCCACATTTCTAGAACACTTTTACAAGTTTTCCTGGAGATTTAGATCTCCCTCTAGATTTAGATCTCCCACTCAAGGACTTTTTTTTTTGGTGGGGGGGGACTGTCCTCGTATAGACAAGGCATCACCATTTTGGCTCTCCATATTTTTTTTGTTTCATCTCCTCCATTAGCAAGGATGAAACTATTTCATCAAACTGCAAGGTAGTTGCATTGCTACCTATTGTAACAACCAGACTATCCCACGAATCTGGTAGAGAACACAACAAACTCATGCACTTATCTTCATCTGAAATTTTAATATAAACATATAATAACTAGCTTACCATAGTATTAAATGCATTCAGATGCTCTGTCACCGAGTCTCCATCTTTCATCCTCATTTTGTACATCTTTTTCCATAGGAATGGTTTATTCACCAGAGACTTAGATTGGTACAAATTCCCTAAATTTTCCCACAAAACCTTCGTCGTAGCTTCCCCTAATACATTCATCAATACTGAATCTGAGACACACAATCATAATGTGATTTTTTCCTTCTAATCCAACTTCTTACATTCTTCATCGGACATTTTCATTGTTTTAGTACCTAGATCTACTGTGATCCACTGATCTTTATCCACCAACATATCCTCCATCTTGAGTTTCCACAACTCAAAACCCTGACCATTAAATTTCTCGATCTCTATATTTCCCCTACTCGCCATCTTCTTTCACCACAAGAATCAATACCACAAATCTCCCACTGAATAGGGTCTACCACAGGCTCGAGTAAAACCCCTCAATAGAAAAGGCATCCCCTTGAAGCCAAAACAACTCTAATACCAAATGTAAGTTTTAACCCCATGTTACAGGGAAAAGTGTCTATATAGAACTGCTCTATCCCACTAAGGTGTGACAGCTACCTTAGAAACAAACAGAGAAAAGCTACTTTCGTTTTTCCTTTATGAATTATAGATAGAGAGGAACAGAAAGACCAACCTCTGTCTTGTGCTAATCTCCTGATTTGATTCCCCTCTTTTTTGATAGTCTTTAGCTACTTGCTCCCTTGCACGCCTAGCTTCACAAAGTACCTGTAAGATCACAGAAGCATAGCACTATACAAAGACATGGATCTATAATCATAAACAATCTAGGATCAGATGTAAATTGACCATACAGATGTAACAAGCATCAATGACACAAGAGCATGGAGGAAAACTTGAATAGCTTTTATTGATAAAACAAGAAAGAGCCAAGAGGAGTTACAACCAGTTGTTCTGACCTAGCATCAACCTCCCAGCAAAGAAGCCCCTCTTCACCTCAAACAAAGCTTAGATCACCCAACAATTTGATGTTTGTCTCAAGAAACCAACAACAATTCCTTACAATATGTAAAATTCCAGCCTCTAGATCTCTGGGATGAGGGATCCATATATAGATATCTGTAATGGAGATGAGTTAGCTCATGATTTGATTAGTGTCTTCCCTCTGATAGTTCTTCCTTCCACTTGGATATTGATGGTCTCTTACTCATCGTTGGTCGAATTCAGTGAGGCAAGTGTCACAAGAGAAATTTCTGGAAGCTTCCATTGCCTCTCCACCTCGCGGAATGACACTTCCATTTGTCATTTCTCGCCCATCGCACCCCACAGAAGGTATTTTTGAAATTCAACGCACTCACACAGTGTATTTAGGTGAGATGCAACGCACTTAGCCAGTGGAGTAGCTGAAATGATCCTGTTTTGACCAGTTCTGAGCAGTTTTTCATGGAGAACTTCTGGGAGAAGCTGTAATCTGTTGACCTTGTTCCTTTAGGGGTTAGAACAACACTTTTAGGTACTTATGAGCCCTTGGTTTATGGACATTTCATGCTTGGGGTTGTAGTGCCCAAAAATGTCTATAACAGTTGCCCCCTAAAGCATGAGGTCGTTAATCTTTTGATGTCGGGTGAAGTGCTTTATTATGAGGATCCAAAGTTCTTTCAAGCTGGGAGGAGACCTGTAATAAGATACAATAAAATACATTATCTTCATAATATTTTCACGATCTAGCTGAGGCGGGCAATCCCATGCTCAGCTTTATAAATTCATTTTCACGTACATAGGACAGACAATCGTCTGAGTGTAGACTGATGATTCTGATAGAGCCATCATCCTTTTGATTGGATGATTATATGTGCGGCAATGATGTACATTTGATTTCTTTATTTCCCTGAATATATATCGTAGCCCGGATGGATGAAACTAGATCCGGTGTCTTCAATCTCGTTCGATCTTCACTCGAAGTACAAGTCGATCCATGTGAAAGTTGTTCTGGAGTCGAACATGGAAAGACATCGCCTGATTACCAGCCAATGATGTAAGCTGTTAACAAGCACGAGAGGAGTCACCGATAATGATAATGACCCTCAAGGTACTGCAGTACAATTCACATGGTGTGAATAAAAGACTTGGCGTCGAACACCACGCAAAATCTTTCGGTCGAAGGCCATTGATGTAAACCTCTCGCTGGAAGTGAGAAACTTGCCATTGAGGCATGCAAGCTTCAAAGTATTGAATGGGGTGTTCCTAGATCAACTTCTTGGATAATGAGCTGATGTCGACAAGAAGCGATCCGTCACAGGAGGGCTTAAATGAATCCCACATCAATGACACGGAACGGAGTAAATGATTTTAATGGAGGTGAAAACGATCTGGTGATATAAGGTTCAGGGTGGTGGTCATGAAAGAATGGAGTATAAATGTATGGTAGTGGGTGAGACACAGGTGAATTCTCTAAATGACTTCTCTTGAACATATCGGTGACACTGATGTGATGGATTGGTATCATTAACCCCAAATGTGGATGGTATGATGGGACCATGGTGATGTGACCGGTGAATGAAACAACCCAACCCGACTCGGACATGGAGTGGAAGTGTCATGTTCAACAGCGACTTGCTACCAACAAAGTTTCTTCAAGTTTTCTTCCCAATTTTCCCCAGTCATTGCTGACCAGTACCTCTTTATTTTTGTCAGACTTGAGGAGAATAACATATGCTTGTTCTATAATTTTCCCTTCGGGCAAACCCATCGCTATGTTTTAACGAGCCTATCGATAATGAAACTCGTTTTCGTCTATAGACAAGTTTGTCGCTATTACACTTTTAACAAGTTTAACGACAAAGATAACTCAGTCCTTTTCAATTTTAGAGAGTCTGAAAAGGAACGTAAAGGTAACTCCAAAATTCCTTTTCCGTCATCTAATCCCTTAAGTTCGAAAAAGTATAAAACAATACAGAAGGGATGAATTTTCGATACTTTTAACGAGCCGAACAAAACAAGCGCTCGATATTTTTGTGTAATAATCCCTCAAGTCCAAAAAGATTATACTTTAGAGGAGGGATAACACTTCCTGTCCCTTTAACGAGCTGGAGAGGCCAATGGCTCGACAATCTTTTCATATTTTACGAGTCAGTTGAAAAGAGCTTAAAGGAGACTCATCTTTTGAGGAACGAGTGATAAAATGGATAACAACTGATTCCAGGTAAGGTTTGGAATTTTCCAATCACGACAGTGTTACAAGGATGGCTAGTGAAATCACTCTTCGTAGCTGTTCCTCAAAATGGGTAAATAATCAAATGGAGGTGAATGATCGGCCAATGCAAAAGTGGAGGTGATGGTGCAAACACGACCAAGGCTTTAATGGCTGAAGTACTACATTCACGATGGTTATTTACCGGGGAATAGTTCATTTTTTAACGAGCTTAAACGCGGGGGGAAACATTTGCTCATGGCTTATGTTTATTTTTTAACGAGCTTGAACTATGTGCTAAAACTGCTCGATGCAGGTTTATTTTTTAACGAGCTTGAACCTTGCGGTAACATTGCTCGATTAATCCAGTCGTGTGATAAGAATGTCTCATATAAAAAACAACAATTTTTAGAGTTTTGCCCCACATCCTTTCTTTATGCAAGCTAGGAAACGACCAATCCTACGAGTTTAAAGGGTTAGAGGACCTACAAATTTAAAAAATAAATAGTCGCTCTTTGCTTGCAAGCCAAAAGGTTTGCATGCCCCCAGGTATAAAACAGAGTTTCAAGGTTACCCCTTCTTTATTCCGTTAAAACATTTGTTTTATCGAGAGACGCCTACCTCTTACAAGTTACCCAAAGATTGTTCTATTCTCAGCGCAAACAAAAAACTTCTTCGGCGATGTTTACCGAGATAGACAAAGGTGAGTGAAGGTGGCTACTCCACTCACGTAACTTTGACAAGAGAATATTGTTCTAGAATAACCCCCTCTTCCAATCACGGACGGGAATACAGACTAGTCATATTCTCTCGCAGAAACCTACCCTATACCAGAAGTTTTCCTGCCGAAGCAGACTAGGGTGCATGCCCCTTGGGTTTCAGTCATGTCCCCCTGAATCACTCGCGCTCATCGGGTGGATGAACTGGGGATTGAGACATTTCTTGCATGAAAAGACCATTTAGGGATGGTATATGACTATTTTCTCTGTATGATCCGAGAAATGAAAGCTGGTCTACGAGCTTGACCACTCTTCCTTCGTGCGGAAAACACATTACTCTAAAGAGTGAGGAGACAATTTCTCCCACGCAATAAATATAGTCTTGTCCAAGGAGTAGATTATAATCTAGGGGTCCTTGAACTACCATTACGTTCATGTGAACAGTTTTCCCTCTCAATGTTATGGGCACATTTGGAAGGATCCCTAACGGTCGACTGGTTCCTTTATCAAAGCCTGTTAGATTTCTCATCTCAGGCAAAAGCGATGGCGAACCAAGCACTTTCCAAGCAGTTGAGGAAAGGATACTCACAGAAGCCCCTTCATCTATGATGGTACCGGCCATAACCATTCTATATATTTGAACAATGATTCGGAATGGTATACTAGCTGGTAAACAGGGTCTGCCTAGTTGATTCCAGTCGAAGGAGACAACTAGGTTGCTTGGAGGTGGGACCGAATAGACAGCTGGGTACGACTCTGACGAACTTCCTTCCTACGGTAAAGGAACAGGTAAATTGCCCCCATGTTCGTTGGAGTCTGTGCTTATGAAAAGAATTTGGACGGTGTCATCCTTGTTCTCTTTGGTGACTGTATCATCTGAAGATGGAATCTTTGAAGGCAAGACCGGGTCAACTGTCGCCTCGACCTTTTGACTTTCGTCTGGTATGAGTTCAGATGGTTTGTCTTCAATGATAGATGCTTCAGCTGACCACCTGAGCGGGCCAGCCGGATTCTCAACTAGTGATGGACTCGGCAAGAATTTTTTATTTCCAAGAGGAAGTCCTAACGGTGAACTCGGACGATCGTCCAAAACTCTTTTAGCTTTGTCTAAGAAGGGAAAATGGTGGACGACATGATCGCCTTCGCACAGTTTACAAGGAAATCTACATTTTCCTTTTTGTCCTAGGGCTTCACTTTCACTAGTTGACGGTGTATTTTCAACATGACCATCAGAGGTTGACGACACTGGGTTGTGCAAACGAGGAGACCAGTCCCTTAAGATCCGAGGGATGCAAGGACAATCTCGTTGATTGTGGTCTCCTTTGCAAATGACACATGGCGATTTAGGCCTGGTCGGTGCAGTGTGTGGATTTTCGCTAGACGACACTCGTTTTCCCCCATTCGCTTTTGGCTCCTTCTTCTTCTTCTCTTTCTTCTTCTTTTACTTCTTCTCCTTAGGTACTTGAATTTTGGATTTACCAGCCCCATCAAGCGAAGAGGAAGGAGGAGAGGAAGTAGAAGGTTGATGGGTAACTATGGATTCGTCTAGTTGTTGATTCGATTGTTCAGGAATTGTGGTGTTCTGAACGACAAAGGTTGAGAAGAGCCATACAGGCAAACCAATTGTGAGTCCTGGAAGCGACAATGTGGCCATATGGGGTGCACCAACATCTCCCCAAGAGGAGAAGGGACTAGGATTTCCTCCAAGGGGAATTCCTTGGTTGGTGGACTCCATTTTCTCAACCCAAGATCAACGTAGGAAAGGGGTAATGAGTATTCCGTTTAAAATAAATTTTAGACGTTTTGACACAACTTGTTTTTTCAATTTTTAAGAGTCAAGAAAAAACAAAAGATGACTCTAGTCTCCTTCGATTTTTAATGAGCCTGAAGTGACAAGTGCTCAGATGGACCTTTTCTGTTAAGGAGGCTGAAAAGGAACGAAAGGGACTGCTCTGGAAATCTAGGTAGAGGGATTACCCAACCAACCACAAAACTGCAGAATACTTTTTACGGTACGGCAGTAAATCTTCCCGAATGCTGTGTTCAGTGCATTGCGATCGATAGGGCGGCAGACACGGCTTCCTATGGATAAAGGATTAAGCCTATTGGGGTCTCCCAAAATATACTCGACGGTACGTGGGAGTAAAAGTCCGTACTTGCACTTATCGTCTCAAAGTGGAGGAATCACCCAACCATCAGTGAGAACAACAGTTACCAGGCTTTACGACGCCGCAATACGTCTCTAGCCTAGACTTCTAAATGTTGTGCGTTAAGTTCCAAAGCGTTGTTAGATTCATTGAACTTATTTTAAGTTGATCTTGTTTATGAAGTTTGCCTTTCAGGTTCACCACGAGATGTAGATGTAATTCCTAAAATGCAATCTAAGATGATAAACAAACTTTTTATCTTCTTTGTGCAATCAAAATCCTAGCTACTAAGGAAAAGAAAGATAGAATCTTTTCACAAAGAGCAAAGAGCACACTCTAAATGCACTTTCCTAAATCAAGCCAATCAGACTGTCTATATGCAAATGCACATGCATATATTTGTTTTCGAATGCTAAAAAGAAAGTTGATGCACAAATCTGAATTTCTTTTCAAGTGACAAACATCAACAAGTTTCTTTTCAAAATAAAAAATGGAGACGATCACAACACCTTACGATTTTGAAATGAATACTTGTTCTCGACACTAGAAAACTACAAATTCAGACCAAAAGCAATAGTAACATGATAATCTACCATTAACAACAATAAACTCTTTCCTACGATTGAAATCGACACTTGCGACAGTTTCAAATCAAAGGACGACAGCACGATTATGCTACTTTTGCAAAGGAGAACTGTAAATGACTCAACAAACACACAAAAACATCTACAGTACTTTTGTACAAAGGAGGTGGAATATCAGCAAGAAAAAGGGGTTTCAGACAAACATATACTGATCACAGGCAGCAAAATTCAGGAATAGAATTGGAAAGAATGAATCACAGAAACCAAAACTGCACAGAGCCTAGTCTGATCAGCGCACCTGTAACACAGAGAATTTGAAATGCAGCGCAGCTTGTCCACTCGGGAAGTGCGCTGAAGTTCAGATTCTCTGAACAGTACCTATGTTGGGCCAGAAACGAGACTCTGTTTAGGTTCCAGGTCACAGTTTGCAGTTCAGTTCTTGGGTTTTGGCCGAGCAAAAAGCAATCAGTAATGCAACAATCAGGGGTAGATCTAAGGAGGATCTAAGAGCTATCACAAGGGCAATCATATAGTTTTTGAATCAGTTGTTTAAATCATAAACAGACCCAGTAGATGGATTGAAGTAGCAGTTATCTACTTTGCATTGCTATGGCAAATGCAGTTTGAATGCTACCTGTAATTTAAGAAACAGACAACAAAGAATGATAAACAAACAAACTAATTATCTCCCCAGCGGAGTCGCCATTTTGTTACAGGGAAAAGTGTCTATATAGAACTGCTCTATCCCACTAAGGTGTGACAACTACCTTAGAAACAAACAGAGAAAAGCTACTTTCATTTTTCCTTTATGAATTATAGATAGAGAGGAACAGAAAGACCAACCTCTGTCTTGCGCTAATCTCCTAATTTGATTCCCCTCTTCTTGGTAGTCTTTAGCTACCTGCTCCCTTGCACGCCCAGCTTCACAAAGTACCTGTAAGATCACAGAAGCATAGCACTATACAAAGACATGGATCTATAATCATAAACAATCTAGGATCAGATGTAAATTGACCATACAAATGTAACAAGCATCAATGACATAAGAGCATGGAGGAAAACTTGAATAGCTTTTATTGATAAAACAAGAAAGAGCCAAGAGGAGTTACAACCAGTTGTTCTGACCCAGCATCAACTTCCCAGCAAAGAAGCCCCTCTTCACCTCAAACAAAGCTTAGATCACCCAACAATATGATGTTTGTCTCAAGAAACCAGCAGCAATTCCTTACAATATGCAAAATTCCAGCCTCTGGATCTCTGGGATGAGGGATCCATATATAGATATCTGTAATGGAGATGAGTCAGCTCATGATTTGATTAGTGTCTTCCCTCTGATAGTTCTTTCTTCCACTTGGATATTGATGGTCTCTTACTCATCCTTGGTCGAATTCAGTGAGGCAAGTGTCACAGGAGAAATTTCTGGAAGCTTCCATTGTCTCTCCACCTCGCGAAATGACACTGTCGTTTGTCATTTCTCGCCCATCGCACCCCACAGAAGGTATTTTTGAAATGCAACGCACCCACACAGTGTATTTAGGTGAGATGCAACGCACTTAGCCAGTGGAGCAGCTGAAATGATCCTGTTTTGACCAATTCTGAACAGTTTTTCATGGAGAACTTCTGGGAGAAGCTGTAATCTGTTGACCTTGTTCCTTTAGGGGTTAGAACAACACTTTTAGGGACTTAGGAGCCCTTGGTTTATGGACATTTCATGCTTGGGGTTGTAGTGCCCAAAAATGTCTATAACACCCCGTACAAAAATTACCTGCATACAAACTTTTAAAATAGAAAATAAAAAATGGCGAGAGCATAACACATAAAACAAATATACACAGAGATTTTCCCCTTGATCCCAAAACCAGGACCACCAGATTGATTTTTCATTATGTTCCTTTCAATGTTAAAATACATATATATACATGGAAAATATTTATTATGAAATGATTCTTACAATATTTTGAGAATATTCAAAATTACTTACCCGAGTAAAGATGCCATCCAAGTATGTGAGCACATTCTCCTATGTTTCTCTCCTAGTCTTGGTACGACTATAATAATCTAGCAACTGCTCTCTAAAAGGAACACATAAATAAAGGGCCTGTTTTGCACAATCAAAGGATAAATACTTAATTTAGTCTTCAATTTGTTAGAAATTAATTAACAAAGAAATGAACAATGTAAACTTTGAAACAGGAACTAATATTGTTACCCGTTTTGTAGAGATAGGAAAAAAGTAACCTGATTTTGAAAAGGGGTGATGCAGAACACACATGTTTTTTTTAGAGCATAGTTTTTGGCACTTTAATTTTTTTTATGTACATTACATTTTAGAATGGTAGTGATTTTCATGCTAATTTTAAAAAGTGAGTATTCTGCATCACACCCTTTTTTTAAAAAACCTGCTTTTGGTTTTAAATTTTCTAATGTATAAAATGTAAATAATAATTTTGTAAATTTGGTAATTTTTGAAGTGGTTGTTTTCTTCATATTTTCTTGTTTTTTATTTTAATTTTATTTTTTTTTAGTGAGGTTTTTATTGTTTTGCATTTTTAAATTAGAAGGTCGATATTTAGAATTTTCGATGTTCTACATATTTATACATCCTTAATTAATTTTTCAATCCACATGAAATAATTGTTTCTAAAAAACAATATTTTTTAACAATGGACATAAAAATAACCATTTTTAACATAAATATAACTAAAAAACTACATGTTTTGATAATTTTTTGCTAGAATTGACATGTCAAATTCACAATTTTTATACGAAAATTTAAACTAAAAATGGTTAAATAATGGTTTTTTTAATGAATTTCATGTCAAAATAATAATAATAATAATCACTTTTTTTTTCAAAAAATAATGATTAACTTAAAAATCAATGCGAAAATCACATATTACAAATATTGAACGTATAACAACCCTAATTGAGTCTTTATTATTCTCATAAAATGTCAAAGTCAAAACATTGCAAAGCTTGATTTACAAGCATAACTTAAATTTAATCAACAATGTCACGTAATCCAAACTCTTCGCCCTCTAGAGTTTCATCATTGTCTTTTTCCACAATATTTTTTGTTTCCTTTTGCTCATTTTCCTCTTCTAATGGATCTTTGATGTCTGCGAATCTCCCAATGTATGTCTTTCCAAACATTCCATGTCAATATACAAAGATTCAACACCTGAAAAATAATAAAACACTCAAACTTTGCAAATTAAACAACTTAAATTTATACAAAATATTTCCCATACTTTTTCTCAACTTTTCTTCAAAATAAAAGGTGAAAAATGATTTTCCTTGTGATTTTTCTCAAAATTTTCCCCAAAGAAAAAAGAAAAAGTTTGAGAAATGTTTCCCTATGCATTAAAAAAATAGGGAAGAAAAATGTTTCTTCATTGTTTTCCATCCCTAAAATGTTCCAAGGAAAATGTGGAAAATGTCTCACTAAATGTTTTCCATCCCTAAAGCAAGAGAACCATGAGGGGTGCACCCCCACTATCCTCGCTCTGGCCTCGCTATTGAAGGATTGGTACGAAAAAATCTCAAACTGGATTATGTTAAGTAGTTAGTTTTGTAATATTTTTTATTTGCGAAAAAGTAGCATAGAAATTTAATGTAGCTTCGCACTACAATTTGGAATGTGCGAGAATTATCTAGTTTGAAGTGACCTTCCTTATTTAATAGGATTTGATTTTACAAAATGGAAGGACAAATTATGAAAATAACACACCACAGCAATGAAACAATTACAAATTAAACTAATAATTCCAACAAAATTTTATCAAAATTTAAAGAAAAGAAAAAAATACAAAAATATATTAAAAAAATAAAACAATTAAACAATTAAACTACTACATAAAATTAAAACTCAAAGATCCGATTAATTTTACATTAAAAACAAATTCCCAAAAAAATCCCACTGCTTTCTAATCCATAAAGTAGTATACCAACTGATATAGGTAACCTTCAAAATTCGTAGCAATGGAATAAAAGTACAACTTGAAATAAATCTATTAAATCAAAATTAAAATGCATGAACACTAGAATGTTGAATTTTCCACATTTAACTTACTTTTCAGGTGACAAATATCTTAGTATACCAGTAGATAAACGTGGACATACAAAGATTGACTATTAAATCAATCTTATGCTTTCTCTCCTGCTCATAAATAGAGATTTAGTCGAAGCTCTTAAAAAAGCCCTTGGAAAAACATTGATAAAAACTTTTCACCCCACCTTAAAAAAAAAAAATTATGAACCTCACGTATTAAAAAAAAAAGACTACGTGAATTTGATCTTTTAATAAACAACGTGACCTTTCATAAATTTTTCGTGCTCTAAACCAAAAAAGCTACCCACGTGAGCAAAAACGACTCCTTTGAATTTAAATTTACGTATGTGTTTTGGTTGATTAATGCTCTCGGCCCTTTAATCGTTTTAAACACTGCACTGCGATACGATGGGCTTTTAATGATGACTTTTCCGCTGTTTCCATCTTTCTAGATTTTCAAAAGTCAATAGTCTCTATATGTGTGGTTACAGTCGCTTACGGACTGGATCAAAATATTACCACCATTAGTGTTTGCGTTGAAAGCTGAAAGAGTCTGCTAATTGGAATGTTCGTACAGTGGAATTGTAGACGACAGGAATCGACCGCCTGACAGTTGACTGTAAAACCTAACCTTGAGAGAGCGAGTGCGTTGACATTTACAATTGTGCAGCAAGAGAGACTACATATTCATAGATGCTAAGCTTCAATTATGTGAGCTCAGGTCGGCATTCAAGCGTTACAATGTCTCCTTATTTAATAACTGAAATCTCATCGATACCAACGTTATCTCGCTGATCTGATTAACCGGTTACCTCGATGTATTGATACCAACGTTACTATGTTAAGCTTCAATAACTCACCACATGATTGCTCGGAGGTGGAGGTGCCTTCATACTTCAGCTTATGAGAGACCCCGTAACTGTATGATCGAGAAAGCAGGGCGGCAGTGAGGCGATTCCGGGAATCGCCTGGCCACTGACCCGCCACTCGTGGGCCAGTTATTAAATATGAAGACCCTGGATCTAGTTTCATCCATCCGGGCTGCGATATATATTCAGGAAAGATAAAGACATTGACATGTACATCATTGCAGCAGATAATCATCCTACCCAAAGGATGATAATTGCATCAAAATTATCAGTCTACCATCAGACGATTGTCTGTTCTATGTACAGGAAAATGAATTTATAAAGCTGAGCATGGGAATGCCCGCCTCAGCTAGATCATGAAAGCAGTATGAAAAATAATGTATTGTATTGTATCTTATTACAGGTCTCCTCCCAGCATTGGATGAACTTCGGATCCTCCTGATAAAGCATTTCACCCGATAAACGGCCTCATACTTTAGGGGGCAACTATTATAGACATTTTTGTGCCTTACAACATTGAGCATGAAATGTCTATAATCTAAGGGATCCAAAGTCCCTTAACATGTTGTTCCTACCCCTAGAGGAACAAGGCTAAAAAACCACAGCAATTCACAGAAGTTCTCCACCAGAAACTGCTCAAAAACAAGTCAATTCAGGATCAATTCAGTGGCTCCACTAGCTGTCTGCGCTGAAATGCAAAGTCAACACTGGCTACCTGCACTGCAACACAGGTAGAAGCACTACCAGGGTGCGCTAAGAGGGAATTGACAAATGGCAAGTTCATTCCAAGAGGTGTCAAGACCCAGGAAGCTTCCAGAATCTTCCTCAATGACACTTGCCTCAGTGAATTCGACTAGTGATGAGTAAGAGGTTCCCAATATCCAAGTGGAAGCAAGAACCTCCAAGTGGAATCAAGAACTGATAGAGGGAGAGGACACTAGTCAAATCTCAAGCTGACTCATCTTCTCTCCAAACATCTATATATGGATCTCTCCTCCATGAGATTTGGAGGCAGGAATTTTGTTATTGCAAAGAATTGCTATTGGTTTGAGATTGGAAT
Organism: Pinus tabuliformis; assembly: GCA_031772625.1. Lineage (NCBI taxonomy): Eukaryota > Viridiplantae > Streptophyta > Pinopsida > Pinales > Pinaceae > Pinus > Pinus tabuliformis. The sequence goes on along the minus strand of CM062813.1, from coordinate 795,697,716 downwards.
CATTGGGTGCTTAATGCTTTGAAGGGGGTGAAGATAGGAATTCCATTTGCTGGGAAGGAGATGCTGGATTGGAGCCCTCTAGGTTGTATCTCTTCCTGAACCTTGTTATTCATCAATAAAGCTATCTTGGTTTCTCCTATATACTGATGTATCTTTGATGTATGATTGCATTAGTATGTTTAGTTTATTTCTAATCCTGAACTAGTTATGAATATGAATCTATGTCTTTGTGTAGTGTTCTCTTCTTGTGATCTTGCAGAGACCTGTTGAAGCTGGGCGAGCGAGAAGGCAAGTAGCTGGGAACTCTCAAAGAGAAGGGAAACTGGATCGAGGGACAAACGGAAGACACCGGTTAGTCCATCCATCTCTCTTCATTCTTAATTCATAAAGGAAGAATACTAGAATAGCTGTCTCTGTTTGTTGCTAAGGCATTGTCACACCTTAGGTGGATAAGATCGTCCTGCATAGGAATTTTTCCCCACAACAAATTTGCGACTCCGCTGGGGAGATCTGTTTAGTCATTTTATTTGTGTTTCTATCATTGTTTGTTTTATAGACTCAACAGCAGCAATCGAACTGAATCTGCTATTCTCAGATGCAAAGTAGACAGCTGCTGCTTTGATCCAATCACTGGATTTGTCTATGATCTGAACAATGGACTCACAAATGATTTGATGATCCTTTGTGATAGATCTTAGTACCCCCTCAAAGCATCCCTTTGATTGTACCTTGCTTGTTGCTTTTATTTGGCCTGAAACCGTAGATTAATCAGCAATCTGTGACCCAGAACCCAGTGAGAAACTCTTGTTTCTCCTTCAGCGCAGACCCTGTGAAGAGGTTCTGCATTTCAACGTAGGTCCCGTGAAGGCTACCTGCGCTGAATGTCAAAACCCCTGTGTTGAGGTTGCGCTGATCCAGTTAGGCCTTGTGCAGCTGGGGTTCTCTTCTCTATTTTGCCTTGTTTTGATCTCTGATTTTTGCAGCCTGTAACCAGCATAGGTACCTATCTGATAACTCCTTTTATTTGCTTAAATTCCGCCTCCTTTTGTACAAAAAGATTGTGAGTGTTTTTATGTATTTGTGGCGTCATTTACAGTTTTCCTTTGCAAGAGTGAAATAGTCATCCTGTAGCCCTTGATTCAGATCTGTTGATTGTGATCTTAGGAGAGAGTTCATTGGCTGTTTACAGTTGGTTATACATTCATTTTTGCTTTTGGTTTGAGTTTGTCTCTTTTAAGTTTCGAAACAAGTATTCATTTCGTAAATCGTTAAGTGTTGTAATCTCTTCTACCCTCTCTGATTTCGAAAAAGTAAGCTTGTTTGTATTTGTCATTTAAAATCAAATTCAAAGTTGTGCAAAAAGCTTTCTTTGTAGGCATCAATACTAAGAAAGTTGAAAACAAACACCTGCATTGTGCATTTGCATCTTGATAGTTTGCATGCTTGATTTAGGGAAAGTGCATTAGAGTGTGCTGATTGCTCTTTGAGAAAAGATGGTGTCTTTCTTTTCCCTTTGTAGCTAGGATTTTCATAAGCTGAAAAGATATAAAGCTTGCTTATCATCTTTAGACTGCATTTAGGAATTGTATCATACATCTCGTGATGAACCTCAAAAGGCAAACTTATAAAAAGATCAACCTAAAATAAATTGAATGAACTTAACAACGATTTGCAACATAACGCACAACATAGAGGTCTAGGCTAGAGACGTGTTCCGACGTCGTAAATCCTGGTGACTGTCAATCTCGTTGATGGTGGGCGATTCCTCCTGAGGGACAATAGCGCCAGTACAGATTGTGCTCCCACGTACCGTCGCGTATATATTGGGAGACCCCTATAGGCATAAAACCTTTATCCTTAGGAAGCCATGTCGGCCACCCTACTGATCGCAATGCACTGAACACAACATTCAGGAAGATCGACCGCCCGTACCCTAAAAAGTATTCTACGGTTTTGCAAAAGGTTTGGCACACCCTCTGCCTAGAACTCCAGAGCAGTTCCTTTTGGCCTTTTTCAGACTCTATAACGGAAAAAGTCCATCCGAGCATTTGTCACTTCGGGCTCGTTAAAACATCGAAGGAGACTAGAGTCATCTTTAGCTTTTTCTCGACTCTTTAAAATTGAAAAAGCAAGTTGTGTCTAAAGCGTCATTAAAATTTATTTTAAACGGAACACTCACCCCTATTCATGCGTTGATCTTTAGGTTGAGAAAATGGAGCACACCAACCAAGGAATTCCCCTTGGTGGAAATCCTAGTCCCTTCTCCTCTTGGGGAGATGTTGGTGCGCCCCATATGGCCACATTGTCGCTTTCAGGACTGACAATTGGCCTGTCGATCTGGCTTTTTTCAACCAATGTCATTCAGAACACCACTACTCCTGAACAGTCGAATCAACAGTTAGACCAAACCAAAGTTACCCACCAGCCTTCTACTTCATCTAATTCTCCCTCTCCTCCTTCCTCTTCGCTTGACGGAACTGGTAAAACAAAAAACCAAGTTCCTAAGGAGAAGAAGGAAAAGAAGAATAAAGAGAAGAAGAAGAAGGAGCCAAAAGTGACTGGGGGCAAACAAGTGGCGTCTAACGAAAATCCACACACAGCACTGACTAGGCCTAAATCGCCATGTGTCATATGCAAGGGAGACCACTTCCACAGAGATTGTCCCTACATCCCTCGGATACTAAGGGACTGGTCTCCCCGTTTGCACAATTCGGTGGCGTCAACCTCTGATAGCCATGTTGACAGCTCACCGTCAACTAGTGAAAGTGAAGTCACAGGACAGAGAGGGAAAGCTAGATTTCCCTGCAAACTGTGTGAAGGCGACCATGCCATCCACCGTTGTCCCTTCTTAGACGAGGCTAAAAGAGTTTTGGAAGATCGCCCGATTTTACGAGCGCAACTTCCTCCTGGATATCAAAAACTCCTGCCAAGTCCTTCACCAGTTGAGAATCTGGCTGGCCCGATCAGGTGGTCAGCCGAAGCACCTATCATTGAGGATGAACCGTCTGAATCCATACCTGACGAAAGTCAAAAGGTTGAGGCGGCAGTTGACCCGGTTTTGCCTTCAAAGGCTCTATCTTCGAATGGTACCATCACAGAGGAGAATAAAGACGACACCGTCCAAATTCTCTTCATCAACACAGACTCTGACGAACAAGGGGGAAATTTTCCCATTCCTTTATCGCAGGAAGGAACTTCATCAGAGTCATACCCGGCCGTCTATTCGGTCCCACCACCAAGCAACCTAGTTGTCTCGTTCGACTGGAACCAACTAGGCAGACCCCGTTTGCCAGCGAGCATACCATTCAGAATTATCGTTCAAATATACAGAATGGTAATGGTTGGCACTATCATTGATGAGGGGGCATCTGTGAGTATCCTTTCCTCTATTGCTTGGAAAGCGCTTGGTTCGCCAGCGCTTTTGCCTGAAATGAGAAATCTGACAGGCTTTGATAAAGGAACCAGTCGACCTTTAGGGATCCTCCCCAATGTGCCCATAACATTGAAAGGGAAAACCGTTCAAATGAACGTGATGGTCGTTCAAGGACCCTTGGATTATAACCTACTCCTTGGACGAGACTATATATATTGCATGGGAGCCGTCGTCTCCTCACTCTTTAGAGTAATGTGTTTTCTGCACGAAGGAAGAGTGGTCAAGCTCGTGGACCAGCTTTCATTTCCCGAATCACGCATCGCAAATAGTCATATACCATCCCTAAATGGTCTCTTCACGCAAGAAATGTCTCAACCCACGGTCCGTCCTCCTGATGAGCATGAGTAATCTAGGAGGATATGACTGGAACCCAGGGGGCATGCGTCCTGGTCTGCTTCGGCAGGAAAACTTTGGGTATAGGGTAGGTTTCCGCAGGAGAATATGACTAGTCCGTACCCCGTCTGTGAGTGGAAGAGGGGTTGTTCTAGAATAAGATTCTTTTGTCAAAGTTATGTGAGTTGGCGGGCATCGTCGCTCACCTTTGTCTATTTCGATAGACATCGCCGAGGAAGTGTTTTATTCGTGGCCACGAATGGAGCAATCTTTGGATAACCTGAAAGAGGTAGGCCTCTCTTGGTAAAACAATTGTTTTGCGGAACTAAAGTAGAGGTAACCTTGAAACTCTGTTTTATACCTGGGGGCATGCAAACCTTTCGGAGTGCAAGCAAGGGGCGGCTATTTATTTTTTAAATTTTTAGGTCCTCCCTTTAAACCTGTAGGTCTAACCCTTTAAACTCGTAGGATTAGTCGTTTCCGAACTTACATAACGAAAGGATGCGGGGCATAGCTTTGTAATATGAAGCTCCATAAAAAATAGAATCTTAATGAGACATTCTTATCATATGACTGGGTAATCGAGTAGTTTTAGCACACAGTTCATGCTCGTTAAAAAATAAATGCAAGATCTGAGCAATTTTAGCACATAGTTCATTCTCGTTAAAAAATAAACATAAGATCGAGCAAATGTTTCCCCCCGCATTTAAGCTCGTTAAAAAATGAACTACCTGGTAAATAACCACAGTGAATGAAACATTATCAGCCATTAAAGCCTTGGTCGTGTTTGCCCGTCACCTCCACTTTTCATTGGCCGATCATTCACCTCCATATGTGTGTTTACCCATTTTGAGGAACAGTTGCGAAGAGTGATTTCACTAGCCATCCTTGTGACACTGTCGTGATTGGAAAATTCCAACCTGTACCTGGAATCAGCTGCTAACCTGTTTCATCACTCGTTCCTCAAAAGACAAGTCTTCTTTAAGCTCTTTTCATCTGACTTGTAAAATATGAAAAGATTGCCGAGTCCTTGGCCTTCCAGCTCGTTAAAGGGACAGGAAGTGCTATCCCTCCTCTAGATTTTAATCTTTTTGGACCTGAGGGATTATTGCACAAAAAGATCGAGCGCTTGTTTTATTCGGCTCGTTAAAACTATCGAAAACTCATCCCTCCTGTATTGTTTTATACTTTTTCAGACCTAAGGGATTAGATGACGAAAAAGGACTTTTGGAGTTAACTTTATGTACCTTTTCAGACTCTCTAAAAATGAAAAGGACCGAGTTATCTTTGTCGTTAGACTCGTTAAAATCATTAAATAGCGACAAACTTGTCTTTAGACGAGAACAAGTTTCACTATCACTAGGCTCGTTAAAACATAGCGATGGGCTTGCCCGAAGGGCAAGTTATAGAACAAGCATATGTTATCCTCCTCAAGCTTGACAAAAATAAAGAGGTACTGGTCAGCAATGACTGGGGAAAATTGGGAGAAACTCAAGAAAACTTTGATGGTAGCAAGTCGCTCTTGAACATGACACTTTTCCTCCGTACCACAATCGGGTTGGGTTGTTTCATTCACCGGTCACATCACCATGGTCTCACCATACCATCCATATTTGGGGTAATGCTACCGATCCATCGCATCAGTGTCACCATATGTTCAAGAGAAGTCGTTCAGAAAATTCAACCGTGTCCCATCCACTGTCGTACATTACCCTTCATCCTTTCATGACCGCCACCCTGAATCATATGTCACAGATCATTTTCACCTCCATCAAAATCATTAGCTCCGTTCCGTGTCATTGATGTGGGATTCATTAAGGCCCTCCTTTGATGGATCGCTTCTTGTCGACATCAACTCATTATCCAAGAAGTTGATCTACGAACAACCCCTTCAGTACTTTGAAGCTTGCATGCCTCAATGGCAAGTTTCTCACTTCCGGCGACAGGTATACATCAATGACCTTCGACCGAAAGATTTTGCGTGGTGTTCGACGCCAAGTCCTTTATTCACACCACATGAATTGTACTTCAGTACCTTGAGGGTCATTATCATTATCGGTGATTCCTCTCGCGCTTGTTAACGGTTTACCTCATTGACCGGTAATCAAGCGATGTATTTCCATGTTCGACTTCAGAACATTTCTCACATGGATAGACTTGTACTTAGAGTGAAGATTGAACGAGTTTGAAGACCCCGGATCTAGTTTCATCCATCCGGGTGCGATATATATTCAGGAAAGATAAAGACATTGACATGTACATCATTGCAGCAGATAATCATCCTACCCAAAGGATGATAATTGCATCAAAATTATCAGTCTACCATCAGACGATTGTCTGTTCTATGTACAGGAAAATGAATTTATAAAGCTGAGCATGGGAATGCCCGCCTCAGCTAGATCATGAAAGCAGTATGAAAAATAATGCATTGTATTGTATCTTATTACAGGTCTCCTCCCAGCATTGGATGAACTTCGGATCCTCCTGATAAAGCATTTCACCCGATAAACGGCCTCATATTTTAGGGGGCAACTGTTATAGACATTTTTGTGCCTTACAGCATTGAGCATGAAATGTCCATAATCTAAGGGATCCAAAGTCCCTAAACATGTTGTTCCTACCCCTAGAGGAACAAGGCTAACAAACCACAGCAATTCACAGAAGTTCTCCACCAGAAACTGCTCAAAAACAAGTCAATTCAAGATCAATTCAGTGGCTCCACTAGCTGTCTGCTCTGAAATGCAAAGTCAACACTGGCTACCTGCACTGCAACGCAGGTAGAAGCACTACCAGGGTGCGCTGAGCGAGAATTGACAAATGGCAAGTTCATTCCAAGAGGTGTCAAGACCCAGGAAGCTTCCAGAATCTTCCTCAATGACACTTGCCTCAGTGAATTCGACTAGTGATGAGTAAGAGGTTCCCAATCTCCAAGTGGAAGCAAGAACCTCCAAGTGGAATCAAGAACTGACAGAGGGAGAGGACACTAGTCAGATCTCAAGCTGACTCATCCTCTCTCCAAAGATCTATATATGGATCTCTCCTCCATGAGATCTGGAGGCAGGAATTTTGTTATTGCAAAGAATTGCTGTTGTTTTGAGATTGGAATCATTGGGTGCTTAATGCTTCGAAGGGGGTGAAGATAGGAATTCCATTTGCTGGGAAGGAGATGCTGGATTGGAGCCCTCTGGGTTGTATCTCTTCCTGAACCTTGTTATTCATCAATAAAGCTATCTTGGTTTCTCCTATATACTGATGTATCTTTGATGTATGATTGCATTAGTATGTTTAGTTTATTTCTAATCTTGAACTAGTTATGAATATGAATCTATGTCTTTGTGTAGTGTTCTCTTCTTGTGATCTTGCAGAGACCTGTTGAAGCTGGGCGAGCGAGAAGGCAAGTAGCTAGGAACTCTCAAAGAGAAGGGAAACTGGATCAAGGGACAAACGGAAGACACCGATTAGTCCATCCATCTCTCTTCATTCTTAATTCATAAAGGAAGAATACTAGAATAGCTGTCTCTGTTTGTTGCTAAGGCACTGTCACACCTTAGATGGATAGGATCGTCCTGCATAGGCATTTTTCCCCACAACAAAAATGAAGAGATACAACCTACAATAGATTCATTGTAATTTCCTCTTCACTCTCACATAGCCTCCTCTCTCTTTCTCGCTCAAAATAATAATACACAACCGCAATACAATTCCCTCATATAAACCGAAGTTTGCCTTCTAGGGAAAAAAAAAACCTAAATTAACATAACTTCTACCATCATATCATCTGCCTAATGGACGACCCAGATTGATTATGAAATCATAGTATTTGACAAGGAAAATTTTCATCTATTTTAGCTTCGACGGAACTGCCCCCGAAGCCCTGATGGGGGGGGGGGGCTCATAAAAGTCATTGTCGCCCCCCACTATATCCCCCTGACGATGAATAAACAGGCAGCGTTGACGCCCCATTAGGAACAGGAATCCAACACGGTTAAAAAAAACTTTGAACAATCAGGAAGATAATCAGTCTTCACACTCAACACATCTCACCAAAAATGATAAGCAATCCTTGCAATCACACTTTAAAAAAGTCATTTTCTAATCATGCAAGTATTGATGGTGAAATAAAACTAGCACTTGATGATAGTTTCTTATTAGCCAAATAAGAGTTAAAACCAACACTTAGTGGCCAACTTGTAGAGGTATGTGTATTGGCCCAAAATGCAAGAACATGTAGCTAGATTCATAAGGGGATGCATGCTTTGTGGTACCAATAAACCTAGTAACAAGAAACAGGGTCTATATCATCCCTTACCTATACCCACTCGTCCCTGGGAAAACATTTCCATGAAATTAGTTAAAGGTTTACCAAACATCAGGAAGGGAAATGACTACCTGTTCATGGTAGTTGATAGGTTCAACATGATGTGTGTTCTTATGCCCTATAAAAACACCATCATCGGGTAAGAAGCAACAAACTTGTTCTTTGGACAGGTCTGGGTGCACTTTGGGTTACCAATGAGCATCATTTTAGACATGGACCTATGATTTCTCAGTGCATTTTGGACTACATTATGGGAGAATATGGACACAAAGTTGAAGAGGACTAGAACATTCCATCCTTAGACAAATGGGAAAACAAAAGTAGTGCAATAGGACTTGGTGTATCTTTTGAGGGTGATGAGCCTCAGTATTGCAACAAGAATGTTGCAAATACCAAGGCTACCAACTTAAATTACCAACTTGGGGTTCGTAAAAAATTAAGAGGAGTCACAACTATATGTGTAGAATGAAATGTGTCCTTATTTCATTGATTTGATACAATGAAGTGAATATAATGAAATCAAGCACTAGCCTAACTGTAAAATGTAAAAGTTGCATTGAAAAGGAAGCCTAGTCTATGGAATGGAAATAATGGTGCTTGAAATAGAAACCCTAGCTTAAGAATAAAGAAAGTAAACTAATCTAGAATGAATGAAGGAAAGAGAATGTAATCAATCACTAAATTTTTGATAGGTTGGATCCATTGATAGAGTTCATAAGATACTTCATGTGGCAATCAAGGAAATCATTATTGTGCTATCCAATTCATAAATCTATCCATTAACCCAAATTATTGAGATGTGTTGCAAGGGTAAAAAGGAAAGTCCTACGTGGCATTTGGTCTTACTCAATCATGTATTTATATCCAAGGTGTCATTACTCAAGCCTAAGAGACAAAAAGTGAGCTTTTGGAGTAGATCTGGTCAAGTTTACACCTACTACAAGACTATTAAAGAAGTGGCAAGATTGATACAAGAGTGAGATAACTTATCGAATTCCCATGTAAATCAAATTAAAATGAGATGGGAAATTTTTTTTTATTAATTATGATGTCTCAGGAATCCGTTACAAATGGAATCACTCCAAAATACCCCTTTTAACACATGCTAAAAAATAGCAGAAAATTACTACTCTAAAAACTGGAAATTCAAGAACTAGTGAGCTGATTTTTCCCACCAAATGCATAACCTAATCAAGTGAAAATTCCATGGGGTAATTATTTTTATTAAATTGAATTTTTTATGACCAAATTAAAGTGGAATCAACTCAAATGAAGTTCGTTAAAATGTTCTAAAAAATAGCATAAAATTACTACTATTATGCCACAAGGGACTTCCAGAATTTCTAGATTTGTGAACTAGTAAACCAATCCAAGTAGCTTAATGGTGAATATAAATTTTCAAAGTTGGTATAAGGATTCATAATGATTGTGACTCTGTAAACAACCTTCAAAATAACTCACTTCAATCATTTAACCAATATGACCAGCAACAAAAGAAGCATGACTAGTAAATGCAGAAATAAGAGATGCAACTGAAAACGACATTCAAAAGAAATAAATAAATTGTACAAGAGGGATCTGAGTCTTCTGGGATGGCAAAGCCTAAGGAAACTCAGATTCCTGTGAAGGAAAGCAAACTTTAGAAATTAAAAATGGCACGAAACTTTATTATTTGAATCAAACCAAGTACATCCCTGCTCGAAATGAAAGTGGAGTTGCTAAATAACAAGTTTTCTCCACAACAAGACTAAGAAATAAGTGCCTATAGAGCTCAATTCGAATTGGTACTTATTAAAAGTTATGAAGAAAAATTATCCTTGAAAGGAGGAAGCCTTTCCCTCCAAAATCCCTCAAAAAGTGGACCTAATTCCCAACACTAGGAATCTTCATTAAATGACAGGGAACACATTCCTAGATTTTCTTAATAAGTGGAGTTCTAGAATTTTTCAATAATTTCATGATATTCAGTTCATTTATTATCCAATATTGGTCCATCCTATAGTAGGGAGAAAATACCTATATTATCTCATTCATAAATTACTCCATATTCTCTCATTATTCTGCAAAAATAAATAATATTAGGCACATAATATGAAATTATCTCTAAACCTTCCTAAGAAAATATTAAAGCTAGAAAAACATTATTAAGTGTATAATGAGAGATTTAAGATAGTCTCTATGTGCCTAGGAAAGGTTATATGGACCTTAATTTGTGTTTAATTTGGAGGCCCATCATACCCCCCTACTAAAATTGTTACTCGTCCTCTAAGCAACCTATTCATCTTCTTGTCGTGTTGTTCGTTGTGAAATTCTCTTCCTTAGCTCAATGTTCTTTGCGGAAAATGGCAGATGATTTGGATGGCTTCCTGCATTGGATGTCCTGCCTCCTTTTCTTGTAGTTTCTCTCTAAGCCTCTTGTTTTCTAATTGTAGTTGCTCCTTCATGACTAATTCCTTTATCCTCAAGTCAGCCAATTCCTTACCCATTTATTGCACCTTTTCCTCCATGAGGCCCACATATTCTACCTTCTTGGATTTTTCAATTTGCATCCATCTATGAGTCACACCTCTTTCCCTTTCCAACTCAAAGAAGAGTGGTATTGCAAATTTGGTGGGTATAATTCTCCCATCCTCAATGAATTTGTAGTAGGATCCAAGGTCAGGTTGTGGATCAAGCTCTTGGAGTTCTTGGAGGTCTTCTTCTCTCCCTTTTGATGTGGATTCTCCTTCTGGTAGCATTTCCCATTGCTCTTGTAGCAATACCTGTTACTCCTGTAGCAGTTATTTTTCTTCCTATAGCACACACCTCAATCATGTAGAAACTAATCTTTGCATGCCAAGAGGTGGTGGGTCCACCTTTTGTTTTTCATTCTTATTATTTTTTTTTTCATTTTTTTCTCTTTTTTCATTGCATGCAAAATAAACTCAGAGTGCTTTTTGTTAACTGAGTTAGCCCTCACATACCCCTTTGCACTCATTTTTATCCATCACTACTAAATGATTAAAACCAACGTTATTAATTCCTCTTCACTTTTGTCTTGTTCCTCTCCCACACATGTAGGTGTCTTGGTGGAAAAGTGAAGCTAACTGCTAGATAAGTTTGAGGCTTCTTTGCTACTAAGTTTGGCTATAAAAAAAATTCCTTCATACACTTGCAATGTTTTTTAAGCTAAAATAAGTTCATAGGAAAGGTTGAAAGGATTGCATAACTGAGCCTTACCCTGAGTATGTTTTTGTAGGTAAAATTGAGTGTAACATCCCTTGTGAAAATTCCCTATAATAAAAGTTTAAAACAATAACCACAGATGAATGGGACACTTATTCCAAGTTGAATGTTGGGTAAGACATCCTATGGGGGTGTTAATATGGTTGCTTATGGCTAAGGAAATTTGCAAAGGCAATGGTTAAGGCTTTGGAAAGGCAAAATGGAATTTTTGGCATAATTATTTATGAAAATAATCGAAATTAGGAGAAAAGGGAGGTGAAAGGTTGCATGTTGCATGTGAGGAGGAACATGAAGCAAAATCATGAAAAATGACTAAAATAGAGTCCTCATTCATAAAAAGGGTTCTAAGGATCAGTTGGTAACCTTTTGTCAGTTTAGCTTTGGATTTATTTCATTATTCTCTCTCTCTCATACTCTTGGACACTTAGAGTTTTCTTGGAGCACTTTGGCATTGGGGCAAGAAAGGAAAAGAATGCAAGAGGAATCAAGGATCAAGCAGGGAAAGGCATGATCAAGAAGCTACAACAAGCTTCATTATAGGTATCGACTTGCATGTGTATTTTCCTTGTAGATTTGGCATGCATGGTATTGCATGTGGTTCTTTTCTATCATGGCATGGGTTTTTCCAGGTGTAACAGTGTTTTTCAGCCTAGTCTTTCTATTTCCAGATAGCCATTATGTGACGGGGTTCTCATGTTTCGTTGAGTTGTATTTTCAGATGGATTCAAAGCTGAGTGATATGGATCTCCAAAATGATATAACTCATGGCCTAGTAACCCCTAAACCGGACTGTGGGTTGCAGTAAAGCCAAATTTTGTGTTGTCTCGAATGGCCTAGGAATCCTTGCCAATGAATGGCAGGATATATGGTAAAGCCTAGAGGTGGTTTTCTCTTCGTTGGGCCTAGTAATCCTAGGTTTATGATATGCGGAAACCCTGGAGAGTGGGTCTCGATTTAGAGCCTAGTGATTCAGGTTTGGATTGTGGTAAAGCTTGAGAGACTAGGAGACAGGAAAATTCCTCACGGTGTAGGTGGAGAAATATAGTGGCATCCATGCTTGTTTGGCCTAGTGATCAGGTGGAGATCATGGTAAATCCTATTATGATGTGTTCATTGTGTTGGCCTAGTGATCAGGGATGGATTCTAGTAGAGGCTAGTTTTTGTTGACGAGGGTGAGGTGGTTTAGCCTCGATATGCCCTGGTTGAGTTCTTTTGGTTTGAGTCCCACATTCATGCTTGGAATATGGCATGGGGGTGAATGGCTGAAGAGATATTTGGCTCAGCCATTCTATGGTCAGGTGGAACGTGGTAGTCCCATCTCTGGTTGGTTCATTGCATTTATTAATGATAAATTCATTCCCTTGATTTTCATGTGGAAATGTACTGATGTATATATGGATTTTGATGGCTAGTATATTTATGGTATTTATGTTCCTATTTTGTTGGTTATGTATAGATTTTGTGATAGCAGCTATGTATGGCTCTCAGTATGTTTTTCCTTGTATTTGAATGGATATGGTATCTATGACCTAATAAGTGATAAGGCAACAAATGGCATGAGGGAACAATGGTTCATAGCGATTCTCAGATAAGTATGAGATCCCTACACTTAATTTTGTTGTTTACACCTATAGGCTACATGTTGACAATATGTTTGATGAAATGCATGTCATGGCCAGTAGGGGTCTGGTTAAGGTCTTGATCAATTATTTACTTTTGCATCATTATTTCCCTATACTTTACCTGATTCTGAGCTTTCATTCCATTCTGAGCAGTGGCCTAGGCTCTGGGCCTGAAAAAGTGGCTTAAATCCCGAGGTCGCTGGCATAAAACTAGCAAGTTTGGTCCACAGTCATCGGCATGTAGGCCTATGAGAGTGACTTTAGGTCTCTGGCTGCTCTCTTTCCCATCACATGAGAGTGACTATGGTCTAATAGGTCCAGAACAATGGTGGGACATAGAGACAGGCTGTCTAAGTGGCTAACTTGTCTCCTGAGGGGTTTTTTGATGATGTTGGATGATTGTTGTGTTGTTTCGCCGATTCCACTTTCTTAAGGTCACCTAGGAGGTTGAATCGGATCATAGTAGCCCCTCGTATCATGTTTACCATGTTTGCATGGTTACTTGGCTGGATGTGGTAGGAGGGTGTTACAGAGTGGTATCAGAGCATGGTTCAACTCTCAAACTGGATGGGTTGAATGTGTTGGTCATGCATGCATGTCAGTTACATGTGTGTCTCTTAAACTTATACACTTGTTGCATTTGCTTGATGTTGGATTAGGGTTGTAGTATGATTATCATGCAGAATTTGATGTTGATCTTCGGAATATATTTTTCATGAGTATGTGACTAATCGTATATGGTTTTTTGTCACTTACATGTTGATTTTATGTTGCCTACTTACATCCTTGTATGTTAGGTTACATTTTGAATATTTTTATTACATGTATCAGTCTTGTAGGTTGATTACAATATTTGATCAATTATGTTCGACTACGTGCGTTTATGTGTATTTGTAGTTGTCTAGGCATTTCTTATGCATATTGTTGGTTGCAAGTACCAATGTGTATAGTGGAGTAATGATTGTTGTCATGCATGAGGTCATAGTATGCATTGTTGATATGGCCTTGCATTGATGATTGGATCCTAGATGGAGTTATGATTATGTGTTGATATAGTTGCTTGCAAATGTCTATATGCTATTATGTCTATGTTATACATGTATCACGCTGATTCGATGATCTTGCAGACAAGGTATCCTCCCCGAGCTATACTAAGGTACGTTGGTTTATTGTGATTTGATGTATCCAACATATTATGCATTTCAAGAAGAAATTATAAAATGGCTACCAAGATGGTTGACTACAAAGCCTCTCACTATGAATCCGAAGAGTAGTGTGGCGTTGGAAACTCTTCAGATTTGGCAAGGTGGGTAATGACTAGATCATATAGGCACAAGAGAAGCAGGCAGAGGTGAATGCTATACTTCTTCAAAGTTTGTTGGACTTGCAGTGACAAGGACCACTTCGGATCAGCCATGTACATGAGGATAAAACTAATGGGGTGTATGGTAGTAGATCTCTTGGTAGACATAGGTCGAATAGATCTAATATAGTGAGAGATGGTAGGATGTTGGACACTCTAGAAATGAGGGGCGATGAGTACATGTATTATTATAGTTCTAGTTCGGATAGACATCATGATCATCGTCGCTATCATCCTTACAGGAGAAATGATAGGGGATACTTACCAATGAATTCAAGAAATAAAAATCACCTACTTTTGATAGAGATGTGAAGAAGCCAGAAGATGCAGAGGCTTGGATACTTGGAATGAACAAATTCTCTCCAGCTTGAAAGGTAAAGCAGACATTTGGTGGGAATATTTCAAGTAGGTTAGAGATATCAGGACAGATGACTTGAGCTAGCAGGAATTAAAGAGGCTTTTCAGGAAGAAGTACTTGTCAGAAAGGTAATATGATAGTAAGGCAAAAGAATTCTATGAGCTAAAGATGGGATCAATGATGGATGAAGAGTACACAACCATGTTTCTGGAGCTATTTAGGTATGTACCGTATCTTACTGATGAGAAGGCTAAAGTTCAATGGTTGTCAATGGTTTTACATTAGCATTTAGAGATCAGATTGAGTATGATGAGCCTCGGTCACTTGAGGAAGTTATTAGGAAACTCAAGCATTCCTGTGAACAATAAAAGCGTAAGAATGAATCTCAACATGGATGGAAAGGAAAGTACAAAGGTGAAGGTAAATGGTAGCTGAAGAGGACAAGACCTCGGTATGTAGATTAGAAAGAGAATGTGGCACCACAAAAGAGATTTAATGCAGCTAAATAGGGACATGAGCTGCAGTAGTAGAATAGAGGTGTTGTTACTGGTCGGTTGGAGTGTTGGACATGTGGCAATGAACACCTTAAGAGAGATTTTCCCCAGAACCAAGGTGGTAGGCCTCATATATATAGTGCATAGGAGGTGCACACTGTTGGAGACATTGGCCATAGTATTCAATGTATTTATGCAGTAGGTGGAAAACAAGCAAGCAGAACGTCAGGCATTTATTATTGATGTGGACAGTAAGCTTTTTGATCAAGTTATTTCTATTTTTATTGACCCTGGATCTAATGATAGCTATGTTAGTCCTTACTTGGTGGATAAGTGTGGTTTGAATAAGGAATTGCATTCAAATTTTTGGTTAGTGCAGTTGGCTATAGGTACAAAGAAGTGAGTTCATCATTAGGTAAGAGCTTGCGCATTTGATTTAAATGGTATGCCTACAACAACACATTTGAATGTGTTACCGTTGGGATCATATAGTATGTTGTTTGGCATGGATTGGTTGTATCTACATAGAACCAAGGTTGACTACTATGACAAAGCTATTGAGTGTGTTGATGACAATGGAGAACCAAGAGTATTGCAAGGTAAGAAGAAAGCCACATCAGTTAGGATGGTGACATCTATGAAAGAAAAGCGTAGCCGCAGGAAAGGGTGCAAGCTATTTTCAATACACATTTCTAGTGATAAGGGTAAGGAGGTTGAGGATGCAGATGTGTTGAACATGTATCTAGTGCTGCAACAATTTCAAGATGTATTTCCTAAGGACATTACAGAGTTGCCACCTCACAAAGAAGTAGACTTTTCGATTGGGTTAGTGCTAAGGGCAGCTCCAACATAAAAATCACCTTACAGAATGAGCACACCTAAGTTGGTTGAGTTAAATTCGCAGTTAAAGGAAATTTTGGACAAGGGATACATTAGGCCAAGTGTATCACCTTTGGGCGCATTGTTCTTGTTTGTGAGGAAGAAAGATGGTACTCTCATATTATGCATCAACTGTAGGCAGTTGAACAAAGTGACTATCAAGAACATATACCCTTTGTCGAGGATTGATGACTTGTTCGATCAGCTAAAGGGAGTAGCAGTGTTCTCAAAGATTGACTTGAGATCTAGATACCATCAAGTACGCATCAAAGAGGAGGACATTTACAAGACTACGTTCAGGACCAGGTATGGGCATTATGAGTTTGTTTTTGTTCCATTTGGCTTAACCAATACTCCATCTACACTCATGTGTTTGATGAATAGTGCGTTGCGTCCGTATTTGGATAAGTTTGTTATTGTATTCATTGATGATATACTAGTGTATTATAAAAATGAGGAAGAGCATGTCAAGCATTTAGCAGCAGTGTTGAGGTTATTGAGGGAGCATCAGTTGTATGCTAAGCTCAGTAAGTGTAGTTTCTTTCAGATTGAGGTGCACTACTTGGGACATGTTGTCTCCAAGGAAGGTATTGCAATAGATCCAGAGAAGATAAGAGCCATCATGGAGTGGGTAGCTCCTAAGAATGTGGATGAGGTAAGATATTTCATGGGTCTGGAAGGATATTACATGAGTTTCATCAGGAACTTCTAGTAGATTTCTTATCCCATTACATCCTTGCAGAAGAAAGGTAAGAAGTTTGAATGGACTGAGGAGTGCCAAACTAGCTTTGAGCAGCTTAAGAAGTTGTTGACAATTGCACTAGTACTACAGATTGTAGATCCAAATAAGGAATTTGTGGTATGCACAGATGCTTGCAAGAGAGGGTTTGGTGGATTCCTTATGCAAGACGGATAGGTGGTATGTTATGAGTCCCGAAAAATAAATGAGCATGAGAATAACTACCTGACACATGATCTTGAGTTAGTAGCGATTATACATGCACTGAAGATGTGGAGGCATTATCTTCTTGGCAAGTGGTTTATTCTTATGAGTGATCACATTGGGTTGAGGTATTTATTTGACCAGCTGAATATAAATGCCATGCAAGCTAGATGGTTGGCCACAATTAGCAAGTTTAATTTTCAGATCAGGTACATCAAAGGTAAAGAGAACGAGGTGGAAAATTCTCTCAATAGATGGGTACAAGTACATCACTTAGCAGCTATGAGCTCTTATGGGACAGATTTACAGGACAGGACCTTGCAGGCAGGAGATCAGGATGTCAGATATATGGAGATTGTGCACATGTTGTATTAGAGTATAGGCACAAGTTATGGTATAGGTACAGGTAGTGATACAAGTACAGGTGCATGTGCATGGGACTTGGACTATTATCTTACAACATATGGATTGGTCATGTTCTGAGACAGGATATATGTGTCGGATAGCAATGATCTCAAGAAGGTGATCTTGAGGGAGTTTCATGTGAAATTGTATTTAGGTCACCCATGTTACTAAAAGACACTGACAATAGTGAAGAGATCTTATTATTGGCCGAACTTGAAGAGGGATGTGGCAGAGCTTGTGGCTATATGTTGTCATTGTCATCGAGTGAAAGTGGAGTGTAAACATCCAGGTGGACTGCTACAACCAATCATGATTCCATAATGGAAATGGGAGGTCATTTCCATGGATTTCATCACAGGGTTGCCAAAGACAGTGAAGTAGCATGATTCCATCATGGTCATTATGGACAGGTTAACAAAGTTTGCACACTTCATTCTGGTGAAGTCTATGTACTCAGTTAGCGATGTGGCATAGGTGTTCATCCGTTATGTGGTTAGACTACATGGTGTTCTGAAGAAGATTGTGTCAAAAAGGGATGTGAAGTTCACTTCCAAGTTTTGGAAGGAGTTATTTGCAGGTTTGGGCACGGAGTTAGCCTTCAACACCACTTATCATCCGCAGATAGATGGACAAACAGAGAGGGTCAATAGGATATTAGAGGACACGTTGAGGATGTATGTGATGCATCAGTAGGGAAAATGGGAAGAGTGTCTCCCTTTGGTTGAGTTTGCATACAACAACGGTTATCAAGAGTCATTGAATATGACTCCTTTTGAGGCATAATTTGTATGGGCGGAGTTGTAACACTACCATTAGTTCGAGTGATCCTGCTAGCATACTATTGATTGGACCAGATATGTTGGCATACATGGAATAGGAGATGCGGGTGATCAAGAAGAATCTAAAGATAGCACAAGATAGACATAAGAGTTATGCAGATAGGAACAAATTGTTCAAGGAGTTCCAGGTTGGGAAACAGGTGTACTTGTGCATTAAACTGAAGAAGATCTTTTTGCGGATTGGATCATGTGCCAAGTTAGCACCACGGTTTTGTGGACCCTTCAGTATCATTGAAATGATTGGGCTAGTAGCCTATCCAATTGCACTACCTCCAACAGTGAAGTTCCACGATGTTTTCCATGCATCTTTTCTTAAGAAGTATGTTAAGGATGTTGATCATGTAATTGAATGGTCTATATTACGAGTGAAACCAGATGGAGAATTCCAATCAGAGCCTCAGTGCATACTGCAAAAAAATGTTCTCATGCTCTAGGACCGAGCAATCGAGAAGGTTAAAGTGAAATGAAAGCACTTTGGGTTTGATGAAGCTACATGGGAGATGACGGATCATATGTGGGCCATGTATCCTTCCTTGTTTTCTAGTTGAGGCAAAGCAGCTGGATATGGTGGTTTGGTACTTTCTTATGGTGCTTTGGTATTTTCTTTATGTTGATTTAGTATATTCTTTATCATGATCGATATATGCTTTATGATGGTTGATATATGCTATATGATGTTTTGATATTTTCTTAGATATGATGATTAGTATATGCTTGATATATGTTTTTGTATATGATTTTGTATATGTTTTAGTATCTATATTTTTTACGATGTTCCTATATGTACACCCGTGTCTGGATGTAAATATCGTAATGAGATATGTTATAAAGCTCCACTATGTGGTATCGGTGTCATGATATTATGCTATCATGTGGTTATGTTATCATGATGTTATGATGTTATATGAGTTGGCACTCAGTAGGATGATCATTGTAAATATCATAATGAGTTGTGTTATAAAGCTCCACTATGTAGTATGTTGTCATGTTTTCATTATGTTCTTCTCTTGAGCAGATCTTTCATTGTAAATACTGCATCGAACTATGTTATAAATCTCCATGAGAAGTATGTCTTGCTTTAGCGAGTTGCTAAGATAGACGTGTGATTGAACACCAAGGACGATGTACCCTAAGGGGGAGGGCTCAGTAACAGCCCTAGAGAAAATTCCATGTAATAAAAGTTTTAAAAAAAAATAACCACGGGTGAATGAGACACTTATTCCTAGTTGAATGTTGGGTAGGACATCCTGGGGGTGTTCATTTGGTTGTTTATGGCTAAGGAAACTAGCAAAGGCAATGGTTAAGGCTTTGGAAAGGCAAAATGGAAATTTTGGCACAATTATTTATGGAAATAATGGTAATTAGGAGAAAATGGAGGTGAAAGGTCACAAGTTTCATGTGAGTAGGAAAATGAAGGAAAATAATGGAAAATGAATAAAATAGAGGCCTCATTCATAAAAAGGCTAATGAGGATTAGTTGGTAACCTTTTATCAGTTTAGATTTGGAGTTCTTTCATTATTCTCTCTCTCTCTCTCTCATACTCTTGGACACTTAGAGTTTTCTTGGAGCACTTTGGCATTGAGACAAGAAAGGTGAAAAAGGCAAGAGGAAGCAAGGATCAAGTAGGGAAAGGTAAGAAAAAAGGCTACAACAAGCTTCATTAAAGGTATAAACTTGCATGTGTACTTTCCTTGCTACATTTGGCATGCATGGTATTGCATGTGGTTCTTTTCTATCATGGCATGGGTTTTTCAAGGTATAACAATGTTTTTCAGCCTAGCCTTGCAATTTTCGAATAGCCATGGTGTGATGGGGTTCTCATGTTTGGTTGAGCTAGATTGACGGATGGATTTGAGGTTGAGTGAGGTGGATCAATGAAATGATAGAACACATGGCATAGTAACCCTTGAACTAAATTGTGGGTTGTGGTAAAGCCAGATTTAGTATTGCCTCAAATGGCCTAGGAATCATTGTCGGTGAATGGCAGGATATATGGTAAAGCCTAGAGGTGGTTTTCTCTCTATTGGGCCTAGTAGTCCTGGGTTTGGGATATTCCGTAAATCCTAGAGAGTGGGTATCGGTTTAGGGCCTAGTGATCCGAGTTTGGATTGTGGTAATTCCTGAGAGACTATGAAACATGAAAATTCCTCACAGTGTAGGTGACGAAATCTGGTGTCATCCATGCTTTTTTGGCCTAATGATAGGGTGGAGATCATGGTAAATCTTGTTATGATGTGTTCATTGTGTTGGCCTAGCGATCCGAGATGGATTACAGTAAAGCCTAGTTTTTGTTGATGAGGGTGAGGTGGTTTAGCCTTGGTATGCCCTGGTTGAGTTCTTTTGATTTGAGTTCCACATTCATTCTTGGAATATGGCACGAAGGTGAATGACTGAAGAGAGATTTGGCTCATCCATTCTATGGTCGGATGGAACGTGGTAGTCCCACCTCTGGTTGGTTCATTGCATTGATTAATGAGAAATTCATTCCCTTGATTTTCATGTGGAAATGTATAGATGTATATATGGATTTTGATGGTTGATATGTTTATGGTATTTTTGTTCCTATTATGTTGGTTATATGTACATTTTGTGACAGTAGATATGTATGGCTCTCAGCATGTTTTTACTTGTATTTGAATTGATATGGTATCTACAACCTAATAATTCATAAGGCAACAAATGGCATGAGGGAACAATGGTTCATAACGATTCTTAGATAAGTATGAAATCCCTACACTTAATTATGTTGTTTACACCTGTCGTCTACATGTTGAAAATATGTTTGATGGAATCCCTGTCATGGCTAGTAGGGGTATGGTTATGGTCTTGATCAACTATTTACTTTTGCATCATTGTTTCCATGTACTTTACTTGATTCTAAGCTTTCATTCCATTCTGGGCAGTGGCTTGTGCTCTAGGCCTGAAAAAGTGGCTTAAATCTCGGGGTTCCTGGCACAAAACTGGCAAGTTTGGTCCACAGTTGCTAGAATGTAGGCCTATGAAAGAGATTTTAGGTCTTTGGATGCTCCCTTTCCCATAGCATGAGAGAAAATATGGCCTAAGAGGTCCAAAACAGTAGTGGGACCCAGGGACAGGCTATCTGAGTGGCTGACTTATCTCCTGAGGGGTTGTTGATGATGTTGGATGATTGTGTGTGATGTTCCATCGATTTCACTTTCTTAAGGTCACCTATGAGGTCAAATCTGATCATAGTAGCCTCTTGTCTCACGTTTATCCCAGTTGGCATGGTTACTTGGGTGGATGTGGGAGGAAGGTGTTACATTGAGGTTGTTGAAATGGTTGTTGATGTTGTATTTGGTGGTTCTAAAGCTTATGTGTTCATCCTATGGTGCTTGCATGGAATTTTTGGACATGGTTGAATTTGTTATTTAATGTCTTATGAGAGATCATTTCCTTTGCATGTTTTTCAGGAATAATGATTGATTTGTTTCCTCCATGAGGTGTTACCTTCCCATGCTTGTTTCCCTGTGCATTGGCTCTATTCTGGAAATATTTTTTTTGACATGTACTTGAAACAATGTAAACTTTGAAACAAGAACTAATACTATTACCCGTTTTCTAGAGATAGCAAAAAAGTGACCCGATTTTGAAAAGGGATGATGCAGAACACACATGTTTCTTTCAGAGCATAGTTTTTGGCACTTTAATTTTTTTTTATGTACATTGCGTTTTAGAATGGTAGTGATTTTCACGCTGATTTAAAAAAGTGGTAATTCTGCATTAGACCCTTTTTTTAAAAAACCTATTTTTTTACTTTAAATTTTCTAATGTATAAAATGTAAATAATTATTTTGTAAATTTAATAATTTTGGAAGTGGTCTTCTTCTTCATATTTTCTTGTTTTTATTTTTATTTTTTATTTTTTTGTAGTGAGGTTTTTTTTGTTTTGCATATTGAAAAAAGAATGTCGATATTTTTCATTTTCGATAGTCTACATATTTATACGTCGTTAATTAAATTTTCAATCTACATGAAATAATTGTCTCTGAAAAACAAATATAAAAATATATATAAAAAAGACAAAAATAAAAAATAAAAAATGTTAAAAAAAAATTATCTCATAAACCATTAAAGAATCTGGAAAAAAAAAATTAAAAAAAAAAAAATTAAAATTAATATATATTAAGTAAGTAAAAATAGAGAAATTAAAAAAAAAAAAACATTAGCAAAAACTAGGAAAACAAAAAATTAAAAACATACTAGTTTTAAAAAAAATAGAAAATTAACAAAAAAAAATTAAAAAATTGATAAAATTAATATTAAAGAAAACAAAAATAAACTCAAAAAAAACAAAAAACAAAAAACAAATAAAATGGCTTAAAATATATGTCTTTTCAAATGAAAAATAAATAAGCATTTACAATTTATAAAGAAATGCATATTTTTTATTTAAAAAAAAAAAACAACAACAACAACCAAAAAAATGTGTATTTTTTATTTAATATATATATATATATATATATATATATATATATATATATATATATATTATAAAACTTGGATTTCTTTTTTTAATTAAATGTTTTTTTAAAACAATTTTTTTATTAAAAAAAAGAATTATAATTTCTTTTTTTTTTTTTAATTTAAAAATACAAATCATTAAAAATATTTTAATTTTTTTAAACAAATTTAATTTTTTAATTTAAAATTTAAAAAATTATTTATTAAAAAAAAAAAAATTCGTGTGGCCCTCTCCTCCTCGGCTGCCCGTGGTGGTGCAGATGTGGGCGAGCGATTCCGGGAATCTCCTGCCTGCCCCTCGGCCGCCCATGGTGGCGCGGCCATGGGCGGAGGGGCATGCGTGGGCACCACTACGGGCGACCAGGGGGCAGGCAGACGATTCCCGGGAATCGTCTGTCGGCCGCCCGTGGTGGCGTGGCCGTGGGCGGAGGGCCTGCGTGCAAACCCCTCCTCCCACGGCCGCGCAACCACAGGCAGCCAGGGAGCAGAGGGCCACGAGAATTTTTATTTTTTAATAAAAAAAAACTTTAAAAAACCAATATATATTTTAAATTTTTTTTTTAAATTAAAAAATTCAAATTTGTTTAAAAAAATTAATTTTTTTTAATGATTTGTATTTAAAAAAAAAAGAAGTATTTTTTTTAATAAAAAAAAGATTGTTTAAAAAAAAATATATATTTTTTATTTTTTATTTTTTTTAAAATAAAAAATGTAGGTTTAATAAAAAATAATTGCAAAATTTTTTTAAATAAAAAATAGGCTTTTTGGGTTTTTTTTTTTTAATAATTTGAATTTTTTTTTTTTTTAATATTAATTTTACTAATTTTTTTCGTTTTTTTTTTTTAACTAATTTGTTTTTAATTTTTTTTTTTTTTTTTCCCCAGTTTTTGCTAATGTTTTTTTTTAATCTCTCTCTCTCTCTCTCTCTCTCTATATATATATATATATATATATATATATCCAAATTCTTTTATGGTTTATGAGATAAATTTTTTCTAACATTTTTTATTTTTGTCTTTTATATATATTTTTATATTTATTTTTTTAAGTAATCAACATTTTAATCTTAATTTTAGTAGATTTTAATATCTTTTTTTGTTAATTTTCTATTTTTTTAAATCTAGTTTGGTTTTAATTTTTATTTTTACTTTTTTTTGTTTTTTGTTAATTTTTTTTTTCTATTTTTACCTTCTTAATTTTTAGTTTATTTTAATTTTTTTTTTTTCTTTTCCATATTTTTGTCTTTTTTTTTTTTTGCTTTTGCCAATTTTTTTATGGTTTACAAGACATTTTTTTTTTAATATTTTTTTTTACTATTTATTTGTTTATAATTTTTCTTTTTTTTTTTCAGTTTCTTAATTCTTATCATTAATTTTGTTTTTTTTTTTTACATTTTTATGATTGATTTTTTTTTTATATTTGAATTTTTATTTTTTGTTTTTTATTTTTATTTTATGCTTTGTTTTTAGTATATATTTTAATTTATGTTTTGTTTTTTTTTACTTTTTTTTTTGTTTTGTGTTTTTTCATTGTTTTAATTTTTTTAATTTTTATTTTATTTTATGTTTTCATTATTTTTTTTTAAATTTAATGTTTTTCGGGGTCATGATAAAATATTTTACGCCATTATTTCGAAATGTTGAAATTTTACTTTTGAAAAAAAAAAAAAAGTGTTCTCCCGGCATTAACACTTTTCATTTTGAGGGTGTTTTTTGGATAATTTTTACGCAAAAAATTGGTTTTCACCACCATTTTTAAAACATGTTGAAAATTTACCCAAGAAAAAAAAAATGTTATTCCAACATCAACACTTTTCGTTTTTAGCATTGTTTTTGATGTTTTTTTCGGGGTTTTTTAGCCAGAGTTCCCGTTTTGAGTTTATGGTTCCCGTTTCAAAGTTTACATTGTTTTGATTAATAAAGGCTTGTCAACATAGGTTTTGTTGATGGTGGATCAAGTGGTTTTGTTGGAGATGAACAATGATCTTATAGCAATCTGCAAAGGAACATGTCTCTTTCCAAAACTAGTGTTGGAGTCTTCTGATGCTTCATGCATAGATTTCTTGATCTGGTGCCTTGAATGTGGTCCTATAGGGTATGTGCAGGCTGCTACAAGATTGTGTGTCTTCCTGTAGTAGTCACACAAGCCCTTCTAGGACCAAAATTTTCTCCAAGTGTTGCTTGATAAAATATTGATAATTCATAAGGAAGTTGTTGATGAGTGTCAGAGAGTTCTGTGGTGATGAAAAGAGGTGGAAAAATGGATGAAGGACAATGATTTTGATGGAAAGAGATGGGAATGAAGGTGGGAAAAGT
Organism: Pinus tabuliformis; assembly: GCA_031772625.1. Classification (NCBI taxonomy): domain Eukaryota; kingdom Viridiplantae; phylum Streptophyta; class Pinopsida; order Pinales; family Pinaceae; genus Pinus; species Pinus tabuliformis. Next base: position 795,672,706 of record CM062813.1, on the reverse strand, counting down.
GTCAAATGGTGTTATGGATGGATTATATGGTTATTTTGGATCCCTCCACTTGTTCATAGATGAAAAAAGATAATATTTGACTCCATTTTCTATTTCGATCACAATCCTATAGCAATTTTGGTCACTCCTGTAGCAATTTTGGAACACTCCTGTAGCAAAAACAAATTATCTCTATCTCTCAAACGGTAGATTGGGTTGACCTAAAAAAATTGAGCATGTTTCTGTCATCCTTATGCATCTGCCAATAAAAACTCTTGGCCAACAAATGCATGAATCTCATCCATATGGATCTCCCCATGAAACATATCAGCTAATGGATGCACGATTTTCAAGATATGATAAAAAACAATTTATGCCCTGTGTATTTTGACAATCTTGTAGCAAAACAGAACCTTCCTATAGCACTTTAGGACAACAAGGAAAATGAATGGGAAAGGCTTGGGAATGATGAGTGGATGTTGGAAATAGATGATGGTGATGGATTGACATGGCCTTGGTCCTGTTGGAGCATCTGAGCAAAGGAGGAGAAAGCCCAAGTTTTAATTTTGTTGACTAGGTTTTTTATCAACCTTTTTCTTTTGGTGCTAATGTGTTCTTGTTGCTTGCAGATCTTGGATAGAACTTGCATTTATCAGCAAGATATGCACAAAGGAAAGAATGTTTTCCTTTTTCTTTTTTAATTTTTTTTCTTTTTTCTTAGGCATACTAGCTTATTGGGCGCGGGATCCCCCAAGGGAAGTTTTAGGGCTTAGGACCCAGATTTTGGTCAAAGATTGTAATTCCGATATTAAAACTCTGAATTTTGTGGGCACGGAGCGCATAGCTTGTAAAAGAGTCATAGGGTTGTCCGCCCTTAATTTTGTTATTGTAAAGTCGGCTGTAGAGATCTACCCATGGTCCGTGGACGATGGGATTGTATAAATAGAGCAAGGCTCTAAGTAGTTAAGAGATCGCGATGAGGATGAAGAATTGAGTCATATCTATGGAGTAAAGTCTAGTTTTGGGTCGTAGAGTAGGAGAAGGCTCTGTAGCTAAGTGCGCAGAGGCCTATTAATCTGCAGCTGAGTGCGCAAAGCGAGTCGAATCTGTAACAATTGGAAGTATTAATAAAGAGAAGTTTCCTACCATTTCTATGTATTTATTTCATGTTTTATGCATATATTACATTGGATATGCATTGCACCTTTAATGCTTATATGATGTGCGAATGTGTGTAACTATGCTGATTAAGTGAACTCAAGTTAGAATAACTGTTTATGCAAAGATAAGTAAGGTATGTTAAGAAGATAAGTAAGATACGCGGTGTAGTTTGGGGAAATAGCGCAGTTCGCTGCCATAGCAGCGTGGAAGCATCTCAGCCCTAGTTAGGGCTGCACGAAAGACGATTATAACAAATCGCGAAGGTATTGAAGGTTATAACAGTACGCAAAGCAAACTACGTGAAGGTAGGCATAGTTGGACTAAATCAACACCACAAACATCCCAAGGGTGTGGAAACTTGGTTCCAGCATCCCCCCATACTGCTTCAGGTAAGACTTTAGTCCGCACTCCGTGGGCTAATGCCAAAAGGGCTAGTAGTGTAGGGATTTGTTTGGCTAAATAACTCCGAACCTGGGTCAGGCCCCTTTAAGCCAAAAAAGGGTTTTGTTGTCGAGACCAGAATCTACATAGAGATGTCTGATGTCGTATCCTTGGAATCCAACTAAGAAAGAAATTGAAGGCTAGTTGGACAGAAGAATTCATGAGTTCGCGACGCAAGAGAACAAAAACCCACGACTGTCAAAAGAAGAGTGGTTAGACTTCTACCTATACACAAAGATCCATGAAATTTTCTTCGTGTCCTTCCCTACTGAGCTATACGAGTGGATCGCAAAGAAAGTAGATAGCCAAGGAAGGTGGAAGCTTGATGGTCCTATTGTGTGGACCCCAGAGTTAGTGCAAAGGTTGGAAGCATCAGAGGATAAGATCACACATGTCGTTGATCATTGGCTCAATCGTATTATAGGAGGATTTGTTACTGAGTTCGTAGTTGACACCTCAGTCAGATACAGCGAGGCAGAGCGATGTTTTCTCAAAGGACCACAAGGTAAGTATGTAAAGTCTTTGAATACTTGGATTAAAATGCTATTGTGCAAAAAGAGGGTTATGCAGTTACCTTGATGTTAGGGGCTATGCGAAGTGCAAAAGCTTACAGAAACAAAGGCAATAAGGGACTAGAAACTAGCCCCTTGATTTCACCTCTGCAAGGAAACGAGGAAGAGCTCGCGAAGGTCTCTCCGCGAAGTGAGATCCATCTAATAAGGCAAATAATCCCACGAATACCACCTCCACCCACACCACCGCCATCTTCACAACCATCACCTCCATCTTCACCCGTACCACTTCCACCACTATCGCGATTCAATATGGAAAGAACAGTGAAGTTGCCTATGTTCAAGGGTTTGGGAAATGAGGATCTGGACCAATTTTGGTTCATTGTAAGGGTTGTATGGGAAGCACGAGGAGTTACAGATGACAATATAAAGAAAGAAACACTGGTTAGTTCCCTACAGGACTGTGCGCTAACCTGGTATATTAAGCACCCCAATGATAATCTGAATGCGGGAACCGCGGATATTCAAGCCGCGCTAAATAAATAATTCAGCAAGCCAAATTCTAAAGCACATTCGATCATTGGATTCAAAGATATCATGATGATACTAGGCAAGACTCCTTGGGAGCTATAACAAAGGCTAAAATGTACGATTCATGAAGCTAATATGAATTTGACGGATGGATAGCATTGCGAGTGATTTGTAGCTTCGCTAATGCCACATTTAAGGAGTGCGTTATTGCAGCAGAAGATAACAACTCAGGAAGAGGCCCTGGAGATTTCTACGAGGCTGCATGAGACCCTGATGCAGGATCCTAACTTAGGAGTTTAGCAGATCCACACGCAGCTAAAGAATTTATGCCTTGAGATGCAAAGTCTGAAACAGGACAAGACAACTCGACTAGAATTGCGCGAAGAGGTATGGTGCGTAAAATGCAATGGTAAGCGTCATGACAAGGACCACTGCCTATTTTTCACAAATTACCTCACAAGAGGAGGACCGATGCCTTTAAGGCCCGAAGCGCAAGTAAGATCTAGCGCAGTGCCTGCTTTGTGGTGCACAATTTGTCAAATAGCTAGAAAACATGTCACAGACAACTACCACTTGTTACAAAAGTATACGCAAAATTCACAATAGTTGTTCTACAATTTTTGTAGGTTGATGGGACACGATGAGTGCACTTGTAGAAGCTATGAATTAATGATGGATATAACTCCCACCTACAGAGTTCAAGCCAAAACACGGACCCTTGACCAGACTATAGGAATGGCACGAATAGGATTTCAGGGGCGCGGAATAGGCCGAGGTGGAGGAGGACCTAAAGAGGTCGCGGACAGTTGATTTGTTACAATTGCGGAGGGCCATGACATTATGCCTAGTATTGTACAAATCCAGCATGCCCATCGTGTTTGCATTGCACATTGTTTGATCATGAGATAGAAGATTGTCCTACAATGATAGCGAGGTTACGCAACAAAGGAGCACTACTGCCTCCCCCGACTCAGAACCTGCAGATAATGAGGTCTGAGCCACATGAGGAAGATCCCAATGTGAACATTGTGCTTCGAAGTGGAATCACGATGAGAGATGACAAAGGCAAATAGCCAGAAGATAGTACTTGGGTTCGCAAATCTCCAGAGAAAGAAGCGGAGTTTGAGTTGGGGCGCACTCGAGAAACTTTCATGGAAGCTAAGAATAGCTTCGCTGATGCCTCCACTTCAGGAAGCAAAGCTAAATCAAATTTGGAAATGGACCCATCTATGCTCACAACATTCCTAGAAACATGTATGAAGTTACTGCATGATAGTAAGGCTGTAAAATGATTACAGGAACTCATTAACAGATGTGTTGGGACCACGTCAGGAGAACCGCGCGTAGTCTGTAAGATTGGAAAGCATAAGACAAGGACGGGAAGAGAAATGAGACTAACCGTGCAATTTGGAGATTATGAGATGGATCAAGTCATCCTGCATTTAGGATCGGATGCAAATGTTCTACTGAAACAGACATGGGAGCGAATGGGGAGACTTGTGCTGTAGTGGTCTCCAATTTAGCTAAGAATGGCGAACCAGCAAAAAATAATATCCATGGGGCAATTATAGGGAATAACTGTGGATATTCAGGGAGCGAGCGCGATGGCAGACTTTGAAGTGATATAGATTGTTGATGACATCAATCCCCACCCCGCGCTCTTGGGAATTTACTGGGCCACTAACATGAATAGGTTGATTAATCTAAAGAAGTGCAAGATGAATTTCGAGAAGAAATCACTATGTGTAATTATACCCCTAGACCCTACTGAAGGATCGCTTTATACGGAGCCGGTGCGTGACTATGAAAGTGATGATGATTTGTATGGCATCTACAAGATAACAATGCAAGAGAAATACTGGGTAAATCCCACCGCAGATGGGCAAATTTCATGGGAGCGCGAGAGCTCCTATACTTTGAATTCTGATGAGGAGATAGAGTGATGGTAGAATCAGTTACATGAGGTAACTACACTAAATTATAATATGATGACAAGGTCATTGTGCTGCGTGTCAACAGAAGTAAGAGATCTACCTACTTATGATGGTTTAAGTGAGATAGATACCTTCTTGGATAAATTTGAAAGGGAGGTGTCGAAAAAACAATGCTTCCAGGCCTTGGACTGGGTACTACGCGCTACGCCCGCAAGATGGTGGGGTACACACAAAGGAAGCTTTGGCAACTAGCATGAATGTAGGAGAATGATGTGCACATGATTTTGGAGGCCTAGGGTGCGACTGAAAGACAAGTACAATGGACAAGATCATCCATGCACGCATCTGGCCAAGTGGGCGCAGGCATATGGAAAACAACCTACAAGAATGCACATGTACCCCGTGCTGAAATGCATGGTCAATAAGCATGTGTTGGTGGGAGAAATGTGCAAATGGCTCTTAATGTTGGGAAGACATTATGTAGGAAGAACCATCATGCAGAAGATTATATGCGCAAAGGCATTCAAAAAGGTATGCAACGTGCTGAACAAGGTATGCAATGCACAGTGAAGTGATTGGGACCTGTGCGTACATGAAGTATTATGGGCTTATAGGACGACATGCAAGAAACTGACGAGATAGACACCTTTTAGGCTTGTCTATGGAGTGGAAGCCATAATACCTATGGAATATATCGTGCCTAGTCTGCACATAGCAACACTCACAGGTATGACGGACCGCGAAGCCTTGGAAGAGAGGCTCGCGCAGTTGGAGGAGCTTGAAGAAGAACAATTTTTGGTTGGCTTTCACGAGCAAGTAGAGAAGCAGCACGAAAAGGATTGGCACAATCGACATATTAAGTTGTGCACCTTTAAGGTAAATGATTTGGTGTTGTTGTATGATAGTAATTTTGATAAATTACCTAGGAAGCTCAAAATGCATTGGCTGGGGCCGTATGTTATTAAGGAGATCATAGATGGTGGCGCAGTGCAGTTGGTAAAGTTAAATGGAGAACTCTTCCCAGGGAAAGTCAATGGCAATCATTTGAAGCCATACATAGGGGACTCAGCCATCTGACTAGCCGACAAAATCATAGTCTTAGCACTCCGGGCCACTGAAAGAAGGCGCGGGACTATAAACCACTCTGCCCGAGAGTTATGCAATGTCAGGGTTGCGCATAGTAGTGAAGTGTCACAAGGTCCGCAACAACGCGAGAGTAGTTGTGCTATCACTCAGGTCAGCTAGAAAGTGACTGTTACAGTCACCATTCACGATGTGATGCTTGGTTTGAGACCAAATGGAGCAAGTGGTAGGCATTTAAGGTGAACTTTATAGGCTAGATTCTTGAAAATATGCCACCAATTGAGCTTTAATGGACCGAATGTGGGGGGAACGATCGAATTCAAATTCAAAAGGTGCTATATATTACAAAAGGTTGTCCAGAAAACAACACTTGGCAATTTGAGAACTGAATTGTTTCACGCCCAGACATTCATGAACCCAGACTTGTTCGATCTTTTGAAGGTGAATTCATTGCTTGAGAAATTACCTAAGACATTGAGAGAATTGTGGAATCACACTATGGTATCACCTGAAGAAGCCATGGATACCGGAGTAATGACCGTCGAGGAAGCCGCGTAGACCATTACGAAAGTGGAAGCCCCAAAAAGTCTCAGGATAGTCACAAAAATCCCTAAGTTTCCACGCACGCGGAGACCCAAGGAAGAAAAGCAAGCCATGGTACTGTTGTGTGTATCACTTAGAAACCCGCTAAGGACTAGGCTCACCATGGAAGAAAAGGGGAAGACTATCAATTTGGAGGTTGATCAAGAAGAAGACTTTGAATAAATCCTAGTAGAGGAGGAGGATGTAGAAATGGAGGTTGAAACCAAGGGTGCGGACCCTCTTACCAGGCTTCCCACATATGTTCCTCTGTGGAAGGGTAAAGCAAAGGTGCCCAAAGATATAGATGAGAGAAAGAGGTCTCTGTAGACATTGCTGCTCCCTGACGACATTATTTTTGAAGGAGCACACTTGGGACGAGTGCCCGTACTGAAATTTGAAGACTGGGATCTTGTGGACCACGAGAAGTTCCCACATTTGGCAACCACGCAGCTAATGCACCAAAAGAAAGATGCGCTGACTGGAATCATAGATTTGGAGCTGTTGAAATGGCTGAGAGGAGTTGAGAAAGCAGGGTTGTTGAACCTGCTCTAGGTGTCGCATTACCATTGCAGCCCAGTGACCATTTTTGTCATCAAGAAGCTGCTCTACTTGGTGAATGATGGTTGGTTGTGGCTGGAGGATCCCATCCCCATCACAGACCATTTGATTCACAGAATTACCTAGCTCCCTTGTAAAGGGGAGGACCTAGCAAACATCTCGGAGGGAAAGAGTGATGATTTGGCCATAGCAGAGGCCATGAAGAAGAAGTTTAAGCTAGAAAAGAAGAAGAGAGGGTATGCCATTTCCAGCACCAAAAACCCAGTGATTAAAGTCATGACGTAGATATTGGCAGGGAAGGTTATGCAGAAGTGCCAAGCAAATGAGGTGCCTACGTCGGTGGTTGCACTAGCAGCATAGTGCGCAGAAGGGGTCTAGTTCAACCGGGCAAACTATTTATGTGGAGAGTTCCTTGAGAACTACCACGAGGCATGGGAACAGGGAAAAACTTTTCACTATGCTTGGCTTCTATTGTCCATAGTACTAGTGGCATGGGAATTGCCCAAAGATAGCCAGTTTCCGACGATCGCGTAGGACATTCCAGAGGCAGCAAAGTATGCTTCGTTGTGGGCAACCAGGGATGCACAAAGGAAAAGGGACAGCAAAATACTTTGAGTGTTCATGGAGATGAAGATCAGAATGGGGATTAATTGCAAGCCACGGTTATCACCCATGGTCTACAATAGTCTGCAAAGGTTCATGGAGTTCAAGGCAGATTTTCACCATGTCTACATCAGGGCACAGAAGGACCCCACAACGACGTGGCATGAGCTACCCTATCTGGCAATAGACGACGTCATCTTCACGGCCTTTGATTCTTGGCCACAGGAGTGGCGTGCTTCAGCTGGCTCTGCGGTGGAAGCAGAGAAGTCTGCCACACAACGATAAAAGGAAGAGGCAAAACTGCGGGTGACATAGTTGGCAAAAAAGCACAGAAACGAAGTAGCAGTAGCTAAGGCCCAGGCAATGCGTGATGCTCCAAAGTTGGCAAGAGAGTAGCAGAAGGCAGCAGAAGAGGAGCGCAAAGAACAGAAGTTGCATTCGCCCGAGTCGGAGATCGATACAGAGCAAGGTGGCGTGGACCTGCAGACAGCGTCCACCCAGCTAAAAAGTTTGCACCCAAGAGAGCAGGTAAGGCCATGAAAGAATTCAAAGGCTTCAAAGACTTCATTTGACCCGATCACCCTCACTGAAGGGGATCTACACAATATTCGCGAGACGATGAGGAACATCACTATAGAGGCCCTCCAATAGTCTGAGGAGGAACACTAGATGGTGTTGGGGGTTCTTCGGGCACACATACAGGAGTTGCAGGTGCACACTCCATAGGCTGGCACTGTGTCAACTAGCCTCGCAGTAAGCACGTCCGTGGCCGAGGAAATGTTGCGTGCCCAGATGACCAACACCATAGTGTTGCCAAATGGAGAACTCGTCACAGAAAATTAGGCCGACAGGCCTATGGTTAGCGAGTTGAAGGGAATCGGATTAAACGTGGTTTCACTCCCTTGGGAAACACTCTATATTTTGCAAGATGGAGTCACTACAGAACTATGAGCCAAGGAGGGTCGCGCGCTCCATGTCATGAGCAAGCAATGCATCAACATTGAATAGTTGATCCTGCAATGCGACGAGGTAGTGGTGCAGAACAAATGGATCATGTAGGTGGTGGAGGAAGCCTACCAAATGGTCCTGGAGTTGGCCATCCAAGCAGGGGAACCGGTGGAGGCGCGCGTTTGGATGTTAGCAGTAGGGGTGTTTAAGGTAAAGGAAGAAATGGCCAAGGTTCAACTGGAGCTAAACCTTCAGATAGCAGAACTGTAGTTCAGGGTGAGGCCTTTAACTCCGCCAAAGGTTAAGGAATAGCGCACCACCACAGTGATGACAACAATGGCGGCAATTAATAGTACAGTGACAGAATGCACAAAGTTTTTCGAGTAGTTGTTCGAGGTCCTCACCACCCTGTAGGAGGACACAAACATACAACACCTAGAGACAGAGGCGCAAGAGCTATAGCATAGATATGATGAAGTAAAAGGGATCATGCAGATGGTTTCCTTTACACATAGGCTCGCAAGGATGCGGCGGGCTAAAGCACTCAAAGAGCAGGTGGATGTTGCTCAGCATAAGGAAGAAGTTTGGAAGGCGCGCTTACAGATGTGGATTGATGAGGTGTATATCATTACAGTCTCCATTGAAGTAACACTCATGCAGCTGCAAGAAATGCACAAAAGGATCCAGGACAGCAGTTCAGCCACAACGGTCTCTAAATAGCACATCAAGGAAGTACAACAGGCAGTCGTTCAATGCGTTGCCAAACTTGTAATGATCCAAACAGATTTGGGAGGTCTCGCACAAAGATCTCCACACTGATAGAGTGACTCGAGGGTGCGTCACAATGTTTTTGTTGAGGGCCTGTTGGGCGCAGGATCGCCCAAGGGAAGTTTTGGGGCTTAGAGCCCAGATTTTGGTCAAAGATTGTAATTCCAATGTAAAGACTCCGCATTTTGTGGGCGCGGAGCACGTAGCTTATAAAAGATTCATAGGGTTGTCCGCCCTTAATTTTGTTATTGTAAAGTCAACTATAGAGATCTACCCATGGTCCGCAGACCATGGGATTGTATAAATAGAGCAAGGCTCTAAGTAGTTAAGAGATCACAATAAGGATGAAGAATTAAGTCATATCTGTGAAGTAAAGTCTAGTTTTGGGTCGTAGAGTAGGAGAAGGCTCTAAAACTGAGGGCACAGAGGCCTAGTAGTCTGCAGCTGAGTGCGCGGACCCCTGTAGCTGAGTGCACAGGGCGAGTCGAGTCTATAATAGTTGGAAGTATTAATAAATAGAAGTTTCCTACCATTTCTGTGTATTTATTTCCTATTTTATGCATCTGTTACATTGGATCTACATTGCACCTTTAATGCTTATATGATGCATGAATGTGTGTACCTATGCTGATTAAGTGAACTCAAGTTAGAATAATTTTTTACGCGAAGATAAGTAAGGTCTGTTAAGAAGATAAGTAAGATATGGGGTGTAGTTTATGGAAATAGCGCAATGCGCTGCCATAGCAATGCGGAAGCATCTCAACCCTGGTTAGGGTTGCATGAAAGATGATTATAACATATCACGAAAGTATTAAAGGTTAGAACAGTACGCGAAGCGACTTGCGCGAAGGTAGGCATAGTTGGACTAAATCGACACCACAGACATCTCAAGGGTGCGGAAACTTGGTTACAACATCCACCCATACTACTTCAGGTGAGACTTTAGTCTGCTCTCTGTGGGCTGATGCTAAAAGGGCCAGTAGTGTAGGGATTTGTTTGGCTAAATAACTTTGAAACTGGGTCAGGCCCCCATAAGCCAACATAACTTCGTCAATGATGTTTTCAACTAGTAGGTCTACCTAGGCGCCTTAGAGGAGGTTTTCACCTAGGATCTTTTATTTTTATATTTTTTTCTCTTTTTTCCAACCCATTAAGTGTCTTATGGATTTTTTCAATCAATGAACCAATTTCAAGAACCATGAAGGAGTTTTTCATTTGAGATTTTGTTTTTCTTATTTTTTCCATTTTTTTATTTTTTTTTTTCTATCCTACTCTACTTGGAAAAAAAAAACTTTCAAGCATAGGAATACTTCCAATGGAGCCATGTGCACATCAAGATGATAGATAAACTCATGTGTAGGCTCGAAATATATGTTTTGACATGTACCTAAATGTAGGAGACCAACTGCTTTGACTGAGATTAGATTAGGAATTATTGAAGAAGAGTGTGTTGCTGCAACTTAATGATTGTTTGGAACTAGATTTCAATATAGTTGTCATGCCCTTGGTCCACTTGCACATTTGGATCTCTTTATGTGTCCTCTTCTAACATGACATTCAAATCTTCCTCTTTTTGTTGATTGTTTTGTTGAACACATGGAGGATCTGATGGTAAACATGGGGGAACTTTCTCAATATTTGATTTTGATGTCTACTCTTCATCAAGTGTGGCTCATGATTCTTTGGTCTCCTCATTTGAATATTATTTTGTTGAATTTTATCCTTCAATGACATTAAGAGAATATTTTTTTTCAATACTCTTCTTGAGCTAAGATCAATACCATTTAGATCAAGAGGAGTCATTTGGAAGTGTTGTACCTCAACATTGTAAGTGGATTGAGTTACTAGATTGTTTGGGTTTGGAAATGGTTGGACAGGTGGATCAGTGGGAGTGGATCTTTGAAATGGATGTGGTTGAGGCTATGGTTTTGGTGTAGGTGGATGGTAAGGATAGCATGGAGTTGGGTATAGAGGATATTGAGGAAACTATTGTTGATTTCTCCCATAAGGTCCTTGCCAACCTTGCTTCCAATATTGGTTTTGGGCTTGAGATGGTCAATGTTATCAAGGAAACTAGGTGTTCCAATTACTTTGAGATGGATTTGCATAACCTTGAAATTCTGAATTAGGTTCTTGCATCACACAAAATTGACTAGGTTTCCATGGTCTTCTTGGAGCTATATAACATAGTTTCTTTGGTGATTGACTTGCTCCATTGTCCTCTAGGTAAACTTCCTTAGACCTCAATAATGATGGGAAATATTTAATAGCATGTGATTCTGAATGGACAACACAAATATCAACATATTCTTTTTTATCATCTTGCATTCTTAACATTTCTACTTGTTCATTTAGATTACTAAAAGAATATGTTTTAAACTTATCAAGCAAATTTCCAATTTCATATTGACTTATGATATTTATGTTGATTTACTTACTCTTTCCCTTCCTCTTGATATGTGTTTGCATGTTTCACAAATTTTTTGAAATGATAATTGGCATACATCACCTCTAATCATGAGATCAAGGAGATCAATACAATCATCTCTAATTGTTCTAAGTAAGAGGGTTTTTAGTATGTCAAATCCGAAACAATGTAATTTTGAACTCTTAACATTATACATGAATCTCTTTATTAGATCCTCAAGTATCTCATCTTATTTTTTATCCATTATAAATATTTCTTCTTTAAGATCATAATCTTTATATTTTTTTAGAAATATATGTTGCATATCATTCCATGATCTTATTGAATTAGTCCCTAAACTCTTGAACCATTTAAGAGCTCTATCCTTCAATGTTGCCGGAAACAATCTCATTTTTTGAGTTTTTAATAAGTAACCATAAGATCTACAAAGTATTTAAAATTCAAAGAGAAAGGTTTCCGGATACTCTGACCTCATGCTATGGAAGTTGGGAAGGAAAGATGGAGGGATGTTCTTCATATGAACACTGATATCAGTATCTTGAATGGGAAACCCAAGAGGATATTCCCCATTCTCATCACCTCCATCCATTTCTTCTACTTTATTTGCAACCTCTTCTTATTATACTTGCAAAAGTGGATGGTGATGTGGTTTTTACCGCACCACGTGATCAAATGAGGGGGGTTTGGTGTTGGAGAAGTATTTTTTATGTTTCTATAATAAAAAAATTTGCAATTTTATGTTTTTGAAATGAAATATTCCTAATGTAATTTTTTGTTTTTGTATAAATGGATCAACTAGGTAATAAAAAAAATGCATACTTTGACACCTCCTTATCAATGACACCAAAAACGGATGAGCGTCAATGTTGCAACAAGAATGTTGCAACTCCCTAGGCTACCAACTTAAATTATCAACTTGGGTCGTACAAACTTAATAGGTGTTGGCACAATATGTGCAACATGAAATTGTCCTTATATCATTGATTTGATTCAATGAAGTGAATATCACGAAATCAAATACTATCCTAATTGCAGAATGGAAAAGTTGCATTTAAAAGGAAACCTAGTCTATGGAATGGAAATAATAGTGCTTGAAATAGAAACCCTAGCTTAAGAATAAAGAAAATAAACTAATCTAACATGCATGAAGGAAAGAGAATGTAATAAATCCCTGTATTTCAAAGAGATTAGATCCATTACTAGAGTTCATTAGATACTTCATGTGGCAATCAAGGAAATCATTATTGTGCTATCCAATTCATAACTCTGTCCATTAACCCAAATTGTTGAGATGTGTTGAAGGGGTAAAAATGAAAGTCTTAAGTAGTCTTTGGTATTACTAAATTATGAATTTAGAGCCTAAGGGGAATTATTCAAGCCTAAGAGACAAAAAAACAAGATTTTGGAGCAGATTTGGTCAAATTTACATGTGCTACATGAGTGCTATAAGACTACTACAGGAGTGTTACAGGAGTGCTACAGGAGTGGCAGGATTTCCACAGGAGTGATATAACGTGTCGAATTCCTAAGTAACTCAAATGAAAATGGGATGGGAAAAAAATTATTAAGTAGGATGTACTAGGAATCTGTTCCAAGTGGAATCACTCCAAAATACCCATGTTAACATGTGCTAAACAATAGAAGAATATTACTACTATAAAAACTAGAAATTCAAAAACTAGTGATCTAGTTAACCTACCAAATGCCTAACCTAATCGAGTGAAAATTATATGGGGTGAATTTTTTTATTAAATTGAATGTTTTTATGACCCAATTCAAGTGGAATCAACTCAAATGAAGCTCATGAACATGTTCTAGAAAATAGCATAAAATTACTACTAGTTTTTTACAAGGGACTTCCAAAAATTCTAGATTTCTGAACTAGTAAACCAATCTAAGTAGATCAACGATAAATATGAATTCTCAAATTTGTTCTAAATATGCATCATGCTTGTGAATTTTTAAATTACCTGCAAAACAACTCACTTCAATCATTTAACCAATATGACCTACTGTTTAGTGAATTTAATGTCTTAAATTGCTAACATAAATTATCGACTAGGGTTAGTAAACTGATGAAGTGTGATTCACAATATGTGCCTAGTTAACCTTGTTTCTTACTTCGTTGAGTATGTTTCTGTATTGTTTTGACGGTTTTGTCTTTTATGCCTAATGATTTTAATGGATGTTAAGTGTCAATGATCAACTAAGTCTAATGGATGTTTAATATAAAAACTAATTTATAATAAGGAAGAAAAGGAAATGTACTTCAACTAACTTAATTTGCATAAAATCAAATCAAAAACTTGAATGGTTAGTCTGATCTAGGCCGGCGCTGTGTCTATGAAAAGAAGAGCATTATTATAGATACAATTGTATTCATTGATAAGATGAAAATGAAATCACTTCCTATCCTATCCTTGAAAACTCTTGATAAAAAATAAAACTAATCCTATTCTATGAAATGAAAGCAAGCAATATAAAAACAACTATGATCTACTGCATGCTCAAATACTATTGTGAACATTCAATATAAGAAGATTTCGAAATCATCTTCTTGAAATGACTTAAGCAATTGAGTATACATTAGATGCAATGTAAGAAAGCATCATAAAAGCATGGAAAGGAAAACTTGCAGCTACTATGTGATCTAATGCCTCTTAGGAAACCCAAATTGGAAGAACTACCTTCTTGGACTTGCTGATCATGAGATTACACAATAGATGAAAGCTTAATCTAAAAAGCATGACAAAAGCATAAGGAAAGAAACTAAATCACTATTTATTCTTAATGCCTCAAGCAACCAATATTGGAAAATAGTTGAACACTACCTTCTTGAGAAGCTCTTTGGAAAACATAGGGTTAAACAGTGAATGTAAAGTTGAATCTAAGAAAGAATTGTAAAGACATGTGAAAGAAAACTAAGTCACTGTATGCTCTAATGCTTCAAGAAATCCAATTTTAGAAAATAGATAAAACACTAATTTTTTGAGATGCTCTTAGGAAACATAAAATTACACAGTGAGGTAAATCTACATTTGAAAAATAAAATAGCATTTGCAATGGAAAGCTAAACTATTTGCATGAATCAAAGTAACGCAAACTAATTAATCTTACAACTTTACAAAGGGATGCACATGGTTTATGGGGGCCCTTCCATTGTCCAATAGCATTCCAATTCGCAAAACTCACATTCTAAAATTCAATAATAGAAAAGAACCTTCTTTATTGATAAACTCATAACTTTACACAATGGAAATCTACAATCCTAATCTCATTACATCAATATCTCTTCACTTTACATCCCATTCCATCTCAAGCCTTGTTACAAAATATTCTATAATTCTTTCTCTTCTTTTCCTCCTTGTTTCCCCCTTGATAGGAGAAAACTTCCCCTATTTATATAAAAAGATGAGAAACTATTTCATTAATAAGATTCTATGAATCTCTCCTTATATCTCTAGAGTTACAATCAAAATAGGAAATGATAAGACATATGTCTTCTTAGAGTTTCAATACAAAAAGGAAATGAGACACATATCCTTATGATCCAATGATCTTCTCCACTCAAATTCGAATTTGATTTTGGGAGGCCACATAAAGGTCTTTTAGAAGCTTCATTTTGACCTACACATGTCAACAATCTCATCCTACTTGTTAGGTATAAGCATATGCACATTAGTTTCTAATTATTAACCATAAATTAATTTAAAAATGATAAGAATTAATAAAATTTGGAAAAACATAAATGTGACCCGATAATGATAATGGTAAGGTAAATGTAATGAAATGGAGGTAAATGTAATGAAATAGAGGTGGAGTGAAGGTGACAATATGGAAATATAAGTGAAAATGTAATGGAAGTGAATGACAATTTTAAGGCCCAACATACCCCACAACTGAAGCTATTACATGTCCTCATGCAATCTATTACATTAATTATTTTTTGTCCTTGAGCTTTGGCTTAACTTTGCATGATATCATTTGATAACTTCATACCTCTGCAAAGTCTTTTAGTTGAATTGCAACATGGTTGATTCTTGTGTTACAACCATATTTTGTTGTTGCATTCATTTTTTATCTTTGAACTTTGCATAATGATAATTTGACTATTGTTGCAAAGTATATCTTTATTGGATTGCATCATAGTTGGTTCTTGTGTGACAACCATGATTTTTTTTGTATCCAATGATCTTTTTAGTACTTTTGAGAAGTCTTTGTATGCTCATAACAATAATGTAATAGTTAATATATTTTGAAAGTATGTGGGCTTTTGAATGTGATATGAATACAGAAAAATATGGATATGAATGTATCCCCCTCCCCAACTGATGATATTGACAATTTTATGAGATGAGGAAGATAAATGTTTTTTTCCAAAATTTATAATTCTAGCTTTTCAAGGAATTTTATAGAAAAAAAGTTAGAAAATGACATACCTTAACTTACCCTTTGGAAATGGATGAGTTGCATGTGTGGTGGCTGCAAAATTTTGATCATAATCTTCTTCAAGTGGCTGGACAAGTCATGGAGAAAAGAGTCAAGATGACTTTTTATTGCTTTTATTAAAACTTGTTGAATCTGTTGCAGAATAGTGTTGATTCTGCTGCTGCCATCTGATTCTGCAGTTGTTATTTGATTCTGCAGCTGTCATCTGATTCCGCAGTTGCATGTCTTCTACATTTGCTCCAAAATGCTGAAAATGATAGTCTTCATGTCTTCAAAACTCATTGGCACAATTCCTGCTATGTGAATAGATGTTATGATGTCGAACATAGCAAGAAATTGTTGACTTAATGGCCATTAATGGATGCCCCTAGTCAACACGAGAACATTCACCATTGATGACAATGATAGACAAGATGCCCAAACACATCTTGCTAGGTATGAATAATTTTGATGTTTTCGAGTACCTAGAAGATCCGATAAACAAGGGACATTAATGTATTCCCATTGTTCGTCAGCATGAGGACTTGCCATTAAGGAATGCAAGCCTCAAGGTGTTTTTTGCAAAGATTTTAGACTCAAAGGACTATGATCTCAATAATTTGCATTGAAGCAGGTTTTGTTTGCGAAATGAAAAGGATAGAAAAGGAAAAATGTAAATGGAAGATGACAATGGAAAATAATAATGACAATGGGAAATAAGCATGTGAGTGAGCTTCTTGATTTTATTTGTGGATCAGGAGTAGACAAAAAGTAATGGGAAGTGTATGTGAATAAAGGAAAATGAACAACTGACTCTTGCTAGGAAAATAACTGTGGCTTGATTCGAAGTTCTTGGTTGGATTATAATTAAAAAGGGAGGAAGAGTAATGGTTTCGATGAATATGGACATAGACTTGTTCTTATGTTTATCATGAGATTGGTATTTTGAAGACCAATTGTCATCATAATTTAATCTCCTTGTTGATCATTCAAACATCTTAAACCTGAAGAAAAAAAAAAAAGTGTGTTAAAAAAGAAATAGCTAATTTCTTTCCGATTCTTACGCAAAAATTGAATGTGAAATAAAATAGATTAAGGAAAATCAAAAGTGTTATATTCAGTCCAATTCATGATATCGATATAAATCCATTTTTAAGAAATAACCATGAAAAATAAATCAACTCCTTGTTGTCAGATGATTTCATGCACTATGCTCAGTAAAATGATTGGCATCACAAAGATTTTTTGTGTCCTACAAGTTAAAACTTCATAGAAAATACACAGCAACAATATTAATACCAAATGTTCAGAAATCATCTAAATAATTTTCCAATTGTTCTACAAGTCATTATTGAATCGTCATCTATGCTGCAAAAATAACATGCTATCAAAAATATTTGAAGCGGCAAAAATATGAAAAAGTACTTGTACAAAAAATTATTTCAATTAAATTTTGCAAGTATTTTCATTTATAAACATTGCTTAAAAAAAATTGATTGCATCATTGCAAAAATTATAAAAAAAAACAAATTATATATATATATATATATATATATATATATATATTAAACCATTAGCAAGATATAGCCATTAGATGAGAATATCAGCGTTAATAATGAAAGTTTGCAACAAAAGATATTGTTGCAACTTGCCAAAACAAGTGCAGGGGTCCATTAAAACTGACAAGCGAAATCAACAAAAATACTGAAGAAACTAAATCTCATTTATGAGTCACTGCAACTATCTATATAAAAAAAAAAAACAACTCAAAATCCTATCCGATTTTATTTTGTGTTGGGATTGTCTGTCTGTAATAACCACGAACAATCAATTTTCAAACGTGGTGCATGCAATGTAATGGACTTCTAGACGTTAAGGAGTTCCACTTCTCTCAGAATTATCACCACGCCCACTACCAGATAGGATTTTCATCGGCTGTGAATTACCATCATCATTCTTATTTGCACCATCACCAGTTTCTCTCTCACGGTGGCTCCTTCAACGGAGGAAATTAACAAGGCCAACGCACATTGGATGACTTGGCACAAGCGATCGGGTCACCCAAACTCATAGCGTTTTCTCCAACTGTCTCAGGCTGGAAAATAGCTAGGGACAATGGATCTAGGTAGATATTTCTCCTAAAGATCAGAGAAATCATATCATCGTTGCAACTGTGCATTAAATCTGAAAATCCATTTTTCTCAGGTAATCTGGAAACTAAGGCTTTGAAGAACCATAAATTCGCTTAAACGGTTGTGAAATTTGGAAAAGAACTTCTAGGTTACCAAATTCACCCTGTTCTTGAAAAAACCCATGTCTCAGTTTTATCAAAGTTTCCTCGGTTTGCTCAGAAAATGCATTTTAAAATCGTGTGTCAAAATAGTTACGTTTTTTTATGATGCTTCGACAACAAAAATTGATTGTTGTGGTTGGATTTATTTTTTTTATTTTCAAGTTTGTTGTTGGTTATGCCTACTGGTCCATGAGCGCCTTGGGAAATTCTTGCGGAAATTCTATGAGTAGCCACAGCTTCGATAACCTGCTTGTTTCCGTCCAAGATCTTCCGAGTTTGCGCTTGAAATTGGACCATGTGCACCAGACCTGACATTGCTAGATGTTTGTCGATATCTTTAGTCACAGTGGAGATCTTCGTGCCGGTTTGATGATGAGAAACAACATCCCAGCTCCATATTGTAATACATTTTTCCACAATTTCTGATGCTTGTTTAAAAAGGGCATACAACTCTTTATCAAAAATAAAACTAATCCTTTTCTATGAAATGAAAGCAAGCAATATAAAAACAAATATGATCTACTGCTTGCTCAAATACTATTGTTAACATTCAATATAGGAAGATGTCGAAATGATCTTCTTGAAATGACTTAAGCAATTGAGTATACATTAGATGTGATATAAGAAAGCATCATAAAAGCATGGAAAGGAAAACTTGCATCGAATATGTGATCTAATGCCTCTTAGGCAACCCAAATTGGAAGAACTACCTTCTTGGATTTGCTGATCATGAGATTACACAATAGATGAAAGCTTAATCTAAAAAGCATGACAAAAGCATAAGGAAAGAAACTAAATCATTGTTTATTCTTAATCCCTCAAGAAACCAATATTGGAAAATATCTTGATGCTACCTTCTTGAGAAGCTCTTTGGAAAACATAGGGTTAAACAGTGAATGTAAAGTTGAATCTAAGAAATCATTATAAAGACATGTGAAAGAAAACTAAGTCACTTTATGCTCTAATGCTTCAAGCAATCCAATTTTAGAAAATAGATAAAACACTACTTTCTTGAGATGTTGTTAGGAAACATAAAATTACACAGTGAGGTAAATCTACATTTGAAAAATAAAATAACATTTGCAATGGAAAGCTAAACTATTTGCATGAATCAAAGTAAAACAAACTAATTAATCTTACAAATTTACAAAGGGATGCACATGGTTGATGGGGGCCCTTCCATTGTCCAATAGCATTCCAACTCGCAAAACTCACATTCTAAAATTCAATAATAGAAAAGAACTTTCTTTATTGATAAACTCACAACTTTACACAATGGAAATCTACACTCCTAATCTCATTACATCAATAGCTCTTCACTTTACATCCCATTCCATCTCAAGTTTTGTTACAAAACATTCTATAATTATTTCTCTTCTTTTCCTCATTTTTCCCCCTTAATAGGAGAAAACTTCCCCTATTTATAAAAAAAGATGAGAAGTTATCTAATTAATGAGAGTCCACGAATCTCTCCCTATATCTCTAGATTTACAATCAAAATATGAAATGATAAGACACATGTCTTCTTAGAGTTTCAATACAAATAGGAAATGAAACACATATCCTTATGATCCCATGATCTTCTCCACTCAAATTCGAATTTGGTTTTGGGAGGCCACATAAAGGTCTTTTAGAAGCTTCCTTTTGACCTACACATGTCAACAATCTCATTCCACTTGTTAGGTATAAGCATATGCATATTATTTTTTAATTTTTAACCATAAATTCATTTAAAAATGCTAAGAATTAATAAAGTTTGGAAAAACATAAATGTGACCCAATAATGATCATGGTAAGGTAAATGTAATGAAATGGAGGTAAACATAATGAGATAGAGGTGGAGTGAAGGTGACAATATGGAAATATAAGTGAAAATGTAATGGAAGTGAATGAAAATTTCAAGGCCCAACACCTACAACAAAAGAAGCATCAATAGTAAATGAAGAAATAAGAGGTGCAAGTGAAAGAAACATTCAAAGGAAATAAAGAAGTTGTACAAGAGGGATCTGAGGATACTAGGATGTCCAAGCCCAAGGAAACTCAAATTCTTATGAAGGAAACCAATCTTTGGAAGCTAAAAATGGCACCAAAATTCATTATTTGAATCAATCAATGTACATCCCTACTGAAAGTAGCTAAATAAAAAGTTTTCTCCAAAAGAAGACTAAGAAATGCATGCCTCTAGAGGCAAATTCGAATCGGTACTTATAAAAAGTGATGAGAAAGCATTCTCCTTTAAAGGAGGAAACTTTCCCCTCCACAATCCCTCAAAAAGTGGATATGGTTCCCAACTCTAGGAATCTTCATTAAATGACAGGGAACACATTCCTAGATTTTCTCAATCAGTAGAGATCTAGAATTTATCAATAATTTCGTGATATTTAGTTCATTTATTATCCAATATTTGTCCATCCTCTAGTAGGGATAAAGTCCCTATATTATCTCATTCATAATTTACTTGATATTCTCTCAATATTCTACAAAAATAAACTATATTAGGCGCATAGTATGCAATTATCTCTAAACATTCCTAAGAACATATTAAAGCTAGAAAATCATTATTAAGTGTAGAAGGAGAGATATAATGTATCATTTATGTGCTTAGGAAAGGTTAGATGGGACTTAATTTGTTTCTAATTTGTGTCTAATATGGAGGCCCGTTAGAGGGGTTACAATCAAAAGCATCTGAAGACTTGGAATGAAAATTTGGTATATATACAACACTCTTATAATAGAGCAGTCCACATTTCTACGGGTAATTCCCCATTTGAAACTTGTTTTTATATTTTTCGCCTTCACTTTCGGATATTGAATATGGGAAATAAGTGGGAGTGATGGAGGATCTTGCAGGGGATGCCTTGAGGGCTGAAAAATTGTTGATAAGATCAGACAAATCCATATACAAGTATAAGAGACACTGCAAATTCATAGGAAAAATACAAGGCCATGCATGATCAACACAAAATAGAGAATTCGTTCAAGGTGGGAGACAAAGTGTTGGTGTCCGAGTGTGATTAAACTATTCCAATCTTTTCCACATTAATTCATCAATCCAGGTGCGTACAATTTTCGAGGTAACATGCAAGGTATATGCAGGGGCAAGGTTACAATCTAACATCAACCAAGGATTCACAGCTAAGAATCAAGCATCGATGTAACAATAATTAGAAATAAATTGCAGAACTTAAAAGGCATTCATAGAAATCAATAAATATTTGTAACAGCAATAAGAAATTAACCCACCATAATAGAAACAACACACGCAAAGGAAATACACAGCACCTAATCAAAAGAGTGGGTCCAACTCTCTGATTAGGGCTGCATTAAGTCACAGCTAAGAAGAGAACAACAACTTGCTCATATTCGATTAATATATAAGGAGCTGCTACAATATTTGTCTCTGCACGACTAACCCCTCACACAAGAATAAAACCCCTTTTATACAAATACATGGGAACGACATATTCCCCAAATCTGGCAACTAATGCCCAAAAATATACAACTATTTAGAACAACAACTAATTGCCGAGAGAGAGAGAACAATAAAGATCCAAAATAGACGTGGCGACAGCTGAGAGTTGGTTATGTCATTGCAGTGTTGTTGAATAGTTGTTGTAAATGAGGGACTGCTACTATGAGCTGTGAATGTGATACCTGTTCACCAGAATCTGCGGAAATAACAAAGTTTAATAGTTTGCATAGGTAAAACCCCCATGACCTTACTTCATCAATTAAATATTCCAAGATACATTAGAAGGGAGGGTTACCTTGTAGGTTTATCACAATTAATGCATATCATTTTATGCAAAAAGGATGAAAGGGTAGGTGAAAATATAAGGAAAATATAGGCAAATTTGGTGCCCAACATCTTCCCCCCAACTAGCCTTTTGCATGCCCTCATGCATCGCGTTGCTTCCGCAAGTCTGGGTTGGAATGGTGGTATGTTCTATGCTTAGAGCATAGAACATTAAAAGATTGAAAGAAAACAATCCAAGACAAGAGACACCAGATGTGGCGGATAACTAGGGACAAACCCCAATATGGGGAAACCCTTTGATCAAATCTTATTTTATCTTCAATGATTCAACAGAGAGAAATAGTACATAAATTTGATTTACATCAGCAGCAGCAAACCCTAGATCAGCAGCATCAGCATCATGGGCATTAGCGGCATCACTATCATTGGCATCACCAACATCACCGGCATCACTGGCATTAGCATCATCGGCATCACTGGCATCACCGACATCAGTGTCATTGGCATCACTGGCATCAACATCATTGGCATCAACCCTAAAATAGGGCAGACAATATCTTGCAAACTGACCATCGGATCGGCTTGATTCCTTCACCAAAAAATGCAGCCTTCTGAGGAGATTCAGTTCCACCTATAGTGCAGTTCTAAGAGAGAGTCTAATGGTCAATGCTGGTCAAACTTCTGATTTGCAGTTTCAGCCCTAAATTTGTGTCCTTCCTTCCACACATGTGATAGAAGAGTCTCTTCATGCGCAGTAGGAGAAGAGCCTCTTTTCTGCACAGGAGAGAGAGATGTGATGAGATGAGTGTGTCTTAATGAGGAAAAGACCTCTTGTATTTATACACAAATGTTGATGATTGAACAGATGCGACTGTTGGGCTTTTGAGCCTATATGAGTTTCTGGCCGGCTTGATAATTATTCCATAATCAAAATAAATTTATATCTCCATAAATAATTATCGGAATCGAATGATCTTTAGATCAATCCTATAGCTCTCGACGAGAGGAATCTAATAAAAATATTATCAACCATGAATAAGATTTCCCACATGGATTTTGGCCCTATTTTCCAATTTTAAAACTCCCCTCAACTAGGGAGAACTCCATCAAAAATTCATCTATCAATCGCTACTATTCATCCATCAAATGCACCGCCCTATACAACTTGACCCCTGCTTTCCTCTGCTCTATCCTGCCTGCTCTGCTCTGTTATGCTCTGCTTTGCTTTGTCTGAATTATGAAGAAGAAGAAATAATCGAGGATGTATCATACTGACTCAAAGTTAGTCTCAGAGTGTGTACCACTGGTCCCAAACCAGTCCTCAACTGACCCGAAGTCAATGTCATAGTGGGTACAACTCCTACCACTCGTCCCAGACCAGTATCATCCTCCAGTGACTTAAATTCAGTCTCAGAGTGTATACCACTAGTCCCAGACCAGTCCTCAACCGACCCGAAGTCAGTGTCATAGTGGGTACAAATCCTACCACTAGTCCCAGACTAGTATCATCCTCCACTAACTTAAAGTCAGTCTCAGAGTGTGTACCACTGATCCCAGACCAGTCCTCAAACAACCCTAAGTCAGTGTCATAGTGGGTACAACTCCTACCACTGGTCCCAGACCAGTATCATTGATCCCAGATCAATGAAGGTCATCCTAGCATAGGGAGTACGGTATATACAGCGATGCGTCCATCGGTACTATTGTGATCCCTATCCTCATTTCCCTGCTCATTGATCAGATGAGAGGTACTTCCCATGAGTGAAAAACTGCATGGGTAGGATGCCTCGATAGGAGAACTAATCAATCCTGTCCTCACAGGAGAACTAATCATCCTACTACACAATTGTCATGGAGAACACATCATCCAAACCTCACAGGAGAACTAATCATCCTGCTACATAATTGTCATGGAGAACACATCATCCATACCTCACAGGAGAACTAATCATCCTGCTACATAATCGTCATGAAGGACACATCATCCAGACCTCACAGGAGAACTAATCATCCTACTACATAATCGTCATGGAGAACACATCATCCAGACCTCACAGGAGAACTAATCATCCTGCTACATAGTCAACACAGGGTGTTAGAGGGAAAGTTTTGATTCTTTTACCCTGTGGTCATATGTCACTCCAAGAAGTAACCTATAGCCCCCCAAAGCTGCAAGAGCTCCATACATCATACAGGACCCTCATCAGAGGGTTTCTGAACGACACCAAGTCATTCTCGAAAAGTCAAAAATTTGACCTTTCCAAGGGGCTTTGTCAGAATGTTGACGACTTGTTCATCTATACCGATATGTTGGAGCCTTATAGCTCCCTGCTACACCATATCTCAAATATAGTGGTACTTGATATCAATATACTTGGAGCGATCATGAAATACGGGATTCTTTGACAAACGAATCCTACTCTGGTTGTCACATAGGATCACGATGGTATCCAGTGTAAATCCAAACAGCTCACTGAAGAGCTTCCACAACTAGACAGCCTCACAGAAGGCCATGCTAGCAGCAATATACTCTGCCTCGATGATGCTCAAAGCCACCGACTTCTACTTCCTGCTCATCCAGGATATTGAAGCAGATCCGAAGGAGAAACAACACCTAGAAGTGCTCTTACGATCCACCACACTTCCTGCCAATCAACATTTGTGTATCCAAGTAGTCTCACATCTCTAGCAATGTATCTTAACCCATATGTAATTGTGCCATGAAGATATCTTAACAGATTCTTGGCACCAATCCAATGTTTGTGATGAGGTTCAACCATATGTTGACTTAATGTGTTGACTGCAAAGCATATATCTGGACGAGAGTTCACTAAGAACATTAATGCTCTGACGAGTTGGCGATACTTGGTAGCATTTTGTAAAATAGGTCCAGCAACACTGTCGCTTAACTTCTTGAAGTCAAGCTCCATCAGGGTAGTTATGGGCTTGCAGTCTACCATACTGAATCTTTCCAATATCTTCAACACATGTTTTCTTTGAGATAGGAAAATTTCCCTTGGCTTTTTCCAAACTTCAAGTCCTAGGAAATAGTGCATCAGTCCTAGGTACTTCATTTCAAATTCAAAAGCCAACTCCCTCTTGCATTTGTGAATGAGAGGGTCTGCACCTGTTAGGAAGAGGGAATCCACATACAACACCAGTATGAGAGGTTTGTCATCTTCAACCTTAAATTAGAGGTTAGGGTTGGCTTCACTCCTAGTGAATCCCAACTTCATCAAGTAGCTATCGATCCTCTCATACCATGCTTGGGGTGCTTACTTTAGCCCATATATAGCCTTCTTCAACTTGCATACATGAGATTTTCGATCATAAATCTCAAATCCTTCGGGTTGCTCCACATAGACCTCTTCTTTGATTGAACCATGCAAGAACAAGGTCTTGACATCCATCTGATGTAGGTTCCATCCTTGTGAAGTCGAAATGGCTATGATCGAGTGGATGGTGGTATATCTGGAAACAAGTACAAATATCTTGTCATAGTCTATACCTTCTTTCTGGGAGAAGCCATGAGTGACAAAACGAGCCTTATATTTTTCCATACTTCCATCTAATGCATGCTTTATCTTGTAAATCCATTTAGAAGTGACAACTGTCTTGTCTTGGGGTCTGGGAACTACTTCCCAGACATCATTCTTCGTAATAGACCCATATTCTTCAGTCATAGCATCCTTCCATACTTGATCCTTGATGGCATCTGAGAATTATGAAGGCTCATTTTGTATGATTGATCTCATGATGGTCAGGTATCCCTGATACCTGTTGGGTTTCTTACTTTCACGGAAGGTTCCTTGGGGTGCAGTGTGTCCTTCAACATCATCAAGTAGACCCCTAAGCCAAGAGGGACTCTTCCTAGAAGAGGAAGGCTCATGTGGATCAATAGGATCCATGGTTTCTTCCACATCAGGCATTGTTTCATCATCCTTTTCTTTCGGTTCCTTGGTGTCGGCTTCTTGAGAGCTCCTCAAAGTCGGAAGATTGTCCACCATGTTGAGGGCCATATCTTCATCAAAGGTGACATCATGACTAATCATGACTTCCCTTTGACCAGCTACATAGATACTATATCCCTTATTATTTTCACCATAGCCCACAAAGATTCATTCTTTCTAGATGCACCCAATTTATTCCTTTTCTCTTTCGGCACATGAAAATATATAGGGCTTCCAAAAATTCTAAAATGAGATACGTCAGGTTTCTTACTAGTGAACATTTCTTCAGGAGTCTTGGAACCCAATGCTTGATGAGGGCATCGGTTTTGTACATATACGGCAGTGTTTGCATCTTTGGCCCATAGACACTTCGAAAATCTTTGATCATGGAGCATGGCATAGATAGCTTCGACAATCATATGATTCTTCCTTTCCGCCACACCATTCTGTTCAGGAGTATATGGTGTAGTAGTCTCCCTCTTGATGCCAGCCTCTTTACAAAAGTCATGAAACTTGTTAGATTCATATTCAGTCCCATTATCAGTCCTTAAGATCTTGATCTTCTTTTCGGTTTGATTCTTGATCAAGGCTTTGAAGTGTCGACACCAAGAGAACACTTCATCCTTTTTCTTCAAGAAGTATATCCAAGTCTTTCGAGAATAGTCATCTGTAAAAGTAAGGTAATATAAATATATTCCCAAGGAATTTACAGGCATCTTGTTAGGCCATTTTCATTTGTATCATCGAAGAATTGTTCATTTATGTAATGTAAAGGAGGTTGCCCCCTCGAAGAGGCTGGATTCTAAGGCGTTGATCTATCTTTTCTATCTTTTCTTGAGCTGGTTCCATAACATTTGGTATCGGAGCTTGGGATTCTAGGGTTTCGCTGCTCCAAACAGGTCATCGTGGAATTTTCGCTATAACTTTTTTCTGTGGCATTTCAGAAGTCGCAAAAAAAACCCATTTGAGAAGAAATCACGCTGAACCTCGGGTCAGAATTTCAGAGCTTTTAGCACGATATTTGCGGAGATATGATCTGAGGAAGTTGGTATTTTTGCAGACTCCTGAATTACTTTCAAAACAGGTGACCTCGGGAAAATTGTCATAACTTTCTCTCTGGGGATCGGATTGAAATTTCGTAAGAAATTACAGAAAGAGGACGGAATTTAGTTTTATTGTATGCAGGTTTCAGATCCAAAGGTTGAAACAGTGACTCGTGGCACATCGTACAAGTTCGCCCTACTGAATTAGTCTGAAAGCAAGTCACTGTGGGACATTTCACATAACTCTTCCTTGGGGAATCCAATTTGGGTCAGACTTGTGGCATTGGAAAGAGGACACAGAAGGCTACTACAAATCGCAATTTCAGAACTTGAATATCCGAAATTACAGAGTTACAGTCATTTCAAGATTGAGGTCCTAAAATCAAGAAAAAGCAAGATGAGGAAGTTTGATGGCAAGGATCCGGTAAATTGGATACTTCAGATGGAGCAATATTTTGATCTAAATGGTGTACAACTATTACAAAAGGTATGTATTGCATCTTCATATTTAGAACCAGATCAATTTTTATGGTATAAAGGGCTTTGTTCTCGTAAAAAACTTGTTACGTGGTCAATTCTCACAGAGGAAATGATAGCACATTATGAGGATACAAAGAGCAACACCTTCTTTAGAGCAACACCACAACAATTGGAAAGAGTAAAAGGGCTTTGTGACATATTGGAAAGTAAAATTATGGCAACAAATAAGTCTACCCCTCACAACTATAAAGATGGAAGTGTTGTTTCTCCTAGCCTTCCACAACCTACAAGGGTTACGCCACAACAATTGGAAGAAAAAAGAGAAAAAGGGCTTTGTTACAATTGTGATAACAAATGCACTAAAGGTCATAAGTGTGCTGAGAAGAAATTATTTTACATAGAATATGAAGAGGAGGAAGAAAAGGATCAAGAAACATCAAAAGAAGAAGATATACACCAGGACCCCACCGCAGAGAAAGAAGCAATGAATCAGACCATATCTTGTGAAGCATTGGCAAGAATTACCACTCCTCAAACTCTCAAGGACATATCAAGAATAAAAAGGTGCAAGAATTGAAATATCACACCGAAAAAGAAGAAATGAATCCAACCATATCTTATAATTCATTGGTCGAAATTACTACTCCTCAAACTATCAAGATAGAAGGACATATCAAAAAGAAAAATGTTCAAGAAGTGAAAGATCACATCAAGCATCAAGAAATGAATCCGACCATATCTTGTAAAGGATTGGAAGAAATTACCACTCCTCAAACTCTAGAGATAGAAGGACATATCAAGAAGAAAAAGGTTCAAGCAGTGAAAGATCACATCAAGCATCAACAACAAGTTCTCCAAATTTTAAAGGATAACGACACTTCAGTGCAAAATCAAATGAAACAACAGGTAGATCAACATTGTAGTGAAAAATGTTTTGATTGGGTATTTTTACTGCTACATCTCAAGCAAGGTATTTATGAGAAGGAAATGTTGGCAATACTACATGCACTTAAAAAATGGCGACCTTACCGAATGGGAAGACTCTTCAAGGATGAGGATATGGAAGCATTGTTTTGTGCTATTTCTATTATCCAACCAGATTGGATAAAAGAAGCAAAGGATGAATGGAAGAAGGATGAAGAAGTATGGCCACTTATTCAAAAGTTGCAAAAGTTCCCAATTCAAACAATATTGCCAGAAATTGAAGAGGAAGGAAAAATCATATTGGAACCTGGAGCAGTCACAGAAATAAGAACCCGACAGCTACGAAATCGATCAATTTCAGAGTATCTCATCAAGTGGAAGAACTTACCTGCTGAAGATTCCACATGGGAGGACAAGAATTTTTTACAGAAGCATCAAGAACTACTCAAGCGTTGAGGACAACGCTTTCTGAAGGAGAGGGGCATGTTAGGCCCCTATACTATTAGTATAACCCCTTATTTTTATTAGTAGAACCCACTTATTATATTGATGTACCCATGTAGTGCCCATATTGTTACTATTGTGCCCCATAGAAGCCCACTATTATTATTATTGTGCCCTTACATTATTATTGTTATGTCGGCTCTGATTATGTGATGACCCCTTAGACTCCTATATATAGAGAGGAGGTATTTTCATTTGTATCATCGAAGAATTGTTCATTTATGTAATGTAAAGGAGGTTGCCCCCTCGAAGAGGCTGCATTCTAAGGCGTTGATCTATCTTTTCTATCTTTTCTTGAGCTGGTTTCATAACACATCTTACCAGATATGTCTGAGTGAACCAGTTGTAATATATCAGAGGTCTTGCTTGGGCTTGAGGGGAATGGTCCCCTTTTGAGCTTTCCTTCGGCACATCCCAGACATACACCTTCTTTCTCTACTCGAAATTATGGCATCCCTATTACCATTTGTCTTACATCGGGTAGAGATTTATAATGAAGGTGGGAAAACCTTTGATGCCAAAGTTCAGACTGAAGAGATGTGTCACAAGACATGACACCTAGTGGACTTCTACCAACCTGATATAATGAATCAACTCAAAACACAAGAGTAAAGGCATATTTAAGATTTTTTTTCCATATATGTACCTTGCCATCGCTGAAGGTCACCTTGTAGGCTTTGTCTTCCATTGCCGAGATGGACACTAGGTTCTTTTTGAGGTCAGGTACATATAATACATCCTGGAATTTCTAACCTTCTTGAATGGAGGCCACCAAGTGCTTTTCAATAGAGTCCCAGATGATATTCTTTGTTTTGACTTCGTCAGTTTTCCATTTGTTCCTAGCAGTAGCGGGTGCATTTGATGGAGGCTCAACAATATTGCCTCCCACATGGTCCAACACTCCTTGATCTTCCAAGGTTAGATCGAGAGACATCTTCCATCTGTGATAGTCAGACTTCTCACGGAGCTTGTCTTCGGTGGGGAAGAGTGTTGAGGACCCCATAGTTCTTTTAGGATAGCCTTGCCAATCTTCTCTTTGGTGATTGCTCTTGCTCTTGCTTGGGCTTTGTCTTCACCTCACCTCTGATACCATGTTAAGATATGGTATCTTCTATGCTTAGAGCATAGAACATTAAACGATCAACAGAAAACAAGCCAAGACAAGAGACACTAGATGTGGCGGCTGGCCAGGGACAAACCCAATATGGGGAAACCCTTTGATCAAATCTTATTTTATCTTCAATAATTCAACAGAGAGAAATAGTACATAAATTTGATTTACATCAGCAACAGAAAACCCTATATCAGTGGCATCAGCATCATCGGCATCAACGGCATCATTATCATCAGCATCATCGGCATCAGTATCATTGGCATCACTAGCATCAGCATCATCGGCATCACCGGCATCACCAGCATCACCGGCATCAGCATCATCGGCATCAGCCCTAAACTAGGGCAAACAATATCTTGCAAACCGACTATCGGATTGGCTTGATTCCTTCACCAAAAAAATGCGGCCCTATGAGGAGAGTCAGTTCCACCTACAACACAATTCTAAGAGAGATTCTGATGGTCAACATTGGTAAAACTTCTAATCTGCAGTTGCAACCCTAAATCTGCGTCCTTCTTTCAACACATGAGAGAAGCGTCTCTTTCTAGGCAGTAGGAGAAGATCCTCTTTTCTGCATAGGAGAGAGAGAGAGATGTGATGAGATGAGTGTGTCCAAATGAGGAAAATACCTCCTATATTTATACACAAATGTTGATGATTGAATAGATGCAACTGTTGGGCTTCTGAGCCTACATAAGTTGTTGGTCAGCTTGATAATTATTCCATAATCAAAATAAATTCATATCTCCATAAATACTTATCGGAATCGGATGATATTTAGATCAATCCTACACCTCTCGATGAGAGGAATCTAATAAAAATATTATCAGCCATGAATAAGATGACCCACATGGAGTTTGGCCCTAGTTGCACATTTTAATAGGATGTAGTCCGCGTGGAGTTGGGCAAGTTCATACTCATCTGCCATGCCTATTCCTGGGGGCTTTTATCCTTCTATGAGAAGAAAATCCTTCCACCAATCATCTGGTACATTGTATACTGGGGTGTAATGCTCTTCTGGCAACCAAATGATGGGGAACCCGAACCAGAGTCCCATCCACCAAACCCTACATGTTTTGACGCATGCCATATATCTTGCCACTCGACTTAGTGCTCGCGCAAAATTTGGCACTCCAAAAGGCTCCGTGTTCCGGATAGCTATAGGTGACATCATCCACCTCTTCTGACAACTATCAAAGGCCTCATCTTGAAACGTGACAATTTGTTTGACACAAAGTTCAATACACCACTTCTGTGTCCTCAACATTCGTTCTCTATTTCCCTCAATCTCTAAAAAGGTGGTGTGCTTAATATACATAGTCACAGACCGTTTGTGCTCCCCTCTTATCATAAGAGACTTCGCGTTTTGATTCGACTCAAACATATTAGAAGCCTTCTGCCAGTTTATCTGGTTGATAGTATAGGAGGTAAGAGCCATTAAATGAATTTCCCCCACATATGGGACTCGGTTAAACTATTTATCCATTCGAAGGAAGTATCGATGCAGATAAAACTCACATATCAGATGTTGGGTTACCAAGTCATGGATTCTTAGTATACGGAGGAACTAAAGAGAGTCCTCGATCTCATGACTAACCTCCTTCTTAATACTTTCCAAACAGAAGAAAAGAAATTGCTCATGTAAGAACAAGGCATAACGAGAAGCAAGAGGGCGACATGCCATTACCTGTTGTGTCAAGCTGAACATTTGTTCTTTGTCAGTCTTCAGTTCCAGCACTTGTCCTTCAACCATTCTACTTTGAGCTACTACCTTACACACCTCAACCGTAAAATGTCCACTCACTCTACATACTCAAAGATAGCCTGGGACAATTGTTCTTGGACCTCTTAGCCCTGAGATGTAGCGCTACCATTTTTGAAGGTTGAAGGAAGGACCTAGTCTGCTTTGTTGTCCTTAAAGAGGGTCCCACACAGACCATTACCCCACTTTCTCACTTACTCCACTCACATTTTGCTCTGCTCATTTCCTAACCTAACCCTCACATCCCGACGAAACCCTCTTTCTCCTTAGCCTTAAGCAAATTAACCCAAAACCCCCACAAAATCTCACCTTTTTACCATGCACGCCCTCCGCACATTTCCCGAAGACACCTCATACCACCATGTCCCTCCACCGTTGATTTTCCCCACTGATCCAAAGGCCCACGTCTCACCCAATCAACGAAACCTGCCCAATCATTCCCCGTCATTAGATCACCCCCATAAGATCTAACAGTTATCACTCATATCACACGGGCAATTAGCGAGAGGAATACCTGCCTTATAAAGGCAGTTTTTCTCTCTCTTTTGTTGTGACGTGTCATCCGTTGAATGGAGTCAGGCAGACTCCATCATTTACCACTTACTGCCCAATGAGTGCCCGATATAAACCATAACCGCCGAAACCAAACCACCTCCGGGTGTTATCGTCCTCGCACCTCCTTCACCCTATAACCATCCGATCTGTTCACCTAAGATCTAACGGCTCAGACATGTTCCTCTCCCACCGTGACCTCAAACCTCCTACGCACAATCTCCACCGTGCATTCCCCTCGATCGAACGGCTTGCATTCATGACCGCTCCCGATCATCCCCCACCTCTCTGTCACTTCTCCGCCCATCCAATTTGGCACGTCCGTCCACCCATGCACCTCACACTCCACTCCCTATATAATATCCGAAGAAGAAGGTGGTCAACTCTGTCAGTCTCATGACAGTCAGACCACTGCACCGAATTAACAAAAAAGCATGGTTGAAGGAAGAAGGACACAGCATGATCCGGTCAGCGGAATTAAACAATCACGAAGCTCCACTACCATAATCAAGCTAACTACCTAGCAGGACATCACAGTACTAGAATTGATTAATGTTTCCGTGATGGAAAGGAAATCGCGTCCTGGAACGCAATCAGACAGTTAATGCTAGTAGGTGGTCAATTAAGACATCCCCAGCCCTAAACAACTAAGGATCATTGTAAAGGAAAACTATAAATAGCAGAAAGGAAGATGTAATCAGGGTTGTTGTTGTTCGGTTCAACTTCTGGAGACTGTAGATACTCTGTTCCTTGCAACGTCTCATCTTCATTTTCAGTAATACAAGTTTCTTTTGCTGTTACAAGTTCAATGCCCATTTCCCTTCTGTTCTAAACTTGCACCTGGGTGGGTCTATCCATGCTTCCTCCTATGTCTAATGCTTGATAACTGTCATCTTATCTTTGCATTGGTAAATTGGGCTTGCTATTAAACAGGTCATCCATGTTTCTTTTGTATCTAACGCCAGATAATTATCATCTTATCTCTGCATTGATAGATTAGATTTGCAAGTTTCTTTTACTGGCTACAGCTGTCCATCATATATTATGTATGCATCTGCTAGTGTGGTTAGTATTCTTCATTCATTCACTTAATCTGCAAATTATTGAGTATTAGTGGTCTAAAGCCTTGTAGGATGAGGGTGTTCATGCATGTCTGGAGTGAAAACAGAGTTGAAGTGGTTATCTAGCTTGAACCAAACCATCATCCATTCCAATAGTTCCTAGAACAACATTGAAGATTATATGTTACCAGGCATCTCCGAGCTACAACCTAGGAGAGTTTCCTAGAGCAATAACATAATTGGTGCTATTGCTAGGGAGAGGAGATTGAAGCTCAGCTTCCATGGGAGACAACAAAGATCTAGCTTTGATGATAGACAAAGTCTGGACACATTTTTTGTTGTAATCATCTATCTGGCGACTCTACTGGAGGCCTAACCTCTTGGCAACTCCACTGGATAGTTCTGGCTCAGTTTGTGAGGCATACTCAGAGAAATCCTCAGAAGTCACTAGCTGACCTAGTACCTAACCCTGAAAAGATCATCGAAGAAAGAAAGATATCACAAAAAGGAGCATCAGATCGGGTAAATCTAAACAATCCTCTATATTTCTGCAAGAAAGGCTAGTAATAGAACGAATACATGTCGAGAGTATAGCATTTAACACTGGCAATGAAGAAAAACTTTCAGAGATTCATAAAGCTCCTTATTCTTTAGGTTCTCCTCTCGCTTTAAGCCCGAAGGAAACCTCACCTCCTATCCCTCATACACCTTTAGTCCTGTCAGTCACTCCTCAGCTTTCTATCATTCAGACTGCTAGTACTCTTCCATCCGCCACAGCCATGGCAGGTCAACAAGCACTCACCAAAATGGAAAGGATCATAGTTGCTAGGTATGGACCTCTAGTACCACCCACTCCTTTGAATGCAATGCCTACTGGAGAATATCAAATATACATTCCTAAGTTCACTAGGACTGAAGGAGTTATAGACGAGGAACATCTTGAGTCTTTTTATAGCTATGCTGATAATATAGACATTAGTGAAGATGATGTGTGGATGAGAGTATTTGTCCAGAGCCTAGATGGAGAGGCCAAAAAATGGTTCAGAGAATTTACCTCTAGGTCCATAACAGATACTGAGGCCCTAGATGATGTATTCCTAAAGCATTGGGGGGATAAGAAATATCTGCTCTACTATCATACTGAGTTTTGGAACCTAAGAAGGGAAAATGGGGAGTCACTTTCTAATTTCAATAAAAGGTTTAACTGCATGTACAGCAAGATACTAGCTGAAGTGAAACCCACCCCTACCTCTGCTAAGCTCACCCATGCCAATTCCTTTGATTTTGATTTTTGTCTACTATTGAGGGAGAGGAGATGCGCTTCTTTGGCTGAAATGCAGGATGCAGCCTTGGAAGTAGATTCCAACATCATGGCTACAGATAAACTCAAGGGACATGTTGATCGAAGGAGACAGAGGGGTGAATCTTCCTCATCTTCAGACCTCAAGATAGATAAGATGACCAAGATGATAGAGTCACTAGCCTCTGAAATCTCCAAATTAAAGGTTGAGCAGCACCCTGTGAAAGGAATAATTCCTAATACTTTTGCTCCCAGAAATCCGAATCCATATGGAAGAGAAAATGAGCAGTTGTAGATCATGCAAAGGAGCAAAGATGCCAATGAAGGCCAAAGAGTGAAGACCCATTTCCAGAATGTAATCATGGAAGAGGAGTAGTTTAAAGAAGATGATGAGATCCATTGTATGGAAGACAAAGGCAATGCTTCCTTTTTGACCTTGGCTACCTATGAAGAGTCATTACTTAGGGACCAGACCAGCCAAGAGTGGGATGGTGAGGTTGTTCTACAAATAGAAGATCAGCGAAGATACAATCTGAGGTTGAAGATGAAAAGTGCCAAGGAAACCCCTGTCCAAAGAGCTATTGTCCC
Source organism: Pinus tabuliformis (assembly GCA_031772625.1). Lineage (NCBI taxonomy): Eukaryota > Viridiplantae > Streptophyta > Pinopsida > Pinales > Pinaceae > Pinus > Pinus tabuliformis. Next base: position 795,637,422 of record CM062813.1, on the reverse strand, counting down.
TGCAGAATAGCCAGCTAACAAGAAAAAATGACAAGCAAATGATCCCATCATTCTCAGAGTTCTAGCTCTAGAGGTAAGAAGCGCTGACAAGTCCCCCTCTCCTTTCAGTTTTGAATTAGAAATCCAAAATTTGAAAATGTCTATACCTCTAATGGAACTGGTAAAGAATGAAGCCTTTAAGAGACCCATCTTTGAAGCACTTGAGCTTAAGTACACACAAACATCAAACGACTATGTGAATTTACAAGATGACAAACCTTCAGTTGTTCTTAGCCCAATGACTGAACCTCCTGATGAAAATTCCCCATCATTCTATGTCTCCTTGACTATGCATGACAAGATCCTTCACAACTGTCTACTGGATATAGGTGCTAGCCATAATCTAATGCCCAAGGCAGTCATGGAAGAGTTAGGCCTTGACATCACTAGGCCTTATCACGATTTGTTTTCTTTTGATTCTAGAAAGGTGAAATGTTTGGGGCTAATCAAAGACCTAGCCATCACTTTGGCTCAGCTGCCTATGAAGAGCATGATGATGGATATAGTAGTGGCAGATGTTACCCCTAATTTTGGCATGCTTCTTTCCAGGGGATGGATAAAAATATTAGGTGGAACGTTACAAAATGATCTGTCCTATGCTATCGTTCCAATTTTTGGAGGCGAAAATAGGATATTATACAGGGAAGCTCAGCTAGCTTATATTATCAGTGATGAGAAGCATCCCACTAATCATCCAATCTATGATGTTGACACTGACTTTGGAGCCTGTATTCTCCAAATAAAAGAATCTCAGTTGGCCTCCATGCAGCTCAGGAAACTAGTTTGTAGGGTCACAAAGGAAGAAGGTCCACAAATTTAGGACATGTTCTTTAATGGAGCTTGGTCTAGGGAAACTGTAGGAGCAGGTGTATTTCTGATATCTCCCACACAAGAATGCATACATTTATCTTTCAAGCTGATTTTCCAAGTCAAAAATAATATAGAAGAGTACGAGGCTTTGGTCTTAGGCTTGAACGCTGCTAAAGAAATGGGCATCAAACATCTGAGGGTGTTTGGAGATGCAGACCTTATTATTCAACAGGTGAATCAGACATTCCAGGTGAGGCACCCCAGGCTGAAAGCATACAGAGATGAGGTATGGAAGCTCAAGGATTCGTTTAGTAGCTTTAGTATTTCATACATCCCTAGGGCTAAGAATCAGCTTGTTGATTCCCTTGCTGTGTCTGCTAGTATGTTTGTTCCTCCTTTACCCCCTAGATTGGCTTATGAAATCCAAGTGAAATATAGACCATCCTTGCCCGACAATGTCAAGTACTGGAAAGTTTTTGAGGATGATGATGAAGTCAATAGGTTTCTACAAGTCATTGATGAATTCTCTGAAATGCAAATTGATCAAGATAACGAAACCATGGAGGAAGGCCATCAGTCCCAGCTGAGAAACAAAATTGGCCAAAACAACATTGTACAACTACCTAGCAACCATATACCCAAAGGGCTGGTACCTCTAGAGAAGCTTTTTGATCATAATGATGTACCTTATAAGCCTGCCCAGAAAGAAAATGAGTCTGCAGTCCATAGACACAATATAGGGAGTCCAGATCATCCAAAGTACATAAACCTGTCCACCCACTTGTCTGCTGCCCAAAGTTCTGAATATTGCAACCTGATGAAGCAGTTCGCTGATGTCTTTGCCTGGGAGTACAGTGACCTTAAGACTTATGACAAAAACATCATCCAACATAAGATTCCACTGGAGAAAGACACCATCCCTTTTAAGCAGAAGCTAAGACCCATCAGCCCTCTACTGCTACCTTTGATTGAAAAGGAGATTAAGAAACTGTTGGCTGCCAAGATCATAGTTCCCCTAAGATACTCAAAGTGGGTAGCTAACTTGGTGGTAGTAAGGAAGAAAAATGGAGAAATCAGGCTTTGTGTCGACTTCATAAATCTCAACAAATTCTCTAAGAAAGACAACTACCCCCTGCCCAAAATGGAACATTTGCTCCAAAAAGTTTCAGGGGCTAGAGTCATGTCTTTCTTGGATGGATTTTCAGGTTACAACCAAGTTGTTGTACATCTAGAAGATCAAGAAAATACTGCCTTCACTACTCCTTGGGGCACTTTCATGTACTCCAAGATGCCTTTTGGACTGATGAATGTTGGGGCTACCTTTCAGAGGGCCATGGACATAGCATTTGTGGGAGAGAAGGACAAGTTTGTCCTTATCTACCTAGATGACATAACAGTTTTCTCCAGTAGTCACGAGGATCATTTATAGCATTTGAGGAAGGTGTTCTTTAAGTGCAGAAGGTTTTGGATCTCAGTAAATCCTAAGCAGTCACAGTTTGCTCTAAAAGAAGGCAAACTTTTAGGACATATCATTTCTGCTGTAGGTGTCAAGATTGATCCAGAAAGGGTTCAAGCAATACAGACCTTGTCCATCCCAATATCGAAAAAGGACATTCAATCCTTTCTAGGAAATATTAACTTTGTGGGGAGGTTCATTCCAAATTTTGTAGAACTAGTGAAGCACATCACCTCCATGTTAAAGAAGGGGTCAGAAATAAAATGGGCAAAGGCTGCAAGAATATCTTTCGAAGCCATCAAAAGAGCTATCATGGAAACTCCCACCTTAGTCAACCTAGACTACACCAAGGATTTTTATATTTTCTCGTTTGCTTCTTATGATACACTTGCAGCAGTCTTGTTGCAGAAAAATGATGAAGGTATAGAACACCAGTGGCCTTCTTCAACAAAACTTTGAGAGATGTTGAATTAAGGTATGATCTTATTGAGAAGCAAGCCTATGTGCTCATAAAGTCTTTAAAGGCATTCCGAATTTACATTCTGCACTCCAAAGTGGTTGCTTATGTACCTTCAGCTTCGGTAAAGGATATCCTAATGCAGCCAGATGTTGATGGAAGAACGGCCAAGTGGATTGCAAAACGCATAGAGTTCAGCATAGAGGTAAAGTGCAGCAAGCTTGTCAAAGGCCAGGGCTTGGCTGGGCTTATGGCTGAGGAAAATTGCAGTCTGCTAGACATAAATTGCATAGGTACAAATTCAGGTGATGAACAGGCAAAGGAAGCAACAGAAGAACAAAGGTAGAACCAATCATTGGCTGAGAATTTAGCTACTTGTGAGTGGTATTCCAGTATAGCTCATTTCTTGTTGAAACTAGAGGTCCCTCTAGGGCTTAGCTCAAGTTAGGCTAGGACCATCAAGCTTAGAGCAGCCAAGTTTTGTATTAATAAGAACCCGCTTTATTGGAGGGACCCATCTGGAATCCTCTTAAGATTCCTAGACAAGGAAAAATCTGTGGAAGTCATGCATCAGTTTCATTCCATCGTTTTTGGAGGGCATCACTATTGGAAAACCACAGCCCACAAGATCCTAAGGGCTGGTTATTATTGGCCTACTCTATTCTCTGATGTGTTTTCATTTGTGAAGTCTTGTGACAAATGCCAGAGGTTTATGGGAAGACAGCAGCTGAAATATCTACCCCTAAAGCCGATACACACAAATGGTCCCTTCCAGTAGTGGGGTTTAGATTTCATAGGGGAGATTAATCCACATTCCAGTGGCTAGCATTGGTGGATTTTAGTAGCCACTGACTATTTTACCAAATGGATTGAAGCCATACCCACTAGGAAGGATGATCACCAGGTTGTCATGAAGTATTTAACTGAGAACATCTTTACCAGATTTGGATGCCCGACCAAACTACTTACTGATAATGCACTAGCTTTCATAGCAAAGGAATTGATGGACCTATGTGAATCAATGGGCATTAAACTAGTCCATTCTACCTCATATTATCCTCAAGGCAATGCTTTAACAGAATCATCCAATAAAAGCCTAGTAAGTATAATTAAAAAACTACATGAAGACAACAAACGGAGCTGGGATTCCAAGCTAAAGTTTGCATCGTGGGCTGACAGAGTTACCACTAAGAAATCCATAGGGAACTCTCCATTCAAGCTGGTGTATGGTACTAAGGCTATTTTTCCAACCCAATTGACCATCCCAGTGGCCAAATTATTGCAAGAGGAGCGGGATGAGGAAATTGACATGGCAATGAGAATGAGTGACTTAGTTGAAGTTCACCAGATCAGAGATCAACTGATTAAGAAGTCAGTCATGCATCAAAATAAGATCAAGGAGGTCTTTGATAAAAAAGCAAAGATGGACAATTTTCAGGTTGGTGACTGGGTTCTCAAATGGGATGCATTGAAAGAAAAGAATGGAAACCATGGTAAATTTGATGCCTTATGGACAGGACCGTTTATCATTGCTCGAGCTCGGATGAACAACACTTTCACTCTGCAAAATTTAGAGGGAGAAGATGTTTTTTATGGCCCAGTCAATGGGCAGTTTTTGAAACTTTACTTCGTTTAAGGCTTTAAAGCCTTGGTATTTGTTGAAGCCGTGAAAAGTGGGTCTACAACAAGGGGAATACCCACCCGGTCCAGACCTTGGTTAGCAGCTCCTTTTCCATTTGGTATAGTGGGTCCGACTGGGGATATGGGACCAGTTTCCCAATATATGTGTGTGTGTGTTGAGAATTGATATTTCTTTCCTAATGGTTCCTAAGTAAAATGCTTTTTATTCTAAATCTAATCTAACAACATGCAATTGTATTCTAATAAATAGAAATATCTAATTCTAAACTAACCCGAGATGTAATATTTCCGTTATGCGATCTAAAATGATTTCAAATGACAGTTGGTAATAAAGATCATTCAACTGCTATGAGAAAACAATTCAATAAAGATAAACCATTTCATATAAAAAGTTAGATGAAATAGTTGTGAAAAACATATCGCATAGTAAGCTACACATTTACTAAGCATAAATAAATAGCTATCACTATACAAAAGTTCCAAATGATAACTCAAGCATTTAAGCATTCATATATAAATAACTGAACATGAATATCACCATAACACATAAGCAGAAACAGTTAAGAGATAAAAGTATCATTTATAACTAGTTCTACTCATGAGCTCCAATAATAATGATCTATCTCTTCTTAATCCAACATCCACTAAGAGTACAAAAGTGCAACATCAGTAGTAGATATTAAATGCAGATATCAATAAATCCTATTCCATTCATTCATCAAAACCTCCTCGGAGGGTGAAAAAGTGCATGTTCTGAGGACAATTTTTTGATAAATTTCTGGACCCCTCTCTAAATGCATGAGAAGGATTTAAATACTACTAACTAATTCAAAAAATAATTTATTACAAAAATGTAGGATGCGGTTTAAATGACCGTCCTCATTTTAGGAAAAAATAAAGCAAAATTAAAACTAAAACTACTAACTAACTATTTATGTATTTGTTCCTTGAAGTCGCAAGCATTCAGCATTTTCTTGAGGAGAGTTGGCTGGCCGACTTCCGATTTTAGCTGTCCTGCAAAAATGGAATCGGTAAGAGCTGGCGCCATCTTCTCGACAAAATTGATGACACATTTGAGAGTCATGCACTGGCTATGTGGTTTTACCAAGTACGCCCAGTAAGAATCCCAATTCAACTTGGTTAACCTTTGGATTGATTCTGCCTTTTCTTGAGCCTTCTGTCTCCAGCTTGTTTGTATATGCTGCACATTTGGTAGATATTTACATACCACTTAATGATATATCACTGGTTTTGAGTTCCAGTTTTACTTTCCGTCTTTAGCACCTTTTCCTACAAATTTCCGCGCTTACAGGTGACTAAGCAATTTGAGGCTTCCCATCTCGAGGGGTTTTGCCTAGCGATGCGCGAATACGCTAATTGCGCATTGGAAACTGCCTTCATTTCTTGATATGGGCTTCCCTGGTGCAATTTTCACCTATTGCACGTTTTTTGTTAGAGGATATAAAGCTTAAATTTTGTGGAAAGAATGACTTATACATTCTTGGTTCTGAGCTTTAAATTCTCTATACGTGATATCAACGTTATTTAGTACTCATTTAACCATGTCTGTATACGAGAGAATTTTGGGCCTCGCCACTATCCTGTGCAAGAATGAACATGCTAGATCTGTAATAGATGCCTCAAAAGATCCGTGTGAGCCCGCAGTGCTCGTAACCTCCAGTACCTTGGGATCTTCTTCCTCAAGTAAATTATACATGCCTTCCCAAGTAGTAATACCAGCATCTTTATTACGGTGGTGTCTGTGTACAAGGGAGTCATCTATTTATCTTTAGAACTGAGAGCTTTACCCTTCTTTCCCATAATATCTTGAACTTTGTTCTGTATACTTCTCAGCTCTTCGCTCCAGCAATTTACAAATGAGGTGAGAACGATGATAAGAAAAGGTGACGGGAAAGCTTTAAATGCGGAAAACATATAAAATATATCACCTTACGTGAACTGGCTTCTTGATAAGATCAAAACCATATTTCATTAATGATTGCCAACTAACTCATTGATTAAAATTAACGCGCATGACCGGGCCTCGGTTTATGGAAGAAGCTTTCTCGAACAACGGGCCATGCAGATCTGCGATAAGGCGACTTTGTGATTTCCTTCGCAATATCGGAGATTGCAATATCGCAGATCGCAATATCGCAATATCGCAGTTCCTTTACGTGTGGCAAGCATCTGTCAATGTGTTTTCTGTGCAATAGGATTCGCGAGATGCACCATCACATATCGGAATTTTAAAGCACTTCAACATAGGTGATGTTTAAGGCATGTGATGCGATGAGTGTTTTTTGATGCGTGATTTCGCATCGCAATTTCGCATTTTTATAATTCCACTTGTGGGAAGGTATCCATTACATTTTTGCGATGCGACGTGTTTTAAGGAGTGATTTTATTCTAACTTATCATAAAACTTAAGTCTTTTTATATTTTTGAGGGTATTGTCCTAAGTTTATGATAGTAAGTTTTATTGAAAAAGGAAATACAAGAATTAATCGATTTTTTTTAATTTTTGAATAAGGGTCACCACTTATTTAGTATTAGTGATAAAACTAAATAAGAAGGGGGGTTTTTGCTGGCCACAATAATTGGCGATTCACTTGGAAGAACCAGTTATCACTGCTTTTCTTTTGAATTTCCTAAACTTCCAAAACAGAAAATTTACTAGAAAATCAAACTTTATTATATAAAGGTAAATACATTATGCTTTTCAGCCGTCAATGATAGTCTGTTTCTTCTATGTCAACTTTGTTTATTTACTTCCTAGAGCTAGTCATTGTATCTACATCAATCACTACTTGGTTTATAAAGATAAAAACAAAGCCCTCTTTGTAAATCAGTTCTAAATATGCTCATTTGTCGTAGGTAGAGCCATTGCTACTAGCAGGCGTTTATAGCCTCGACAGGGTTACCTATTACCCAACAATGATTATGTATCCCACTTGGAGAAATATACATTTTTCAAAGAGAACTCCATATCTACACTTATTGCTTTCATTTTCTTTTAATCCTTAAAGAACAATGCCTTGGTTTGATAGCCAAATTATGACAGTGCTACTCACTTGATTTATAGCTTTACTGAACAAGATGGCTCGTGATGAGACCCCTAGTCTTTTGATTGTTGCAATCTTGAGTCATTGCCTTGTTGTGGTGTGCAGTTTTGGCAAAGTCAACAAACTATAATATCTATGATCATGATAAGTCGGCTCATGATGAGACCTCTTATTCTTTAAGTTTAAAGTGTATTATTGGATTATTCCCTAAAAATTGTAATTCCTTAGATGGGGAGGAAGTCATTGTTTCCTTAAGAATAGCTCTGGACGACAATGGTAGAGTTTTTTGGAAAGAGCTTTGCTACAGAGAATCTTTGTTTTTTTATTGATACCTTTCATTGGACTAATATAAAACAAATTCCCATTGAAGGTTGTTTTTTATCAGAATTTACAAGGTTGGAACTAGTATCATATTCAGGCTTATAGCTTTTTGACTGTATCTTTCAATAATAATGACCAACTTTCTAAATTATTTCTATTTATACAAGCGGAAAACAAAATCTAAAAGAAATACTTGTCCTTTTCGTGAATTCCAAATGTAACCGTTTACAACTGGTTTTATTATGAAAACAAAGGAAAAACTAATCTACAAAAATGGAAGAACTATCTCCTATGGAAAGTATTTTTTGAGGATCTGCCCATTAACAGGTAAAGATTCTCTTTTCCCTGTTAAATCCTGTAACATAAAGGTAGATGGGCCTATGATTTCTGCGGTCTGGAAAGGTCCAAGCCACATTTGTTGAAACTTCGTATGTTTGCCCTTTTCCTCATGAGCCTTCTCCCATTTTAAAACTAGATCCCCTATTTGAAAGTCTTTTCTAGACATCATGTTTGAGTCAAAATAAGCTTTTACTAATGCTTGGTGATGAGCATGAGTTATTTTAGCCTGCTCTCTTTGCTCTTCTAGCTTAAGGATTTGTAACTGCCTTATTTGTAAGGAAGAAGTTGGTGTTTCATCAATATATTGAACTAAGGCTAAAGAGGGAATTGCTAGATGAGTTAGAAGAACCACTTCTTTCCCATAAACTAAATTAAAGGGAGAAGTTCCAATTGAGGCTTTCTGCGTTATTCGGTCTGCCCATAAAGCATATATTAAAGACTTGTGCCAATTTTTATGATTCTGGTCAATGGTTCGCTTAATGATCCTGATCAAGTTTTTATTCGTAGATTCAGCTAACCCATTCCCCTGTGGGTAATAATTGCTAGAGTACTTAAGCTTAAAACCTCTTTTGAGTGAAAATTTAGTCATAAAATTGCCAGAAAAATACGATGCAATATCAAACATTAAAGCAGAGGGTAAACCAAACCTAGTGATTATGAACTAATCTATAAAATCAATGATGTGTTCAGCATTAGTTGTCTTGATAGGAACTACTTCTACCCATTTAGTAAAATAATCTGTAGCTGTAAGGATATACCTATGTTGTTTAGAAGAGTGAGGAACGATCTCACCTATTATATCCAATCCCCATTGATCAAAAGGTTGTTCAATGTTGACTGGTTGCAAAGGTAATGATGGCTTCTTTTGTCTCCCAGTAGCAGTTTGACAAACTTGACACTTCCTTACGTAGCTATGCACGTCTTTGAATAATGTGGGCCAGTAATAGCCTGCGCGGAGGATTTTATGTGCAGTAGCATCTCCAGCATAATTTCCACCTGCTGGTCCATCGTGGAGTTCCTGCAACACCTTTTCAGCTTCAGATTTCTCAAGACATCTAAGTAGAATAGAATCATAATTCATCCTAAAAATTACATCGTTCACGAGCTGATATTGCTTAGCCTTCAACCTTAAAACTCTTTTCTTTGTATAATCGAGGTTTGAAGGGGCATATCCGTTCTTTATATAAAATATAATATCGGTGTATAATGAATCAACATCGTTTAGGCTTACCTCATACATTTGTATCTCTGCAGATGGTATTTCGGAAATAAGCGATGCTCCAGCCAGCATTTTGCAAAAGCCTTGACCTTTAACAATATTTGTTGGTTTAATCTCAATGTCATATTCTTGTAATGTGGTAACCCAATTGGCTCTTTTCTCACCCACATCTTTCTGTACTAAAAGATTTCTTACCGCTAGAAAGGGTACTATGATCTTTGTATGGGTTTTAAGCAGAAAGGGTCTGAAATATTTTATCGCTTTGAAAACAGCAAATGCTTTTTTCTCTACGTCTGAATAGTTTAACTCAGCCCCTTGTAGATTTGAATTGAAAAAATAAATTGGAGCTTCCGCCTTGTCTTGATTTGCTTGAGTGAGTATCACAACATATGATCTATCAGATGCAAATGTATATAAAATAAAAGGATCAGAAAATTTGGGAGTTGCTAAAGATGGAGCGTTAACAATCACTTGTTTGATTAAATTGAATGCTTCATATTCATCTTGATTGAGTTCTTTTTAATCATTGCCTGTAAAGGAGATACGATTCTTGAAAAATCTAGAACAAATCTCTTTACAAAGTTAATCTGGCCAAGGAAAGATTGCATAGCTTTCTTATTGTGAGGCAAAGGTATTTCAGAAATCTCCTTGATTCTGTCAGGATCAATATGGATTCCAGATTTTGACACTATGAATCCAAGAAGTTTTCCTTCACTTAATGCAAAAAAGGACTTTTTTGGGTTAAGTGAAATTCCATACCTTTGACACCATTGGAAGATCTGTTTTAAATCTCTGAGATGATTGCCTCGCTTCTTGGAATACACAGTTATATCATCTAGGTAGATTACTACCAATTTGTTTACTAATCCCTTAAATGCGATGTCCATGGCTCTTTGGAATGTGGCACTAGCATTGATCATACCAAAAGGCATCTTTTGATAGGAATAAGTACCCCATTTGGTTTTAAATGTGGTCTTTAGTTGATCATCAGGATGGACCAAAACTTGGTTATAGCCAAAGAAACCATCCAAGAAGGACATTAATTCTGATTCTGTAACTTCCTGCAATATTTGCTCCATAGGAGGCAAAGGAAAATTATCTTTTTGGCAGGCTTTGTTCAGATTTCGAAAGTCAATGCAAATTCTAATGTCTTCGTTATTTTTTCTAACGGGAACCATATTGGAAACCCATTGAGAATGTTGTACGGGAAAAATGATTTTGGCTTTCAATAGCTTATTAAGCTCAGATTTGATCTGGTTTTCTAAATTAGGATGGATCTTTCTCAATTTCTGTTGGACAGTTTTTTCATCGTTTATCATTGGGATAGTATATTGGATGATAGAAGTGTCATAAGTATTAAGTTCATCGTAGTTCCAAGCAAAGACACTTTTGTATTGTTTCAAGAGATGAACATATGCTAGTTTTTCTTCAAGAGCTAGGCCAAGGCCTAGGTTGATATTCTGTGGCTTGGTATCAATTCCTAGATTTACTAATTCATAGTTCAGAGTTGAAATTTGAAGCTTTGAATTGGTAGATCTTTTGAATCGATCTTTCAAATCATATAGATCTTCTAATTTGACTACTAATTTTGGCATAGCATTATTAGTGCTATCTTGTTGAAATTGTCTGTCATGTTGGTCCTCATCAATTATCTGATTAGTATAAGATCCCTCAGAGGTGAGGAAGCTTACAATATCAAGATCATTGTTGAAAATTATCCAATTTGTAATGTTATCAAGAATCGAGGGTCTAAAGATTAATTCGATTGAAAATCTGTCGGGGCTAAAGTCTTCTGAGGGAATGAGCTTGGAAGCTACGTTTGCCAAGAGGTCAACACTAGCATTCTGGATTCTAGGAATTGATGAAATATTAAATGATATAAAATGTTTAGTTAGATCTTGTACTAAAGATTGGTAATGCTTTAAATGACCTGATAGACAATGTATAGTATTTCGTACCTGTCTGATAACAAATTCAAAATCTCCAAAGACTTGTAGATATTTGATGTCTAATCTGATTGCTTTGTATAATCCTTGGACTAAAGCCTCATATTCTGCAGTGTTATTAGTGCAATCGAACTCGAGTCTACAAGTTAGCATAGTTTTGTTTCCTTCTGGGCTAACTAATACGCATCCTGCTCCTGCTCCTTCATTAGACTTAGAACCGTCAAAAAATAACTTCCAAAATAAAGATTTATTTACAAGATTATCTATAAAATTAATACATTTAGAACTATTTGTTTGAGAAAAATTTTCTACTTGAGATAAAACAGAATGTTCTAAGTAAGGTGAAGTGTGAGCATTAAAATTTCCTAGGAAAGAATCAACAAAATAGTTGCCAATTATATTATTGTTGTATGCTACTAGTTCATTTTCTCCTTCCAATTCTATTACTATGTATTTCTGATGTCTTTCTTGCTCAACCTTTATCTGATTTGGCTTACCATTGTAAGGGAGCCACATGTGCGACCAATCGGTTGCAAAGTATCCATGAAGCTTTTCTGACCAATCCCTGCTAAGAATTAAGCCATAGAATTATGGAATGTCTGCAACTAAAATATTGATAACTTGACATACCTTTGGATTAGATGACAGCCTTATGGTAACCTAATTTAATTCGCCGATCACTTAAACTTGCAACCGATCCAGCTACACTATGTGCACAACAGATTTTTGAGGTTGAACATTTAACTTTGCACAAATCGATTTAGGTAAAATATTGGATGAGGCTCCTGAATCCACTAAAAAATTATGCAATTTTTTATTGAAAATTTCATAAGTAAGAAGAAATGGCGGAGTATGAGATCTTGACCTTCCTCCAATTAGAGCGATGTCATTTGGATCAACTTTGTTAATCACATTATTTGGAGGTCTTCCCATCTCATGGGAAGCTTGCGAGATTACAGCGGCGGGCAAAGGTGCAACTGGTACTGCATGCAATTCTTTCAAAAGGAGCTTTTTCTGATGTTTTAACCTGCTCAATTCATAAAAAGTGATGTCAGCCCTAGTCTTCTTCATGTCTTCTATGATGTTATACTCCATTTCATCCGAAACAATCAATGTTTTAGATGGAGTTGGTGAATCTATTTGGATTGGGCTTGTTTGAGTCGCTTTGGATGTCGTTTTCTTGGCTGCAACTTTATCCTTAGGTGTTGAGCTTGCGCTCTTTGGCTTAGGAGTAGGTTGAGGAGGATCGAGTTGATCTCTACTTTGAGTACTAACTGGCGATGCCTCTTGATCCTCCAGGATGAAATCCCACATACCTTGTACCTCTACAACTTCTTCTTCATCGGTAGGTTTTTCGGTAGCAATTTCCTATTCTTATTCTTCTAATTCATCATTTGTAATAGCATTAAGGGGCTTTGAATCAGCCGAAGGATTTCTCCTATAACTCTTGTAAGGCTTTTTAGAAGAAGTCTCTACTACTTGTTTCTTTATGTCAACCATTTCATTAGACATGGTTTTCAAAACTTTTTGCAATCCTTCTAAATCAAATGGGTCTTTGGGTTGTTTTTTCTTTGGATCTTCTTTGAAAGAAACCTTTTTAGATTTACGTTCTTCAATGGCGTTTTTATTTTCTATAGCTATGATACGTTTCTCTACCACTATTGCTTCCTTCATATTGTCAACTAAAGTTGTTTTGTTAGCTCTATCAATGAAGATTGCTATGTTTGATGGTAACGCAGAGATGTACCATTCACTTCGCACTTCTTCGCTTGGTTTAGAAGTAGTAGGAATTTTGTTCAATAGTTTATTAAAACGCGAGTTAAAATCTTTGATAGGTTCCTTTGACTCAGCTCTAAGGTTAGACAGGTCATTGATTAATGTTGCAGTGGACCTGTCATCACCAAACTTAGTCAAGAATTGTTCTTGGAAGATCTCCCAACTAGTAATAGACCCAGATGGTAATGAGAAATACCATGATCCAGCTGCTCCTTGCAACGTGTAAGGGAAAATCCGAATGACAACGTCTTCATTAGTGACCCCATTGAGATTTATGGATAACATAAAATTATTTATGTGTTCTTCTGCTAGCATGCTTGCTTCAGGATTAAACTTAGGCAACCATTTTTCAGGATGGGCCGGTATTTGACTCAAGGGCGCAGGCATTAAGACTACCCCTGGGTTATTCCATGGCATTTGGGCCATCGTTGAACTGCTAATAGAGGAAAGCGCAAAAGATGATCCCTGCGGTTGGGAAGATGAGGATATTACAATTCCAGATGTTTGAGAAGGGGATGTTGAAGTTCCAGTGGTCTAATGGACGATGATTTGAAGTGGAGGAGTGGATGGTTGACTTCGCGGTGGGGAGATGGTAGTGGGTAAGATGAAAGGTTCGGATTGGGTGATAAGAATTTCATGTACCCATAATGACTCACCCAGAACCATAGGAAGTGGGGGATACGAAAGAGTCTCACTATCAGACCCTTTAGGTGATTTCCTTGCTCTCTTCCTTGTAGGTAGAGGTAACTCAGTTGGCTCAATACCAAACTTTTCACTCTTTAATTTGGTGAGAGGATGAGCAGGATTATATTTCGAAGTCACACTGCCTTGAGATTTATCAGATTTTTGAGTAGATATTGAAAATCGTTGAATTTTATGAATCAAAGATTCAACCTCAGGAGGTTCAATAGTAGATTTCTCTAAAATGTCAGGGTTTGTGGTAGTGGTTATTGTTCTTTCGACTTCTTGCTCAAGATTTAAAGATTCTAAGTGTGATGGAGAAGTCGAGGGAGATGGTGAGGGTGATTTACTCTCATAATGGTATTTAGATTTAGACTTACTTGCCATTCATAGTTCGAGGCCATCTTTCTAGCTCCAAATATGTTGAAGCCCCGAAAATCAGGTCTACAACAAGGGGGATACCCACCTAGTCCGGACCTTGGTTAGCAACTCCTTTTCTGTTTGGTATAGTGGGTCTGACTAGGGATATGGAACCAGTTTCCCAATATATGTGTGTGAGTGTTGATAATTGATATTTCTTTCCTAATGGTTCCTAAGTAAAATGCTTTTTATTCTAAATCTAATCTAACAACATGCAATTATATTCTAATAAATAGAAATATCTAATTCTAAACTAACCTGGGATGTAATCTTTCTGTTATGCGATCTAAAATGATTTCAAATGACAGTTGGTAATAAAGATCATTCAACTGCTATGAGAAAAGAATTCAATAAAGATAAACCATTTCATATAAAAAGTTAGATGAAACAGTTGTGAAAAACATATCGCATAGTAAGATACTCATATACTGAGCATAAATAAATAGCTATCTTTGTACAAAAGTGCCAAATGATAACTCAAGCATTTAAGCATTCATATATAAATAACTAAACATGAATATCACCATAACACATAAGCAGAAACGGCTAAGAGATAAAAGTACCATTTATAACTAGTTCTACTCATGAGCTCCAGTAATAATGATCTATCTCTTCTTAATCCAACATCAACTAAGAGTACAAAAGTGCAACATTAGTAGTAGATATTAATCGCAGATATCAATAAATCATGTTCCATTCATTCATGAAAACCTCCTCGGAGGGTGCAAATGTGCATGCTCTAAGGACAAGTTTTTGATATATTTCTGGACCCCTCTCTAAATGCATGAGAAGGGTTTAAATACTACTAAATAATTCTAAAAATAATTTATTACAAAAATGTAGGATGTGGTTTAAATGACTGTCCTCATTTCAGGCAAAAATAAAGCAAAATTAAAACTAAAACTAAATCTAAAACTAAAACTACTAACTAACTATTTATGTATCTGTTCCTTGAAGTCACAAGCATTTAGCATTTGCTTGAGGAGAGTTGGCTGGCCGACTTCTGATTTTAGCTATCCCGCGAAAACGGAATCGGTAAGAGCTGGAGCCATCTTCTCGGCAGAATTGATGACACATTTGAGAGTCATGCACTGGCTATGTGGTTTTACCAAGTATGCCCAGTAAGAATCCCAATTCAACTTGGTTAACCTTTGGATTGATTCTGCCTTTTCTTGAGCCTTCTGTCTCCAGCTTGTTTGTAGATGTTGCACATTTGGTAGATATTTACATACCACTTAATGATATATCACTGGTTTTGAGTTCCAGTTTTACTTTCTGTCTTTAGCACTTTTTCCTACAAATTTCTGCGCTTACAGGCGACTGAGCAATTTGAGGCTTCCCATCTCGAGGGGTTTTGCCTGGTGATGCACGATTACACTAATCGCACATCAGAAATTGCCTTTGTTTCTTGATCAGGGCTTCCCTGGTGCAATTTTCGCCTCTTGCGTGTTTTTTGTTAGATGATATAAAGCTTAAATTTTGTGGCAAGAATGACTTATACGTTCTTGGTTCTGAGCTTTAAATTCTCTATACATGATATCAACGTTATTTAGTACTCATTTAACCATGTCTGTATACGGGAGAATTTTGGGCCTCGCCACTATCTTGTGCAAGAATGAACATGCTAGATCTGTAATAGATGCCTTGGAAGATCCATGTGAGCCCACAGTGGTCGTAACCTCCATTACCTTGGGATCTTCTTCCTCAAGTAAATTATACATGCCTTCCCAATTAGTAATACCGGCGTCTTTGTTACAGGTGGTGTCTGTGTACAAAGGAGTCATCTCTTTATCTTCATAACTAAGAGCTTTACCCTTCTTTCCCATAATATCTTGAACTCTGCTCTATATACTTCTCAGCTCTTCGCTCCTGCAGTTTATAAATGAGGTGAGAATGATGATAAGAAAAGGTGACGGGAATGATTTAAATGCAGAAAACATATAAAATATATCACCTTACGTGAACTAGCTCCTTGATAAGATCAAAACCATATTTCATTTATGATTGCCAACTAACTCATTGATTAACATTAACATGCATGCCCAGGCCTCGGTTTATGGAAAACGCTTTCTCGAACAACGGGCCATGTAGATCTATGATAAGGAGACTTTGTGATTTTCTTCGCAGTATCGCAGATCGCAATATCGCAGTTCCTTTACGTGTGGCAAGCATCCGTCAATGTGTTTTCTGTGAAATGCGATTCGCGAGATGCTCCATCGCATATCGGTGTTTTAAAGCACTTCAATGTGGGTGATGTTTAAGGCATGCGATGTGATGAGGGTTTTTTGATGCGTGGTTTCGCATCGCAATTTCGCATGTTTAGAATTCCACTTGTGGGAAGGTATCCATTACTCTTTTTGCGATGCGACGTGTTTTAAGGAGTGATTTTATTCTAACTTATCATAAAACTTAAGTCTTTTTAGATTTTTGAGGGTATTCTCCTAATTTTATGATAGTAATTTTCATTGTAAAAGGAAATACAAGCATTAATCCATTTTTTTTAATATTTGAATAAGGGTCACCACTTATTTAGTATTAGTGATAAAACTAAATAAGAAGAGGGGTTGTTGTTGGCCACAACAGTGTTGTAAATATGTTTTTCAGTTTTATTTCATACTAGTTAGACTCCATGCCCAATGGAACATTATGTAGTAGATTTAATCTTGTTGTTTACTGGAAAGGTAGTGGTCTACAGTTCTTGAAATCTCACAGGCAGGGTTTCATCCTCAAAGGAGCCATTATTATCCCTGAGATGCAGCACTGCCATTTTTGAAGGTTGAAGGAAGGACCCGGTCTGCTTTGTTGTCCTTAAAGAGGTTCCCACACAGACCATTACCCCACTTTCTCACTTACTCCACTCACATTTCACTTTGCTCGTTTCCTAACCTAACCCTCACATCTCGACGAAACCCTCTTTCTCCTTAGCCTTAAGCAAATTAACCCAAAACCCCCACAAAATCTCACCTTTTTGCCATGTGCACCCTCTGCACATTTCTTGAAGACATCTCATACCACCATGTCCCTCCACCGTTGATTTTCCCCGCTAATCCAATGGCCCACGTCTCACCCGATCAATGAAACATTCCTAACCATTCCCCGCTGTTAGATCACCCCCGCAAGATCTGACAACTATCGCTCATATCATACGAGCAAAGTGCATTTGTTCCATAGATGAGAAAAAATAGTGGAGAGGATAAGAGATAGAGCACACAGAGAGAATTTATGCACTATAGTATCCCACGGGCCATATTCCATACTTCTTTATACTCACAACCATTTTCTATTCAGAGAAAGAGAGCATAGTAGCCTCACCTTCCAACTAGGTTTTCTCTTGAAAGGGCTTCCAAGGTCATATCTTGTTTCAATTGTGGTTTGTGAGTTTTTATTTTGTTTTTATATATTTTAAACATGATTTTAATTTACATGCATATGAAATTAACCATAATCTATAGATCCAAAAATTTAAATAAAAATAAAACCTTAATAGCGTAGATTTTATAATTTTAAATATAGTTTTATCAGAACTATTATGATGAACTTTCCATTGGAATATTCATGGAAGTTTACGAATCAATGATTGTTAAAAAATTTAAGAACAAGGTTGACTAGGAGTCATTCCCTTTGTAGTGACCCAAATTTCAGCTACAGTTGAATGTCTCCTTTCACATGACTTTCATATTTAGGATCTGGGGATTTAGGGTGAGATGAGGTCAAGAACATGTTTAATGGATTGGATGGACCTGGGTTAAACTTCCCTTTAAACGAGTAATGGATCTAGAGACCCAACTATTCGGGAGTGATGAGGGTGATACCACACCCATAGGCCAGATAAGCCATGGGCTTAATATAGTGGTGAAATAGTGAAAAATGTTAAGGCGTGGGGACCCAGTTGTTGGCTTATTGAGGTCTGACCCAGGTTCGGAAGTGTTTTAGCCAAACAAATCCTACACTACTAGCCCTTTCGGCAACAATCCGCGGATCAAGGACTAAAGTCTCACCTGAGGTAGTAGGGGATGGTGCTAGAACCAAGTTTCTACACCCTAGGGATGTCTTGATGAGGTCTGGAGGAGTCGTGAACCGCTCTGCGCTCCCGTGCTACTCTGCACGGGTGTCTTGCCTTCGCGTAGTGGGGTACTTCTTAGATTCCTTATTATTATTGCGGTTATTATAGATCTGATCTAATTCTTAGGGTCTTAATCAAGCATTCAATAGTTATAACTAGCACGTGCAACCATAAATCTTAAAGATATGCATAAAACCATAACATAAGAACAAACATACATATCTGTGATTAGATGCACAATAATTCAGGAACACTTATCTTATATTAATCTTCTATTTCAATACAATCCAATTCTACCCTGCACACTCAGCTGCAGGGGTCCACGCACACAGCTGTGGACTCTACCAGGCCTCTGCACACACAGCTGCAGAGCCTACTCTAACTACTACCAACCACAACTCGGACTTACAGACTCAGAGCAATCTTGCCTTTACAAACCCATACACTTTAGATCGTAATCAAAAATTGCCTTCTACCCTTAGAGCCTCGCTCTATATTAACTTTACATTATTTTCAGGCGGACAACCCTTTGACTTAACTCATTACAATTCGTGCTCCATGCACTTCATGTAACTTTTACAATATCAATACCCAAAATTGTGGGCTTTAAGCCCCAAAACCATTACACAGGGGATCTACTACCCAACCAGCCCCCAACAGAATCATCGTGACTCATCTCGAGTCACTTGTCGATGCGGCAAGACACATTGCCAAGGCGTCACGATCCACTATCCCTGCGAGTGACACACTACATTCTGTTGCTTCATCCTTGCCTCCTGCAAAACTTCTTCAAGCTCCTGCTCCATTTCCTCTACTAATTTGCTCAACCGATGATGCTCATTCTACTCTGCTCGGTTAACACAAAGTGACCCCTCATAGGATTTTAGCTCTAGCTGAGATGTCAAAGGCGGGAATTCTTTGTGCCAGAGTAGCAAGTTTCCGATCTTTGGTCCAATATATGCATTGTCTGCTAAAGCTTGTGTTGCATTTTTGCAAGAGAGATGTTGTTGTCTACGAGGTCCCAATCTTCAAGGTGCGTTAGAGAAGAACTATTAACCTGAATTCCATCATTTGTCTCAAGATTCACCATCTTTCCCTTATCTTTCATGATTCGCCTACCAGACCGTGGGTTAGGCAGCGGCATCTGAACTAGTCCTGCTACTTGTCTAAGAATTTCTAGTACATCCCCTACCATCCATGTTGAGCTCGGCACGACATCTGTGGACGTCGACATTATACTATTGAGAAGGTCCTGCATCTCTCTTGGAAATATTGAAAACCCCGTGCTTACTCCCTTATCGTTGAAGTTCAACGATTCCATACCTATTGGAAGGCACAATAGCTTAATTCTCTAGATACCACAGTTTGTTCGGTGGATGCCCCACTGTGATTTATAGGCCTGTTGAAATTCAAATTCAGTCGTTCCCTCCTTTTCTAGCTCATTAATGCTAGATCTATGGTAGATCATTCCGAATCTGGCTCGTACTTCGTATCTTAATTGCCCGCCGCCTGCTCCTTTTCACCGTAACTCGGACATCTTGTCATGAACAGTGACAACAATGGTCACTTCCGTGTTTTTCCACATAGCAGCACAGCCCCTTCTACGCAACTGCGACCCTTGTGACCTACCGATCCTGCATGCACCCCTGTTGTCGCGCAACTCCCTAACAAACTGTTTTACCGTCCCGCGCTCTCTTCCAACTGTCTGGAGCGGGGAGACTGTTCTTCGTTCAGTTATTCAGGGAGCCATCCCCCCCATGTAGGGCTTCAAGAAACTGCCATTTTCTTTCCTAGGAAGGGCTCCCCATTTAGTTTGACCAATTGGATTGTGCCTCTGTCTGTGACCTCTTTTACCACATAGGGTCCTAACCAATGCATTCTAAATTTTCCAGGAAATTTTTGAACTTAATATCATATAGCAATAATAAATCATTTATTTTGAATGTGCGCAACTTGACATGTCGATCGTGCCAAGCTTTCTCACATTGTTTATGTACTTGTTGATGGAATCCTGCCAGAAACCATTCTTCCTCAAGTTCTTCTAGTTGTGCGAGCCTATCTTCCACAACTTCACGATCCACCATGCCTATCATCACTGTGATTTGAAAATTGGGTACAATGTATTCCATTTCCATAACTATTTCCGTGTCGTAGACTAACCTGAATGGTGTCTGACCCGTCAATTTCTTGCACATGGTTCGGTAAGCCCATAATACAGCAGGTATACACAAGTCCCAATCATTTCGCTGCATGTTACACACTTTAGTCAGTGCATGCTCCAGAATTTTGTTAAAGGCTTCTACTGTCCCATTGGCTTGCGGATGATATGGCGTACTTTGCTGATGATACACCTGGAATTCTTCGGTGAGTGTGCTGATAGTTTCATTTAGGAAGTGTGTTCTGTGGTCACTCATGAGAATTTTCGGACATCCAAACCGTGTCCACATGTTGTTGAACAAAAATTTCGCGGTCGTGGCCATTGTGTAGTCCTTAATTGGCTGTGCTTCCGCCCATCGCGTCAAGTACTCAGTCGCAGTGATGATGTAGTGCGCACCCGTTTTCCCCTAAGGCTTGATCAGCCCTACAAAGTCTATTGCCCATTTTTTGAATTGTAGAAATTTTGAATAATTTAACACATATTCAATGGATATTATCCTAATCATGTACTATTGCGGAAACCATACACAATACATAAGCTCCTCTACGTTGATAACCAATATAGCAGCATCAATAACAATAAAACATCAAGAGCATTCACACATTAACACAGTATGTATCCCGGGGAAAGCATCTCGCTAAAAACCCCAACTATCTGTATATTAATGATTGATTCATGTAACGTTACATAGCATAATACTTCTCACAAGTATCTCCACCTCTGTTACACACAATACAGCTCATATCTGATCTCCAAATCTCTTCCACTGCTTGCCTGCCTCCTCTGCTCAATACCTGCTCAAGAACTGATGAGAATGGCTTACCAAACTCGTTTTTCACCTGCAAAATAGTCACTCACTCTTTTTTGGACGTGAGCACAAGCTATAATGTGGGAAAATACGTGGGAAAACTCATTGGCATACTCAATGCCTTGATTGTGCAAGATCTGGTGCACAACTATAGTCACAACTGATAGCAATCTGATTCTCTACCACCTGTCCCTGTTGAACTGAACATGCACTGACATGCAACTGAGTTAACTGATGTATTCATTAGTTGTATTATGATTTAATAACTTGTGAATTAATTAATAACTAATTCACCCAACTCATCTCTAGTCTATTTGCCAGTTAGACTAAATACAACTAGTTTAACAAAGCTAAACTGAACACAACTCCATCAACTCCACAATCAACTCCACCAAACTCAACTGATTGAGTTCTAACTAAAGTCATGCATGCAACAACTCAACTGACTCATAAGAAAAGCGTATTTCCTTCTGACAGCTGCATGTGCCGCCTATGTAGCTCAAACTGAAGTGCTCCAAGAGAATAAGATTAAGTTTATAGTCCAAATATTATTGTGAGATAATAATATTTGACTTTTCTATTTTTGACTTTGATCACTCACACTTTCATCAAAAATAGAAGTCCATCTATTTTTTCCCAACTTGATCAATCATCCATAAGCAGCAACCTGCAATCCATAGACATGATCCATATGTCTAAAAATAGACTTGCGCCAAAAATAGCCTGCGGGCCCACTTAGTGAAGGCGACTCTTTTCACTAAGATCCATCATCTTGTTGCAATCTCAACAGGTTGCAGTGTCATTTGTGGATTGAGTGGCATCTCATCCC
This sequence comes from Pinus tabuliformis, assembly GCA_031772625.1. Lineage (NCBI taxonomy): Eukaryota > Viridiplantae > Streptophyta > Pinopsida > Pinales > Pinaceae > Pinus > Pinus tabuliformis. Next base: position 795,615,394 of record CM062813.1, on the reverse strand, counting down.
TTCACGATGGTTTCCTAGTCCGTTGACATACATCACAAGCGCAACCGTATGCTTTCAAGTATTGATGTAGGGTTGGCCGCCATAGGCTGGCGCGAAGAATCTTCTGCGCGGTTTCCCATCCCGCATAGTGTCCTCCTGTAACCTCCCCACATGCTTCTACAAGGATCTGTCCCCGTTCAAATTCAGGTACATATCTTCGTAATATCTCGTCATTTCCCATTTTATAGAGGTGCCCTATGATGACAGAAAAAGCCATAGCTCGTATCACCAATTCTTTCTTCTGCTGGACTGAATATCCCTGTGGCGCGATCCCTGTGGTTAATAAATGGATGATATCTTCGAAGTGGTCATCCGCGACCCGTACTACATAGAGTTTTGCATCAGGTAGTCCTTCCTCCAAATTTTTTGGCTCCTCGCCGGTCTCAATTCGTGACAGGTGATCTGGTCCTGCATTTAAGCGTCCTGGTTTTACGATGACCTCGAAGTCATACTCTTGAAATAGGAGCAGCCATCGGCATATGTGCCCCCCCAACACAGGCTTATTCACTAAGTATTTCAATGCAGAATGATCAGTATACATCTTAAAGTTCCCACCCAATAGATAGTGGTGGTATTTCTGAAGTGTGTATACCATCGCCAATCCTTCGCGCTCGGTAGTAGAATAGTTCTTTTCAGTTTTGGAAAACTGCCAACTTGTGAATGCGATTAGGTGATCAATGCCTTCCACACCTTCCTGTGTAAGTACAGTGCCCAGTGTGATACACGACGCATCAACATGTACATGAAATTCAATGTCCCATTTTGGAAAGACCAGAATGGGAGCGGATGCCATTTTTTCCTTGAGAACCTCCAAACTTTTCTTACATTCCTCATTCCAACAATATGTAGCGTCCTTTTTCAACAACTATTCCATTGGTGCCATAATTTGTGCGTAGCTCTTAATGAACTTCTGATAGTAACCAGTGTGTCCCAATGTGGCACACAATTGTTTGACACTTTGCGGCGCTTCCAGATTGAGTATGACAACAATCTTCGCGGGATCCACCATCAGGCCTTGTCTGCAGACCACATGGCCAAGAAAATTTCCAAAGGGGACGAGGAAGGTGCACTTCTTAAGATTCAGTGCAATTTGGTGCTGTCGGCAAGTATCCAGCATCAACCGTAAGCTCGCTATATGTTTCTTGACTAGCCCAAATACAGTCCAATCGTCAAAATAAACCTCCAAAAACTTATGGATGAATTCCTTGAATGCGGCCACTACTACGCGCAAAAATATCGTTGGCGTGTTCTTCAACCCAAAGGGCATAACAATGTACTGAAAACATCCCCATTTGGTCACGAAGGTTGTCTTGCTTCTATCTTTTGGCGTGATCTTGATCTGATGGTACCCTGAGAACCCATCCGTGAATGAGTACGCTTCTTGTCCGCCAACATTCTCTAGGACTTCATCTGTAAATGGTGTCGGGAATGGGTCATGAACACAGGCATCATTCAGCTTTTGGAGGTCCACACAGATTCGAATTTCACCCTTCTATTTTTTCTCCTGCACTATCATAGGACTCACCCAGTCAGACTCTTCCACTGGTTCAATAATTCCTGCTGCCAGCATTTTGTCCAATTCTTCGTAGACCTTTTCCTTATACTTTGGATTCAAACGGTAAGGATGTTGCTTAACTGGCTTCGCGTCCGGTTTCAAAGTTATCTTCATCATTCCTAGGTTGCCAAGGATCCCTTTTAACTCTGTGATTTTGGTCGGGAATAAGTCTTGATATTTGCGAAGTAACTCAATGACCTTATCCACCATGGCATCATCCCAATAGTCCCCAAGCATCACGTACTTTGGCTCCTCATCTGTACCAATGTTTACCTGCTTCGTTTTCAATGGCGCAGTGATGTCGGGGTCCTCGATTGGTGGTCCTCGAATTTCGCGACTCCCTTCAGTCTCTGGAATAGAAATATTTCGGGGGTCATCATCCTCATCCTCCGCTTGTACGTTGTAACATTCTAGGGCCTAGCTTAACTGATGAGACCATACTGGTTGAACTATTTCTCATGGTTCCTATGGTATTTTGAAAATGGTGGCTTTCACAACTTGCAGCGCATCGTCAACAGTATCCGCCCACTGGTCTTCAAATAAGAATGTTAACAAAAATCCCTCGTGCAAGATATCCCATTCGCCCATACCATGTCGGAGTTCTATCTCGGTATACCAATTTCTTGGGATGACATCTAGGGTATGATAAAATAAGTGTACCCATTCAGGCTGGGGCTCTTCGCCATAGGCTTTGGTCCATTTTGTGAGGTGCATGCACGGGTCATCATGTCCATCATACTTCTTGGTTATTCGTAGTTTCGGCTTCCCAAACCTTAGCTGCATCATCCTTCTGCAATCGCACCAATTTTCAAAATTTCCTTCATGTGTTCCCCACCAACGGATAGGTTTTGCGCGCAATACCCACTTTAATGCATCAAACCTTTGATGCTCTGGTACTGCACTCTCAAACTTGTTTAAGAATTCATCCACCGCTGTCAATCCATCATATGTTGGTAGATCTTGAGCCTGGGCAGTTACGCAACACAGTGATTTGGTCATCATATTGCAATTTAGTGTTGTCACTTCACTCAGCCAATTGTGCAATCGTTCATCATCTTCGTCTTAATCTGAAAGGCAGGATTCTACACGTTCCCACGAGACCCTTCCATCTGCAATCTAATTTAGCCAATCCTGGTTTCGCGCGGTTATTTTGTAGTTAAAATCTAGCTCCTCATCTCCTCCGTCATTGCACACGGGTTCGATGTAGCGCGCCCCTTTGACTAGATCGAGCAGAACTACTAAGCGTAGGGATTTTTTCTCGAAAATCATTTTCCGCTTCTTCAAGTTGATGACTCCATTCATGTTCGTGGCCCAGTCTATTCCCAATAAGGCAGGGTAAGGGTTACTGTCATCAACAATTTCTATTACTTCAAAATCCATTTTGGTGCTTGCACCTTCGATATCCACTGTGACTCCTTGCAATCTCCCCATGGGCAAGATCTTTTATTGGTTTGCCATCCGTAATTGAATAGGGGACCACTGTAATGCAGGCCTTCCCATGCGTTCGTATGTCTATTTAGGTAGCACATTCACATCCGAACCCAAGTCTAGGATGACCTGATCCATCTCAAAGTTGCCAATCTGCGTCGTCAATCGCATTTTCCGCCCGGTGCGCAAAGCACATTTTCCTAGTTTCTGTACCACGCGTGGTTCACCCAACCCTGTGCACCTAGTTATCAGCTCTTGCAATCCCTTAACTACCTTATTGTAGCTTAGCAGCTTCATGCATGTCTCTAAAAAGGTAGTAAGCATAGAAGGATCCATTCCCGGCTCTGGTTGATCCTTAATACCTGAAGTAGAGGCCTCCGTGAAGCTCTTCTTAGCTTCCATAAATGTTTCCTTTGCGTGCTCCAAGTCAAACTCAGGTTCCTTCATGGGAGCCTTGTGAATCCATGTATCATCCTCAAATTGCTTTCCTCTATCTTCCCCTAAGGCTGCACCACTTCTGAGCATCATGTTCACGTTGGGGTCTTCCTCGCGTGGCTCAAACCTCATCATTTGGATATTCTGAGTCAGCGTAGGTTGTGCTACCCTTTTCTCACGTATTTGTGCTATCAAGGTAGGACAATCAATCATTTCATGATTGAACTGCTCACAGTATGAGCATGATATTCTAGTTGGGTTGGTACAGTCGCGAGTGTATTCCCTAGTCCTCCACAGTTATAGCAGATTAGCTGTCCGCAGCCCCTTCCTATCCCTATTCCCTTTCGTCCTCGATCTCACCCTTGAAATCTAGCACACACCATCCCTGCGTCTAGATCAAGGCCTTGCGTCTCTGTCTGCATCTTTTAGGCAGGTGTTCAGTCCATTAACAATTCATAACTTCAACAATTTTTCTCATTGTGGCCTACTGATCTACAAAAATTTCAAAATAGTTGCTGGGGGGTCTGTGTAAACTTCTGTAATATATGGAAATTTTCCATTGTGTGCTTTCCTCCCACTTGACAGATTGCACACCAGAGTGCAGGTGCCACACTTGGCCCTGCATGTGCCTCTGGTCTCAACAACATTGGTCCCCCCTTGACAAATAGTTCACGAATGCCAAACAATGATCCTTATCGTGGCCCTAGATTTTACATTTTATGCACCACACTTCTTCTCGCGCTTCTGGCCGGGGCGCCCTATCCTATTTCAAACTTTGCATCTCCAAGCATAGGTTTTGTAATTGCACGTGGATCTGTTGGACTCCCAACACAGGATCCTATATCGGAGTTTCATGCAACCTCACCGCTATTTCTAATGCTTCCGCCTAGGTTGAAAGCTTCTGTTGTGATAGCGCCATCCTCAGATGTGGTGTCAAAGACGCCACAAACCACACGTGGTGCTACGCATCCAATAGCATCATATTGGCCTCGTGGATGGTACTCTTCAGTCTCTGATCCAAATCCTAGGGGTTTTCTCCTAGAAGCATGACGGTCTCCTTGAATCTGATGATCGACTGCGTCTCTGATTTCAGCCGGCTAAATTCTTTGTTTAATGCAATTTGGCTTTCTGCTATTTCAACATTCAGATGATCATTCGATTGCTTGATATACCAAGTCAACGTGCAATCCCGCAACTCACTTACCAATGTGGCCTTCTTAATGTTATCATTCGTAACTCTGTGTGCTTCCCACGCTACTCTTACCACAAACCAAAACTAACCTAAATCTTCGCTCCCTACTCCTCTGAATACAGGCAACTTGATCGCGATTGCCTTGCTAAACTTCTGGTTTGGTGGAGGTGGTGTGGGTGAAGATGAGGGTGAAGGAGGTGACATGAGTGGTGGTGTTAGCAGAGATGATAGTTGTGGGATGCATTGCCTTATCAAACTAACCGCACTCCTTATAGATTACCAAGTGTGCTCTTCCTCGCCCAATCGCGGAGGCGAAACTAAAGGACTGTTTCCTAACCATTCGATACCTTTGTAGGCCCTTCCGCTCCACGTCGTTCCACTCATTAATGGATTCGCATCACCCGTTTTTCACACAATAGCATCTTAATCCAGGTATTCAACGATTTGATGTACTTACCTCGCGGTCCCTTGAGAAAACATCTTTCTGCTTTGCTATAGCTAACAGTCATTTCTATCGCAAATTCAGTGATAAACCCTCCTATTATCTGATCCAGCCAATGATCCACGGCCCGTGCGATCTTATCTTCAGATGCCTCTAGCCTGCATACCAACTCTAGAGTCCACACTATGGGTTGCTCAAGCTTGCACCTTCCCTGGTTGTCTGCTAGCCTTGTGATCCAATCATACAGCTCTGAAGAGAAAGACGCGAAGAAGATCTCATGAATTTTCATATATACATAGCGATCTAGCCACCTCGTCTTAGATATCTGCAGGGTTTTGTTTTCCTGTACCACGAACTTGTGAAGATTCTGATCCAACCAATCTTCAATCTCTTTCTTTATAGGGTTCCAATGTTCCAACATCAGACATCCCTTAGGCAGATCCTGGTCCCATCAACAGAACCATTTTTTGGCTTATTGAGGTCTGATCCAGGTTCGGAAGTGTTTTAACCAAACAAATCATGTACTACTGGCCCTTTCGGCAACAATCAGTGGAGCACGGACTGAAGTCTCACGCGAGGTAGTATGGGAGAGTGTTGGAACCAGGTTTCTGCACCCTAGGGATGTCTTGATGAGGTCTGGAGGGGTCGCAAACTACTCTATGCTCTTGGACCACTCTGCGCAGCTATCTTGCCTTCACGTAGCGCGGTACTTCTTAGATTCCTTATTATTATTATTGCAGTTATTATAGATCTGATCTAATTCTTAGGGTCTTAATAAAGCATTCAATAGTTATAACCAGTGTGCACAACCATAAATCTTAAAGATATGCATAAAACCATAACATAATAAAAAACATACAGATCTGCGATTAGATGCACAATAATTTAGGAACACTTATCTTATATTAATCTTCTGTTTCAGTACAATCCAATTCCACCTTGCGCACTCAGCCACAGGGGTCCACGCACACAGCTGTGGACTCTACCAGGCCTCTACGCACAGCTGCAGAGCCTACTCTAACTACTACCAACCACGACTCGAACTTATAGACTCAGAGAAATCTTGCCTTTACAAACCCATACACTTTAGATCGTAATCAAAAACAGCCTTCTACCCTTAGAGCCTCGCTCTATTTATACATTCCCATGGTCCATGGACCATGGGTAGGCCGACATATTCTATATTAACTTTACATTATTTTTGGGCGGACAACCCTTTGACTTAAATCATTACAATTCGCACTCTGCGCACTTCACGTAACTTTTACAATATCAATACCCAAAATTGTGGGCTTTAAGCCCCAAAACCATTACGCGGGGGATCCGCTGCCCAACACTAGTGGACCCCACTCCAAGTTGATGTGACAGTTCCACAAGAGTCACCACGTGGTACTTAGTGGGCCTACACTAGATTCACTTCATGGTTCACTTGGAGCTGGAGGTCTAGCCATCCAAGGATATTGAGCGGTGACGTAAGGTTAAAGGGTCAGATGAGTGTTGACCGGATATAATGGTGAGGTAAAAAACTCTGCCATGGTGATAAGACTTAGCGGGCACCATGCTAAGTTGATGTGGTAGTGCCACGATGGCTTGACAAGAACCATGTGGATGACACATGGAAATCCATTAATAATTTGGCCTAAGATAATTGGAAAAACCTCTAATAGGCATAAATTCCAATCTGGGAGTTAGATTGAAGCAAAATTTATACTGTCGGAAAGCTCTAGGCGAGTTGAACATGATGGACTAATTTATTTTTTTATATTTGAATTCTTTGAGTAAAAGAGGTCGTGTGACCCCATATTAATAACATAACTTGGATATATGGTCAATTCAAATAGGTAATATCTCACATTGTCTAAGATAGGACAAGGGGGTGGAAGGGAGTGTTACAGAGTGGTATCAAAGCAAAGGTTCAATACTAGACCTTTGGGGATAAAGTTACAAGATCTTATATAGAGTGGTATCAAAGAAAAGGCTCAACAATGGACCTTTGGGGATAAAGTTAGAATGTATGATACAAAGTGGTACCAAAGCAAAGGTTCAACATTGGATCTTTGGTGATAAATTTACAAGCTCTGATTTACAGTGGTATCAAATAAAAGGTTCAAAATTGGACCTTTGGGGATAAAGCTACAAATCATGATATAGAATGGTATCAGAGCCCAAGTTTAACACTTGTATTGGATGGGCCTTAAAAGAGAAATCTATTTTGATAGTTTAGTTATTATATATGTTGACTTTAAAATTGTAGGTGTCATGACTACTAACCTTGATTGAATTCTCACATGTATTTTTTATATTTTATGTAACTGACATGGGTTTTAGATGTGTGGACAATATCAAATAAACATGCTTAGTGTTGGCATTGTAGGGTAATGAATTAATATGTTTATGCTTGATTTAACTAATAACTCTATGTGTGTGATAGCACATAAGAAGACACAATTTGCAGCAAATTTAGAAGAATGAGCAGTAGAATGGTACAGTACAGTATCAGCCAAATCCATGATGAGAAAGAAGAGGAAAGTTCCCCTAATGTAATAGATACCCTTAGGCTATTGAGAGCTTAACTGGAAAGTTTCAAAGTAGAGAACGAATGACTCATTAGAAAAATAAGAAGAATGGGTGAAGATAAACACAATGTTCCTACAAAACCTATCATACATGCAAGGGATATTGAAACATGAAAAAACTACTAGGAATATGGAACACTTTCATAATAACAATATTAGAGAGAAAGCTCATAAGGATAAGAAAATTCCATTGACATGTTGGGGTTGCAAATAAAAACACCTAATTTGTGATTGTTGTAATAAATAAAAAAGAGGGATAGCTCATGTAAACCCCTGATACATGAACTAGCAACCAATAATGTAGAAGGAAGTAACTCAAAGATAAAGACTTTGAAATGTTGGGATTGTAAAAGGAAACACGTGCATCGTTACTGCCCATATAAGTTTCATGAGGGTGGGAAAATTTCCGACATCCAAAAGACTATCCCAATGAACAAAGCACACATTAATGCATTAAGGGTAGATACATCATCAAGATTCCAACAGGAAGAACCCCTAGTAGTGGTAGTAGATCCTGTCAAGACTTGGTTGGTACCTAAAGAACTTGAGAAGAATGAGTCACCCATCTTTAATGGTGGGTTGAAGAGAGATGAGAAAGCATACCCACGAGCTCTCTAAAATACTAAAAGTCCTCTTGAACTATTTAAAAATATTATGGGATCTTAAGGTTGCTATAGACCTTAAGAAAGACTATGATTAAATTTTTTGAATGTGCTAATATGTTAATTTCTCTTGTTGAAGTAAATATATAAGGTTTGATTTGTTACAAATGTCTAATAAGAGTTCACATGCTTAATGCAAGGTTAATGAAATTGAATTGGTTGTGAAATTGAGATGTTAGGGCTCATGCAGGAATTGATTGACTAACAATTGATGTGTGTATACAATTGAGATACACATGAGTGCAAAGAGAAGGATTTCATATTTCATACAAGAAGGAATCTTGGGTTGGGATGCAAAAGTATCCTTGGGCTCTGGAAATATACATCAACCAAAGGTTTTTTTTAATGAATTAGTTGACTATTGGATAATAGAATGTTTTAAAACCATTGTTGTTACTCTACAATACAGGATTTTGCTGCTACTCCAAGATGTATATTTGTGTAGGTGAGTTTTGGTTCTTATTAATGTGTAATTGAAATGGTCAAGGAAGTCAAAAGGGTTGACTATTTAGTTACTCGACAAGGAAAAATGAATAGGAAGGAAATCATTTAAATTTCCCCACCAGAAGGTGAATGAACAAGAAAATCATTGAAAATGGGGTGAAAAAGTTCAAGGATGGAAGTATGGAAAAAGAAGGTTCGAAGAATAGCCAAGAAAAGGAAAAGAAGGATCGTGCATCAAGGGAGGACAAGCACATTGTTACAGAGAAAACCACACAGAATAAATGAACCAAAAAGGATTGTAAGTCATGTGAGCATAGAAACACAAATTCCCTGAGTTTGAGTCACCCTGTATCAATCCTTATTTTGATTGAATAAAGCAAGGCTTCAATACTTTCACAGTTCCTCAATTTTTTTTAAAGTCTTTAATTTTTTTTCAATTTCCAGTTACAATTAATAATTCTATGAAATTATTTCATGAAATGTTTGTATTTTTTTCTCTTTGATTATGCAAACCATGTCCTATGAGACTCTAAGAGAGTTAAGGATCCCAATACTACATATATTGGTATCAGAGTGAGGTTTTTCTCTGATGGATTGCGCTTAAACTACTTCCATGAGACAGGGTAATAGAAGACCCTGAGTGGTGGTTGTTCAACAAGAGTTTTGAATGGATAACTTGGGATACAAAACTTCAAGTGAGGTTTGTGAATTTTGGTCAGGTGTTTTCAACTTCGAGTGATGCCACCACGTATAAGAGGAGAAGGATGGGGAGGTGTGGGAAATGAAGAATTGGAATATTTTAGAAGAAGAATAGAAGAGTTAGAGAATCGTAGAAATTAGGATGTTGATCTAGATTCAGAGCCAGAGGAATAAATTAAAGAATAAAAATATGATGAAGTGAGAGACCCAATAGTAAGATTGATTTCATTTTTGAGTAATATAGGCAGTGCAAAGATTGATGTTTTTAGTTATGATGGAAACATGAGGGTTGATGTGATCATTGATTGGATTGGAGAACTAGAAAGATATTTCGAGTATGAAAAAATTCAGTATCCAAATAGAGTGATATTTTCCATTATGAAGTTGAAAGGGCATGCTATTATCTAATGGGATATGCTGCAAAAAGACAAAGTTGGAAATCGATTAGATAATATTATAACCTGGAGAAAATTGGTTAGCAATATCAAAGAGAAATAAAGGCATGGGTAGGACAGGGGATGTTAGAAATAGTGAAAAATAAGAAGAATCCACCAATGGTCAAGTTGGTAGCAGAGGAAATGGTGTTGGAAGAGGTAAAGGAGGATTTGGAAGAGGAAAGGGTAAGTATGTGATTACTTGTTACCATTGTGGAGTTGAAGGACACAAGAAATCTGAGTGCCCAGAAAAACATAACTCGGGGAGAAGAGGTGAAGCATGAAAAAAGTCACATAGGATAATGAAGCATCTATTGTTGTAGAAAATGTGGTGGTACTTTAGCAAGAACGAGATGAAAACTTAATGTTTCAAAGAGTGTTTCTCAAGCCTAAGAAAAAGGAAGTGGAAGAACCTGAGCAAAGAAAGATTTTTTTTTAAACTAAATGTAAGGTCCAAGGAAAATTTTGCAATATAACTATAGATGGTGGAAGCACAGAGTACTTGGTGTCTAAAAAGTTTATGGAGAAACTGAAGTTGAAAAGTTTGGTTCAACCCAATCTCTATCGAGTCTCATGTTTAAAAATGGGGCAATAAGCGACTATCACTGAAAAAATGTTTGTTAAATGTTTGTTTGACAGGCAAGTTTTTTATGATGGTAAAAAACATATATGAAGTTAAGAAAGATGGAGGATGGTACAAACTATCACCAATGCCGGAAAATGTAGTGGAAGCAACATGGAATTGTGGAGATATAAGCACGATAACAACATCATGCTCTGTTTAGCCAAGGATTTTTTGCAGGAACAGAAAAAGGCATATTTTTTATTAGCTTTGATTCCAAAGGAGGTAAAGGATGAAACGAAATCAAACAACATACCTACAGAAATAAAACCTTTATTGATTTAATTCAAGGAGATTGTTATGGATTATTACCAATGATATTACATCCCATGAGGAGAATTCCTCATCAAATTCACTTGATTTCCATATCTAGCCTACCTAATAAGGCACCTTATAGGATGACCCTAGTAGAGAGTGAAGAAGTAAATAGGAAAGTGCAAGAGCTTCTTGATAGAGGACCGATTCAAGATAGTTTAAGTCCATGTGTAGTACTAGAAGTGTTGACCCCAAAGACAATAATGGAATGGAGAATGTGCATGGATTCATAGGACATTAGAAGGATCACCATCAAGTATTGGTTTCCTTTTCAAAGAATGGATGACCTTATGGATTGTTTAAGTGGGGATGAATATTTCACAAAGATAGATTTGAAGAGAAGTTGTCATGAAATTTGGATAAGGGAAGATGACAAGTGGAAGATTGATTTTAAGACAAAACATGGATTGTTTGAATGGTTGGTTATGCCATTTAGACTAACTAATTCTTATAGTACATTCATGAGACTTATGAATGAATTCTTTAAACCATTATTTGGATGACATATTAATTTTCAATGGAACCAAGGAGGAACACTTGGAACATGTGAATCAAGTTTTGCAATGGTTGAAAGAGGTATAGTTGTTGATAAATTTGAAGAAATGTACATCTCTACAGACATAATTAGTGTACTTGGGATTTTTTATTTCCAAGGACTGCTTGAAGATGGATCCTAAAAATATTAAGGCTATTTTGGATTGGCTAACACCTCAGCCAACTTTTGAGGTGAGAATTTTCCATGGTTTGGCGAGTTTCTACAGGAAATTCATCAGAATTTTTAGTGAAATTTATGGGCCTCATACTGAGTGCATGAAAAAGGGTACTTTCAAATGGACTATAGTAGCAATTGGAACCATTAGCAACTCTAAAAATAAGATTACAGAGAAATTATTTTTGGAACTTACAAATTTTTACAAATTATTTCAAGTTGATTGCAATGCAAGAAGGACAACAATTGGGGTAGTTTTAATTCAAGAAGCAAGATTGATAGCATTCTTCGGTGAAACATTGAATTTGTTAGAAATTAATTAGCAAAGTAATGAAGTACATAAAATATTGTGAAAACACAAATACAAAAACACATCAAACAAGAGAGACACATATGTACGTAGTTCACCCAATTTGGGCTATGTCCATGGAGAAACAACCAACCCTTCCTTTTATATTATCCAGCAAAATGAAGAGATACAACCTACAGCAGCTCCGTTGTAATTTCCTCTTTTCTCTCGCACAAGCTCTCTCTCTCGCTAAAAATAATAATACACATCTACAATACAATTCCCTCGTATAAATAGAGGGTTCCTTCTAGGGATAAAACCCATAAATTAACATAACTTATACTATCAGATCATCTGCCTAATGAATGACTCAAATTGACTATTAAATTACAATATTTTAAAAGGCAATTTTTCATCTATTTTTAGCTTCGTGGGTGTTTCCCTTAAACCCCCGCCAAAGGGGGCCTCATTAAAAGTAGTCGTCACCCCTGCCTAAACCCCCCTGAAAAATATCATATGAGCGTCATTGCCTCATTGTTTAGGAACTGGGGTCCAACGTTGTTGAGACCTCTGAATCAAGAAGATAATCAGGCTCCACACCTAAAAATCTCCCACTTGGAGATTGATTATATAAACTCCATCATTGCTTCACTTGCTGGACAATGGATCCACTTGGACCTAGTTGTTTCTCATCTTCACCATCATACTTGAAGACTAATTTAAACTAAGTAGAATCTCAGTTTCTCCCTGGTTACAACTTTTGTTAACATATTTGCATGATTATGGCTAGTGTGTATATTTTCTAGCTTCAGTTGTCCATCTTCCAACATTGGCCATATGAAATGGTACTTGAGTTGTATATGTTTAGTATTTGAATGAAAAGTTGAGTTCTTTGCAAGACGAATGGCACTCTGGCTATAACTGTATAACCTTCCCATCTCCTTCTTCTTTCCTAGTTCATCCATAAACCTTTATAACCAAATCATTTATATACTAGCCTCTGTAGCAGCAACATATTCTGCTTCCGTTGTTGAAAGTGCAACAATATTTTGCAATTTTGAAACCCAATTTATTGTTGTTCCACCTACAGTAAACACATACCCTGTGGTGCTCCTCCTTTTATCTCTATCACTATCCATATATGCATCAACATATCCCTATAGAGCAATGTTTGAACCACCAAAGCATAATTCTTGATTTATGGTACCTCTCAAATATCTGAGAATCCACTTCACTGCCATCCAATGCTCTTTTATTGGATTGTTCATATACCTGCTTATAACTCCCACTGTGTGTGCAATATCAGTCCTTGTGCAAACCAATGCATACATTAATCTTCCAACTACCGATGCATATAATCCATCTCTTCGTAGGTCTTCGGACAAAACTCCTTACTTAGTTTTAAATGGCTAGCCAAAGGTGTTCTAACTGGTTTTTCATTTTGAGTATTAAATATTTCAAACACACTTTCTATGTACTCACTCTGAGACAATGTTAATTTGTGATTTGTCCTGTCTCTAGTTATTCTCATACCAAGGATTTATTTTCGGCACCCAAATCCTTCATTGCAAATGAATTTTCCAATTTTATTTTGAGCACATGATTTCTTTCCTGCATGTTAAACCCTATAACAAGCATCTCATATACATACAATATAAATATAATATAGTTTCCATCATTTTTCTTTTTAAGATAAACACAATGGTCATAGTGACATCTAGTATTACCTTTTTTAGACATAAACCTATCAAATTTTAGATACCACTACCTTGGAGCATGTTTTAAGCCATGAAAGCTCTTCTTCAATATGCACACTAATTTATTCTTCCCTTTGACCTCATAACATTGTGGTTGTTGCATATATATTTCTTCCTCCAAATCCCCATGGAGAAAGGTTGTCTTTACATCTAACTGCTCAATATGCAAATATTCTACTACCACTAGACTTAAAATAGTTCTGATTAAAGTCATTTTAACAAGAGGAGAAGAAATTTCATCAAAGTTTATACCTTTATTTTGTGCAAACCCCTTCACCACAATTATAGACTTATACCTTTGTTTTCATCCATCTTCTTCCTTCAACCTGTAAATCCATTTATTCTGCAATGTTGTTTTACCTGCAAGTAACTTGACTATGTCCCAAGTTTGGTTATGGATCAAGGAGTCCATCTCTTCTCTCATGGCTTGCTCCCACTTCTTCGTGGTTTCTACCTACATTTCTTCTTCATATCTTTCCAATTCACCAGAATCAGTCAACAATACATAATATAGTGAAGGAGAGTATCGTTCATGGGGTATGCTTATCCTGGTATATCTTCTACACCACTTTCAGGTGTTTGAGGTGTTTGTTGCTATTGTGGTTGTTGTTGTTGTTGTGGTTGTTGATCATTAAAATTTTAAGACACCTTTACTTTTTTTGTGATCTCATCAAGCACTGTGTATTCTTTGTCTTCCTTTTCTTGTTTCTTTTCCTACATCTAATCCTTATACAAGACTTTTTCATTGAATATGACATCTCTGCTTCTAATGATTTTGTGATTCTAATAGTCATATAAGTAATAACCAAAACTTTAACACCATATCCTATAAAGGTACATTTCTTTTATTTTTCCTCAAGCTTTATTCTATTTTCTTTATTAATGTGGACAAAGGCTTCACAACTGGAAGTATTTAAAAATGAGTAGTTTACCTTTTTACCTGTCCATGCCTCCTCTGGAATACCACTATCCAAGGAACTTGAAGTCCATATATTTATTAGATAAACGATGATATCTACATCATCTGCCCAAAATTGTAAGGGAAATCCTACATGCAGTCTCATGCGACTTGCACTATCCATGATTGTCCTATTCATCCTTTCTAACACACCATTTTACTATGGTTCTCCGGGAACCGTCTTCTCTTTGTGAATTCCATGCTCTGAACAGTAGTTATCAAACTCTTTTTTGCAGTATTCACCTCAATTGTCTGATCTAAGACACTTCAATCTCTTTCATGTCTCGTTCTCAACCAAAGCTTTCCATTTCTTGAAAGTGTAGAAATTAATGTGTAGAATCAAAACTACTCATGAAATTTACTAAACCACAAGACTTGAAGCTACTCTATTGATCTACAAAATTTAATTCACCATATAAAACAAGAATCTTTCACATTCAAAAGGAAACATCACACATACACAAATATTTATCTAGGGGAGAGCAACTGCTCAAAAACCCTTAATATTTGTATTGCATTAATCAGAGTATAGAGAATAAATATAATTCTTGATTATGCCTCAGCACATCCTACAGTTGTATAGACTACCTCTCTACCTGAATGATTGAACATGGCCCGACAATTAGCCAATTTCCAGCCTTCCTAAGCTCTTATTTCCTTGCGTTGTTCGCATGGGAAATTTCCCCTATTATTTAGGAATTTCACACTAAGGAATTGCATAAATACCATAGCCTAATCCTCTGACTTCATGCACCACATGTACAACTTGGATTAGTTTAAAACTTATAGTACACTTCCCTTGAACTCCATTCTCAACTGGGTAACTCGAATTCTCTGCATGCATGAGATAATTCAAGTTGATTGATTAGTTATCTTGATGATAACTAAGTGTGGTTGAAGTTCCACTTCCAAAACTTGACCTTCTACTAGTTCCTCCATCAGTTAGAACTAGTTTAAGTGACTATAAATCAATTTGAATTGCTACGACTAAAATTAAATCAACCTAGGCTCCTAAAATTTAGGAACCCACTAGACAAAATTGAACTTCATGCCCCTAACTCGAATTAATTGAGATAACTCCTATTTTTTAGGAATCAACTCAAGCAAATTGAATTTCAACTCATTAAATTGAATTGAGTGTTCTTAACTAAGTGACAAGATCCATGTCACCTCAGTTAACTCCTCGAAGTTGTCTATTTATATGGAATTTCGAATTTCCTTAATTTAATTAAGGAAAAAATCAAATTCAGATATTTCTTGCTACATTTTCAATAGTCCCTCGCAACAAGAAATGGATCATCAACCACCCTTATGTTGCACCTATGGAATGTACTACATGCAACACCTCTCATTGTTGTTGTTTCTCCTACAACATCTGCAACTTAGAAGCATCCAAAAAACAAATTGAATCAATTGTGTCTACAACTATCTACTGGAAAAATTGTGTTTTCATTGACTCTGCTACTGAGCCTCCTGCTCTATTGTCAACACTCCTCTGCACTCCTTAGTATAGGATTGACATTGATACTCCTATTACTAAATATTGTGGGCCCCTGTAGCAAGATAATGATCCATGAAGAGAACACCTCAATGGACCCTACCCAAATCTCAACAACTCTTGGACTAGGAATCTACATCACTTGGCCTCACTCCTAGAGGTATAGATGTATGTGCTCCCTATTCCAACTTAGCTCAAATTCACCCACTCCTAGATGTATCTACTTGAGTGGATGTCTTCACTCTGCCTCATGTCTTCTTATCCATTTATGGCTTCTCCAAAACTTCTTGCAGCTTCTTCTGAGGCTGCATGTTGAGAGGTCTAACATGCTCCCTCTTAACCACCACATCTCTAATATTTTCCTTTCTCCTCAAGACTTTGCATGCATATTCTACATCATGTGCATACAAGTTATTGACTTGAACGCCAATCTTATTCACCTGTCTCATGGATATGTGTTTGAGGAATGTGTTTCCTTTACTGAAGATCACCACGTAACCATGATCTTCCAAAACTGCAACAAAGACAAGATTCTTCTTTAGACCCGAAACAAACATCACATTCTTGAGTTTGAGAGGGGAGCACGACTCCCTATGAAAGGTGATTGTACCAATCTTGGTCATGTTATACCTTCCATCATCTCCAAACTCAATGTTCATATGGAGATCCTTCTCCTCCAAAAAAGAAAAAAGCAAAAAAAAAACAAAAAAACTTTAATCCTCATCATATGGAACGAGGCACAACTGTCGAGGTACTGCACACTTCCCATCATTGTGTTGGCCATGCATGCGATGAGAGTAAAATCAAGCTCGAACTATGAATCCAAATCTTCACTTGTTGTTGCTACTGCAGGCTCCTTCTTTCTTGCCTTCCTGTGTGGGCACTTCATGGCATAGTGACCGAATTCATGATAGTGAAAGCACTTGATTTTGGACAAGTATTTCTTCTTTCCCTCTTGGCTGGAATTAGCCTCACCTTGGGACTTCTTCCCCTTAGACTTCCTTCCTATTTTTACTAATGAAAATTCATCTTCCTCTTCTTGGATGAGGTCTCATTTCTGGTATTCTTCCTTATTTCCTCCTGCACCAAGTCAGACCATAGGCACTCCCAATTTGGTAGTTTCTCTGTTATGCAACTAGCTCACAAAATACAAGAATGAGATAGATCAACGAATTCAAAAGTAGCCTCTTCTAGGGAGAAACCTTCTTTACATTACACAAATGAACAATTCTTGGATGATACAAATGACAAGACCTCCTTTCTATATATAGGATCCTAAGGGGTCACAATATAATCAAAGCCGACATAACAATAATAATTTAAGGGCACAAAAATAACAATAGTGGGCTTCTATGGGGCACAATCATAACAATATGGGGACAACATGGGCACAGAAATATCAATAAGGGGCTACAATGACAATAATAATAAGGGAATACACTAGTATTATAGGGACCTAACATGCCCCTCTCCTTCAAAAAAGTGTTGTCCTCAACGCTTGAGTAATTATGGATACTTCTATATAAAATTTTCATCCTCCCATGTGGAATCTTTAGCGGGTAAGTTCTTCCACTTGATGAGATACTCTAAAATTGATCGATTTCGTAGTTGTCGAGTTCTTGTTTCAGTGACTTCTTCAGGTTCCAATATGATTTTTCCTTCCCTGTCAAGTTCTAGAAATATTGTTTGAATTGAGATCTTATCACCTATAACCTTCTTTAAGCATGAAACAAGGAAAACTTGGTGCACTCGAGAAGATGTAGGAATTTCCAATCTGTATGCCATAGTACCAATATTTTGCAACACCTTGTATGGACCATAATACTTTGGTGATAATTTATTATCCTTCTTAGCTTGCTTGAGGGACATTTGTTTGTATGGTTGTAGTCGTAGAAATACCCAGTCACCTACATCAAAACTACTTTCGCTATGATGCTGATATGCCTGTTGTTTCATTCTATTCTAAGCCAAAGTCAGGTTATCCTTTAAGAGTTGGAGAACTTTTTTTTAATGCTCAATGTGATCTTCCACTCCTTCAACCTTTGAATTTTCTCAAAAATATGATGTGATGGATGGTGGGTGATATCCATAAAGTGCAATAAATGGGTTCACTTTTGTTGCAGTATGGAAGGAAGTGTTATACCACCATTCAGCCAGAGGCAACCATTTGACCCATTATGTATTTTTATCAGATACAAAGAAATGAATATATCCTTCCAAACATTTGTTCACTATCTCAATTTACCCATCAGATTGAGGATGATAAGATGAGCTATGAGTTAATTGAGTACCCAGACAAGAAAAAAAAATTGTCCAAAAATTTCCAGTGAAAATAGGATCTTTGTCACTTACAATAATCTTTGGGTTTCCATGTAGCTTTTGAATTGTTTCCATAAATGCAATAGCAATTGTATTGCCTTTAAATGGATGAGATAATGCATAAAAGTGTGCATACTTGGTAAGTCTATCAACTACCACCATGATGACACTCTTTCCTTCAGACTTGGTTAAACCTGTGATAAAATCTATTGAAACCTCCTCCCAACGTTGACATGGAATGGATAAAGGTTGTAATAGACCTGGGGTCTTAATTGTCTCAACTTTATTTTGTTGGCAAACTAAACATTCCGCCAAAAACATTTGAATATCAGATTTAAGGCCATCCCAAAAAAATTCCTTCTTAACCCTATGGTAAGTTTTTAAAAATCCTGAATACCCTCCTAAGGGACAAGTGTACAATTCTAGAAGAATATTTTGTTTGAGGTGGGAATTCTTACAAAGGTATAAGAAATATTTGTACCATAACGAATAATTTTTCTAGCTAAATGTATCAGATGTACTGGGATCTTGGTGCAACTTTTGAATGAGTTCCCACACTTCTTCATCATTATTCCATTCATCCCTTGCTTCGTTTATCCAATCTAGTTGGATAATAGAAATGGAACAAATAAATGCTTCTACATCCTCATCCTTTCTTGAGAGTGCATCTACAACAACATTTTGCTTCCCTTTTTTTTAGATGATTTCAAAGTCATAACCCAGCATCTTTGTGAATCATTTTTGCTGCTCTTCTAAATATAATCTTTGTTCTAAAAATTATTTAAGACTATCATGATCCTTTTTTACCTTGAAGTGTCTTTGCATTAGGTAAGGTCACCATTTCTTAAGTGTGTGTAGCACTGCCAACATTTCCTTCTCATAAATAGCTTTGTGTAAATACTTTCCTTTGATTGGATGACTTTCAAAAGCAATGGGCTTTTCTTCTTGCATTAAAAAAACACTAATTCCATTTCTTGAGGCATCACATTCCACAATAAAGGTTTTTGTGAAGTCTAGCGTAGCTAAGACGGTGCTTGGAACATTTCCTCTTTAATATGTTCAAAGGCTTTCATTGCTTTTGGAGTCTAATAAAATGCATCTTTCTTCAGTAACGTTGTTAGAGGTGCTGCTATTGTCCCATAATTCTTAACAAACTTGTGATAATACCCTATCAACCCTATAAATCCTCACAGATGCTTTATGGATGTGGGGATTTTCCATTCCTTGATGGATTTAATTTTGTTAGGGTCTACCTTAACACCTTCATGAGATACAATATGACCCAAATATTCCACCGCTTGTACTCTAAAGAAACATTTGGAGGTTTTTTCATATAATTGTTTCTCCTCCAATAGTTTGAGAACTCTATCAACATGTTGAACATGATCCTTCCAATTATTGTTTTAGATTAGTATATCATCAAATAATACTAACACAAAATTTCTAAGGAAGGGTTTGAAAATGGAATTCATCAAACCTTGAAATGTAGAAGGTGCATTGGTAAGGCCAAAAGGCATGACCAATTATTCATAATGACCCTCATGAATTCTAAATCTTGTTTTCGGAATGTCTTCAGTCTTCCTTCTGATTTGATGATATCCTGAACGTAGGTCCAACTTGGTGAAGTAAATTTATCCATGCAATTCATCCAATAATTCATCAATGATAGGAATGGGAAATTTATCTTTAATAGTGATCTTGTTGAGCTCCCTATAATCCGGACACATGCGCCATGATCCATCCTTCTTGTACACCAATACTACTGGAGCAGAGTAAGAACTTTGACTAGGTTGAATTATACTAGCCTCTAGCACTTTTGCAACATATGTTAAATTTCACTCTTTTGGGCATAGGGATATATGAAAGGCTTGATGATTGGAGGAACACTTCCTGGAATCAAATGAATAGCATGATCATGATCATGAATAGGTGGGAGGCCTTTGGGATTCTCAAATACCTTGGAATGATTGTCCAAGACTTTTTGGAGATCTGGAGAAATAGATGATTTCAACGTGGGAACCTCTAGCGAACATAATTGTTCAATTACGCTATGTTATTCTTTCTTTAAAAGATTTTTCATGTCGTTAGAGATGGTTTTATTTCGTGGTTTCCCTGTGATACCCCTTAATTCAACTTCCTTTGCTTTTGAAAAAATTTCAAGAAAATTCCTTGAAAATTAAAAGCTATTGCACCCAAAGATTGTAGCCATTGGACTCCTAGTACAACACTAGCACCACCCATTGGAATTGAAAGCATTGGCCTATTCAAAACATATTCTCCCATGGATAGCTTGATATTATTGCACTTTCCAGAGAAATTTATGGTTCCTCCATTTGCAACCATCACTTGACACTCCAGTGTTGGATATAGGAAGCAATTCAATTCCTTTTCTATCTTACATGAATAAAATTATGGATACTACCCGAATCAATCAACCCTATTACCTTTTTCTTCTTGGTATGTCCTTCTATCTTGATAGCTTGAGGAGTGGTAATTATGTCCAATGCATTACACTATATGGTATGATTCATTTATTCTTTCTCTAGGGTTTGTTCCTGGTGTGTATCCTCTTCTTTTGATGTTTCTTGTTCCTTTTTTTCTTCCTCTTCACAATCTATGTAAAATAATTTCTTCTCAGCACACTTATGACCTTTAGTGTATTTTCTATCAAAACTATAAAATTTCCCTTTTGTTCTTTTTTCTTCCAATTTTTGTGGTGTCAACCTTGTAGGTTGTGGAAGACTAGGGGAAACAACACTTCCATCTTTATAGTTGTGATTGGTAGGCTTCCTTGTTGCCATAATTTTGATTTAATTTTTTCTTGCCAACCTAAATGCCTTCTCCAATGAATCAGGTTCCCAAAGGAAAACCTCATGTTGGATGTTATCCTTTAAAGTCCCTATGAACACATCAAACTTATGCTCCTCTGGAATATCTTTTACCCTTATATTCAATTTTTGAAAGTCCTCAATGTGCTTCACCATTGAACCCTTTTTTTTGAGATTTATCAATTGGCTAAAAAAAGTGTTGTTTTTTTTATCCTCATAATGTGTTCTCATTTCTTCCATAAAAATTTCCCAAGTGACAATTTTTTTATGATAGCAAAGCCATCGATACCATACAAACTGATTGGGTTCCAAATATAAAGTCACAATGCGTACTTTTGTGTGTTTTGCACATTATGGAGATCGAAATATTGCTCCATCTATAGTATCCATGTTACTTCCTCATATCAATCTTTGGAACATGGTGGGTCTTCAATCCAACATTAGATTCTATGAAACCATGAATAAAAAATCTTTTTTTCTCATCATGAGTTTCCTCTACTACCTTTTCACCATTAGGAAGCATTTCTTGTAGCAACTTTGTCAAACCTCCTTTCAAACCTTCCATGTCTTTCTTCAAATATTCAATGTTTGCTTCTAAACCATCCATATTAGCTTCCACACCTTTCTTTAAACCATCCATCTTAGCTTCTGATACTTTTTATGAGAATGAAATTTGTTGCACTTGGTCTCGTAATTTTGATATATCATGTTGTATTTCTTCCTCTTCTTCATGAGTCATGCTAGAAATTTCAGGTTTCTTACTAGGTGTTTCCATTTTATTTCTTCGGGGAATCAATTAATGATAAATATGCTTCATTTTTCCCTTTGAATCACTTCAAACAAATTTTTCAAACTAAACTTATGCAAAAATTTTAAAAAGACTACACATTTTTTTCTTTGTAGGAGCTCAATATTGAATCTGTTGTATATCTGTAATTTCAGATCTCCAAGGTATAAAATTTCATCCTATGGTATACCTTTATGTCCTCTTTCCAACCCCATGATTCTTATCCAAATTGGATTCTCTAATAAATATTTATGTCAACTATCCCACGATGTCCTTATTATAGACTGGCTTAATAGAGAAAACTTGTACAAAGTGCCACGTGTCACTATTTCGACCTTCATACCTAAACACGATACATAGAAAATTAAATTCCATCCTATGTCTATAATGCTTTACAAAATTTAAATCTGATACTCAAAGAAAAATTTATAACTAGTTTCCCAAGGTGACCTATTTGAGATCGAATTCGGGATCCTGTAAAAACCCTAACTTCCTCAGTTCGTAGCTCTGAAAATACAGTGATAAAATATCTGAAATTTGATCCCAAGGTTCATCACGATCTTAGATCAAATGGGTTTTAATTTTAGCTTTTGAAGCTTCATATAAAACAAGTTATAGCGAAAATTCCACAATGTCATATTTGAAGCAGCAAAACCCTAGAATCTAAAACTCCGATACCAATTGTTATGCAACCAGCTCACAAAATAGAAGAATGAGATAGATCAATGACTTCAAAAGTAGCGTCTTCAAGGGGGAAACCTCCTTTACATTACAAAAATGAATAATTCTTGGATGATACAACTGACAAGGCCTCCTTTCTATATATAGGAGTCTAAGGGGTCACAATATAATCAGAGTCGACATAACAATAATAATGTAAGGGCACAACAATAACAATAGTGGGCTTCTATGGGCACAATAGTAACAATATGGGGACAACATGGGCACAAAATTTAAAATAAGGGGATATAATGACAATAATAATAAGTGAATACACTAGTATTATAGGGACCTAACATTCTCCCTCCCATTCACTGAATCTTGGTAGTTGTGCCAGCTCTTGGGAAGGCCTAGAAGGGATAGGCTCACCAAATAATCCTCTGAGAGTAACACCAACTCAAAAAATTTCATCATGAAACTGTGTGAACCTACTCAGGTACTGTGGAATGGTCTTGTTCCTCTGCATCTTGATATTTTGAAGCTTTTCCTAGAGTGACAATTTCTTGTGTTCACTACTATTCTAGAACAAATCTGACAATGCTTTCCACATTGCATACAGAGTATCTTTTATGTGGATATTAGAGATAATATGGTCTCATACTCCCTCTAATATGATCCTCCTCACCTTGACAACTCACTTCTTCCAATCTGTTATATTCTGAGGATTAGTTGCTACTGGTTTCAAAATATCATTATCAATTAATTCCTTCAACCCATTATCCTCTAGTACTACCTCCATGCGGTCCTTCCATGAAACATAATTTGAGATTCCCTCAAGGGAATACTCGAGCCTTAGTCCATTACAATCCATCTTCTTAGTCCTAAAAAAACCTGCAACAATGATCTTTAAATACAAATCTCTTGTAATGAAAACTTCGAAATCTCTGCTCTACAGTGATTCCAATGTTGATACCATATAGAAATTAATGTGTAGATTCAAAACTATTCATGAAATTTACTAAATCACAAGACTTCAAGCTACTCTATTGATCTACGGAAGTTAATTCACCATCTAAAACAAGAATCATTGACATGCAAAAGGAAGCATCACACATACACAGATATTTATCTAGGGGAAATCAACTGCTGAAAACCCCTTACCATCTATATTACATTAATCAGAGAATAAAGAATAAATGCAATGCTTTCTAAAGCCTGAGCACACCTTGCAATTGTATAGACTATCTCTTTGCCTGGCTGACTGAACCTAGCCCAACACTTAGCCAATTTCAAGCCTTCCCAAGCTATTATTTCCTTGCACTGTTCCCTTGGGAAATTGCCCCTATTATTTAGGAAATTCACACCGAGGAATTGCGCAATTACCATAGTCCAATCCTTTGACTGCATGCACCACCTGTACAACATGGATTAGTTTACAATTGATAGTACACTACCTTTGAACTCTAATCTCAACTGGGTAACTCAAATTCTCTACATGCATGAGCTAATTTAAGTTGATTGATTACTTATCTAAATGATCACTAAGTGTGGTGTAAGTTCCACACCACAACTTGACCTTCCACTAGTTCCTCCATCAGTTAGAACTACTTTAATTGACCATAACTCAATTTAAATTGCTACAACTAAAAGTAACTCAACGTAGGATCCTAAACGTTAGGAACACACTGCACACAACTGAACTTCATGCCCCTAACTCAAATTAAATGAGATAGACTCCTATTTTTTAGGAATCAACTCAATCAGACTAAATTTCAACTCATTAACTTGAATTGAGTGTTCTTAACTGAGCGACAAGAGCCATGTCACCTCAGTTAACTCCTCCAAGTTGTATGTTGATGTTGAATTTCAAATTTCCTTAATTTGATGAAGGAAAAAATAAAATTGAGAATTTCCTTGCTACATTTTCAACAAAAAGTATCAAATACATCATATTTATTCTGAATACAATAAATCTAGGTTTTCCTAGTTGCATCATCAATAAAAGTAACATAATAGCAAGAGCTACCGAGAGATGATACTTGAGCAAGTCCCCATAATTTGTATGCGCAAGATCTAATTTTTCACTCTTCTTTTCTTTCCCAACTCTAATAAATATCCCTCTCTTCTGCTTTCCATAAACAAAATTTTCACAAAAATCCAAATCAACATGCTTCAAACCTGGCAACAAATTTCTTGAGTGAAGAATTTGCATCCCCTTCTCACTCATGTGCCCGAGCCTATATTGCCACAATGTCGTATTTTCTCCTGTGGAGGTTAATGCATTAACATAATTACAAATACCATTACATAAATACAATGTACCAACATTTTCTCCTTTTTCTATTACCAGAGCTCCTTTAGTGACCTTCCAGGTTTTTTCTGTGAATGTAGTTACACAACCTTCACCACCTAACTGCCCAATTGAAATTAGATTTTTCTTTAGATATGGAACTATTGGAAAATGAGAAAGGCAGAAATATTTTATTTATGTTGATAATCACTCATGATATTATTATGTTCTTATTAACTTTATTATGTTCTTATTTTATCTTAGTTCATCAATCAATCACCAATAACCATAACACAAAGATCAAAGACACTATATGTAGGCAGACAGCGAGGGAAAAATCTCTATTTAGGGGAAAACCCAGTCAACAAATATTACTTTAATAGTTTCACGAGTGTTGTGATATTCAACAATCCCCCATTTATTAATGGTATTATTAATATTACATTAATAAATGGGGACCCTTTAAAAATCCATCCAAAAAATAAACTTAGCATTTAGGCATTTCTTTTATTTTTGGTATAAAGCAAGATATCAATCAAACCCCCTCTTTTTTCTTTTTATATTTTTTCAAAATAACTACTAGATGGTTGCCTTCACACATACAACATGATTAAGCATCATCAAAAGACCTTTCTAACCCACCAAATCTAGTAAAAAATGATTAAAAGAGGACTCTATGCTTTATACCTCGAAACTATCATATTTTTGACATAAACTAGGTCCTTAAGCTTTTCTCTTCAAAGCCAAGTCTCGCATCACATATCGCTATTTATAAAGAGCCCGCCTTAAAATGTTATCTCAAAACAAGCGAGATGTGAAATTGCGATGGCGTCATAACCTTTATCGCATCGCATTTCGAGCATTCAAAAGAACACCGCAAACTTACCATCAGTCGATATTGCGAAACGCGATCAAGACCTGGACCCACTCCTTAAATATATCACGAACAAATGTTTAGGTCCACCACTCATTAAAAAAGGTCTTTACATAGAAAAACCTGACAAGTAGCTATGTTTTGAAACAATAAATGAGCGGCTCGCATATTGCATCTCGCAGAAACACAAGAGAAGGTAAGAAAAGCGAAAAGGAATAATGCAATATTGTGATTTGTGATATTGTTTCGCAAATTGACATTATCGCAGTTCAAAGGCTCACCATCCTAGAAGCTTTTTTCCTAATTTACGATGCAGACATTTATGAGCATTAAAGCTAAGGGATAATGAAACATTAGTGGGCATTTAGTAAGACCTAACTGCATTTATGTGTGAAAATCCATTTAATGTGATATGATATCTTCTTACGTGCGTTCGAATAAAACTCCTTTTATCACCTTTACAAGTTATCCTCATTATTTCATTTTATGTTCATTATCATCTTTGTGTATCCGATAGCTATTGTTCTTCACTTTCATGGAAAATCCACAGAGAAAATTGTTAAGAGAAATGGTGAAGAAAGGCAAGGCAGTCATCTATGAGAAGGTAGAAATGACTCCTCTCTTTACGGATACTACATGCAATAGAGAGAGAGGAACCTTTACATGGGACGTCATGTATAATATACCGGAGGAAGAGTAACAAAGGATTCTGGAAATGAAGGTTACAGTTGATGGACGTGATTGCTCAAATGCTTCCATGTTTGAGACAACATGCTCATTTTTGCATCACATAGATGCGCGCCCAAAGATAATCCTTTATACATACATGGTTAAATGGGTTATTGATGAAGCTAACATCTCAGGCAGAGAATTCAAGACAAGAATTCAAGAGGTTATGCGATCTTTTACACCAGACAACCTATGGCTTATGTATCACCTACCAAAGCCACAAGTCATCTACAACAGGCAGTTCGTCGAGAAGTTTTCCAAAGAGAACGAGGACCCAACGGACTACACCTGGACCTGGTCAAATAATGAGGGAAAAATCAAGAAAGACAGGAACGGTATGTACACTACTGTGTCTATTTGTCTCCCTCATAGTTTTGCAGCGACCATGCTATGTAGACTATTTAGCAAACCCGATAGTACTAAATTCTCCCCAGAATGGTTGCCATTAATAGATGTAGCCATTAACACAACTGTAATGAATTGGGCACAAATTTTGTCTAACAATTTAGCAAGAACAATAATTGAGTATAGAAGGAAAAGAAGTGTTGCTTCGAGGTTTTACCCTCAATTTTTTATGAGTGCCTATGTAATGGATGCAATTTGTTTCAGTTCAAAATTTTCTGTCATGGGATGGAAGTGGACTATTCAAAATCCACTTCCCATTCACATATACCATAAAGACATGTGGGAATCTAACTTTCAACCACATTTTTTCGAAATTTGTCATGGAGTTATGCTTCCTATCCACAAATGGCTTTATAATCGAGATGCCCCTAGGTTTTCCTAAGAAGCCGAGGTAGATATCCTCCTAGTGGCTAGATGGTTTGCGGAGGAGACATTTACATATATCAGGGTATTTGGCAGCATTATCTCCCCCCATGTCCTCCCATACTATGTTCTGGATAAATTGATCGCTAGAGAGATATCCTATCAAACAGTTAGTGAGGGAGGGATGGGTAAAACATTAAAGGAAGCAAAAAAGGCCATCTGGCCTACATTCCCTTTGCAGTGTGGAGCATTTGCATTACATGA
Organism: Pinus tabuliformis; assembly: GCA_031772625.1. Classification (NCBI taxonomy): domain Eukaryota; kingdom Viridiplantae; phylum Streptophyta; class Pinopsida; order Pinales; family Pinaceae; genus Pinus; species Pinus tabuliformis. Next base: position 795,587,821 of record CM062813.1, on the reverse strand, counting down.
CCTAGGGCACGTATTTAAAGAAGCAGAAATTATGTTATCTCTACAATTACCTAAATTCCCTAGAAGGCAATATGACCCGTTCGACACTATCAAAGACTTTACCACCATGGTGAAAATAAAAGTATTCAATAATGAGGAATATGCATTTGATGACATATTTTTGCAGAAAAAAACCTTCAGAGAGGTGAAGCATATGGCACAATTACTTTTTTACCATGAAGATCTTGAAACCTTTTATGAGTATAGAGAAAGGAGGCTAACAAAGGTCCCATTGGACCAATTATTGATTGAACCAATAAGGGAGCCTACTCCTAGTGTAAGTATAGAAGGCAACTCTAAAGAAAATTATAAAACTAATTCTGGAGCAGAATCCCAAGAGAAATCTACCGAGGAATCAAAGAAGTCATCACAAAATGGTAAAAGCAGAAGCAGAGAGTCGGAAAAGGATACGGCCCAATCTACAGAGAAAATAGTTGAGCAAACTCCAACTAGCAAATAGGTTGAAATCCATGCCACCTCTACACAGCCAATAAAACCCCTGGTGATTGATTTAGAGGAATAATGGGACAACATTAATAAAAGGCTCAATACAGAGGAACAAACGCCAGAGTTGCAAACTCCACAACAGAAAAAAAAAAAAAAAAAAAAAAAAAAAAAAAAAAAAAAACCTCAGGAAATTACAGCAGAGGAGACTGTAAATACTCAAGAGGTAGAACACATCCCTATTACCCCCACCTCTGAAATTGTTTTGAGAATAGAGGAGATTCCCCCTCTAGATGTGTTTTATAGCCCACAATACAAGGCCATTGTTAAAATACAAAGGAAGGAAAGGAAGTTGGATTCTACAGTTGTTACTACCCCTAATAATGAACTGATGGATGTTCTCTGGAAAGAATCATCCATCGACCCATCTGCCAACCTTACTAGACTCTCACAGTTTGCAAGTGCCTATGCTACAACAACCATCGACAAAGCAACAGAGGTGCAAATGTTGCTTAAAGAAAAAGAAGATAAAATTTTGTCGCTTGAACAACAATTACAGCAAGAAAAATATGACCAGCAGGCAGAGATACAGTTAGCTAAGCTACAACAAGAGTTCGAGCAGATGCAAATAAAACATCAAACCAGCTTAGCAGAGAAGGAAGCACAAATACAAGGAATAACTAATCTACATAAAGATGATCCAAAAATTGATCAGTTTATTACTGAAGCACTCAGCCTTAACTCCCAGCTGATGCACCAAAAAGAACTATTATGCCAGAAGATTTCGCAATGGAATTCTTATTGCGAAACAAGCGACAAATTGACAAGTCAAGTCATGGAAATGAGACTTGAATATGATGAAATCTTGAAAAAAATCTCTAATCACCTGGAAGAATTCAGAAGATGGGAGAAAAGCTGACTTACCTAAACTAGAGGAGTCGCATAAAGAAATCTTATTTGCAAACTGGGATTCTCAGCTTAAAGAGGCAGAAAAGGCAACAGTAGACGCGGCAGTAGTAGCAAACAGTGTCATCGAAAATATTAATGAAAATTTACATAGCACCAACCTTGTGGCAGAATCCATTCCAGGTTTTCTTCCTAATGTAAAATAGCTTGAACTACAGTGGAGACAGGCAACAAAAGAAAAATCAAAAGCAATTAGGCAAACGACCAGGTTAAACTAGGAAGCATATTGGTGACATTTGGTGAAACCTCACAACCAGTGGATGACCCTGCGATGCCTAACCACTTCTACGGAGAAAATGGTGCCAACACTAACTGATGCCGTATTCACTCGACAGTTGAAAGCTAAAATGGGCCAACCGACAGAGCTCAAGCCCATGACAAACATTTGCAATCTAAAGGATCAAATGCAGAACAGTTAGTCACCATGCTCATTTCTATTTTAGTTTTATTTTTCATAATTTGAGGAAGGTCATTTAAACCTCCTCAACTATTTTTGTAATAATCTATTTTTAGTTTTATAGTTTAAGTATTTAAACCCCTCTCATGCATTTAAAGAGGGGTCTAGAAATTTTATCAGAAACCATCTTCAAAACATGCACTTTTGTTCCTTTGAGGAAGTTCTAGTGAAATTAATGGAACAGGATTTATTTTTATCTGATCTAGCATATTCTACTGAAATTTCACTTTTGTGCTCTTAGATGGTGTTGAATGGACTGAAAGTAGATCAATATTCTTGAATCACATGAGTAGGACGTATTATAAATGGTACTTTTATCTCGTAATTCTTTTTACTTATGTATCAAGCAATAATTTTTGTTCAAGTTGTTTATGTATGAAAGTTTGAATCTTGGTTTCCATTATTGCACTTTTGTATGATGATGATCTATATTTTATGCTAAATACATGAATAATTTCTTATGCGATATATCTTTCACAATCGTTTTGGCTAACTTTTTATATGAAATGATTATTGTTAAAACAAACTCATTTCTCATTGCAATTGAATGATCTTTATTATCAATTGTTTTTAGACATTATTGTAGATGGCATACATCAATTTACTCCCGGGTATAGTTATAATTAGATAGTGTTTAAATTAGGATAAAATGCATGTGATAATTAGTTTAGATTGGATCACTTCTAGCTTAAACATTACTCCAAAATATCACATATCACCCCATCAGCATAATCATAAAATAGATTGGGAAACTAGTCCCATTATCCCCAATCGAAGCCACTACTCCAAATGGAAAAGGAGTTGCCAACCAAGGACCAGATCAAGTGGTTTTCTCCCATGTTGAAGCAACGATTTTCGAGGCTTCAACATTTTGGCACTAGAAGGAGGGCCTGATTGTGAATGGAAAGTAAATCCAAATCAATAGGCCATTCTAAGAGCAAAACTCCCTCACCATCACCTCCAACTTCTCAAAAAAATTTCAAATACCCTGATCCTAAGCGAGAAGTTGCAAAGAAAGTTATAGAACCCACTATTGAAATCCCAAAAAAGCCATATTTTTCTTCTTCTATCGAAGCCCCTAGAGTCCAATCTTTGATTCATAAATTACAGGGGATTTTGTTATCTCTAGAAGGATCTGAGTTATCCCAAGATAGTGTTACCTCTTAGTTTACCCCATCTCAATGGTTAACGAGAGCACAAAGTGAAAATCTTTGAATCCCTTTATTCAAATTTCCTCTTCCAACCTGTAAGAAAGCTAAGAAAACACCATCTGAATCTCACAGCGAGGTTCTTTCATCATCTTCATTCATTTCGTCTATACCATCACAAGATCAATCATCCACCTCTCCACTCCATATCGTGATTCAGATAGTTACATGAACTACATTTTCCTCTACCCAATCACCTTCAACCACTGTTACACCTTCTGCTACTCACATACCATCAATGGCACAGAATCCTCCAAGGCCATGGACAAACCCAGGAGTTGTTAGGATGGCTGATCCTCTACATCAATTGCCAGCTCATCCAGCAAAATAGTTACCCAAATTCAATCCTGATAATGGCCTACTATCTAAGGAACATATAAAGAATTTCATGTTGTCCATTAACTTGAATGAAGTAGTGGAAGAAGATGTAGTTGTAAGATTATTCCCATATACTTTACAGGGAGCAGTAGGATCATGGTACTTCTCATTACCATCAGGTTCTATTAATAGTTGGGATGCTTTCCAAGAGCAATTTTTAACTAAATTTGGGGATGATAGATCCACAGCTACCCTAATCAATGATCTCTCCAATTTTAAATCTGAACCGAAAGAACCCATTAAGGACTTCAACTCTCGCTTCAATAAATTATTGAATAAGATACCAATGGTGTCTAAGCCCAGCGATGAGGTCCAAAATGAGTGGTATATTTATGCTCTACCGTCAAACACAGTTATCTTCGTTGATAGAGTTGCCAAACCAACTTTAGCTAAAAATATGAAAGAGGCAATAGCTATGGAAAAACGCATTCTAGTTGTAGAAAAGAAAAACACATTATAAGAACGAAATATAAGAAAGTAACCTTTAGGGATGACTCTAAGAAGAAACCACCAAAAGATCCTTTTGATCTTGAAGGGTTACAGAAATTCCTCAAGACCATGTTTAATGAAATGGTTGATATTAAAAAATAGCTAGCAGAGACTTCCTCTAAGAAATATTTTAGACCATTTAAAAGGAATTCCCCTGCGGATCCTAAACCTCCAAATGCTATATCAAATGTCGAATTAGATGGAGAGGAGAAAGAAGTTTCAACGAACGAAGAATAAACGGACAATGAAGAAGAGGCAGAATTACAAGTAATGTGGGATTTTATCCTTCCCAATGAAGAAACTCAAGAAGTATTCCCTGTTGCTACCCGAATTAAAAACCCTTTTGAATTGTCACAAACAAATTTAAAGTAGAAGGCTTCAATGCCACCTCCCAGGGAAAAAGCAACAGGTAAGAAATATTCACCAAAATCCACTCAAACTACTCCTACTCAATTGGATTCTTCACCTTCACCTAAAACTTTGATAGTTTCTGATGAAATGGAATATAATATTATTGATGATATGAAGAAAACTAGGGCAAACATCACCTTTCATGAGCTTAGCAAATTGAAGCATCAGCAGAAGCTACTTCTTAAAGAAATCAAAGCAGTACCTACTGCGTCGCTTCCTACCGCCGTGATCTCACAAGCTGCCCAAGAAATGGGAAGGCCCCCTAGCACCTCTTTAAACAAGATTGATCCAACCGACATCGCTCTAATTGGGGAATATCTAAATCTCATACTGTTGGCATTATGACATAGGTTTGGCGCTATGACACAGGTGTCGTCCTTGATGGCAACTCACTCAAATGACAGATCTCAGTTCAGGCTCTCAGAATGAAGGAAAAAGATATATACGCAAGTTCCTCTTAACCAAGTTGCGTATACACGCGGGATCGATGTTCAAAAGGTGCGTATACGTATGCACACACTTTCATGCAAGGAAAAGTGCGTACATGTGGGAAGACTTATTTTTGGTCCATGGTATTTAGTTCTTAGTATTTGGACCTATGGTTTTGGACCATGGTATCTTGTCCGAAATGTTGAACCTAGGTATTAGGTCCATGGTATTGATTCTTTATGGTTTTGGACCGTGGTATTGAGTAAGGACTAAAACTATAAAATGGAATGAGATTATTTGGCAAAGGCATTCACTAAAAGATTGAATATCTTATGAAGAGCAAGATCTAGAATACTGGTCATTGGGTTATGGTGCATAGCTGAATCTGAATCAAGGAGGAACCTGAGCGCTAGAAGAAGGATAAGTTCTATTGTTGGGTCAAGATCTTAAGGCTTGAATAGTAGTATCTTTGTGTGATTTTGATTTGTTATATTTGGCACATGACTTGATCTATAAATCTGATAATCTGGGTATAACTAATGGCTGAATAAGTGAAAAGGGTAAATTATCTTTTATAGATCTGTACACAGGTTCGACACAGTAGAGGCGCATATACACGCTGGTTCAGAAAGTCAAAGTTGCGTATATGCTTGTTGGCCTTAATACAGAAGCGTATGCATGCAGGTTATACATATTGAAGTAGCGTACGTCTCATGAAATATGTTTTAGCTACTTCTATTTATTGCTGCAGTGTTCTGGGTTCAGGATTGGTTTCTGGTTACTGTTAATGTATTCTGGTTACATCATTTAGAAAAGTAATTGGTTGGTTCAGTTTTGATAGAAGCAAAGGAGATTGGTTGATGCAGATGTATTTGATGTTTGATTATTGTAATTGATGGATCCAGTCTGAAAATTTATGAAACGTGGTCCCTGGAAGAAAAGAGAAGGTTGTAGCCTTTTGTAGGTCAGCACCTACATACTAGTACATCAGCTAGTACAAGAGCTAAGGGGGTTGTAGCTCCCTTCCAAGAGAAGCTGTAGAACGAGAGAAGGTTGTAGCCTTCTACAGGTAGCAACCTGCGTACTAGTATAAGACTAAACCAGTACATAAACATTGTAAAAATAAGCTTCTAATGAAAAGAAGATAGAGACGAATTACAGCAGGTGGCTTTCACCCACATTGGGTTTCCACCTTATATCTTGTGTTCTTATGTGTGACTGCCTATTCTATTTTACTTTTCCTGGTTACTGTTTATATGGTTTTATGCACAGATTAATGATCAACATCTAAAGAATAATTTAAATTACAAGTCTGTTGGTTATACGCTAGTTTCCTTAAATGTAGTTGCATACATACGTGGTTATTACTAACTGAAGTAGCGTATACAAATCTGATTGTGAAATGAAAAATAATTGACCTGATAATACTGATTCACCCCCCCCCCCCCCTTTCAGTATTATTTCCAACAATTGGTATCAGAGCAGGTCCTTCAGAAGAAGCTCGATCGCTTGAAGGAAGATCTATCATCATGAGCAACTACAAAAAGGAGGCATCTATCAGGCCACCAATATTTGATGGAAGCAACTTCGTCTATTGGAAGGTAAGAATCACAGCCTATCTTCAATCTCTTGGTAAAGAAGTTTGGGATATCGTGGGAACAGGATACACATTTCCATCAGCAACTCCTACAAATACGGCTGGTAAGAAGCAATATGAAACAAATGCAAAGGCTATCAATACTCTATTAGGGAGTGTATCTCAATCAGAATTCGTCAAGGTTATGCAGCTCAAAACTGTAAAAGAAATATGGGACAAGATCGTTCTGAGTTATGAAGGAGATGATCAGGTAAAACGTGCAAAACTACAAACTCTCATAATTCAATATGAAAATCTCAGAATGCACAATGATGAATGTGTGGCTAATTATTTCTTACATATAGATGAGATTGTTAATCATATGAAAAACTTGGTTGAAGAGGTAAAAGAAGTTACTTTGGTTGAAAAATTTCTAAGATATTTGTCTTCTAAGTTTGAATCAAAAGTCTCTACCATAGAAGAAAATCAGAATCTACAGAGCATTACCATGTCACAGCTGCACGAAATCCTAACTGCTTTCGAAATGAGAAAAGGGGGACCATCGGACATGAGAGAATCTGCATTCAAAGCCTTAGGAAAAGGAGAATACAATGAGCCAGGACATATGTCAGAAGGAGAGGAAGAATCAAACTTTGTCAAGAACCTTAAATGGGGTTTTGGAAGATTTAGAGGTAAGCTACCTTTTAAATGCTTTGCTTGTGGAAGAGTCGGTCACTATGCAGCCAAGTGTCCTCATAAAGATAAGCTTGATAAAGGTAAGGAACCAATTAGATGGAACAGAAAACAGAATGTAAGTAAGAAGAGCTATTATACACATGAAGACAGTGATGGATTTTCAATTAGTGATGAAGATGAACAATGTAATGATTATAGACTTTTGATGGCTTTTGAAGATGATGATTTCTTGGATGCTATAGATGAAAATGATCTCTATGAAGAAATTTCTAAAATTAAAATCTATTTAGAAGAAAAGAGTATGATTATAGACACTCTAATATTCCAACTTGCTAAAAGGGAAAAACACAATGAAAAGTTAGAATGTGAAATTGTGGGACTTAGAAAAGATATTGAGAAAGCAAAAGCTCTTAATCTTAGATTTGCTAAAGGATCTGAAACTTTAGATGAGATTATCAAAGTGCAGCGTTCTCCATTAATCAAGATAGGTCTAGGATATATTGAAGAAGCATCTCAAGCACAGAAGCCATCCACCTCCAAAAGTTATCTTGATGCAGCAAGGAGAAGTGAACAGGTAGACAATCGACAGCAAAGACATAAAGCAGATCACCAGGTAAATCAGCGTCAATCTACTTCAAGGATGAACAAAAGCTACAAACAACCACAGGTAAATCATTCTCAATTTGCTTCAAGAATGAATGTCTATGGAAACTACAATCGCCTAGATGGAAGGTTCGATAATCACAGGAATTTCTTCAAGGGCCAATGTTTCTCTTATCATAACTTTGGACACAAAGCAGCTCGATGTGTTGCCTACAAGACCATCATGACCAGAGAAGCACGAAATCAAAGGAGTGTGACTGGAATCATGAAAAGAACCTACAATAACTTTTCTGCTCTTGAAAATGAAATAGAATGTTCTATTTGTAACAACTTTGGTCATGAAGATTCTGAATGCAAGAGTAGGTTTCAACAAATAGCTCAGAAGTAGCAAGCTTCATTGAGTCCCAGAACATGGAGGAAGAAAGAAATGCAACCAAAAAGATGTGGTATAGCCTTATATGTAGAAGGATAGGAAAATCAGTGGTACATCGACAGCGGATGCTCGAAACATATGACAGGTGATAAAGAAAAACTTTAGTCATATAGTGCCTTAGAAAAGGAAAGGAAGGTCTCATTTGGAAATGACACCCCTGCACTCATAAAAGGTAAAGGTTCTGTGCTTTTGAAAGAAAAGGTCAAAGCTGGAAATGTTATGTATGTTGATGGCTTAAAGCATAATCTATTGAGTGTCATTCAAATGTGTGATCAAGGAAATGAGGTAATATTTCGATCAAATGGATGTATTGTTTGTGATCTTGATACAGGAGAAACAATGATCAAAGGCATAACAACTCCAAATAATTTATACATACTCAAGGGAGGGCAACAACAATGCTATCTACGCAAGAATGATGAACATTGGCTATGGCACAGAAGATTGGGGCATCTAAGCTTCTCTCAGATAAGGAAAGCATGCAAATATCAGGCAGTTCATGATCTCCCTGACATCAGAATTCTAGACAATACAATATGCAAATCATGTCAATTTGGTAAGCAAAATAGAACTAACTTCCCTTAGAAGGAAGGATCAGCAAGTAAGCCACTTGAACTTGTCCATACAGATGTATGTGGTCCATCCAGGAAAAGGTCACCTCGAGGAGAAGAATACTTCATATTGTTTATTGATGATTTTTCTAGGATGTGTTGGATAGGACTTCTGAAGCATAAAGACGAATCTTTTGAAAAGTTCAAAGCATTCAAAGCCTTGGTTGAAAACGAATCAGATCGCAAAATTAAATGCCTCAGGTCTGATCGAGGAGGGGAATTTACCTCGGATGAATTTTTCGATTTTTGTGAAGAACATGGAATAAGAAGGGAATTCTCTACTCCAAGGAATCCTCAACAAAATGGAGTAGTAGAAAGGATGAACATAATGGTTCAACAAATGGCTCATGCTATGCTTGATGAGTTTGGATCTCCTGCAACCTTCTGAGGTGAATCTGCATTTGTTGTCATTACTATTCTCAACAAGACAAACGTCCGAGTGAACAACACTCAAACTCCTCATGAACTTTGGTATGGTAAGACTCCTACGGTAAAATACTTCAAGATTTTCGGAAGCAAATGTTACATCAAAAGGACTAATGAAAACCTTGGCAAGTTTGAACCTAGAGCAGATGAAGGCATTCTCCTTGGTTACTCTCCCCAAAGCAAAGGATATAAGTGTTACAATAAAAGACTTCGAAAAAATGTTGAAAGTATTGATGTAGTGGTTGATGAAGAAGGAAACATTCCAAGGGAGGTAAAATCCGAATATTTCGAAGATGATGAGGACTATCGTTCAACATCAAATCATACTAATGATGAAGAAGAAACCTATGAGGCACCAGAAGAACAGATAAGGGTAGAAGAAAAGACTCCATCTAGTACGTCTAGAAGAATCATCCAGAAACTCAAATTTTGGGACAGAAAGAGGCAGGTGTTCAAAACAAGAAGAACTATTTCAGAAGCTTCAAGCTATCTAGCATTGCTCTCCTCCACTGAACCTCGAAATGTAAAGTGAAACATGCAAAGATGAATGCTGGGTCAAGGCCATGAATGAAGAACTTGAGCAGATTGAAAAGAATAAAACCTGGGAGTTGTGTTCCTAGACAAATGATAAGAATGTCATAGGACAAAATGGATATTCAAAAACAAGTTGAATGAGAATGGAGATGTTATTAGAAACAAGGCAATACTTGTTTTGTAAAGGGTATGCTCAACAAGAAGGTATAGACTTTGAAGAAAACTTTTGCAACCAGTTGCTAGACTTGAAGTGATAAGAATGTTTCTTGCTCTTTCTAGCTTTCAGAAGTTCAAAGTATATGAAATGGACATGAAATCTGCCTTTCTGAATGGAGACTTGGAAGAAGAAGTGTATATTGAGCAACCAGATGGGTTTATCCTTGGAAATGATCCAAAACTTGTATGCAGACTCAAAAAGGATCTCTATGGCCTTAAATAGGCTCCAAGGGCTTGGTATTATCGTCTGGATAAGTACCTCCATCAACAAGGTTTTACTAAAGGATCAACAGATAGCAATCTATATATAAAAACTAACGATGATAAGTTGCTAATAACTGTGTATGTTGATGATATCATCTTTAGTAATGCAAAAAGAATTCGAAATGTCCTTACTTGGTGAGCTCGCATATTTTCTTGGTTTACAAGTCCAACAAAACAAAGACGGTATCTTTCTATCACAAACCAATTACCTCAAGCAGATCTTGAAGAAATATGGGATGGAGGATTCGAAACCAGTATGTACCCCTATGGTAACAGGATGCAACCTCAGCGCAAATGATGAATCAGCAGCAGTGCATCAACCAACCTATACATCCATCATTGGGAGTCTGCTCTATTTAACAGGTACCCAACCAGACATCATGCATGCAGTGGGAATAGTTGGAAGATTCCAGGAAAATCCAAAGGAAGCACACCTTCAGGTAGTTAAGAGGATCTTCAAATATCTTCAAGGAACACAAAACTATGGTTTATGGTATCCTAGAGACACAGATCTCACACTTCATGCATATACAGATGCAGATTGGGCAGGAAGCGTGGATGACAGAAAAAGCACTAGTGGTGGTGCATTCTTTATGGGTTCCAAATTAGTATCTTGGTTCAACAAGAAACAAAGTTCAATTGCATTATCTATAGTTGAAGCAGAATATGTGGCTGCTGCATCTTGCTGCACAAAACTCCATTGGATGATGCAAACATTGCAAGACATTCAAATCACTTGTACTCCACCTATCTCCATTTTTTGTGATAATACAAGTGCAATCAGTATTTCAACGAATCCAGTCATGCATTTGAAGACCAAGCACATTCCTATCAAATATCATTTTCTCCGAGAACAAGTGCTTGAATAAAAGGTCAAACTGGAGTATGTTCCCTCCAAAGAACAAGTTGTTGATATACTCACCAAACCACTACCTAGGGAGACATTTGAATATCTCAGACAGAAACTGGGAGTAGTTGATGCATCATCTTGCTGTTGAAATTATCTGTTTCAAAGATCAGTGGTTGTACGCAAGTTTCATGAAGCGTATCCGCGTACATACGCAGGTTTATGTGTTGGCATTATGAGACAAGTGTTGTCCTTGATGGCAAACCTCACTGATGACAAATCATAGTGCAGAAGGTCAGCAGCAAGGAATTGATGATCAGACTATAAGAAGAAGAGAAAATTCATATACGCAGGTTCATCAAGCCCAAGTCGCGTGTACACGCAGGTTGCTTCATTCAGAAAAAGCGCGTGTATGTGGAAAACTCTTTTTGGTCCGTGGCGGTTATTCCTTGGAAGTTGTGCCTATGGTTTCGGACCATGGTGTCTCGACGGATGTGTCGATCCCTAGTTTTGATTTATGGTTTTGGATTTGTATGGTTTTGGCTCGTGGTATTGAGCAAGGCCTAAGGCTATATAAGGAGAAGAAGATCATTAGGCAAAGGTATCTGAAATGTCTTGAATATCTGATGAGTATTAGATCCAATATGCAGGTTATTGGTTGATGGTGTATTGCTTGATCTGAGCTAAGGAGAGATCTCATCGGTTGATGGAGAACAAGATCTAAGGAGAGATCGGGATCAAATGGTTTGAAATGAACTATCTTTATATGGTTGATTATGCGAATTTCTAGATCTGCATACTAAGCAATGTTATGTTCTGGTATAGTACTGAAATCTGGTACAGCTGCAAGTTATGAAAATTTATTTTTAGATCTGTACGCAGTTGTCTTCGGTAAAACCGCATGTATACATGGGTTGCCTTCATAGTAGTAGCGTATATCTTTTGGAGCTTGATTTTTGTTGCTGCACTATCTGACTGTTATTGCAGATTCTGTAGTCTGCTCTGTGTCTGGTGACTAGGTTTGACAGGGTTTCAGTGGTCAGTGATTCAAAGATTGATGATGCTAGTATTGGTTGTTTTATATGATTGTGAATGAATCATGGTCTTCAGATTGTAATGTTGTGCTTCAGGAGTATCCAGTCTGAAAATTGATGAAAAGTGTACCTGAAGGAAAGAAGATTGTAGGTCAGCACCTACGTACTAGTATCTTAGCTAGTACAAGAGCAAAGGGGGTTGGAGCTCCCTTCCAAGGAAGTTTGGAGAACGAGAGAAGGTTGAAGCCTTCTGCAGTTGTAGCCTGCGTATTGGTATAAGGCTGCACCAGTACAAAAGATTGTAAACTGAAATTCTTATTAAAGAAAGATAGAGACAACGACTTGCAGCAGGTGGTTTTCACCCACATGGGGTTTCCACCTTATATCATGGTGTTCATGTGTGTGGCTTTTGTTTGATGATCTGTTCTGTTATACTGCATCTGTTTACTCTTAATATGGTGAATGATGACCTGATGCACTTAACTGAAGATAAACTAACTAAATTATAGGTTTTCTGGTTATACGTTGTTTTCCTTAGACACAGTAGCGTGTACACGCTGGTTCACTTAACTGAAGTAGCGTATATGTTTCTGAGCATTGAAAAATTTTTATTGATCTGATAATACTGATTCACCCCCCCCCCCCCTTCAGTATTATTCCCAACAATTGGTATCAAGCAGGTCCTTCAGAGAAGCTTGATCGCTTGAAGGTAGATCGTTCATCATGAGCAACTACGAGAGAGAAGCATCAATCAGGCCACCGGTTTTTGATGGGACAAACTTCAATTATTGGAAGGTAAGGGTTACTGCCTATCTTCAATCTCTTGGTACAGAAGTTTGGGACATCGTAGAAACAGGCTACACTTTTCCTTCAGCTACTCCTACAGATGCAGCTGAGAAAAAGAAGTATGAAACAAATGCGAAAGCAGTTAGTACCCTATTAGGATGTATATCCCAAACGGAATTCATGAAGGTAATGCACTACAAATCCGCAAAAGAGATATGGGACAAAATTGTCACGAGCTATGAAGGAGATGAACAGGTAAAGCGTGCTAAACTTCAAACTCTCAGGATTCAATATGAGACTCTCAAGATGTATAATGATGAAAGTGTGGCTAACTATTTTCTTCGGGTAGATGAGATTGTTAATTGTATGAAAAATTTGGGTGAAGAAATAAAAGAGGCTATAGTGGTTGAAAAGGTTCTAAGATCATTGTCCCCCAAATTTGAATCTAAAGTATCTGCAATAGAAGAAAAGGAAAATCTACGAATTCTTACTATGTCTCAGCTACATGGAATTCTAACTGCTTATGAAATGAGAAAGGGAGGTCCATCAGACAGAAGAGAAACTGCTTTCAAGGCATCAGGCAAAGAAGATTATTATGAAGCAAGCCACATCCCAGAAGAAGAGGAAGAAGAATCAAATTTTGTCAGAAATCTTCAAAGGGTTCTGGAAGGTTCAGAGGTAAGTTACCTTTTAAATGCTTTTCTTGTGGAAGAGTAGGTCATTATGCTGCAAAATGTCCTTATAAGGATAAAGGAAAGAACCTGCTAGATGGAACAAGAAACAAAGTGCAAATAAGAAAAGCTACTACACTCATGAAGATAGTGATGGTCTATCGAATAGTGATGAAGATGAACGAGGTAATGAATATAAGTTGTTAATGGCATTTGAAGATGATGATTATATGGATGCTATAGATGTGGATAATCTTTATGATGAAATTACTAGACTCAAGAGATGTATAGAAGAAAAGAATATGATCATTGATACTCTACAATTTCAAATTGATGAAAAGGAAAAACATCTTGAAAAACTAGAAGGTGAAATTGTTGGTCTTAGAAAAGAGATTGAGAAAACAAAAGCTATTAATCTTAAATTTGTTAAAGGATCTGAAACCTTGGATGAGATTATCTATGTGCAGCGATCTCCTCTGATCAAGATAGGTCTTGGATATCATGGAGAAACATCTCAAGCCTCTACCTCTAAAAGTTATCTTGATGCAGCAAGGAAAGCGAGCAAAGGCCAAATAAAAGTAATCAGGTGAATCAAGGACAGTTTACCTCAAGAACAAATAAAGACCATCAAGAAATTTGGGGACAAACTACCTTAAGGACAGACAGAAGCTACAATCAGCCACAGGTAAAATCTTCCCAATTTGCTCCAAGAATAAATAGAAGCTACAATCGTTGGATGATAGATCTGATTATCGCAGAATTTTCTTTAATGGCCAATGCTTTTCTTGCCATAACTTCGGTCACAAAGCAGCTCAATGTGTTGCATACAAGACAATCATGACTAGAGAAGCTCAAAAGCAAGGGAGAATGACTGAAACCATGAAAAGGACTTATAACAACTTTTCGGTTCTTGAAAATGAATTTGAATGCTCTATTTGTAATAACTTTGGTCATGAAGACTCTGAATGCAGGAGCAGGTTCCGGAAGACAATTCAGAAGGAGCAAAACTCAAATGTCAGAACATGGAGAATAAAGGAACCACAACCAGAAAGATGTGGGATAGCCTTTTATGCAGAAGATCAAGAAAGTCTATGGTATATTGACAGCGGATGTTCGAAGCATATGACAGGGGACAAAGAAAAGCTTGAGTCATATACCGCATTAGAAAAAGGGAAGAAAGTTTCTTTTGGAAACGATATCTCTGCAGCCATAAAAGGAAAAGGTGTGGCTCCATTGAAAGAGAAGGTCAAAGCTGGAAATGTTTTGTATGTTGATGGATTGAAGCATAATCTTCTGAGTGTCAGTCAGATGTGCGATCAAGGAACAGAGGTAATATTTAGATCAAATGGATGTTGTGTTCGTGATCTTGATACAGGTAAAACAGTGATCAAAGGAAGAAGGACTCCAAATAATCTATACATATTTGAAGAAGGACCACAACAATGCTATTTGAGCAAGGATGATGAACACTGGCTATGGCATCGAAGGTTGGGGCATCTAAGCTTTTCACAAATAAGGAAAGCATGCAAATATCAGGCAGTTCGTGGTCTTCCAGATATCAAAATTCCAGACAACACTATATGTAAATCTTGTCAGTTTGGAAAGCAAACCAGAACTAACTTTCCAGAGAAGGAAGGATCAGCTAGCATGCTCTTCTAGTACATACAGATACATGCGTTCATTCAGAAAAAAAACACCTCGAGGAGAAGAATACTTGATATTATTCATTGACGATTTCTCCAGGTTTGTCTGGTTAGGACTTATGAAGCACAAAGATGAAGCATTCGAAAAATTCAAATCCTTCAAAGCCTTGGTTGAAAATGAATCAGGACACAAAATTAAGTGCCTCAGATCTGACAGAGGTGGGGAGTTTACCTCAAACGAATTTTTCGATTTCTGTGAAGAACATGGGATAAGAAGAGAATTCTCTACAGCTAGAACTCCTCAGCAAAATGGGTGGTGGAAAGAATGAACAGAACAATCCAACAAATGGCTCGTGCTATGCTTTATGAATCAGTACTCCCGCAACTTTCTGGGGTGAAGCTGCACATGCTGCGGTTATTATTCTTAACAAAACAAATGTCTGAGTAAACAGCACTCAAACACCTCATGAGCTCTGGAGTGGTGAGACTCCTTCGGTGAAGCACTTCAAAATATTTGGGAGCAAATGTTATATTAAGAATACTGATGGGCAACTTGGCAAACTTGAACCGAGAGCAGATGAAGGCATTCTTCTTGGTTATTCTCCATATAGCAAAGCATACAAGTGCTACAATAAAAGACTTGGCAGAATTGTTGACAGCATTGATGTAGTGGTTGATGAAAAGGGATATATTCCTAGGCAAGTTCATCATGAATACATTGAAGAAGATGAAGGCTACACTCAAAGGCAGAATGATGAAGAAGAAGAACCAGAGGAGCAGGCAAGAATAGAAGAGAAGACGCCATCCAGATATGTTCAAAAGAATCATCCAGAATCTCAGATTGTGGGGTAGAAAGAAGCAGGAATACAAACAAGAAGAAGAATTGCAGAAGCCTCAAGCTATTTGGCATTACTCTCTTCCACTGAACCACAAAATGTGAAAGAGGCATGCAAAGATGAATGTTGGGTCAAAGCAATGGATGAAGAACTTGAGCAGATCGAAAAGAACAACACTTGGGAACTGGTTCCTAGACCAAAAGATAAGAATGTCATAGGGACAAAATGGGTCTTCAAGAATAAATTGAATGAAAATGGAGAAGTAATTAGAAACAAGGCCAGACTTGTTTGTAAAGGGTATGCGCAGCAAGAAGGGATAGATTTTGAGGAGACCTTTGCTCCTGTAGCAAGACTTGAGGCCATCCGAATGTTCCTTGCTCTCTCAAGCTTTCAAAACTTCAAGGTATTTCAAATGGACGTGAAATCAGCCTTTCTGAATGGAGACTTAGAAGAAGAAGTATATGTTGAGCAGCCAGATGGTTTCATTCTTGGGAATGATCCAAACCTTGTATGCAAATTAAAAAAGGCTCTCTATGGTCTCAAACAAGCTCCAAGGGCTTGGTACTATCGATTGGACAAATATCTTCACCAACAAGGCTTTTCAAAAGGATCAGCAGATAGCAATCTCTATATAAAAATTGAAAATAACAAATTACTAATAATTGTTGTTTATGTAGATGATATTATCTTTGGCAGCAATGAAGAGACTATGAGTCAAAACTTTGCCTTGGTTATGCAGAAAGAATTCGAAATGTCACTACTTGGAGAATTGACATACTTTCTTGGATTGCAAATCCAACAAAATGGAGGCATCTTCTTGTCTCAAACCAAGTACCTCAAGCAGATCTTGAAGAAGTATGGCATGGAAGATTCAAAGCCAGTATGTACACCCATGGTTACAAGATGCAGCCTCAGTGCAAATGATGAATCAGCAGCAATTCATCAACCAACTTATAGATCCATGATTGGGAGTTTGCTTTATTTGACAGGTACCCACCCGACCAGACATCATGCATGCAGTCGGAATAGTTGGGAGATTTCAGGCAAATCCAAAGGATACTCATCTTCAGGCAGTGAAGAGAATCTTCAAATATCTTCAAGGGACACAAAATTATGGATTATGGTATCCTAGAGATACAGATCTCACACTTCATGCTTATACAAGATGCAGATTGGGCCGGAAGCGTGGATGACAGAAGAGCACAAGTGGTGGTGCATTCTTTATGGGCTCCAGATTAGTATCTTGGTTCAGCAAGAAACAGAGTTCGATTGCCTTATCTACAGCTGAAGCAGAATATGTGGCTGCGGCATCTTGTTGCACACAACTTCTTTGGATGATGCAGACCTTGCAGGATTTTCAAATCACTTGCACTTCACCAGTCTCTATCTTATGTGATAATACAAGTGCAATCAGCATTTCAAAGAATCCAGTCATGCAATCAAAGACCAAGCACATACCAATCAAGTACCATTTTCTTTGGGAACAAGTGCTTGAGCAGAAGGTCAAGTTGGAGTATGTTCCTTCTAAGGAACAAGTTGCTGATATTCTCACAAAACCACTGCCCAGGGAAACTTTTGAATATCTCAGACAAAAGCTGGGAGTAGTTGATGCTTCATCCTGTTGTTGAAGCTTGTCTGTTCTACAGAAAATTTGGTATACACAAGTTACGTAAGGGATATCCGCGTATATACGCCGATTTATACTGGGAAAGTCGCGTGTATGGGGTACGCGTGTTGCAGAAAGCATATCCGCGTGCATACGCCGTTTTTTGCAGGAGAAGTCGCGTATATGGAGTTCTGAACAGCAAGGGCAGACTCTGGTCGGAGAAGGTCTGAGATGGGTATGCCAGAATCCTTCAGGCACAGGTTCAGGGGGAGCAGCAGGCACAGGTTCAGAGGGAGCAGATTAAAGTTTCATAAAGCATTGTTGGCATTTAGATGCTTTTGGTTCTAGTACACAACTGTTGTTGGTTTCAGGAGAAGGAGCTCAGAAGGAAATCTTGGATGCTGATCTAAAAGAGGTGTATCAGATGTTGCTTGTGACTTTCATAAGTCTTGGTCTAGATTTGTTGTCTCTATGTCATGTATCTCTTCTGTGATATCTCTTTTATGGTGTCAAGGTCATGTAACGGCCTATGTTGATTTCCCCACTATGCCTGGGATGGATGAATGATGTAATGTTATTGGTTATTATATTTCTGGTGTATCTCCTCTTGGTTGGGAGTATGGATGCATGCATTGAGTCTTTTGGTGATAGGAAGGTCCTTTATGATGTATAAGTCTTGGTTCATTTGAAGAACATCTTTTGCAGATCTTGCCTACAGTCAGGGGGAGCATGTTCAGCACAGCAAAGCAGAGAAATCAGCATGTACTCAGGGGGAGCACAGCCCTTTGCCCTTGATGACAAAGGGGGAGAATGATTCTAAGGATCTTGGGGTTGCCATCAAGTCCAAAGGGGGAGATTGTTGGCATTATGAGACAAGTGTTATCCTTGATGGCAAACCTCACTGATGACAAATCATAGTGCAGAAGGTTAGCAGCAAGGAATTGATGATCAGACTATAAGAAGAAGAGAAAATTCATATACGCAGGTTCATCAAGCCCAAGTCGCGTGTACACGCAGGTTGGCTTCAGTAAAAGCGCGTGTATGTGGAAAACTCTTTTTTGGTCCGTGGCGGTTATTCCTTGGAAGTTGTGCCTATGGTTTCGGACCATGGTGTCTCGACGGATGTGTCAATCCCTAGTTTTGAGTTGATGGTTTTGGATTTGTATGGTTTTGGCTCGTGGTATTGAGCAAGGCCTAAGGCTATATAAGGAGAAGAAGATCATTAGGCAAAGGTATCTAAAATGTCTTGAATATCTGATGAAGTATTAGATCCAATATGCAGGTTATTGGTTGATGGTGTATTGCTTGATCTGAGCTAAGGAGAGATCTCATTGGTTGATGGAGAACAAGATCTAAGGAGAGATCGGGATCAAATGGTTTGAAATGAACTATCTTTATATGGTTGATTATGCGAATTTCTAGATCTGCATACTGACGCAATGTTATGTTCTGGGTATAACTGAAATCTGGTACAGCTGCAAGTTATGAAAATTTATTTTTAGATCTGTACGCAGGTTGTCTTCGGTAAAACCGCGTGTATACACGGGTTGCCTTCATAGTAGTAGCGTATATCTTTTGGAGCTTGATTTTTGGGTTGCAGCTGGATCTGACTGTTATTGCAGAGTTCTGTAGTCTGCTCTGTGTTCTGGTGACTAGGTTTGACAGGGTTTCAGTGGTTCAGTGATTCAAAGATTGATGATGCTAGTATTGGTTGTTTTATATGATTGTGAATGAATCATGGTCTTCAGATTGTAATGTTGTGCTTCAGGAGTATCCAGTCTGAAAATTGATGAAAAGTGGTACCTGAAGGAAAGAAGATTGTAGGTCAGCACCTATGTACTAGTATCTTAGCTAGTACAAGAGCAAAGGGGGTTGGAGCTCCCTTCCAAGGAAGTTTGGAGAACGAGAGAAGGTTGAAGCCTTCTGCAGGTTGTAGCCTGCGTACTGGTATAAGGCTGCACCAGTACAAAAGATTGTAAACTGAAATTCTTATTAAAGAAAGATAGAGACGACTTGCAGCAGGTGGTTTTCACCCACATTGGGTTTCCACCTTATATCATGGTGTTCATGTGTGTGGCTTTTGTGTGATGATCTGTTCTGTTATACTGCATCTATTTACTCTTAATATGGTGAATGATGACCTAATGCACTTAACTGAAGATAAACTAACTAAATTATAAGTTTTCTAGTTATACGTTGTTTTCCTTAGACACAGTAGCGTGTACACGCTGGTTCACTTAACTGAAGTAGCGTATATGTTTCTGAGCATTGAAAAAGTTTTATTGATCTGATAATACTGATTCACCCCCCCCCCCCCCCCCCCCTCTCAGTATTATTTCCAACATTATGTGGATACAGTCGCGTATATGTTGGTTTGAAGAAAATCAGTGGGGCCAGACTCAGGATGAAAAGAGTCTGATATGGGTCTGATAGAGGCCATCTGGCACAGGTTCAGGGGGAGCATATACTTCTAATAATGCATTGTTGGCATTATTTTAGAAGATATTGGTTCAATTTCATAGCTATTTTTATTCAATTGGAACAGGTGCAGAAGAAGATCATGGTTGCCGGTCTAAATGATGATTGACAGATGCTGCTGATGTTAGTTGAAGATCTTAGATATTTTTGTCTCTATTTCATATATTTCTTTTATTATTAAGGTCATGTAACGGCCTATGTTGGTTTCCCCACTATGTCTAGGATGGATGATGTAATGTTCTTGTTTATCTTATGTGTGACTGCCTATTCTGTTTTATTGTTCCTGGTTACTGTTTATATGTTTTGATGCACATATTAATGATCAAAATCTGAAGAATAATTTAAATGACCAGTCTACTGGTTATACGCTATTTTCCTTAACTGTAGTTGCGTACATACGCGATTATTACTAACTGAAGTAGCGTATACAAATCTGATTGTGAAATGAAAAATAATTGACCTGATAATACTGATTCACCCCCCCCCCCCCCCCCCCTCTCAGTATTATTTCCAACACATACTCCTCCATTTCTTCTTAATTTTGAAGTCTTTAATAAGAACTTGCATAACCGTTTAGTTGATTCAGGAGCTTCATCTAACATCTTACCTAGAATAGTTTGTGAAAAGTTGAATGTTCAACCTCAGAAATCTATTGTATGAATAGTAAAGTTAGATCGATCTCAAGTCGAAGTTGTTGGGGAACTTAACCAAGTAACCATCAGAATTTCATCAAATCCTAAAGTTTGTCGAGTCATTGACATTCTTGTAGCTGATATTCCTGACTTCTATGGCTTAATCCTTAGTAGAGACTGGTCAGAAAAACTTCATGGCTATTTTGCAACTGATTGGTCTCACATGTGGCTTCCCTATAATGGCAAGCCAAATCAAATAAAGGTTGATCGCGAGAAACATCAAAAGTACTTAGTAACAGAACTAGAAGGAGAAAATGAACCAGTCGTGTATAGTAACAATATCATCGGAAAGTACTCTATAGAATCATTTCTAGGGAATTTCAATGCTCACACTTCACCTTTCTTAGAAAACTTTGTTGTATCTCAAGTCAAAAATTATTCCCAGACGAACACTTCTAAATGTGTAAATTTTGTAGATAAACCTATAGTTAGATCTTTATGTTGGAAACTATTTTTTAATGGATCTAAATCCAATGATGCAGCAGGAGAAGGATGCATATTAGTTAGCCGAGAGGGGGAAAAGACTATGTTAGCATGCAGAATTGAATTTGATTGCACCAAAAACATCGTTGAATATGAAGCACTAGTTCAAGGTTTGTATAAGGCAATTGGCCTTAATATCAAAAACCTCCTAGTATTCAGAGATTCAGAGATTGTAATAAACCAGGTGAGAAATCCTATACATTGTTTGTCAAGACATTTGAAACACTATCAGTCATTAGTCCAAGACCTGACCTTTCACTTTACAACATTTAATATTTCCCCTATTCCAAGACTCCAAAATGCTAGTGTCGATCTTCTAGCTAATGTCACTTCCAAGCTTATCCCACCAGAGGATTATAGCCCTGATCGATTTTCCATTGAATTAATTTTTAGGCCACCTATTCCCGATAATATCACCAACTGGAGAGTCTTAAATAACGATTTGGATATCATAAGCTTCTTAACCTCATAAGTCTCTTATGATGACTAGATAGTTGATGAAGACCAACATGATAACCAACTTAAACAAGAAACAATCAATAACGCTATACCAAAATATGTAGTTAAGTTGGAATATTTATATGACCTCAAAGACGGATTTAAACGAACCACCAATTCAAAACTTCAGAGTTCAACTCTGAGGTTTGAATTGATCAATCTTGGGACTGACCTAAAATCTCAATATATTAATCTAGGTCTCGGACTTACGTTAGACGAAAATCAGCCTTTATAGGTTTGTGAAGAGGTACAAGAATGTCTTCGCATGGAACTATTAAGATGTTAAGACATATGACACCTCTATTATTCAACATACTATTCCCATGACATCTGATGAAAGACCTATTCAGCATAAATTAAGGAAGATCCAACCTAATTTAGAAAGTCAAATTAAATCTAAATTGAATAAAATGTTGAAAGCCAAAATTATTTTTCTTGTCAGACATTCCCAATGGGTCTCCAATCTTGTCCCAGTCAGAAAAAAGAACGGTGATATTCAGATATGTATAGACTTCCGCAACCTCAATAAAGCTTTCCAAAAGGACAATTTCCCATTGCCCCCTATGGAACAAATATTGCAATCAATTGCAAGCTCAGAACTAATGTCTTTCCTGGATGGATTCTCAGGTTATAATCAGATCTTAGTACATCCAGATGACCAACTGAAAACTACATTCAGGACAAAATGGGGCACTTATGCTTATTAGAAGATGCCATTTGGACTGATTAATGTCAGTGCCACTTTCCAGAGAGCCATGGACATAGCCTTCAAATGTTTAGTAAGCAAATCAGTAGTAATCTACTTAGATGATATAACTTTATATTCCAGAAAACGCAGTAATCGTCTAAGGGATTTAAAGAAAATCTTTGAACGTTAACAAAGGTATGGAATTTCTCTTAATCCCAAGAAGTATTTTTTCACATTAAGTGAAGGAAAGCTCCTTGGATTCATTATGTCCAAAACAGGAATTCATATTGACCCTAACAGAATTAGAGAAATCTCTGAAATACCTTTACCGCATAACAAAAAATCAATGCAGCCTTTCCTTGGTCAAACAAATTTTGTTAAAAGATTTGTCCCTGACTTCTCAAGAATTGTTTTACCTCTTCAACCCATGATAATAAAAATATTCTCTGTTTAAATGGGGACACTCAAAACATGAAGCTTTTAACTTGATAAAACAAGCAACCATAAATGCCCCATCTTTGGAAACACTGAATTTCTCAAATCATTTCATTTTATACACTTTTGTTGAAAAAAGCAACAAGAAATGCTAAAAATAGAATTCTATTTTTAGCAGTTCAGGGTGGATTCCTATTTTAGTCTATCCCTGGACTAAAATAGGAAGTAAAATTCAAATTTGAACTTAACAGTTGTTTGAAAATAGATTAATTAATTCACCATGAGTTAATTAGTTGTGAAAAGTCAAACATGAAGTCTATGTGAGGACATGCAATAGTTTCTCCATTGATTGAGGGATTTATTCATCAGTTAAAGAGATAAGGATGAGTTCTAATTTGAGTTGTAATTAGTTGGCTCAGTTAACTGAGTCAAGACCAGTTAGATTGATTTAAACGGTTTGTTTAAATTAATGTGAGTTCAGTTAGTTAATGCATGCTTGCATATAACTATTGCACTTCAGATAACTGAATATTCTCTCATGAATAACTCATGCATGTCAGTTCAGATAGAGACCCAGTTGAGATCAGAGGAGGGACAGTGTACTATTAGTTGGATGGATTTTTCCTATAAAGGAAGCTCATCCATGGAGAAGGATTTATATCCTTCAAGACTGCATAGTTGGATCAGAGGTTAGTGAGTGTGTGAAGAGGCCAATTCACACCAGTGGCTGCACTGGACCTCAATCAGAATTGTGCAAATAAATAGGAGGCTTGGAGGGCAGACCAGAGGTTAGATAGAGGCCTTTGACTGTCTATGAGCAGCAAAGGTATTGCAGAGAGAGCAAGATAGCTTTTGAGCTGATTATTTTTGTAATATTGGCTATATTTCCACTTGTATGATAATACAGAGTTGGGGTTTTAGGCTGAGGCTTTCCCTAGGTTATATCTTCTATGTTATGTGTGATTGATTTCTCCTTATCAGTTATATCTGTTCAATTGATCTTGCTCATATTCGATTAAGCTTCCACTAAGTTTATGGTAGATGTAGATCTAGTATTATGCTTTAGTACATTGCATATATCAGTTGGATCTGTAGGTGAAATTTCTACATGATATCAATGAGCTAGCTGATTTGTAGAGAAAATTCTACGTGGTATCAAAGAAAAGGTGATCAAGGAAGAACAGTATACAAAGAAAGGAGATTTTGAAGTTTTGAGTTTTGGGCCACGAGTTTTCAGAGAAAATCTAAAAAAAATTGTGCAAAATTTTCAGAAATAAATAGCAGATCTATATTCCTTGCAAAAAAATACCCAAATTCAAAAAACAAATCGGCTAAATCCGAGTTCGGATGAGGGAGATATCGTTGATTTAAAATCAGCTATTTTTCGCGAAAATTTCGTGACGGCGAGAAATATGAAACAAATTGGTGTGCTAGCCAAGAACTTGTATGCACTTGAGGTACAAGATGCATGCAAATCCTTGAGGAGCAAGGCAAAGGTTAGATACTTGGTGGTTGAGAGGGAGAGTAAATTACCTCTCAACATGCAGCGCCAGAAGAAGTCTCAGACAATTGTGGAGGAGCCACAATTGGTGAAGCAGCTTCAGGAGGTTGTGGAGCAGCCACAACTGGAGAAGCCGAGAGAATAACGAGTGGAGGCATCCACTCATGCAGAGACCTCCAGTAGGGGGAAATTTCAAGCTAGGTGGGCAAAGGGATCACATGCATCCATACCTCCAGGTCGGAGGTGGGGCGATGTGGAGTGATCATCCCAATGAAGCTGGAATAGGGGCAGGATCCTTCAGGTACCCAACCTCTTTGATTCCACTTTGTTATAGGAGCCCTGAAGAGGAGTAGCAGGATTGGTTGAGTGGGTAGAGACAGATGCAGATGGAGCAGAAAGGAGAGCTACAGTGCAGGAGTCCCAAGACTATGTAGAGCTAGCAGGTTGCAACAATGCGAGAGGCACGGGAGTGTTGCACCAATGCAGGATGGCACAGAGAGGTGTGCAATGGTGAGAGATGCATGGAGTGTTGTAGCAGCTTAGAGGTTAGAGAGGGAGCACTTGTCAGCATCAGGTAGTGCTTCAGCATCCAAGTATGTTTCTAGCCCAACAGAGAGGTCAATGGGGAGTTTTTTTTGTTTCTAGAGTTGCTAGAGCAACCACACTTGGTAGAAGTGTTGCATGGGAAACATTCCAAAGGTACAAGATCAGGTTCGAGTTGAATGCATTTCTTGTTGAGAGGGAATGTTGAAAATAGAAACAAGAAATGCTAAAAATAGAAGTGCTAAAAATAGCACTGCTATAAATAGCAATTTGGGTACCAGTGCTGGATTGAGCAACAGGGAATGAAAAATGGAAGTGCTAAAAATAGAATGCGAAACATTCCAAAGGTACAAGATCAGGTTTGAGTTGAATGCATTTCTTATTGAGAGGGAATGTTGAAAATAGAAACAAGAAATGCTAAAAATAGAAGTGCTAAAAATAGCACTGCTATAAATAGAAATTTGGGTACCAGTGCTGGATTGAGCAACAAGGAATGAAAAATGGAAGTGCTAAAAATAGCATTCTATTTTTAGCAGTTCAGGATGGATTCCTATTTTAGTCAGTCCCTGGACTAAACATAGGAAGTAAAATTCGAATTTGAACTTAACAGCTGTTTGAAAATAAATTAATTAATTCACCATGAGTTAATTAGTTGTGAAAAATCAAACATGAAGTCTATGTGAGGACATGCAACAGTTTCTCCATTGATTGAGGGATTTATCCATCAGTTAAAGAGATAAGGATGAGTTCTAATTTGAGTTGTAATTAGTTGGCTCAGTTAACTGAGTCAAGTCCAGTTAGATTGATTTAAACAGTTTGTTTAAATTAATGTGAGTTCAATTAGTTAATGCATGCTTGCATATAACTATTGCACTTCAGATAACTGAGTATTCTCTCATGGATAACTCATGCATGTCAATTCAGACATAGACCCAATTGAGATCAAAGGAGGGATAGTGTACTATCAGTTGGATGGATTTTTATTATAAAGGAAGCTCATCCATGGAGAAGGATTTATCTCCTTCAGGACTGCGTAGTTGGATCAGAGGTTAGTGAGTGTGTGAAGAGGCCAATTCACACAAGTGGCTTCACTGGACCCCAATCAGAATTGCATAAAGAAATAGGAGGCTTGGAAGGCAGACCTAAGGTTAGATAGAGGCCTTTGACTGTCTATGAGAAGTAGAGGTATTGCAGAGAGAGTAGGATATCTTTTGAGCTGATTCTTTTTGTAATACTGGCTATATTTCCACTTGTATGATAATACAGAGTTGGGGTTTTAGGCTGAGGCTTTCCCCGGGTTATATCTTATGTGTTATGTGTGATTGATTTCTCCTTATCAGTTATATGTGTTCAATTGATCTTGCTCATATTCGATTAAGCTTCCGCTAAGTTTATGGTAGATGTATATCTAGTATTATGCTTTAGTACATTCCATATATTAGTTGGATCTGTAGGTGAAATTTCTACATGATATCAGTGAGCTAGCTGATTTGTAGAGAAAATTCTACAACTTTCTCTTCCGAGAAATCATATGTAGCCATATTGACACAAGTAAATCAAGAAAAAGTTGAAGCCCCAATCTCTTTCTTTAGCTCCAATTTGCAGGGAGTTGAATTGAATTACTCAGATGTTAAAAAACAAGCTTTTGCAGTCTTCAAATCAATGAAACACTTCAGATCTTTTCTCCTCAAAACCCACACCCAAGTAATAGTACCATTCTCAGTAGTGAGAAATCTTTTAATACAAAGGTATGTAGGTGAAAAGAGCGTGAATTGGGTTATATCTCTACAAGAATATGACATCGAAATCAAACCAACAAAAATTGTAAAAGGTCAAGGTTTTTGCAGAATGTTGGCAGGAGCATCAAATCTATCAGCATTACAGCATTCAAGTGACGATGTACAAGTCTATGAGGTAATCCTTAAAGACACTGAGTCAAGATATGTTGATATCATATTTTACTTGAGAAATGTACATGCCCCAACCCAATTAAATTACACAAAGAAAAGGGCCTTGAAATTAAAAGGTAGACAATATCAAATTGTCAATGATGTGTTGTTTAGAATAAATTATGATTCTGTTTTACTTATATGTCTTGAAAAATCTGAGGCAGAGAAGGTGTTGCAGGAACTTCATGATGGACCAAATGGTGGTCACTTTGGAGGGGATACTATAGCACATAAAATCCTGCATGTCGGTTATTACTGGGCAACGTTATTCAAAGATGCACACAGTTATGTAAGGAAATGTAATATTTGTCAAACAGTTGCTGGAAGACAAAGGAAACCTGCATTACCATTACAGCTAGCCAACATTGACCAACCATTTGAACAATGGAGATTGGACATAATAGGTGAGATCATTCCTCATTCTTCTAAGAAGCATAGATATACCCTTACAGCCACTAATTATTTCACCAAAAGGGTAGAATCAATTCCACTCAAGGTAGCCAATTTTGAAAACATTATTGAATTCATAGATCAATTTATCATTACCAGGTTTGGCCTACCATCTGCCTTGATTTTTGATAATGCATCTTATATTTCAGGCAATGTTATGACAGAGTTTGCTCTCAAAAGAGGTAATAAGATTAAGTACTCTGCTAATTATTATCTGCAAGGAAATGGGTTAGCCAAATCCACGAACAAGAATCTCATCAAGATTATTAAACAAAATGTTGACCAAAGCCAAAATAACTGGCATAACTCTTTAGTGTTTGCTCTATGGTCAGATCAAATAACTCAGAAAGCCTCCATTGGCACTTCTCATTTTAATTTGTTATATGGGAAAGAAGTCATCTTGCCAACAAATGTAGTTATTCCCTCTTTAGCCTTAGTTCAATTCATTAAAGAAACTCCTTCCTCATCTATGCAGGTTAGACAGTTACAAATCCTTAAGCTTGAAGAGGAAAGAGAAAAGGCCAGGATCACACATGCACATCTAATCAGCAATTGGTCAAAGCCTCCTTTGATTCAAATTCTGTAACTTCAAATTATTTTCAACTCGGAGACCTAGTATTGAAATGGGATAAATCCCACGAAGAGAAAGGTAAGCATACCAAGTTACAACAAATGTGGCTTGGCCCATTTCAGATTGTGGAACAAATACGCTCATCAACTTTTCTATTACAAGATTTATCAAGTAAGAGAGAATCTCTACCTGTTAATGGGTAGATTTTAAAGAAATACTTTCCATAGAAGATGATCTCTTCTATTCACTGTATATTATTTCCTTTAGTTATTTTTTTTTAGAAAGAATAATACGAGCTGAAAAACATTTACTTTTGGCTTTACAAAGGATAGTTTCTTTTTAATTTTTACTTTTTGCTTGTGTAAGTAAAGATTGCTATGAAAGTAATCTTCACATATGAAATATATAGTTAAGTTCTATCGCTCCAAAACTACCTGTTTTCTGCCAAAATTATCTGATCTTTGATGAAACTTAGCTTTAGAAATGAATTTTTTCTTTACATCAGTGAAGAAAAGTATCAATAACAAAGCAAAGTCTCTCTGCAAAAAAGCATCTTTAAAACTCTACAATTGTCGTCCAGAAGCTCTTAAGGAGCCAATGATTCTCCCCACTTAATCAGCTTTCATTTTTAGAGTGTAATTCTAAAATATACTTAAACTTAAAGGATAAGAGGTCTCATCAAGAGTCAGCTTACCATGATCATAAGATTATAACTAACTGACATTACCAATACTGCATATCAAAACAAGGTAATGGCTTAAGATTATATTAATCAAAAGACAAGGGGTCTCATCAAGAGCCAGCTTGTTCAATTAAGTTACAAATCAAGTGAATGGCATTGTCAATTTTGGTCACCAAACCAAGGCATTGTCCTTTAAGAGATAAAAGATGAAGATTTGAAGGAATAATGAATTACTTCAAAAAACAAAGAAATCAATAAGTATACAAACGAGCTTATCTTTAAGATTGCATTCTGATCTAGGTGGGATACTGAATCATTGTTGGTTAAAAGGTAACCCTGTCGAGGCTATGAATGCCTGCTAGCAGCAGAGGCTCTACCTATGACAACTGAGTATACCAAAAACTGATCTGAGGAGAGTCTCCTTGCTTTTATCTTTAAAACCAAGTAATGACTGATGTAGACAAAGTGACTTTCTTATGAGAAAAGAATAATCAAAAGAATGATAGTTAAGTAAATGTTGTTTTATTATTAATGAGCAGTATTACTTACCTTATATTCCATGTAATTTATTTTTATTTCCAAAACTATCTTTATTTTGGAAGTTTTAGAAATTTCAAAAAACTCTCAGAGATAACTGGTTCTTCCAAGTGAATTGCCAATTGTTGTGCTATTCAAAAACCCCCATTTATTAATGGTAGTAGTTAATATTACATTAATAAACAGGGACCCTTTAAAAATCCATCCAAAAAATAAACTTAGCATTTAGGCATTTCTTTTATTTTTGGAATAAATCAAGATATCAATCAAACCCCCCCCCCCTTTTTTCTTTTTTCAGAACAACTACTAAATGCTTTCCTTCCCACATACATCATGATTAAGAATCATCAAAAGACCTTTCTAACCCACAAAATCTAGTAAAAAATGATTAAAGGAGGACTTTATGCTTTATACCTCGAAACTATCATATTTTTGACATAAACTAGGTCCTTAAGTTTTTCTCTTCAAAGCCAAGTCTCGCATCGCATATCACTATTTATAAAGAGCCAGCCTTAAAAGGTTATCTCAAAAAAAAGCAATATGTGAAATTGCGATGGCATCATAACCTTTATCGCATCGCATTTCAAGCATTCAAAAGAACACCACAAACTTACCATCAATCGATATTGCGAAACGTGATCAAGACCTAGACCCACTCCTTAAATATATCACGAACAAATGTTTAGGTCTGCCACTCATTAAAAAAGGTCTTTACATAGAAAAACCTGACAAGTAGCTATGTTTTGAAACAATAAATGAGTGGCTCGCATCTAGCGGAAACACAAGAGAAGGTAAGAAAAGTGAAAATGAATAATGTGATATTGTGATCTACGATATTGCTTCGCAAATCATAAAATTGCCATTATCGCAATTCAAAGGCTCGCCACCCTAGAAGCTTTCTTCCTGATTTATGATGCAGACATTTATGAGCATTAAATATAAGGTATAACGAAGCATTAGTGGGCACTTAGTAAGAGCTAACTGCATTTATGTGTGAAAAGCCATTTAACGAGATATGATATATTTTTATGTGCATTCGAATAAAAATCCTTTTATCACCTTTACAAGTTATCTGCATTATTTCATTTCACATTCATTATCATCTTTTTGTATCTGATATCTATTGTTCTTCACTTTCAGGGAATATCCACAGAGCAAATCGTTGAGAGAAATGGTGAAGAAAGGCAAGGCAGCCGTCTCTAAGAAGTCAGAAATGACTCCTCTGTTTATGGATACTACATGCAACAAAGAGGGAGGAACCTCTACATGGGAGGCCATGTCTAATGTATTGGAGGAAGACCAACCAAGGATTCTAGAAACGAAGGTTACAGTTGACGGACATGATTCCTCAGACGCTTCCATGTTTGAGACAGCATGCTCATTTTTGCATCGCATAGCTACGCGCCCAAAGATAATCCCTTATATAGACATAGTTAAATGTGCTATTAATGAAGTTGACATCTTAGACAGAGAATTCAAGACAAGAATCCAAGAGGTTATGGGATCTTTTACGCCAGACAACGCATGGCTTATGTACCACCTACTAGAGCCATAAGTCATCTACAATAGAAATTTCGTCGAGAAGTTTTCCAAAGAGAACGAGGACCCAACGGACTGCACCCGGACCTGGTCAAATAATGAGGGAAAAATCAAGAAAGACAAGAGAAGTATGTACACTACTGTGTCTATTTGTCACCCTCATAGTTTTGCTGCGGCCATGCTATGTAGACTATTTGACAAACCCGATAGTATTAACTTCTCCCTAGAACAGTTGCCATTAATAGATGGAGTTATTAATGCAACTATAATGAATTGGGCACAAATTTTGTCTAACAATTTAGAAATAACAATAATGGAGTATAGAAGGAAAACAAGTGTTGCTTCGATGGTTTACCCTCAATTTTTTGTGAGCACCTATGTAATGGATGCAATTTGTTCCGATTCAAAATTTCTTGTCATGGGATGGAAGTGGACTATTCAAAATCCACTTCCCATTCACATATACCATAAATACATGTGGGAATCTAACTTTCATCCACATTTTTTTCAAAATTTGTCATGGAGTTATGCTCCCTATCCATAAACAGCTTTATAACCGAGATGCCCCCATGTTTTCCCAAGAATCTGAGGTAGATATCCTACCAGTGGCCAAATGGTTTGGGGAGGAGACATTTACGTATATCAGGGTATTTGGCAGCATTACCTCCCCCCATGTCCTCCCATACTATGTTCCGAACAAATTGATGGCTAGAGAGATGTCTTATCAAACAGCTAGTGAGGGAGGGATGAGTAAAACATTAAAGGAAGCAAGAAAGGCCATCTAGCCTACATTCCCTTTGTAGTGTGGAGCATTTGCATTACACAACATATGGCATGCATTTAAAGAAGAAGAGATTATGTTAATGTAGGTTATAACCCTGTATAGAAATTACTTGCATACGAATTCTAAAACACAGAAAATAAACAATGCGAGAGCATAACACATAGAACACATATACATAGAGATTTTCCCCTGGATCCCAAATCTGGGACAACCAAGTTGATTTTTCATTATGTTCCTTTCAATGTTACAATACATATTTATACATGCCAAATCATCCAATACCATGGACCGAAAACCATCGCGTCCAAAAAACATGTGCCAAAATCATGCACAAAACCATAGGTGGGTCGGCCCAACCTAACATAGGGTCCAAAACCAAAATTTTTCGGGGCACTGCCCTAGACCCCATAAAGTGGGGTTACGGGTACGCCTCAAACCCCATGTGACCTCTCCCCTTCTAACCCAGTTAACTACGTGGGTTAGTCGTGGAAAGAATATAACACAACCCAACATTCTCCCACTTGTTGTTTTCTTTCGACAGGGGTCCACATCAGAGATTAGTCATTTATCCAGCCCTACAACACCCATTTTCTCTCTACACCAAGAGAACTTCTCAAAGCTCACAGATTTTGTCAATGCATCTGCAGTATTCTTCAAAGTGTCCACCTTTACTAGCAACACCTTTTTGTCTTCTATCATATCCCTCACAAAGTGATATTGAACATCAATGTGCTTTGTCTTTGAATGATATGCGGGGTTATTTGCCAAGAAAATTGCACTTTGGTTGTCACAGTATATCCTTATAGCTCCCTGTACTAACCCCATACTTGAACACAATCTCTGCAACCAAACTGCTTCCTTGCTTTCATGAGTGGCTGCCATGTATTCTGCCTTTGTAGTTGATAGTGCCACTAAAATTTTTTTCTTACTCATCCAATTGACTGCACCTCCAAATAGGTTAAACACACACCCACTTGTAGATCTTCTCTGATCCAGATCTCCAACCCAATCTGCATCAACAGAGCCATGAATATCCAACATTCTTTCCAATCCTAATCTTCCTTGGTAGCACATACCTGAAAACCTGCTTCACTGTTGTCCAGTGCTCCTTCCCTGGTTTTGACATAACCTGGCTCAATACTCCCACTGCATGTGCAATGTCTTATCTAGTACAGACCATTGCATACATCAGGCTACTGACTGCACTTGCATATGGATCACGAGACATTTCCTATTCCTCTTCTTGTGTCTTGGGACACTGTTCAGCAGATAACCTCACACCTACAGGAATAGGAACCTTCACCGGTTTACTATCCTGCATATTAAACCTCTGCAGTATTGTCTAGACATACTTCCTCTGGTTTAACCAGAGCTTCCTCTTTGCCTGCTCTCTTTTAATTTCCATGCCCAAAATATAGTTTGCAGCACCAAAATCTTTCATGTCGAATTTGGAGGACAATTGGGTCTTCAAATCGTGGATAATTTCTTTATCATTTCCAACCAACGACATATCATCCACATACAAGACCAGATAAATAACATGGTCACTAATTAATTTAAAATACACACAGTGATCTACTTTGCTTCTGGTGAAGCCAAGTCCCTGTATAAATGTATCAAATTTCTGATACCACATCCTAAGTTGGTGACTGTTTTAACCCATACAGAGACTTCTTTAACTTGCATACCAGTTCTTTCTTACCCTTCACCGCAAACCTTCGGGTTGCTTCATGTATATTTCCTCTTCCAAATCCCCGTGAAGAAATGTTGTCTTCACATCCATCTGTTCTACCTCAAAATCAAAAGCAACAGCAACAGATAAAAGTAATCTAATAGAAGTTACCTTGGCAACAGGAGAAAAAATATCACCAAAATCAATTCCCGACACCTGGGAATAACCTTTTGCTACCAACCGAGCTTTGTATTTCTCCACCTTTCCTTATGCATTTGTCTTCTTCTTGAACACCCATTTGCTGCCAATGGGTTTCCTTCCATCCGGCAACTCCACCAGATCCCAAGCCTCATTTTTGTGCAAAGATGCCATTTCATCAACCATGGCCTCTTTCCAAATTTTTCCATCCTATAAATCTACTGCTTCCTTCACAGTTCTGAGATCATCGTCAGTAATAGATAAAGAAAAATTTGAGTAGAAAGTAGATGGACTATACCTTCCTGGCTGCCTTCTTTCTGGAACTGTTCTTCCCACACCTAGAGTTTTTGGCTCTTCATCTTTTGATTCCTCCTCTACTGTAGAGTCTGATTCTTCCTCCTTAAGCTCAAACTCTATCTTCTCAGGTTCCTTTGGTTGGAATTCATGTTTAATAACATCTTTTACCTCTCTGAACACCACATCTCGGTTGTACACAACCTTCTGTGTCACTCGATTCCAAAGCTTATAACCCTTTAAACCATCCTTATACCCAATAAAGATGCACTTTTCAGATTTACTATCCAACTTGGTTCGTTTCTCCTTTGGAACATGTACATATGCATCACATCCAAATACCCTCAGATGTGAAAGAGAGGGTTTCTTACCAGTCCATACCTCTTGTGGAGTCTTATCCTCCAATGTTGATGAAGGTGACCTATTGACCAGGTAACATGCAGTATCCACCACCTCTGCCCAGAATTCTTGTCCTAACCTGACACCACTGAACATGCTTCTTGCCCTTTCCATCAACGTCTTATTCATTCTTTCTATAACTCCATTTTTCTTAGGTGTATATGGAGTAGTCTTCTGTCATGCTATACCACACTTCTTATAGAATTCTTCAAATTCCTTGCTGCAAAACTCTCCACCATTATCCGTCCTCAGCACCTTTATCTTCTTCTCTGTTTGATTTTCCATGAGAGCCTTAAATTCTTTAAACCTGTCAAAGGCTTCAGATTTATTCTTAAGGAAATATATCCATGTATTCCTTGAGAAGTCATCTATAAATGATACATAGTACACAGACTTACCTAGTGATGAAACCTTCACAGGTCCAAACACATCACTATGCACGAATTCTAATATATGTTTCGCCCTCTTACTACCAGAGGGGAAACTCACCCGATTCTGCTTCCCATATACACAATTTTCATAGAAATCAAAATCCAAAGAGCTATTACTCATACCTTTACCATGAAGTATTCAAAGGCCCTTCTCTCCAATATGTCCAAGCCTTTGATGCCACAACATGGTCTTCTCTCTAGAGACCACCAGATTTTATGTTCCACTTTCAGGAACCATAGAACTGTTGCACCCATCAATAACAGTGCTACCTTGCAGCTTGTATAGAGTTCCAATTCGAACTCCCCGTATCAATACCAGTGCTCCCTGAAACATTTTGTAGGTATCCTTCTCGAACACTGTTTTTACACCTGCATCATCCAGCTTGCTTACAGAAATTAGATTTATGGTCAATGTAGGAATATGCAGAACAACTGGAAGTGTTCTAACCCTTCCACCTTGCAACTTCAACTTTACTTTTCCATGACCAATGATTCTAGCCTTCCTATCATCCCTTAAGAAGACATCACCACCATCGTATTTCTCATACTCGTAGAACCACTCTCTATGGGGAGTGAAGTGAAAGGATGCACCTGAGTCAATCAACCATGCCTCATGATCTACATGTGTACTTGAATAAGCCAAGTACACATCCCCACCTTCATCTGAGATGGTTTTCGCCTCTGCAGAAGGTGCATCATCAGATCCCTTTCCTTTATTAGGATCTTTAGATTTACAGTCCCTTTTGTAGTGCCCTTCCTTTTCGTATTTCCAGCACACCACCTTTACAGGTTTTCCTGGAGATTTAGATCTCCCTCTAGATTTAGAACTTCCACTCAATGACTTATTTTTGTTTTTGTTCTGGGACCGTGCTCGTACAGACAAGGCATCACCATTCTGGCTCTCCATATTTTTCCGTCTCATCTCCTCCGTCAACAAGGATGAGACTATTTCATCAAAATGCAAGGCAGTTGCATTGCTACCTATTGCAATAACTAGACTATCCCCTGAATCTGGTAGAGAACACAACAAACGGATGCACTTATCTTCATCTGAAATTTTAATATCAATAGATGCTAATTGACTTACCACAGTATTAAATTCATTCAGATGCTCTGTCGCCGAGTCTCCATCTTTCATCCTCGGGTTATACAACTTTTTCCATAGGAACAGTTTATTCACCAGAGACTTATATTGGTACAAAGTCCCTAACCTGTCCCACAAAGCCTTCGTCGTAGCTTCCCCTGATACATTCAACAATACTGAATCTGAGACACACAATTGTATTGTGCTCTTTGCCTTCCGATCCAACTTCTTCCATTCTTCATTGAACACTCTCGTGGTTTAGTACCCGGATCTACCGTGATCCACTGATATTTATCCACTAACAGATCCTCCATCCTGAGTTTCCACAACTCAAAACTCTGACCATTAAATTTCTTGATCTCCATCTTTCCACTACTCACCATCTTCTTTCACCAGCAGAATCGATCTCACAAATCTCCCACTGAACGGGGTCTACCACAGGCCCGAGCGAAACCCCTCAGCTACAAAGGTGTCCCCTTGAAGCCAAAATTGCTCTGATACCAAATGTAGGTTATAACCGTGTACCGAAATTACCTGCATACGAATTCTAAAACACAGAAAATAAACAATGCGAGAGCATAACACATAAAACACATATACACAGAGATTTTCCCCTGGATCCCAAAACTGGGACTACCAGCTTGATTTTTCATTATGTTCCTTTCAATGTTACAATACATATTTATACATGCCAAAGCATCCAATAACATGGACCGAAAACCATCACGTCCAAAAACATGTGCGAAAATCATGCACAAAACCATAGGTGGGTCCGACCAACCTAACATAAAGTGGGGTTACGGGTATGCCTCAAACCCCATGTGACCCCCTCCTTCTAACCCCTAGTTAGCTATGTGGGCTAGTCATGGAAAGAATATAACACAACCCAATAGTTATCTCTACAATTACCTAAATTCCCTAGAAAGCAATATGACCCGTTCGAAACTCTCAAAGACTTTACCACCATGGTGAAAATAAAAGTATTCAGTAATGAGGAAGATGCATTTGATGACATCTTTTTGTAGAAAAAAAACCTTCACAGAGGTGAAGCATATGGCATAATTACTTTTTTACCATGAAGATCTTGAAACCTTTTACGAGTATAGAGAAAGGAGGCTAACAAAGGTCCCATTGGACCAATAAGGGAGCCTACTCCTAGCATAAGTATAGAAGGTGACTCCAAAGAAAACTCTAAAACTAATTCTGGAGCAAAGTCCCAAGAGAAATCTACCAGGAAATCAGATAAGTCATCACAAAATGGGAAAAGCAGAAGCAGAGAATCGGAAAAAGATACGACCCAATCTACAGAGAATATAGTTGAGCAAACTCCAGCTAGAAAACAGGCTAAAATCCATGCCACCTCCACACAGCTAATAAAACCCCTGGTGATTGATTTAGAGGAAGAATGGGACAACTTTAATAAAAGGCTCAATACAGAGGAACAAACACCAGAGTTGCAAACTCCACAACAGAAAACAACTTAGGAAATTATAGCAGAGGAGACTGTAAATACTCAAGAGGTAGAACACATCCTTGTTACCCCCACCTCTGAAATTGTTTTGAGAATAGAGGATATTCC
Source organism: Pinus tabuliformis (assembly GCA_031772625.1). Classification (NCBI taxonomy): domain Eukaryota; kingdom Viridiplantae; phylum Streptophyta; class Pinopsida; order Pinales; family Pinaceae; genus Pinus; species Pinus tabuliformis. The sequence continues at coordinate 795,550,731 of CM062813.1, read as the reverse complement.
CCCTCTAGATGTGTTTTATAGCCCACAACACAAGGCCATTGTTAAAAGACAAAGGAAGAAAAGGAAGTTGGATTCTACAGTTGTTACTACCCCTGATAATGAACCGATGGATGTTCTCTGGAAAGACTCACCCATCGACCCATCCGCCAACCTTACTAGACTCTCACAGTTTGCAGGTGCCTATGCTACAATGACCATCGACAAAGCAACAGAGGTGCAAATTTTTCTTAAAGAAAAAGAAGATAAAATTTTGTCACTTGAACAACAATTACAGCAAGAAAAATATGACCAATAGGCAGAGATACAGTTAGCTAAGCTACAACAAGAGTTCGAGCAGATGCAAATAAAACATCAAACCATCTTAGCAGAGAAGGAAGTGCAAATACAAGGAATAACTGATCTACATAAATATGATCCAAAAATTGATCAGTTTATTACTGAAGCGCTCAGCCTTAACTCCCAGTTGATGCACCAAAAAGAACTATTATGCCAGAAGATTTCGCAATGGAATTCTTATTGCGAAACAAGCGACAAATTGACAAGTCAAGTCATGGAAATGAGACTTGAATATGATGAAATATTTAAAAAGGTCTCCGACTTCATCACTTGGCAAAATTCAGAAGATGGGAGAAAAGCATACTTACCTAAACTAGAGGAGTTGCATAAAGAAATCTTATTTGCAAACTAGGATTCTCAGCTTAAAGAGTTAGGAAAGGCAACAGAAGACGCGGCAGCAGCAGCAAACAGTGTCATTGAAAATATTAATGAAAATTTACATAGCGCCAACCTTGTGGAAAAATCCATTCCAAGTTTTCTTCCTAATGTAAAACAGCTTGAACTACAGTGGAGATAGGCAACAGAAAAAAAAAAAAATCAAAAGTAATTAGGCAAACGACCAGGTTAAACTAGGAAGCATATTAGTGACATTTGGTGAAACCTCATAGCCAGTGGATGACCATACGATGCCTAACCACTTCTACAGAGAAACTGGTGCTAGCACTAACCAACGTCATATTCACTGGACAGTTGAAAGATGAAATGGGCCAACCGACATAGCTCCAGCCCATGACAGACATTTGTGATCTAAAGGATCAAATTCATAATAGTTAGTCACCATGCTCATTTCTATTTTGGTTTTATTTTGCATAATTTGAGGAAGGTCATTTAAACCTCCTCAACTATTTTTGTAATAATCTATTTTTAGTTTTATAGTTTAAGTATTTAAACCCCTCTCATGCATTTAGAGAGGGGTCTAGAAATTTTATCAGAAACCATCTTCAAAACATGCACTTTTGTCCCTTTGAGGAAGTTTTGGTGAAATTAATGCAACGGGATTTATTTTTATCTGATCTAGCATCTTTTACTAAAATTTCACTTTTGTAGTCTTAGACGGCGTTGAATGGACTAAAAGTAGATCAATATTGTTGAAGCACATGAGTAGGACGTATTATAAATGGTATTTTTATCTCGTAATTCTTTTTACTTATGTATCAAGCAATAATTTCTCTTCAAGTTGTTTATGTATGAAAGTTTGAATCCTGGTTGCCATTATTGCACTTTTGTATGATGATGATCTATATTTTATGTTGAATACATGAATAATTTCTTATGCGATATATCTTTCACAATCGTTTCGGCTAACTTTTTATATGAAACAATTATTGTTAAAACGAATTCATTTCTCATTGCAATTGAATGATCTTTATTATCAATTTCTTTTAGACATTATTGTAGATCGCATACATTAATTTACTCCTGGGTATAGTTATAATTAGATAGTGTTTAAATTAGGATAAAATGCATATGATTATTAGTTTAGATTAGATCACTTCTACCTTAAAAATTACTCCAAAATATCACATATCACCCCATCAGCATAATCATAAAATAGATTGGGAAACTGGCTGCATTATCCCCAGTCAGAGCCACTACTCCAAACGGAAAAGGAGCTACCAACCAAGGTCCGGACCAGGTGGTTTTCCCCCATGTTGAAGCAATGATTTCCAAGACTTGAAAATTTTGGCACTAGAAGGAGGGCCTGACTGTGAATGGCAAGTAAATCCAAATCAACATGCCATTCTAAGAGTAAAAATCCCTCACCATCACCTCCAACTTCTCGAAAGCATTCCAAATCCCATGATCCGAAGTGAGAAGTTGCAAAGAAAGTTACAGAACCCACTGCTGAAATCCCAAAAAAGCTAGATCATTCTTCTTCTACCGAAGCCCTTGAAGTCCAATATTTGATTCGTAAATTACAGGGGATTTCATTATCTCAAGAAGGATCTCAGTTATCCCAAGATAGTATTACCTCTTATTTTACCCCATCTCAAAAGTTAACAAGAGCACAAAGTGAAAATATTGGAATCCCTTTATTCGAATTTCCACTGCCAAGCAGTAAGAAAGCTAAGAAAACACCATCTGAATCTCACAGCAAGGTTCTTTAATCATCTTCATTCATTCCATCTATACCATCACAAGATCAATCATCCACCTCTCCACTCCAGGTCGTGATTCACACAGGTACATGAACTACATATTCCTCTACCCAATCACCTTCAACCACTGTTACACCTTCTCCTACTCACATACCAGCAATGGCACAGAATCCTCCAAGGCCATGGACAATCCTAGGAGCTGTTAGGATGGCTGAGCCTTTACATCAATTGCAAGCTCATCCAGAGAAATGGTTACCCAAATTCAATCTTGATAATGGCCTGCTATTAAGGAACATATAAACAATTTCATGTTATCGATTAACTTGAATGAAGTAGTGGAAGAAGACGCAGTTGTAAGATTATTCCCATATACTTTACATGGAGCAGCAGGATCATGGTACTTCTCATTACCATCAAGTTCTATTAATAGTTGGGATGTTTTCCAAGAGAAATTTGTAACTAAATTTGGGGATGATAGATCCACAACTACCCTAATCAATGATCTCTCCAATTTTAAAGTCGAACCGAAAGAACCCATTAAGGACTTCAACTCTTGCTTCAATACATTATTGAATAAGATGCCAATGGCATCTAAACCCAGTGATGAGGTCCAAAATGAGTGGTATTTTTCTGCTCTACCATCAAACACAGTTATCTTTGTTGATAGAGCTTCCAAACCAACTTTAGCTAAAAATATGAGAGAGGCAATAGCTGTGGAAAAACGCATTCTAGTTGTAGAAAATAAAAATGCATTAGATGAATGAAACTAAAGAAAGTAACCTTTAGGGACAACTCTAAGAAGAAACCACCAAAATATCCTTTTGATCTTGAAGGGTTACAGAAAGTCCTCAAGACCATGTCTAACGAAATGGTTGATATTAAAAAACAGGTAGCAAAGACTTCCTCTAAGAAATATTTTAGACCATTTAAAAGGAATTCCCCTATTGATCCTAAACCTCCAAATGCTATATCAAATACCGAATCAGGTGGAGAGGAGGATGAAGTTTCAACGAACGAAGAACAAATGGACGATGAAGAAGAGGTAGAATTACAAGGAATGTGGGATTTTATCCTTCCCAATGAAGAAACTCAAGAAGCATTCCTGTTGCTACCCGAAGTAAAAAACATGTTGAATTGTCACAAAAAAATTCAAAGCAGAAGGCTTCAATGCCACCTCCCAGGGACAAAGCAACAAGTAAGAAATCTTCACCAAAATCCACTCAAACTACTCCTACTCAACTGGATTCTTCACCTTCACCTAAAACTATGATAGTTTCTTATGAAATGGAATATAATATTATTGATGATCTGAAGAAAACTAGGGCAAACATCACCTTTCATGAGCTTAGCAAATTGAAGCATCAGCAGAAGCTACTTCTTAAAGAAATCAAACCAGTACCTACTATGTCGCTTCCTGCCCCCATGATCTCACAAGTTGCCCAAGAAATGGGAAGGCCCCCTAGCACCTCTTTAAACAAGATTGATCCAATCGACATCACTCTAATTAGGGGAATATCTAAATCTCATACTCGTCCATTTCTCCTTAATTTTGAAGTCTTTAATAAGAACTTACACAATTGTTTAGTTGATTCAGGAGCTTTATCTAACATCTTACCTAGAATATTTTGTGCAAAGTTGAATGTTTAGCCTCAGAAATCTATTGTACGAGTAGTACAGTTAGATCGATCTCAAGTTGATTTTGTTGGGGAACTTAACCAGGTAACCATCAAACTTTCATCAAATCCTAAATTTTGTCAAGTCATTGACATTCTTGTAGCTGATATTCTTGACTTCTATGGCTTAATCCTTAGTAGATACTGGTCAGAAAAAATTCATGGTTATTTTGCAATTGACTGGTCTCACATGTGGCTTCCCTACAATGGCAAGCCAAATCAAATAAGGGTTGATCGCAAGAAACATCAAAAGTACATAGTAATAGAACTAGAAGGAGAAAATGAACCAGTCGCGTATAGTAATAATATCATCGGAAACTATTCTGTAGAATCATTTCTACGGAATTTCAATGCTCACACTTCACCTTTCTTAGAAAAATTTGTTGTATCTCAAGTCAAAATCTATTCCCAAACGAACACTTCTAAATGTGTAAATTTTGTAGATAAACCTGTAATTAGATCTTTATATTGAAAACTTCTTTTTGATGGATCTAAATCCAATGATCGATCAAGAGAAGGATGCATATTAGTTAGCCCAGATGGGGAAAAGACTATGTTAGCATGCAGTCTTGAATTCAATTGCACAAACAAAACCACTAAGTATGAAGCACTAGTTCAAGGTTTGTATAAGGAAATTGGCCTTAATATCAAACACCTCCAAGTATTCAGAGATTTAGAGATTGTAATAAAACAAGTGAGAAATACTATACATTGTTTGTCAGGACATTTGAAACACTATTAGTCATTAGTCCAAGACCTGACCTTTCACTTTACAGTGTTTAATATTTCTCCTATTCCAAGACTCCAAAATGCTAGTGTTGATCTTCTAGCTAATGTCGCTTCCAAGCTTATCCCACCAGAGGATTATAGCCCTGATCGATTTTCCATTGAATTAATTTTTAGGCCTTCTATTCCCAATAATATCACCAACTGGAGAGTCTTTAATAATGATCTAGATATCATAAGCTTCTTGACTTTAGAAGTCTCTTATGATGACCAGATAGTTCATGAAGACCAGCATGATAACCAACTTAAACAAGAAACAATCAATAACACTATACCAAAATCTGTAGTTAAGTTGGAAAATTTATATAACCTCAAAGACAGATTTAAACGATCCACCAATTCAAAACTTCAGATTTCAACTCTAAGGTTTGAATTGATCAATCTTGTTACTGACCTAAAACCTCAATATATTAATCTAAGTCTTGGATTTATGTTAGACGAAAAATCAGCCTTTATAGGTTTGTTGAATAGGTATAAGAATGTCTTCACATGGAACTATGAAGATCTTAAGACATACGAAACCTCTATTATTCAACATACCATGCCCCTAACATCTGATGAAAGACATATTCAGCAGAAATTAAGGAAGATCCATCCTAATTTAGAAAGTCAAATTAAATATGAATTGAATAAATTGCTAAAAGCCAAAATTATTTTTCTTATCAAACATTCCCGATGGGTCTCCAATCTTGTCCCAGTCAGAAAAAAGAACGGCGATATTCGGATATGTATAGACTTCCGCAACCTCAATAGATCTTGCCAAAGATACAATTTCCCATTTCCCCCTAAGGAACATATATTTCAATCAGTTGCAGGCTCAGAACTAATGTCTTTCCTAGATGGATTCTCAGGTTATAATCAGATCTTAGTACATCCAAATGACTAGTTGAAAACTACATTCAGGACAAAATGGGGCACTTATGCTTATCAGAAGATGCCATTTGGACTAATTAATATCAGTTCCAGTTTCCAAAGAGCCATGGTCATAGCCTTCAAATGTTTAGTAAACAAATCAGTAGTAATCTACTTAGATGATATAACTTTATATTCCAGAAAATGCAGTAATCATCTAAGGGATTTAAATCAAATCTTTGAACGTTGCCAAAGGTATGGAATTTATTTTAATCCCAAGAAGTCTTTTTTCACATTAAGTGAAGGAAAGCTCCTTGGATTCATTGTGTCTAAAGCAGGAATTCATATTGATCTTGATAGAATTAGAGAAATCTTTGAAATACCTTTACCGTATAACAAAAAACCAATGCAATATTTCCTAGGTCAAATAAATTTAGTTAAAAGATTTGTCCCTAACTTCTCAGGAATTGTTTTACCTCTTCAATCCATGAGAATAATAAAATTCTTTGTTTAAATGGGGACACTTGAAACATGAATCTTTTAACTTGATAAAAAAAGCAATCATAAATGCCCCATATTTAACAATGCCGAATTTCTCAAATCATTTTATTTTATACACTTTCTCTTCTGAGAAATCATATGCAGCCAAATTGAAAAAAGTAAATCAAGAAAAAGCTAAAGCCCCAATCTCTTTCTTTAGCTCCAATTTGCAGGAAGCCGAATTTAATTACTCAGATGTTAAAAAACAAGCTTTTGATTCTTCAAATCAATAAAACACTTCAAACCTTTTCCCCTCAAAACCCACACCAAATTAATAGTACCATTCTCAACATTGATAAATATTTTAATCCAAAGGGATGTAGGTGAAAAGAGAGTGAATTGGGTTACATCTCTACAAGAATATGACATCGAAATCAAACCAGCAAAAATTGTAAAAGGTCAAGGTTTTTGTAGGATGTTGGCAGGAGCATCAAATCTATCAACATTACAGCATTCAAGTGACGATGTACAAGTCTATGAGGTAAGCCTTAATGACACTGAGTCAAGATATGCTGATATCATATTTTACTTGAGAAATGGATATGCCCCAACCCAATTAAATTACACAAAGAAAAGGGCCTTGAGATTAAAAGCTAGACAATATCAAATTGTCAATGATGTGTTGTTTAGAATAAATTATGATTCTGTTTTACTTAGATGTCTTGAAAAATTTGAGGCAGAGAAGGTGTTGCAAGAAATTCATGATGGACCATCTAGTGGTCACTTTGGAGGGGATACTACAGCACATAAAATCTTGCATTTCGGCTATTATTAGCCAATGTTATTCAAATATGCACATTGTTATGTAAGGAAATATAAGATTTGTCAGACAATTGCTAGAAGACAAAGGAAACCCGCGTTACCATTACATCCAGCCAACATTGACCAACCATTTGAACAATGGAGATTGAACATAATAGGTTAGATCTTTCCTCATTCTTCTAAGCAGCATAGATATATCCTTACAGCCACTTATTATTTCACCAAATGGGTAGAAGCAATTCCACTCTAGGTATTCAATTCTAACAACATTATTGAATTCATAGATCAATTTATCATTACCAGGTTTGGCCTACCATCTTCCTTGATGTTTGATAATGCATCTTATTTTTTAGGCAATGTTATGAAAGAGTTTGCTCTCAAAAGAGGAAATAAGCTTAAGTACTCTGCTAATTATTATCTGCAAGGAAATGGGTTAGCCAAATCGACAAACAAGAATCTCATCAAGATTATTAAACAAAATGTTGACCAAAGCCAAAATAACTAGCATAACTCTTTAGTGTTTTCTCTATGGGCAGATCGAATAACTCAGAAAGCCTCCATTGGCACTTCTCATTTTAATTTGGTATATGGGAAGGAATTCGTCTTGCCAACAAATGTAGCTACTCCCTCTTTAGCCTTAGTTCAATTCATTAAAGAAACTCCTTCCTCATATATGCAAGTTAGACAGTTACAAATCCTTAAGCTTGAAAAGGAAATAGAAAAGGCCAGGATAACACATGCACATATGATCAGCAGTTAGTCAAAGCCTCCTTTGATTCAAATTTTGTAACTTCAAAATCTTTTCAACTCAGAGACCTAGTATTGAAATGGGATAAAACCCTCGAAGAGAAAGGTAAGCATACCAAGTTACAACAAATGTGGCTTGGCCCATTTTAGATTGTGGAACAAATAGCCCATCAAATTTTCTATTACAAGATTTATCAAGTAAGAGAGAATCTCTACCTATTAATGGGTAGATTTTAAAGAAATACTTTCCATAGAAGATGATCTCTTCTATTCATTGTATATTATTGCCTTTAGTTATTTTTTTTTTAGAAAAATATTTACTTTTGGCTTTACAAAGGATAGTCTCTTTTTAATTTTTACTTTTCCCTTGTGTAAGTAAAGATTGTTATGAAAGTAATATTCACATATGAAATATATAGTTAAGTTCTATCACTCCAAAACTACCTGTTTTCTGCCAAAATTATCTGATCTTTGATGAAACTTAGCTTTAGAAAGAAATTTTTCCTTTACATCAGTCAAGAAAATTATCAATAACAAATCAAAGTCTCTCTACAGAAAACCATCTTTAAAACTCTACAATTGTCATACAATAGCTCTTAAGGAGCCAATGACTCTCCCCACCTAATCAGATTTCATTTTTAGAGTGTAATTCTAAAATATACTTAAAGGATAAAAGGTCTCATCAAGAGTCAACTTACCATGATCATAAGATTATAACTAACTTACATTACCAATACTACATATCAAAATAGGGTAATGCCTTAAGATTATATTAATCAAAAGGCAAGGGGTCTCATCAAGAACCAGCTTGTTCATTTAAGTTACAAATCAAGTGAATGGCATTGTCAATTTTGGTCACCAAACCAAGGCATTGTCCTTTAAGAGATAAAAGATTAAGATTTGAAGGAATAATGAATTACTTCAAAAAATAAAGAAAGCAGTACGTATACAAACGAGCTTATCTTTATGATTGCATTCTGATCTAGGTGGGATACTGAATCATTGATGGTTAAAAGGTAACCATGTCGAGGCTATGAACGCCTGTTGGCAACAGAGGCTCTACCTATGACAACTGAGTATACCAAAAACTGATCTGAGGAGAGTCTCCTTACTTTTATCTTTAAAACCAAGTAATGATTGATGTAGACAAAGTGACTTTCTTATGAGAAAAAAATAATTAAAAGAATTATAGTTAAGTACACGTTGTTTTATTATTAATGAGCAATATTACTTACCTTATATTCCATGTAATTTATTTTTATTTCCAAAACTATCTTTATTTTGGAAGTTTTAAAAATTTCAAAAAACTCTGAGAGATAACTAGTTCTTCCAAGTGAATCGCCAATTGTTGAGCTATTCAAAAACCCCCCATTTATTAATGGTAGTAGTTAATATTACATTAATAAATGGGGACCCTTTAAAAATCCATCCAAAAAATAAACTTAGCATTTAGGCATTTCTTTTATTTTTGGAATAAAGCAAGATATCAATCAAACCCCCTCTTTTTTTTCTTTTTTTCAAAATAACTACTAAATGCTTTCCTTCCCACATATAGCATGATTAAGCATCATCAAAAGACCTTTCTAACCCACCAAATCCAATAAAAAACGATTAAAAGAGGACTCTATGCTTTATACCTCGAAACTATCATATTTTTTACATAAACTAGGTCCTTGAGCTTTTCTCTTCAAAGCCAAGTCTCGCATCGCATATCGCTATTTATAAAGAGCCCGCCTTAAAAGGTTATCTCAAAACAAGCGAGATGCAAAATTGCGATGGCGTCATAACCTTTATCGCATCGCATTTCAAGCATTCAAAAGAACACCGCAAACTTACCATCAATCGATATTGCGAAACGCAATCAAGACCTGGACCCACTCCTTAAATATATCACGAACAAATGTTTAGGTCCACCACTCATTGAAAAAGGTCTTTACATAGAAAAACCTAACAAGTAGCTATGTTTCGAAACAATAAATGAGCGGCTTGCATCTCGCATCTCGTGGAAACAAAAGAGAAGGTAAAAAAAGCGAAAAGGAATAACGCGATATTGTGATCTACAATATTGCTTCGCAAATCACAAAATCACCATTATTGCGGTTCAAAGGCTCACCACCCTAGAACCTTTCTTCTTGATTTATGATGCATACATTTATAAGCATTAAAGATAAGGGATAACGAAGCATTAGTGGGAATTTAGTAAGAGCTAACTGCATTTATGTGTGAAAAGCCATTTAATGTGATATGATATCTTCTTACGTGCGTTCAAATAAAACTCCTTTTATCACCTTTACAAGTTATCTGCATTATTTCATTTCACATTCATTATCATCTTTGTGTATCCGATAGCTGTTGTTCTTCACTTTCAGGGAAAATCCACAGATAAAATCGATGAGAGCAATGGTGAAGAAAGGCAATGTAGTCGTCTCTGAGAAGTCATAAATGACTCCTCTGTTTATGGATACTTCATGCAACAGATAGGGACAACCTCTACATGGGAGGCCATCTATAATATACTAGAGGAAGAGTAACCAAGGATTCTGGAAACGAAGGTTACAGTAGACAGACGTGATTCCTCAAACGGTTCCATGTTTGAGACAGCATGCTCATTTTTGCATCGCATAGCTACGCGCACAAAGATAATCCCTTATACAGACATGGTTAAATGTGTTATTAATGAAGTTGACATCTCAGACAGAGAATTCAAGACAAGAAGCCAAGAGGTTATGGGATCTTTTACGCCAGACAACATGCAGCTTATGTACCACCTACCGGAGCCACAAGTCATCTACAATAGGAATTTCGTTGAGAAGTTTTCCAAAGAGAACAAGGACCCAGTAGACTACACCCGGACCTGGTCAAATAATGAGGGAAAAATCAAGAAAGACAAGAACAGTATGTACACTACTGCGTGTATTTGTCCCCCTCATAGTTTTGCAGTGACCATGCTATGTAGACTATTTGGCAAACCTAATAGTATTAAACTCTCCCCATAATGGTTGTCACTAATAGATGTAGTCGTTAACGCATTTGTAATGAATTGGGCACAAATTTTGTCTGACAAGTTAGCAAGAACAATAATGGAGTATAGAAGGAAAAGAAGTTTTGCTTCAAGGGTTTACACTCCATTTTTTATGAGCGCCTATGTAATGGATGCAATTTGTTTCGGTTCGAAATTTCCTGTCATGGGATGGAAGTAAACTATTCAAATCCACTTCCCATTCACATATACCATAAATACGTGTGGGAATCTAACTTTCAACCACATTTTTTCAAAATTTGTCATGGAGTTATGCTCCCTATCCACAAACGGCTTTATAACCGAGATGCCCCCAGGTTTTCCCAAGAAGCCGAGGTAGATATCCTACCAGTGGCCAAATGGTTTTGGGAGGAGAAATTTATGTATATCATGGTATTTGTCGGCACTACCTCCCCCCATGTCCTCCCATACTATGTTCCGGACAAATTGATGGCTAGATAGATAGCCTATCAAACATCTAGTGAGGGAGGGATGAGTAAAACATTAAAGGAAGAAAAAAAGGCCATCTGGCCTGCATTCCCTTTGCAATGTGGAGCATTTGCATTACATGACCTAGGGCATGCATTTAAAGAAGCAGAGATTATGTTATCTCTATAATTGCCTAAATTCCTTGGAAGGCAATATGACCCGTTCAGCACTGTCAAAGACTTTACCGCCATGGTGAAAATAAAAGTATTCAGTAATGAGGAAGATACATTTGACGACATCTTTTTGCCAAAAAAAACATTCACAGAGGTGAATCATATGGCACAAATTACTTTTTGACCGTGAAGATCTTGAAACCTTTTACTAGTATAAATAAAGGAGGCTAACAAAGGTCCCATTGGACCAATTATTGATTGAACCAATAAGGGAGCCTACTCCTAGTGTAAGTATAGAATGTGACTCCAGAGAAAATTGTAAAACTAATTCTGGAGTAGAATCCCAAGAGAAATATACCAGGGAATCAGAGAATTCATCACACAATGGGAAAAGCAGAAGCAGAGAGTCGAAAAAGGATACAGCCCAATCTACAGAGAAGACAGTTGAGCAAGCTTCGGCTAGCAAACAGACTGAAATCCATGCCACCTCCACACAGCCAATAAAACCCTTGGTGATTGATTTAGAGGAAGAATGGGACAACTTTAATAAAAGGCTCAATACAGAGGAACAAATGCCAGAGTTGCAAACTCCACAACAGAAAAAAACTCAGGAAATTACAGTAGAGGAGACTGTAAATACTCAAGAGGTAGAACACATCCCTGTTACCCCCACCTCTAAAATTGTTTTGAGAATAGAGGATATTCCCCCTCTAAATGTGTTTTATAGCCCACAACACAAGGCCATTGTTAAAAGACAAAGGAAGAAAAGGAATTTGGATTCTACAGCTGTTACTATCCCTGATAATGAACCGATGGATGTTCTCTAGAAAGACTCACCCATCGACCCATCTGCCAACCTTACTAGGCTCTCACAATTTGCAGGTGCCTATGCTACAGTGAAATCGAAAAAGCAACAGAGGTTCAAATGTTGCTTAAAGAAAAAGAAGATAAAATTTTGTCGTTTGAACAACAAATACAGCGAGCAAAATCTAACCAATAGGCAGAGATACAGTTAGCTAAGCTACAAAAATAGTTCAAGCATATGCAAATAAAACATCAAACCAGCTTAACAGAGACGGAAGCGCAAATACAAGGAATAATTGATATACATAAAGATGATCCAAAAATTGATCAGTTTATTATTGAACCGCTTGGCCTTAACTCCCAGCTGATGCACCAAAAAGAACTATTATTCCATAAGATTTTGCAATGGAATTCTTATTTCAAAACAAGTGAAAAATTGACAATTCAAGTAGTGGAAATGAGACTTGAATATGATGAAATCTTTAAAAAGGTCTCTGACTTCATCACCTGGCAGAATTCAGAAGATGGGAGAAAATCCGACTTGCTTAAACTAGAGGAGTCGCATAAAGAAATCTTATTTGCAAATTGGGATTCTCAGCTTAAAGAAGAAGAAAAGGAAATAGTAGACACGGAAGCAGCAGAAAACAGTTTCATCAAAAATATTAATAAAAAATTACATAGCGCCAACCTTGTGGCAGAATCCATTCTAGGTTTTCTTCCTAATGTAAAATAGCTTGAACTACAGTGGAGACAGGAAACAGAAGAAAAAGCAAAAGAAATTAGGCAAATGACCAGGTTAAACTGGGAAGCATATTGGCGACATTTGGTGAAACCTCACAGCTAGTGGATGACCCTGCGATGCCTAACCACTTATACAAAGAAAATGGTGCAAGCACGAACTGGCGCAATATTCATTGGACAATTGAAAGCTAAAATCGGCCAACCGACATAGCTCAAGCCCATGACAGACATTTGTGATCTAAAGGATCAAATGCAGAACAGTTAGTCACCATGCTCATTTCTATCTTGGTTTTATTTTTCATAATTTGAGGAAGGTCATTTAAACCTCCTCAACTATTTTTGTAATAATATATTTTTAATTTTATAGTTTAAGTATTTAAACCCCTCTCATGAATTCAGAGAGGGGTCTAGAAATTTTATCATAAACAATCTTCAAAACATGCACTTATGTCCCTTTGAGGAAGTTCTGGTGAAATTAATGGAACAGGATTTATTTTTATCTGATCCAGCATCTTTTGCTGAAATTGCACTTTTGTAGTCTTAGATGGTGTTGAATGGACTGAAAGTAGATCAATATTGTTGAAGCACATGAGTAGGACGTATTATAAATGGTACTTTTATCTTGTAATTCTTTTTACTTATGTATCAAGCAATAATTTATCTTCAAGTTGTTTATGTATGAAAGTTTGAATCTTAGTTGCCATTATTGCACTTTTGTATGATGATGATCTATATTTTATGTTGAATACATGAATAATTTCTTATGAGATATATCTTTCACAATCATTTCAGCTAACTTTTTATACGAAACGATTATTGTTAAAATGAATTCATTTCTCATTGCAATTGAATGATCTTTATTATCAATTGCTTTTAGACATTATTGTAGATCAAATACATCAATTTACTCCTAGGTATAGTTATAATTAGATAGTTTTTAAATTAGGATAAAATGCATGTGATTATTAGTTTAGATTAGATCACTTCTAGCTCAAACATTACTCCAAAATATCACATATCACCCCATCAGCATAATCATAAAATATATGGGGAAACTGGTCCCATTATCCCCAGTCGGAGCTACTACTCCAAACGGAAAAGGAGTTGCCAACCAAGGTCCGGACCGGGTGGTTTTCCCCCATGTTGAAGAAATGATTTCTGAGGCTTCAACAACGAGATTATCCAAGACTTTTTGAACTAGACATAGGCTTCCTCCAATCACCAATTCAGCCCTTCCTTTCTTCTGCAGATTATAGCCTTCCAGTAACAACTTCGACCTAGCACTTTGATCTTACAGCAGCAAAATTTCGATCTCCAGCTGTAGAACTTTGACCTAGCAACAAAAATTCGACCCAACTATAGAACTTTGGCCCAACAGTAGAAATTCGACCCTTATGCAGTATTTCGACCTTCCAAAAGTAGTAGCCCAGTAAATTCACACGTGTGAGAGATAGGACCCAGAAAACTTTGATCTAACAATCCTTCTCCTTCTCTTGCAATTTTGTACACTTCTGCTTCTTCTGCTTGTACATCGAACTTGTTTGTGATGCTCCAAATGAATCGAACTGCACTACATTTATAGCCTCTTTTGGATTTTCAATGACCCTCATGTAGGTCGACTTGATGAGGTAACAACTTCGACCTATCACATTGATCTTGTAGTAGTAAAATTTTGATCTCCAGAAGAAGGACTTTGACCCAGCAGTAGAACTTTGACCTAGCAACAGAACTTCAACCTTGATGTAGTACTTCAACTTTCCAACAGTAGTAGCCTAGTAAATTCACACGTGTGTCAGAGAGAGTTGACCCAAAAAAATTCGATCTAGCAATCCTTCTCCTGTAATTTCATACACTTTTATTTTTTTGTTTGTATATCGAACTTGTGTGTGATACTCCAAATGAATTGAACTACTCTATATTTATAGCCTCTTTTGGAGTTCGAATTACCCTCATGTAAGATGAATTGATCAAGTAAGGGTCGACTTGATGTGGAGGTGACAAATGACATATTTTACTCAATAATAATTCTTTTCACATTATTCAAAATCCAAAGAACGGTCTCATTAAATGGACAATGACTCTAATGACTTAAAATAAAACCTAGAAGTCCTCAATCAGGACTTTGACCTAAAACATGATGACCCAAGCATCAAACTCGTGCTTTAATAAGTCATAATAATAATAATAATAAATATTTTTCTTTCTTTTGATAAATACATTTCATTATGACTCAAATACAATTATGAAGAACAAACCTAGTTACATTCTTCAACACTCCCTCTTAACTAGGGAGATATTCATAATTTTATATATATATACAAGTATATGGAAGATATCAAAACACATGAACCATGAATATTTTAGGCACACACAGTGCCACGAACTAGATTCCTGACCAGGGAAATCTATCCGAGTGGGACCAAGATGGACTAAATCTTTCAGCATCTCTAGGTACCATAAGGCTAACATACTAACCATCAGCCCAGGGAACTAGGTGTGCAATGAAAATTCATAGCTCTATGACCAACGTCGTCCTCCCTACTTCAGTAAATAGACATCAACACATAGATCAGCCAGATGTCCTCCCAGGCATTATGTATTACACAAAATGCCTCAACACATAAAATCTCTCCTGATCAAACTGATCGGTAACATGATTCCAAAACTTTGAGAGATTTACCTAAACAACCACAACCCCAATCAGTAACAAACTTTCAAATGTAATTTAAGTAAATACAAACCTTCGGGTTTTCAATCATCTTAATGTTTCCTTGATTGACTTAATTAATCACAGTAGGACTTAGAGGCTTCCCAAACAAATATTGATAGAAGATTCCTCAATCATACAACTTCCTTTCCTACTTCACATGCATCAATATATTCTACAAATGGATCTTGATTTCCTTCTTTCAGAAGTACCTCAATATACATTATCCAAATTCTTCTTCAAGGTATCCATCATGACTATAATAGGGCCTCTCTCTCAGCTTGGGAGATAGACTCTTTATGTTAACTAGGATCCCTCTTAACTTAGGGAGATCAACTAATTTCTATCATATCGGAGAATATTTCATGGCTTCAATCCTTCTTATCAGAGTCATCTTGATCATCATCATTCATATAACTTCCTTCATCATGCTTATCAATCAACTCAACTTTACTTACGAATATATTCAACATCTTGAAGATTATGTAGCTGCACAAATCAGATATAAAGTACAACCAAATACATATATAGAAGCATGAACTTAACAATATCAAAATCATGGAAGTGTCAGACTTTAGACATAAACTACCTAAACATATTTAAGCTCAGAATCAGCAAGAGACACATACTTTTAAACCTCAACTTCTTGTTGATGTTAGTTTATACCCCTAGATCACATCAAGATATCAATCTCATTATATTTAGGGCCATAGAATAAATAAGAGATCCATATTTTTTAGGATTCCATTAAGAGAATACTAAAAAATATTGAAAATCAAAGAAAAAATTGGCTAAACAATTCCTTTACTACACTAATGGTGAGACAATAGCATAATGGAACCCCAATGTATAAGGATACAAGTATAATATGCAAAGGTTTTGGCTTGTGAATTGTTAGAGAGATTTAGGGGGATCATGTAAATTCTATGAGTTTCCTCCCCTATGAGAAATATTTATTATGTAGTGATTTCACTACTTGTGTTAAATTGGAATGTAATGGTACCGCAGCTTAAAAATTTATGTACAATGTTAATGATATACGTTGATTATGTGTACTTCATTGCAATGTATTCATTCATAGTTATCTTGGTTATTTTATTATTATTGATAGCTTTTTTTATGCCATAATCATATTTTTATGTGGAATTTTCACGATTGTGGGCAAAGGTGAATTCCCTAGATCTAGTGGTCTAATCTAGAGCAATGGAAGACAAAAAACATGAAGTTTTTCTTAGAGAAATTAGAGAATGGGAAAGAAGCCTACCTCAAATTTGTATCAAGCCATCCTTTTCTCCTCGCTTGTAAGTTCCAATTCCAAATCCAAATGTTATAATTAGAACATGCACATACGACAAAAACAAGCAAAAGATCCACAATATCCACATTACATGGTCTAACTTCTCTATTCAATGAATCAATAAGGAATTGAAATACATGAGTGTAAACATAACACAATAAATATAATAAAACAAGATGCTCTTTGTATTGATAGATATGCGAGAGTGTTTAAAACCATAAATAGAAGTTTATCTTATAGATGCCTCCCCAAGTTAACTTGCCCTTCCTTGTCACAAAGCACACCTCAACACAAATACCCTAATGCATGAATATGATGACTCCTTCATGTTCAAGGTAGTAGCATAAGGGCACTATCAATCTCCAAAAGCCAAAACTGATGCTATGGATTGCAATAAATTTATAGGAGAAGGATGGTGGTTTAGGATTTACCATCTTAGGATTGAGATTAACATATGATGGGAGGATAAGATAAAGGGATAAGATGTGAAGTCTACAAGATAGGATAAGATAGGATTCGAGCTCTTATCCATGGTAAATAGTTAAAATAACCTTTGGAAACTTTTGGAAGAGAAAGCTATATTTTTTAGTTTTCCTGAATTTCTAGAACCAGTGCACTTGCAAAAGGGAATAACTAGTGCTTGCTAGCACTGGTGCATATAGGAGAAACATGCATTGAACGTCAGTGACCAAGAGGGCAGGGAGCGTTGGGGCTACAAACATTGGTTTTGATCAATTTCTTTGAGAAAATCAGACTTTTTGAAAGAGTCGTGTTTAGGTATTTGTGAAGGGATGATGACAACATGTTCACAGATATTGATTGATCCAGTTTGCAGACCTATTGACCAGATGTGACAAAACAGCCTATAATAGATTTCCCCCTAAAGTACAAATTCAGAAATGGCAATTGATGAGTAAAGTGTTTTATCTTGTGACAAGTCTAGATCAAGAAAAATTGGTTGAGATCATCATATGATAAAATACATTTTCATCATGATATCATTGCTGAGGGAGGCATACCCATACTTAGCATGATCTGGATTTAAATAGGAACACAACAAATTACATATATAACCATAAACACGGAGATGTAGAGGAAATAATGCTTCATTTCATTAATGTAAAATACTGAAATATGCTTACAAACAGAAATGGAAATAAACCATCTAGGGCGACGGTATCTTATCTTTGAGAAGAGATGTGGTGGCTACATGCCTCTAAACTACCTTACAATGAGGCTCAAGGGAATTTTTATTATTTAACAACAAGATCAAACCCTAAACAAACAAAACCCTAGCTCAAGGAGATGTAACACCAAGATTTTATGGGCCCTGTTGGGGTGAGTTAGACAGCCAACTTCCCGGGGTCGCGACTTGGTCATATTATCTCCATTTGACACGCATGATAACCTGTTGGAAAGATATCTCTGAGGAATACGACGGAAAAGAATATTTTCGACAAAGATATGCCACTAAAAAATCCTTGGCGGTATATTTCCAAAAAAAAATCGTTTAGGGCCTCAAAATGGCTTCGGAAGTTTAGGACCCGAAAAACTGCTAAAAATATTAAACTGTGCTACAATTAAGGAAACTGAAAAAATGAAAGAAGCAATGGTGGAGATCCAAGTCGAATTGGCGAGTGGCCACCAATATCCACCTGGATCATAGAACATAAGCCATATTACATTTATAATGATCAAAAAAAATTGTCCACTAATGACAAAGTGTGAACCCATGCTTGGATAATCTTTTGTATGATCATAGCCATCATACTTTGTAATCTTTTATTAATATTGAAATCGATCTCAGATGGATGAAACTAGATATGGGGTCTTCTATCTCATTCACATGATAGTCCAATGTATGAGTCTAACCGTGTGAATAAATGAGTTGGAGTCGAACATGGTAGACACCATATGATTACGGGCTAATGATGTAAGTCGTTAATAGACACGAGAGAAACCATTGATGGCATTAATGGATCTCAAGACACCATAATACAATCCATATGGTGTGAATGAATTAGTTGAAGTTGAACACCACATAGAATCTCTTAGTCAAAGGCCAATGATGAAGATATGTCATCGAGAGAAAGGAAACTTTCCATTGATGTATGAAAGCCCCAAGGTACCAAAGGGAGTTTCTAAGTTAACTTCTTAGATAATGAGTTGATGTCAACAAGGAGTGACTCATCGCATGAGGGCCTTAATGTGTCCCCCATCAACTATATGAAATGGGTATCAATATTTTGGAGACATGATGGTACTAATGTAGAGTTGGTTCAGGAATGGAAGACATGAATTAAGGCTTAAGAGTATCGTAATAGATATCAACTGAAGAACTTATCTTAAACATATCGATGACACTTCATGGAGTTGGCAACATTGACTCAAAACTTATTATGGAGGATTTTAATATGGTGTGATGAACCAAAGAGGCAAGCATATTTTCCAACCCAATAGTCACGGAGATGAAGTGAAAGAGTGTCATGTTCAAGAGCAACTCACTACCATTAATAGGTCAAGTACCTTGTTTTCCCAATTTCCCCAACCATTTCTAGTCAGTACCTCTTTATTTTTGACAAGGTTGAGGAGGATAACACATGTTTAGTTTATAAGTTCATCCTTCAGATCAATCCCTCTAAATATTTTTAACGAACCATGAGAAGGAGTGGTTTGGTCTCGTCATGTTTGATGAATCCATTGTTGTTTGATGCTTTTACGAGTCTAGTGAAGGTGTAACTCGACTTCTTTTTCATGTTTAAAGAGTTTGAAAAAGAGGCAAAAAATGATGCTTGAGATTGGTTTTCATGCCCCCAGCATAATAATGCAATTCTAGGTAACTCCCCCCAAGCTTCAATTCATTCACCTAAGTAGACTACTGGTTACTAATAGGTGGATGGAATGAAGGTTCATTTACGAGATCAAGTGAAAAACTCGACTAGGAATTTACAAGATCTAATTAAAGACTAGAATTAGAAGGTAATATGTTTCATTTTTTAACAAGCTTAACACAGGAAAATAGTTATGCCCATAGACCTTGTTTCAATTTTTAATGAGATTGACACAAGAAAAGGAACTATTCTCTAATACCCTATTTCATTTTTTAACAAGCTTGACACAAGAAAAGGAACTCGGTTTCGGACACCTTGTTTTATTTTTTAACGAGATTAACACAAGAAAAGGAACTGTGATCATCGACTTGATCATGGCCCCCAAAAGGCCATGGCTTCCAAGAGGTTCTCATCAAATGGGAGAACAATGTTCTGGAAGGGATACATATCAAATCATACAAGGGAAATATTAGGCGCCAGTGCTCCCAGTACATGTTGCACTACATCACCTACAATATCATTAGTAGACACGGGCATAGAATAGGTTACCACATAATTAATTTGTGGCGGGGAAGATACCACTTGCATATAAGTACCATTTAGGGAAGTTGGTTGATTGGGAATCAAATTAGGACTAACGAGTTAAATCTAGTCAATGGTCACAATTCTTCCTTAATGTGGGAAACACATCACATGAAAGAGTGAAGAGATAATATTTCCCATGAAATAAACATAGTCATGCCCAATGATTAAATTAAAATCCAAAGGGCTTTGGACTACCATCACATTGATATAGATAGTATTTCCTCCCAAAGTAATAGGAAACTGAGGAATGATCCCTAATGGTTGACTGGTTCCTCTGTTAAAATCCAACATATTATGGGTAACGGGCAAAAGTTGCAGAAAACCTAAAGTACGCCAAGTAGTTGAGGGTAGGATATTAACAAACATGCCTTCGTCTTTGATTTTGCCACGTATGATCATATTATAAGCATGTACTATGATTTGGAAGGGCATGTATGGAGGAAGGCAATATATTTCCAATTGACTCCAATCAAAGGAAGTGAAAATACTACTTAGGAAGGTACCGTGAGAATGGGAGAACTTCCCCCTTGTGCTATGGGAACAGGAGGAATTCTCCCCTGTGCCGTGGGAACAGGAGGATTTCACCCTAGTTCATTGGAATCTAAAGAAAAAAGAAGAACATGAAGGTATGAACTTCACTTTCTCCGAGAAAGGTACGATCAACTGAAGGTGGAACCGAGTCAACCGTTTTCTTAATCAATGGTTGGTTGGGAACAAACTCATGGGATTCACGTTAAAAGAGAGTGGGATTGACTAGAGATGGATTATAATCAATCAATTCATCTGTTGGTGGATGATTAGGGGAAATCTTCTGGTAGCCAATCGAAAGTTGCAGTTGAGAAATAGTAAGATTTCCCAACAATTTGGATGCTTCATCAATATAAGTGAAAAGGTGAATTAGATGATTCCCTTCACATAAATTACATGGAAACTTAACTTTACCCTTTTTCCCATGAACCTTATGATCACTAGTCAATGGTATGTCACCAACATGATCTCCAGAAGTTGATGACAAAGTTTGATGTGAGCCTATGGACCACACTTCTAGTACCTTGGGAATTCCATGACAATCTCTAAGAAATTGGTCGCCCTTACATAAATTTCAAGGGAATTTGACTTTACAAGGTTGATTGGAAGGTTCCTCCATACTAGTTTCATTGATAGCAATCGCTGCTTGGTTTCAACTGTGCTTATTTTTCTTCTTCTTCTTTGTCCATTTCTTCTTCTTCTCAACCTCCTGGTTACTAGAATCAAGGATTTCACAAGGCGAGGAGGAAGAAAGGGATGAAGAAACAATAGATGAAGAAGGAAAAGGGTAAACTTTAGGATCAACTTGAGGTTTATGTTGTTGAGGTGGAGGATAACTTGGCTGAGAAAAACTTTGGACATTTGTAAACATGGAGGTTGAAAATAACCAAACAGGTAAACCAATGGTAAATCTGGGAAGGAACAACGTTGCCATAGAATGAGCATCAATATTTCCAAAAGGAGGAAAAGGACTAGGATTCCCATTAGATGGGTTTCCTTAACTGGTAGACTTAGGAATTTTTGCCATTAGTCTCAACCTAAGATCCACTAAGGCGTTGTTCCACAAGGAGTTTTTTTTTTCGTGGTCAATTAATTGATTTTAGAAATTAAAGACACAAAATAAAACAAAACAGGGATAACTAGGAAAAATGGTTTACCAAGTAACTGTGAATTGTAATATACTACCTTAGTGAACCAAGGATTTACTAATGGGCAGGAAATCTCCCTGAATGTTGTTTTCGGTGTATCATTGTGTGCAAGGAAACCGACTTGGTTACCTATAGCTGGATAGAAACCTATAGGATACTTCCAAAATATACCTAAAGGTACGTGGAAGCGCAATATGTAGTAGTGTTGTCTAATGTTTAAATGTTCTATGAGATTGTTCCCATATACTTATCATGCATGGAGCGCCATCTAATATACTCGAAGGTACATGGAGAATGATCCTCTACACTTATGTACATGGAACAAGATATCACCCCCATAATGTAATGCTGAAAAAGAATGATAGCTCCTATGTTTAAAGACGTCAGAACACATCTCTAACCTAGACCTTTATGTGTGTCTTTAAGTTTCAAATGCTCCTAAGGTTAATTGAGTGATTTTTATAGAGTTTATCTTGAATTACATTTCAATTTCAAGGCTTGAAACTCAATGTCACCTGAACACACTTATGATGCAACTAATATGATTACGATAACTCTTTTTATTTTCATTTTAAATATGAAAGGCCTAACTAAGTAGGGGAAGATTAAGTCAATCAACAATGCAACAAACAAGTGATGCAACAATCGATCTCCTCAAATTCACTATTCCAATCAAAATCAAAGCCCTATATGCAATGAAAATAATTGTTTTTATTTTCTTTTAATGTTTCAAATGTAATGAAAACTAGGATATAGCAATATTATAGATAAAATAAATCACACATAATATGAATGTAATATAAATTTCTTCAATTCAATCAACAATCAAGTTCAATGTTTACAAATGACCTAATTGATAAGAAAAAGAAAAACAAAAGAAATTCTTACCAAAGGGAAATAAAACCAAATGCAAACATTAAGATGGCTTTTAAGAGACACTGAAAAAATCAGAAATCTCAAGAAAACATTATGTACCAAAGCAGATCAAAGAGCAAGGAAAGGAATGCAATTTTTTTACATCCTATTGGATCAGCGCATGTGTAGAATTGGAGAAAGTGCATTGCAGGTGCAGAACAGGATAAGGCGTGATGCAGTGCAGATAACGTTGGATCAGCATAGGTGCAGAACAAGAGGAAGTGTGCTACATCATAGGTATGGATAAGGATCAGGTGGATCAGGTGCATTAGCGCGCTCTGTCTCAGAACATAGAGATGTGCTGGGGAAGTTTTTGTGAAAACACGACTCAAGAAACCCAACCAAGCTTAAACATATGTTTTATTAAGATCAATCAATGTTTGAATGAGTCAATCAAGGTCACTTTAAGAGGTGAAAAAGGTTCTAAGTTCAAGGGAACCACTAAGGGAAGAATCATTCCCCAATGAAGTCGCCAATTTGTTATGAAAAATTTTCACGATTGCAGCGAAAGGTGAATTCCCTAGATCTAATGGTCTGATCTACAACAACAGAAGATAAAAAAACATGAATTTATTCTTAGATAAATTAGATAATGGGAAAGAATCTTAGCTCGTATCTATAACAAGCCTTCCTTTACTCCTTGCTTGTAAGTTCCAATTCCAGCTCCAAGTGCTATAATTAGAACCTGCACATATGACTAAAAAAAGAAAAGGATCCACAATATCCACTAACATAGTCTAACATCTTTATTCAATGAATTAGCAAGGCATTGAAAACAATGAGTGTAAACGTAACATAACAAATATAGGAAAACAAGATGTTATTTGTATTGATAAACATAGGTGAGATTTTACAACCATAAATATAAGTCGATCTTGTAGATGTCTCCCTAAGTTGACTTGTCCTTCCTTTTCACAAAACACACCTCAACACCAACCCTAATGCATGAACATGATGACTCCTTTGGGTTCAAAGCAGTAGCATAAGGGCGCTATCAATCTCCAAAATCCAACCTTGATACTATGGATTGTAGTAAAACTATAGGAGAAGGATGGTGGTTTAGGATTTACCATCTTAGGCTTGAGATCCACATATGATGGGAGGATGAGATCAAGGTATAAGAGGTGAAGTATCCAAGATAGGATAAGATAGGATTTGAGCTATTATCCATGGTAAATAGTTAAAACAAACTTTAGAAACTTCTGGAAGAGGAAACTTTGAAATATATATATTTTTTCCTGAATTTCTAGAATTAGTGCTTCCTTAGAAGGGAGAAACTAGTGTTGGCCAGTGTTGGGGCTACAATCACTGATTTTGAGCAATTTCTTCCAGAAACTCAAGAATTTTTGGAAGATTCATGCTTAGGGATTTGTGAAGGGATGGTGAAAACATGTTCATGGATATTGATTGATCCAGTTTGCAGACCTATTGACCATACGTGAAAAAACTGCCTATAACACATATGAACCAAAATTTTAAGGGCTACTAGAGCGAACGGATACATTGTCAAATAGATTGGGAAAGTAGGAATTGTTGAGACCATCTTCCACAATTTATCTTATTTATCTAAAGTATTACAAATGCACCTCAAGTGAGGCCTTCTCTTCCCTCAAGGGATTGGTATACCAACACTAATATACAACCCATTATTTGGATAACCCTTTGGACCGTATTCTACTATTTGAAGCCCACATAGATCAAGAGCCAAGGCTAAATTTCTCCAATTTATTGAGGTTTTAGAGACCCAAAACTTCTGAAATGGGAATTTATGATTTGTAACAAGATCTAAAATAAGTATAGTTATACAAAAAAAATAAAAATGAAGGAAAATACCATGTTTCCCTAACTACCTGTTGAAGCCCCGAAAATCGGGTCGACAACAAGGGGGATACCCACCCGGTCCGGACCTTGGTTGGAAGCTCCTTATCCGTTTGGTATAGCAGGTCCGACTGGGGATAATGGGACCAATTTCCCAATCTAAGGGGTGTGTGTGTGTGTAGAGTTGGATGATGCTGATCTAGGAGTACTTAAATCTAATTTAATTCAAACTTCTAAATTAACTCTATTCTATTGTAATCTAATGAGAAACAACACATCTAATCTACGCTAACCCGGGGTGTATTTCTTCTATTATGCGATCTAAAGAGATTTCGAACAATAACTGGTAATAAAGATAATTCAGCTATCATAAGAATAGAAATTAATTAAGATAAACCACTCTGCATAAAAAGTTAAGCAAAACAGTTGTGAACAGCATATCGCATAATAAGTTATTCATATATCAAACACAAATAAATGACTCCACCGTACAGAAGTGCCAAATGGTAACCCACACATTCATGCATTAACATATAAACAACTGAAAACTGTATATCACTTTAAGAATATAAGCAGAAATGGTCAAGAGATAAAAGTACCATTTATGACTGGTTCCACTCATAAGCTTCAAGCAACAACGATTTATCTCTACTTGTTCTAACATCTACTAAGAGTACAAAAGTGCAACATCAGTAGCAGATATCAAATGCAAATATTGATAAATCTCGATCCAACCATTCATCAAAAACCCCCTCCGAGGGTGCAAAAGTGCATGTTCTGAGGACAAGTTTTTTGACAAATTTCTGGACCCTTCTCCAAATGCCTGAGAAGGGTTTAAATACTGCTAACCAATTAATCTTAATTACATAAATTTAGGACACGGTTTTAAATGACCGCCCTTATACTAAAGCAAAATTATTTCTAAAAATTGAATCTAATTCCTAACCGTTTCTGTATTTGCTCCTTAGTGTTGTAAGCATGCAACATTCGCCTGGGAAGAGTCGGTTGGTCATCTTCTCCTTTCGTTTGAGCTACGAAAATAGAAGATATTTTCGAAAATCTTCCTCTCGCTTGGTGTATCCAATGTGTGTATACTTGGTAATAACCCAAATTTCTCTCAAACTGATTCTTCTTTTGCTATTTCGGTCTTCGGCCTTGCGAATGACTGAAGAAGTCAGGGACTTTGCTCTCTGAACAATTTTCTGTATTGAAAACTACCTCCATTCTTTGTTCCAGGCTTTTCTGGTGTGTTTTCCCTCTTTAGCGCCTTTTTCTTTTTTCTTTACCGGGCGTAAGCTTCAGGATCTTTTACAAACATGCTGCTTTTGTGCGCCTTTGATTCTGAGTTTTGGATGGCCTATTGACATCAGTATCTGTTGAGTGATACTCCGGAGTCTGTGGTCCTGTTGCATTCAGCATTCGTTTGTGAAGGCATCTCTTCTCTGTTCTCCGAGCATCGACGCTTTCCCATTTTCCTTAGATGTTTCCTGCACATTGCTTTATGTTATTTTCTGTCTTACAGTTTACGCAAAGGAAAAGAGTAAATGATGAAAAGATTGACATGAAAGCTTTAAGCTCTAATGAATGCATAATCATGACACCCATAATGAACTGACTCTTCGAAAAACACAACGCAATCCTTCCTGGATACTTTGGCGTACAATCATTAATTTCTTTTAAGGTGCACGCCCAATTTTGGTCTACAGACAACTTTCCTTGAATACTGTGCCGAGGAAATTTTGCGATGGGTGATTTCTGTGACTTGCATCACAGTATCAAGGATCGCGTCATCAAGATGTGTCATCGTAGGAATTGACGATCGCATTCATCGCAGATCGCAAATCGCAAATCGCGCTTAGTCATCCAATCATTGTGTGTTGCTTATGTGATGTTGCGATATGCGACATCGCATATCAGCCGTCGGAGATTCCTTAAGTTTTTTCATTTAAGAGTGCTTCATAATATATGCGATGCGATGAATTTCGCGTCGCTTCTTCGCAGCTTATTATGCGCATAGGAAAACGTTTCACTCTCTTCTCGCGATGCGATACAGCTTTTAGGGAGTCAAAATACAAAAATTTTGATAAAATGTTTTTTTTGGATTTTTATTAAGGGTCCCCATTTGCTTGGTGTTATTGCTAATACCAAACAAAGAGGGGGGTTGTTGGTGGCCACAACAATGGCGATTCACTGTGAAGAACCAGTTATCTCTGCTTTTCTATTGAATTTTAACTTCCAAAGCAGAAAAATTTGCATACGTCTACATTTTGTTATGGACAGATAGAGTACATTACACCTTATCCTATCAATGATATTTTGTCTCAACCTTTTCATATTCCAATTGTTTGTTTCCTCAGGCTTAGTCCTTGTATTCACATCAGACATTACTTGGTCTTTTAAAGAAAAAATAAGGTCTTCTCTGCGTGCTGGCTTTTAAAATATGCTCATTTGTCGTAGGTAGAGCCTCTGCTGCCCGCAAGTGTCCATAGCCTCGACAGGGTTACCTGTTACCCAGCAATGATCCTTTATCCTGCTTAAGGCTATTTACAACTTTTCAGAGAAAAACCCCTTTTGACACTTTTTCCTTTTTTATTCTCTAAAGAACAATGTCTTGGTTTGGTGGCAAAATTATGACACAGTCATTCACTTGATTTACGCTTTTGTTGAACAAGTTGGCTCGTGATGAGACCCCTTGTCTTTTGATTGCAACAATCTTGAGTCATTGCCCTGTTTTGGTGGACAGTATTGGCAAAGTCAACAAGTTATAATATTTGTGATCATGATAAGCCGGCTCGTGATGAGACCTCTTATTCTTTGAGATACAGTGTTTTCTCGGATTATTTCTCTGAATGCTGCGATTTCCTTTAGCAGGGAGGAAGTCATTGTTTTTCCTTAAGAAAGCTCTGGATGACAATAATAGAGTTTGAAAACAACAGTTTTACAGAGAATATTTATTTTATTATTGATACCTTTCCTTGTGCTGATATAAAACAATTTTTTTTTACCAGAGGTTGCTTTCATCAAAGTTTTTGAAGTTGAGACTAGTATCATATCTAGGCTAAAGTTAACTCTACCTGTCAATAATAAAGATCAGATTTTTCGAAAAATTTTGCTACTTATACAAGCGAAAAAGCTCAAAATCTGATAGAGAATTGGTGTCTTTTTCATGAACCCCTTTAGTAACCATCTACAACTGGTTTTATTTATAAGAAAGAGAAAAACAAATAAAAACGAAAACTATCCTACAAAATAGAAGAGTGATCTTCTATGGAAAATATATTTTAAGGTTTTGTCCATTAACAGGCAAAGAATCCCTTCGACCTACTAAATCCTGCAACACAAACGTTGATGGGCCTATGACTTCTACAATCTGAAAAGGACCAAGCCACATCTTCTGAAATTTTGTATGTTTGCCTTTTTCTTCATGAGCCTTATCCCATTTCAAAACTAAATCTCCCATCTAAAAATTCTTTCTGGTCATTATGCTTGAGTCAAAAGAGGATTTTATCAGCTCTTGGTGATGAGCATGGGCTTTCTTAGCTTGTTCTCGTCATTCTTCTAATTTAATTTTTTCCATTTGTCTTAGTTGTATAGAGGAAGTAGATACCTCATCGATGTGTTGTACTAAAGACAAAGAGGGGATGACTAAGTGAGTTGGAAGAACCACTTCTTTCCCATAAACTAAATTAAAGGGAGAAGTGCCGATTGAAGCTTTCTTCGTTATCCTATCTGCCCATAAAGCATTTACCAATGCTTTGTGCCAATTCTTTTGGTTCTGGTCAACTGTTTTTTTAATAATCCTGATCAGGTTTTTATTTGTCGATTCAGCCAATCCATTACCTTACGGATAGTAGTTGGCCGAATATTTCAGCTTGAACCCTCTTTTAAGTGCAAACTCAGTCATTGTATTTCCAGAAAAGTACGAGGCATTATCAAACATTAAGGCCGTTGGCAATCCAAACCTAGTGATTATAAATTGATCTATGAATTCAATAATGTTTTCAGAATTAGTTGTCTTGAGAGGAACTGCTTCTACCCATTTAGTAAAATAATTTGTTGTTGTGAGGATGTACCTATGCTGCTTAGAAGAGTGAGGAATGATCTCACCTATTATGTCCAAGCCCCACTAACTAAATGGTTGTTCAATGTTTACTGACTGTAGTGGCATGGACGGTTTCTTTTGTCTCCCTGCAGCAGTCTGGCAGACTTGGCATTTCCTCACGTAACTGTGTGAGTCTTTGAATAGCGTGGGCCAATAATATCCTGCACGTAAGATTTTATGTGTAGTAGCATCTCCAACATAGTGTCCGCCTGCTGGTCCATCGTGGAGTTCCTGCAAAACCTTTTCGGCTTCAGTTTTCTCAAGACACCTAAGGAGGACAGAATCATAATTCCTTTTAAACAGAACATCATTTATGAGCTGGTATTGTTTAGCTTTCAATCTCAGAGCTCTTTTCTTGGTGTGATCCAGGTGTGATGGAGCATACCCGTTCTTAAGATAATAAATGGTGTCAGCATATAATGATTCTGCATCGTTTAGGCTTACCTCATACGTTTGTACCTCTTCAGATGGATTCTCAGGAATTTGCGATGCTCCAGCCAACATTTTGTAGAAGCCTTGACCTCTTACAATGCTTGTTGGTTTGATCTCAAGATCATATTCTTGTAAAGCGGTGATCCAATTTGCTCTTTTTTCACCCACATCCTTCTGCATTAGAATATTTCTTACCGTTGGAAATGGTACTATGACCTTAGTATGGGCTTTAAGTAAGAAAGGTCTGAACTATTTGATCGCTTTGAAAACAGCATATGCCTGTTTCTCCATGTCTGAATAGTTAAGTTCAGCGCCTTGTAAATTCGAGCTAAAAAATGCGATTGGGGCTTCCGCTTTCTCTTGATTTGCTTGAGTTAGAATCGCGGCATATGATTTCTCTGAGGCAAATGTGTATAAGATAAAAGATTCTGAAAAATTCGGGGTTGCTAAAGATGGAGCGTTAATGATAGCTTGTTTGATCAGGTTGAATGCTTCATGCTCATCTTGACCCCATTTAAAATTTGAATTCTTTTTAATCATGTTTTGCAAAGGAGAAACAATCCGTGAAAAATCTGGGACAAATCTCTTCACAAAATTGATTTGACCAGGGAAAGATTGCATGGCTTTTTTGTTATGAGGTATGGATATTTCAGAAATTTCTTTGATTCTGTCAGGCTCGATGTGAATACCAGATTTTGACACTATGAATCCTAGAAGTTTTCCTTCACTTAATGCGAAAAAAGATTTCTTTGGGTTAAGTGAAATCCCATACCTTAAGCATCGTTGAAAGATTTGTTTCAAGTCTTTGAGATGGTCGCTTCACTTCTTGGAGTACACTGTTATATCATCCAGGTAAATCACTACAGATTTATTGAATAAACCCTTGAATGCGATGTCCATGGCTCTCTGAAATGTAGCGCCGGCATTGATCAAACCAAATGGCATCTTCCGATATGCGTATGTGCCCCATTTAGTTCGGAATGTGGTTTTTAACTGATCATCGGGATGTACCAGCACCTGATTGTCTCCTAAAAATCCATCCAAAAAAGACATTAATTCTGAGCCTGCTACTGCCTATAATATCTGCTCCATAGGTGGGAGGGGAAAATTGTCTTTTTGACAAGCTTTGTTGAGATTCTGAAAATCGATACAGATTCTAATATCTCCGTTTTTCTTTCTAACGGGTACCATATTGGAGACCCATTTGGAATGTCTGACAGGGAAAATTATTCTGGCTCTTAATAACTTATTTAGCTCAGTTTTTATCTGATTTTCTAAATTGGGGTGAATTTTTCTGAGTTTCTGTTGGACAGGTTTTTCATTGTCAATCATAGGGATAGTATGTTGAATGATAGAAGTGTCGTATGTCTTCAGCTCATCGTAATTCCAGGCAAAAACATTTTTGTATTGTCTCAAAAGACGGATATACGCTAATTTTTCTTCAGGGGCTAGGTCGTGGCCTAAATTAACGTTTTGTGGTTTATCATCGGTTCCTAGGTTTACTAATTCGTAGTTCAGAGTTGAGCTGTAGAGCTTAGAATTGGTAGACCTTTTAAACCGACTTTTCAAATCATATAAGTCTTCTAACTTAACCACTGATTTAGGTATAGCATTATCTGTGTTGTTTTTTTGTATTTGTCGATCATGATGGTCTTCGTCAATTATTTGATTGGAGTAGGATCCTTCAGAAGTGAGGAAATTTACAATGTCAGGATCGTCATTGAATACTCTCCAGTTTGTAATGTTGTCAGGGATGGATGGTCTAAAGATTAATTCTATTGAGAATCTATCTGGACTAAAATCTTCGGAGGGAATAAGTCTAGAGGCTACGTTAGCTAACAGGTCTGCGCTCGCATTTTGGAGTCTTGGGATTGATGAAATATTGAATGCTATGAAATGTGCAGTCAGATCTTGTACTAAAGATTGATAGTGTTTCAAATGACCTGATAGGCAATGTATGGTGTTACGTACCTGTTTGACGACAATCTCAGAGTCTCCAAAGACTTGAAGGTACTTAACGTTCAACCCGATTGCTTTGTATAGGCCTTGCACCAAGGCCTCATATTCCGCTGTATTGTTTGTGCAATCGAATTCAAGTCTGCACGTAAGCATGGTCTTATTTCCTTCTGGGCTAATCAGGACGCATCCTGCTCCTGCTCCTTCGTTAGATTTAGAGCCATCAAAATATAATTTCCAAAAAAAAGATGTATTTACAGGTTTATCTAAAAAATTAACACACTTTGAATCATTAGTTTGGGAAAAATTTTCGACTTGGGACAAAACTGAATTTTCTAAGTAAGGTGAGGTATGAGCATTGAAATTTTCGAGGAAAGAATCTACCGAGTAATTGCCTATGATACTGCTGTTGTATGCTATTGCTTCATTTTCTCCCTCCAATTTTGTTACTATGTACTTCTGGTGTAACTCTCGTTCAACCTTTATTTGATTCGGTTTACCATTGTAGGGTAACCACATGTGCAACCAGTCGGTTAAGAAGTATCCATGGAGTTTTTCGGACCAATCCTTGCTAAGAATCAAACCATAGAATTCTGGGATATCAGCTACTAGAATGTCAATAACCTGACATACCTTCGGGTTAGACGACAATCTTATGGTCACTTGATTAAGTTCACCAATCACTTCGACTTGAGATTGATCAAGCTGAACTATGCGCACTGCGGATTTTTTTGGTTGAACATTCAACTTGGCACATATTGATCTGGGTAAAATATTCGTTGAAGCACCAGAATCTACCAAACAATTGTGCACATTTTTATTGAAAATTTCATAAGTGAGAAGAAAAGGGGGAGTGTGAGACCTTGATCTTCCTCCAATCAAAGCGATGTCATTTGGATCAACCTTATTGATCGTGTTGGTTGGAGGTCTTCCCATGTTGTGGGAAGCTATAGCTGTAGGCAAAGATGTAGTAGGCACAGCATGTAATTCTTTCATCATTATCTTCTGTTGATGTTTCAATTTGCTCAATTCATAAAGAGTGATAGTAGCCCTAGTCTTTTTCATGTCATCAATAATATTGTACTCCATTTCATCCGACACAATCAGTGTTCTTGATGGAGGTGTTTGGTCTGATTGGACTAGGCTAGATTGAGTCGCTTTAGTGGTAGTTTTCTTTGTTGCGACTTTATCTTTTGCTGCAGGGCTTGCGCCCTTCTGCTTGGGGGTAGTTTGGGGAGGATCAAGTTGATTTTTGCTTTGTGTGCTAACCGGAAATGCTTCTTGATCTTCTTCTTGCGAGAGGATGAAATCCCACATTCCTTGTAGTTCCACAACTTCTTCGTCATCGGTCTGCCCTTCAGTGGTATTCTCTTCTTCTTCCTCTTCTTCGGATTCGACATTTGAGATAGCGTTAGGTGGTTTCACATCCATTGAAGGACTTCTTTTAAAAGTTCTGTAGGGCTTTTTTGAAGAAGTTTCTGCTACTTCTTTTTTATGTCAATCATCTCATTGGACATGGTTTTTAACACTTTTTGTAATCCTTCCAAATCGAAAGGGTCTTTCGTTTGTTTCTTCTTGGGGTCTTCCTTGAAGGAGATTTTCTTAGATTTGTGTTCCTCTATCGCAGATCTTTTTTCCAGGGCTACTACATGTTTCTCTACTGTTATCGCCTCTGTCAAGTTTTCAACTAAGGTTGTCTTATTTTCCCTATCCACGAAGATTGCCAAGTTTGATGGTAAGGTCGTAATATACCATTCACATCTTACTTCTTCGCTGGGTTGGGAAGCAGCGAGAATTTTGTTGAGGATTTTATTGAACCGTAAACTGAAATCTTTGATGGGTTCTCTAGACTCGGCTTTAAGATTGGATAGGTCATTGATTAACGTCGTCGTTGATCTGTCATCACCAAACTTGCTAAGGAATTGACTTTGAAAAATGTCCCAACTTGTGATAGACCCGGAAGGTAATGAAAAGTACCATGACCCGGCTTTTCCTTGCATTGTATAGGGAAAAAGCTGGACAACAGCATCCTCGTTGGTAACTCCATTGAGATTGACAGAAAGCATGAAATTATTAATATGCTCTTCAGCTAGCATGCCTGCTTCTGGATTGAATTTGGGTAGCCATTTCTCAGGATGGGCCGGTATTTGGCTCAGGGGTGGAGGCATTAAAACTGCCCCAGGATTGTTCCATGGAGACTGGGCCATCGTGGAGCTGCTAGTAAATGAAAGTGCAGAGGATGATCCCTGAGGCTGGGAAGATGAAGATACTATGATCTTTGATGATTGAGGAGGAGGGATTGTGGAAGATGGATGAGTGGTTTGGAATGAAGATGTAGGTGGCTGACTTCGCGGTGAGGGAATCGAAATGGACAACGTAGATGAAAGAGTCTCACTGTCAGACTCTGGTGGTGTTTTCCTTGCTCTTTTCCTGGTGGGGAGAGGGAATTCAGTTGGCTGGATGCCAAATTTTTCACTCTTTAATCTGGTCAGGGGATGAGCAGGATTGTACTGTGAAGTCACACTGCTTTGAGATTTATCAGACCTCTGTGTAAAAATAGAAAATCCCTGGAGTTTGCGAATTAGAGTTTGAACTTCACGGGGTTCAATGGCAAATTGGTCTGAAATATTAGGGTATGTAGCAGTGGTTGATACTCGAGCGACTTATGACTCTGGATTTAAACGTACTGGGGAAGTCGGGGGAGTTGATGAGGGCGATTTACTCTCAAAATGGTATTTAGATTTTGATTTAGGTGCCATTCATAGTTCGGGCCCTCCTTCTAGCGCCAAATATGTTGAAGCCCCGAAAATCGGGTCGACAACAAGGGGGATACCCACCCGGTCCGGACCTTGGTTGGCAGCTCCTTATCCGTTTGGTATAGCGGGTCTGACTGGGGATAATGGGACCAGTTTCCCAATCTAAGGGGTGTGTGTGTGTGTAGAGTTGGATGATGTTGATCTAGGAGTACTTAAATCTAATTTAATTCAAACTTCTAAACTAACTCTATGCTATTGTAATCTAATGAGAAACAACACATCTAATCTACGCTAACCCGGGGTGTATTTCTTCTATTATGCGATCTAAAGAGATTTCGAACAATAACTGGTAATAAAGATCATTCAGCTATCATAAGAATAGAAATCAATTAAGATAAACCACTCTGCATAAAAATTTAAGCAAAACAGTTGTGAACAGCATATCGCATAATAAGTTATTCATATATCAAACACAAATAAATGACTCCACCGTACAGAAGTGCCAAATGGTAACCCACACATTCATGCATTAACATATAAACAACTGAAAACTGTATATCACTTTAAGAATATAAGCAGAAATGGTCAAGAGATAAAAGTACCATTTATGACTGGTTCCACTCATAAGCTTCAAGCAACAACGATTTATCTCTACTTGTTCTAACATCTACTAAGAGTACAAAAGTGCAACATCAGTAGCAGATATCAAATGCAAATATTGATAAATCTCGATCCAACCATTCATCAAAAACCCCCTCCGAGGGTGCAAAAGTGCATGTTCTGAGGACAAGTTTTTTGACAAATTTCTGGACCCTTCTCCAAATGCCTGAGAAGGGTTTAAATACTGCTAACTAATTAATCTTAATTACATAAATTTAGGACACGGTTTTAAATGACCGCCCTTCTACTAAAGCAAAATTATTTCTAAAAATTGAATCTAATTCCTAACCGTTTCTGTATTTGCTCCTTAGTGCTGTAAGCATGCAACATTCGCCTCGGAAGAGTCGGTTGGTCGTCTTCTCCTTTCGTTTGAGCTACGAAAATATAAATAACAAGCGCTGGCACCACTTTCTGGCAAACTTAGAAGATATTTTCGAAAATCTTCCTCTCGCTTGGTGTATCCACTGTGTGTATACTTGGTAATAACCCAAATTTCTCTCAAACTGATTCTGCTTTTGCTATTTCGGTCTCCGGCCTTGCGAATGACTGAATAAGTCAGGGACTTTTCTCTCTGAACAATTTTCTATATTGAAAACTGCCTCCGTTCTTTGTTCCGGGCTTTTCTGGTGCGTTTTCCCTCTTTAGCGCCTTTTTCTTTTTGCTTTACCGGGCGTAAGCTTCAGGATCTTTTGCAAACATGCTGCTTTTGTGCGCCTTTGATTCTGAGTTTTCGATGGCCTATTGACATCAGTATCTGTTGAGTGATACTCTGGAGTCTGCGGTCCTGTTGCATTTGGCATCCGTTTGTGAAGGCATCTCTTCTCTGTTCTCCGAGCATCGACGCTTTCCCCTTTTCCTTAGATGTTTCCTACACATTGATTTATGTTATTTGTTGTCTTACAGTTTACGCAAAGGAAAAGAGTAAATGATGAAAAGATTGACATGAAATCTTTAAGCTCTAATGAATGCATAATCATGACACCCATAATGAACTGACTCTTCGAAAAACACAACGCAATCCTTCCTGGATACTTTGGCATACAATCATTAATTTCTTTTAAGGCGCGCACCCAATTTTGGTCTACAGACAGCTTTCCTTGAATACTGTGCCGAGGAAATTTTGCGATGGGTGATTTCTGCGACTTGCATCGCAGTATCAAGGATCGCGTCATCAAGATGTGTCATCGCAGGAATTGACGATCGCATTCATCGCAGATCGCAACATCGCAGATCGCAAATCGCAGATCACAAATCGCAAATCGCACTTAGTCATCCAATCATTGTGTGTTGCTTATGCGATGTTGCGATATGCGACGTCGCATATCGGCCGTCGGAGATTCCTTAAGTTTTTTCATTTAAGAGTGCTTCATAATATATGCGATGCGATGAATTTCGCGTCGCTTCTTCGCAGCTTATTATGCGCATAGGAAAACGTTTCACTCTCTTCTCGCGATGCGATACAGCTTTTAGGGAGTCAAAATACAAAAATTTTGATAAAATGTTTTTTTTGGATTTTTATTAAGGGTCGCCATTTGCTTGGTGTTATTGCTAATACCAAACAAGGAGGGGGGTTGTTGGTGGCCACAACACTACCCAGTAACTAAATAATGATGATGCAAGGAAAATTGCAATAGGTTTAAAATCCCAAATAGCTTTAGGAGAAAAAGGATATAGATACAAGGAAAATGATGGAACAACACTACAATCATCAAAAATTGCAAGGAAAAACAAAGGATGTAATTCCTTTCTAAAAATAGTAGTATTAAGAAGGTTGTGTTTCATTTCCACAAAAATCCATATATTTTTCTTCTCTATATTAAGCAATTTCTAAAAAAAATTCACCACCAAAAAGTTTTCTAATGTAATATCCCTTTGTTACCCTCTTGTAAATATTGTCTTTTACATGGATTATGTAAATTGATGTAAATTGATGTAAATTAATAATTGTAAAAGTTTATTGGACTAAGAATGGATAGGATTTAGAGTTTGTGGAGTGGAAGTTTTGGGGAAGCTTGCTTGAAGAAATATACAAGCCTTAAAATTTCCATTAATGAGCATATGTTCCCCCTATCGCAATTAAGGAACAAGTTGAGCTTGCACAAGATGCCTTGCTAACTAAAGGCATAGATGGTTAAGGAAATTAAGGCTATGTATGGATCCCTTGTGTGTAGAAGAATAAAGGTATAGTCAAATTAAAGGCTATGTATGGGCATCGAGTAAGACGACAAGCCATCTCACTACCAAGGAAGAGGTGGCTTTAGTCAACACACCATGACACTATATGTTAGAAAAGAGGGGAGCTCTCAATGAAGGGTGTGCATTAGATGCTATTAGCCTCCTATACCAATAGGGTTTCATATTTCATGATTGACAGTGGAAATGCTAAAAATGATCATCTTTGATGAAACAAAGGTTCCATTTTTGTGAACAAAGAAAAAGGTTAAAAAATGTAAAGAGGGTATGCCTTAAAAGAATAATCAAAAGGCAAGAAAATGATTTGGTCAAAAGAAAAAAGAATTGAAATGAACCCAAAACAAGGACCAGGAAAGTGGCCAATCAAAATGCCACTGCTATCTTGAGGTATGGCTCAACAGCTTAATCTAGGCCATGCCATCTTTTAAATTGCTTGTTTTAGAGTAGGTGATGAGTACCTGTTCAAACAGTTTAAGCTTGACAGATGATTAGCTGGATAGAGAAAGAAAGGTGCCCGCTAGCTTAATATGGGCCCTTGGAAGGTATAAGGCTAGATTTAGATAGGAAGGCAGCAAAAAGAAAAGAGCATATGAGGGTTTGCAAGTCTAAGTGCACCCTCCCTGAAGAAACAAAAAATGCTAGGAAATAAGATGGGTAGGTAGTGAGGTTGCAGAAGCATGTCTCCTCTCATATCACTGGCCTAAGCAAAGAAAACACATGGGGGCCAGTACAGATCTTCCTATTCACCATTTTTGTGGCAGCAAACTGAAGCATGTCTAATTTCCCAATCATTCCCTATCAAACTTCTTTCTAACATCCCACTATCACCTTTGTTCATAACAGAAATCAAACTCATTTGTTGATTCTGGTTATATAAAAGAGCCACATTTCTTGTGTAAAAATCTTTTCGTTTTGATCTACTCTCATAACTAAGTTTGTTCCCTAACAACTTAGTGTCTATTACCCATCATCTATATCTCCTTCCCATATTAATTACTAACCACATTATTACTTAATTCCCTATATTCCCCTTTTTCCCATTATTATATCATGATTGCATATAATAAACCCCAAAGTATATATTCCCCCTTCCCTAGGCAATATAGCCTTATAACCTCAAAGTTCAAAGCGCTAAGAGATTGAAGCGCAAAAGGAAAATACCGCTAAAAGCAAAGTCTCAGGATTAAACCAAGATCTGCTTGGTTTAACAGCCCTAACCCCACTTTGCGGATAAACATCAATTAACCCATTTGGCTTGTAAACCATTGCAAAACCCGAATTTCATTGGTATCCAAAGTTCTGCCCAAGCGCGCCTTTCCACAAAAATTAATTGTTTATTATCCGTGCCCGGCTGTATCCATCCATCACTTCCGCAGCCCGTCGACCGTCGGATCTGGGCCCTCCCATCCGACGGCTCACAGCAATTTCGGACCACCTTCGATGCCCGGACGATAGCGCCCGAAATCTGTCAGATCATGACGTCAGGGCTCGGATGCATGTCGTTCCCAGGTCGTATCGGGCGGCCTCCTGCCAAAACCGCTCCCGTACTATAAGCGGTCCGATGGAACCGCTTACCACTCTGGTAATTCCACCACACGTCACCCTTACGTCACTGTCGCCTCAGCGCTATGTTGCCACCCCATACGCCATCGCTCCGAGCTGTCTGCCATGTCACCTGTCCACGTGGGGTCGCCCACCGGCCGCCACGTCATCATCCCGCACCCGACCCCACCCATGACGTCATGCTGACGTCACCCGACAAAAATGCGCCAAAAGCCAAATTTTCACTATTTTGCCTGAAAAAACCCGTTTTTTGCGTTATTTGCAATTTTCACTCACTGTACTCCTGCATGAGTGAGTACGTCGTCTACCTGCCAACTTTGAAGACTGCTCCTCGCTGACCGACGCCCCGAATTCACCTGCATTTCCACCATTGTGCCAAGTATACCATGTATTTATTAGTTTCCCCCCTCTGCGCCTGGTTTTTACATAATTCACTGAAGAAACTAACAAAAGAAGAAAGAACAGTAAAAACCATAAATCCTTATGAACCATTGGTCTTTCTCCACACTGTAAGCCCAATTTCACTCACAGAGGTCCCCATTGTGCCGAATTTCCACAAATTCATAGTTTGTTTGCGCATTCGCAAACCTGAACCTCTGCCCGATAAATTTATTGGGAGAACAACTCCTAAATCCCAGCAGTTGCTCAGTAAATCTGTCCTAGGAGCATTTTGACTCAATTTCACCCCAGTTTGCCTCTTCCCCTCTACACATTGCCCTGCTCCTGCAAAATCCACTGCTCTGCATTACTAAGCCCAAGGAAAAGTTCTCAAATACAATTCCAGATTCAGGTGACCATGGAGACTCCAGTGGCATTGAAAATTGCCCCATTAAATGCCCCCCACAAGGACCTGGAATGGCTAGCCCTGGCAGACCGAGATTATCAGATGAAAGACATTATAGAGTTGTGTAACAAATACCATGTAGAAGTAGTGTGTGAGTTAAGGAAGAAGCACAAAGATGGTACAGACCTCCTGGGAATCTGGAATCCCATTTTCCAATCTACTATCTCCCTCAGGTCAATGAGTTTCCTGACTTGATCCATCAGTGTCGCTCAAACTATGACCCCACTCAAAGAGCTGTTCTGAGTCCTTCAGGCTCTGTCTTGTTCCATATTACTCCTGAAGCCATTAATCAAATGCTGCAGTTTCAACCTACAAAGCCATTGGCCCCTCTGTCCATGCAGCTTTTATTAGATCAGGGTGCCAAGCTCTCCAATTCACAAAGCACAAGAATTGGCCTACTGTTTATGTGTCCAGAGTTTCAGCCTAAGCAGCCTCCCCATTATCTACATGTCTGGTTTAATGACATAGGGAGACTATTAGTAGATATGATATCTTCCATCCTAGGGTTCAAGACCAGTGAGTTTGTAGATGAGACAACACTGGTGGTACTATCCATTTTTACCCCAGGACAGCCCCCTGCTGTCCAGTATGACTATGCTTCATTCATATCCAACAAAATGCATGAACAGTTCATGAATCTGGAAAGAGAGAGGGTATTCAAGTTCACCTCTTATATATATCATCTGATATTGTACAATCAGCCTGATGCTTTTCCTCTTTTCCTCAAGAAGCTGGATCCAAAGGGAAACAGAAGGTCTGTAATGTTCTGGACATCAGTCTGCCATCACATCCATTACTCACCATATACATACTGTGAATTTATTGACTTATTCATTCACCCAGCCTTATCACTGCTGCAAAGTTCACCTCCTCTAGACTCACAGATGATATGCAGAAAATCCTTCAGCTGTCCAAGAACTATAGCATAGGGGATTGGTATTTTTACCAACACCATACAGTGATCAGGATATATGGTTGTGAGTTAGCTCCATACAGGCTACCAAGATATGTCCCCATAAGACTCTTTGCTCTAGAGTACTTCAGACAGTTCGGCAATGCAGATATGATCCACTTCCATAGCAAAAACAAGAAGGCAGAGCTGAAAATCAAACACCAATTGGGTCCATTCATCTTCAACAAGAGGGAAGAAGCTTGGAATGAGGCAGACCAAATGCTAAAATCCCTCCAGCTCAAGACAAGCTTCTATTGGGCACCCTATGACCCTAACCATTTCATAAGCCTCAGAAGAATCAAGCATAGGTTTGCCCTATATGACCACATTAGCATTCCAGAGGTTGAAAAATATGTTAATCAAATAGATTGGAAAAAGGGCACATTAGTGGAAGATTATAGTGAGGAAGAAATAGCAGTGAAGAACATTAAAACTTTAGAAAAAGCAGTTGACTTGGAGTATCTTGGATAGGTTTGCTCTCCATCCCCTCGGCATCTTGGAGAGGCTGCTTCTTCATCTACTGTTCCTCAACAGCCCACCAAAACAGCTGATCCACCAGCAGACATGACTAAAGGAAAAGCAGTGCAGGAAGAAGAAACACCCCCAATTGTGAAGCGGCAGACAAAGCAGCAAGAAAGAAGAGCCAAACAACCTGCCCACACAGAACAGCAAACACATGAACAAATTCCTCCAAGG
This sequence comes from Pinus tabuliformis, assembly GCA_031772625.1. Lineage (NCBI taxonomy): Eukaryota > Viridiplantae > Streptophyta > Pinopsida > Pinales > Pinaceae > Pinus > Pinus tabuliformis. The sequence continues at coordinate 795,509,787 of CM062813.1, read as the reverse complement.
CAGGAGGCAACAGTTGACTCCTCTGTATTAGAAACACCTGTTAATGAAGATAGGACAAGAAAGAGGGATAGGCAAGAGGACACTCCTCTTACTTCCACTATGGACTAGCAAGGAGAAAAAAGACAGAGGTTGAACCCTTTTTCAGAGGAGGAAGTACCAGAGAGACCAATTGAAAATATGCCCCCTCCCAGCATTGAAACATCAACTAGTTCTTTACAGCAAGGGCAGGACATTCCACAGGGGACAGAGGTCAGCTCTTCTAGGCAGAAAACAAAGGCAGATTCCAGCATCAAATAGCAATTTATTGACATAAAGAAAAGGAATGAGCCCCTCAGGTACCAAATTTACAGCCATCTCCTGAAAATGGCGCAAACAAATCAGCAGAGATTAATGTTTGCTTATGATATTCAAGAGCAAAAAATGACTCTCAGTCATTTCAGGCCTACCATGTAGCAACCTCAAACAGCTGCAGATTACATTAGAACTAATTTGGAAATTTTTGCCAGAGATATCCACCCCTTGGATCAAATTGAGCTACATAGACAAAAAGGGGAAATGATATATTCCACTTTATCTGATAAGACCCTGTTGGCACACCAACTACAAAATTCTCTACACAACACTGCAGCTCAACTGGAATTGGAGAAAACATCATCTCAGGCCAAGGACAATAGAATCAAGTCCTTGGAAGAAATCATCATTGAATTGGGTCATGATCCAAAGGACCCTAAAGGTGTGCAAGCATTATTGAAGAAAAGGGATGAAGATATAGCAGCAATGAGAAAACAGATCAAGCTACCAGCTGGCCTTCACCCTCAAACTGGAGAAGTAGCAGAGTAGAAGAAGGATCCGGATGTAATGGCTCTACTCCTGAGTTTATACAAAAGACTAATGGAAACAGAGAGTGCACTAGAGGTGGCACTAAAATCAAGACAAAGTGAGACACCAATGCAGCCTGCACAAACATCTGCATCTACTGAAGGTGTGCCACTTTCCACTACTACAGCAGCTCCTCCCACAGGACAAACATCAGAAGTTGGTCCTTCAACATCAGCACCAGCAACAGCACCAGATCAGGGGCCCAGCCTGAGTATGCAAAACATGATGAAGGAACTAGAAGCCTTGGAAGCACAGATGGCAGAACTGAATGAGACTAAAGAAAAATTGGCCACAGTTAATGAAAAATATGACAAATCCAAGCAAAGTGTAGCTGAAAAAACAAGGGAAGTAAGGGCTCTTGAGAAGAAAATAAAAGAACTAGAGAAAGAGCTCTCTCTTGACAAAGTTGTAGTTGAAATCAAGAAGATCCTGTGGACCAACATTGGTCAATCTATAACAGACCAGTGGCAATACATAGAGACTATCCATGAGCATATGGATCTAATAGGCAGGGCCCAAAAAGAAAGCCAGAGAGCAAGAGCATCTCTTGGAAATATGCCTGAAATAGCTAATAGGATGATCAATGTCCTGAATAACTGCACTGGCCCTCAGCTGGCAGCAATGGGTATCACTAACAGGACTGATACCATTTTACTAGTGAAAAGGGTGCTCACTTTAAGAAATCATGTGCAAACATTGGACAGAAGGTGTCAGGAGATGCAGACAGAAATAAACAGATTCATTGAGAAGATTACAGCATTGCATAACAGAGGCCTTCCCAGCTTAGTAACCAGTGCAGGGAGGTTACTTTCTCATGAAAATTATGCCAAGAGGGTAGACACATATGCCACAAATCAAATCACTGCAGCAACAAGTACCTCAGAGGGAACAGGGCCCCCATCTGGGCAGGATCTCTATGACAAAATAGAGAATTTATTCTTCATTGCACATGAAATCAGACATCTTTTTGAAGTGCCTCCAAACTACTACAAATATACTGAGGCAGATGAAACTTTAGGCATAATTTTAAGGCACCAATTTCCTACTCAGGAATGGTGGACAGGCATGATACAAACACTGCTGTAGAAAACAAGTGGTCCACCATATTTTGTATTTTTATCAGAAAGTCAGCAATTTCATAAAGTTAACACATATTTTTTTGACTGGGAAAGCAATTGAAAAGGCCAACTCAGCAATCCAGCATGGCCAGCAGAGGCAAATGACCACAGATGCAGATGACGGGGCTGAGAAAGCCGCACCGCGACAGAGCAGTAAAGAGCATATCACTCAGAATCAATACAAAGCACCCAACCGACCCAGTGGCCTCCAAAAGTCAAAGAATTTCTGACAAACTGAAAAGGCATTCATTGTACACTTAAAGTATCAATAACTTTTGTATCTGCTATTTTGAAAGTTGGTGAACGCAGTTATTAAGCAAATGACTCAGCGTTTAGATATTTTGTAAAAACAATTGTATATATATCCCCACGCATGAACTTGCTGGGGTTGTTGATTTTTCTTCTGAAGAAGTTATGCTGTAAATTTCAGACTTTTTAATACAGGGAGCTAATGGAATTTCTGATGTTCTGAGTTGCTTTGATGTGTTGTGGTGTGATTGCTTGTTGCTACAGGATTCCTATGCTATTTCATGTCACAATACGTTTTCTGAACCATCTTGTTATGTATTTCGTTCTTTCATAATCCGCTCATGCTTTATATTTCACAGGTTTAATAGCACAGAAAAAGAATAGTTCAGGATTTGTTCATTAAAACACCCTAAACTCAATCTATGTTGTTATGAATGTTTTTCTTTAGTATTAGTTATGAATGTGTAATTCTTAATTGCTCACCTTCATGCTGAAACTTTCATAGTAAATATTGTTCAAGAATTCAAGTCTGCTCCTGAGTGATATTTCCTTTCCCCACATCACCAGCTTAGTGAAAGATTCTTAGTTTCCTCTCACCGGCTGGACATATCTCATATTCACAATTATAAGTTTGTTTCATGATATATCTATATGGCCCTGCAGTTTCATCACTCTAACCCAACACCTCAAACAACACACAATCACAGACTCCATATCCCAATGGACTGAACCTCCTGAAGACTTCATCTTAGCTGCTAGAAGACATCATTCAACCAAAACTTTAAACAAAATTCAGCACATCATAACTAGCCTAAAACATTACCAAAACAAAGCTAAATCCTAAAGAGAGAGCCCTCTCTGATTGCAGGTAGGCTAGGACCTGTGATCCAAAGATTGGTTTGTGGTTACCTCGGTCGTATTCCCTTAGGAGTCAAAGGGAACAACCTGAGTGATAACATTACTGGCGACTCCACTGGGGAAGAACTAATGTGTCAACTGTTGTCTGCTCTAGATAATGTTTCCAAATTTTAAGCATTCCCTTGACCATTCTGAAAATATTCTCAAAAAACTACCAAAAACAAGTCCAGAAGTTGGCTCCTAAAAAGAGAACTAGGCATACAAGGTCAAATCCTGACCCAAATCCTCCACCTATTTTTGATATCCCTAATTTGATCCCTAAGACACTTAGGAACCAAAAGAAACCAGAACAATCTCCTCAATCTAGCCCTGAGGCAGTTCAGCAGAGTTTTATCCCAACCCCTGCTAAACCATCAGTCCGCCTGCATATAACTCATTCTTCCCCCTCTTCCTCATCCACTTCACAAAACATATTGTCTACACCCAATACACAATCTGCTGTTGTTGTCCCTCTCGTTCCAGTTTTTCCCTTTCCACCCCTTGTCCCATTTTTCCCTCCAAATATGGCTAATCGTTATGCACCCCTTCAGTTACCTGGTAATCTGGGGGCTATGCCTCAGGACTACCAAAGCAAGATTACTTATTTTGATGGAACCAGTACATACACTGCCTTACAGCATACCAAGAAAATGCAAGACTACTTTGAAAACTATGAGATAGATGATGATGATGTGAGAATGAAAATTTTTATACAAAGTCTGACAGGTGAAGTAAGAACTTGGTTTAGAGCGCTTGCTGCAAATTCTATACCTGATTCAGGTGCTCTTTACCAGTCCTTTCTGAACAGATGGGAAAAGAAAAAGGATCCTCTACATATTTTATCTGAATATGACACCATAAGGAGAGGCCCTCAAGAAACTGTCTTGGACTATTGCACTAGATTCAATACTATCTATAATGCCATTCCTCAAAATCTTAGGCCTCCACCTGATTTGGCGTTGATTAAGTTCCCTGATGGGTTTGATGCTGATATGGCATATCAACTAAGAGAAAGAGCCCCTGCAACCCTAGCAGACATGCAAAACATAGCTGTAAGTGTAGAGGCAAACCTGATTGCTAAGAGAAACCGGGCAAGAACTGAAAGAAGAACTACTTTTAAGGAAGAACCCTCATCATTTGAGCAAAAGCTAGATGCAATCATCAAAGGCATGGATAGACTTGGTGATAGAGTGGAAACCATAGAAATAAAATCATCATGGGAAGGTCAAACAAGCAATATTAGAAACCCAAACTTTAGAAAGAATCAAAATCCCAATGTTGGAAGGACTGATCCTGACCAACATGTCAGACCTCCTTTCCAATAAAATTATGCTGAGGCTTCAACATCTAGTGAACCTAATGAGGACCCTCACATCAACCTAATGGGTTTGGACAGTGAACATCAAGTATTCTTAACACAAGAAGATCAAGAGGTTTACAATGACAATCAATACCACACTAAGTCAGGAGAATCATTTGATTTCAAAGAAGGTTATGATGCAGCTGTGTATGAGGTACACAAACAGTATAAACTAAGGACCAGAATGATAGATGTACCTGAAACTCTTAAACCAAAGGACAATAAGCTGCCAAAAAAGATCAATGATAAGAGTACTCTCCCACAATCAGCTGGCAATTTAAACCTACACTCCTCAGAAGTCACTGTGGAGGATATTTCAGAACAACAGACATCTGAAAAACAGCCAGTCCCACTACATCAAGCAAAAATGAAATCAGATAATACCCCTGGAAGCAAACATGGTACCAATTTTACTCAAGATCATACCAACCATGAACAAAAGATCATTGATAACCCAGCTGAAAAAGAAAAACCTGCTGCACTTAATGCCAAGATGCAAATTGAAAAGCCTTTTAGCTTGGAAACAGAAATAAGTAAGCTCAAGATATCAATTCCTCTTTCGGAATTAGCCAAACATGAAATATACAGACAGCAGATTAACAAGTCACTCCAAGTATCAGACAATAAAGATGCTGTGAATGTCCTAGATGACCAACCAGAGTTGCTGTTCGGCCCTGAGGTTAATGGAAAAACAGAAAATGGAGGGGTTCCACCCTTCTATGTCAGCTTAAACATCCATGATAAGGTTCTGCATAATGCAATGTTTGATTCTGGGGCCTCACACAACTTAATGACCAAATCTATAATGGAAAAACTTGACCTAGACATCACAAGACCTTATAAAGATCTATTCTCATTTGATTCAAGCCAGGTCAGGTGCTTAGGATTGATTAAAGATTTATGTGTCTCTCTGGTTCAGTACCCAACCAAAACGATATTGATGGATGTGGTGGTAGCTGACATACCCCCTAAGTATGGCATGCTCTTGTCCAGATCCTGGGGGGCCAAACTCCAAGGATCTTTGCAATTAGATATGTCCTATGCAACCATCTCAGTCTTTGGGCAGCCAAAGAGATTATACCGTGAAACTTTGATGAAATATGTGGTAAGCAGTCAAGAGAAACCCCAAAACTTCCCAATCTATTCAATACACTCTGACATGGATTCATTTATTCTCTATAATGCTGATATCTGCAGCAAGGCCTATTCTGAACTATTAATAGCAGTAGAGGTAGAGAAATTAAATGAACAAAGTGCCCCCCAACACCAAGACACTTTAGGTACCACTGATAAAACTAAGGGACATGATATACCAAGTGACCTGCAGGAAATAAATATGCCTATGATGCAATCTCTAAAAATCTGAATCCAAGTCTGGAACATGAAACCTTATGGTATTTGGAATTTGATGGCTTTGTAAACAAGTTAGGAGCTGGAGCAGGAATCTGGATCCATAATATGCACAATGACCAGGCTGAGGGTCATGCATATAGGTTAAACTTCCGATGTACAAACAACATGGCTGAGTATGAGGCCCTTCTGCTAGGTCTCAAACTCATAAAAAACCTGGGAGCAACTAAAATTTCAATCTTAGGGGATTCAGATCTAATCATACAACAAATTAAAGGAAACTTTACTACAAATGATTTAAGGTTGATAGCATATAAGGCAGTAGCTATTCAGGTACTTGACACCTTCTCACAATCACAGTTGACTAAAATTTCCAGAGAACTCAATCTTCATGCTCACAGTTTGGCAACCTTTGCCAGCACTTGTAAGCTGCCTTTCAAACCCAATCATACTTTTACTGCTGAAATCAAACACAGGCCAGCAGTTCCAGACAACATAAAAAACTGGCAAGTCTTTGAGAATGACACTCAAATAAATAATTTCCTCACTTTAAAGGAGGAATTTTCTGGCATCAACATTGACTCAATCACTGAAGATGATCAACCACAAGCACACATCAATACACACAAAATATCAGCTGAAACAGCTAATCTGGTCTTGCACCCTACCACCTTCAATAATGAAAGTATACAAAAATTAGATCAGATAGATGAAGATGAATTGGCTGAAACAGAAACAGAGGTAATTGAGTTGAAAGATAATTTTTTGCCCACAGGTTTAACCCCTTTGGAGGATCTATTTGATTCAAATGATATCTCAAGAAAACCAAAAATGCAACCATTAAATGCTGAAATAGAAGATTGTAACATTGGGACTCCAGAAAATCCAAAAATGGTTAAGTTATCCAAAGCATTACCACCTGAGCAGAAACTGAAATACATTGAGTTGTTTAAAGAGTTCCAAGATGTCTTTGCCTGGAGCTATGAGGACCTCAAGTCTTATGATACTTCAGTCATCTAGCACACTATACCTTTAAAAGAAAATCAAAAGCCTTTCAAACAAAAACTCAGAAGAGTGAACCCTGTGCTCCTGCCTCTCATTTAAAAAGAGGTGAAACGTATGTATGAAGCAGGAATCATTGCTCCAATTAGATTCTCATAATGGATTTCAAACCTAGTGCCTACTAGGAAAAAGACAGGAGAAATCATACTGTGTGTTGACCTAAGAAATTTAAATAAAGTCTCTCTCAAAGACCATTACCCCTTACCAAAAATGGATCATATCCTGCAAAGGGTAGTGGGAGCCTCTAGGATCTCATTGTTAGATGGTTTTTCAGGATTCAATCAGATTCTGGTACACCCAGATGACCAAGACAAAACTGCTTTCACAACACCTTGGGGAACTTTCAAATATGTCAAAATGCCTTTTGGGCTTAAGAATGCAGGGGAAACCTTCCAAAGAGCTATGGATATAGCCTTTTCCAAAGAAATTCATGACTTTCTAGTGGTCTATCTGGATGATCTAACTGCCTTTTCAAAATCAGACCAAGAACACTTAGAACACTTGAGGCAAGTTTTCACAATTTGTAGAAAATATGGCATATCTTTAAATCCAAAGAAATCACTGTTTGGGCTAGAGGAAGGTAAACTCTTGGGACATATAATCTCAAAAGATGGTATTAGTATTGATCCAGATAGAATTCAAGCCATCCTACAAATACCACACCCAAGAAACATCAAGGAACTCCAAAGCTTTCTAGGAAAAATCAACTTCTTGAGAAGGTTCATTCCTAATTTGGCTGAGCTCACAAGACTATTAAACAACATGCTAAAAAAGGAATCCAAGGTCAAATGGACCATGCAAGCTAGACAAGCTTTTGAGGATATTAAAAGAGCTTTGACAAACACTCCAATCCTAACAAGTCCTAGATTTGATAAAGACTTCATCATTTTTTCCTTTGCTTCTGAACATACAATTGCTACTGTTCTACTACAGAAAGATGATCAAGGCTATGAAAAACCTATTGCATTCTTTAGTAGAGCTCTTAGGGATGCCCCCTTGAAATATCAGATCATGGAAAAACAGGCCTATGCACTAGTGAAAGCAATCAAGGACTTTAGAATCTATATCCTTTACTACCACATCATTTCCTATGTCCCAAATGCAGTAGTGAAAGACATTTTGACCAAAGAAGGAATAAAAGGGAGGAGGGGCAAATGGATTGCCAAAATCTTAGAATATGACATGGAAATCAAGCCTACCAAACTAATAAAAGGACAGGGTCTAGCCAAATTGATGGCTGAAACTAATTTTCAAGCTCTTGACATTAATGAACTGGACAATGAACAAGAGATGGCGACTCCACAGATCAACCAAGCCTTTATGCAATCCCCCTGGTATACTGATATATGTTTTGTATTGTTAAACCTGCAAGCTCCTCCAGGGCTGTCCAGAACTAAGAAAAGGTTCTTGAAAATGAAAGCATCAAAATTTTTTATTATTAACAATTATTTGTTTTGGAGAAATCATGAAGGGATCTTACTTAATTTCTTAACATTGAATGAAACTGACAATGTCCTCAAAGAATTTCATGCAGGTGACTGTGGAGGACACTTATACTGGAAATCCACAACTGATAAGATCCTAAGGGTTGGTTTTTATTGGCCCTCCTTGTTTACTGATGTGAAAAAATTTGTAATGTCTTGTCACAAATGTCAAATCTTTGAGGGGAAGAGAAAGCTGCTACCTCTACCACTCAAACCTGTTTCAACTGAGAGACCATTCCAGCAATGGGGTCTAGACTTTATTGGTGAAATTCACCCCCCATCCTCTGGCCAGCATAGGTGGATTCTGACTGCTACAGACTATTTCACCAAATGGATAGAAGTTGTCCCCTGTAGGCAGGCCAATGACTCCATTATTATACAATTCCTAGAGACCAACATCTTGTCCAGATTTGGCTGTCCAGACAAAATCATTACAGACAATGTTGCTGCTTTCAAGTCCAAAAAAATGATCAGCTTTTGTCACAAATACCATATGACTTTAGGTCATTCCACAGCTGATTACCCTCAAGGCAATGGCCTAGCTGAGTCTTCCAATAAAAGCCTAATCAACATCATCAAAAAAGTGTTGGAGGAAAACAAAAAAAATTGGCATAAGAAGTTAATGAATGCTCTATGGGAAGATAGACTAACTACCAAAAGATCCATTGGTACAAGTCCATATGAACTAGTTCATGGAATGGAAGCAAGGTTTCCTTCATCTCTAGGTATTCTTGTAATCAAGTTGCTGCAAGAAATACAAGCTGAACCAAATGACATTCAGAGAAGGATCAATAAAACAATTCACCTGCAGCAAACAAGGGAGGAAGTCTATGAAAGAACCCAAGTACTGCAAGAAAAACTCAAAAAAATATTTGACAAAAGAATCAAAGCTGAAGACTTCTCTATAGGAAACAAAGTGCTAAGATGGGATTCCAGGAGAGAGGACAAAGGAAAACATGGGAAATTTGATTTCTTGTGGAAAGGACCTTATGTAATTTATGTTGTACAAGGTAGCAATACTTATTTTATAAAGAGCTTGGATGGCTCAAACACGGAGGAAGGCCCAGTCAATGGGAGGATGCTCAAGCATTACTTTTATCCCCTCTGATCAAGCATTGCTCAATTGTATATTGTACATAAATTTCTAATTTCAGTATGTTTATTTTCAGCGGATAGATAGAGCTTCAAATGAAGAAAATTTTGAGAAGAATTAATATGCTGCACTATTTTGATAAATACTATTCACTTTGGCATGGGAAAAGGAGAGAAAGTACTTGGAAATTATCTAGAAAATGAGAAATGATCAGAGAAGCAAGGCAAAAACAAGGCTGTAATTTCACAGCATATCAGCTTAAGGAGCATTGCATGCAAGTTTGATAGGACTCAGATGTTCAGTCTTCAAGAAAAGGAAAGGTTAAAATGCAGAAAGGTGGAAAATAAGGCAATCTGACCTGCTGATCTTGACTTTTCATCTGGAAAAGTCATCCCCAAGTGGAGCCACTGTTAGCCTCCTATACCAATAGGGTTTCATATTTCATGATTGACAGTGGAAATGCTAAAAATGATCATCTTTGATGAAACAAAGGTTTCATTTTTGTGAACAAAGCAAAAGGTTAAAAAATGTAAAGAGGGTATGCCTTAAAAGAATAATCAAAAGGAAAGAAAATGATTTGGTCAAAAGAAAAAAGAATTGAAATGAACCCCAAACAAGGACCAGGAAAGTGGCCAATCAAAATGCCACTGCTATCTTGAGGTATGGCTCAACAGCTTAATCTGGGCCATGCCATCTTTTAAATTGCTTGTTTTAGAGTAGGTGATGAGTACCTGTTCAAACAGTTTAAGCTTGACAGATGATTAGCTGGATAGAGAAAGAAAGGTTCCCACTAGCTTAATCTGGGCCCTTGGAAGGTATAAGGCTAGATTTAGATAGGAAGGCAGCAAAAAGAAAAGAGCATATGAGGGTTTGCAAGTCTAAGTGCACCCTCCCTGAAGAAACAAAAAATGCTAGGAAATAAGATGGGTAGGTAGTGAGGTTGCAGAAGCATGTCTCCTCTCATATCACTAGCCTAAGCAAAGAAAACACATGGGGGCCAGTACAGATCTTCCTATTCACCATTTTTGTGGCAACAAACTGAAGCATGTCTAATTTCCCAATCATTCCCTATCAAACTTCTTTCTAACATCCCACTATCACCTTTTTTCATAACAGAAATCAAACTCATTTGCTGATTCTGGTTATATAAAAGATCCACATTTCTTGTGTAAAAATCTTTTCGTTTTGATCTACTCTCATAACTAAGTTTGTTCCCTAACAACTTAGTGTCTATTACCCATCATCTATATCTCCTTCCCATATTAACTACTAACCACATTATTACTTAATTCCCTATATTCCCCTTTTTCCCATTATTATATCATGATTGGATATAATAAGCCCCAAAGTATATATTTCCCCCTTCCCTAGGCAATATAGCCTTATAACTTCAAAGGTCGGAGCGCTAAGAGATTGAAATGCAAAAGGAAAAATACCGCTAAAAGCAAAGTCTCAGGATTAAACCAAGATCTGCTTGGTTTAACAGCCCTAACCCCACTTTGCGGATAAATATCAATTAACCCATTTGGCTTGTAAACCATTGCAAAACCCGAATTTCATTGGTATCCAAAGTTCTGCCCAAGCGCGCCTTTCCACAAAAATTAATTGTTTATTATCCGCGCCCAGCTGTATCCACCCATCACTTCCGCAGCCCGTCGACCGTCGGATCTGGGCCCTCCCATCCGACGGCTCACAGCAATTTCGGACCGCCTCCGATGCCCAAACGATAGCGCCCGAAATCTGTCAGAGCATGACGTCAGGGCTCGGACGCGTGTCGTTCCTAGGTCGTATCGGGCAGCCTCCTGCCAAAACCACTCCCGTACTATACGCGGTCCGATGGAACCGCTTACCGCTCTCATAATTCCACCACACGTCACCCATGTGTCACCCTTACGTCACTGCCGCCTCAATGCTATGTTGCCACCCCATCCACCATCGCTCTGAGCTGTCTGCCATGTCACCTTTCCACGTGGGGTTGCCCACCGGCCGCCACGTCATCATCCCGCACCCGACCCCACCCATGACATCATGCTGACGTCACCCGACAAAAACGCGCCAAAAGCCAAATTTTCACTATTTTGCCCGAAAAACCCGTTTTTTGTGTTATTTTCAATTTTCACTCACTGTACTCCTGCATGAGCGAGTACGTCGTCTACCTGCCAACTTTGAAGACTGCTCCTGGCTGACCGGCGCCCCGAATTCACTTGCATTTCCACCATTGTGCCAAGTAGACCAGGTATTTATTAGTTTCCCCCCTCCACGCCTGGTTTTTACATAATTCACTGAAGAAACTAAGAAAAGAAGAAAGAACAGTAAAAACCAGAAATCCTTATGAACCATTGGTCTTTCTCCACACTGTAAGCCCAATTTCACTCACAGAGGTCCCAATTGTGCCGATTTTCCACAAATTCATAGTTTGTTTGCGCATTCGCAAACCTAAACCTATGCCCGATAAATTTATTGGGAGAACAACTCCCAAATCCCAGCAGTTGCTCAGTAAATCTGTCCTATGAGCATTTTGACTCAATTTCACCCCAGTTTGCCTCTTCCCCTTTGCACATTGCCCTGCTCCTGCAAAATCCACTGCTCTGCATTACTAAGCCCAAGGAAAAGTTCTCAAATACAATTGAAGATTCAGGTGACCATGGAGACTCCAGTGGCATTGAACATTGCCCCATTAAATTCCCCCCACAAGGACCTGGAATGGCTAGCCCTGGCAGACCGAGATTATCAGATGAAAGACACTATAGAGTTGTGTAACAAATACCACGTAGAAGCAGTGTGTGAGTTAAGGAAGAAGCACAAAGATGGTACAGACCTCCTGGGAATCTGGAATTCCCATTTGCCAATCTACTATCTCCCTCAGGTCAATGAGTTTCCTGACTTGATCCATCAGTGTCGCTCAAACTATGACCCCACTCAAAGAGTTGTTCTGAGTCCTTCAGGCTCTGTCTTGTTCCATATTACTCCTGAAGCCATTAATCAAATGCTGCAGTTTCAACCTACAAAGCCACTGGCCCCTCTGTCCATGCAGCTTTTATTAGAGCAGGGTGCCAAGCTCTCCAATTCACAAATCACAAGAATTGGCCAACTGTTTATGTGTCCAGAGTTTCAGCCTAAGCAGCCTCCCCCTTATCTACATGTCTGGTTTAATGACATAGGGAGACTATTAGTAGATATGATATCTTCCATCCTAGGGTTCAAGACCAGTGAGTTTGTAGATGAGACAACACTGGTGGTACTATCCATTTTTACCCCAGGACAGCCCCCTGTTGTCCAGTATGACTATGCTTCATTCATATCCAACAAAATGCATGAACAGTTCATGAATCTGGAAAGAGAGAGGGTATTCAAGTTCACCTCTTATATATATCATCTGATATTGTACAATCAGCCTGATGCTTTTCCTCTTTTCCTCAAGAAGCTGGATCCAAAGGGAAACAGAAGGTCTGTAATGTTCTGGACATCAGTCTGCCATCACATCCATTACTCACCATATACATACTGTGAATTTATTGACTTATTCATTCACCCAGCCTTATCACTGCTGCAAAGTTCACCTCCTCCTAGACTCACAGATGATATGCAGAAAATCCTTCAGTTGTCCAAGAACTATAGCATAGGGGATTGGTACTTTTACCAACACCATACAGTGATCAGGATATATCGCTGTGAGTTAGCTCCATACAGGCTACCATGATATGTCCCCATGAGACCCTTTGCTCTAGAGTACTTCAGACAGTTCGGCAATGCAGATATGATCCACTTCCATAGCAAAAACAAGAAGGCAGAGCTGAAAATCAAACACCAATTGGGTCCATTCATCTTCAACAAGAGGGAAGAAGCTTGGAATGAGGCAGACCAAATGCTAAAAGCCCTCCAGCTCAAGACAAGCTTCTATTGGGCACCCTATGACCCTAACCATTTCATAAGCCTCAGAAGAATCAAGCATAGGCTTGCCCCATATGACCACATTAGCATTCCAGAGGTTGAAAAATATGCTAATCAAATAGATTGGAAAAAGGGCACATTAGTGGAAGATTATAGTGAGGAAGAAATAGCAGTGAAGAACATTAAAACTTTAGAAAAAGCAGTTGACTTGGAGTATCTTGGACAGGTTTGCTCTCCAGCCCCTCGGCATCTTGGAGAGGCTGCTTCTTCATATATTGTTCCTCAACAGCCCGCCAAAACAGCTAATCCACCAGTAGACATGACTAAAGGCAAAGCAGTGCAACAAGAAGAAACACCCCCAATTGTGGAGCGGCAGACAGAGCAGAAAGAAAGCAGAGCCAAACAACCTGCCCACACAGAACATCAAACACATGAACAAATTCCTCCAAGGCAGGAGGCAACAGTTGACTCCTCTGTATTACAAACACCTTTTAATGAAGACAGGACAAGAAAGAGGGATAGGCAAGAGGACACTCCTCTCACTTCCTCTATAGACCAGCAAGGAGAAAAAAGACAGAGGTTGAACCCTTTTTCAGAGGAGGAAGTACCAGAGAGACCAATTGAAAATATGCCCCCTCCCAGCATTGAAACATCAACTAGTTCTTTACAGCAAGGGTAGGAAATTCCACAGGGGACAGAGGTCAGCTCTTCTAGGCAGAAAACAAAGGCAGATTCCAGCATCAAACAACAATTTCTTGACATAAAGAAAAGGAATGAGCCCCTCAGGCACCAAATTTACAGCCATCTCCTGAAAATGGCGCCAACAAATCAGTAGATATTAATGTCTGCTTATGATATTCAAGAGCAGAAAATGACTCTCAGTCATTTCAGGCCTACCATGCAGCAATCTCAAACAGCTGCAGATTACATTAGAACTAATTTGGAAATTTTTGCAAGAGATATCCACCCCTTGGATCAAATTGAGCTACATAGACAAACAGGGGAAATGATATATTCCACTTTAGTTGATAAGATCCTGTTGGCACACCAACTACAAAATTCTCTACACAACACTGCAGCTCAACTGGAATTGGAGAAAGCATCATCTCAGGCCAAGGACAACAGAATCAAGTCCTTGGAAGAAATCATCATTGGATTGGGTCATGATCCAAAGGACCCTAAAGGTGTGCAAGCATTATTGAAGAAAAGGGATGAAGATATAGCAGCAATGAGAAAACAGATCAAGCTACCAGCTGGCCTTCACCCTCAAACTGGAGAAGTAGCAGAGCAGAAGAAGGATCAGGATGTAATGGCTCTACTCCTGAGTTTATACAAAAGACTAATGGAAACATAGAGTGAACTAGAGGTGGCACTAAAATCAAGACAAAGTGAGACACCAATGCAGCCTGCACAAACATCTGCATCTACTGAAGGTGTACCACCTTCCACTACTACAGCAGCTCCTCCCACAGGACAAACATCAGAAGTGGGTCCTTCAACATCAGCACCAGCAACAGCACCAGATCAGGGGCCCAGCCTGAGTATCCAAAACATGATGAAGGAACTAAAAACCTTGGAAGCACATATGGCAGAACTGAATGAGACTAAAGAAAAATTGGCCACAGTTAATGAAAAATATGACAAATCCAAGCAAAGTGTAGCTGAAAAAACAAGGGAAGTAAGGGCTCTTGAGAAGAAAATAAAAGAACTAGAGAAAGAGCTCTCTATTGACAAAGTTGTAGTTGAAATCAAGAAGATCCTGTGGACCAACATTGGTCAATCTATAATAGACCAGTGGCAATACATAGAGACTATCCATGAGCATATGGATCTGATAGGCAGGGCCCAAAAAGAAAGCCAGAGAGCAAGAGAATCTCTTGGAAATATGCCTGAAATAGCTAATAGGATGATCAATGTCCTGAATAACCGCACTGGCCCTCAGCTGGCAGCAATGGGTATCACTAACAGGACTGATACCATTTTACTAGTGAAAAGGGTGCTCACTTTAAGAAATCATGTGCAAACACTGGACAGAATGTGTCAGGAGATGCAGACAGAAATAAACAGATTCATTGAGAAGATTACAGAATTACATAATAGAGGCTTTCCCAGCTTAGTAACCAGTGCAGGGAGGTTACCTTCTCATGAAAATTATGCCAAGAGGGTAGACACATATGCCACAAATCAAATCACTACAGCAACAAGTACCTCAGAGGGAACAGGGCCCCCATCTGGGCAGGATCTCTATGACAAAATAGAGAATTTATTCTTCATTGCACATGAAATCATACATCTTTTTGAAGTGCCTCCAAACTACTACAAATATACTGAGGCAGATGAAACTTTAGGCATAATTTTAAGGCACCAATTGCCTACTCAGGAATGGTGGACATGCATGATACAAACACTGCTGTAGAAAACAAGTGGTCCACCATATTTTTGTATTTTTATCAGAAAGTCAGCAATTTCATAAAGTTAACACATATTTGTTTGACTGGGAAAGCAATTGAAAAGGCCAACTCAGCAATCTAGCATGGCCAGCAGAGGCAAATGACCACAGATGCAGATGACGGGGTTGAGAAAGCCGCACCTCGATAGAGCAGTAAAGAGCGTATCACTCAGAATCAATACAAAGCACCCAACCGACCCAGTGGCCTCCAAAAGTCAAAGAATTTCTGACAAACTGAAAAGGCATTCATTGTACACTTAAAGTATCAATAGCTTTTGTATCTGCTATTTTGAAAGTTGGTGAACGCAGTTATTAAGCAAATGACTCAGCGTTTAGATATTTTGTAAAAACAATTGTATATATATCCCCACGCATGAACTTGCTGGGGTTGTTGATTTTTCTTCTGAAGAAGTTATGCTGTAAATTTCAGACTTTTAATACAGGGAGCTAATGGAATTTCTGAAGTTCTGAGTTGTTTTGATGTGTTGTGGTGTGATTGCTTGCTGCTACAGGATTCCTACGCTATTTCATGGCACAATAAGTTTTCTGAACCATCTTGTTATGTATTTCGTTCTTTCATAATCCGCTCATGCTCTATATTTCACAGGTTTAATAGCACAGAAAAAGAATAGTTCAGGATTTGTTCATTAAAACACCCTAAACTCAATCTATGTTGTTATGAATGTTTTTCTTCAGTATTAGTTATGAATGTGTAATTCTTAATTGCTCACCTTCATGCTAAAACTTTCACAGTAAATATTGTTCAGGAATTCAAGTCTGCTCCTGAGTGATATTTCCTTTCCCCACATCACCAGATTAGTGAAAGATTCTTAGTTGCCTCTCACTGGCTGGACATATCTCATATTCACAATTAGAAGTTTGTTTCATGATATATCTATATGGCCCTGCAGTTTCAGCACTCTAACCCAACACCTCAAACAACACACAATCACAGACTCTATAGCCCAATGGACTGAACCTCCTGAAGACTTCATCTTAGCTGCTAGAAGACATCATTCAACCAAAACTTTAAACAAAATTTAGCACATCATAACTAGCCTAAAACATTACCGAAACAAAGCTAAATCCTAAAGAGAGAGCCCACTCTGGTTGTAGGTAGGCTAGGACCTGTGATCCAAAGATTGGTTTGTGGTTACCTCAGCCGTATTCCCTTAGGAGTCAAAGGGAACAACCTGAGTGATAACAAATGCAAGGGGGCATACATGCATACACATCACAAGGACATAAATGGAGATAAGGAGGTGAGGTTGACTCCACAAGACACACGCAAATGGCAAGAAGGCAAGACACATTGAAGAGAAGAACAATGGGTGCTCTGGACCCTTATGTTCTCACTCAGATGGATATTATCTCTTTGGACTACTAAGCATTCTTATCAAGTTGATCTTGGACAAGGCTCTATATTATTAAGTATCGGTTAATAGGTGGAGGCCAAGATCTCTATATTCCCATGGAGACTCTCAGGTGGAATTCACAGTGTGATCTGGATTCTTGTAGGAGACATGTAGATGCATTGTGGTTTTGGAATCCTGAAGTGCAAAGTGGGTGGAGATGCTTGGAACTATGGACTCATGTATTATTTCATGGGATGAGTTGTATGTGCTCTCGATACTGTGAACTAGTTGTGGGGTGGGGCTTTGAATGTTTGGATTCCCTAAACTTGTTGTGGGGTTGACCACTAGGTGCTCTAGATTCCCTAAATTATTTATGTTGGGTGGAGACATTGTCCCCTATAGATTCCTAGATTCCAGGTGGAGGCATTATGGACTTTAGACTCCCATGTGTGTATCCATTTGACTAGTGTTGATTCCCTTAATAAATTCACTTCTCAAGCTCTGAATTTGGCTCGGTGGTGGTTGAATGCAAGAGAACAATACAGTTAGCCTATGGCTAGGAGGATAATTGAAGTCCTTCTCTCATTTTCTAGTCATCTAACCTTAAAGATAAGCAACCAGATGCATTGACATGCTTATTTATATAATGTGTATATTAATTATGTTGATTGACTTAATTGGCTCTTCAAGAGAAACTGTATATTTCTATGTGTTTCAATGCAATGTGTTGTGAGTTGTAATCATATTGTAAGGTAGTGGTAATATTTGTGATTTTGGGATGTTCCTACATGGTTTCATTATTATTTTTAATGAACATTTATGTAATGACATACTCACATTAATGGTTAATAATCTAGTGACATGGATGAATGTGCATTTTCCTTCATACGTTTGTATGTATGCTTGATCATCCATGTAAAGGTCGAGAAGACCTATGATTAATAGGGGTTGATTTCCATTACTTATTTCTTGATTTCTCTTTGCACTGCAGGCCGTGTTTGGGTCAGTAAGCTATTACAAGTGGTGAAAAGATGGTAACATGACATGGAGAATTATCCGTCAAGCGATGATAAGGATTTTCTTAGCGTCACGCCCTATTGTGTAAATGGCTAACCTTGGTATTAGTGTAATAGCAGAGACCACAATACAAAGAAACCATCCATCATATAATGATTATATTCCTATCACATCATAGCCCTGTAGGGCGATGGCCTTACCTTGTCCGAGTGGGAAGACAAGGTGCAATGATGTGGAAGTGTCATAGGAGGAGTTCATGGTGGAAAAAACCATTAAAAAATTTACAACAATGAAGTGTCACATTTCACGATGGTCTAGGCTCAGGTGGGACCCAAGATAAGACCTATGTGACTAGATGACATGGATATATTTATACATGGCATGTGAACAATCTGACACATGGCTAAAAAGATGGCCTTTTTAAATATCCTTATGGCACGTAATTGAGTGAAACATGGCACCTGTAGAGAAGGATATGTAATAGCATGATATCAATGTGACATCATCACAGTATGTAGACCCAGGGAGGCTTAAAGTATGTGCTATATGAGTTAGGTTGTGGTTAACGAGGCCAAGGAAAAATAAATCCTTCCGATAACCGACAGGTAAAAGTTTGTCACACAATGGCAATAGGGAAGCTTAGCCTAGATAGATAGGAAGGGTATGTAGGAATAGTGATGTGTTGATGTGGCAGGGGCCACAATGGGGGTCACTCGTAAAGTGGTAGAGACATGTAGGCTACCTAGGGGAAATTCATGTGATATTACTTGCTAACATGGCAATGGATTATTGGCCAAACTTTAAATGGCCATAAATTTTGATCTAGGTTTTGAATTTCAGCAAAATCCATATCATTGAACATATCTTGACGATATGATTGCAATGGTGTAGCCTGAAGTTAATTCCACTAACTTTGAGAGGAGAGTACATTTTCCAACCCCATTTCCATTGTGAGGTCAGGTCAGGGAAAAGTAACACCTCCCACTCAACTTGGATTATCCAAAGGGGTGGGAGGGAGCATTACAGAGTGGTATTAGAGCATTTAGGTTCAACACTTGGAATGGATGGGCTCAATCCATAAGAATGAAGAGCCATGGACTCAACACCAAACCTTTGTAGATAAGTTTGGGACTCTAACATAGTGTGATAGTGTGTTAGGATATGTCTCAAAGAATAGTACTCTTCTTGATTGGTGTTCTGTATTTCTTGTAGCATGTGTTTGTGGATTATATGTGGTGTGAGTATTGATATTGATGTTATCAATGTTTCTAACAGATATGCTAAGTTGGGATGTAACGTTTTAGATGGCTTTACACCTAAAGTCTTATAGTAATTGAGCCAAGCTAATGGGTAAGAATATGTGTTCATGTTTTGGATTTTCTAACAATTATGTGTGTGTGACAACACATAAGAAGACATCAAGGACAATAAAGAACAAGGGATGAGAAATAGAACAGTGCAATATAGCACCGATAAATCCCAGCATGGTCATGAAGAGGAATCGGTAGAGAAAAGGAGGGAGGAAGGTTACCTGATTGGATAGATACTCTTCGAAGTATAAAGGTTGAGACAAGGATTACAAATCTAACAATGAGAACATTTTTTGAGCTTAGAAAAAGCAAGTAGAATTCAATGCATTCATACTAAAAATCGTGTCATATCTACAAAGGAAAAAGCAACATGAACTAGGAGCTAGCTACAAGTTTAAACAAGGTTCATCAAGCCTCTGGAAACAGGAGTTGAGAGCGTATGGTGAAAAATGTAGCAAGTCTAAAAAGAGACATAGGTAGAAAAATGAGGATATGGTAACGGGTGGAACTCCTCTTATTCTATAGAGGAGGATGAACAATAATGAGCAGTTGTCTAGTGTTGAAACCAAAAGGCATTACCAGCAAAGAAGGAAGGGAAAGGACTTTGTGTCGGAAGAGTTTAAGAAGTAAAATCCTCCTACATTTGATGGAGAGGTGAAGAAGTATGAATCAAAAGAATGGATTTTAGGGATGATGAAGTACTTTAGAGTCCATAATTACTCTGAAAACATGAAAGCAATAGTATACATCTTCATTTGGAAAGGAAAGGATGATATCTAGTGAGAATATTTAAGGAATGTAGAGGATATCAGAGAGAAGGAGTTGTCATGGAGAATGTTTGACAGGTACTTTAGAGATAAGTATCTACCTAAATCATACTATGATAGTAAGGCCAAGGAATTTTATGAGCACAAACTTAAGTAGCTAATAGCTGATGAATAATCTATCAAATTTCTAGAATTTTTGAGGCATGTGCCTTATCGCAAGGAGGAGAAACTAAAGATTCAGAGGTACCTCAGAGGGATGTCATAAGCATTTAGGGGTAGGATAGAATTTGACAAGCCACAAAATCTACAAGATGCCATCAGGAAATTGAGAAATTTCTATGAATAGTCCAAACATAGAACCGAGTTCAAAATTGATTGGAAGGAAAATGGAAAACCTAGCTTCAAAGGGAAGGGACAGTAGCTCCTTGAAGGAAATACAAGGTCAACCACTTATGTTAAGTAAGAGTGTCAGTAGAATCATATTGCTTCAAAACAATATTGGTTCACTAATCCCAATGGAGCTAAGGTCAATAGATTCAAAGGAGGGACAATACAGTGTTGGAGGTGTGGAGAGAACCCCCGACAAAGAGACTGCCAATAGTGACAACAAGATGGTCCAAGAGAATACAACATGTAGGAGGTGAAGAAAGTGAAGGATGTAGCCCAAAGGTTTCCACATATTTATGTTGCATTGGATAATAGGCAGGGAAATCACCATGTGTTTGCAATCGAGTTGGAAGGTATGATTTAGACCTAATTGGTTTCAATTCTCATAGAAACAAACTCTAATTTCAGTCACATTAGCCCCAATATTTCAGAGAAGAGTAATTTCCAAGCACATCCCATAACTAATAGTGGATAGTCCAACTAGCAACAAGAACCAAGAGATGGGTTGAGTAGCTGGTGGATCGTGCCCAGTCATGATAAGCAGCGTGCCCACAACTGTGAATTTAAATTTTCTACTCTTTGGTTCATATGACATCTTGGTTGGTATGGACTGGCTATAGCCATACGACCAAGGTATATTGCTTTAATAATTTAGTTGAATGTCTAAGAAACATTGAAGAAACGGTACAAGAAATAATCTCAGATGGAGGAGGGAAACAAGAAGGAACAATATTTCCAAGTCTAACAGGTCTAGAAGTAGTAGGAATCCAGTTTTGCAGAAGGAGACGTTATCCATTGGAAAGGAGATGGGAGGTTACAAGTGATCTCATGTATTTGAGAGCTCAGACTCAGATAAGGAAAATTTGATGATAGTAGAAGAAAACCAGCTAGCAATTTTGAATGCCACTCCAAATTTAGGAGGTTGGAAGAAAGTGGAAAAGAAGAAAGGAAGAAAAGAGTAACTAAGTATTTTTACTTAGTCCAAATGATGTTTTTTACTGATTTTATGTTACCACTCAATGTTATTTTTTTCTGGGCACCAGTTTTTACTGGTATGATTGAATGCTCCTGGATCATACACAACATGTAATTTTGTTTTTTAATAAAATTATGTTTTTCCCTTGGGAAAAAAACATTGAAGAAACAACAATGCTACAAGCGAAAAAGAAGCCAGTAATAGTAACGCAAATCACCCTACTACAACTAAAGTGATGAACCAGGAATTGGTGCGATTTTTTCATTGTCCAAGTAACTAGCGATCCTGAAGATAACAACAGCTGGGAAGAACGCCCTATTTTGAAGAAATTTAGTGAAACATTTCCTAAATAAAAATCCAGGATTTCCACTGAAAGAGATATTAATTTCTCAATTGAGCTATTGTTGGGGTCAGCGCCAATGCTCAAAGCCCCATATCAAATGATTAGGCCCAATCTATCACCTTGGGGAGAACCTATGTTGTTTATGAAGAAGAAGGATGGCACATTAAGGCTATGCATAGATTACATACAAGTTAATAAAGCCACAATCAAGAACAGATATCCCATTCCAAGGATTGATGATTTATTTTATCAGATGAGAGCAGTTTTAGTCTTCTCAAAGATCACTTTGAGGTCTAGGTACCATCAGGTATGCATCAAGGATGGAGGTGTTTATAAAACAACATTTAGAACTAGGTATGAGCACTATAAATTCATCGTTGTACCATTAAAACCCACAAATGATCCAGCAACCTTCAGGTGTTTGATGAAAACATTTTGCATCCCTATTTGGACAATTTTGTACTAGTTTTTGTCAATGATATCTTGGTGTATTCCAAAACCAAGGAAGAGCATGAGAAAAATCTAAGAGCAGTGTTGCAATTATTGAGAGAGCACAAGCTCTACGCAAAAATTAGAAAGTGTGAATTCTTTCAGTCCCAAGTTCAGTATTTAGTACACATAATCTCAAAGGAAGGAGTGGCAATAGATCCAAATAGGATTAAGGCAATCATGGAATAGCCCACTCCTCAAAATGTGTCTAAAGTAAGATATTTCATGGGTTAGTCAGTTACTATTGGAGATTTATCTGAACTTTCTCAAGGATTGGGCATCCAATCATTTTGTTGTAATACAAAGGATTAAATTTTAAGTGGACTGCAAAATGTGAAGATAGCTTTGATAAATTGAAGTATTAGCTCACACATGCACCAATATTAAGGATCGCGGATCCAGAAAAAGGACTTTGTGGTGTGCACAAATGCATAAAAAGTAGGGCTCAATGGAGTCTTGATGCAAGATGGGAAGGTGGTCAAATATGAGTATAGAAAACTAAATGAACGTGAGTGGAACTATGCCACTCATGATATAGAATTGGTAGCAACATTCCACATGCTAAATATGTGGAATCGTTATCTCCTTCGAAGAAAATTTATGTTGTTGGAATATCATGGAGGGCTAAAATACTTGTTCGATTAGCCTAATTTGAATGTCAAGCAGGAAATGTTGGCCTTGCTTAGAAAATTTGATTTTGAAATCAAATATGTCAAAGGAAAGGAGAATAAAGTAGTTGGTGCACTCAGCAGAAGGCTACATCGATCTCATATAGCAATTGTGATTTCTTGTAAAATTAACCTTCAAGAAAGAATTAAAGTGGCAAAACAACAAGATGATCATTATCAGTAAATAAAAGGGCGCTTTCAGCAAGAATTTAAAGGGGCACTAAGAAAGAGATTCTCCCTTATAGGGGATGGGATACTAAAATTCAAAGGAAGGTGGTATGTACCTTATGTAGGTAACTTGAAAAATCTTGTCCAGATGAATTCCACAAAGACCATATTATGGTAATATTGGTTATCAAAAGATTATTACAGTTATTTAAAAGGCATGTTATTGGCCAAGCATGAAAATGGACATGGTTGAATATATTGCAAAATTATTGGAATGACAATAGGTAAAGGTGTAATGCAGTCATCCAACAGGATTATTATAGTCAATCTCCATTCCAGAGAGGAAATGGGAAGTCATTTCCATGGACTTTATCAGAGGTTTTCCAAGGACTACTAGGAAACATGATTTCATCATGGTGGTCGTGGACAAGTTGAGAAAGATATCTCACTTTTTCGTTGTCAACTCTACTCATACAGAAAGTGATATTTCCCAAGTTTTCATGAAGGAAATAGTGAGGTTACATTGAGCACCTAAGAAAATTATCTCTGATAGGGATGCAAATTTTACCTCTAAATTTTGGAAGGAATTGTTTGCTAGTATGGGGATGGAATTAGATTTTAGTACAACATACCATCCTCAGACAGATGGGAAGACTAAAAGGATAAAGAAAGTGATGGAAGACATGCTAAGAATGTATGTCATGCACTAGTTGAGGAAGTGGAAAGAGTGTCTACCTTTTCTAAAATTTGTTGATAGCAATGGATACTAAGAATCATTAAAGATGAGTCCATTTGATGCTCTTTATGGCAAGAAATGAAATATTCCTATTAGCTGGAGCGACCCAGTGAATAAGTTTCTATCGAGCCAGAAATGCTAAGAGATATGGAGCAAGAAACAACATCAGGCAATAATTAAATATAGCTTAAGACAGGTAGAAGATCTAAGTGGATCAAGGAAGGATGCACAAGGCATTCCAAGTGGGAGATCATGTGTATCTTCGTATCAGGTAAAAGAAATTTATTTAAAGAATGGGTCTTGTGCCAAATTGGCACCATGGTTTTTTAGACCATTTCAAATTCTGGAAAGAGTGGAGCCAGTAGCTTACAAATTAGCTCTACCTCCCACAGTGAAGGCAAATGATGTCTTTCATATTTCTTTGATTAACAAGTATGTACATGAATCTAATCATGTTTTTTATTTGTCTATGATACAGGTGTAATTTGGGTGATAGTTCCAACCATACCCATTGTGCATATTGGATCAAACGCAGATCATGTTGTGGAATCAGGCCATGGAGCAGGTCAAGGTTAAATGGTGACACTTTGGACTACATGAGGCCGCAGGGGAGATGGTTGATCAAATGAGGTTTTCATACTCATTTTTTTTAATGAGTAAGAAATTGTAAATTTAATTGTGAACAGAGATGTAAATATATAAAACTCATTGTAAAGTGTGTGTTCAGATGTAGAACACCAAGGATGGTGTTCCTCAAAGGGGGTGGGATTTCTAACATCCCTTTTTCACCATCTTGTAAATAATGTCTTATACATTGATTAAGGAAACTTATGTAAATTAATAAGAGTTGTAAATTTTTATTGGACTAAGAGTGGACATTGACTGAGATTTTGTGGAGTGGAAAATGTGGGGAAGCTTGCTTGAGGAAATACATGATCCTTAAAATCTCCATTAATGAGCACTCCTACCCCCCCTTATCGCATTTAAGGAAAAATTTGAGAGTATGTAAGGTGCATTGCTGACTAAAGGCATAGATGGTCAAGGAAATTTAGGGTGTGTATGGAGCCTTCATGTGCAGAAGAAAAAACGTATAGTCAAATTAAATGTGGTGTATGGGTGTCGATGAAGAGTATGAGTCGGGAGTCGTTTCAATACCAAGGCATATGTGGCTCCAATCAATAGGCCATGAGACAATATGTTGGAAAAGAGGAGATATCTAAATGTATGGATTGCATTTGATTCAAGGGGGCATACATGAATACAAATTGTAAGGAGACAGATGTAGAGATGGGGTGACGATGACTTCAAAATGTTGATTTTTCATAGGTATTTTATCTAATAATTACTTATAATGATGTTCACTTTAGATTCTTTCATATTCACATTAATTATTAAGAAATTACATAGAATATCATCAACAATAGACATTAGGATCATAAAGAGACAACCAAATCAAGAACACAATCATTTGTAGAATTTCCCACTATAGATCAACAGATTATGCAACATACTAAAGCAAAATACCAGATCTACTTCTACAACAAACTTGCGAAAGCTTAATAAATTATGAGCAAGATCAAATAGAACACATATAGCTTAGAATGAGAAAACAATCACACATGAACATAGAAGAATACTCTGGGGAAAGCCTCAGCTAAAAACCCTGATCTCTGTAATATCATACAAGTGGAAATATGTCAGGATTACACAAAGCTTTAGCTCAAAAGCTATCTAACTCATAGTACAATCCCTCAATACAGCTCATAGACTAAATAGACACAACATATGCCTTCCTCCAGCACTCCAAGCCTCCTATTTCCTTGTGTAGTTTCTCTTGGGGTCCAATGCTGCCACTTGTGTGAATTGGCCTCATCACACACTCATCAAACTCAAAAGTAACTGCGCAATCTCCAAGGAATGAATTCCTTTTGCATGCAAGATATATCCTGCATAAAATATTCCCGCAACTGATAGTACATTGTCCCATCACCTGATCTCAACTAGGTCTCTGACTGAACTGACATGTATGAGTTATTTATGAGAGAATATTCAGTTATCTGAAGTGCAGCAGTTACATGCATGCATGCATTAACTAACTAAACTCACAATCAGTTCCGCAAACTGTTGGAACTAATCTAATTGGACTTAACTCAGATAATTGAGCTAACTAATTACAACTCAAGGTACAACTCATCCTGATCTCCTTAATCAAGGGATAACTTCCTCAATCAATGGAGAAAGTGTTGCATGTCTTCACATAGACTTCATGTTTGATTTTCTACAACTAATAAACTCAAGATGAATTAATTAATTATTTTACAAACAGCTGCTAAGATCAAATTCGAATTTTAATTCTCAATTAATGTTCAGGGACTAACTAAAATTGGAATGTATCCCGAAAAGCTATTTATAGCAGTGCTATTTTTAGCACTTCTACTTTTATCATTTCTTGTTGTTATTTTCAACACTCCCTCAAAACAAGAAAGGGATTATCGGTCACCCCAATCTTGTCTCTGTAGAACTTGAACTTGCATTTTGACAATGCCTTAGTCAAAATATCTGCATATTGTTCCTCGGTCGAAATATACACCAACAACATGATCCTCTTCACCACACAGTCTCGAAGATGATGGTACCGAATATCAATGTGCTTGGACCTGTCATGAAAAACTGGATTCTCAAAGAGTTTGATACAACTCTGATTATCGCAGTAGATCATAGTTGGATCCATCCTCTGACCAAACAATCCCACTATAATCTTCCGCATCCAAATGGCCTCACATGCTTCTTGATTGGCAGCCATGTATTCAACCTCTATTGAGCTAAGTGCAACTGACCTTTGTTTCCTATTGTACCAGGAAACTGCAGCTGAACCAAGGTTGAATATTCCTCCAGAAGTGCTCTTCCGGTCTGATGGACTCCCTGCCCAATCTGCATCTATGAAGCCCTGAAGCGTCACTCCCTCTGTCTGTTTGTACCACAATCCATACTGAGATGTGCCTCTGAAGTATCTCATCACATGCTTCCCTGCCTTCCAAAACAGCTTGGTAGGCTGAACCATAGCTTGAATCAGTTGGTTCACCACAAAGCATAAGTCTGGTCATGCATTCACTAGATACATCAGTGAACCCACAAGCTACCAATAAACAGTAGCAGCTACTACCTCTCCTGAAGTAGCATCCTCCTTCCTCTAGTTACCAACTAGAGGAGTCTGCATGGGCTTGCACTTCTCCATGTGGAACTTCCTGAATATTTCATTGGCATACTTGCCTTGAGACACAAACACTTCCCCATCCTTCTGCCACACTTCCATGCCTAGACAGTAGTGCATAAGACCCATGTCTTTCATCTCAAACTCTCTTGTAAGGTGCTCCTTGCAAGACTTGATCAACTGATCATCATCTATCAAAATCACATCATTGACATAAAGAACAATGACCAATGGCTTACCTTCTACCATGATGTGGTAAAGGTTCACATCTGCTTCACTCTTGGTGAAGCCAAACCTGGTGAAATAGCTATCGATCCTAGTGTACCAAGCACGGGGTTCTTGCTTCAACCCATACAAAGACCTCTTGAGTCGGCACACATGTGACTCACGAGCGAAGGTTTTGAAACCTTTGGGCTGCTCAATGTACACCTCTTCCTCAATCTTTCCATTGAGGAATGTTGTCTTCACATCCATTTGATGGATCTTCCAACCCATCTGAGCTGATAGTGCTAACATTGATCTGATAGATGATTACCTTGCTACAGGAGAAAAATTCTCATTGTAGTCGATCCCCTCGACCTGTGAGAAACCACGGGCAACAAACCTTGCCTTATGTTTCTCAACACTGCCATTAGCTACCTACTTTATCTTGTAAAGCCATCCAAAACACACCACTGACTTGTCCTGAGGTCTTGGGACAGCATCCCAAACACAGTTCTGAATGATGGAGTCGTACTCCTCCACCATTGCATCAACCCAGACTAGTTTTTGCACTGCCTCCTCAAATTAAGAAGGTTCAGACTCTACACACTCCCCAACCAGGGCCATGTAACTAGTGTACCGCTCAGGTGACCTCCTCTGTCTGTGCTTAGAAGATGGATGTCCCAAATTCTCTCGCGCATCCAACATCAACCTGTCAGCTTCCCTTGAGGGTTTTCGCCCATCTCTGGAAGACTCGGCATGATCCTTTGCATGCGGCTGCTCCGCATCAATCTAAGGCTCCTCCTCCTTAGGAACTGAAAGTTCCTCCTCTGCATGCAACTTGAGCTCCCTCTCAAGAGATACTTGCATGGCTTTCTGCTCGTCGAACTTCAGATCTTTGTGTACCACTATCCTCTAACTGATAGGCAGGAACACTCGATAGTTGTGGGGTGTATCAGTGTACCCCACAAGTATCCCCAACTCAATAGTTGGATCTAGCTTCTTTCGGCCATCTTTGGTCACATGGAAATAAACCGATGATCCAAAGATCCTGAAGTGACTCACATCTGGTCGCTTCCCAGAAAAGGCCTCCATAGGTGTCTTCATTCCCAGTATATGGTGCGGGCTTCTGTTCTGCAAGTATATTGTTGTATTTCATGCCTCAACCCACAAATGAAGTGGTAGGCTTTGGTCATGCAACATCGCTCGAGCTGCTCCCACAACCGATCTGTTCTTCCTTTTGGCCACCCCATTCTGCTATGGGTTATGGGGTGTTGTCAACTCCTGTTTAATTCCTTCTGCAGTGCAGAGTCCTTAAATTGTTGGAAGACATACTCTCCACCATTGTCACTACGCAAGGCCCTTATTTTCTTTCCAAATTATTTCTCTTCTAAGGCTTTAAACTAACAAAACCTCAAGAAGGTATGATCATTCTTTTGCATAAATAGATCCAACATATATGAGAAAAATCATCAATAAAAATAACATAGTACCTTTGTTTAGTGGTGGAGGTTGTAGAGAATGGTCCACAAACATCTGTGTGAACTCACTCTAGGATTTCTCCATCTCTACTGTCTCGATCCTAAAAGGAAGATTTCGCATACTTATCCCAAGGTACAACCTTTGCATGTATCTATCTGCTCCAATTTTCCCTTAGGAAGTCCGGTAGAAATTTGTTGCACGATCTTCAAGGCCCCATGGTTCAAGTGGCCCAATCTCTTATGCCATAGCTCACCAACATCTTGGCTCTGCACCAACTCAGCTTTGGAACTCAATGCAACACAGTCATCTACCTCTAGCTTGTAGAGATTCTTAACTCGAATCCCAAGCCTCTTGGTCTGTCCAGTGCCTATATGCCTCAGGAATACTTTTCCTTTACTAAAGACTACATCATAACCTTTTTCTTCTAGCATAGCAACAGACACAAGATTCTTCTTCAGACCTAATACATACTTTACATTAGTTAGGGTGAGAGGAGCTCCATGCTCCCTCTGAAACACAACCGTACCTTCACCTGAAACATGGTACTTTCCATCATCGCCCATCTCAATCCGCATCTGGAGATCCTTCTCCTCCAAGTTACTAAAAAGATTCTTGTCGTCGGTAATGTGGAATGAAGCTCCATTGTCCAGGCACCAAACACATCCCACCATGGATGAAACCATGCATGCGATGACAGAGAAATCCAACTCGAACTATGAGGCCAGTGCCTCACCGTCTAATCCCTTCGAGGATCCCTTCTTGGATTTCTTCTGTGGACAATTCGTAGCATAATGGCCCACCTCATGATAATGAAAGCATCGCACTTTCGATTTGTCAAACTTCTTCCCACCATGGGAAGAATTGGATTTGGAATGGGACGCCTTCCCTTTCCTCACCTTACTCGCTAAGGCTAGATTTTCTTCATCATCTTTCTTTGATGAAGATCCATCTCTCATGCTTCTCCTTATCTCCTCTAGCATCAAATCCAACCAAAGTCGTTCCCAATCTGGCAGTTTCTCTCTTCCATTTACTGATTCTTGGTAGCTATGCCAGCTCTTGAGAGGACCGAGGAGAGCAAGACTCACCATGTCATCATCAGCTGTCATGATCCGTACACTTCCAAGCTCATCCCAGCAGGTTGTGAGCTTGTTCATATATGTAGAGATCGTGTCGCCCTTTCCACACTTGATTTTCCGAAGCTTGTCTTTCAGTGCTAGCTTCCTCTGAATGTTGTTGTTTTGATATAGATCTTTCAATGTTTTCCACATTGAAAATGGTGTCTCCTTCCCATGGAGACTCAAGACTATGTGGTCTCGAACTCTCTCCAGAAGGATTGTCCTCGCTCTAGCGACACATTTCTTCCATTTTGCCAATTCTATAGCATTAGCTGCTATCGACTAGGGGACTTCTTGATCAATGAAGTCCTTTAGACCATTGTCCTCTAATATTGCTTCCATGCGATCCTTCCAGGCTATATAATTCAAGCTGCCATCAAGGGCATACTTGAGTCTTAAACCGTTGAACGCCATTGGTGAAATTTGAGATGTGATAAGAATTCGATTTCTATAATCAGGAACTTCAAACTTCGAACTTCTCCCTTCTTTGTATACTGTTCTTCGCTTTGATCACCTTTGCTCCGATACCATGTAGAATTTCCCACTGTAGATCAACAAATTATGCAATATACTAAAGCAAAATACCAAATCTACTTCTACAACAAACTTGCGGAAGCTTAATCGATTATGAGCAAGATCAAATAGAACACATATAACTCAGAATGAGAAAACAATCACACATGAACACAAAAGAATACTCTGGGGAAAGCCTCAGTTAAAAACCCTGATCTCTGTAATATCATACAAGTGGAAATATGTCCGGATTACACAAAGCTTTAGCTCACAAGATATCCAGCTCTCAGTACAATCCCTCAATACAGCTCACAGACTGAATAGACACAACATATGCCTTCCTCCAGCCCTCCAATCCTCCTATTTCCTTGCGCAGTTTCTCTTGGGGTCCAATGTTGCCACCTGTGTGAATTGGCCTCATCACACACTCATCAAACTCAAAAGTAACTGCGCAATCTCCAAGGAATGAATTCCTTCTGCATGCAAGAGATATCCTCCATGGAATATTCCTACAACTGATAGTACAATGTCCCATCACTTGATCTCAACTGGGTATCTGACTGAACTGACATGCATGAGTTATTTACGAGAGAATATTCATTTATCTGAAGTGCAGTAGTTACATGCATGCATGCATTAACTAACTGAACTCACAATCAATTCCACAAACTATTGGAACTAATCTAACTAGACTTAACTCAGATAACTGAGCTAAGTAACTACAACTCAAGGTACAACTCATCCTTATCTCCTTAATCAAGGGATAACTTCCTCAATCAATGGAGAAATTGTTACATGTCTTCACATAGACTTCATGTTTGATTTCCTACAACTAATTAACTCAAGATGAATTAATTAATTATTTTACAAACAGCTGCTAAGATCAAATTCGAATTTTAATTCTCAATTTTAGTTCAAGGACTAACTAAAATTGGAATGTATCCCGAAATGCTATTTATAGCAGTGCTATTTTTAGCACTTCTATTTTTAGCATTTCTTGTTGCTATTTTCAACATCATTTACCCTGGGAAAACCCGCCTGGGGAAAAATCTCAACAACCCTTTCTTTAAAAAAAATCATTAGTTCAACAAGAGACACCTAGACCTTCTAGTGATTCACAAGGTCAAATTGACCAAAAAAGAATACTTGGTCAAACCTAGTCCAACTTCCTCCTAGTCAAGCCATAAATCTTCCCACTGAACTCAATCTGATTAGGTCTACTAGGGAAAACTTTCGGCCATCTCCTACACCCATAGATTTTGGTCTTTCTACCCTTATATACTCAAAATTTTGGCTTTTCTATATCTCATAATTTCATCCTTCTACATCAGAGATTCTACCTTTCCATTATTAGAAATTCATCCTTCTCTTCATCAGGAACTCATCCTTTTATTCAACAGAACAATGCCTCAAATTATATACTCTTTCTTGTCTTTGATTTGATCTCAGAGTCATCCTTGAGATGATCTGAAATTTACCTCAAACATGATTTCAATGTGTGTCCAAATGATGGAGGATAAGTGTCTTTGTATAGACCTCTGGCTATCCAAATGGGTGGCTCTTTGACTAGGCCAACTTGACTAGGAGGAGGGCCAACTTGGATTTCTTGGAGCCAAAAATTCTAAATTCTAAATTCAAATATTTCTGTTTTGAAAGGACATTAAAAACATGCCTTAAAATTTTGCTTTGACAATAGCATGAATAACATGCTTTACAGTTATCATTATAAATACATCAATGGCTAGAATATTAATTATGAAGATTGACCATAGCTAAAAAATTCAACACTCCCTCTTAGCTAGCGAGGTATTCATAATGACTATCTATATTTTCTCATGTTGACAAATTTCTCTAAGAAAAGGTTATAATGGTTCACCAACATCAGCATCATCCTATTATCATAATCTAGTCAACAACTTTGACACATGGTAAATGAATAGTAGCAACATTATGCAATTACCATAATCTGGTCAACAAACAACTGTGGCATATGTTAAATCATGAACATCAACAAGTTACCATAACTATATATGGTACCTCTAAGCTATGGTGCATCCTCACCATAATCCTTGTCGGTACTCTTGACACATGGTACATTTTTAGCATCAACTAGTCACCATCATTTTGGTTGACACCTCTAACCCATGGTATACTAATTAGTCCTAGTTCACCATCATTTCGATCAATATATTTGGCACATGGTAAATCTCCAAAGACCACATTCTACCTGTGTAATTTTGAGAATGATGTTAAATGAGCTCACTCTGCCTATCTGGAGAGTAATCTAAGCCTTATGCTAAAAGGAACCCACTAAACTAAGTGATCTTAGGTCTCTAGGACCATTCTTCCTATTTTTTTCAACATACTTGAAATAGGAAGAACAATTGTCCTCTTCTGGACCATTCTTCCTAATTCTAATTAATTTACATGACACTAGAAGAATGATTTTCTTTTGTTGGACCATTCTTCCTAATTTTGGTCAACATACGTGACATAAGAAGAATGATTGTCCCTGATGTTATTACTTTGGAACATTTTCCCAGATCTCGGTCAATCTAACCCATGGAGAACGACTTTCCTGGAGGTTGCAATTTCATCGCTCCCTCTTTCTGGGAGAGACACTCTCAATTACTCCAAGCTTTTCCTCAAAGTATATAGACTTCACCATGGGACAATGGCCTTTTTAGCAATCTACTTGACTATAGAATAGTACTGAAGCCACATTGTTTCCTTCTATACCATGTCTTATTACTAGATTGCATTGTGCTTTGACCAATCATTGTGTTCGTCACCTACACTTGGTTAAGAAAATCCTGCAAGTAGCCTCTGAAACCATACTACTTCGTAACTTGTTGAAAATAGCAACAAGAAATGCTAAATATAGAAGTGATAAAAATAACATTGCTATAAATAGCATTTCGGAATACATTCCAATTTTAGTTAGTCCTTGAACTAAAATTGAGAATTAAAATTCGAATTTGATCTCAACAGTTGTTTGTAAAATAATTAATTAATTCATCGAGTTAATTAGTTGGAGAAAATCAAACATGAAGTCTATGTGAAGACATGCAACAGTTTTCCCTTTGATTGAGGAAGTTATCCCTTAATTAAGGAGATCAGGATGAGTTGTACTTTGAGTTGTAATTAGTTAGCTCAGTTAACTAAGTTAAGTCCAATTAGATTAGTTCCAACAGTTTGTGGAACTGATTGTGAGTTCAGTTAGTTAATGCATGCATGGATGCAACTACTGTACTTCAGATAACTTAATATTCTCTCATAAATAACTCATGCATGTCAGTTCATTCATAGACCCAGTTGAGATCAGATGATGGGACTGTTATCACCCCAAGAAACTCTCCTAGGTTGTATATCATAGATTCTTGGGAACATTACAAACTCAACATAAAATGTTGGAAAATGGTGGATGAATGAAATAAATGTTGTATATTCAAGCCAGATAACCACTTCTATTGTGCTCAACCCCAGACATGGGTGAACACCCCCAGACTAGAAGGCTTTAGACCACCAATTACTCACAATTTAAGGAAAATGTGGTGATGGAGAAGACTGACCACACCAGCAGATGCACAAGACCCTGTGATAGCCGGCTGCAACTAGTTAAAATTTCTGTAAATTCTATTTCCTAATGCCCAGACAGGATGACAGCTCTCTGGCATTAAAATAACAGAAACCTGCATACAAATTCAATGATACAAGCTAGATTCTAACACAGAGGTGGGATATCAGCCCCTCTAATGCTAAACATATACAACACATGAATAAATGCATAACAGGCATAGCCTGGAAAAAAGAAGAAGAAGTGGAAAGTGAGCAATTAACAGCAAAAGAAGCTTGCATTAGCTGAAAATGAAGATCAGACGCTGCAGGTATCACAGTAGTTACAGTGTCCAGAAGTTGAAGCTTACATCAAATTAACATTCATCAACCCTCAAAAGATCTTCTTTTCGGGTTTATATAGAGTTTCATTACAAAATTACTCTGTTGCGCTATACAAGGAAGGATAATAATGGGCCAACAACCACATTTACAATTTAGATATGGGGCTCTGCTATGGTCTAACTGCTTTTATGGACAAAATCGGCCTTTCTGGATATTCTGTTGTACAGCGGTCCTTCTCTGAGCAGGTGGAATATAATATGGAACATGCTCCATCACTGATAAATGCTTGAACTACTCGAGGATGGTCCTTTTTGTCCTTCGGCCATTCTGTGTTGAATGCAGTAGCTGAGGCTTAACTGCGCATAGCCAGATTTTGGCCTCCTTCTTCCTTCGGGAACATGATACAAGTCGGAAGCATGGAGACTTCATGGTGGATGAGGAGAAAGACAAAGATAGATAACAACCATTGGATCCAGCAGAAGAACGGCAGGGATCGCTGACGGGAGGAATCGGGAAGAAACGGGTGGAGTGAATCTGAGTCGTCGGATCGCAGAGGTCAACGGCGGAGATTGAATCGGAGGGGTTATCGGGAGGTAACCAAGATGAGCGAACCATGGCCGTTGGATTGCAGCGAGCATGATCCAACGGTTGACGAGAGTGGAAGGAGCGTGACGATTAACGAGCGAGGGGTCGTACGGGAAGGGCGGTAAGTAGTTTCCCCGCACCTCCTATCGGAGGAGGCAGTATCCATATAACGGGTAGCGATCCAATAGAAATATAACACGTGGCCGGAAAAAACCACCGCCCCCGTGGGTTAACGGGTGCGGAGGTTGCACGATCAGGGGAAGCGTCCACTGTTGATCGTGCGATGGACGGTCAGATGACAAGGAAAGTGCACGAGTTTTAACATGCGGGCGGAGAACGTGGAGACCGTTAGATCGGGGTGATCAACGGCTAAGATTTCAAAAGAAACAGAGGGTTAAAATGGCGCGGGTTCATGTTTTAAACGCCCGAGCTAAATAAACATGGGTTTACGCGGGTTTTACAGTGTTAAAACAAAAAACGCCCGGGAGTCGAAAAAGGGCTTAAGCGGGGTTTAAAGGAGAATGAGGAAGATTAAGAGGAAGGAGGAAATGGAGGTTGCGGGAGTTATAAGGGCATAATGAAAATGAAGGAGGAAGGATCCAATAGACTGTTGTGAGCTCCTTTGCAACCAAAATCAGCACTGCCCAACCTGTTTTATCCATCAAATATCAAAGAACATAGCAGAGCTAACAGGGACAGTGTACTATCAGTTGCAGGAATATTCCATTGGGGATATCTCTTGCATGCAGAAGTAATTCATTCCTTGGAGATTGCGCAGTTACTTCTGAATTCGGTGAGTTGTGTGAGAGCTGAATTCACACAGGTGACAACCAAAGGACCCAGGACAAACTGCACAAGGAAATAGGAGGCTTGGAGGACTAAAGGAAGGCATATGTTTTGTCTATTTAGTATATGAGCAACATTGAGGGATTATACTGAGAGCTGGATAGCTTGTGAGCTAAAGATTTGTGTAATCCAGAGATATTTCCACTTGTATGATAATACAGATAGTGGGGTTTTTTAGTTGAGGCTTTCCCCAGAGTATTCTTCTGTGTTCATGTGTGATTGATTTCTCATTCTTTGTTATATGTGTTCTATTTGATCTTGCTCAAAATTGATTAAGCTTCCGTAAGTTTGTTAGTAGAAGTAGATCAAGTATTTTGCTTTAGTATATTGCATTATCAAGTGATCTATAGTGGGAAATTCTACATGGTATCATAGCAAAGGTGATCAAAGAAGAGAACAATATACAAATAAGGGAGAAGTTCGAATTTTGAAGTTCTTGATTATAGAAATAGAATTCTTATCACATATCAAATTTTACCAATG
Organism: Pinus tabuliformis; assembly: GCA_031772625.1. Classification (NCBI taxonomy): domain Eukaryota; kingdom Viridiplantae; phylum Streptophyta; class Pinopsida; order Pinales; family Pinaceae; genus Pinus; species Pinus tabuliformis. The sequence goes on along the minus strand of CM062813.1, from coordinate 795,473,403 downwards.
GTTTTCAATAGTTTGAGACTCGAGTATGCCCTTGATGGTAGCTCGAATTATATAACCTAGAAGGATCGCATGGAATCGGTATTAGAGGACAATGGTTTGAAGGACTTCATTGATCAAGAAGTCCCCAAGCCAGCAGCTGCTAATGCCCAAGAATTGGCGGAATGGAAGAAATGTGTGGCTAGAGCGAGGAGAATCCTTCTGGAGGGAGTTCGAGACCACATTATCTCGAGTCTCCATGGGAAGGAGACATCATTTTCAATGTGGAAAACATTGAAGGATCTATATCAGAACAGCAGCGATCAGAGGAAGCTGGCGTTGAAAGACAAGCTTCGGAAAATCAAGTGTGAAAAGGGTGACACGATCTCTACATATCTGAAAAAGCTCACCACCTGCAGGGATGAGCTTGGAAGTGTAGGGATCACGATATCTGATGATGACATGGTGAGTCTTGCTCTCCTCGATCCTCCTAAGAGCTGGCATAACTACCAAGACTAGGTAAATGGAAGAGAGAAACTGCCAGATTGGGAACGACTTTGGTCGGATCTGATGCAAGAGGAGATAAGGAGAAGCACCAGAGATGGATCTTCATCAAAGCAAGATGATGAAGAAAATCTAGCTAGAGCGAGTAAGGCGAGGAAAGGGAAGAGGAAGGCATTCCATTCCAAATCGAGTTCTTCCCATGGAAGAAGTTTGACAAATCGAAAGTGCGATGCTTTCATTGTCATGAGGTGGGCCATTATGCTATGAATTTTCCACAGAATAAATCCAAGAAGGGATCCTCAAAGGGATCAGATGGTGAGGCACTAGCCTCACAGTTTGAATTGGATTTCACCCTCATCGCATGCATGGTTTCATCGATGGTGGGTTTTGTTTGGTACCTGCATAGTGGAGCTTCATTCCACATGACCAGTGACAAGAGTCTATTCAGTACCTTGGAGGAGAAGGACCTCCACATGCGCATCGAGATGGGTGATGATGGAAAGTATTGTGTTTCAAGTGAAGGTACAGTTGTGTTTCAGAGGGAGCATGGAGCTCCTCTCACCCTGACTGATGTAAAGTGTGTTCCTGGTCTGAAGAAGAACCTTGTGTCTGTCGCTATGTTGGAAGACAAAGGCTATGATGTAGTCTTTAGTAAAGGAAAGGCATTCCTGAGGCATATCGACATTGGATAGACTAAGAGGATTGGGATTTGAGTAAAGAATCTCTACAAGATGTAGGTAGATGACTGTGTTGCATTGACTTCCAAAGCAGAGCTGGTGCAGATCCAAGATATTGGTGAGATATGGCATAGAAGATTGGGCCACTTGCACCATGGGGCCTTGAAGATCATGCAGCATATTTCTACCTGACTTCCCAAAGGAAAACTGGAGCAAGTGGATACATGCAAAGGTTGTACCTTAGGTAAGTATGAAAAATATTCCTTTTAGAATCGAGATAATAGAGTTGGAGCAATCCTGGAGCGAGTTCATACAGTTGTGTGTGGACCATTCTCTATAGCCTCCATCGCTAAACAAAGGTACTATGTTATTTTTATTGATGATTTTTCTCTTAGATGTTGGATCTACTTCATGCAGAAGAAGGATCAAACTTTCTCAAGGTTTTGTGAGTTCAAAGCCTTGGTTGAGAAAGAAACTGGAAAGAAAATAAGGGCCTTGCGAAGCGACAATGGTGTAGAGTATGTCTCCCAACAGTTTAAGGACTTCTGCGCAGCAGAAGGAATTAAACGGGAGTTGACAGCACCCCATAACCCAAAACAGAATGGGGTGGCTAAAAGGAAGAACAGATCGATTGTGGGAGCAGCTCGGGTGATGTTGCATGACCAAAGCCTACCACTTCATTTGTGGGCTGAGGCATGCAATATAGCAGTATACTTCCAAAATAGAAGCCTGCATCATATACTAGGGATGAAGACACCAGTGGATGCCTTTTCCAGGAAGAGACCAAATGTGAGTCACTTCAGGATCTTTGGACCATTGGTTTATTGCCATGTGACCAAAGATGCCTGGAAGAAGCTAGAGCCAACAGCTGAGTTGGGGATACTTGTGGGGTACACTGATACACCCCACAACTATCGGGTGTTCTTTCCTACCAGTCAGAGGACAGTGGTACACAGAGATCTGAAGTTTGACGAGCAGAAAGCCATGCGAGTGTCCCTTGAGAGGGAGCTCAAGTTGCATTCATAGGAGGAACTTTTGGTTCCTAAGGAGGAGGAGCCTCAGAATGATGCGGAGCAACCGCATGTAGAGGACCCGGGAATGGAGACATCCACTCATGTAGAGTCTTCTAGAGATGGGCAGAAATGCTCAAGGGAAGCTGACAAATTGATGCTGGATGCGAGAGAGAATGTGATACATCCATCTTCCTAGCCCAGACAGATGAGGTCAACCGAGCGGTACACTGGTTACATGGCCTTGGTTGGGGAGTGTGTAGATACCGAACCATCTTCCTTCGAGGAAGCAGTGTAGCAACCAGTTTGGGTTGATGCTATGGTGGATGAGTACGACTCCATAGTTTGAAACAGTGTTTGGGATGTTGTTCCAAGATAGGAAGACAAGTCAGTGGTGAGTTCCCCATGGATTTACAAGGTAAAGCAAGTAGCTGATGGGAGTGTTGAGAAACATAAGGCAAGGTTTGTTGCCCGTGTTTTCTCACAGGTCGAGGGGATCGACTATGACGATACTTTTGCTCTTGTAGCAAGGTACTCATCTATCAGATCGATGTTGGCACTATCAGCACAAATGGGTTGGAAGATCCATCAGATGGATGTGAAGATTGTGTTCCTCAATGGCAAGATTGAGGAAGAGGTGTACATAGAGTAGCCAGAAGGATTTGAGACCTTCAATCATGAGTTGCCTGTGTGCCGACTCAAGGGAGCTTTGTACAGTCTGAAGCAAGCACCTCGTTCTTGGTACACCAGGATCGACAGTTATTTCACCGGGTTAGGCTTCACAAAGAGTGAAGCAGATGCGAACCTTTACCACATCATGGTAGAAGGTAAGCCATTGATCATTGTTCTTTATGTTAATGATCTAATATTGACAGGTGATGATCAGTTGAACAAGTCTTGCAAGGAGGACCTTGCAAGAGAGTTCGAGATGAAAGACATGGGTCTCATGCACTACTTTCTAGGCATGGAAGTGTGGAAGAAGGATGGGGAAGTGTTTGTGTCTCAAGGCAAGTATTCCAATGAGATACTCAAGCGATTCCACATGGAGAAGTGCAAGCCCATGCAAACTCCTATAGCTGGTAACTGGAGGAAGGAAGAGGCTACTTCAGGTGAGGTACTAGTTGCTACTATTTATCGGCAGCTTGTGGGCTCATTGATGTATTTAGTGAACACACAACCAAATTTGTGCTTTGCGGTGAACCAGCTGAGTCAAGCTATGGTTCAGCCTACCAAGCTGTTTTGGAAGGCAGCGAAGCATGTGCTGATATACCTCAGAGGCACATCTTAGTATGGATTATGGTACAGACGAACAGAGGGAGTGAAGCTTCAGGGCTTCACAGATGCAAATTTGGCAGGGAGTCCATCAGACTGGAAGAGCACTTCAGGAGGAATTTTCAACCTTATTTCAGCTACAGTTTCTTGGTACAGTAGGAAATAGAGGTTAGTGGCACTTAGCTCAACAGAGGCTGAATACATGGTTGCTACTCAGGCAGCATGTGAGGCCATTTGGATGCGTAAAATTATAGTTGGATTGTTTGGTCAAAGGATGGATCCAGCTGTGATCTATTGCGATAATCAGAGTTGTATCAAACTCTCTGAGAATCTAGTATTTCATGACAAGTCCAAGCACATCGATATCCAATATCATCATCTTCGAGACTGTGTGGTGAAGAGGATCATGTTGTTGATGTATGTTTCAACCGAGGAGCAGGGTGCAAATATTTTGACTAAGGCATTGTCAAAATGAAAATTTGAGTTCCACAGAGACAAGATTGGGGTGACAAATAATCCCTTTCTTGTTGAGATGGAGTGTTGAAAATAGCAACAAGAAATGCTAAATATAGAAGTGCTAAAAATAGAATTTTGGGATACATTCCAATTTTAGTTAGTCCCTGAACTAAAATTGAGAATTAAAATTCGAATTTGAGCTCAGTAGTTGTTTGTAAAATAATTAATTAATTCATCTTGAGTTAATTAGTTGGAGAAAATCAAACACGAAATCTATGCGAAGACATGCAACAGTTTTCCCTTTGATTGAGGAAGTTATCCCTTACTTAAGGAGATCAGGATGAGTTGTACTTTGAGTTGTAATTAGTTAGCTCAGTTAACAAAGTTAAGTCCAGTTAGATTAGTTCCAATAGTTTGTGGAACTTATTGTGAGTTTAGTTAGTTAATGCACGCATGCATGTAACTACTGTACTTCAGATAACTGAATATTCTCTCATAAATAACTCATGCATATCAGTTTATTCAGAGACCCAGTTGAGATCAGATGATGGGATAGTGTACTATCAGTTGCAGGAATATTCCATTGAGAATATCTCTTGCACATAGAAGGAATTCATTCCTTGGAGATTTCTCAATTACTTCTGAGTTTGGTGAGTTGTGTGAGAGGTGAATTCACACAGGTGGCAGCTAGAGGACCCAGGAGAAACTACGCAAGGAAATAGGAGGCTTGGAGGACTGAATGAAGGCATATGTTGTGTCTATTCAGTTTATGAGCAACATTGAGGGATTGTACTGAGAGTTGGATAGCTTGTGAGCTAAAGCTTTGTGTAATCCAAAGATATTTCCACTTGTATGATAATACAGATAGCAGGGTTTTTTTGCTGAGGCTTTCCCCAGAGTATTCTTCTATGTTAATGTGTGATTGATTTCTCATTCTCTGTTATATGTGTTCTATTTGATCTTGCTCAAAATCGATTAAGCTTCCGCAAGTTTGTTTGTAGAAGTAGATCAAGTATTTTTCTTTAGTATAATGCATTATCAGTTGATCTACAGTGTGAAATTCTACATAACTTTCTAATCCAATTGCAATCTAATCAGCCTCTACAATACTGAGTGTGACAGGTAACAGCTTCCTTCTCATCCAAGAAATCGTAACGGAAGCCAAACTGAAGCAATATATTGATGAACTCTTTATGTCTTCTGCACTCTCTAACTAATCAAAATTTGTGAATCTCTACACTTGTACTTTACTATTTGAGACACATATAAAATCATAATTGGCTATTCCATAAACAACTAAGTCGCATGCCTTGACTCAACCATAAGTTGATTGGCTAGTATCTGGTTACCCTAATTGGGTGCTCTTTTTAACTGCTTCTATTGTAGCAATCCCAGCAGATCCTTCTGCCACTTAGCATATCGTCTATCTAGCCTAACAATGTTAATGACATTCCATCATCTTGAACTCAGATGTTGACTCTTTCTGAAGCTAAAAACAAGGCTTTCTAATTTCTCCCTCTGTTATGAAAGAAAATATTTCTTCCATAGTTTCTCCCTTTAACACATTATTCCTTTTTCTTTTGTCATAAAAAAATCACATAATAATAAGATCAACTAAGACTCATCAGACATCCATTAAATCCAAGAGTACCAAGCCCAACATATTTACTTGTAGTCATGCAAATATTTCAACAAACATGATTTTTCTCCCGATGTACCTCAAATCCATGAGGTCGCTCTATGTACATTTATTATTCCTCAATTATTTTATTGAGAAAAATTATATTTGTATCCACCAAGTGAAATTTTGAAAGAAATGATAATAGTTTTAAAAAAGTGTACTTGGAAACTAGAGAAAACGTCTTGTCATGATCCTCTCCCTTTTTCGGGAGAACCTTCTATTCTCAACTCTCACTTTTTAATTTTCTATGTTGGAATTTATTTCATGCTAAATCTTGTATATCCATTTGGAAGTCACCATTAACTTCTATTTGGCACAATCAAAACATACTTCAAGGTTTCTTATCTTTATACTCCCTCTGATCTTGGATTTCATCTAGTACAATATCTCTTAAAACAAATCACCAATTTTGGGAAAGTCCTCTTGTCACATGCTTTACCTCGTTCTTCCACTACTTCTATATGTTTCCAAATTCTAGGTAGTATCTACTATGTACCTATAATCCTCACTACAAGGAAATGGAAGAAAAATTACAACCAACCAAAGAATACAAGGGCAAGAGATTAACTAATAGTAAAATAATAATAATAGAAATAATCAAAGAAGAGAGATATAGAATACTTATCTTTTGAGGATTATAGGGAAATGTTAGATCCCTCTCGATCTTAGCCTTCCCCCATCCATATTGAAACTTCATCATCATCATCCACATTATAAGCATAATATAATACCTTCCTTGCATGTGCCAGTATTTCTTCTTTCAATGGAAACCTTGATCTAGGTTTAGATCTAGGGTTTTTTCCATAAACCCAAAGGATTTCTTATCCAAACTTTTTAGATTGCAAGGTTTACAACCCTATATTTCCAATTTTCATATACAAATTTCAATAATAAATATGATCTTTATATATGATATGAACTCTATCATTGTCATTAATCAATCGTGAATTTTTTATCAGTGATTTTTCTTGATCTCTCCAAGCCTAGTAATTTGGTTTCCTCACAATCATTGTAGTAGCAACAATACTTTTTCTTTAGAGCCTTTGTCTTCATTTCAATGTGCAAAGAATAAGATTCATCATTCTAGGTTGAGTATTATATTACAAAGTAGGTATCAGCATTCAAATACCCATAGTAGTATTGTTGTATATATGACATCAATTTGTTCAAGAACTTCAATCCAACATGTCTTAAATCATATATGTGACAAGATAATGCTGGATTGTTTCCGGGAAAACTAGTGTCTTTCCAATCTGCTAGTCCCAATAGGATTGGCATCTATCCTAGAAACAAGCAATCAAAGGAATTTGTGATTTCCTTTATGTATGATAGATAAGAGAGGAGCAAAGGGACCAACCTGGATCTTCCGCTTGACTCCTTGCTTGATTTCTCTCTCCCTTGATAGAGCTTGCACCTCTTCTCCTACTTATTCCACTCAATGAATACCTATAGAGACAGAGTAACAAAACACCATCAAAGCATCTCAATCTATTATATCATAAACAATGCAGAATCAGAAATACATTGATCATACAATGGTATTCACAAACAATAACATTCACAAATACACGATTGTATGGAGGAAAACTCAAAGAGCTTTATTAATAATAGAAGGGAGAATTACAACCTAGCTGCCTGATCCAACATCATCCTCCCAGCATCAAATCCCTCTTCACCTCATGAAAAGAAATATCACCCAACAATACAATGCTCTTTCTCAAAGATAAACTATCAACACTTCCTTACAAATTACAAAATTCCAGCCTCTAGATCTCTCAGATGAGGGATCCATTTATAGATGTCTGCAAGGGTGTGAGTCATCTCTGGGTTTTTGATTAGTGTCATTCCACTTGTTGTTCTTGGTTCCACTTGGAGATTTCTTGGATCTCTTACTCATCGTTGGGCGAATTCAGAGAGGCAAGTGTCATAGGAGAATTTTCTAGAAGATTCCATGAGCATCCACTTAGCAAATTGTCTCAAACATTTTTCCATCCTCGCTCATTGCACCCTATAGAAGGCCTATTTAGTATGCATCGCACATGGCTAGTGTAGAAGTCAGTATGCATCGCACCTTGATAGTGGGGCAGTCAGTATGGTCCAGTTTTGGCCAGTTCTGAGTGGTTTTTCATGTGGAACTTTTGGGGAATGATGTAATCAGTTGACTATGATCCTTTAGGGTATGAAACAACACTTTTATGGGTTAAAAATCCCTTGGTTTATCGACATATAAGATTGGGGTTGCAGTGCCCAAATATGTCTATAACAGTTGCCCCCTAAAGCATGAAGTCGTAAATCTTTTGATGTCGGGTGAAATGCTTTATCATGAGGATCTGAGGTATTCAAACTGGAAGGTGACCTGTATAAGATACAATACAATACATAATCATCATATTAGTTTCATGATCTAGCTGAGGCAGGCATTCCCATGCTCAGCTTTATAAATTCATTTTCGTGTACATAGGACAGATAGTTGTCTGTTGTCGCAAACTGGTTCTTCATATGAAGAATCATCTTCCCTGGCTTAGATGACTATCTGTGCAATTTCTGTGTACATTTGATGTCTTTATATCCCTGAATATATCGCAGCCTAAATGGATGAAACTAGATCCAGGGTCTTCAAAACTCATTCAATCTTCGCCTGATGTATAAGTCGATCCATGCGAAAATATGTTCTGAAGTCGAACATGGAAAGACATCGCCTGATTACCAGCCAATAATGTAAGTTGTTAACAGGCACAAGAGGAATCACCGATAATCATAATGACCCTCAAGGTACTACAAGACAATTCACGTGGTGTGAATATATGATCCGATGTTGAACACCACGCAAAATCTATCGGTCGAAGGCCATTTATGTCAACCTGTCGCCGAAAGTGAGAAACTTGACATTGAGGCATGCAAGCTTCAAAGTACTGAAAGGGTTGTTTCTAAGTCAACTTCTTGGATAATGAGATGATGTCAACAAGAAGTGACCCATCGTATGAGGGCCTTAATGTATCCCACATCTACGACACAAAATGAAGCAAATTATTTTCTGGAGGTGAAAACGATATGATGATACAAGGTTCAGGAATGGCGGTCATGAAAAATGGAGGGTGAAGATATTGCAGTGGATGAGGCATTGACTAGATGGTGAATACTATGAATGACTTCGCTTGAACATATCAGTGACACTGAGATGGATTGGTAGCATTAACCCCAAAAGATGGATGGTATGGAGGACCAATGGTGAACGGAACAACCCAACCTGACTCAATCATGGTGATGGAGTGAAAGTGTCATGTTCAAGAGTGACCTGCTACCATAAAATTCTTCAAGTTTTCTTCCCTTTTTCCCGAGTCATTGTTGACCAGTACCTCTTTATTTTTGTCAAGCTTGAGGAGGATAACATATGCTTGTTCTATAATTTTCCCTTTGGGCAAACCTGTCACTATGTTTTAGCGAGTCTAGTGACAGTTGTTACCGAGAAAAGTGTCTATTTAGAACTGCTCTATCCCACTAAGGTGTGACAGCTGCCTTAGAAACAAACAGAGAAAAACTGCTTTTGTATTTCCTTTATGAACTATAGATATAGAGGAATAGAAAGAACCAACCTGTGTCTTGCGCTAATCCTTTGATCCAATCCCTCTCTTCTTTGACAGCTTCCAGCTACCTGCTCCCTTACTTGCCCAGCTTCACCAAGTACCTGTAAGATCACAGAAAAAGAACACTATACAAAGACATGGATCTATATTCATAAACAACTTAGGATCAGATTTAAGTTAACCATAAAAATGTAACAAGCATCAATGATACAAAAGCATGGAGGAAAAACTCAAATAGTTTTTATTGATAAACAAGAAAAGATCCAGGAGGAGTTACAACCGATGGTTCCTGACCCAGCATCAACCTCCCAGCAAAGAAGCCCCTCTTCACCTCCAAAAAAGCATAGATCACCCAATACTCTGATGTTTGTCTCAAAACCAACAGTAATTCCTTACAATGTGCAAAATTCCAGCCTCTGGATCTCTGGGATGAGGGATCCATATATAGATATGTGTAAGGAGGATGAATCAGCTTGTGATTTGATTAGTGTCTTCTCTCTGTCAGTTCTTGCTTCCACTTGGAGACTGAAGGCCTCTTACTCATCCTTGGTCGAATTCAGTGAGGCAAGTGTCCCAGGAGAAGATTCTGGAAGCTTCCATTGTCTCTCCACCTTGCAGAATGACACTGCCATTTGTCATTTCTCGCCCAACGCACCCTCATAGTGTATTTAGGTGCATTGCAATGCACCTAGCTAGTGTATTTAGGTGCAATGCAACGCACCTAGCCAGTGGAGCAGCTGAAATGATCATGTTTTGACTTATTTTGAGCAGTTTCTGGTGGAGAACTTCTGGGAGAAGCTGTAATCTGTTGACCTTGTTCCTTTAGTGGTTAGAACAACACTTTTAGGGACTTAGGAGCCCTTGGTTTATGCTTGGAGTTATAAGGCACAAAAATGTCTATAACAGTTTCCCCCTAAAGTATGAGGTCGTTAACCTTTTGGTGTCGGGTGAAATGCTTTATTATGAGGATCCGAAGTTCTTTCAATGCTGGGAGGAGACCTATAATAAGATACAATACAATACATTATCTTCATACTGTTTTTCATGATCTAGCTGAGGCGGGCATTCCCATGCTCAGCTTTATAAATTCATTTTCATGTACATAGGACAGACAATCGTCTGATTGTAGACTGATGATTCTGATAGAGCCATCATCCTTTTGGTAGGATGATTATCTGTGCTGCAATGTTGTACATTTAATGTCTTTATTTCCCTGGATATATATCACAGCCCGGATGGATGAAACTAGATCTGGGGTCTTCAATCTCGTCCGATCTTCACTCGAAGTACAAGTCGATCCATGTGAGAAATGTTCTGAAGTCGAACATGGAAAGACATCGCTTGATTACCAGTCAATGATGTAAATTGTTAACAAGCGCGAGAGGAATCACCGATAATGATAATGATCCTCAAGGTACTGCAGTACAATTTACGTGGTGTTAATAAAGGACTCGGCGTCGAACACCACGCAAAATCTTTCGGTCGAAGGTCATTGATGTAAACCTGTTGCCAGAAGTGAGAAACTTGCCATTGAGGCATGCAAGCTTCAAAGTACTGAATGGGGTGTTCCTAGACCAACTTCTTGGATAATGAGCTGATGTTGACAAGAAGTGATCTGTCAAAGGAGGGCCTTAATGAATCCCACATCAATGACATGGAACGGAGCAAATGATTTTGATAGAGGTGAAAACGATCTGATGATATAATGTTCAGGGTGGCGGTCATGAAAGAATGGAGTATAATGTATGGTAGTGGGTGAGACATAGGTGGCTTCTCTGGATGACTTCTCTTGAACATGTCGGCGACATTGATGTGATGGATTGGTAGCATTAACCCCAAATGTGGATGGTATGGTGTGACCATGGCAATGTGACCGGCGAATGAAACAACCCAACTCGACTCAGACACGGAGTGGAAGTGTCATGTTCAAGAGCGACTTGCTACCAATAAAGATTCTTTGAGTTTTCTTCCCAATTTTTCCCCAGTCATTGCTGACCAGTACCTCTTTATTTTTGTCAAGCTTGAGGAGGATAACATATGCTTGTTCTATAATTTTCCCTTCGGGCAAACCCATCGCTACGTTTTAACGAGCCTAGCGATAGTGAAACTCGTTCTTGTCTAAAGACAAGTTTGTCGCTATTAATCTTTTTAACGAGTTTAACGACAAAGATAACTCGGTCCTTTTCAATTTTAGAGAGTCTGAAAAGGTACGTAAAGGTAACTCCAAAATTCATTTTTCGTCATCTAATCCCTTAAGTCCGAAAAAGTATAAAAAAAATACAGAAGGGATGAATTTTCGATAGTTTTAACGAGCCGAACAAAACAAGCACTCGATCTTTTTGTGCAATAATCCCTCAGGTCCAAAAAGATTAAAATCTAGATGAGGGATAGCACTTCCTGTCCCTTTAACGAGCTGGAAGGCCAAGGACTCGGCAATCTTTTCATATTTTACGATTCAGTTGAAAAGAGCTTAAAGAAGACTCATCTTTTGAGGAACGAGTGATAAAACGGGTAGCAGTTGATTCCAGGTAAGGTTTGGAATTTTCCAATCACGGCAGTGTCACAAGGATGGCTAGTGAAATCACTCTTCGCAGCTGTTCCTCAAAATGGGTAAACAATCAAGTGGAGGTGAATGATCGGCCAATGAAAAAGTGGAGGTGATGGTGCAAACACGACCAAGGCTTTAATGGCTGAAGTACTTCATTCACGGTGGTTATTTACCGGGGAATAGTTCATTTTTTAACGAGCTTAAACGCGGGTGGAAACATTTGCTCGATGCGGGTTTATTTTTTAACGAGCTTGAACCTTGTGGTAACACTGCTCAATTAATCCAGTCGTATGATAATAATGTCTCATATAAAAACGGTCACTTTTAGAGTTTTGCCCCACATCCTTTCTTTATGCAAGTTAGGAAACGACTAATCCAAAAAAAACTGATAAATAATCGCTCTTTGCTCGCACTCCAAAAGGTTTGCATGCCCCCAGGTATAAAACGGAGTTTCAAGGTTACCTCTACTTCTCTCCGCCAAAACATTTGTTTTACCGAGAGAGGCCTACCTCTTACATGTTACCCAAAGATTGTTCTATTCACTGCGCAAACAAAGCACTTCTTTGGCAATGTCTACTGAAATAAACAAAGATGAGCAGATGGTATAGTGTGACCATCCCTGACATAACTTTGACAAGAGGATCTTGTTCCAGTCCAACTCCCTTTTCCAATCACGGACGGGAGTACGGAGGTCATATTCTCTCGCGGAAGCCTACCTTATACCCAAATTTTTCCTGCCGAAGCAGACCAGGATGCATGCCCCCTGGGTTTCAGTCATATCCCTCCAAATTACTCGCGCTCATCAGGAGGACGGACTAGAGATTGAGACATTTCTTGCGTGAAAAAACCATTTAGGGATGGTATATGACTATTTGCTCTGTATGATCCGGGAAATGAAAGCTGGTCCACGAGCTTGACCACTCTTCCTTCGTGCGGAAAACACATTACTCTAAAGAGTGAGGAGACAATTGCTCCCATGCAATAAATATAGTCTCGTCCAAGGAGTAGATTGTAATCCAGGGGTCCTTGAACTACCATTATGTTCATGTGAACTATTTTCCTTCTCAATGTTATGGGCACATCGGGAAGGATCCCTAACGGTCGACTGGTTCCTTTATCAAAGCCTGTTAGATTTCTCATCTCAGGCAAAAGCGATGGTGAACCAAGCGCTTTCCAAGAAGTTGAGGAAAGGATACTCACAGAAGCCCCCTCATCTATGATGGTACCAGCCATAACCATTCTATATATTTGAACGATGATTCAGAATGGTACGCTTGCTGGTAAACGGGGTCTGCCTAGTTGATTCCAGTCGAAGGAGACAACTAGGTTGCTTGGAGGTGGGACCGAATAGACGGCCAGGTACGGCTCTGACGAACTTCCTTCCTGCGGTAAAGGAACGGGTAAATTGCCCCCTTGTTCGTCAGAGTCTGTGTTTATGAAGAGAATTTGGACGGTGTCATCCTTGTTCTCTTCAGTGACTGTATCATCCGAAGATGAAACCTCTGAAGGCAAGACCGGTTCAACCGCCGCCTCGACCTTTTGACTTTCGTCTGGTATGGATCTAGATGGTTTATCTTCAATGATAGGTGCTTCAGCCGACCACCTGAGTGGGCCAGCCGGATTTTCAACTAGTGACGGACTCGGCAAAAGTTTTTTATATCCAGGAGGAAGTCGTAATGGTGAAACCGGACGATCATCCAAAACTCTTTTAGCTTCATCTAAGAAGGGACAACAGTGGACGACATGATCGCCTTCGCACAGTTTACAAGGAAATCCACATTTCCCTTTTTGTCCTGGGGCTTCACTTTCACTAGTTGATGGTGTGCTTTCAACATGATCATCAGAGGTTGACGACACCGGGTTGTGCAAACGAGGAGGCCAGTCCCTTAATATCCGAGGGATGCAAGGACAATCTCTGTGAAAGTGGTCTCCTTTGCAAATGACACATGGCGATTTAGGCCTGGTCGGTGCAGTGTGTGGATTTTCGTTAGACGACACTCGTTTTCCCCCATTCGCCTTTGGCTCCTTCTTCTTCTTCTCTTTCTTCTTATTTTCCTTCTTCTCCTTAGGAACTTGACTTTTGGCTTTACCAGCCCCATCAAGCGAAGAGGAAGGAGGAGAGGAAGAATTAGAGGAAGTAGAAGGCTAGTGGGCAACTCTAGACTCGTCTAATTGCTTATTCGATTGTTCAGGAATAGTGGTGTTCTGAACGACAGAGGTTGAGAAGAGCCATACAGGCAAACCAATTGTTAGCCCTGGAAGCGACAATGTGACCATATGGGGCGCACCAACATCTCCCCAAGAGGAGAAGGGACTAGGATTTCCTCCAAGGGGAATTCCTTGGTTTGTAGACTCCATTTTCTCAACCCAAGATCAACGTAGGAAAGGGTAATGAATATTCCGTTTAAAATAAATTTTCATACGCTTTGACACAACTTGTTTTTTCAGTTTTTAAGAGTCGAGAAAAAACAAAAGATGAATCTAGTCTCCTTCGATTTTTAATGATCCTGAAGTGACAAGTGCTCAGATGGACCTTTTTCGTTAAGGAGTCTGAAAAGGAACGAAAGGGACTGCTCTGGAGATCTAGGTAGAGGGAGTACCAAACCAATCGCAAAACTGCATAATACTTTTGACGGTATGGTAGTCAATCTTCCCGAATGTTTTGTTCAGTGCATTGCAATCGGTAGGGCGGCAGACATGGCTTCCTATGGATAAAGGATTTAAGCCTATAGGGGTATCCCAAAATATACTCAACGGTACGTGGGAGCACAAGTCCGTACTGGCACTTATCGTCTCAAAGTGGAGGAATCACCCAACCATCAGTGAGGACAACAGTTACCAGGCTTTACGACACCGGAATACGTCTCTAGCCTAGACCTCTAAATGTTGTGCGTTAAGTTCCAAAGCGTTGTTAGATTCATTGAATTTATTTTAAGTTGATCTTGCTTATGAAGTTTGCCTTTTGGGTTCACCACGAGATGTAGATGTAATTCCTAAAATGCAATCTAAAAGATGATAAACAAACTTTTATCTCTTTTGTGCAATGAAAATCCTAGCTACTAGAGGAAAAGAAAGACACAATCTTTTCACAAAGATCAAAGAGCACACTGTAAATGCACTTTCCTAAATCAAGCCAAACAGACTGTCTATATGCAAATGCACATGCATGTATTTGTTTTCGAATTTCTTAGTATTGATGCTAAAAAGAAAGTTGATGTACAAATCTGAATTTGCTTTCAAGCGACAAACACAAACAAGCTTCTTTTTGAAATCAAAAGATATAGATGATTACGACACCTTGCGATTTTGAAATGAACACTTGTACTTGACACTAGAAAATCACAAATTCAGACCAAAGGCAATAGTAAAAGTATAATCGACCATCAACAGCAATCAAACTTTCTCCTATGATCGAAATCGACACTTGCGACAGATCTAAATCAAAGGATGACTATACGACTATTCTACTTTTGCAATGGAAAACTGTAAATGACTCAACAAACACACAAAAACATCTACAGTTCTTTTGTACAAAGGAGGTGGAATAATAGCAAGGAAAAGGGGTTTTAAACAGACATATACTGATCACAGGCAGCAAAATTCAGAGATAGAACTGGAGAGAATGAAGCACAAGAACCTCAGCTGCATAGGGCTAGTCTAATCAGCGCACCTATAACACAGAGAAACTGCATTGTAGCGCAGGTTGCCCTTTCGGGAAGTGCGCTGAAATTCAGGATCTCTTAACAGTACCTGCGGTGGGCCAGAATCGAGAATCTGTCCGGGTTCTAGGTCACAGTTTGCAGTTCAGTATTTGGTTTTTGGCCAAGTAAAAGCAATCAGTAATGCACAATTAGGGGTAGATCTAAGGAGGGTCTAAGAGCTATCACAAGGGCAATCAGATAGTTTGTAAATCAACTGTTCAAATCATAAACAAATCCAGTGAATGGATTGAAGCAACAAATGTCTACTTTGCATTTGTTATGGCAAATGCAGTTCAAATGCTACTTATAAGTTTATGAAACAAACACCAAGAGATACACAAACAAACTAATTAGACATTCCCCAGCGGAGTCGCCATTTTGTTACCGGGAAAAGTGTCTATTTAGAACTGCTCTATCCCACTAAGGTGTGACAGCTGCCTTAGAAACAAACAGAGAAAAACTGCTTTTGTATTTCCTTTATGAACTATAGATAGAGAGGAATAGAAAGAACCAACCTGTGTCTTGCGCTAATCCTTTGATCCAATGCCTCTCTTCTTTGACAGCTTCCAACTACCTGCTCCCTTACTTGCCCAGCCTCACCAAGTACCTGTAAGATCACAGAAAAAGAACACTATACAAAGACATGGATCTATATTCATAAACAACTTAGGATCATATTTAAGTTAACCATACAAATGTAACAAGCATCAATGATACAAAAGCATGGAGGAAAAACTCAAATAGTTTTTATTGATAAACAAGAAAAGATCCAGGAGGAGTTACAACCGATGGTTCCTGACCCAGCATCAACCTCCCAGCAAAGAAGCCCCTCTTCACCTCCAACAAAGCATAGATCACCCAATACTCTGATGTTTGTCTCAAAACCAACAGCAATTCCTTACAATGTGCAAAATTCCAGCCTCTGGATCTCTGGGATGAGGGATCCATATATAGATATGTGTAAGGAGGATGAGTCAGCTTGTGATTTGATTAGTGTCTTCTCTCTGTCAGTTCTTGCTTCCACTTGGAGACTGAAGACCTCTTACTCATCCTTGGTCGAATTCAGTGAGGCAAGTGTCCCAGGAGAAGATTCTGGAAGCTTCCATTGTCTCTCCACCTCGCGGAATGACACTGCCATTTGTCATTTCTCGCCCAACGCACCCTCACAGTGTATTTAGGTGCATTGCAACGCACCTAGCTAGTGTATTTAGGTGCAATGCAACGCACCTAGCCAGTGGAGCAGCTGAAATGATCTTGTTTTGACTTATTCTGAGCAGTTTTTGGTGGAGAACTTCTGGGAGAAGCTGTAATCTATTGACTTTGTTCCTTTAGGGGTTAGAAAAACACTTTTAGGGACTTAGGAGCCCTTGGTTTATGGACATTTCATGCTTGGAGTTGTAAGGCACAAAAAAGTCTATAACGACAGTGAAACTCATTCTTGTCTGGGTGGACAAGTTTATCACTATTGTTTTAACGAGTTTAATGACAAAGACAACTTGATCCTTTCATGTTTAGAGAGTTTGAAAAGGGACGAAAAGAGAAATCCAGTAGTTCTTTTTCGTAGCATAATCCCTTAAGTCCGAAAAAAGATTAAAATAATACAAAAGGGATGACTTTTCTATCACTTTAGCAAGCTGAAAAAGACAAGCGCTTGAACTTTTTATGAAATAATCCCTCAGGTTTTAAAAGTTTAAAATACACTGGAGGGATGGTGCTTCCAATCACTTTAGCGAGCTGGAGAGGCCAATTGCTTGACAATCTTTTCATATTTAGCGAGTCTAAAAAGGGTTTAAAGTGGACTTTTTTTTTTAGGAACGAGTGGTATCCGGGGTAGCAACTGGTTCCGGGTAATCTTGGAACTTCTCAAAACATGGTGATGTGAAGAGGGTGGCTAACAAGACCACTCATCGCAACTGTTCCTCAAAATGGTAAACAATCAAGTGGAAGCGTATGATCGGCCAAACGGATGGAGGTGATGGAGGAAACACAACCAAGGTTCAAAAGGCTGATATAATTTGCGATCACAAGGGTTATTTACTGAAGGTGGGTTCATTTTTTAACGAGCTTGAACTCTGGGGGAACATATGCTCATTGGTAGGTTTATTTTTTAATGAGCTTGAACCATACAATAACATTTCTCATTTCCTTTTTATGTAGGCTAGAAACGACCAAACTACAAAGCTAAAAAAACAAATATTAAAGCTAAAGAACTGCTGAGGTTAGGTAGGATGGTTTCATCAACTTGTTTAGACAAAACCCTTCCTTTGCTTCACCCGCAGAATAAACGAAGGTGAATGGTGTGTCAGACCAATCACCTGACCTCAGGAGTTAAAACTAAAAGCTAAAAAATCTAAAAAGCTAAAAAATGAAATTGGTCATTTTTCGCTTGCATAAAAAGGTTTGCATGCCCCCAGGCATCGAGAAAAGGAGAGTCTCCAGTAACCATATGGGAATCACTGTAGTTAATCAGGATTGTTTTTGTCAATGGTTAGACAAAAACACTTCCTTGGCTTTGTCTGCCAATTAGACAAAGGTGAGTGGTGTGCCAAACCAATCACTTAACTTACAGGGAAATTCATATAGTAGGATGGCTTCATCCAGAGAATAGACAAAACACTTCCTTGGCTTTGTCCACAGAATAGACAAAAGCGTGGTGTTTCGGACCAATCACATAACTTACAGGGAAACCTTATCTTTTCAGCTTGGTTCGTCCACTAAATGGACAAGGGTGCATGCCCCCTAAGCTTCGTTACATTCACCAGACTACTTGCGGTAATTAGGTGGATGGAATGAAGGTTGAAGAGACACTCTTGACTCAAAAATACCATTTATGGATGATGATCGACTTGGCAATGTGTTTGAACCGGGAAATGAAAGCTGGTCAATAAGCTGGACAATTTTTCCTTCATGCAGGAAACACATCACTCGAAAGAGTGTGGAAACAATAGCTTCCATGCTATAAACATAGTCACATCCAAGGAGTAGATTGTAATCTAATGGCCCTTGGACCACCATCACGTTCAAGTGAACGGTTTTCCTTCTCAAAGTTATTGGAAACTTAGGAAGGATCCCTAATGGTTGAGTGGTTCTGTTACACTAAAATTTGTCACCATGACTATTTGCAGTCAGTATGGCTCCATCAATAACCATACTGTCCTCCTTGGCAAGTCTTATACCTCTGCTCCTCATGTCAAACTCCAAAAAAGAGAGGAAGACTTTAAAAAATCAATATAACTCTGGTTCCGCACTTTCTCTTACTCTTACCTGCGGGCCCGCTCCTCAAGTACATAATACCTGTGTACTTGTACGCTCTCTTTGTAAAGGGGTGGGTGCGTACCCCTGTAAAAGTCAAAAGGCGCAAGTTTTACTTCAAAAACTTACTTGCGGTCGATTCTAGAGCATTCTAGAAGATGGTTTGACGTGGATTGAGCGCCTCCAGATGGTTCATGCATCCCAATGAAAGAGGAACTTATCCCATTAAGAGGGGAGCTATCCCTTTGAAAGAGGGGCTTATCCCATTGATGATGGACCTGTTTAACTTCCTCCAAAGCATTATAAATGCAGGCATTGGGCCAGAGGCAAGGGAGGTTGAAAGCTAAACATTCCTAAGGGTAGATGCTGCTGAAATTAGGACTCCCTTATAGAGCTTGAGAGGAGAGATCACATTCCTTTCTTAGCTTCATTTGGAAGTGGGTGAGTTGATCAAAGTAGAGGAGAACTCTTGCTGGACCCTGGGAGGGACCTGCACAACACCAAGGAGTTGGTTGTAAGGTTTCTTTTGTTTCCAATTAATACAATTAAGTTCATTTTTCTCAACAAGTTGTTATATATAATTTGTTTCATAAACTCCTTGGTTTTTATGATGAATATGTTTTATTATATGATTTATTCAGGTGCTATGTAATCGTTTGCTTGTTTGTGTATGCAGGCTTCAAGGAGAGGAGCTCATCTGGATCGAAGAGGCTTGGCCGCTACAAACAGCGTTGGACTAAAGGTAAGCCTTAAACACCTGGTTGCTTTTATTTTAAATGCATATTTAGGGAAAGATAGTGCTTGATTGTTTTGTTTGTCACTAGAAAAGCCTTAGTTTCTAGGGAGGTCGGTTTTGTCCGCAAAATTGACTCTTTCCGCATGACAAAATGGCGACTCCGCTGGGGACTTGATTGTTTTCTTTGTCTATACTTTGACCTGAGAAACTGTATTTTCTGTTTCTGTTTTTGACTTGATGATTGTGGGATTGGGTGAATTTAGTTAATTTTGAGTTAGTTTTCATTTTTCATAGTTTTGGGAGAGGTACACACCCTCTGAGTTAAGCACGGTGCGTACCTGTACGCACTTTTCCTTTGTGCACAGAGCGTGGATGCACCTGTGTAAACAGGTTGCCTGCGTACCCTGTCAAAAATTTGAAAAAATTTAAATTTTTCTCTTTTTATCAGTTTAGAATTTGTTTATAGGTTTTTAACCACTGCCCAGACCTGCATGTGACTTGTCAGAAACTTTCCTTGGTTAATTTCATTGGCATTCCTGCTTTAAGCTTTTATCAATTGGGTGTTTTGAGTCTCTTTTTTGAGAAATTCTTAATTTGATTTCCTTTGGTCATTACTTGAAGGTTTGTCTCAGTCTTTTCACAATTTTGCATCTTTTTGCTTTTGTTTTTGCAAAAAAAATTCCCCCTCATTCGCCGGAGGGGGTTAAATTGTGTATGAGTGTTAATCGCCTTTGAGTGTTTTTATTTTTGATCTTTGGAACTCTCACCCAATTTTCTTGACTTGCACTTGATTGGTTCTTAGATTAAATTAGAATCATCTTGTGTTTAAGAATTCTCTTGCATAGATCACATTTGCATAATTAGAATTCTCATTTTCAGAATATGAATGAAAAATGTGCATAGATTACATTTGTATACTTTTCAAGTGAATTGTGCATAGATTACAATTGCATAGTTTACATTCTGAAAAATCAATCGTAGATTTAGATCAGTTTTCTTTGATTTGAATTTACACAAAATAAAAAATAAAAATAAAAAACTGTTTGGGAATTGATTTGCATTAGTTTTCTTGATGAAATTAGTGCCTTAGAGAATTTGTTATATTTTCTCTTAGTGGTCAATTTTTGCATTGTTGGAAGTGAATGGAAACTCTCTCCTTACTTTAGTTAGGATTCATCGAATTGAAAAGATTACATTATCATATTCGATTGCATTCAGTTTTGAGTTGGGTCATAACACCATTGGTTTCGTATCCATTTACCCATTTGAGTAATAACAGCCTTAATAACACAGTGCTTAATTAAAATTTATCTAGTAATTTTTACATTTTTAGGGCTCTTTCCACCAATCTAGCTTATGCTAGTGTCTTGGAATAGGTTTTAGTTAACTCTCCAAGACAGTAAAACAAACAAGTAGTTGTATCTTGTGGTAGGAAGAAATCCAATTGTTGCATTTATGCTCTGGGAAAGCTCCTCTTAAAGGAGAAGCACGAGATCGTGTCCGAACTAGTGTGGGAATCAATCCTTCCTCATTGGGAATGACGCCAGATATTCACGTATTAAAAACGGTAAACCTCGGATTAACCATTGTCGAGGAGCCTGGGGTCACTTATTGGTAAACCTTGGATTATGTCAAGGAGCCTTCAAGGGGATTGAGCTTGCTACTCTGCCCTTGCGTGCGTATCAGATCGTAGAATGTTCCCCTAGGTATATTTGTTTCGGTTGGTAACCTTAGTGGCCATATTATTTAGGATTCTTCTTAAGGTGACAGTGGTGGGAAGATCCCACTGTACCTGGAGCAGACGTCGGCTAGACTCACTTGGATTTTCTGGGGGGTTCTCTTCACTCGAGACGGTTAAGTGGAGGAACTTGTGCCAGTCTATTCATTAAGCAGGTTGCCGGGGTAACTATTTCAACTGCCATTTCTGTACTGAACTTTGCGGCGTTGGATTTCATCACCAACTAGTGTTTTCAGTACGGAAAGTTACTGTTTGTGTGTGGTTTGACTCCTAGATTTGATAGCGCGTCTTAATTTGTTTGTTTTTACTTTTAGAGACCATAGGTGTGATTGTGAATTTTAATTGTTAGGTGTGAATTGTGAATTGTTAATTTTAGTTTTAAATTGTTAATAAAATTCATTGAAGTTGAATATAATGGCAACTGTTCCGGAATTTACCAACCTAGGAACCCCTGTTAACGAGGATCCTAGTACTTTTCCTTTCTTTGGAAATGTTGGTCCTCCTTATATGGCTACTTTGTCATTACCTGGATTTACAATAGGTTTACCAATATGGTTATTTTCAACTTCGTTGGCCCCAAATACTCCAATTGTTCCACCTCAACCGAATGCTACCCTCAACAGGGTTCACCCTCGCAACATCACCAACCTTCTGTTGACCCTTTACCTTCTTCACCTAATTTTTCTTCCTCCATTTATTCCTCTTCGCTTGGTAAAAGCCTTGACGCTAGTAACCAGGTGTCTAAGAAGAAGAAGAAAGGGAATAAGAAGAAGAAGAAGAAGAAGAAGCAAGATAAGAAAGAAGTCAACCAACCAACCATGGCTGTAAGTGTTAGTTGTGTTGAGGAAAATTCCGACATGCATCGTAAACCCAAGTACCCTTTCAGGATTTGTAAGGGTGACCACTTCCTTATCAATTGTCTTGGTATTCCAAAGGTCTTGGAAGTTGGTCAGAAAAATCTCATCAACTTTCCACTGATCCATTAACCAGTGATAGTCAGGTTCCTAGGAAAAAGGGTAAAGTTAGGTTTCCTTGTAAGTTATGCAAAGGGAGTCATCAAACTCACATTTGCCCTTGCATGGATGAAGCCTCGAAATTGTTGGAAAACCTTACTGTTCCATAGCAAGAATTTCCAACTAGTTACCGTAAACTTTCTCCCAACCTACCGTCAACTGACGGAGTGATTGATCTAATTTCAAGTACAGTCGATCACACTCTTCCATTGGAGAGTGAAACTCATATCACTCAGGTTGATGATCCATTAGTTGATCAAGTGGTCGATTCAATTTCACATTCGGTCGATCCCACTTTCCCTTTAGAGAGTGAACTTCATACCACTCAGGTTCTTCTTGTTACATCAGATTCTTCTATGCCGGGGGGCATTTCACCTATTTCTACAGAACCCCCTCCAAGTACTGAGGTCTTTTCCTTTGATTGGAATAGACTGACAGAACCTCGTCTTCCTTCCTCCATCCCTTTCCAAATCATTGTCAAGGTTGGTGGTAGGGACATACGCCGCACACAGGTAGATGAAGGTGCTTCTGTTAGTATTTTATCCTCAACTGCTTGGAAAGCTTTGGGTTCCCCTCAGCTTGTGCCTATTATGCAGAATCTGAAAGCTTTTAACAGAACCATTAGTGAACCTTTAGGGATCCTTCCTAAGTTTTCTATTACCTTGGAAGGTAAAACTATTTGTATTGATCTTATGGTAGTTCAAGGTCCCTTGGATTTCAATTTACTCCTTGGGCGAGACTATGTTTATGCAATGAAAGTTGTCGTATCGACACTCTTTCGCGTGATGTCTTTCCCTCACAATGGAAATATTGTGACTGTAGACCAGCTTTCGTTCCCTAGTCTTGTTTCAACTACAAATAATATGACACCCCTAAATGTTCCTGATTCTAAAGTGGTATCTACCCCGCCATGGGTTAATTATGTGGCAACTGGTCCCATGTTTTCAGTTACCGATGTAAGTGAGCTTCTCACTGTTTGCTCATCTTCCTTTGATTTAGGTCCATTAATTGACATGGAAAACTTTATGGGATTACTTCAACGCGATGTTCTTATCCCTTTTGAGTCCCTTGACATGTGTTCCTTCCAGAGAACTATTCTTCCTTCTGATGAAGATCTCTTGGAAGCCATGATCAAGGTGTGTCCATTGACATGTCTTTCTTCCAGTTAGAAGCCATGATCAGTGAGTACGAGGATAGTTTTTTCCTGTATCAACCTCGTTAAAAAATGAAATAGGCTGTCGAGGAAAGTTCCTTTTACTGTGTCGACCTCGTTAAAAAATGAATCAGTGAGTATGAGGACAGTTCCTTTTACTGAGTCAACCTCATTAAAAAATGAATCAGGTAGGTTTTAGGTTATATAGGTAGATTGTAGAAAGTAGGATTTCGAGGAAAGTTCCTTTTACTGTGTCGACCTCGTTAAAAAATGAATCAGTGAGTATGAGGACAGTTCTTTTCCTGTGTCAACCTCGTTAAAAAATGAATCAGTTGTTTGAGGAAAGTTCCTGTTACTGAGTCAACCTCGTTAAAAAATGAATCAGGTTCGAGGATAGTTCCTTGTCTTGTGTCAACCTCGTTAAAAAATAAAATAAGGATAGGTTATATAGGTAGATTGTAGAGAGTAGTCATGAGCATAGTTCCTTGTCTTGTGTCAAGCTCGTTAAAAAATGAATCAAGGTTTTTAGAGTATAGTTCCTTGTTAGGTAGATTGTAGAGAGTAGACATGAGCATAGTTCCTTATCTTGTGTCAAGCTCGTTTAAAAAATGAAACAAGGGTTTTGAGGATAGTTCTTTTCCTGTGTCAACCTCACTAAAAATGAAACAACTCCCATGAGTCTTTCCAAGATTTCGAAAGTAAACCTTCATTCCATCCACTTCGTTGATGCAATGAAGCTTGGGGGGCATGTACCTCGATTTGTGTCATTATGCTGGGGGCATGAGAACTTATAACAAGCATAGTTTTTCGTTTCAAGCTTGCGTAAACATGAAACTGAATCTAAGCATTGTTCTTTTCCTGTGTCAAGCTCGTTAAAAAATGAAACAAATCCTCCTCTAATTGAGTCGAGAGTTTGACTAGATCTCATAAATGTTAAGTTGTATATTTAGGTTAGTTATTTCAGTTTTTGCATAACTTTCTTACAGTTTTAGGTTGAGTCTTTCAAATGATCTCGTAACTGAACCTTCAATTCATCCAACTGGTTGAATGAAATGAAGCTGGGGGGCATGCACTCTAGCCGTTATGCTTAGGGGGCATCAAGCACAGTTTTCTCTCTGTTTCAAGATTTTGTAAAAATGAAACTACTTGGAAGCATAGTTTTTCTCTGTTTCAAGCTTTTGTAAAAATGAAACCTATCTCGAGTCAATTTCATATATTTTCAAGACTCTTTAAACTCATGAAAATCCCGAGATTATTTTGCTATCTTTCATTCTCCTAAAACAAATGAAAATGCCGAGTTCTTTCCGTCTTTTCCTGCTCGTAAATTAAATTGAAAGTCGGCCATATGAGTACATTTTTATCATTTTTTCAAACTCATTAAAACTTATGAAAAAGTGAAAACCATGAGTACATTTTTATCATTTTTTCGAACTCGTTAAAACGTACGAAAAAGTGAAACCTTAGAGTCATCTTTAAGCCCTTTTCTGACTCCTAAAATATGAAAAGATTACCGAGCGTTTCTTTTACACTCGTTAAAACAGAATTAAAAGACGGTCCTCTTATAGCCCTTTTCTGACCGTAAAAACATGAAAAGATTGCCGGATTTTTGTCGTTTCAAATTCGATATTGGAAATAAAACGACGTGTCCTTGATCGCTTTCTACTTTTCAGATCAGAGACACTAATCATGAAAGTACTCCTTGGTCGTAAAGATCAAGCGGTTCTCTCAACTATTATTTTATACTTTTTCGGGCTTGGGAGACACAAATTTACGAAAAAGGTCAACCCTGGAGTCTTCTTAAGTTTTTCAGACTCTATAAAATTGAAAAACACCGAGTTTCTCCTATACTGGACTCGTTAAAATTTCATAGTAAAGGAGCTGTTCGATTACAAACAGGAACGGACCACTCCTTCTTAGGGTTCGAATCTAAACTAAGTTGGACTCATCCGAAGGATGAGCTTATAATCAAGCAAATGTTATCCTCCTCAAGCTTGTAAAAAATAAAGAGGTACTTGCCAGAAATGGTGGGGGAAAAGAGAGGAAAATGAGCCTATTTGTTATACTTTGTCTCGGAAAAACCTTATCACCACTCTTGAACACGACACTTTTCATTCACCTGGGTTGGGAAATCCTTTGCCTAACATTTGATCAAACCACATTGAAAGTCTTCAGCCGGTTTCCGGGTATTAACTTTGGGACAATTGTCACCAAACCATCTGTAGTGTCGTTATGTGTTCAAGAGGAGTCTTGCAAATAAACCATTCATCTACAAAATATTTGTCATCCATCTTGACCATCCCTGAGTCAGTCCTTACAACTACATTTCTTCAACTTGATCTATGATTTCATGTTGTGGGCTTGCCTGCAACGGATCGCTTTCTATCGACTTCAGTTCATTATCTAGAAAGATGATCTAGAAATCATCAGTACCTTGGGATCTGCATGCCTCAATGGTAGGTTTCTCGCCTTTGACGACAGGGTACATCAATGACCTTCGGTCAAGGGATTCTGTGACATGTTCGACATCAACACATTCATTCACATCTCATGGATTGTACTGGGTACTTTGAGAGCCATTGACATCACTGGTGGTCTCTCTCACACTTTTTAACAGTTTACATCATTGACTGGCAATCAAGTGGTTTCTACCATGTTCGACATCAACTCATTTATTCGAATGGATAGAATCGTACTATTTCGGGAAGCAGAAATGAAGACCCTGGATCTAGTTTCCGCCATCCAGGCTACGAGGAGTTTTGTATTCATTATACAGTAGACTAATTATAAATAGATGGTTGCGTCCATACTTTGTCTACATGTGTCTATGATTATGATGTATTGCGAAATCATTCCTATATCAGAGCAGTAGTTAGTTTGTTAGTTAAGTTTTTGATCTGAGTATGGGAATGCCTACCTCAGCGATGATATGATCTCATATATGTATTTTGTGTTGAATATTTGCAGGTTCCGACTGGGCTCTCCACAAGATAATCTTCGAAATGATAAAGTGCTTCACCCTTCCTAGATGATATAAAACCCTGATCTACTACAGACCTCGCACTTTAGGGGGCAATCTGTTACACTAAAATTTGTCACCATGACTATTTGCAGTCAGTATGGCTCCATCAATAACCATACTGTCCTCCTTGGCAAGTCTTATACCTCTGCTCCTCATGTCAAACTCCAAAAAAGAGAGAAAGCCTTTAAAAAATCAATATAACTCTGGCTCCGCACTTTCTCTTACTCTTACCTGCGGGCCTACACCTCAAGTACATAATACCTGCGTACTTGTACGCTCTCTCTGTAAAGGGGTGGGTGTGTACCCCTATAAAAGTCAAAAGGCGCAAGTTTTACTTCAAAAAACTTACTTGCGGTCGATTCTAGAGCATTCTAGAAGATGGTTTGACGTGGATTGAGCGCCTCCAGATGGTTCATGCATCCCAATGAAAGAGGAACTTATCCCATGAAGAGGGGAGCTATCCCTTTGAAAGAGGGGCTTATCCCATTGATGGTGGACCTGTTTAACTTCCTCCAAAGCATTATAAATGCAGGCATTGGGCCAGAGGCAAGGGAGGTTGAAAGCTGAACATTCCTAAGGGTAGATGCTGCTGAAATTAGGACTCCCTTATAGAGCTTGAGAGGAGAGATCACATTCCTTTCTTAGCTTCATTTGGAAGTGGGTGAGCTAATCAAAGTAGAGGAGAACTCTTGCTGGACCCTGGGAGGGACCTGCACAACACCAAGGCGTTGGTTGTAAGGTTTCTTTTGTTTCCAATTAATACAATTAAGTTCATTTTTCTCAACAAGTTGTTATATATAATTTGTTTCATAAACTCCTTGGTCTTTATGATGAATATGTTTTATTGTATGAGTTATTCAGGTGCTATGTAATCGTTTGCTTGTTTGTGTATGCAGGCTTCAAGGAGAGGAGCTCATCTGGATCGAAGAGGCTTGGCCGCTACAAACAGCGTTGGACTAAAGGTAAGCCTTAAACACCTGGTTTCTTTTATTTTAAATGCATATTTAGGGAAAGATAGTGCTTGATTGTTTTGTTTGTCACTAGAAAAGCCTTAGTTTCTAGGGAGGTCGGTTTTGTCCGCAAAATTGACTCTTTCCGCATGACAGGTTCCTTTATTAAAGCCTATAAAATTTTGTTTACCAGGTATAAGCATTGGCGAACCAAGTGCTTTCCAAGCAGTTGAGGAAAGGATTCTCATTGAAGACCCTTCATCTATGATAGTTCCAGACACGATCATTTTGTAAACTTGTACTAGGATCTGAAATGGTACATTAGAAGGAAGGCGATATCTTGCTAGTCGATTCCAATCAAAGGAAACGATTAGATTGCTTGGAGGGGGTACCAAATAAACCGGTAAAATAACCCCTTGAGTATCGGGAACTGGGGGATTCCCTTCCTGTTGTGAAGAAACGGGTGGATTTCCCCCAAGTTCATCGGACTATGAATTGATAAAAAGAATTTGAACAGTACCATTCTCACTCTCTTTGGGAATGATATCATTTGAAGGTGGATCCTCTGAAGGCAAGACTGGGTCGACTACCATCTCGACCTGTTGACTTTGGTCTAGTAAGGACCTAGAAGATTCACTTTCGATGATAGGTGTTTTGACCAATGGTTCAATTAATTCAGTTAGATTTTCAACTAGTAAAGGACTATGGGAGAGTTTCTTGTATCCAAGTGGAAGTCACTGTGGTGAAGCAGGACGGTTATGCAAGACTCTTTTGGCCTCATCCAAAAAAGGACAACGGGGAAGACGATGGTCCCCTTCACATAATCCACATGGAGTTCTTACCTTTCTTTTCTGTCCATGAATTTCATTTTCATTAGTTGATGGTGCACTGTCAACATGATCACCAGAGGTTGATGACA
Organism: Pinus tabuliformis; assembly: GCA_031772625.1. NCBI lineage: Eukaryota > Viridiplantae > Streptophyta > Pinopsida > Pinales > Pinaceae > Pinus > Pinus tabuliformis. Next base: position 795,445,214 of record CM062813.1, on the reverse strand, counting down.
CCAGATGGTGTGAACGGGAAGACCATTCTCTCAAGATCCGAGGAATGCAAGGACAATCTCGATGAAAAAGGTTTCCTTCGCAAATTAGACAAGGATATTTGGAGATTTAGTGTGTGGATTTTCACCAGATGATTCATGGTTGAACCCCCTCTTAACTGACTTCTTCTTTTTCTTCTCCTTTCCTTTCTTCTTCTTCTCAGGCACTTGGTTACTAGCATCACTATTTTCACCAAGCGAAGATGAAGAAGGGTAGGGAGAAACAAACGAAGAGGAAGGTGAAGGATCAACTTCAGTATCAACTGGATGTTGATTCGATTGTCGAGGAATCACATTATTTTGAACCACAGAGGTTGAGAATAGCCACACTGGCACGCCAATAGTTAGACTTGGCTGAGACAATGTGGCCATATGAGGTGCACCAATATTTCCCCAAGATGTAAAAGGGCTAGGAATCCCTTCAAGATGGATTTCATGATTGGTAGACTCCATTAACTCAACCTAAGATCAACTAAGGAACAGGGATATTATTCAAAATTTAAATAAATTTTAATGACACTTTGACACAACTTTGCTTTTTCAATTTTTAAAAGTCGAGAAAAAGCTAAAAATGACTCTAGTCCCCTTCGATTTTTAATGAACCTGAAGTGACAAGTTCTGAGATGGACCTTTTCTTTTATGGATTCAAAAAGGAACGAAAGTGACTAATCTGGAAATGTAGATAGAGGGATTACCAAACGAATCGCAAAACTGCAAAATACACCTTGGTGATAAATTAAAGAGAAATTACCAAGGACTTATGTATGGCAGTCAATCTTCCCGAATGTTGTGTTTAGTTCATTGCGATTGATAGGGCAGCAGACACGGCTTCCTATGGATAAAGGATATAAGCCTATTATGGTCTCTGAATATATACTCGACGATACAGGGAGCACAAGTCTGTGCTAGCACTTGTCGTATCAAAGAGGAGGAATCACCCAACCTTCGATGAAAATGATAGTTACTATATTTTACGATGCCAGAACACGTCTCTAGCCTAGACCTCTAGATGTGTTACGTTAGGTTCCAAAGCATTGTTAAGTTCATTGAAATCTATTTTAGAGTTGATCTTGCTTAGAAGTTTGCCTTTCAAGGTTCACCGGGTGATGTATATGTAAAATTCCTAAATATGCAATCTAAAATGATAAACAATCATTGTTTATTTTTTTTGGCAATGAAAATCCTAGCTACTAAGGAAAGAAGATTATGATTCTTTCAAATAGAGAGCAAATGGCACACACTAAATGAACTTTTCCTAAATCATTTTATGCACACAGTCTAAATGAAAATGCAAATGCATGTATTTGTTTTCGTTCCCTTAATGTGAGAAATGCCAAAAAGAAAAACTGAGTATAGATCTGAAATATTTTCTTCAAAGCGACATTTCGACAATTTCTCTAAGTCAAAATGAAATGAAGACTAAACAACACTTTTCAATTTAAAATAGAAAATTCTTTCGACACTTCAAGATATCAACAAATAAAATCAAATACAATGACAAAAGTACAATCGACTATCTAGAGGAGGAATACTTTACGACACTCTTCTTTTTTACTCAAAATGACAGTTCGATTAAGCTACTTTTGACAAAGGATCGTAAATGATGGAAAAATACATAAAAACATTTACTAATTCTAATCAATGGAGGCCGAATTATGTAAAGGAAGGAGGCTTCAGCAATGAGGTTTTGATCATAAGTAGCAAAACGATTGAATAGAGCTGAAAACAAGGAGAAAAAACCCAAATTTCAAAGAGAGAAATAGTATTACTCAGTCATCACACTTGTGCTTCACAGAAATAGGGATGCATCTCACCTGCTACACACAGGAGGTGCGATGCATACAAGCTTTCAGTGATAGACAATGCGATGGGCCAGGGAGTGAAACTGAGGTGGGTTTTGGCTCAAATTTTCAGTTGAGTTCAATGATTTAGGCTGAGCTATTATGAATAGTAAAGAACAAAGTATAGGGGTATGATCTTGGAAGGTTATTGAGCTACCAACATGGCATCTAGAATTTTTATAAGTCAGATGTTCAAATCATAAACTAAGCTAGAGATTGACTGAAGCAACATTCATCTACTTCACAATTGCAGAGAAAGAGCGGTTAGAAGGCTATCTGGCTAACTTCAGGCTCTGTCTGTAGTTTATAAAACAAACAATCAACAACAAACAAACAAACTATTCGATCCCCAGCGGAGTCACCATTTTGCTTCCAGGAAAACTAGTGTCTTTTCAATTTGCTAATCCCACTAGGATTGGCAGCTATCCTAGAAACAAACAATCAAAGCAATTTGTGATTTCCTTTATATATGATAGTTAAGAGAGGAGCAAAGGGACCAACCTGGATCTTCTGCTTGACTCCTTGCTTGATTTTTCTCTCCCTTGATAGAGCTTGCACCTCTTCTCCTACTTATTCCGCTCAATGAATACCTGTAGAGACAGAGTAACAAAACACCATCAAATCATCTCAATCTATTGTATCATAAACAATGCAGAATCAGAAATACATTGATCATACAATGGTATTCACAAATAACAACATTCAAAAATACACGATTGTATAGAGGAAAACTCAAAGAAATTTATTAATAATAGAAGGGAGAATTACAACCCAGCTGTATGATCCAACATCATCCTCCCAGCATCAAAGCCCTCTTCACCACATGAAAAGCAAGATCACCCAACAATACAATGCTCTTTCTCAAAGACAAACTATCAGCACTTCCTTACAAATTACAAAATTCCAGCCTCTATATCTCTTAGATGAGGGATCCATTTATAGATGTCTGCAAGGGTGTGAGTCATCTCTGGGTTTTTGATTAGTTTCATTCCACTTGTTGTTCTTGGTTCCACTTGGAGATTTCTTGGATCTCTTACTCATCCCTGGGCGAATTCAAAGAGGCAAGTGTCATAGGAGAAGTTTCTGGAAGATTCCATGAGCATCCACTTAGCAAATTGTCTCAGACATTTGTCCATCCTTTCTCATCGCACCCTACAGAAGACCTCTTCAGTATGCATCGCACCTTAACAGTGAGGCAATCAATATGGTCCAGTTTTGGCCAGTTCTAAGTGGTTTTTCAAGTGGAACTTTTGGGGAATTATGTAAATAGTTGACTATGATCCTTTATGGTATGAAACAACACTTTTAGGGGTTAAATAGCCCTTGGTTTATCGACATATAAGATTGGGGTTGCAGTGCCCAAATATTTCTATAACATGGATCTGTAAATGACTTGAACTTATCAAGAGAGTTTTGATCTTTCACCTTGAATAGGAACTCAACCTTGTTTCCTTCATCAAATTTTTCTTTCTTCAAACACATATGATGAGCTTTGGTATTGCACCAAGGATGTCGCAACTCCCAAGGGCTTCTCAACTTAAATTATCAACCCATGGTTCGTACAAACTTAGAGGTGACAGTATTATATGCATAGCATGTTAGTTTCTACTCATGTCACCCTCATTCATGAAATCATATCAAGGTGTTCAAACACCACTCCTCCAACTAATTACAGTGAAAACTTCTTATGAAAGCATAAATGAACATGATTCTAACTACAAAGGTGAAAATGTCATTCATTAAATGTAAATTCTAATTGAAATTGCATGAAAGTAAAAGGTTATTCTATTTGCATAAGTAATTCATGCTACTCTACTTGCACACTTAATCAAATCAATAACCCACTTGCATCATTTGTCTACTCACACTTGCTTGAAAATGAGTAATCCAATATTTAACAGGCCTAAGAAAAAAATACAAATTCTAACTTTGTTCTACTATCTGATGGTTGCAGTGAGGAAGGGATGAGGTTGGAGTGGTATTAGAGTATTCCTCAATCATAAAATCATGGTTTGGGGGTAATTATTCAACTTAAATATGCCAAATTCAAAGTATGGAGCAAAAATGGTTGAAGAAAACAATGCTACATGTCTTCTACAAGAGGTGCTACAGGAGGTTTTGTATTATTACAGGAGGCCCTATTTTTCTACAAGAGGAGGGTTCAAGAGATTTTTGAGGATATAAATGGTGTCTTGAAGGCATAGGAAGGTGGATGAAGGTAGAAGGAGGTGAATGAAGGGTGTGGAATCCCCCTATCCAAGCCTAGTACCCCTCGGAGGTCTATCTTGCACCAAAGTTGATGTCCATTGTGTCTTGTATTTACCTTAACAGAGTGACTTAGGAGGTAGAGTTTGGAAGAAATGTGAGGTTCCTAGGAGGAAGATGAAATGGTCCAGGTGGATGTGGAAAGGTGTTCCCACCCTTGCAAATCAACACAATTTCTGCAACTATTCAAATACATGCATCAAATAATCGTTATTGCAACAAAGTAAATTAACATGGAAAATATGAGTTGAATTTTGTTGAATTCTACTCTAACCTGCAACACAATTGCAATTTCAAAACCAGTGTTCCTAACTACTAAGTTGCAGAGATTAAACATGCAGAAAGATTGCAATCTAATACTTAACAATTTCCAAGAAATCATAAACATATATCTTTTAGTTGTTATTATAGATCTTTCCAATCACTCTTCCCACAAGATAAGCGATAGGAAATCCTGCAATTACAAGTTTTTATGATATAGCATCTATTGAAACAGGGAAAGAATTCCAACACTTTAAACAAGAACAAGAAATAAATACAAGAGAGGGACTAAAGCCTATGGGTTGGGCCCAAACCCAAGGGTTTCAACCCTCCAAAACTAACTCAGATGCATACCAATGGTAAACTTCTCATTAAAAGAAAATGATAGTCACATACATCATACGAAAGATAAGGATAAAAATTTCAATCACTAGGCTCTTAGTAGCTACTCCTATTTGAAACCAAAATTCAAATCCTAATGGGTATTTCAATTGGTTTATTTATACAAAATTAATTGAGGGGCAGCTCCCTTGAAAGGAGGAATGCTCCCCTCCAAAATCTTGAGATTTGTGGATATGGTTCCCTTTGACCTTGTCATGCACTTAGAGTTCCTCGACAGCTAGTGAATTCGATCTATGGATGAGGATTTTGTGATCTTCAAGCCGGGTTAGGGAGTTAATGAGGTGGAAAAGCCCCTATATTCTCTCTAGGTGTCTCCATCAAGCACCTGTGTGGTAAATATCTCCAAAATTGCTTCCTTCTCTTGCATATTAACCACATTAGGCCATATAATCTGAGAAACACCCTTTAGTCTTCCTACTAAGCATATGATGGCTGAAAATGTGAATTATTGTGAGAAAAAGAGAGTTTTAAGGGTTGGAGGATAGCACAATGAACCTCAAAATATACGTATTGATGGGCCTCGTCATCACCCCCTGGTTGAAGGTTTTTCTCACCCTTTGAGCAACTTAATCACTAATGTGAAGTCCATGCATGGCCCTAGTTGCCTCTCTAATATCCTAAGGCATCTCAGATGGTGTACCTTCCTGTCGATAGAAACCTGCATTTTCCTCTATGTTTTTCCATTGTTTTTGTTCTTATACTTGGTTCCTTCTTTCATGTAGGCCTAGTAGTAAGGGAGGATTGAGTTTTAGTCCTATCCATTTGATCTTCAGCATTTGCATGATCCTTTTGTATAATGGGTTTCTGTCCAAGGCATTCCTTATTCTTCCTAGAGAGCGATACTCTCTAATTAACTATGAGGTAGGGCAACCACCTTCTTAGATAAGCTTTCAAACTCTTTGTTCCCAACATCCTAAAGGTGTCCTCAAAATTAAGGATGGATTCTTATTCGGCTGCCATGTACCTAGGTGTTAAATCATAATCAAAGCAGATGATATTGTGGTTACTGATGACAGCCTTGGGGCTTACTAATTCTACTCTGATGTATAAGGGATCCCTTTCTTCTTTTTCCATCACCTTATTTACTTCTTTAGATCTTGTTTCTTGATGGGTCAACCAAGAGGCTAATGCCATAAGTTTCATCTCTCCCATACTTGATTTTCGATCCCAAAAATTCATAGGATCAGATTATGCATTTAAAAATCAACTAGTTTTTCCCTATCATCAATACTTGCCTTTTTGAAAAACTCAATGAACTTTCTGTGGTCCTGGACAGGTAAAGACTCATACTGTGAAATTTTCTTCATCTAAAATTGCAGTCACTACTCCTTGAGGAAAATGGCATAGGATTTGGATGGTTTCCTGCATTGTATGGATTCCATAGATAAACTTGCCATAGTAGCAATTTTGTGTCTCTTTCTCATAGTTGCTCTCTTAGCCTTGTGTTTTCTGCTTGTAGTTGTTCTCTCATGATTGAGACCCTTAGTTTCAAATCATCCAATTCCTTTCCCATTTCATTTAATTTCTCCTCCATGAGTCCCACATCTTCTATCTTTTTGGATTTGCAATTTGCATCCATCTATGTGTTATGCCTCTTTCGTTATCTAACTCAAAGAAGAGTCGTATAGAAAATTTCTTAGGTATAATCCTACCTCCCTCAACAAATTTGTAGTAGGATTCTAGACTAGGTTGTGGATCAGGCTCCTAGAGCTCTTGGTGTCCTTTTTCATCTTCTTTTGGGGTGGCTACCCCTTCCTATCACACCTATTGTTGCTCCTATAGCAACCCATGTTTCTCTTGTAGCAGCCCCTGTTTCTCTTGTAGCAGCCCATGTTTCTCCTATAGATCTTCTTTTTCTTCTTGTAATAGGGAAGCTTATGTCTTAAGCCTCTTAAAGGTGACTTCTCTAGTGGTGGGTCTTCCGATGGGTAGCACAGGTTGCTTAGTTTTGGCCTTAAGAGAGGTAACTTCTTCAATCTTTCCCTCACTAGGTCCCACTTCTCCATTTTTTCTTTTTGACTCATCAATGGTAATAGGCATTTTTGAAGGAGGCTAAGGCTTCCTTTTCCTTATCCTGGTGCTCATCCTTGTTTCAAAATATAAGGAACCTTTCCTTGGTTGCCTTCTTTTGGGCTTGACAGGTGTGCCCAATGTGGCAGCCACTTCTTGCTTTGTGTTTCCTGGTGAAAGGCTTATTTTCTTGCCTTCCCTACTTGTCTCTTGAGGTTTAGGGGGCACCTCAGGGTTCTCCTCCTCTGATTCTTGTTTCTCGCTTTCTATTCCTTCCTCTATTTTTTCTACCTCCTCTTCTTTTCCTTACTCTTTTTTTGCTTCTTATTCCTTTGTTTTTGTTGCCTCTTCTTCTTCCTTGGTTTATGCTTCCTCCTTCTCTTCTCTACCCCCAATACTAGAGGTTGGTGTTCCCTCTTGCTATTTGGAGGCAATGGCTTGTATTTCAATGAAAAATTTCTTGTCCATGTCCAGAAAATTAGTCCATAGCACAGAGTTCCTTAGGTGGCTTAAGGCATCCATAACAATCATCTTAATGAGGTCATGGTGAGAAATGTGTTGTTTTTTCCCTTCCCTCAATTTTTGGCTCATTTCAATGATATATTGTAGGGGGAAATGTGGAACACTAAGTTTCGGTGGAATGGGTAACTATTCTTTGAATATCAGCTCATTCATGGAGCAACCTAAAATGATAGGCATATAAAATTCTCAACCTCCCCTCACAAGATATGTATTTGAGATTGTGATAGACCACTTCATCCCAGGGGTAAGGTAGGCTTTCTCTCCTCACTCCATTTTTATATTCTATAGGATTTTCTTTATGGATGAATATGTTCTTCTTGGCTGTGTACCCTACTTCCTTATCCACCTTGCTCCATCGAACTCCCATGGGTAGGGTAGTCACTTTCCTTATGAGTTTAGCATTTAAAGAGATGGAAATTCCTCTAACAATAATAGTGGCACTATTTTCTCCTTGATAATTTAGTGACAAGGAAAATTATTGAGTTATGTCATCATCATACCCCTTCAACTGTTCAAAGAAGCCCATCCACTGATGTCTTACAAAAATGTCTACCACGGGAAGATGTTTATGAATTCTTCTTGTGTATGTGGGTTATCCTCTGTTGAAAACTCCCCCCATTTCTCCTACTTCTCCTTCTCAGGGTTACTTGGGTGTATTTTTAATTTTGGCCTCAAACAAGTCTCGGGTGTATAGACAGTGTCAAATTTTCCTTTTTATCAGAGGGGGAGAAGGATCCTAATAATTTTGTTATCAAAACAAAAATTTCCTTTGTCCCTATCTTGCCTTCACATATAACAATATTCAAAGGGAACTATTATACAATTGTTTGCTACCAGGTACTTAATTCAAGTATAATTCTCCATGTTGATGCATGGAAATTAAAGAGTGACAAAGCCACTTACTCCTTTCAAGATAACTATATCATGCGCATGAGGGTTTGAGGACAATTGTGGGTAATTTTGGATCCATTTCTCTCTTCAATTCTCTCATGTGGCTTCCTTTCAGGCTTCCTGTAGCAGTTCAGATCCTCATGTAGCTTCTCCTGTAGCTCCTCTTGTAGCACTTGTAAACACAATTCGAAGCAGCTTGGTGGCAACCTAGGAAATCTCTAATAGAACTAGCTCATCCTTCTCCAATTATTTTCTAGGAATGAGTGATTATGAAAATGGAATCTATCCTTCTACTTATTATTCCTTTTTATGGTAAAGGCTCAAAGCGCTTTGGTGACATGGCTCTTGCACAAACTTTGCACGAACTTCCCTTTTTTAATTGTTTCTTCCACTCCATGTAATCATCACCTTGCTCCTCATGATCATCACCTTTCTCCTCATAATCACCACTCCACTTAAGTTGAATTTTCCATGTTGCATGTGTGACTGAATTAAATTTAGTTTACTAATCGAAGGTGGCCAAGTTTACTGGCCACCTCCAACCCATAAAAATTCCTTTCTCAACCATTAACACATTTTATCATTATATGCATAGGGAAGAGGTGAGGGTTGTCATACCTGATCCTAGCTATGATATTGAATTGTTGGAGATGTCTGCATGTTGGTGTTGGACCTCATAACATGATGATATTGAAGGTGTTGATTTTTTTTTCTTGCTTCTGCATAGGTCCTCATAGTTTTGACGATTCCTTGACTGATAAAATTGTTGTGTGTGCAGGCTTCTTCGTAGTGTCCAATTTGTTGTTGGTGGAATGGATGGATTATCTGATATTTTATCTCTAAGTATGGTGTGTCCCTTATCAACTTTAGAAATGGATTCATGATGCTCAAGGTGGCTGGATCTTCTACTATGTGGGTGTAAAAAAAATTGATTCTGGAATTTGTTGTAACTATACAAGATGCTAAAGGAGGAGTTTCCTTCCAGTAGTAATCACTTAATTCCTCTTTGAGACCTCATATTTCAAGTGGGATTGAAGAAATTCATAGGAGGTGTAAGGACGTGAAGGAAATCATGAAGAGGTGGTGTAGGTAGTGGAAAAGTGGAAGGAAGATCCCTTTCTAGTTTTTTTACTTTATGTAGGGCATAGTGGAATTTGAAGATGAATTTTGGCTAAATGGAGTGGATGAGTGATGAAGGGGTGTTGGTGGACCTCCTAACAATTTCTAAAGAAAACATGACCTTTGGACCCCCTTTCTCCAATCGGATTTTCCTCCTATGGAAATTCAAGTTGCTCCTATAGCAAAACAAGGCCTCTTGTAGCAACTCAAACAATCTTGTAGCACTTCAACAAGGAGGAAAAACATGGTCCAATTGTTGGCTAACTGATGGAGAGAGGTAGGGAGGTGAATGAAGAGGGTGAAAATGCAATGGATGGATGTAAAAATGGAGGAATGGATCTATAGAATATGTTTTGTAGCCATGGGTCTTTTGATTGTCTGGAGTCCTACAGAAGAGATATGTTAGCAAAATTGGTGTAAGAACTCCTTCCTTGTGTTTTTCAATATTTTGTTTTTTTTTATTCTTCTTTTTTAGACATGTAGGTTGCCTCTGCAGAGGTTTTCACCTAGGGACCTTTTCATCTTTTTATTTTGTTTTGTTTTGTTTTTTTGGCTCTTTGGCTACCTCAAAGATGCTTTCAACCCTAGATTTTTCCTTAGATGCGTCATAGAGGTTTTCACCTAGGACCTTTATTTCTTTTTCTTTTTTCTTTTTTTTAGAAGTTGTGTGTATTGGGGACTATGACCCTCTCAATCACATTGAATTCTCTGTCGATTGAACTAATAAACTCTTCCTTGGATAGAGGTATTTTATACAACTTCAACCTATAACCATTGACACGGGAATCCCTTCCTCATCAATTGGTATGATCTGGACAAACCCATTCTCATGGCATTTCTCTACTAGGTAGGGACCCAGCCATCTTGTCATTAATTTTCCCTTGAAATCCTTGAATCTGGAATCATAAAGCAATGCCCAATCACCTTCCTAAAAAGACTTCTCCCAAATGTGTTTGTCATGCCAAAGCTTCCTCTGTAGTTGGATTACCTCAGTGTGCAAGAAAGATTGTAGCCTGAATTCATTCAAACCATTAAGTTGGAGAAGCCTCTCATGTTGTGTTTAAGGTGTTGCATTCAAATTCAATATACAACATGGGCTTCTTCCCATAAACTAGTTCAAATGGAGTGAATCCAGTGTTGGTCTTCCAAGTGGTGTTGTAGGCCAAAATGGGTTCCACAAGTCTTTATGCCAAATATTTTATGTTGTTGCTAACAACCTTGGTCAGAATTTTCTCCAATGCTCTATTTGTGACCTCCACTTGCCCATTTTCCTGAGGGTGATAGGTATTGGATGTCTTGTGCTTGATGTGATGTTGCCCATTTTCCTGAGGGTGATAGGTAGTGGATGTCTTGTGCTTGATGTGATGTTGCCTCTGAGATATTAAATCAAAGTTTATTTAAATTGTGCTCCTTGATCAGTGACTAAGTCCATTAGAAAACCAAACTTGTAGGATATGTTCTCCTTAGAAATTCAACCACATTTTTCTCAATTTCTTCTTTAATTTCCTTTGTTTCAGCCCATTTCATTAGGTAATCAGTGCACACAATGATATACTTCCTCTGTCTTAATGTGGGATCAATGGACCCAATGAAATCCATTCCCCACTTCTCAAATGGATCTAGAGTCACTTGAGTTTGTAAGGGAATTTCATCCTTAGGTGTGGTCTTACCCATCCTCTGGCACTGATCACACATGGCAGTGTACCTCCTTGTATCTTGATGTAAAGTGGGCCAGTATTAACCTTCTTGTAGAAATTTGAAGGTTTTCCTCTTAGTAGCAATGTGGCCCCCATAAGGCCCATCATGGCAAGCTGAGATTATGTCAAATACCTCCTCTTCCCTTACACATCTCCTCAAGATCTGATTTGGCCCCAACCTGAAAAAACTTCCCCCAATCTAAGTGAATGGAGCACTTTTTCTAACAAATTTTATTTTCTCCTTGGACGATAGGTTAGGAGGGAACCTCCCAGCAACCATGTAGTTGGCAATATCAACAAACCAAGGAGAAAGCACCAAGATGGAAAACAAATGTTCATTTGGAAGTTGATCATCTACCATTTCTTCCTTTCTGTAGGCAGGGTTAGTCTCGATAAGAAATCTGCAACCACATTCTCTTTCCCTGGTTTATCAATAATAGTCAAATAAAATTGTTGCAATAATAACAACCATCTAATTATCCTAACATTGAAATAAGGTTTATTCACTAAATACTTAATGGTTGCAAGATCAGTGTGAAAAAAAGTTTTGTAACCAATGATATAATGTTTAAAGCTTTAAAGAATGCACCACAGCCAAGAGTTCCTTTTTAGCAATTGTATAATTCAACTCAGCTTTAGAAAGGTTCTTACTGATGAAATAGATAGTAGAAGGCAATTTGTCTTCCACTTGTCCTAAGGCAGCCCCTACAACTTTATCTGAGGCATCTGTGTGTATATGGAAAGGTAATGCCCAATTTTTACCTCTAAGGATGGGTGCAGTGGTTAGCTTGTCTTTTAGTACTTTGAATGCTTCTAGATAGTTTCTTGTGTTGAAGAAAGAGTAACAAGTTTCGGTCTTCATAAATGTAATTTTGACATTTTGTATTTATTCAAGAAAAGACAAATTGTTTCTATATTTGTTGAAATGTGGCAACAAGAATATTCCAATTTTAATTTTTCCTTCAATTAAAATTCTAATTTAGTCTCACCAGTTGCTTGAAAAATAATTAATTAATTCATTATGGATTAATTAGTTGGAGAAATTCAAGTTAGAAGTCTTTCTAAAGTCATGCAATAGTTATCCCTTAAATTAAGGAGATTATATTTTAATTAAGGAGATAAGGCTGAGTTATATTTGAGTTGTAATTATTTAGCTCAATTTACTGAGTTAAGTCCAGTTAGATTAGTTCCAAATTGTTTGAGGAACTAATTGTGAGTTCAGTCAGTTAATGCATGCATGCATCAAACTAGTGTACTCCAGATAACTGAATATTCTCTCATCATTAACTCATGCATGTCTATTCTGAGAAAGACCCAGTTGAGATTAAAGACAGGGACATTGTACTATCAATTGCATAAATTTTCCTATAAGGAAAACTCATGCATGCAGAAGGAATTCATTCCTTGAGGATTGCGCAGTTTTACAGGGTGTGAGATCAGTGTGAGTGATCAGTGTTACACATGGTAACAATAGGATCACCCAAGAAAAACTACGCTAGGAAATAGGAGCTTGGAGGGCAGTGTGGAGGACTTATGAGAAGTCTATTTTGCCTATGAGCATCTGTGAGGATTGTACTAAGAGCTAGCTAGTTGTGAGAGCTAAAGCTTTGTGTAATTCTGAGATATTTCCAACTTGTATGATAATACAGATAGTGGGGTTTTTAGCTGAGGCTTTCCCTTGAGTATTCTTCTGTGTTTCATGTGCATTGATTCTTCTTTTGGTTATATTTGTTCCGCTTGATCTTGCTCAAATCTATTAAGCTTCTACAAGTTTGATTGTAGAAGTAGATTAAAGTATTTTTCTTTAGTTATATTGCATTATCATGTTAATCTACAGTCAGAATTTTTACATGGTATCAGAGCAAAGGTTATCAGAGCTGTGAACAGTATACTAAGAAGAGAATTTGAAGTTTGAAGTTCAGGGTTGCAGGTACAAATTGAATTCATCTCATACTTCAGGTTGGTCAGTTGCATTCTATGGCTTGAGACTCGAGTATTCCTTGGAAGTCAGCTCAAATTACATATCATGGAATGATAGAATGGAAGATGTATTAGAAGACAATGGCTTGAAGGATTTCATTGATCAAGAAATCCCAAAGCCAGCTACAGCTAATGCACAAGAGTTGGCTGACTGAAGAAGTGTGTAGCGAAGGCGAGACGGATCATCCTGGAGGGAGTTCGAGACCATATTGTCTCGAGTCTCCATGGGAAGGATACTCTATTTTCAATGTATAAAACATTAAAGGACCTATATCAGAACAGTAGCGACCAGAGGAAATTGGCGCTCAAGGATAAGCTTAAGAAAATCAAGATGGAGAAGGGCAATACTATTGCCACATATCTGAACAAGCTCACCACCTGCATAAATGAGCTTGGTAGTGTGGGAATAACTACTACCAATGATGATATGGTGAGCCTCGCTCTCCCCAACCTTCCAAAGAGCTGGAATGGCTACCAGAAATCTATGAATGGAAGGGAGAAACTGTCAGATTGGGAACGACTATGGTCGAATCTGATGCAGGAGGAGATCAGGAGGAGCACACGAGACAGTTCTTCATCAAAGAATGATGATGAAGAAAATCTAGCCTTAGCAAGTAAGGCAACGAAAGGGAATGGGAAGGCTTCCCATTCCAAATTGAATTCTTCTCATGGAGGGAAGAAGGTTGACAAGTCTAAAGTGAGATGCTTTAATTGTCATGAGATGGGACATTATGGAACTAATTTCCCATCAAATAATTCCAAGAAGGAATCCTCGAAAGGATCGGAAGGTGAGGCATTAGCCTCTCAGTTCGAAATGGACTTTACCCTCATCGCATGCATGGTGTCATCGATGGTGGGTTGTGTTTGGTATCTTGACAGTGGAGCCTCATTCCACATGACCGGCGATAAAAGTTTATTCGGTACCTTGGAGGAGAAAGACCTAAAGATGCGCATAGAGATGGGTGACGATGGGAAGTACCGTGTTTCAGGAGAAGGCACGGTTGTTTTTCAGAGGGAGCATGGAGCTCCTCTCACCTTGACAGATGTGAAGTATGTGACTGGACTGAAGAAGAACTTGGTATCGGTCACGATGTTGGAGGACAACGGCTATGATGTTGTCTTCAGTAAAGGAAAGGCGTTCCTAAGACACGTAGCCACGAGTTAGACCAAGAGGATTGGGAATCAGGTGAAGAATCCTTATAAACTAGAAGTAGATGATTGTGCAGCATTGAGTTCAAAAGCAGAATTGGTGCAAATCCAAGGCATTGGCGAGTTTTGGCACAGGTGGTTAAGCCATTTGCATCATGGGGCCTTGAAGATAATGCAGCAGATCTCTATTGGACTTCCCAAAGGTAAACTTGAGCAAGTTGATACATGCAAAGGTTTTACCTTAGGAAAGTACACCAAGTCTTCCTTTCATGATCGAGACAGTCGAGCAAAAGTGATCTTAGAGTGAGTTCATACTGATTTCTATGGAGCATTCTCGATGACATCCACAGCGAAGCAAAGGTATTATGTGATTTTCATTGATGATTTTTCTCGTAAATGCTAGATTTATTTCATGCAGAAGAAGGACCAAACCTTCTCAAAGTTTTTTGAGTTCAAAGCTTTGGTCGAGAAAGAGTCAGGGAAGAAGATCAAGGCCTTGAGAAGCGACAACGGTGGAGAGTATGTCTCTCAATAGTTTAAGGACTTTTGTACAGTAGAAGGAATTAAACGAGAGCTGACGGCACCTCATAACCCACAACAGAATGGGGTGTCCGAGAGGAAGAACAGAACGATTGTAGGGGCAGCACGGGTGATGTTGCATGACCAAGGCCTACCACTTCATTTGTGGGCTGAGGCGTGCAACACAGTGGCATATTTGCAGAATAGAAGCTTGCAAAGCATTCTTGGGATGAAGACACCATAGGAATCTTTCTCCGGTAAGAGACCAGATGTGGGTCACTTCAGGATCTTTGGCTCATCATTTTATTTCCATGTGACAAAGGATGCATGGAAGAAGCTTGAGCCGACAGCAGATTTGGGGATACTTGTGGGGTACACTGATACACCCCACAACTATCAGGTGTATTTGCCTACCAGTCGGAGGATAGTGGTTTGCAAAGATCTCAAGTTTGATGAGCATAAGGCCATGCGAATTTCCCTTGAGATGGAGCTCCAAATATAGGCTATGGAGAAACTATTGGTTCCTAATGATTCCTAAGGAGGAGGAGCCTTAGACTAATGTGGAGCAGCTACATGCAAAGGATCCAAGAGTGGAGACAACCACTCAAGAAGAGTCTTCCAGAGATGGAAAAAATCGAACAAGAGAAGCTAACAGATTGTTTTCGGATGCGAGAGAGAATGTGGGAGAACCATCTTCTCAGCGCAGAAAGAGGAGGTCACCTGAGAGGTACACTAGATACATGGCCCTTGTTGGGGAATGTGTTGAGACCGAGCCATCTTCCTTTGAGGAAGCAGTGCAGCAGCTGATTTGGGTTGATGCTATGGTGGAGGAGTATGACTCCATAGTTCGTAACAGTGTTTGGGACGTGGTTCCGAGACCAGAGAACAAGTCAGTTGTGAGTTCCCGTTGGCTTTACAAGGTAAAGCAAGCTATTGATGGTAGTGTGGAGAAACATAAGGCAAGATTTGTTACCCGTGGTTTTTCACAAGTCGAGGGGATTGACTGTAATGAGACTTTTTCTCTTGTTGCGAGGTACTCATCTATCATATCAATGTTGGCACTATCAGCACAGATGGGTAGGAAGATCCATCAGATGGATGTGAAGACTGCATTCCTCAATGGAAAGATTGAGGAAGAGGTGTACATAGAGCAGCCGAAAGGTTTTGAGACCTTTGATCATGAGTTGCATGTGTGCCAACTCAAGAGAGATTTGTATGGGCTTAAGCAAGCACCTCGTGCTTGGTACACCAAGATAGACAACTACTTCACCGGGTTGGGCTTCAAAAATATTGAAGCGGATGAGAACCTGTACCACATCATGGTGAAAGGTAAGCAGTTGATCATTGTACTTTATGTTGATGATCTCATATTGGTAGGTGATGATCAGTTGATCATGTCTTGAAGGAGGACCTTGCAAGAGAATTCGAGATGAAAGACATGGGTCTCATGCATTACTTCTTTGGCATGGGATTATGGCAGAAGGATGGGGAGTTGTTTGTGTCTCAGGACAAGTATGCCAATGAGATACTCAGGAGATTCCACATGGAGAAGTGCAAGCCCATGCAGACTCCTTTAGCAGGTAATTAGAGGAAGGAGGATGCTACTTCAAGAGAAGTAGTAGAGGCTACTATGTACAGGCAGCTTATGGGTTCACTGATGTACTTAGTGAACACACGACCATATTTGTTCTATGCTTTGAACCAGCTGAGTCAAGCAATGGTTCAGCCTACCAAGCTATTTTGGAAGGCAGCAAAGCATGTATTTAGATACCTCAGAGGCACATCTCAATATGGATTATGGTATAGATGGACAGAGGGAGTGAAGCTACAGGGCATCACTGATGCAGATTTGGCAGTGAGTCCATCATATCAGAAGAGCACATCAGGAGGGATTTTCAACCTTGGGTTAGCTACAGTTTCTTGGTACAGCAGAAAATAGAGGTCGATTGCACTCAGCTCAGCACAGGATGAATACACGGTTGCAAGTCAGGTAGCATGTGAGGCCATCTGGATGAGGAAAATTCTAGCTGGTTTGTTTGATCATAGGATGGATCCAACTGTGATCTATTGTGATAATAAGAGTTGTATCAAACTCTCTTAGAATCCAGTATTTTATGATAGGTCCAAGCACATCGATATCTGGTATCATCATCTCAGAGACTGAGTAGCGAGGAGGATCATGTTGCTATAATATATTTTGACAGAGGATCAAGATGCAGACATTTTTACAAAGGCATTGTCAAAGTGTAAATTTGAGTTCCATAGAGACAGGTTCAGGGTGGAAAATAATCCCTTTCTTATTGAGAGGGAGTGTTGAAATGTGGAAACAAGAATATTCCAATTTTAATTTGTCCCGCAATTAAAATTTGAATTTAGTCTCACCAGCTGCTTGAAAAATAATTAATTAATTCATTATGGATTAATTAGTTGGAGAAATTCAAGTTAGAAGTCTTTCTGAAGTCACGCAACAGTTATCCCTTAAATTAAGGAGATTATCCCTTAATTAAGGAGATAAGGTTGAGTTGTATTTGAGTTGTAATTAGTTAGCTCATTTTACTGAGTTAAGTCCAGTTAGATTAGTTACAAACAGTTTGAGGAACTAATTGTGAGTTCAGTCAGTTAATGCATGCATGCACCAAACTTGTGTACTCCAAATAACTGGAGATTCTCTCATCATTAACTCATGCATGTCTATTCTGAGAAAGACCCAGTTGATATTAAAGACAGGGACATTGTACTATCAGTTGCATAAATTTTCCTATAAGGAAAACTCATGCATGCAAAAGGAATTCATTCCTTGAGGATTGCACAATTTTACAGGGTGTGAGATCAGTGTGAGTGATCAGTGTTACACATGGTAACAGTAGGATCACCCAGGAAAAACTGCGTTAGGATACAGGAGCTTGGAGGGTAGTGTGAAGGACTTATGAGAAGTCTATTTTTCTTGTCAGCATCTATGAGGATTGTACTGAGAGCTGGCTAGCTATGAGAGCTAAAGCTTTGTGTAATTCTGAGATATTTCCAACTTGTATGATAATACAGATAGTGGGATTTTTAGCTGAGGATTTCCCCTGAGTATTTTTCTTTGCTTCATGTGCATTGATTCTTCTTCTAGTTATATTTGTTCCACTTGATCTTGCTCAAATCTATTAAGCTTCCACAAGTTTGATTGTAGAAGTAGATTAAAGTATTTTTCTTTAGTTATATTAAATTATCAGGTTAATCTACAGCCAGAATTTTTACAATATTGTTTGTCAATGATTATTTTTCTCATTGAAGTAGGTCAATCACATGGTTAAGTGCTTCTAGGAAGTCAAAAGGTCAATGTATTTATGTAAGACCCTTAGAGGGCATGTTACACTATGTGTAAGGTCAAAGGAATACCTCCAAGATAAGTTCAAGTCCTCTCCATGCAACAACGCCCTCCAAAAGAATCAACATGATGAAAATAATGAATATATGGTCAAGTCGATCTAAAGATAGAATGTTGGCCTAGAGGAGGGACAGTCCTCTATATATCTAGGTTTTTCCACTCCCTCATAAATTCAATGAAGAAAGCTCTGAAATCAGAGAAGATATAAGTTGATAAAAGGAACGAGAAGCAAGTCTAAAGGGTCCCCAAAAGTGCAACGAAGAAGGAGGAATATCAGCGAAGGTATAGGATTGTTTCTAGGGCTAGAAACAGTCACACTTGCGAAGAGAAGGAGGACAGACTGTGGGTACAACAGCAATAATATCACAGTTCAAGTTTCATTGGAGTTTGGGCTAGTTACTATGCCTACAAGGCCTCTCAATTCAAGCAAAGAAGTCCCACTCTCTATTGAAGATAAAAATATCCTTATTCTCCAACGAAACCATCCACACGTAAGAAAATTAGGGTTGTTGTATAGTCACATCCGTGTGAAGGCCTATCTCAAGAAGTATCTCATTGAATCAAGAGAAGGGTGTCTCCTTAAGTAGATAACATATCTAAGAGAAGAATAAACATATCTCATCAAGAATCTCACATAAGCAAGGTGTATCTCTAGAAAAGCAGCAAATCCAAGGAGGATGAAGTGTTGGGGAGCAAAGTGTCGGAAGAAGGAAGTGTATGTGCTAGGGAACATAGTGCAGAAAAGAGGAAGGATTTGAATTTTTCTTGGAGGACATCCTAAACAAGGGTCTAGGATTTGGCATTAGTAAATAAGAAGCTTCAATAAGAGAAACTTATCAAAGGCTTTTCCTTTCTAAGAGAGAGAGAGGTTTTGGCCCTAGCAAAGAGCCAACATTTGTGTTCTTGCCTTTTTTATTTTGATAGCAGTTTGATGAAAAACACACTATAATAATAAGAAGAAGATCATGCTAAGATAATTGTAAAATTTCATTACAAATTGTTATCAAGTAGTGAAGAGTCCTAATATACATCATTTCCCTTTATTCTTCAATATCTTGTCCAACAAAAATATGAATCTTTAGCGAGTAGTCCAAATAAGGGTGAAGCCAGTTTACTAAAGTCTTTAATTAACCTTCTATAATACCCATATAATCCAAGGAAACTCCTGACATCTATTTATTTTTTAGGGATAGGGACCCTTTCGATGATGGAAATTTTGTTTGGGTCAACATGTATCCCTACCTTAGATATAGAATAGCCAAGGATAGTCCCTGCATTCATCAAAAATTCACATTTCTCAGGACTTAATGAAAGATTCATTTCAATGAATTTATTTAAGACTTTGAATAGATTAGAAAGAGCTTCCTGGAAATCATGTCTAATAAGATTATTCCTTTGCCTCATCCTCTAACCATAATGGTAAATCATGCTTAATATAAGGTTGAGTAGGAGGATACAATACAATTTGTTTTGAAAATGTCCATTCTTAATAGTCATGTTCCCAGCCCTGTAGCTAATGTAGGCATCAGCAGTGGCCAACCAAGGTCTTCCTAAGATGAGAGGATAGCCACTAAACTTGGTTTTGGGCTGGAGAACCAAGAAATCAATGGGGTACTACCATGAGTCAATGGAGACCATCACATCCTCAATAAACCCCTCAAGAGCTACTATGGATCTATTTGCAAGTTGTAGCAATGTAGTGGTCTTCCTCAAAGCCCCTTGGATATTGAGCTTCAGCATGGTTTCCCTAGTCATTACATTTTTTGTAGCCCCAAGATCAATCAAGGTGTTAGGGATAATAATTCCATCAATGTGCACATCCATTACTAGGCTACCAAGATACAAGTACTTAGGGGAGATTACTCTCCCAAGCATCAGATCAGATATTTTTCCCACAACATTGATAGTGGGGGTATCTCTTCTTCTTTTCTTGGGTATTTTGAAACATTCCTCCTTAATAAGCTTGTTGTAAATGGGAACATCTTTGATGTCTTGGAGAAGGGGTATCTAGACACATAAGTTCTTCAATTCACCCAGAAATTTAGCCAAGTCTTCTAGGGTGTGCTAGTTAGGGTGGACCAAAATTTCAAGATAAGTAGGTATATTGGCTTGAGGGGAACTCTCTTCCTTCTCTTCTTTAAGCTCTTCAGGTGGAGAAGGTGGGTTATTGTCTGGCATCACTTTCCCAAACCGAAGGTTGATCTCTTGTATTTCCAGAGCTTAAGTAGGATAGGATGTCTCTCCACTGTAAACATCTTGTGCCTGCTTATTGTTTGGGTTCGAAATAGGTTGAGCATGAATTTGATGTTGCTTAGGTGTAGTATGGTGAGGAATTTGTATTTGAGTTTGAGGTGGAGGAATTAAAGCAGGAGGTTGGGTTTTTTGAGGCCTCCACGAGTTCCCCATTGGGAATATTGGGGTGGATATGGCTTAAAAGAAGGATTGATATGCTAAGGAGGATATTGAGGGTATTGATGAGAATAAGTCCATGGAGGAGGTGTGGAACATGATGGTTGAGTCGAAGGGTACCAAGGCTGGAAATGTAAATTTTGATTTGGATTGTAATGAGAATAATCTACTCCTTGCATGCCCTGTTGATATGGTTGAGGACCTTAAGGCCTTATTTGGTTAATGAAACACAGCTGCTTTGACCCACCTTCTACCCCTCCTTGGTATACAACCTTTAGACCTGGTAGAGAGGGACATTTTTCTGTTGCATGATTCTTTTCACAGACTAAGCAGACTTCTATGACATTCATTGGGAACTCATTCCTAGGATGTCTCTTAGTACATCTAGGGCAGAAGATAGCTAGTGCCCTTTCTGCTTCCTCTTGCTTCCTTTTAATTTCCATAGTATCCATCTATAGGGAAAAGTTATTCAACATTTCGCCTTAAAATCCTCCAACATACTTCATATCTCATGCTTGATGGTTGTTGTAGAGGGAGAGGAACTGACTAAACCTTGGCTAGACATACCCTTTTTCCTAGAAACCCTAGAGTGATTCCTGAATAGGTTTTGATGTCATCATAAGGTAATTGGTAGATATCTCCTAAAGATAGCATGTTGAGGGTTTCCATTACATCCTCCCAGATCCCTCAGAGAAGAACTAGCTTGAGTGACTCAAGATCAAGTGTACAGTTGGACCTCCTATAATTTTGTTGGAATCTTTCCTCATAGTCCTCTAAGGATTCATTAGATCCAAGGGTCATCCTAAATATTTCTTCCTTTATTTCTTTGGACCTACAATAGTCCTTGTATTTTCCATTGAAGGCTTGTTGAATTTGAGCCCAGGTAGTGATGTTCTCTCTAGATAAACTCATAAACCAACGCAAGATTTCATCTTTGAGGGTATATGTAAACAAATTTAGCTTATGTTCATCAGAGGCATATTCATAGTTCCTACAGACAACAAAAAACTCAAACATGAAGGTGTCAGGATCCTCATAAGTTAGGCCATGGAAGTGTGGAAGGGAAGCATGGATTATATTCTTAATTATGGCCTCTTCATTGGTTTCTCTAATAGGTAAAATCTCATTGTGTCTATTTTCAACAATGGTTTGGGTAGGGGAGACAGGTTCTTCTTCTCCTATAGGTTCTTCAAAAATTTCAGGTTGCTCACGTAAAGGGTTTTCTAACTCCCCTATGGTCAGAGAGGGAAGTTCATGATCACCATAGAAGAATGAAGGTTGACTACATGAGGGGATGGTGGTTTTTGGTAAGAATTTCCCTTGGTTATCCCTACTCCTATGAGGCATGAAAGAAAAAGTTTCTTTTTGAATTTTTCACTTTTTTCAAAACAATAAGATTGATGCAAAGCAAAAAAAAAACAAGCAACTCTTAACTAGAAACAACCGTATTAGACACCACCTCGGAAACGGCGCCAAAAAGTGATGAGCTCTAGTATTGCACCAAGGATGTTGCAACTCCCAAGGTCTTTTCAACTTAAATTATCAACCTAGGGTTCGTACAAACTTAGAGGTGGCAGTTCTATATGCACAGTAGGTTAGTTTCTACTCATGTCACCCTTATTCATGAAATCAGATCAAGGTGTTCAGAGACCACTCCTCCAACTAATTACAGTGAAAACTTCTTATGAAAGCATAAATGAACATGATTCTAACTACAAAGGTGAAAATTTCATTCATTAAATGTAAATGCTAATTGAAATTGTATTGAAGGAAAAGGATAGTCTATTTGCACAAGTAAGTCATGCTACTCTAATTGCACACTTAATCAAATAAATAACCTAATTACATCATTTTTATACTCACACTTGCTTGAAAATGAGGAATCCAATCTTTAATAGGCCTGTGAAGAAAAATACAAATTCTAACTTTGTTTTTCTATCTGATGGTTACAGTGAGGAAGGGATGAGATTGGAATGGTATTAGATTATTCCCTACTTATCAAATCATCGTTTGGGGGCCATTATTCAACTTAACTATGCCAAAGTCAAAGTATGGAGCAAAACTAGTTGAAGAAAACAATGCTACAGGTCTGCTACAAGAGATGTTACAGGAGGTCTTGTTTTTCTACAAGAGGAGGGTTCGAGATCCTTTTTAGGACATAAATGGTGTCTTTAGAGTAGAGGAAGCTGGATGAAGGTAGAATGAGTTGAATGAAGGGTGTGGAAGCCCCTTATCCAAGAATAGTACCTCTCGGAGGTTTATATTGCACCAAAGTTGATGCCCATGGTGTCCTTTATTTACCTTAACGAAGTGAATTAGGAGACATAGTTTGGAAGAAAGGTGAGGTGCCTAGGAGGAAGATGGAAAGTTCCTTGTGGATGTGGAAAGGTGTGCCCACTCTTGCAAATCAACACAATTTCTACAGCTATTTAGAAACATGTATCAAATGATCATTATTGCAGCAAAGTAAATTAACATGGAAAAGGTGACTTGAATTTTATTGAAGTCTACTTTAACCTACAACACAATTCCAATTTCTAAACTAATGTTTCTAACTCCTAATTTGAACAAATTAAACATGTAGAAATATTGCAATATAATACTTAACAATTTCCAAGAAATCATAAACAAATATTTTTGAGTTTTTATTGTACATCATTCCAATCATTCCTCCCACAAGAGAGAGGATAGGAAATCCTGCAATTACAATTTTTTATGATATAAAATATATTGAAACAAGGAAATAATTGCAATGCTTTGAACAAGAACAAGAAATAAATACAAGAGAGGGACTAAAGCCTATGGGTTGGGCCCAAACCCAAGGGTTTCAACCCTCCAAAACTAACTTAGATGCAAACCAATGGTAAACTTCTCATTAACAGAAAATGATAGTCACATACATCATATGAAAGATAAGAATAACAATGTCAAGCACTAGGCTCTTAGTAGCTACTCCTAGCTGCAACAAAAATTCAAATCCTAATGAGCCTTTCAGCTAGTTTATTTATACAAAAGTAATTGAGGGGCAACTCCCTTGAAAGGAGGAATGCTCCCCTCCAAAATATTGAGATTTGTGGATCTGGTTCCCTTTGACCTTGTCATGCACTTTGATTTCCTCGGCTGCTAGTAAATTCGAATTGTTGATGAGGATTATTTGATCTTCAAGCCGAGTTAGGGAGTTAATGAGGTGGACAAGCCCCCTATATTCTCTCTAGGTGTCTCCATCAAGCCCCTGCATGGTAAATATCTCCAAAAATGCTTCCTTCTCCTGCATATTAACCACATTAGGCCATACAATATGACAAACACCCTTTAGTATTCTTACTAAGCATACTATGGCTAAAAATGTGAATTAATGTGAGAAAATGAGATTTTTAAGGGCTGGAGGATAACACAATGAACCTCAAATTATACTTATTGATGGGCCCCATCAACATACCAATGACAGGATCCCTTTTTATTTCTTGCATTAATGTGCAAACAATATATTTCAAGACTGGGCATCCATAAAATAGATACCATTCTTCAAAAATCCTATCAGCAGTCATATGCAATGCAAGGTTCATGACATATGTTGCTTATGAATATATTTTGTATAATTTATCATCTCCATAGAGCACACGTTCGATATATCTCACTTCAACCCTTATGTACATGAGTCAAGGTCACATATTTCCCTTATGTGGTTGAGTCTTGCTTTGAGCCATAATTGAATTGTTATCATTTCTTCTTGCCATATTAAGATAACTCTTATACCACCCATTAACCATATTTCCATGAACATGATGGAATATTTTTCATCAATGGAATTTTAAGAATAAGAGATTCCTTTATTCATCATAACTTCCCTTAAAGGTTTCTTACAGACCTATGACTAGTTCAATATTTCAATCTTCAAGGTATATAGGAATTCAGCCTTACATTATTGAACTAGAGATCAATAGCTCCAAATAAGGCTTTGATATAAGTCTTGCTACATACTTTTAACTATACCTATAAGTGGTCCTCGCTACATACTTTTAACTAGACCTATGCTTGGTCCTCGCTACATACTTTTAACTAGACCTATACTTGGTCCTTATTGATAGAAATGATATTCTTTAGAAATGTTTCCAAAAGATAGTATTGATATCAAACAAAATAATTGTTAGCAAGTTGGGTAATGATACATACCTTTTATTTTTCATACTTATAGATTTGATGGTCTCTTTGTAGATCTTTATTTTCAAGCTTCATATTCATCATAGAACATCATTGTAATATGCTTTGCATGGAGACAAAGTCATGTTTTCTTAGTTCTTCAACACTTTAGCTTTACCATTTAAGGCATCAGTCCTTCTTCTCAAACTTGTCATTAGTCAAATCCCTTCTTTTGAGTACAGTGCCTTCCATAGTTAAAAGGTATATTTCATATACAAGTAAATGACATTGTTGGCTTATCTTTAGATGGAGATATTTTTCAAGACACCAGCTCTGCTACTTAAGGAACTTGTCTTGTGGAAATAACTTGATTCAATCAAAAATTATCAAAGCAAATATTCTTGCACAGAAATTTCACTTCGTTGGCTTTGACATTTACTGAGGCACTTTCGAACTACTCTGAAACACCTTCTAATTTCCTCGACCTTTGTATCTGAGTTTTTTTAGCTCCCTACAGTAGATTTGAGGATTTTTGGCTTCCTGCAACTCCATGAGGTAATTGTTTCCTTTCTAATGGTTCTGAATTTTTAAGCTTCATCCCTACTATAATATGCTCTGACGCCTTCTCATCCTACTAAAATGAATTGATACTTTTTACGTATTTAAGACCTAAGGCCTTTGTTCCTTTACATGAACAGAGGTTCAAAATTAAGGCTTCATCCTTGTTTTAACAACCCCAGGCAGAAATTTTTTCTTTTTGAAAACAATGATATTGAACTAGGACTCCTTTCTCGACAAAATAATAGGGATTCAGCCCTTTACAAAAATAGACTTCTCTTTTAGGGTTGCCCCTTTACCTTAGCTCTGATACCATGTTTATTTTCCGCAGGTCTTCTATCTAATAATTACTTCTAATGATATTCCTTTAGATTCTTTCATATACACGTTAATCATTAAGAAATTACATAGAAGATCTTCAACAATAGACATTTCGATCATAAAGAGAGAGCCAAATCAAGAACACAAGCATTACCCTAGGAAAACCCATATGGGGAAATACCCAACACCTTTTCCTTCGAGAAATTCCTCGGTTCAACAAGAGGCACACCTAGATGTTCTTCATAAGGTCAAACTGAAAAACAAAGAATACTTGGTCAAACCTAGTCCAACTACCTCCTAGTCGAGTCATAAGTTTGCACACTGAACTTGATCTGATTAGGTCTGCTAGGGCCGAATTTCGTTCATCTCCTACATCCATAGATTTTAGTCCTGCTACCCTTATATACTCAAAATTTTGACATTTCTATATCTCATAATTTCATCCTTCTACATCACATATTTGACCTTACCTTTATCAAAAAATCATCCTTCTCTTCATCAGGAACTCGCCCTTCTCTTCAACCAAACAATGACTCATATTCCATCCTCTTTCTTGTCTTTGATTTGACCTCAAACTCATCCTTGAGATGATCCAAACTCTGCCTCAGAAGTAATCTGAATGTGTGTCCAAAAGATGGAGGATGAGTTCCTTTATATAGACTTATAGCTATCTAAATTTGTGCCTCTTTCACTAGACCGACTTGACTAGGAGGAGGGTTGACTTGGCTTTCCTGGAGCAAAAATTTCTAAATTCAAAATTCATTTTTTCTCTTTTGAAAAAGGACATCAATAACATGCCTTAAAATTTTGTTTTGGCAATAGCATGAAGAACATGATTTACATTTATCATTACAAATACATCAAGGGCTAAAATATTAATTAATGATTTTTCTGAGTTTAGACTTATGTGATCCATAATGTTTAAAAAAGACTTTTCAGAGAGATCACATCAAGTAATTCCTTGGAGCCAACGTATCGAACCCTCTACTGTGGTTCATCATCAGGGCAAAGGTGGAGTATCTGATCTAACATCAACAATATATATGTATATATATATATATATATATAAGCAGGATCCATATATATATATATATAAATAGGATTTTTTTAAAAATGAATAAATATAAAAACAAAAAATAAAAAATAAATTTATAAAAATAAAAAATAAATGAATAAATAATAAATTAAATAAAATTGGAAACATAAGAACTATGCAACGTGTAAAAAAAAACATAGGAATGGAGAGCAGGGATCCAGTTGCCGCTAATTTTCCAGCCTTCATCCCTATTCAGATTGTTACCATGCTTCTCAATTTTCTAACTGCGTGCAACTTCCTTTCATACAAGGAACCACTGACAAGATCGCACGCATTCTGAGTAAGAATAAGGTGCATGCTTCCTTTAAACCCCTCAGCACCATCCGTAGCTCCCTTAAGTCAATCAAGAATCCTGTTGACCCCAAAGATATGAAAGGTGTTTACTTAGTCCCTTGCTCATGTGGAACACCCTATATTGGAGAAACGGGTCGTTCCATCAAGCAAAGGATCCAAGAGAATGTGGCAGACATTAGGCATAATAGATCTCGTTCGTATGCCTTAGTCGAGCATGCGTCTAATACTAAACACCACATATGTATTGAAGACTCCCGTCTTTTAGCCAAAATTGATCACTTCCATCATAGGAAGTTTAGGGAGGCTTTAGAAATTGAGAAGCATGGTAACAATCTGAATAGGGATGAAGGCTGGAAAATTAGCAGCAACTGGATCCCTGCTCTCCATTCCTAGTTTTTTTTTATGTTTTTTTTTTTTTAGACATTGCATATTTCTTATGTTTCCAATTTTATTTAATTTATTATTTATTCATTTATTTTTTATTTTTATAAATTTATCTTTAATTTTATTTTTGATTTTTAATTTATTTATTTATTCTTCTTCTTCTTCTTTTATTTTTTTGATCCTATTTCTATATTTATATATGGATCTTGCTTTTTGATTCCCTTTAATTTCTTCATAAATTTAGCAGTTCTGAACGTTTTATTTTACTTGAAAAAAAAAACTAGTGATAATAATAATAAAAATAATTTATATATATATATATATATATATATTTTACTTTTTGACTTTCTAACGGTTCATTTTGTTTTTCCTGATTTTCTCTAGAGCATCTACACCTACACCTATTTTATATATATATATATATATATATATATATTGATTGTTGATGTTCGATCAGATACTCCACCTTTGCCCTGATGATGAACCACAGTAGAGGGTTCGAAACGTTCCAAGGAATTACTCGATGTGATCTCTCTGAAAAAGTCTTTTTTAAAAATTAATTAAGGATACTGATCATAGCTACAAAATTCAACATAGAAGGCAAACACACACACAAAAAGAAGGCAAGATGCATTGAAGAGAAGAACATTAGGTGGAGAAAGTGCTTTGGACCCATGTTTTCTCACTCAAATGGAGAATAGCTCTCCAAAATCCTAAGCATTCTTATTAGGTGGAGTTTTAACAAGACTCTATATTCCAGAGTATCGGTTAATAGGTGGAGGCAAACCTCTCTAGATTCTCATGGAGATTTTTAGGTGAAATTAATAGTGTGCTTTGGATTCTTGCAAGAGACAAGTGGAGGCATTGAGGTTCTGGATTCCTAAAGTGAAAAGTGGGTGGAGATGCTTGGAACTATGGATTCCTGCATTGCTACTTTTTTGGAGCTCTAAGTGCTTTAGATTCCCTAAACTAGTTTTTGGGTGGGGCACTAGATGCCCTCGATTCCCTAAACATGTTGTGGGTTGGAGCACTAGATGCTATAGATTCCCTGAACTGGTTGTGTTGGGCGAAGACATTGTGTGTTATGGATTCTTGTATGTCAGGCGGAGGAATTTTTCACTCTGGACTCCCACATGATTTTTCATGTGACTGGTGTTGATTCCCTTGAGCATTTCACTCCTCATGCTCTAAATCTAGCTCAGGGGTGGTTGACTACAAGAAAGAACAGAAATGCAGTTAGCCTATGGTTGGGAGGAGAGTTGAAGTCCCTCTCCTAGTTTCCAGTCATATAAGCTTAAATATAAGTGATTGATTGTATTTCCATGCTTATTTATGTAATGTGTATATTACTTATGTTGATTTACTTGATTGGCTCTTCAAGAGAAGTTGTATATTTCTATGTGTTGAAATGTAATGTGTTGTGAATTGATATCATATTGTAAGGGTGTGGTAAGCCCTATGATGTTGGGATGTTCCTGCATGGTTTGGTTTGTTTACTATTTTTCATGATGGACTATGTAATGAAATACTCACGTTAATGGTTAATAGTCCAGCGAGTTAGTTGTATGTTCATTTTCCTTCATAAGTTTGTATGCATGCTTGATCACCCATGTAAAGGCTAAGAAAACCCGAAATTAACAAAGGGTCATTTCCACAACTTAATGCCCAATTTCACATGTGTTGTGGGCCCCTTTTGGGGTGGTAAAACGTTGCAAGTCGTGCAGAGATGATGGTGCAAGACAAGGAGTTATACATCAGGTGATGGTAAGGATTTTCATCACATTGTGCCCTTTTATGGAAACGGTTTACCTTGGTATTGGCATAGTTACAGAGACTGTAGGACGAACAACCCATTTGTCATATAATGATTATATTATCTCCATTTTGTGCCCCTGTAGGGTGGTGGCCTTACCTTGTCCCAGTGGGAAGGCGAGGTGTGATGATGTGGAAGTGTCATAGGAGGGGTCCATGGCAGGAAAAACCATTAAAAAAATTTACAATAATCAAGTGTTGCATTGCACTATGATTCAAGCTCAAGTGGGACCCATGACAGGACCTATGTGGCAAGATGATGTGGATAGATGCTAACAAGGCACATGGAAAACATGACATGTGCCTAACAAATATGGCCTTTTTGGATCTCCTTTTGGTCTATAATTGAGTAACATGTGGAACCTACTGTGAAGGCCACATAATAGCATGGCATCAACCTGATCATCACAAGTCATATACCTGGGGAGGTTCAAGGTGTGTGTTTTAAGAGTCAGGTCATGGTTAACGGGGTTGGGGAACAGGAAATATTTCTGGCATTCAATGGGGAAGTTTTTATCGCACCGCAATGGTAGGGAAGCTTAACCTTGATAGCTAAGAATGGCAAGGATGCATGGTGATGTGGCAGGGGCCATGTTGGGGGTCACTAGTGAGGTGGAAGAGCCGCGTAGGCTTCCCAAGGGAAATTCGCGTGACAGTACTTGTTGACATGGCAAGGGCTTAAGTGTTAAACTTTAAATGGTCATAACTCTTGATCCGGGTGTTGGATTTTGGTAAAAAATTTATCGTTGGAAAGGTATCAATGAGTTGACTATGATAGTGTAGCCCAAATTTAATTTTGTTAAATTTGGGAGGAGAGGAAATTTCATAAATCCATTTCCATAGTGAGACCATGGAGGTTGATTTGGGGCAAAGTAACACCTCCCATCTGACTTGGATTATCCAAGGGGGTGTGAGGGCACGTTACATATAAAGTGAAAAACTTCATGCTTTATTTAGGTGAGTATATTTATATTCTTGGTGTTCCATGATTCTCTAAAGAAGGTGTTATCCAACCTTGTGAGCATGCTAACAAACTATTTTAGTATGAAAAAAAATTAGTAGGTACTAAAGACAAATTTCTAATGAATTTTTATTTAATTAAGAGTTATTTTTCATAAAGGTTTTTAATTATTTCATTAACATTATATAAATCTTCTCACATAACTGACCTTTTTTATAGTCCTCGAGACAAAGGACTTAACATAAGTACTTCATGCTATTATCAAGAGCTAGTGTAACCTCTTGCATCTTGATATCCAACATACCATATAAGTTCAAAGAAAAAAATATTGAACTGTGTCACACTTATTCCTATCCCATTATTGTAAAGACCTCTAACTATGATTATATTTTTTAATCCATCCATCTAATTTATTTATTTTTTTTTAACAAGATCAATTAGGTGATATATTACCCAAAAAGGGTGTGGAGCAAGCTCTAGTTACATTCAACTATTTTGCAATGGTAGACTAAGCAACGACACGAGAGCGCAGTCCCTTCTCCTGTGCTTAATTTCCAAACTTCATAGATTCTTTTAATTATTCTAGAATACTACCGGATGTATTGACCTAATAAGAAAAAAATTTACATAACATAAATTCTCATTGGTTTTATGGCTTGTTGACTAAGTGTTCTTGGGCTGCTTCAGTTCTGTTGTTGTTGTTGGCTGAGTTTTATCCTTCATTGCTCGTAGTGTTTCTCCTGTAGTATTTTACTGCTTCCTACAGATGCTTGCACTTGGTTTTCAGATCCTTTATCTCATGTTGTTGCGCTTCCATATTTTGCTTCTGAAAGCTGTACTCCATTCTCATCTCACTTCTTAGGTCTTTGAGAGACTGTTGTAGCCAATGTATCATGACCTTGTTTCCTTTGCATGCTGGGCATGAGTCGTTCCTGGCTGCCTTCTCAATGGGGTTAAACTCCATCTGGCTGTTGTTTCCCCTTGCTTTGTTGTAGCTGCCTACGCTCCCTTGATCCATCGTTGCGCCGATTTGGTGGCCTCTGTTCTGAACTTTTTTTGTTGTTGTGGATATTGCCGCTGAAATAGATAATATAAGAAAGGTCCTGCGGATGTGAAGAGGGAAAAGAAGAATGTGAAACTCTGCGATAAGAGATGGATGAGGACAGGTAATGACCGTAGGAGCAGAGAGCGGATGAGCCACAGACTTATGGGCAGAGCCACACATAAATGGAGGGTGACTAAAATGGTTTCTAACTGAAGCACAGGTGCATGAGGTCGATGTATAGAGGGCTGAATTGAGCTGGTTAGAAGGAGAGAGGAAAGTTGAGCGTGATTTTTTAAACCACATGGGAGCCTGCGTGAGGAAGGGGACTGCGCAGAGAGCTAATGCTCTTACTATCCCAAGAGCTGGGCTTCGAGAGTGAAGGCCTAGAGGCTGTGTGAGGAAGGGGACTGTGTAGAGAGCTAATGCTCTTGCTGACCCAAGAGCTGGGCTTTGAGAGTGAAGGCTTGGAGGCGCTATGGAGGGATGGCCAGTCATGGGCCTTAAGCAAAAAACTACACATAAAATCATAACCTCTATGCACTCTTTATTAAGGCGGTGATGCTTCTGCGCTGCTAGCTTACCTCTGAATCTATTGTTGAAATCTCCCCATGCGTGCACGCATTTTCCTTTCCTGGCCCGATTTCCTTCTGAGCGGTGCTTTGCTTGCTCATAATCCTTTTGACTTATATTGTTGTTCCTATCAATGATAATTTGTTTCTCCTTTTTTTCTCGCTTTTTCTTCAACCTTTCCATGATTTTATGAGATTTCTTTGGGTTGTATGTTTTTTTATTTTCTGAGTTTTTTGTTTTTTTATTTTTTCCATGATTTGTCTTGCTTTGTCCCTTTTTCCCCCAGTACATTAATCTTTTCAAATTCATTTTGATCCTATGGCACAAAGTGTTGGTATTCCTCACTGTTTTCTCAGACTCTTCCTTCATTCATATCCACTGCCTGATTTGCATGGAAATTCGCCTGCTGATTGTGACGCCTCAGTATATGTTTAAAAGTTACACTACCAGAGACTTCTAAATTCCTTCTTATTATTTTGATAATTCTACTCATAAACTCGTTGCTTGGACTTTTGGTTTGGATCATTACCTCAATTATGATGGCAGAATCTCCGAGGATTACTGGATTTTGGATTCCTCTTTTTTTAATTATTTTTGTCCCCATGAACAAGCTATAAGCTTCGGCCTTATTATTTGAAATTTGTCCCAATCCTCATTCATGTGTGACAATTTTTTTCCCACTTAGATCAAAAATTATCCCGCCTGCTCCTGCCTTTCGAGGATTATTCTTGGAGGCTCCATCAAATTGCAGACAATATCTATTTTGTAGTCTTTTCCAACTTTCAATTTCTTCTTTAGTCATTCTCAATTTCTATTTTTTCCCTGAGCTTTCTTTTCTCTGTCCTTTTTACCATTGTTGTCTATTATGGCTTTGCTAAGCCATTCTATTTCTTCTTGTTGAAGGATACTATAATCCGTTGGGGCAGTTCCTTTTTAATTGAATATTTCTGAAGTTAATCCACATGTTTTTGATAATGTTTATCCAATTCTAGGATTTTGGTTTTTAAAGATGCACCTGTTCCGAGTCAACCAAATTTGCCAGGTAGGACTGTTGGAATGCATTTCCAAATTCTTATAATTGCGACTTTCTTCTTTGTTGCATATGGGTAGGCTTTCTCTAGAATTCTGAGGAATTCCGGCAATGGTTTACCATAGTCTATATTTACTTCCAGCGACCTCAAGAGCTACTCCCAGCATTCTCTTGAGAATTTACAATACTGAAATAAGTGTTGAATGGTTTCTTCTGCCTGCTAGCATAATGGGCATCTTGATGGCCCATGGAATCCTCTTTTTTAAGGTTTTCACCAGTCAGGATCTTTCCTTTTAATAGCGTCCAAATGAAAAATTTTATCTTAGGCAAAATTTCAAATTTCCATGCTATTTTCCATGGTTCCCAATCTTGCTGATTGGTTTGATCTTGAAGAATTTTATATCCAGTTTTGAATGTATCTTTCCCGTTACTTGGGTCCCAAAGGTAATTGTCTTCCTCATCACGATGAAATGGTGTTGCCCCCTTTAGATGTTGCTTGATTTTATTCCATTGTCCTTCCATGTTTGTTGGGATTGTTGGCCTTTTCCATTCCTTTCGTTCCTTCTGATTGCACGGGGAGATTGAATGTATGGTATTAAAGCCTTCCCCCTCATCCACTCTTGAATGCCATCCATTTCCGGGTGATCCTGTAATGGTTCTTTTCCCATGATTTTGTCTTCCCATATCGAGATTTTTTTCCATTCCCTGGAGTTTTGGAAATGTGCCTACCCATTATTGCAATGACTCTTTTGACTAGCTTCCATACTTTGGTGCTTTGTCTTATTGGGATGTTCCCATTCAGTAGATTCTCCTCGGAACCATTTAGATATTTGTTTATGAGGGATTTTTTTCACCAGCTCTCGTTACCTGTTATGAGTCTCCAGACAATTTTCATTCCCAGGGTTGCATTCATGAGCCCAGGCAGCCGAATGGACAAGCCTCCTTGTTCATATGGTAACACTACATGTTCCCACCTCACCAAAATAAACTTTTTGTTTTCCTGCTTCCCTCCCTGCCAGAGAAAATTTCTTTAAATTAATTCCATCTGCTTGTGGGCACTTGCTGGTGCCATGATTAGAGCATATTGATATATTGGTAATGCAGCAAGCAGAGCCTTAATTAATATCACCCTTCTAGCCATATTTAACCACATCATTCCCTAGTTCTTTATCTTGTCTTGCATTTTCCCAATTTGTTTTGTCCATATTTCTACCTTCATGATCTCTTTTGATATTGGTAATCCCAGATAGAGGAAGTGATTCCAATTTTCCTGTCCTGGAATTTCCATGATTTGGGAAATTATTTGCATAGTTGTTGGTGGAATGTTCCCCCCATAGATCCTACATTTTGTATTATTCAAAATTCCACCTGACACCTGTAGAAATGCATCCATTATTTTTTTGAATCTTCTTGCTATTATTGTTGATGCTTCTCCCATCAACAATGTATCATCTGCAAACAAGGAGTGATTTATGGTATTTATTCCTTTTGCCATTCTCAGTCCTGTGATGGCTCTTTCTTTCCTCTGAGTTTCCAATGCTCTACTAAGATATACTGCCATTATTATATAGAGAAATGGTGATAGAGGGCAGCCTTGCCTGAGGCCTCTTGTGCTTTAAAAAAATTCACTGGGTCTTCCATTAATGAGGGGGCCTATCCAGGGAGTGGATATGCATTCTTGTATCACTTCTATTATTTCTTTTGAGAAGCCCAGTTTCTGAAGTACAGCCATTAGATATGGGTGGTTGACTCTATCGAAAGTGTTTACCATATCTAGCTTGATTATCATACCTTTTTCTTGCTTTAAGATACTGGAGTGGACAGCTTCCTGAACTATGATGACATTGTCAATGATTTGTCTGTTTGGGACAAACCCTCCTTGGTTTTCTGAGATGATTAAGTGCAGCACTTTCTTTATTCTGTTTGCCACTATTTTTGTTATTATCTTGTAGGAGGAATTGCACAGAGAAATGGGCCGGAACCTATTGAAGGTGGATGGGTTTGCTTCCTTTGGAACCAAAGAAAGATAGGAAGATCTTGTGTGGCCTCCCATTTTTTTTTAAACATTCTTTGCCATTCTTAAGAAATCCTTTCTGATTGTATACCAATGATTTCTGTAGAAGGCTATTGTGAATCCGTCTGGCCCAGGCGCTTTGTCCAGATGCAGGCTCCAAATGGCCTCCACAATTTCTTCTTCTGTGAGGTCCTTACACATGTCTTTGTTTTGTTCTTTTTTTATTTTCTTCTTTGTATGCTGCAAAATTTCTTCATATTCAGCCATTTCCTCCGTTGTTGACAGTAAGTTTTTGAAGTGCTTGTGGGCTGCTTTTTTTATTTCTTCCGCTCCTTTGATTTCTTGATTTTCCACTTGTATTTTTTCTATCTAGTTTCTAGCTCTTCTGATTTTCATACTGTTATGAAAAAAAGACGTATTCGTGTCCCTTACCTTGAGCTAGAGGGTTCTAGATTTCAGTCTTGCCTCTTCCTCCTCTTTCCTGTTTTCCCTATATATCTCCCAGAAAATTTCTTTCTCTTTAAGGTAGTCTTGATTGCTTTCTTCTTTGCATTCTTTTTCAGCCTACATGTTGTCCATTTTTTGTTGTAGTTCTTTTTTCTTTTCCTTTTTTTTATTTCATTTAACCTTGCCCATTCCTTTAGCTTGGTTCTTAAATTTTTTAATTTTGTCTCCCATATGTACTATGGTGAGCCTGATATTCTTGGTGCCAATGATGCTTTAACTAATTCGCTGATTTATGTGCTCCATCCATCTAATTTATTAAGAGAGAAGGTATTTCCACATTATGAATAGTGTACTCCTACATAATTACTAAAATGTTTATTTCTTTTTTTGTGATCAAGAATCAACTTCTAAAATAATTTTGGTTTATATCTTTGGATGGTGATAGATAGCCTACCACCCACCACTTAGAACCATTTATGATTTCTTATTTCTTATTTCTTATTAAGAGGGACAATTGTGTGGAGTGTTATTGTTCATAAAAATACCAACTATCCTTTCAAAATTTATCCATGCTTATAAGAAGAAAAAATTAAAACAAGAAAGACACTCTTGCTCTAGAAAAAATAGTGGAGTACACTTGTAAATAAAAATAGTAGTTATTTTTCCAAATTTTATCCATATTTATAAGAAATATTTTAAAAATTATCTAAGAAGCACCCTTTATACACTTCAAGAAAGCATTTTGTTTTATTTCACCAAGGATACTCACAACTACATTGTAGTCTTAAATATAATTTCATTTCTCTATGGTGTTGGGAATCACTATTGTCGTTAGACTAAAACCCACGAGTGTTAGTCAATGATCACATCGCCAGAGATAAGGATCCAATAGAGGCAATTATTCCATGTCACGAAACAAATGGGAGCGTTGATTTATCCAATGTCCAACAATCTCCCCCCAGTGCGAGTCGAGTGTGTATCGAACTCGTGACCTACACTTTGATACCACTTGTTGGGAATCACAATTGTCATTAGACCAAAACCCGTAGGTGTTAGTCAACAATCGCATCACCAGAGATAAGGATCCAAGAGAGGCGGCTAGTCCATGTCGTGAAACACGCAGGAGCACTGGTTTATCCAATGTACAACATAAGGCGCTAGCATAGTTATTGATATTTATCGCTATGTTTTGATTGTTAGTTTTAATTGTTAAATTTATAATACCAACCAGATTTATTTTCTTATGGTAATTTATTTTATCCTCAACAATTTATTTATTTCCCAAAATAAGCACTGAATCACTGAAAAATAAAATCACCGGTATTTTTAACCTCTAGAATTAAATATAGGAAGTGGAATAAACCAAAGAGATTAATCACACATTGCAAAATAAAATCAACCACAATAATTCTTCGTTGTTTCATTATCTAAAAAATATAGGTTTTTCAACCCACAAAAATATAAGGAAAAATACAAAACCTGAAACTTGTAATATGGCTCCCTCGGAATGAATTTTTCCCAAGGTAACTTGGCATCAAGAAAAATAGCCTCTAGATGAAAGCAACTTGGAGAACTTGACCCAAATACATTGTTAGAAAATAAACATGTTCTCTTCTTACGTTCCATTGATGCGCACTAGGGAAAACATGACCCTGCAATCTCCTCCTACTTGATCTCCTAGATTCACCCCAATCCACTCGCACCTCTCCTTCTTTTTTCTCTTGGTCTATAGAGCCACTCGTACTTAAAGAAAATCACTCTCTCTTTGTGATGACTCGCTCACTTCACCTGTGCTCTTTGTTTGTCTTCACCTCCTCACTAAGATTCCTTTATATTCTTCATTGAATCCAAATCCCTAACCCCAATCTCCTTTCTAGAACCATCTGGATTCTTGGAGATCAACAGTTTAGATGATTTCTAAATCACTTAAATAATTAAACTATTTATCCTTATAAAATAACTCAATTTTCCACAATAATTAGTTTACTTCAATTATTGTATTTTGTCTAAGTTGACTTAGGAAAGAAGACATAAATCACTAGAAGAGGAAAATAATGTCTTCCACATGCTAAGACACCAAGCCTATGTACAATACCTTCCAAAGTTACCACTCACATCAACACTCCCTCCTAGCAAGGAAGGTATTCTCCACCACCCCTAGCTTATCTCAGTACTTCACAAACTTCCCTTTCACTATAGGCTTAGTGAGAAGATCTTCCACCTGATCTTCTATAGAAATGTATTGTAATCTCACAGCATCCCTATGGATCCTATCTCTAATGAAGTGATATATAATCTTGATGTACTTGAACCGATCATGAAACACATTATTCTCAAAGAGCTTATGCAACTTTGATTATCACAATGGATCATCGTTGGCCCCATCAACAAATCAAATAATCCCGCAAGAATCTTGCAAAGCCACATTGCCTCACAACTCACCATACTCACTGTGATGTACTCTGCTTATACTGAATTGATTACCACTAAATGTTGCTTCCTATTGAACCATGAGATCATGGTTGATCTGTTGGAACAACATCCAAATGTGGACTTTCCATCCACCACACTCTCGCCCCAATTATAATATGTGTAGCCCTATATTTGCACTTCTCTAACTCTGGCATACCTCAATCCAAAGTATTTTGTCCCATGTAGGTATCTTAGCACATGCTTCCCTACCACCCAATGAACCTATCTCGGCTCCACCATGAGTTGGATGAGAATGTTCACAGCAAAACATATATTCGGCCTAGTGTTGGCCAAATACATCAAGGAATCTATCAATTTCCTATACAATGTGGGATCCACTAATTCATATTCATAAGTGGTTATATTCTTCAAGTTAGTTATCATAGGTGTAGACATAGGTCTACAATCCTCCATCCTGAACCTTCTCAAGATCTCCACTGCATACTTTCCCAACCCAAGGAAAATCTCTCTGAATTGCTACCACACCTCCAATCCCAAAAAGCACTGCATGAAGCCGATGTCTTTCATGTCGAATTCTGAATCAAGATCCTTCTTGCACATGCCTATGAGCTTATTTGATCCTATCATGAGGAGATCATCCACATATAATACCAAGAGGAGTGGTTCACCCTCAATAGGTACATAGTACAAGTTGGGATCCATTTCACTCTTGGTGAAGCCCAAACCAAGAAGATATCCAGCGATCCTAGCATACCATGTGCACAGAGCCTACTTAAGCCCATAAAGAACCTTTTTCAACCTGCATACATGGGAATCTCTCCCATAAACGTCAAAACCCTAAGGTTTCTCAATATAGACCTCCTCCTCAATCACTCCATTGAGGAAATAAATCTTCACATCCTTTTAATATATCATCCACCCCATCTCTAAAGCAATGGAAATAATTTCTCTAATAGATATATATCTAGAAACAGGTGTAAATGTCTCCTCATAGTCTACTCCCTCCTTCTAGGAGAACCCTCTCGCCATGAACCTTACTTTATACTTCTCAATATTTCCATTAGTTGCATGTTTGATCTTGTAGATCCA
Source organism: Pinus tabuliformis (assembly GCA_031772625.1). Lineage (NCBI taxonomy): Eukaryota > Viridiplantae > Streptophyta > Pinopsida > Pinales > Pinaceae > Pinus > Pinus tabuliformis. The sequence goes on along the minus strand of CM062813.1, from coordinate 795,406,546 downwards.
TTAAGAAGTGACCACAAACTTTCCTTCCAGTCTCGACACGATGTCCCAAACATCATTGCTCATTATGGATCTATACTCCTATTGTAGCAGCTACAACCACCCTCCAAAATTTTGCCTTAGCTTCGTTTTGGAGCTTCCCTACCAACCATCTGAGCAGAATGTCTTTCACTGTCAAGTACATAGGCTTCATTGGTTTTTTAGCAGCTTGCCTGCCTATGCATGATAGTTTGCTTCACTCCCCTCACAGGCTGCCACTCTAGACTTGGGCTAGTTGCTAGCTGAGTAGCTCCCTCAGAAAATTATGCAATTTTTTAAGGGAACCAGCCTTCCCTCCAGAAATTGTGCAAATATGATGGCCATCCTACTCGGGTCAGAAATTATGTAGAGCAGTCAGACAGGATTCCTTGGAAAAATTGCGCAATCTGGCTCGCACTGCAGCTCAGCCCATAAATTGCGTAATTCTGGATAGCAGCCACCTGCTCCTCCCAAAAATTACGCAATTATGGGCAGCATTCACTTGCTTCTCCCAAAAATTGCGCAATCCCTCTGGGACAGCCAACCCAATTCCTCTCAGAAATTACGCAAATCCCTCTCTCAGTCAAGCAGGTTATTACATGTGCCTTCAGGTTGACCGATTCCCTCCAAGACCAAGAAAAATTGATTTGCATGCATGGGTTTCTCTTCCTGAAATAGCACAAGGCAGCATCCAAAAAGCATCCGTACATCTAGGGATCTATTCTTAGTAGTTGGAGGTTACATGCAAAGCTTATTTTAGAAACCTCTCGCCAAGTGTCATGTTTTCCTAGATTTGTGGCATGCGGGTCATAACCTCGATATTATCAAAACTTATGAACCAGACACTGCAGAGCTCATTCCTCACATCGATCTTGAAGCTCTGACATCCCACATTACATCCAAGAGTCTTCGGCACTTTCATGTTGGAAACGAGATCCCCCAAGGACAATTTTGGGGCTAAAAGCCCATGTTTTGGGTCAATTTTGTAATAAAGTTGTAAATTCTACGCATTTTGTGGTCGTGGAGCGCGAAGGTGTCAAGAATCATAAAGGGTTGTCCACCCTTATTTTGTAAAGTGTAAAGTCGACTGTAAAGATCTACCCATGGTCCACGGACCATGGGATTGTATAAAAAGGAGTGTAATCTCTAGGTAGTCTTAAGTATCTAGCGAAAAATGAAGTGAAGAGTCTTGGTAGAGAAGTCTAAGTGTTTCGGGCCTTAGCGTACGTAGAGGCTCTGCAGCTGAGTGCACACAGGCCTAGGGTAGAAGTCTGCAGTTGGGTGCGCAGACCCCTGCAGCTGTGTGCGCAGAGCAGATAGATTCTGTATCAAACTAAAGATATCAGTAAAGAGAATTATTCTGCAAATTTTGTGTATTTATTTCCTGTTAATTCATCTGGTTATATTGCGCTTTGGGTTTAATATATAATTTGTATGTGATGCGCAAATATACATGATTATATTGGTTAATTGAACGCAAGTAAGAATATCAGTTTAAGCGGCGCTAACTGCGGTTGATTAGTAAGATAAGTAAAACACTTAAGATAACTTGGAATCATATACAATACGTTGTCATAGCAACGCGAAAATACCTGGATCATGGGTTAAGGCTGTGTGAAGGTTAATCATACACCTTCATGGAGGTACTGAAGGGCAGAATAAAGGGTAAACTGGCATAGCCCTAAAGCTGAGTAACCTGTGTGAAAGTAGGAACAGAGGGTATAAATCGACATCACGACCATCTCAAGGTGCGGAAACTTGGTTCCAACATCCCCCCATACTGCTTTGGGTGAGACTTCGGTCCGTGCTCCACAAGCTAATGTCAAAAGGGCCAGTAGTGTAGGGATTTGTTTGGCTAACTAACGTTGAACCTGGATCAGGCTCCGCAATGCCAACATTTCAGCTTAGTTGTTTCAGGGTAAGTCTGCTTTTCATGTCTTACACTGCATTTATGTCACTTTTTGTTTTCCGCTTTGTGTGTCTATTGTCTGCTTGATTTCAATGAGCGCTTGTTGTCGTTTTAATGTATGTTAGCTTGTAGAAGCACCGTTTCAATCTTCGTACGCATCTCACTATTGTCACATGCATGACATTGTTTTTGCACCGATGGTCGTCGTTACGGCGACTCGCTTCACACACATGCATGTTTTCCCATTTTCTGAATCTTGCACTTAATGTTTGCATGCATGATCATTCACTCTTGTTTATACTCAGTATCACCATGCATTTAGACTTCTCATGTTTTCAGTCACCCGTCAACAGGTCTAGGCTGCCTTAGCCCAAACCTTGCCTTGCCCGGCAAGAATTGCACATTTCTGGAAGTGAAAGCTCTGCCTTCCCTCCAGATATTACCCAAGTGTGGCCCAACACTGACCTCTAGGATTAAATTTCGCAATTCTGGGAGGTAGTGCCTTGCTGGCCCTAGAAACTGTGCAATGTAGTTTGCTGATTTTCATGTCATTGTTGACTGAAATTGTGCATTGCGCAATTTTAGTCCTCAGGAGGCCAGGCTGGACTATGCATTGCACATTTCCAACAGTCAGTTGGCATCCTGACAGCCCAGACTGTGCCTTGTGCAGTTTTGGCAGTCAGTCTCGTAGCCTCTCGATGAAAATTGTGCAATCTTCACAGAGAGTCACACAGGAATGTTGCATGTCAGTCCTCCATTTTGATTTGATTTTCGACTGACAGATTTCTTATCATGAGTGTTGCTATGTCTCCAGGTATCAAAGGTGTTCGTCTTCCTCTCAGCAGCACAGGTACAATGGCTTCCAGGAGAACAGAGTCAAAGACACCATTCAAAGCACAACTGGGGATGCAATCGATCAAGTGTCTATGAACTTGCTTATCTATGAAGACATCAAGTTGTTCATGGAAAAGGATATCAATATGGAATGGCAATGGAGTCACAGCAAGTAGCACCATGAGCAGGAGCAGAAGGTAGCACACATGCATGTGACAAATGCAAGAGGAAGGTTGTTGACAACGCATAGGCGGAGCAAAGTTGCAAGTTCAAGCATATCCACTTGCGATGAAAGCAGTTTTGGAGACTGAGGCTACGAGGTGATGACGCGACAAGAGGATCATGGGAAGGCAGAGAGAGAAACAGAGAAGGAGTTGTAGGTGCTGAAGTAGCAACTCAAGGAAGAACAAGATCTGCACAGACGAGAGACAGAGTTACAGCAACATAGGTACAGTAGGAGGCACAACATGCACAGACTAATGAAATTGCGCCCATACAGGTTATGGACCCATCCAGCAGCTAGCATGGAGCAGACAGGGTGAGCATTGTTGTCAATCACATGCAAGGGTATTCTGGAGCATGGATGTCATTGTGCACATGCATGTGATCCCACCCATTTGGCACACTCACTAAAGCGAAGACAAGAAGCAAGTCCGACTCAAGCTGAACATGTATTTCGACAAGTTGATCTTCATGGTCACCTAGCACACACTTGTAGATCAGCACAGACATTATGCGTCAGTATGTTTTTTGTCCAGCTGCACTCAAGACGGTGATGCATGTATTATCAGACGAGCTGGACAGAGGAGCCATATCAGTGTCCTTGGATTCAATGGAGGCAAGAGTTCACTTTTAGCAAGATGTCATCATTGAGCACATGGACAAACAAGCTTGGCATCAGTTCACCACCATTGATCATCGCAAGGATGTCAAAGAGTTGGTCTCACCACAACTGTCTGAGTGTTAGTGATAGCTTGCATGGCTTGCTCAAGCCTATTTTGTCTCACATGGGTACATGTGCAGATTGGATGTAACATCTTGTAAAGTGGAAGTCCAAGTGTCGATAGTTGAATGTAACAGTCATAGAGTAGTTGAAGAGTCATGAGGGTAGGTGAACAGTCACAAAGGGGGATGTCAAGGGTCACCCCACCCTTTTCTATTTATAGTACCTCATAACTCATTGTAGAGGCTTTTGGTCAGCCAAGCTTCCGATAGGAGTATCTTAGAGAAAGCTTGGAGAGTATTGTAATGAGCCTTGGCTTCTCCACTATGCAGAGCTAGTATATCTCTTTGGAGGAGCAAGCGGTAGTGACTGTAACATTTCGCTATCGGGGCTAGTGGTTGGTCATGGTTGTACTGTATGATTGGAACTTTCTCTTATTAATATAATAGAGCCAGCACATTTCATGCATATTTTGTTATTGTATTTCAGCTATCTGGTTACCCTAATGATATATGTATCTATTTGCTTACACATGCATGTATGGAATCTTTCTGTATAAATATGTATGAATCTTAGTGAGATGTGTTGTTGGTTTAACCATCACTTTGGATTTTTAGCTTACTTTCTTTCCATTTTGTGATGCATCTTTGCTCATGTGTTCCCTTCTTATCCACGTGCTTTCACAGGTTTCCAAGGGGTGCACTCACCCCACTTTCTGTGTGTTAGAACCATTCATGCACCTTCCTTGGCTTGTTGCACATGTCACACCCTTGCTACCAACAAGGACATCTTACTTGCCTCTACGTGCAATCGCGGTCAAGGTGATACTGTACGACCCACTGTTGGGACTCCTACACCAAACGGTCTGAGATCTAGTTGGGACTTCTTACCGGGGAGATCCCCTGACATGTTGGCGGGTCCAACACCGTCAACATTTTGGGGCTAGAAGGAGGTCCAGATGACAATATGAGTCCTCACAATCTGTTTTGAATCTCTGCATATCTATTATGACTAACTATAGAGTTTCTCTTCCGGAGTGTATGTCTTATGGAAGCAACTTCAAAAAATTAGAAGAGCTCTATGATAACTTGTCACATAAAACATACGATGGTGGAGGCTACGTAGCCTTGGTTAGGCACACAGTCGACGTTGTAGGTTCATGTGAAAGACATGGAATCTTTGAAGAATACATGACCTGCGCGTTGTTCATCTACATGCTTCGAGGGCACCCTATGCACTGGTGTGCCACGCTAATCAAAAAATCTATTCATTTTCTTTCTCATCTGGTTGCAGAGATAGACATTGCTTTCAATCACTTTAACCATAAAGCACTCAACAAAGAAATTATGGAATTACAAAAATCACTCGATGAATCCGTTGAACAGTTTCACACACGCTTTTGTAATCTTGCATACCGATTTCTCGAAGATGAAATTGATTGTGAATTTATCGATGGAACATTTGAGTATCTTCTTTACATATTCGAAAATCCACAATTCTTGAAATCATTCGAACCCCACTCAACATACTTCGGTAATGGAGATGGGAAATCGTAGGCAGGCACAGTTGTTGTCACAACTGACTATCTGCGTTCACCTCATCGAATAGCTCCACCACCACAAAGTGATGTGGGATAACATGCACACACATTTGTTGAACTGTCACATCCTCCCACCCCACCTACTCTTGATATCTACGTATATTTTGGCTTGCAATCTTGTTGGTTGTCACATGGATTCGTTCCCTCAACCTTCGTCCCCACATTTTGTTGATCCTATGGATTGTATTGTCTTGTGCTCTTCCATTCTAGACTCCACACTTTTTGTGAATGAGGATCAAGTTGTTGACTGAGTTGGTGTTGTTCAGCCAACCTGCGCCATCATTCATGATGCGTGTGTGTGGGAATCTAAAGAAGAACTCGTGGTGAAGGATGACTCCCTTCCATCTGTGCCTCACCTGCTCTATCCTGCCATCCCTTGTGATTCTACCATTGTTGATTTCCCCTGTGAAAACTCATTTCTGGATGTTTCTACTTCTGATCGTTCACAAGGCACGTCGGATGTTAGTCTTTCATTACATTGTGGAGAGGACACATCTTCGTCTGAAAATCCGTCCAATCTGTCATCTGTCATTTCTGCAAACACAGAAGGTGAACATCCTTGCTTCTCATCTACCCCTTTGTACGATTCATCAAATCATGAGGATGCTGACAAACATCCTAAATTTTTTGATGTTGGTTGTTGTGATCTCTCTATTGCTTCATCTGATTCTGATGTTGATTCAGTCGTTGTTAATCTGTCTAAGACACTGGTATATGATGATCTATCTGTCGACAAAGTCAAAACCTCGTAGACTGTCAAGGTACTTCACCCCGAGCTGATGGTTATGTCAGGTCCTTGTTGTCCTGAGGTTGGTTTCAATTCCAATCAGGAAATTTTTGAAACACGCAAGGCTCCTCATCACTCTCTGCTTTGCATTAAAGATGAACCAAACACCCGGATTTCATTTCCTCCACTCAAACTACATGAACCCATCGCTCTTGAATTGGAGGAATCTTACACAGAAAGCACACTTGTGCAATGTAAGTGGTCTACCTTGCTCACATTTTGTTGCATGTCACAGTCAAGAGAATGCATACACTTAACATATGCACACATTGTAGCACAGCACCATGGCAAGTCCACAGAGTACATGTCATGTGCTTTCACCCACTTATGTTATGTGGACGCTTTTAAACTCGGAGTGTGTTTGTCTTCATTTTTATATCTTTCTTGTTCGTTGGTACCCACAACTTTATTATTTGTGAACCATGCCTTCACCAACATGGGTTGACCAATGCGTCGATGGTTGCACTGGAATATCACTTCACATGAAGAGACCCATGCACCATTAGCTTAGGAGTAGGAGTAATGTTTTCTTTTCATTTGTTCGCTTGCATGCATGCTTGACTCTTACTTTGCATGCTTGTTTGTGTGCATACTTGTTTACTTACTCGCTTTTCTTACACATTTACTTCTACTTTTTCTTTCTCTTGTTATTTTTGCTTGTTTTCATCCGTAGGTTTGTTTTGCATGAAACCATGTAAGACTCTTGAAACAAGTTGGGTAAAGTACAATAGGACATATCAGTTATCAATACTTGGTTATTTGTTGTCTTGCCTCTATATGGAGAACTTGTTATCTTCAATCCATGATACGTCAATGGAAAATATGTATTGTTCGAATTGAACCTTGGTGAAAACACAACGCTTGCACGATAACTAGTATCACCTGCTCTAGTCAGTTATTTTTAGGTTAATCCTTGTCATCTTATTCAAGTAGAGTAAGGTGAGGGGGAAAACCTTATAAAGCACGTCAGAGATATATATAAACTACTTCTCTGAAGGAACCACCCTCCAGAATTTTGCCTTAGCTTCGTTTTGGAGCCTCCCTACTGACAATCCGAGCAACATGTCTTGCACTGTCAAGTACATAGGCTTCATTGGTTTTTCAGCAGCTTGTCAGCCTGTGCATGATAGTTTGCTTCACTCCCCTCACAGGCTGCCACTCCATACTTGGGCTAGTTGTTGGCTGAGAAGCTACCTCATAAAATTACACAATTCTAGAGGGGAACCAGCCTTCCCTCTAGAAATTGCGCAAATTTGTTGGCCGGCCTGCTAGGCTCAAAAATTGCACAGAGCAATCAGACAGGAATCCTTGGAAAAACTACGCAATCTGGCTAGCATTGTAGCTCAGCCCATAAATTACGCAATTTTGGGCAGCATTCACCTGCTCCTCCCAAAAATTATGCAATCCCTCTAGGACATCCAGCCCAGCTCCTCCTAGAAATTGCACAATTTCGGGCAGCAGTCACCTGCTCCTCCCAAAAATTGTGCAATCCCTCTGGGACAGTCAGCCCAGTTCCTCTCAGAAATTGTGCAAATCCTTCTCTTAGTCAAGCAAGCTATTGCATGTGCCTTCAGGTTGACCGGTTCCCTCTAGGAGTGAGCAAAATTTATTTTCATGCATGGGTTGCTCTTCCCGAATAGAAAAAGGCAGCATGAAAAAGGAATCCCTAGATCTAGGGATCTATTCTTAGTAGATGGAGGTTACATGCAAAGCTCATTTTAGAAACCTCTCGCCAAGTGTCACTTTTTCATAGATTTGTGACATGCGCATCATAACCTCAATCTTATCAAAATTTATGAACCAGATGCTACATAGCTCATTCCTCACATCAATCTTGCAGCTCTGACATCCCGCATTACATTTAGAAGTCTTCAGCACTTTCAGCTTAGTTGTTTCAGGGCAAGTCTGCTTTACATGTCTTGCGTTGTGTTTCTGTCACCTTTTGTGTTTTGCTTTGTGTGAGCGTTGTCTGCTTTATTTCAATGAACGTTTGATGTCCTTTTAATGTATGTTAGCTTGTAGAAGCACCATATCAGTTTTCGTTCTTATCTCACTGTTTTTGCATGCATGACACTATTTTTGCACCGATGGTCGTTGTTGCGGCGACTCACTTCATGCACATGCATATTTTCCTATTTTTTGAATCCTGAACTTACTGTTTGCATGCATGATCATTAACTCTTGTTTACACTCAGTATCACCATTCATTCAGACTTCTCATGTTTTTAGTTTCCTGTCGGCGGGTCTAGGCTGCATAGCCTAGACCTTGCCTTGCCCGGCTAGCATTGCACATTTCTAGAAGTGAAGGCTCTACCTTCCCTCTAGAAATTACACAATTTTGGCCTAGCACTGACCTCTAGGCTTTCATTGCACAATTATGGCAGGCAGTCCCTTGTTGGCCTCAGAAACTGTGCAATGCAGTTTGCTGGTTTACATGTCACTGCTGACTGAAATTGCGCATTGTGCAGTTTCAGTCCTTAATAGGCCAGGCTAGACTATGCATTGTGCAGTTCTAGCAGTCAGTCGGCCTCCTGACAACCTGGACTTTTCCTTGCGCATTTTTGGCAGTCAATCTCCCAACCTCCCGTAAAAATTGTGCAATCTTCACATACAATCACACAGGTATGTTGCATGTTAGTCCTCCATTTTGTTTTGGTTTTTGACTAACAGATTGCTTGTCATGAGTGTTTCTATGTCTCTAGGTAACACAGGTGTTCGTCTACCTCTCAGCAACACATGTACAATGGCTTCCAAGAGAGTATAGTCGAAGACATCGTTCAAAGCACAACTGGGGATGCAGTCAATCAAGTGTCTATGAACTTGCTTATCTATGAAGACATCAAGTTGTTCATGGACAAGGATATCAAGATGGAATGGTAGCGGCATCACAGCAAGTAGAACCATGAGAAGCAGCAAAAGGTAGCACACCTGCATGCGACAAATGTAAGAGGAAGGTTGTTAACAGTGCATAGGCGGAGTAAAGTTGAAAGTTCAAGCAGATCCACTTGTGATGAAAGTAGTTTTGGAGACTAAGGCTAAAAGGTGATGGTGCGACAAGAGGATCGCATGAAGGTAGAGAGAGAAACATACAAGGAATTGTAGGTGTTGAAGCAGCAACTCAAGGAAGAACAGGAGCTGCACAGAAAAGAGACAGAGTTGCAGCAACACAAGTACAGCAGGAGTCGTAACATGCACAGACTAATGAAACTGTGCCCATACAAGTTATGGACCCATCCAACAACTGGCATGGAGCAGACAGGGTGAGCAGTGTTGTCGATCACATGCAAGGGTATTTAGGAGCATGGATGTCATTGTGCGCACGCATGCGATCCCACCCATTTGGCACACGCACCAAAGCGAAGACAAGAAACAAGTCCGACTGAAGTTGAACATGTATTTTGACAAGTTGATGCGCATGGTCATCAACGCACACTTGGAGATCAGCAGAGACAATATGCATCAATATGTTTCTGGTCCAACTATACTCAAGACAGTGATGTGCATATTATCAGACGAGTTGGACAGAGGAACCATATCAGTGTACCCGGATGCAATGGAGGCAAGAGTTCGCTTTCAGCAAGATGTCACCATTAAGTGCATGGACACCATCACGGATGACCAAGCTTGGCATCAGTTCACCACCATTGATCATTGCAAGGATGTCAAAGAGTTGGTCTCACCACAACTGTCCGAGTGTTAGTGATAGCTTGCATGGCTTGCTCAAGCCTATTTTGTCTCACATGGGTACATGTGCAGATTGTATGTAACATCTTGTAAAGTGGAAATCCAAGTGTCGATAGTCGAATGTAACAGTCATAGAGTAGTTGAAGAGTCATGAGGGTAGGTGAACAGTCACAAAGGGGGATGTCAGGGGTCACCCCACCCTTTGCTATTTATAGTACCTCATAACTCATTATAGAGGCTTTTGGTCAGCCAAGATTTTGATAGGAGTATCTTAGACAAAGTTTGGAGAGTATTGTAATGAGCCTTTGCTTCTCCATTGTGCAGAGCTAGTATATCTCTTTGGAGGAGCAAGCGGTAGTGACTGTAACATTCCACTATCGGGCCTAGTGGTTGGTCATGGTTGTACTGTATGATTGGAACTTTCTCTTCTTAATATAACAAATCTATCACATTTCATGCATATGTTGTTATTTTATTTCATCTATCTTGGTTACGCTAATGATATATGTATTTTTTTGCATATGCATGCATGTATGAACTCTTTCTGTATAAGTATGAATGAATCTTACTGAGATGTGTTGTTGGTTTAACCATCACTTTGGATTGTTAGCTTACTTTATTTCCAGTTGTGATGCATCTTTTCTCGTGTGTTCCCTTCTTAGCCACGTGCTTTCACAGGTTTCCAAGGGGTGCACTCACCCCACTTTCCGCGTGCAATAACCGTTCATGCACCTTCCTTGGCTTTTTGCACATGTCACACCCTTTCTACCAACAAGGACATCTTACTTGCCTCTGTGCGCAACCGCGGTCAAGGTGATACTGTACGACCCATTGTTGGGGCTCCTACACCAAACGATCTGAGGTCTAGTTGGGACTTCTTACCGGGGAGATCCCTTGACATGTTGGTGGGTCCAGCACTGTCAACAACTCCTCTATCATGGAATCTTTCCATACCTTCTCATCTGTATCCTCCTCAAAAGTGGAAGGCTCAACCTCGTTGTTGCTACTCGTCAATGCCAAATAACTAAAATATATAGTCAGTGGTCTCCAATACCTAAAAGTGTTGCGAGGAGCCTACACATGCTCCTCGACATCTCTTAAGGTCTACTCAGCCCATCACATCCTCCTCCTGGTAGAGCTATAAGTAATATATAACTCATCTAAATTTGTTGAATGTGTGCATGTTGGCGTTGTTGGTCCCTACTCAGCCTTAGGAACCTCTCTCTCTTTCTCCCCTTCCACTACTACCTCCCTCCCATGAGATCTCCTAAGGGTCGTTCCCTCATCATAGCTGACACCCCGACTCAATATCACCTTTCTCTATCTGAGGAATGTAGACTCGGTAGGCCTTTGAGACCTTGTTGTATCCAACAAACATGTCTCTCTCAGATAAGGGCTCCATATTAGTCCTCTTCTCTGTAGGAACGTGAACATAAACTAGACTATCGAATATGCACAAATGACTCACCTATGTTTTTACTCTTGTAAACAACTCCTCAAAAGTCACGTCCTCCAATTACCTATGAGGACTCATGTTCTACACATACATAGTTGTATTTCAGGCCTCCGTCCACAAAAACATATGCAACTCCTAATCATATATAATTTCCCTCACTACCTCCATGAGGGTCCTATTTTTCCTATTGGTAAACCCATTCTACTAAGGATTGTAAGGTACTGTGAGCTCCTTCTTTAATTCCTACCTCCCTACAAAAATCCTATAACTCATTGGAGGTTTACTCACCCCCATTATCTGATCTCAACACTTTAATCTTCTTCCTTGTCTATTTTTCCACAAGAGTCGTGAACTCCTGAAACCAATCAAAGACTTCTTCCTTGCTCCTTAGAAGTAGATCCAAGTCTTCCTGTAATAATCATCTATGAACATCACAAAGTATAAGGACCCTATGATTGACGTTATAGACATAAGACCACATATATATGAGTGCACCGAGTTTAGCACTCCCTTAGACCCGGTTTCGTTGTGAGGATACACAACCTTGGCCTACTTTTCGAGTGCACACCCTTTACACAATCCACCGTGAGCCACCTAGATTTTTGGAAACCTAGTGACGATCCTCTGCACCACAAGAAAAGATTTTTAGTGTAAGTGCCCCATCCTCTTATGCCAAATCTCACTGTTGTTATCACTCTCATAAATGATAACCTTCACTGGCTATCCTCTCAATAGATAGAGATCCTCTCCCTTCTACAAATCACCTACTCCTTGTTGAGATCAGTCCCTTTCGGCCCAACAGCCACTTCACCTCCCATAAAGTTGACATCTAGTGCTCTATCCTCCATGAATGAAATTGAAATGATATTCTTCTCCAAACCTAGTACATATAACACCTCGTTCACCTCCATGACGCCACCTAAGTCCATCTAGAACTCGACACTCTTAATGCCTGCAACTGCATACTTGGCCTTGTCACAAAGCTCCAGATGTACATCTTTGGTCCCCCTTATCATGTTGGTGAAGATTTCCCGAGATCACGTCATATGATAAGATGCTCCATTGTCCACGAACTAGACACCTCTCGTGATGGTTCCAGAAAGGCAAGATACTAAGGCGAATTTTTCCTCAAACTTTTCATCCATCTCCCCCATCTACACAGTATCTATTATAGTAGTATTACCCTTTCCCTTCTTTTTGTTTGTACATTGACTGGAAAATTTCCCAAACTTATGATAAGCAAAGCACTTGAATTTTCTCATGTCCTTTTCTTTCTTTTTTTGTGAAGATCCTCCTCCACCCTAGTTCTCCTTGGCATTCACTTTTCCCTTTTTCGCTTGTGTAGCAAGAGCAAGCTCATCTTTCTCTTCACTTCCCTTTCATTGTCCTCTGGTCAATGAGTTTTCCCAAATATCCTTCAGGTTGAAGTCATCCGATAATTGGCTCAAATCAAGAAGCTATTAACAAGAAAGAATCCCATCCACAAATGTGGACCAGTGCTTTCAAAATAACTTTAACCACATCTAAGTCATGCACAATTTCCACAGCAGCTAGAATCTCTTCACAAGCCTACTAGACACTCGTGAAATAAGATGCCACGATCTCAAATTTGTTCATTTTAATGTTGTTTAAATTTTCTCGCAACACCATTTTTATGTTCTCATTTGTACTCCAATAAAATTCGATCAAAGCTATCCATATATGTCTTTTGATGTCTAAGGGAATTATATGATCCCTCACACCATCCAAAATTATGCAACTTATTTTCATGTCTTTGAGCTTATGCTCTGATGCAATATTTGGATCTAAAGGAACCTGCACGTTTTTGCTCACTAGATCCTAGATACCATTCATATTCAGAATCATGGTAATCCACTCCTAGGGACTAAATTTTGGTACCCCGTCCAACCTGTCTTCATATCTCAAAATACTCAATGATGCCATCTCACAAATCGACCATGGCCACAAAACCTAGCTGCAAAATTTTAAGAAATAATTATGTTGCCACAAGAAATAAAACTCATGTTGCAAACCCTCGTGATCTCAAATCTCTCTCTCAGGGTCTTCTAGACTACTCTGATACCATGTTAAATTTATAATACCAACCAAATTTATTTTCTTGTGGCAATTTATTTTATTCCCAACAATTTATTTATTTACTCAAATAAACAGTGAATCACTAAAAAATAAAATCATTGATATTTTTAACTTATAGAATTAAATATATGTAGCGGAAATAAACTAGAGAGATCAATCACACATTGCAAAATAAATCACCCACAACAATTCTCTGTCATTTCATTATCTGGAAAATTTGGGTTTTTCAACCAATAGAGCTACAAGGAAAAACACAAAATCCTTGAACCTGTAACATGACTCCCCCAAAATGAATTCGGCCCAAGGTAACTTAGCCTTGAGGAAATTAGTGTCCAAATGAAATCAACCTGGAGAACTCAACCCAACTACTCTACCAGCAACTCAACCTGCGCCCTCCTTGCGTGCCACTAATGCACACTAGAAAAACTCGACCCTCCAGCAACTTGTCCCCCTCCATATAAAATCAATCTCCCTCCACAACTCAGCTCTGAAATCTCCTCCTCCTTGACCTCGTGGATTCGCCCCAATCCACTTGCACTTCTCCTTCGTTGTGGTCCTGGTCCACATAGTTACTCACACTTAGAGAAAATCACTCTCTCTTTGTGATGACATACACACTTCACAGGGATTTGGATTCGAAATCAGTGGATTAAGCAATGGAGATAAGAAACCCTCTACGGACGGCACCTAATATGGGCTAGGGTTTACCTGCACTAACAGAGTCTACCCATATTTATAATACCTCCTTCGTTGAACCCTGCTGTTGTTTTCTCCTGATGCCCACCGCACTAGATTTCGTTCTCCCTCCATTGCAACCTTCACTTTCTCTCCTGTGTTTCCGTCATGACCCTGCCCGTTTCCTTTTTCCATAGCTCAGTTTAGCATCAGCGAAAAAGGTATACAACTCCTGATGGCAGCTGGTGCGTCATTTTCAGTAGACAGTTACGGAGCTAGATTCAGTTGACTACTCAGATGACCCTATCGTTGATGTCTCCATTTGGACAACCCACCCCTCGATCTCGGACGGACTGTTCCCCCACAGTAGCGATTTGCCAGATATAATTTCACCTCTGCCATCGATTTCAGGTCCCTTCTGCCCAGTCATTACCCTACTTGAGGACCCCCCCTCCTGGCTGTTTACCACTACCCCTCCCCCTTCACCGACATCCCTTCAGTTTTTGGCTCGTTTCATAGGCCTTGACCTCACCACGAGCTCCTCAGGTTACCCACCACACCCTCCGTCCATCGGTTCACACTTCCCTACATCTTCCCCTCTTGGTGAACCCTCGATTCTCCCTCATGATACTCCTCTCGCGGAATTTTGATACAACTCTTCTCTCTAGCAGCTTTGTAGGCATCCCCACGAATTTGGAAGCAAACCCTACTGGGCCAGGACTGAATCCACTAAACCCTCATCTAAACCCACATCCCAGTGGCACATAGGTTGACATTAACGACAAGAGCCACAGGTCGGGGAAGAAGCAAAAGTGCATTAAACCCAGGTCCCAGGACATTGCACTTCGATTGGGTGAAGATATCCAGTGGGGTGAAACCATGGACACCGTCGACAGAGTCTTGGTAGGTAGGGTTCATGGGAGGAGCTATACCGTGGCAAGGCTTAAACAATGGACAGAAAAAATCTGGGGGCATCATATGGCGGAACTACCCTTCGTACAAACCTTCGTCCGAGGATGGTTTTCTCTATGCTTTGCCAGATCCAAACACACCAATTGGGTCCTATCTTCCTTCTGGCACATTGAACAAGCCCTCATTCTCCTCCATCGATGGAACCCTCTTTTCAACCCCGAGCGAGAAAAATTGGGCGCTAGACCACTGTGGGTTAGATTACCGGGCCTACCCCTCCATTTTTGGTCTGAGGACATTTTCAGGTGCATCGGAAATACCCTGGGAACCTACTTGGAGCACGATAAATCATATCTAACCACAGGCATCATGGCATATGCAAGAATACTGGTCCATCTTGATACCAGGGATGGGCTGTAGGAGAAAATCACTATGCTATGGAGACATTTCTCACGGGTTCAGATCCTCGATTATGAGGGGGTCCCTTTTAGATGCAGGAGATGACACAAGGTGGGTCACTTATTCAAGGATTGTCCCGGAATGGAAAAGAAAGGGCAGAGGACAAGGGAAAGATAATCCCTACCAAGGATTCTGAGCACCATACCTCCTCTGAAGCAGCAGCGACAACAATAGTCAACGAAACTCTAAAGAAACATGGCAAAGCTCCCTATCGGCCTCCCTCTCCTCCATTGACCAGGGCTAGGGCGGCTACAACGATTGCACTTACTTCGAGCATGCTCATTTCTAATCCATTTTCTTTTAATTTCTTTACTTCTTCATGTCTTATTGCATCATCCACTATTGATCATTAGGGCATCGCATTTTCATCTCCACTCCCTAAATAATTGGCATTCTCCCTGCAACCTCCCCCTCCCACTTTCTCTTGCACCCCCCCATCCCTCTCAGAACCAACCCCATATGCCTGATCCACAAACTCTGAACAAGGGTCTCTCACTGATAACTACCCGCTTCGTTCACTCTCTCGATCTCTGCACCTCGATTCTATTGGCATTGATTTGATATCCCCCTCCATCCCTCTGAAACCTCCTAGGGGCAGACCCTCCTCCCTATCCAAAGCCAAGCAACAGGCAGGGGAGGAGGTTGCCTCGGGCAGACAGCTAGCTATTGACCAAGTTCTTAGAGAACAGAACACCCTGGAACCATCTCCTCCATGAAGCTTCTCTCCTATAACTATTGAGGGTTAGCTAGCCCTGAGAAAAAGCCAGCTTTTCGTAGGCTTCTAAGTACTAAGCTAGTAGATGTCATATTGCTTTAGGAAACCCTGGGTCTAGCCGAGGTTATCACACACCTACTAGAATCCATGTTACCTAGTTGGACGTTTCATGCCCTTGATGTATATGGATGTTCTAGTGGTATTGCATTAGGATTCAATTCTCGGACTATCAAACTTTGTAATATTTGGGAGGCATTGGTCATATCGGGGCAGACATCTACTCATCTGAACTTGGCTCTTACATCAAACTCCTCAATGTTTATGGGCCATGTCAAAATCGTGGAGACTTCTGGGAGAAAATTTTCTGAATTCCAATCTATTGCAAGTGGACAATCTAATCCTTGGAGGAGATCTAAATTTCTCAATTGGATACTCTGAATCTTGGGCTCATCATGCCCAGATTGACCCTCTATCTGCTTTCTTCAAGAACATCTTAGAGGACCACAGTCTCATCGATATACCATCTGTGAGAATATAACCTACTTGGAGGAACATAATAATTGGGGAGGATAGGCTTGCTAGAAGACTATATCGCTTCCTCATCAAAGAGCGACAACTGAGTACGGGCTATAACTATAGATAGTGGGTTGGATCAAGGGGTATATCAAACCACTCACCGATATACCTTGAAATCAGAGGAGGTCTGAACAAGCCCAAATCTCCATTCAAGTTCAACTCTACATGGTTGAAAGATGAAGCCTACATAAATATGGTAACAGATTACTGGAAGACACACCCTCCTGCTGTTGGTGGGCATATAACTAAAGGATTCGCTCATAATATAAGGGAGCTGAAAATATTATCAAAAAGTTGGGCACACAACAAGAGACTATTGGATGAACAAACCCTAAGGGACACTGAAGCCGAGATAGCTGCTATGAAGATGAGAAAGGACAGGGATACACAACTCCTAATCAGAAGGAGAAGCTCATATCCTTAGTAGCACAGAGAAGTAAAATTTTAAAGGATGGGGAAGAAACTTGGAGGCTGAGAAGTAGAGCCATTTGGCTACTCGAGGGATATGATAACACAAAATTCTTCCACAAGTATGCAAATGGGCGAAAAGCCATCAACACCATTTGGCATCTAACAAATGAGTAGGGGATTAGAGTAAATACTTTTCAACAATTAGCCACCCTGGCCACATCTCACTACAAGTAGCTATACAAAGCTCCTTCCAATGCATCATTGGCTGAAATTATCATAGTGGCACAACTATTTCATCGGTTCGTGGATAAAGAGGATGTAATGGATCTAAATAAGGAGGTCACCATGGGCGAGCTCGAGGCTACTTTGAAATGGTTCAAGCAAGACAAGAGCCTAGGACCAGATGGTTGGTCGGTGGAGTTCTACATTGCTTTCTTTGAACTTCTTGGTGATGATCTGCGTAAGGTCATTGAAGACTATTGAATCACTAGGAGGATGTATCAGGCCTTCAACCCCGCATTCATTGCACTTATCCCTAAATATGATAATCCCGCCTCATATGATGACTTCTGCCCCATCTCCCTTTGCAACTATATATATAAAATCATTGTGGAGATCATAGTTAATCGCATTCGCCCCATCTTATCCTCTCACATTTCCTTAGAATAGTTCACTTTCCTCTAGGACCGATAGATACATGCAGTTGTAGGAACTGCACAAGAATTGATGCACTCTATACAGACAAAGAAATTGAAAGGTATGATCCTCAAGGTAGACCTCTCCAAAGCTTTTGATCGTGCAAGTTGGCTATACATCAGAATGCTATTAACACATCTTGGCTTTCCCATCGAATTTATACAATGGATCATGTGTTGCATAACCAACATATCTTTCAATGTACTTATTAATGGATTGGAATCACCTTTCTTTCACTCAGAAAGAGGACTCATGTAGGGATGCCCTCTATCCCCCCTATTGTTTTTTCTTATTATGGAGGGGCTCAACAGACTTATAAGGGATGAACATAGTATGGGCAGGCTATAGGGAATCAGGATCACCGACAGATGCATACTGACACATTTACTCTTTGTAGATGATGTGTTGATTTTTCTCAATAGAGGCATTGGGGATTTGACCAACTTACAGAACACCATGGCATTATTTTTAACTACTACAGGTATGGAAATCAATAACACAAAACCCACTCTAACAGCTTCAGGGTGCACACCATGTGAGATACAGTTTGCACTCCATAGATTCCCATTCACTCTTCTGCGGATGGAGGATGGTCTTAAGTACTTGGGTACAGTCTGAAACCACTTGGATACAAGATAGCATATTGGACATGGTTAATCTCCAAGCTAGAGAGAAGACTCAATATCTAGTACCATAAGTACCTCTCTAGA
Organism: Pinus tabuliformis; assembly: GCA_031772625.1. Taxonomy (NCBI): domain Eukaryota; kingdom Viridiplantae; phylum Streptophyta; class Pinopsida; order Pinales; family Pinaceae; genus Pinus; species Pinus tabuliformis. The sequence continues at coordinate 795,388,070 of CM062813.1, read as the reverse complement.
GCATGCCGACTAGTTCTCATAAAATTTGTACTTGAAGCTACCCCTATATATTGGATGTCACTGGAATGGATCCCCCGGGGTATACTATCAAGAATACAAAACCTCTGCTACAGATTCCTTTGGAAAGGCAAACAGGCTAGGAGAATTTTTGCCTAGGCCAAATGGGAATTTCTCGCTCTACCTGAGAAATGGGGAGGATGGGGAATCAAAAGGTTGGATGATTTCTCAGTTGCACTGGCAGCCAAATTAGGATGGCAACTGATTACCACCAATAGTTAGAGTGACTTATTCGAAATGATTATCTCCCTTCAATCTGATGGACTGGATTCGCCGACCAAGCTGGAATAAGACTGGTACCTTGATCATTTGGAAATCCATGATAAACTCCATGTCGATTAGCTGAGATGGGATCACGTGGAAAATCCAATCTAGTACATCAGTTCACATTGGATTAGATCCCTGGATTGGTTGTGTTAACGCCCACAAACTTCTGCAAAACCTTTTGCTACACCTTTCCAATACAGACATCTCTCATGTCAGTCACATAGCAGACCCGGAGCACACCATTGTATTCAATCAGGCATGGAAATATGCTCAGAGCTTGTACATCCCTCAGATTTGGCACTAACAATGGGAGGATTATATACCTGCATTGACAGAATCGCACACCAGAATTACTAAGGAGGAAGACGAGATCATCTAGGCACATGCAAAAAATGGCTTATACTCCCCTAAGGAGGGATACCTATGTATTGTTGTTGTCCATCAACCCCTGGTTGTTGAACATTGATGGAAACACATGTGGAAATTAAAGGCGCCTCCCAAAACCAAATTATTCATGTGGACTATACTAAGAAATAAGGCACCCATGGGAAACAATCTGAACAAGAGAGCCCTGCATGGACCATCCTAGTGTTGCATTTGCAAGAACAGATCTGAACTTATAGATCATCTATTCCTTACTTGTCTGGTCATTGTGGACCTCTGGAACACCACCCTTTTGGCCATCAACTACCACTGCAAATGGCAGGGCATGACTGTACTAGATGCTTGGACCACAGCGACCCCGATCAAAGCTAGAAACCTAACCCTCCTCATTTTTTGGGCGATCTGGATCTCACGTAAACACTGCATCTTTCAGGAAATCATTCCTTATTGGCCCTCCATTATCACCCGCATTCTGCCAGACTATAACTCCATCCCTGAAGATGATAATATCCCACCCCCTAAGAACAACGTCCTTGAGGACGTCAACCAAGAACTTCCATGGACATATTTCGATGGCTCAACACAGGAAGTCAGGTGTGGGGGGTGCTATACTATACCTTTCAGACTCTCATTACTGTAAAATTCAAATGGGTCTGGGAAGGGATACCAACAATTATGCAGAGCTGGTCACTCTAGAACATCTCATACACTTTGCTTTGGAAAAACAATGCAGGAATATTCAAATTTTTGGGGACTCAAAAATTGTATGCAATTGGATAAACAATACAACTAACTGCTCTGCTTACTAACTGAGACCTATTCTAGAAGAGGCACATAGACTTATTTCACATCTTGACCTCTTTGTTTGTCGCCATATTTACAGGGAACGCAACCAAACTGTCGATCATCTTTCCAAGGAAGCTACAAACCGGCCTCGTGGCACGTGGTTGATCCTGGAGCAGAGGGACGGTGTACATTACCAGTACTACCATCATCCATACATGGATTACATAGCGTAAATGGCTCATATGGAGCCTGTTTTTTTTAACAGGTTTATAGCTTTTTGCTTTAAGTTATCATATGTACATACATGACAAACATAAGTACTCCCTGCGAGGAGGTTTTTTTATCTCTATTGTGAACAATACATAAGATATATCCTCCCTGCATGGAGAACATAGATCATTTTTTATACTCTCTCTCTTGATAGGCAATAGCCTCACATACAGCATATGTGAAATGCATCTACAATATGTAATTTTCCTATATTAATGAAAAATACAATTTTTCCAAGGGGAAAAAAAAGACATACTCACTTCACTGGTGCTCTTTGTGTGCCTTCACGTCCTCGCTAGGCTTCTTTTATAATCTTCATTAAGTCCAGATCCCTAACCCCAATCTCCCCTCTAGAACCATCTTGGAGATCAACAATTGAGATTATTTCTAAGTCACTTAAATAATTAAATTATTTATCCTTAGAAAATAACTCAATAATCCACAATAATTAATTTACTTTAATCATTGTACTTTTCCTATGTTAGACTTAGGAAAGGACTTAAATCACTAGAAGAGGCAAATAATGTTTTATACATGCTAAGACACCAAGCCTATGTAAAAGACCTTCTGAAGCTACCACTCACATCAACATTAATATTATGGTTTGCATTAGGATGGATATATGTGCCAATGATAAAAGGTGATGACAATGGATGTTAATATTTATAAATTATTGTGTCTCAAATATGAATGTATTTTTTAATGAATAATAACAGGTGGCGATAATGAATATTATTATTCAAAAATTAATAAATATTTCCCAAAATTGGATTGATTTTTTTATGGATAATAAATTCGAATAGTTTTGACAATTTTAATTGTGTGGTTTTTTTAAGTTTTTTATTTTTGTGTGGCTTTTTTAAGTTTTTTATTTTTCTAATTATAAAAAGTATGGAACATTTTGAATAAAGATATATCAAAAAGAGGGGTATATGCACTCCATTGTTGTCTTAGCTTTGTTAATAGTTATATTATACTCACCATTACACTAATACAAGAAATAGCATGATATCTCCCATAATATATAAAAATCATGAATAAAAAACCAGAAAATAATAATAATAATAATAATTTATCTATAACATAGTTACCACATTATTATTGATAATGAGAAAAGAAAAATGAAAAATAACCTTAAAATTATATCCAATATGCTTGTTAAGATATGCTTGTTTGTAGAATGTTGAAGCAATTTTTCAACCTATGAGTGTGTCATTTCTCATATGTTGAGTATAAGAGATAGTGTCTCATATGTCGAGTATAAGATATTAAAGTGTCCATTAATCAAGGTTAAGATTTAGTATTTATAGAATAAAATTTTAATATTGATTCAGTTTAACGTATATTGAGGTGCTTTTATATTTTGTTAGATTGGCTTTTTTAAAAAAAACATAGGCCAAAAAGTTGAATAGGTATTTAGTTAAATGTTTTTTAATTTGAATTTATAATTTTGAAAAATCTTTACAAATATATTGATGATAATTACAATTAAAATATATATATATAGATATTAAAACATTACTTTAAAAATAAATTAAAAAATGATTTTTTTTAATTTCAAAGATAAATATAAATATATATAAATATAAATTTTATCAAAAATATTATAATCTCGTCATTCTAATATATTTAAATTTTTCATTTTTAACTTATTAAGTTTAAATGTATAATGATACAATTCAAAACACAACTTTCAATCTCATCCTTCTAGTATATTCACATTTTCCATTTTAACTTATTAAGTGTGAAGATCACTATTCATGCTACCAACACTATCCTTTAAATGTCCTTATTTACTAACACTAGTTTATATAGTAAAATTTAATTTATAATAGTTTGAAAATTATATTAATTTGAAAAATATATAAGATTATAAGTCTAAGTTTGATAAGATTATAAGTTTTATTGTAAATAAGATGATACCATCCTTTAAACATCATTTTTTTTAAGAATTGGTGTATAAGATAAATTTTATTAAGAAAAAATTATTAATTTGCAAATAGTATAAAATGATAAAATGTAAATAAGATGATAAGTTTTATTGTAGATTATTAAGATGATAATTTTTACAAAAATTTATAAAAATAATGTCATTTAATAAGGTTGAAAAGTTTCCCAAATGCGGGTGGTATCTGTTAACAACTGTCATGACTGCATTAATAGCCTTCATGCAAGTGCACCATAAGTGGCAATCCAAAGCTTTTAATTCTCTCTCCTTGATTGCATATCCATCGATCCCGATGAAGTCTGATCCAATGCTCCATATCCTTTGTGTAATCTACCTATACTTGGCACTCATGTCTCATTTACTCTGCAAACCCTTTCCCCGGCGATGGCAAACCTTCTAGCTATCTGACTCCTTCATGCCCGACTTTTTCATGATGCGCCTTTGTCTCTCATATAGCTACACTCTCCTCACCCACCTGGAGAAATGTTGTCATTCCCTCAACGTGCTACTATGGTTCGCGAGTGCGGACATATTGGGTGTGGAGGCGGTGGACAAGGTCGTGGATGCCCCCCTCTTACTGCAGGTTTTGATGAGAACTTTGTTCTTTTCAACCCAGACATTCCAATGAGCATTTGACGCAATGTGACTTATCTGGAAGTCGATGAAAGCAAGCACCTTGGCAATGGGCAATGGGTCCTCAAAGACTTACTAGTCAGGCACTCATGGAAGCAGCAACAAGCCAAAGACGTTGCCACGAGGAAGGTTGTCAAGGCTAGCACCCAGGTCACCCACCTCCAACAGTCCCTACATCAACCATCCCACTACTTCGGTATCCCCCTCCCTCCTATCTCGCTCTCCCCTTCCTCTTCCAACTCCCAAGATGGCAATGGCTCGCTCTCCATCTCGCCCACCTCTTCCTCCCCTTCTGTCTGGATATATGATGCACAACGCCATGGTCAAGCGAGCGGGGAAGCAAAGCAAGCTTCGACTCAACAAGTTTCAAGTCCATATGAATGTCTCATCGCTGAGAAACATCCAAAAGACCTTGTAGCTCAAGGGTAGACCAACAACGTGTCGAATGACTCTACGACCTCCAAAGGCAAGCAAATTGTTTAAATTGACTTTTTTAATGGCTCCTATGCCCAACTCTCAAGTAAATGGTTACAAGAATTTTTGTATTTTGGTCCCCAATTATATTTGTTACTTGTTCTAGTTATGTCTAGGGACTAAATTTTCATAGACTCCCGTTTTTATTCAAGAACCTTCTAGTTTCCCATGATGAGCAGTTGCTCCCAAACTTAACTTGTTCACACTAGCATCACTATGACTTTGTAAATTTTATACATTATTTTTAGTAATATGAAATTCTTGACTTGCTTTTAAAAAAAAATGAGCAGTTATATAACGTTTCTATTACCTTACCATGATGCTAAATAATGTTTTTATAAACCATATCCTGATGTTAAATAATGTATTTCAAATTGTTATTGAGATGTGAGTATAATAATTAAGTTTTATATATTGACCATGGTTATATAAATTTTCTGTTAAATATTAGTTATGTTATTTTTATCTTTTTTGAAATTAATTTTTTTCAATTTTAAAAATTTCAAATTACATCTGAAATGTATTTTTTTAACACTGGGTGAAAATTCGTTAAAAATTAAATAATTAATAATGAAAAATAAATGATTTATCATATTTGTGTTACTAGACCTTTAAAACTCTCATACATATATATATATATAAGTAATTATGTTAAGTATGTAAAATGTTTTCAAATTTAATAAAATATAAATAATTTATCATATTTGTATTACTAATCCTTTTAAATTTATCGTATTTGTTTTACCTAAGTAATTATGTTACTTAGGTAAAATGTTTGAAAATTCACTTCTCTAAAAATAATTTATGATGTTTTTGTTAAGATACCTTTGCACCACTGAGAACAATGAATAGTTCTTATAACAATGTATTTAATAAGATGTTTTCAACTAAAAGCAATGAATAGTTTTTATAATAATGTATTTAAGATGGTGTTCTTAATTTCATCAATCACTATGAAACTAAAAGTCATTCTGTAAAGTATGTAAAATGTTTTCAATTTTAATGAAAAATAAATAATTTATCATATCTGTATTATTAAATCTTTTGTCAGGCCAGGCAGTAACTCCATTAGGCAGAAAAACTGATTCATCTTATTCCATCAGGTATGTCTTTGTTATATACAATAGGGTGTGACTGTTCAGTTCATCTCCTGATGACTGTTCACATTCCTAATTTAATTATTTACATAAATTCACCCAATCATGAGGATTAGGTGTCAACATTCCCCCCCTTAATCTGAAGGGATGTTGGTGAGTCCAAGCATCGTTCTGAATCTTTCAAGCTTTTCTCTTCCAAGCGCTTTGGTGAAGATGTCTGCAATTTGATCATTTGTGGAACAATAACGGAGATGGATTGTTTTGGCCTCAACATGATGTCGGATCAGATGATATTTAGTATTGATGTGCTTTGTTCGATCATGGAACTTTGGGTTCTTGGCCAACTTTATTGTAGAGGTGTCTTCAATCATGAGTGGAGTTGATTGTACTTGTTTTACCTGCAAATCTTCAAGAATTTTCCTGAGCCACACAATTTCTTTTGTTGCTTCAGCTGCTTCCACGTACTCTACTTCTGTTGTGGAATCTGCTGGAACTGATTGTTTGCGTGATCTCCAGGAGACAGCTCCTGATCCAAGACTCATAGCATATCCTGAAGTAGATACCCCAGTTTCTTTGTTTCCATCGAAGTATGAATCAGAGTATCCAATCCAGCTGAAGTCATCCACCTGTGTGTACTTGATTCCAAAGTCTTGAGTTCCCTTCAAGTACTTTAGAACTCTTTTTGCAGCAGACCAATGTCCCTCAAAAGGCTTTTGCATAAACCTGGAGAGGATTCCAACAGCAAATGAAATGTTTGGTCTGGTAATAGTTAGGTAGTTGAGATTTCCTACAAGCTGTCTATACTTTGTTGCATCCTCAAATTCCTTTCCTTCAATAGATGTGAGCTTTAAGTTTTGTTCCATTGGAGTAGTAAGAGGATTGCACTCTGTCATGCCAAACCTGTTCAACAAATCTCCAATGTATTTCTTTTGAGAAATAAATATGGACTTTGGATGTTGGGTTACTTCAATGCCAAGATAGTAATGAACATAGCCCAAATCAGTGATTTCAAAACTTTTCCCCAATTCCTTCTTTATGGATGCAATGTAGCTTTCATTGTTCCCTGACATTAAAAGATCATCTACATATACCACAAGATATACAACTGTTTTGCCAACTTTCTTGACAAATAAAGTTGCATCATCAAGATCAAAATTATTGAAACTGAGTTTCAGAAGATGCTCAATTAGTTTTTCATACCAGGCTCGTGGTGCTTGTTTGAGGCCATACAAGGACTTCACAAGTTTGCATACTTTATGTTCATGTCCTTTCATAGCAAATCCTTCAGGCTAGGACATAAAAACATTCTCTTTTAGATCTCCATTCAAGAAAGCAGTTTTTACATCCATTTGATGGACTTTCCAACCGTTCTGAGCTGCTAGTGCAAAGAGTGTCCGGATGGTGGCCCATTTTGCTGTGGGGGCAAAAGCTCCTCATAATCGACCTCTTCCTTCTGTGCAAAACCTTTTGCCACAAGCCTAGCTTTGTGCTTGTCAAGTGAGCCATCAGCTTTATACTTGTTCTTGTAGACCCACTTGCAGCCAATTGGTTTGGTTCCAAATGGAGGATCAACCCGCTTCCAAGTGTCGTTCTTTATGAGGGCATCATACTCCTTTTGCATCGCTTCTTTCCATTCATCATGAGAAGCAGCTTCTTTGAAGGAAGTTGGTTCAAAATCTGTAGACAAGTTCAATTCACAATCATAAGAAACATACATATCAACAAGTGAATTAGAGTCATCTACATCACCTCCATTTTGTCGGTTTGAATTTCTGGTCCCTGTTTTTCCAATTTCATCAAGATGAACACTTTCAAGTGTCTTCGTCAGCCACTTTGGGGGACCTTTCTGAGATGGTCCAGGCTACTCTGTTGATTGAGTTGGGACTGAATCAAGATTGAGTCTCCCAATTCTATCAATTACATCACTTAAAACATCATCCGTTGTTGGAGTTTCATGCGGGGAAGAGTGTTCTTCAGAAGAAGATTCCACATGTTGATCTAGTATAGGAATCCCCCCTTCAAGATGTGGAATCTGATTATCAAATTCTTGAAATGATTTTGTTTTTGCGAATCTATCCAAGCGATCAAGTTGCCGCTCAACAACATTATCAGTTTTGGATGATTTAAGAAAAATTACATCTCTAGATACAACAAACTTTTTATTTACTTCATCATAGAGGCGGTATACTTTGGAGTTGTTTGAATACCCCAGGAAGATACACTTACGACTTCTAGCACCAAGTTTGTTTCTATGTACCTTTGGTATCAAAGCATAACAGGTGGAACCAAAGACCCTGAAATGTTTTACCAAAGGAACATGTCCATACCACAATTCATAAGGAGTCTTGTTTCTTATAGCATTAGATGGACATCTATTCTTTATATATGCAGCGCATAGAACAGCATCAGCCCAAAACATTATCTTTACATTTTTGAAGAAAAGCATGGATCGTACCATATTCAAGATTTTTCTATTCATTCTTTCAGCTACACCATTTTATTGGAGATTATAAGGCACAGTTGTTTGATGTTTGATCCCATGTTGGCGAAGATAGTTTTCAAATTCATTTGATGTGTATTATTTTCCATTATCAGTGCGAATAGACTCAATATGAGATTGTGCATCATTTTCAATCCATTTATGAAAATTCTTGAATGTTTGAAAAGCATCGGATTTGTTCTTCAATAAATAAACCCAGCACACTCTGGTGTAGTCATCAATAAACGTCATGATATATTTATTTCCATTTGCAGAAGGAACAGGCATTGGACCACATAAATCTGAATGAATGAGTTCAAGTTTCCTATGTGCTCTTGAATGTGAATCATGAAAGACTGTTTGCTATGCTTTCCTAGAATGCAAGCATCACATTGCTTAAGTTTTCTAGGAATTGTAGGCAAACCAACAACACCATTTTTCTTCAATAAGCGAAGACTGTCATAGTTCAAATGTCTGAATCTAGCATGCCATAATAAACTTGATGGAAGTGTACCTTCTTCATGATGAGAATTGTATGAGAAATGATGTGCATGAGCAGATGTTCTTTGCAGTTTGAGAAGCCTTTCTTCTTCTATTCCCCTCATGACAAGTGAGTGGTCAGATGCTTTTCTTACCTCAAGCTTGCCATCAAACATATGAATGGAGTGACCTTGCTGGCGGATGTGGACCACGGACAGCAAGTTTCTCTTGAGCTGTGGGAGATATAGAACATGATCTAGAAGAAAGTCTGGAAGACCAGGCAGTTTAAGCCTGATTGTGCCAAGCCCTGATGGCTTGATTTTTTATTGATCTGCAAAGTATATTGCCCCATCAACATTGTCAGTAAAATCTTCAAAAAAATCTTTTCTATGAGTCATGTGACAGGTTGCTCCTAAATCAAGCAACCAATCATTTTTCCAGGAAGCAAGTGAAGCATTAAACAAATCTTCATTTACTCCAACGTTACATTGTGCCTCAACATAGTGAGCGGATTCAGGTGCTTTACCTTTGTCTGTATCATCAGTTTTCCTTTCTGTTGATTTCTTTTCTGCTCAATTTTGTCCCATGGTAGCTTGCATGTAGAGGAATCATGTGATCCATTTCTTTTGCAGCGAATGCAGTGCAAATCTGCCTTTTCTCCTTGAGAATGTCTGCGCCCCCTGCCTCTGAAATATCTTCCTCTTCCTCTTCGTCCACCTCTTTCTCTTGTAGAATCTTGAGCAGTATGCTTTTCTTTATGAGCAAGGCACACAGTCTCTTCAGAAGATTCAGGGGTTGTCTTCTTTCCAAAAGCTTTCTCTCTTTCAGCAAACTTTTTCACAAGAGAGTCAAAGGTTATATCTTTGAGATTTCCATTTGCTTGCAATGACTCAAGATAATTGGAGTAAGTAGGATAAAGTGCCTTGAGAAAAGAAATTAGAGGAATATCCAGCTCAACCTTAGTGGAATTGAATCATGCATTATAGACTTTATTTCATATGCAAGAGCAAGAGGATCATTATTTTGCAGTTCAAGAGTGAAGAGTTTAATCATGAGTTGAACAACTTCAAGTGCAGAATGTGAGTCATAGAGTTCTTTCAGCTTTTGTAAGGCTTCAAAGGCAGTTGAATATGACGAAATATGGCGACTCACCTCTTCATTTACAGATGCTACGATTAATGCATAGGCTTTGTTGTTCTTGTTTTCCCAAATGACGAGCTTTTTGTCGGAGGTAGGCTGTACTGGGTCATTGTCTCCTTCTCTGACACACACTCCTTTCCACAACTCATTGAAGATGAGGGTGTGTTTTATCATCCGAGACCATTCAGGATAGTTCTCCTTGCCAGTGAGAACTATTCCTACCATGGATATGATTGAATGCATTCTGTAAAAAAAACTTTTGCTGATAGAAAAGAATACTTCTGCCAATATACAATAAAAATGTACTCAAAAGGGCATTCTCAAAGGGTATTATCGTCCATTAAAACTTCTAACATAAGGTTTTCATGTACCCATTGAATCACTGCCATCGCAACTTCAATACACAGAGAGAAAATGACTTTCAAAATGTACACGACTACCAATAAAAACATTCAATGCATACGCAGTATACGGCCTCTTTTAAAAGGGCTCAACGCATCATGGACGTTCTGCCTCCACCAAATATTCTGCTACAAATTTGTTTCATCATTCAAATGTATGCTTTCAACTATTTGAAAGGATATTACTATGACCAGCGTTTAATTATTTGAAAGGATATACTATGACCAGCGTTCAAATATTACAACAGTCAGACCACGTTTAAATATTACAACAGTCAGAAATAAGTCTGCTTGCTATTCATGTAACCCATGCATCCATGTGTATGGTAGCGGCCAAGGGATGTCTGCATGCGGTAAGGGAAGGGCGAGGCTCCTCAAACTGCCTTCCTCTAGTGATGGTCTCCAGTTATGGTGGTAGTCTCCTCTGACTGGAACAGAACTCTCTGCGGTCCTCCTCCAGATTCAATCACTCATGTTTACAACCTTCAATTGACAATCCATAAAAAATCAACGTAAAGGGAAATCCAGCGCCAAAAATGACTGTGCAAACTAGAGACTAATGGTGCGATGATGGCGTGATTTGCAACTTAATGGTGCGCTAGCAATGATGGTGCATTTTATGGAGACAATTCTGACTGATTTCTCGTCCCAAAGTGAAGAAATGAGCATATGAGCAGAGTGGCACACGAAAAACATGCAAAGCTCCTCTCAAAATGTCACTTAGATGAAATGGGCACAGGAAAACCATCATAGCAGATTGAGAGCCTTGATAAAGAAATATGAAGAAACACACATTAGAAAAATATGAAACGCATGTCCGGATGGAAACCACTGAAATGCACCAGCGAAAAGACTAACCAATGCAGGTTGGAAAATAACGCACACTGACAGACAGGTGGGGGCGGCTAGATTTCAATAGACAGCGTTCAATGGAATGAACAGCATTGAAGGGTATACACAGCGTTCAATGTCAGGCAGCGTTCAAATGGATGGTCAGTGGTCAGACAACGTTCAGGCCTGTATGGAGCAGAGCGCAGGTAATATAAATAGAATATGGCAGAACGCAGGTAGTATCAGACAGCACTCAGTCACTGAATTATATGGAGAGCAGAGGAGCAGACAAGGGAGTTACAAGGCACAATAGCTAAAAAAGGAGTTGGCTCTGATACCATGTCAGGCCAGGCAGTAACTCCATTAGGCAGAAAAACTGATTCATCTTATTCCATCAGGTATGTCTTTGTTATATACAATAGGGTGTGACTGTTCACCTGATGACTGTTCACATTCTTAATTTAATTATTTACATAAATTCACCCAATCATGAGGATTAGGTGTCAACATCTTTTAAACTTGAAAAATACTTATTTTGTATTATTAAAAATAATTATGTTACTTGGGTAAAATGTTTTCAGTTTTCAATCTTTTAAACTTGAAAAATACTTATTTTGTATCATTAAAAGTAATTATGTTACTTGGGTAAAATGTTTTCAGTTTTCAATTTTATCTGAAAGTATTTTATGATGTTTCAATTAAGATACCTTTGCAGCACTGAGAGCAATGAATAGTTTTTATAACAATATATTTAAGATATTTTCAATTAAAAGCAATGAATAATTCTTATGACAATGTATTTAAGATGTTTTTAATTTCATCAATCACTATGAAACTAAAAGTAAGTAATTATGTTATGTAAAATGTTTTCAATTTTAATGATGAAGTTCTTATAACAATATATTTAAGATGTTTTCAACTAAAAGCAATGAATAATTCTTATAACAATGTATTTAAGATGTTCTTAATTTCATCCATCACTATGAAACTAAAAGTAAGTAATTCTGTTATTAAAATGTCTTCAATTTTAATGAAAAATAAATAACTTATCATGTGTATTACTAAATTTTTTAAATTTGAAAAAAACTTTTTAAATTTGGAAAAAACTTATCTTGTATCATTAAAAAGTAGGTAAAATGTTTTCAGTTTTCAACTTTATCTGAAAATATTTTATGATGTCTGTTACAATACTTTGCACCACTGAGCACTAAGATTCCGTTACTTCGGCAAAATGTTCAATTTTATCCAATCACTTTTCCAAAAATAATTTATGATGTCTCTGTTACGATACCTTTGCAGCACTAGGAGCAATGAATAGTTCTTATAACAATGTATTTACGACGTTTTCAACTAAAAGCAATGAATACTTCTTATAACCATGTATTTTAAGATGTTATTCTTAATTTCATCAATCACTATGAAACTAAATAATTTGTGAGGTTATTATTGATATATCTTTGCACGATAAAAGTAATGAATAGTTATACTTTTTTTCTTTTTTTTAGGTTAGACAATGGTGAGGCTACATCATAGTCATGTTCAAGAATAACACCCAAATAGGGTGAGTTTTTTGTTATTTGTTAATTTAGATAACAGTGAGGCTACATCATGGTCATGTTCAAGAATAACACCCATAAGATGGGAAATTGAAGTGGTGATTTAACATTTAAAAGTGCTTTAACAGCATACCTGATCACCGTCTATCCAAAACCTATGCAAATTAATTGCAAATTAATTTCATGAAAAACATTCTAACTCCATTAACAACTTAATTGCATATCAATTTCATTGGCACAGTTTTGTTGATATCAAATTTCATTGAAAAACATTCTCACTATATTATCAACACATGATAAACGTTAAAAAAAAACAAACTGCACAACTGTGAATGATATCGGTTTTCCTGCATAGACGTTTTTCACCCCGAGGTGATTCTTCAACTAAGAGGGTTGGTGCTCGACGACCGAATGGGGTGCTTCTGATGTTTCCTTCCAAGTCACAGCTTTCAGCCTATCCGAGGAACGATAAGTGGTAAGAACGACCACTCGCAGGTGCGTTTGACATTTGCATGCACATTGACACCTGGAGATCTCACATTACATCCTACATGCAACTATTTTCCATATACTTTGTTTCTGTTTCGACTGTTATTTTTCTTGTCGCTCCATATTCCAGCCTCCTGAGACATCCCATGACCATATATTAGCTTCTGTTTTGCTACTTTCTATCATCCGACTGTAAATCATAACCCATCAATCTCTCTCCGCCGAGACGAACTGCTCGCACCATTCAGTTGATGGACAATCTCTGGCTTCACTCTTCATCAAAAGCACCCCATCTCGGCCTGTCGGCACTACCAGGTGACCTTAATATTACTTTCAGCGCGGATGAATTATGGGGTAAAAGTAAGAAGATGGATCCAAATGCTGCCATGATCAGGAATGAATTTCTTATGAAAAATTTCATTGACATACTTCCGCCCAAAATTCTGCCCACTTGGGACAATGGAAGGAGCGAAGAGGCTTTCATTGCAAAGCGAATAGACAGATTCCTATTACATGCCAGCCTGATAGATGTCCTCGGCATGCCATTTTCTTCGGTAGAAAATTGCTTCATATCGGACCACCGGCCGATAGTTCTTGGATGGAAATCTATGGGAATCAGGAAAGGAATCCCCTTTAAATTCAATAGACAATGTCTAGAGGAGCCTGATTTTAATGACACTGTTGTAAAAGCGTGGAGGGAGTTTGCAGCAAGCGGATCTGATTCACATCAGATGAATTTCATGAACAAGATGAACAAAATCAGGAAAATTGTTAAAGAATGGCAGTTTCAGAAAAGACAATACAATAAAAAAGAGCTTCGAGACATCCAAAAGGAACTTGATAATGCTGCATTCTTTAACTTTTGAAAAGAGACAACGCATCAAGAGTCTCCAAAAAAAGAAACTGCAAATCCTGAAGAATGAAGAAATTTTCTGGCGCCTGAAAAGCAGGGCAATATGGATGAAAGAAGGCGATCGAAACTCGAAGTTTTTCCATAGATTCGCCAATGCTAGAAGGGTCAAAAATTCAATATGGAAAATTAGTGATGGTAATGGAGGCTATTTATACTCTCAGCAAGATATATCAAAGGAAGCGGTGGCACATTTCAAAAAGCAATATCAAAGAATGGAAAATCGAAGTTTTCAGGATATATTGTGGGGTATAGAAGTTTACCCAGTGATGTTTGATAATGAAAAAAACGATCAGCTATACCAGCCTATTACAGAGGAGGAATTGATGGCGACCATGAAATCTTTCAGCCGGGACAAAAGCCCTGGACCAGACGGCTGGTCAATAGAATTTCTTATACATTTCTATGATTATATAAAGGATGATCTGTTAAAGATGGTGGAAGAGATCAGGATAAAGGGGAATATCAGCAAACAATTATGCTCCACATACATAGCACTCATACCCAAAAAGCGGGATGCTCAGACTTTTCAGGACTATCGGCCGATTTCATTATGTAATATTTCTTTCAAAATTGTATCAAAGATCATTGCAGAGAGACTGAAAGGAGTATTATCAGAATCATTATCAAAAGAACAGTATGGATTTCTTAAAGGGAGATACATCCATGATGCTGTCGCTGGTACACAGGAGGCGTTATTCTCCATCCACTCAAAGAATAGAGAGGCGGTTTTAATCAAAGTAGACCTCAGGAAGGCGTATGACTGTATAGATTGGGGATACATCAGGTGTTTACTTGCAAGAATCGGATTGAGGACCAACATGATCAACTGGATCATGGCATGTGTCGATCCTGTGGAATACGCTATTATAATAAACGGCATTCCAACCCCTTTTTTCAGTGCGGAGAGGGGTCTGCGTCAAGGATGCTCTCTCTCCCCACTATTATTTATACTGGCAATGGATTCTCTCAGCTTACATATCCATAAGGTTGTGATCGATCAAGCATGGCAGCCTCTCAAAATATGCAGGAACATTTCACTGACTCATAATCTTTTTGTTGACGATATAATATTATTCGGCATGTTTTGCAGGATCACTTGGATGCGCTTTCATAATATTATGGAAAAATTTCAAAGGGCTACGGGACTTCAGGTTAACTTGGAGAAATCTATAATATACCATTCTGATCTCAAGCAGGAAGATGTTCTTTGGTTATCTGAGCTATTTGGTATAAAAGCCCAACATATCAGCAGTGGTATAAAGTATTTGGGATTCCGGATAAAAGCAAATGGATACTCGAGATCTGATTGGAACTGGATTGTGGACAGATTCTATAGGAGAATCTCTGCTTGGGAGTTTAGATGCCTTTCTTTGGCAGGGAGAATTATATTAGTGCAATCCGTTTTGAATCAACTCTCTGTTTACTGGGCGCATCTATACCACTTTCCGGTGAGTATCATCAACAACATGAATAGGCTTTCTGCAAATTTCATATGGGGGGGTCATGCTGATAGGAGTAAATTTCATCTCATTAAGCTTTCTAGTATTACTCTTCCTAAGACTATGGGGGGTTGGGGTTTATCCAATTTGAGAATATTTGGAAGAGCTCTCTTGTGCAAGTCTTTTTGGAGAGCTATTCAGGGTGAAGGACCGTGGAGTCACATGATTCGATCGAAGTATTTAGCAAAGAAGAGCCTCCATTTCTGGTACCGGAAAGGTTCTATCGGTGCAGCATATGGATCCCCCATATGGCTTAGTTTCCGGAGGATTGAAGCACTCTGCTTGAAGAATTTAATCTGGCGTCTACAATCGGGGAATAAAATCCTTATTGGCATAGACCGCTTCAAATGCGGAGCTGAAGAAATTGATATCCCTGATCCCCTACTTTATCATTTTCACAGAAGAGGTTTCTTTTACTGGGATAGTTTGATTGCTGAATGGCTAGGCCCCATCCCGCGGTGGAAAGACGCTGATGAATTGAACATGCCCCATGAGATTGCGCAACATTGGAATGGCATCAGGTTGAAGCTACAGAATGGCGGTATTTTCAGATCAAGGGAATCGGATTTCCTATCTTGGAACATCCCGAATGAGGCGGAGGACGTATCAGTAAAAGGAATTTATCATCAGTTGGTTGGACAGCAATCACTTGGTTCCTCTATATTCCCACAGATCTTCTGGAAGGATGGTTGCCCAACGAAGATGATTCTATTTGCATGGCTTGCATTTCACAACAGAAACCTAACCTGGGAGAATTTAATGAAGCGGGGATGGAATGGACCAAATGTCTGTTCGTTATGCAGATCGGACGAGGATTCAAATTTGCATATATTTCTAAAATGTAAACAGTCTTTTCATATATGGCAGGAATTAGAAAGAGTTTTTGGTTTTATACTTGGTGTGCAGGACTCGATCCAAGAGTGGATTTTAAGGTGCAGCGAGCAGAATATTCAATGGCGTAGAATTTGCATTCTATCCATGTGGTTTATTTGGAAATGGCGCAACCATTGCGTCTTCAATAGCTCAAGAATTTCATATGCTAAAACCTTGGATTCGATCTCTGTATATTTAGAATCTCTACCTCAGAAGATAATCAAGCACAAGAATAAATTTCCCGCTCTGCCATTATCAGAACAGTCTTCTCAGCCGTCCGCATTCTTCGATGGGGCCGCACAGAAGGGTCAATGTGGTTGTGGTTTCCACATCAAGATAAATGATTCTACACACTTTTCATCATTTTGGCACGGCGGTCATGGCTCCAATAATATGGCTGAAGCCATAGCTCTCACTGGACTTTTAAAATTTTGTATTTTCCTTGACATACAACAGGTTGCTATCTTTGGAGATTCGAAGATTTTGGTTGATTCGGTAAATAGGAGAAATCACATTTTGGCGCAGCACCTGACCGGTTGGAGAGACAGGATCAACTACTACTGGAACCGCATGGTTGATAGCACTATTGAGCACATCAGCAGGGACAAGAATTCTACAGCCAATACACTTTCTAAATTGGGTCTCACCTCCTCTCCTGGACTTTGGCATCTCGAGATATTTTCGGAAGGAACTACTTTCCAGATCCAAAATTTTGCTTTGCCAGATTTTTAGTGCTCAGATTTTGAAAATTTTGCCTCATCAGCTGATGTTTTTCACTTATATCAAGATTCTCTGTACTGTTCACAGAGCCTTGATAGTTATATAGCTACATAGATATTTTGGTTTTCTTCGAATATAGGAGCTTATTAGACTAGGTGGCATACTGAACTATTTTAGAACAATTTGGATGTATCCAGAGATTTTTGGACTCTTATATTTCTCATATAATATATTGGAGCTTTTTCTTTCTGAAAAAAATCAATCTAATAATAAGAATAAACCAAATAAAATTTCAGACCAATTGATATCACAGCAATTTCAAAGTCAATTGTAAACCAATTAATATCACAGCAATTTCAAAGTTAATTGGAACCAATATCAAAGTTAATTGCAGACCAATTAGTATCACAGCAATTTCAAAGTTAATTGGAACCATCAATGAGAAATACCCAGACCCATAGCCTATTCAATAACAAGAACAAAGCATTGAAGCGCAGAGCCAACAGTCCTCCAGTGCTGCATTTTATTGAGTTTTGAAAGCTCAAAAAACCTCCAAAATGAACAGGGATGATCTCTAATCAAATATAAAATAAAATTAGTTATGGAAAAGGGATCACAGTAAATAAAAATATCAGCTTGGGGCCAACCTTGAGTGCCAGACAGTAAATCCAGCGTGGAAGCTCAAGGTTTTATCATGGTTATATAATAATAATTATATCAAAGTTCCACAACCCACACATTGATGACAAGTATGTTTGATGTTTGAGGAATACTGTAAAAAATTTAAAAGCCAAGCTAACATTGAAAATACAACGTAAGATAAAGAACCAAAAACAATTAGAATAACACTGTAGTGTCACAGTTCAATTGGCAATAACAAAGAAAGATAAAGAACCAAAAAAATTAGAATAACAATGTAGTGTCTAGAATAACAATGTAGTGTCTTTAGCTGTAGCTGTATTTATGTAACTAAAATCTGTATAATATTCCTCTCTCCATTCAAGTATTCATTCAGTTTTTCAATGAATCCACACAACAACAAAAAAACACGCTAGAAATGTCAAAAGCTCAGATTGGAGACTTAGAGAGATGTCACTCCAATTACAGGGATGGAGAGATAGAGACGCTAGAAATGTCAAAAGCTCAGATTGGAGACTTAGAGAGATGTCACTCCAATTACAGGGATGGAGAGATGTCACTCTATCCAGAAAATTTCAGAACAGAGTTCCATCGACACAGCCACAACTCTCACAACTCTCCATTTTTAGTAAGGGGTAGATTTCATTTTATATATTTTTGTGGATGTCAATACTTCAAAGTTGTCCCAGGTTCAAGATATTATTTTACAGAGTTCATGATATTATTTGATGGATGCTCGCGGTTGATAGGCAATCCAGGTAACAAAAAATATATCATGGTTGCTTGGATAAATCAAAGAGATGGGGGTTGATTTTAAACGACCATATCTATCTCCACTGTGCAGCATAACAGACCAGAAGGTGGATTGGCATTGCCTTGAGCATGTTTGTTAACAGACCAGAAGGTGGATTGGCATTGCCTTGAGCATGTTTGTCCAATTAAAAAAATTGTGGCGGTGAAAGCACAACAATTTTCAAGGCAGCGCATTGTGCTAGCAAAGGTTATCGGCGTCCACCAGAGTCAGTGTCGGGTAAGGGCACTCAGAACGAACCCTTCGATGCCACCCAAGGAAATTTGGGTAAATATAATGAATCCAAGTGGAAACACAACCTAAGATATGTTACAGATGGATTCGGAGATGCCCAAACCATCCAAGGTAAGTCAAAAAAGGTGTGAAAACTGCATTTTCAAAGTGAAATGCAGATCAACCACAGGATTTCAGCAAGCAAAGCGCAAAAATATGGCGCGTTTTTTAATCCCTTTTATCCTAGAGAGTAAGGAGTGGAAAGATTGAATTTGAAATTTATACGATGTGTTTTCTCAATTCAAGATTGAATTTGAAATTTATACGATGTGCTTTCTCGAATCCCCCCTGTAATGCACACCATTAGCTCATTACACCATTAGCTGATCAAGGATGCCCAGTTGAACAACAGACCAGAAGGTGGATTGACATTGCCTTGAGCATGTTTGTCCAATAAAAAATTTGTGGCGGTGAAAGCAAAATTTGTGGCGGTGAAAGCACAACAATTTTCAAGGCAGCGCATTGTGCTAGCAAAGGTTATCGGCGTCCACCAGAGTCAGTGTCGGGGAAGGGCACTCAGAACGAACATTTCCAGCCGCCCAACGAAATTCGGGTAAATATAATGAATCCAAGTGGAAACACACCCTAAGATAGGTTACAGATGGATTCGGAGATGCCCAAACCATCCAAGGTAGTCAAAAAAGGTGTGAAAACTGCATTTTCAAAGTGAAACGCAGATCAACCACAGGATTTCAGCAAGCAAAGCGCAAAAATATGGCGCGTTTTTTAATACCTTTTATCCTAGAGAGTAAGGAGTGGGAAGATTGAATTTGAAATTTATACGATGTGATTTCTCGATTCAAGATTGAATTTGAAATTTAAGTTCACAAGTTTTCCAAGTCCATGATAGCATTTTCTTTTTTTATGTTTGTTGATGTTCATTTCTTACTATTTTATGAAGTGTTCTTAAAATATATGTATATATTTATATAAAATTTCATTTTAAAGTTTATATATATATATATAGAAAATGTACTCAAATCAAACCTAATCATCCCAAAAACTCCCCAACCTAATAGGAAATCTCATCGAAAAATTCAAACTCAAATCAAACCTAATCATCCCTAATCCCAAACTCTAACCCGAAACACGTGACTTAGATGTCGTGACTTAGATGTCGGGTAAATTTGGAATTTAAGGTTACACTCAACACTTTACTTGATTCTCACCCTGTGCTGCACATCATTGGCTAATCAAGAACACCCAGTTGAACATCTGGGACCTGGAATTCAAAGTTATCAACATCTTTACTTAGATCATTAGCTAATTGAGGAGACCCTCTGCTAGAGACGGTTGGAAATTGAATTCAAAGTTATAAACCTCGTTTTCATACAAAGGAAAATTTTGGAAATCCTCAATGACGCCGAAAATGACCCTGATTTGCCTGGCCTTTCCTAGGGACTCACGAGTCTTTTACTTTTTCTCGAAAGTTCTTAAGAAACATGTCCCAAGGGCCTGCATTGCAAAAGGCAAAAGTTCCGTAAACGTAGGTGCAAGGTTGACAAAAGGATCGTTTCTGCCAAAGTCGCTCAAGACTTGAACAGCACCTGATTCCTTCAAAATTCATGCTTTTCAAGGCACATAAGCTAGAATGGAACCTTGGTGAACAGCATCCACACAGTCAACCTCACTGGTGAGTCAATACATCATTGGCAAAATGAATATTTTGTATTTTAACTGGTCGACTTTTCATGGGAATATAATTATATATCCCTAAAGAAGAAATATGATCAGACTCCATCATGTCATAGGAGCAAAGAGAAGTAGTGGTTTATTCATAAAATGCATCCCGAATTTACTATTCTCAAGGATAATACATATGCGAAGTAAAATTAAATGAAAAGAACAATTATGCAGTCAGCATGCATTCAAGATGCCGAGAATACCTGTTAAAGATAACAGTCGTTAGTGTTTGAAACTGGAAATTTTCCTATGCACTCAATTATAACATAACATGACATTGTATCTTTTTTTAATGCAATCACAAATCCGGTTCAAGACTAAAATCACAAGAAATAATGATAAAATTCCTAATATCCAAAATCCATCTTGAAGTAAGAGCATGTTGCAGTTGTAATGTAAATCAATTCACTCACATTCCAAGAATTAATTACCAGAAATCATCCCCATCCCGATAAGATGATCTCATAAGTGGAGATTGAAACACCCATCAGACATGGTCACCACCACAGCACGAATATGTCAAATTTAATTAAGCAGCTAAAAGGTAACCCAGAGAATGCAGGTGCAAGAGGGGTAATCAAATACAGTAACTGAGGATTCCTAAGTTTCTAGGTATGAATAGCAATAGCCAGGCAGAGATGGGGGCTTAATGAAAGCAACAGCTTAAGCTTGGCCTTTAAAAGAACTATTTTTTTAGGGCAATTCAATGTTAATAATAAACTTCCTAGCAAACAAAAGCAATAATCCCTGGTGGGATTTGGAAGGATAGTTACGTTGGGTTTGGGAAGTCATCAAGAATTTTGAAAAGGTCAGCTTCCAACATGTGAAAAGAACAAACCAAGAAGATTAAAACAGACACGGTAATTACCAAAGAGAAATTAGTCTCAATGTGTCGTATTTCCTTCTTGAAATTACAGAGAAAAGAGTTCCTTCTAAAATCTAGCGAGAAATGTGATTAGAAGACCGAGCTAAGTTAGATCTTTAATAAAACCTCCCAAAGGCTTCTAGATATAATATTGCCGAGTAGGGTGGATTCATTTCAAATTATGATTTCAATTTTCTTTCAAAGGAGTATCGAGGGTGGACAGACATTGGAGCTCGTTTTTCAAAAGGAAGGGAGCAATCAATCCATCCAGTGTTGAAACTTGGTATCATTAATATGCCATCATTTTGAGGCAATCAACATCAACATCAACATCAAGAAGAGTAATGGCAGAAGCATTCGAGCTAGAGCAATAGAGTGGTCTCATCGAATGAGATCATCCAGCGGAGGAAGACTTGGAAGAAGGGCAGGGAGAAAAATCAAGAAGAAAACGATGGAGGCTGGTTTTGCCAAAGAGAGATGATCAAGGCCACGTAAGAGGAGAAAGCCAAAGAAGTCGGAGAAGGGGCAAGATGTAAAGTGCATAGACTAGGAGAAATCCAGGTTCACTGGGGAGCCAGAAAACATCCCCCCACAGGGTGTATATTTGGTATACGAGTCTGGTAGATAGGATAAAAAAAAATTAATAACGTCCAACAAATGAATACAAAAGTAAATGGGACTAAAAGGAACTTCCAGTGTGAATACATTTTGGGAAGGAAGTGCCAAAGAAACTCCTATATCAATACTGAAACTAAAAGAATGTAAAGTGAGTCAAGCATAATTAAGTGTCTAGGCAAGCGAATCACTGAGTCTAACAAAAAGATGCAACAGTGGAATCATAACCCTAGTAGTAGGAGGAAAAGACATGAGAATGGCTCTGCAAGGCACCACACACAAGGCCAATGAAAGAATATTGGTTTGTAAAGTGAATTAAAACTGGAAGCATCTGCCGTAGAAGAGAAACGGGACAAGCTGATAATGACGGACAACATAAAGTAGCTCAAGGAACAAAACAAAGCAATCAGGCAACCTTGTAAGTTCATAAGGCAACTGAGAAAGTGATTAAGGAAGCTGCACATTTTACTCAGTAAAGACTATCCAAGGCAGCACCAGATGAGATGTGCAAGACAACTGTCCCATCTGATCTTATGATTTTGTTCTTGGAGATTCAGTCAGTTAGGTCATCAACTCCTCTCAGGAACAGGGCCAGAATGACCGGCAATAAATTAAAAAAGTTTTATCCTATGGATTATCAGGGGCCTACCGCTACAATTTTTGCAACTAAAGGTTGTAAAAGAGATGGGCCTATTTTGTTGAGAGCTGTAGCCTGTGGTAGCCAGACAGAAGGGCCACACCTCAGTCAAATGCCGCAGAAAAAAATCAAAAATCCCAATCTCATTAGAATATACCATGCAAATTCCCTGCTGTCATATAATAAAACATTCATTTTTCAACAGGACCAAAGGACTTGTATAAGAGGTGAAATTTTCACATGAAATTGACTCGTAAAGATTATCTTTAGAATGTTATCTCAAAGAGCAAAGTCCTAGCTCTACATCATCAGATTCTGAGTCTGCGATGTTACATATCGTCTTTCCAAAACGGACTTTGGAAAGCACTAATCACAAAAAACAAGAGTCATGAATTTACAGTTTCCTTGATGATCTGTGCATCAATACTGTTCCCGCATCCTGGTTGCTTTAACCAGGTAAGTTACACCTGTGACCTTGTATACTATACACCAAATCCAAAACAAAAAACAGTCAACCTTCAGGTTGAAGACCTGAGACTATAAATACAGCACTGTCAGTGCATCACACCTCCAGCCAAAAATTCTGTGGTCGACAGTTGATTTATCTGCGTCAACAGTTTTTTTAAGTTATGGTTCTAAAACCATATTCTTACAGTCATTTCCATGGTTGTTTTCATGTTCAGTAGACATTTGGGTTCCCACCAAAGACCCTTGTTTTATAGACATATCCGCACCAACCATGCCAGACTCATCAGATAATTGTGCCATTTTAAAATCATTGCCTTGTATTCCCACTTGTAAGGAAAGATTCTGGTCAGGATGGTTATTTAACAGGTCAGAATTATTATCCAGTGCTTGATTTGAACCTTCATTTGTTGTAAGTGGCACTCCTCGGTCTTGAATCTGCACTTCCATATGATTTTCGAGCCCTTGATTTGAGCCTTCATTTCTAGAAACTAATATTCCCTTGTCCTGGGAAAGCACTTTTTGTCTCTCTCTGTATTCTTCCATTTCACTTTTGTACCTTTCTTTATCCTTCAATCCAAGCTCCTGGTAAACCTGCATCCATCAGAGATTGTCAGCGCAACATACTGAGAAAGACAAAACTCATTTTATTTTTCGTTTGTTACCGACAACAATGAAGACTAACTAAATAGCCACAAAAACGAAATTCACTTGTATCTTACAGCTTTCGCTTCATCAGTCAGTTTATTCCACGAGTCTCCAATCATTTTGCTGATCTCCCTATCCTTGCCCGGATGCAATGCTTTCAATTTTGTATGTTGCTCAGCAAAGAAAAAATTGTAACCACTCCTATTTGGCTTAGGATGGTCGGGATCCCTCTTTTTCATTTCATCCTTCCTCCTACGACGTCGACGAGGAGGAACCCCTGAAGCTGTATCCCCATTATCAGAATTGTTCGTGCAACTAGGTGCTTGCAAAAATTGTTCTCCAGAAAACCCTGCCGGCATCTCATACAAAACCCCTCTTAATTTCTCCGAACCAACCATCACAGTGATAAGATAAGCATTCTCAAATTTCCCATCAATAACTCCAGTCACGGGATGACCCATGGATGACATAGGATCAACTGCCAATAAAGAAAAAGGAAGGATATCTTAGCAGATATCACCAAGTCAAGGATCAAGCATAGTTAATCTAACAAGCATACCTAACAAATTGCAAGATCAAGTTATCAAGTCAGAGAGCACCACTTCAAATTCTGTTGAAGAATGATGGTGCTGAGGTCAGTTGGAAACCTCTCTTTCTTTTCTTAAGCGGAGGTTTAGCTTCAACAGAGGGTGTAATGGCAGGTTCATTAATATTCTTCGAGTGAGACACAGGACTTGGAGCAGGCAAAGCAGCTGAAAAATACAACAGAAAATATTAGGATACCTTCAGCACATGTGGTAGGCAACAAGAGAACATGAGAAACACGATGCAAGCTCAAACTACCTGGTGGGGGTAATGGCTGACCCTGTGCCCCAAAGAAGTAAACTTGCTCATAATGATAAAGCAAGCTAATATAGTATTTGCGCAGGACAAATGAAGCATTGGTTGCTGTTGGTGGGAAATTGAATATTGCTGTTATATCCTTCCATTTCCTATCTTTAATGACCTGCCAAACACAGGAAGAACAGGAGGATTAATCAATCCCTATTAGTATATAAATGGAACAAAATCAACCCTGAGGATTAGCTGAAACCAGTCACAAGCCAGACATGAGATCTATATCCCAAATTGGGGAAGTTACAGGTTCAACTCTCTTGATCTCTGCAAAGTGAGGTGCTTGGCACTTGGGCACCAGCAGTTTGCCCTGGTTACCACCCATCAATGGTGGTGAAGCCTCCAGGGTTTTCCAGTGATTTGGTTATAAAGAAAAAGAAATTGAACAAATCAGGAAAATCAACGAATCCACAAGATTACACCAACACATGATGAATAAAACAAGAAAGAAAGTAATCAGTTTTCTTCATTCCAAACATAGCTCAAAAAGTGCAGTCCTACAAACATGAAACAGCATCTACTTGACTGTCAAGTGCAGTTAAAAGATCTTTCTACGGAAACTATTTGATAGTTTCATGATGTAAGGTTTATGCTTACAATTTCCACAGAAAATACAACAAATTAAATATACAACATCAAAATCAGATCAAAACAATCATAATCAAATTAATTAACCACCTCATTTCTAGCAAACATAGTGGATTATGCTGCTTCGTAAAAAGTACAAACACCCAAAAAGTCAAGATCTCAATCGATCCAAAAGCACACCCAGTGGAAAAGGTATAAAATTCAAAATGGGCAACGATGTAAAAGCAAAGTTGAATCGAGTACTGTTCCACTGATGAGCTTGAATTGGACATAGCTTATCAAAGGTTACATAATAACATTAAAACCAAAACTCTAAAGGTATGTAAACTAGACTTGCATTGTTCTTCAATGCTTGCATGTGATATGATATATCCTCACACTTACCCAGTAAAGACTACAGAGAAGATGGAGATTTCCAAACAACAATTATACACAGTAGCACTATTAATAGGTTAAAAATGAAGCAGCAAAATTAAAGGTATGGTTAACAGAGTTGATGATTGATCACTCATTTTCTAGGAGTTTCTTTGACACCGTTCATCTTTATACACTCATAGGTAATTTGAGTGTCTTCATGCACAATTTGAATTACATTTACAATAAAGAAATGGTACATACTTGCATGACCTTAGCTCTGTGATTTCATGTTTGTTTCCCGACAAACATTATATCGCGGAAGATTTACACCAATCTAACTCAGGAATTTGATACTATTAGGATAATGATCTTGTGCCAGAAGACCTATTCCCACCCTTACTCAAGAAAACCTTCAATACCACTTGTTGCAATAACTAGAATTAATCATCTTGTTACCTTCAAACTTTTTGTCTCCATCAAACAATAAAAGGTCCTACTCATGGTTGATGCTAGAAGTATACAACATCCTATATCAAAAACAGGTTTGAAGATTGGGCCTCCATCTTTACACTTCTAAGATATTCCCCATTAGCATCTTGGGCCATAAACACGTCCAATGTAAAGGTATCATCCATAATATGGAACTTATGGTGGCTATACCTTCAAGGATTCGAGGCATGCATGTGGTCCTTAGAATTCAATAGTTCTACACTTTGGGTACATACTCCATTACCCACCAACAGAATATTTTCTCCTTTAAACAGGATTGCAGAGTATACCATCAAGTCCAAGCTACTTGAGAGCTGCAAGACCACAAAATTTGATCACATGAAGAAAGGTCATTTTGCATTCATGGCCTGCCTATTCTCTATAGAGGCAGCATCTTTTTGGCAACCACAAATTCCAGGCTTCTCAAAACTTGTATCAAAAGAAAAGATCAGTTTTATAGGAAAGCCCTTAGTGTCCCACTTGAAAAGGGAAAGTATAGATCTGGAATTTAGTCAAATAGCATGTATGCACCCTCAGTTTGCTGTTTTGTCGAATAATTGGTATGCACCCTCAACTTCTTGGCACGGAGTGGACTTCCGGTGATAAAACATCTTCAAACACATATAGGGGTTTTCAGGAGGGGCATATAAGCATATAAGGGATCTAAAAGGTAATAAGCAGTGTTACACTGGGGCATGTCCAGCAGGGTTGGGGGCTTGTCCCCATGCTTCCTACATCCTTGGGATGAGGGGTGCATGGAAAAATGTTTCACCACACCTCCCATTTTGTGAAACTCAATGAAATGTTTCACTTGTGTGCAGGACACAATTCGCAAAATTGGGTGCTTGTAGGCACCCATTCTCAAATACAATTGTTACAATGATGTATAATAAAGAATTTTGGACTAATTAGGGGGGATGGTGTTATATACTAAGCACCTGGTTGTGCATTATTCATGGAGAAAATGCCCCACGTGGGGCTATATGCTTAGCTAAGGAAGGAATCTAAAATGTCTACAATGATGACAACAATAATTTCTAGGTTTTATGGAGTATCATAGATGAGTGATAGATGTTGATGAGGCCTTACTTGAACCAAGCTTTATTTTGTAATATGTCAGTGAAAGGGAAGTATCTCTTAGAGTGCATGCAACAAGTGGTTCAAGATGAATGAAGGATTTAATACAACACCAACTTGAGCAACAAAGGAGCATTGCTAGAATATCTGGTTGGCCCTTTGTAGGATGGACTTACTATGATCTAGGAGCTACTTTTTGTCCAATGCAATGTAGAATACTTGGCCTATTCCAGATTTATTTTAATAAATTTATACGTCAATTTGTAATTCTATTTAAGTTTCATTCTTCACATTATAATGCAAGTATCTAGCGTGACAACAATGGCATGGAGACACATGAGATGCAAAGCATCTCTAAACAAGTGATGAGCCAACCTTGCCGTGCTTCACATTGCATATATATTTCAATAAGTGCGACAAATTGGACAAAGGAAAGATCATTTGAAATTGTCTCTTGTCCAATATAGCATCCACTTATGGCCCAAACAATTGAAAAGCCCATTGGATGCAAATTATATCGCTTCAATTAACAATGATCCTATCTTACACCAAGTTTTCAGGATGAGGGAACAAAACTACATGGGGACATTGAATGTGTACCTATTACATCTCTGACTCCAAACAAATTCAAGGAACAAAACATCATACATCTCTGACTCCCAACAAATTCAAGGAACAAAACATCATACATCAAGGGAAAGACATAAGGGACCTTGTCCCAGATATAATAATTATTAATTATATATACACGAGTCTTTGAAATTTCAAACTTCAAAAAATAATTATTAATAATACATACATGAATGATGATATATACCCATGAATGTTCTGTTTTGATTCCAATGAAAACACGCTACAGATCCACTGATGTTATGATTTTTCAGCTACCAAACCACTGCCCAACACCAAACCATTTCCCAACAATAAGATAACTGAGTGACAATATTAAATCATTATAGGATTTATATTGTAGGAAGGTCAATGGGGAAAAAGTACAAAATAGCAGGAAGCTAGGAATAAGGTATTAAGGCTTTCAAAAAAGATCTCCAAAAAAGGGTACCATGGGTGGGTACTTCTGTGCATCCCTCAAGGGCACAAGGTACCTTTGCCTCTTACCGAAACAACTCCCACCCACTGGTAAATGGGGAATGCTACCCAAACACAAAGGATGTGAATTTTGGGTGCTTTGGCATACCCTAAAGTATTCAACATATCAAGTACTTAATGGTTTGTAATTTTGTCTGGTTCGTACTTGGTACATACTTGATGCCCCTTAGTACAATGTCCCCATCTCAAATGTGTACCCAATGGTTGGGTACATGTATCCATGTTATATTGGATTGATCCACATATTGTAGTGAGTTCTATTTTATTTCAAACCATGTAAGCAAATTCTACACTCAGCTAAATTAAGCTAGGAATAAGGTATTAAGGCTTTCAAAAAAATATCTCCAAAAAAGAGCACCATGTGTGGGTACTTCTGTGCATCCCTCAAGGACACGAGGTACCTTTGACTCATACCAAAACAACTCCCATCCACTGGTATATGGGGAGTGCGATGCACCAAAGCAAAGGTTAACCCCTTATATAAGTACCAAAACACAAAGGATGTGAATTTTGGATACTTTAGCATACCCTAAAGTATTCAACATATCGAGTACTTTTGGTTCATACTTGGTACATACCTGATGCCCCCTAGTACAAAGTCCCCATCTCAAATGTGTACCCAAGGGTTGGGATGGGTACATGTACCCAAGTTACAATGGATTGATCCACTTATTGTAGTGGGTTCTGTTTTATTTCAATCCATGCAAGAAAATTCTACACTCAGCTAAATTAACCTAGACCTGGGTACCTTAAAACTAAAAACCTCGATCAAAACAGCAATCTCTGAATATGTCCATGCAGAAACACAGAGTGCTAAAATTACAAACAAAAAACACATAATGCAGAACCTCCAATATTACATCTACCTTATATTTACTAAAAGAAAAGAAATTACGCTGATATGGCTCAAAACTAAAATGGTACAACTAACATAGTGTTGCACACTGCATCTCCTTTATAGAATAGGATGAAGAGGGAAAGATAAAATATATCTAATCACATGCATGAAACACCCAATGTGAATCAATCAAACCCTAATCTTGATCTACTTAGCTAGTGTGCACTTTTGCATGGATAAAAGTGCCAAAGATAGTGTGCCCCCACTAGAGGATAAGTGTGGCATTCATGCATGCACACTCCTTGGGATCCATGTCTTCCTCAACTCATACAAATACCTTAGTTGTCCCAGGCATCTATACCCTCCTCTAATAATAGTCCATTCATGCAAAAATAAACTATAGCTAACTAGAATGCCAAATATGCGTAGCAATTTAATTCTAGAAGTATTCTACGGTTAGCACATGCATGCACCCTCTCTACCTCTCTCCTACATAAGTGTTATGCACCTCCGTTATTCCACTAGCGTTGTTCCCTCATATACAATGCCCTCTGTATGCTATTCTGCACAAAAACCAAGAATAATGAAGCTAGAGCACCATTACTACTGCAAAATACTAATTGAGCAACAAAAGTAAATATCTAACTCACCCTCTTTGCAAGGAAAGTGAGCTCTGCCAAACCTGGTCTCTCCCTCAACATCTCAAACTTCAACTTAGCTAGAGGCTTTATCAAAATATTTGCAACCTACAAACCCAAAGGAAAACATATTCAAGGACCACTACCCCCTTTTGAACCCTATCCCTATGGAAATGGCATTGATATTTAGAGAGCTCGTCGGCTTGATATAAATTTGATTGTCATGATGTACCACAACATGCGCCAACATATGATCAAACAACTCTTACAATCAACTTATGAAGCCAGATATCTTCACAATTAGCAAAGTTGGGTAGCATGTTTATGCCCTTGCCAAAATAAGTGCCATTGTCCCCTACTTCCTACTAAAGCCACAATATCACACTTCAACCCAAATTAAAACAAAGCCCTAAAGTACTATTTGTGCATCTACTTGACCTGCCTAATTAGAATCTACAAAACCATGCAATACGAACTCACCATCTCCAACATACCTCAAATCATAATGTATTGTGGCCTTCAAGTATCCAAGCACATGTTTGTAGCAACCTAGTGAATCTGTTGCAACTTAACCATATACTAGCTCAAAGCATTTACTATAAAACAAATAGCATTGACCAAATACATAAGAGAACCTATCAACTTCTTGTACCTAAAAGGATCTAAAAAATCTAAATCTGAATCTACTGTTAACTTCATATCTAATAAAATAAGGGTGGCAACGGGCCTATCAATTGGGTTTATTTCAAGTAGTTAGGAGGAACGCTTGAGATCCTCCCCATCCAAGTTCAATTCCCCTAAGTGACATGATGAGATTTGATGCAATGGCTTCAAGCCTTGTTGTAAATGAATAGTCCCCCAAGGACCAAAACATGTATATTCCTCATATGGAATATAAAGGTCCACGTGCAAAAACAAGAAAATAGCCACAAGCTTACAAAAAATCATCTAAAATCTCTTAGGAGTCTTAACTACATACTCACCCTATTCAAGGAAGATCTCACTTGGTCTTTGTCAAACTAACCCTATTGAAGGAAGATCTCACTTGGATTTCGTCAAACTTACCTAAGATTGGGAACTGCAATAGTTTTAGTGAAGATCAAACCTAATGGGTACACATCAATATTTGACTACCAAGCATGTGGTGCCAACTTCAACCCATAAAGGGCTTTCTTCAAACTACACACATGGGTCCCTCGGCCATGCACCTCAAACCTCTCGATTATGTATACTTCCTCCTTAACCAAACCATCAAGAAGCATTGCCTTTACATCCATGTGATATATATGTTAACCAAAAACTATCACTAAAGATATAATGCCAAATGGTCTCGATAGGAGCATTCCTAGCACATGGAGCAAAGTCTCCTCATGGCCAATTCCCTCTTTAGAAGAATCCTCTCACTATAAATTGAGACTCGTACTTGTCTATGTTGCGATCTACTACAAGCTTCACCTTCTATAGTGACTTGGATTCAATCATTGACTTCCCATGAGTCTCAACACAATTCCCCAAACATCATTCTCCATGATGGAGTTATACTCATTTAGCGTGGCTTTTTGCCATACTTTCTCACCTACTACATCCTCATAACTAGAAGGCTCTATATCAATGATGGAAGACATCTATGCAACATATATAAAACTTTTTACGAGGATGACTCACTCAAAAGGACATCTTTGGAGCTCCTACTTGCTCATGTGTAAGCCACTTAAGCTTCTTCGCTGAACTATAAGATATTGAAGCATCAATTCCACCTATGAGACCTTGTTCATCTAAATCTAAAATTTACAATTTCTCTAAATACATTTGGGACAGCTAGTGTTTCTCCCACCTTAACCTTTGTTGGAAGCTCTTGAGACCTTGGGGACCATGCATCCTCATCGAACTCCACATCTTGATGCACTAATATCTTTCATGGTGAGAGAATGTAGACTCCATAAGCCTTGAAGGACTCACTATATCCACAACAAAAGCACCATTCAAACTAGAGAGTTCCACATTTTAGTTTTTTCCCCTTTGGAATATGAATATATACAAGACAACTAAAAACATGGAAGTGTGATACCCAGGGTTTCTCACAAATGAAAGCTACTTTTGGTCTTTTGTCCTTCCATGCCTTATGATAACACTTATTCAAGTTGAAGACCATTGTACCACATGCCTTTGGCCAAAAAAACATAAGGAAATCTAGGTCATAAACCATAGCCTCTATTGCATCAACAATTAGCCTAATCTTCCTTCTAGCAACCTCATTCTACTACAAGTTGTAAGGCACTGCTAACTCCCTCTTTTGATCCTTGCTTCTCTGCAAATGGAATCAAACTCCTTAGAGGTATACTCTCCATTATCAAATGCATTCATCGTCTTACATGTATGGTTCTCCACAAGAGCTTTGCACTCTTGGAACGTACCAGGAGCTCACCATGTATGGTTCTCCACAAGAGCTTTGAACTCTTGGAACGTACCAGGAGCTCACCCTTGGCCTTCATAGAATAAATCCAATATTTCTTAGAAGAATCATCTATGAAAGAAATATAATAGATATTACCTAGCAACGAAGTTGAAGACATGGATCCACAAACATCTAAATGTACTAGATAAAGAATCCCTCTCAATTTGTGCTCACTATTTGAGAAAGAAGTGTTGGCATGCTTTCCAAGTGCACATCCCTTACACAATCG
This sequence comes from Pinus tabuliformis, assembly GCA_031772625.1. NCBI lineage: Eukaryota > Viridiplantae > Streptophyta > Pinopsida > Pinales > Pinaceae > Pinus > Pinus tabuliformis. The sequence continues at coordinate 795,355,465 of CM062813.1, read as the reverse complement.
TGCTTCTCCAAGAAGAAATCAGGCAGTCTCACAACTATATCTTTCAAGGAGGGCAAAGCTCCATGGTGCAAGTGACCAAGGTCAAGGCTATGTTTCTAGTAATCAGTTGTTGATCATCAAATGCAAGGGTACACATTGGATCTGTTGGACTAGAAAATGAAAGAAGATTCTTGGTTAAATCAAGAACATATAATATCTCATGTAGCTCAAAAACCTCCTTTATTGGCATGCAAAATCAAATAGAACCCATCGTAATCACTAAGTATTTGGCATCATTACCAAGCTTGACCTACATGCCAAAATTTCATTCTTTTAGTTTGAAGAAAGTTGATCTGTTGGTTGTCATTTGTTTAGAAGCTACATTATCCACATACCACCCAACACCAAAAATTGTATAACTGGAAAGGCCCAACACCATTGAGAATGGTTGTCTACAATTTCGATGTAAGCTCATCAACCCCTACAATTGCCTTAGTTGTTGCTTAACCTTCCCCTTGTTCAAGACATTGAAATACATATTGACCAAACTTGTGGCACTCAAAATGCATCACATGGCTCAACTCTTTCTTCCCTTGGTTCGAAGTTCCTATGTCTTCCTTCTTGTTCTAACTCTTCCTAGTTCCTCACTTCCCAAAGATGGATATGTCCTGATCTTCCTCAAAATTGGTTGAAACGGTCTCTATTCTCATCTCCTCTCCACAAAGTCATCCAATAGTTTCTCAAAAGCACAAATAAACTAAACACAGTAATGCCACAAAGGACCAAAGCCATTCAAAGTGATGCAAACTAGCTCACTCTCATCATTTTTTCTCTAATCGCAACAACTTATTGCTCAACTTTATGATCTTAATTAGACAACTTGCTATAGTATTAATCTAGCTTATGCAAGTACCAAGGAACTTGTTCTTCAAAAGCACTTCAGAAGACAACTTGACACTCTGGTACAACATGACCAAGGCATCAAACATTTACTTTCACCACCCTCTTCTTTGTTATGTCACTGATCAAGTGATCATTCACAGAAATAGGAAGAATTTGTTTTTTGCCTTAGCCAAATTCTTAGTTTGTTCTAACAATTCCTTAAATTTAGTGGGAGTTGTGACCATCGTATCCATATGATACCACAGTTCAGTGTCACCTTCATATCCATAGGACACCATAATTCAGCTTCCTCCAAGAAATTCTGCAGCACGAACTTCCACAATATAAAGTTGTAAGTGCCTTCCAACATGTGACACTCTTGGAGACCAAAACTAGCCATCAATGCAAACCAAAGAACACTTGAACAAACAAATCAGACTCAAAAGAAATCAGAATTGGAACCTATCCCAAGGGAAAATCTCCTATCTCAATCCAATAACAACCTTCCAATCATTGGAATATCCTAGGCATCTCACCCAACAACCTATCACAGGTTCTAATCTAGTTCACTCATTAGGCATCACAGCCGCGGAGACTCCCCAAAAACTCCCTCTCAGAGGAAGCAGCCCATCCCATACATGGATCTGGCATATTTCAATAAATGTGCTCCAATACCATGTTAAAATTTGAAACCATGGTAAGAAAATTCTACACTCAAATAAATTAACTTAAATCTGGGTAGCTTAAAACCTAAAAAACCCCCATCAAAACAACAAACTCTGAATACATTAATCCACAAACACTACTGCAGGAAACAACAAACATCAAACGCAAAATGTGAATCTCTCAATAACTGCATCAATCTTATATTCAATGAAAAAGAAAAATTACACTGCTGCAGCTCAACACTAAACTCTCAAACCTAGCATCTCCTTAATACAAAATGAAGAGGGAAAGATATAATGGCCGTGGTCACATGCATGAAGAACCCAAGTTGAATCATTCAAATCCTGACCCTAATCTCCTCTGCAATGCGCCCTCCTACATAGATAAAAGTGGCAATGATAAAATTACACCACCTTTAACTCCTCATTCAAGCACCCTAGCTGTCATAGGGATCTGCACCCTCCTCTGATGATAGTCAACGCATGCAAAAATAAATTCGAGCTAACTAGAATGCTAAATGTGAACAATAGTTTGATTACTGAAGTGTTGTAAGGTTGGAGCCTCCATGCACCCTCTCCATCTCTCTTCTACATAACTAATGTGCACCTCCCTTCTTCCATTAGTGCAACACGCTCATACTTACGTGCCCTTTCTCTGCTGCTGTGCACAGGAACCAAGAATAATGAAGCTGAAGTGGCATCACTGCTAGAGAGTACTAATTGAGCAACAAAGGTAAATATCTAACAGGTTTATGAGTCAATTGGGGTTATCTCGGGTGGTTGGGCAGAATGGTCGTTATCTTCCCCACACAGGTTCAAATCCCTACAAGTGACATAATGAGTTATAATCCCTTACCATGCCTATGTAGTATCAATATTGTTGTATCAGCTTCGAACCTTGTGAACTCTTAAGTGAGCATACCTGTGGGCTGGCCTGGTACCAGCAACCTCACTCTAGCCCTTGTGTTGAGAGGGAGGTTGATTTCTTTCCTAGAAGATATATATATATATATATATATATATATAACAAGTTAATGCAAACTTCAAATGAAGAGCATAGTTTTCGAGAAGATCTTCATCTAAGTTGGCTAGATGGAGGAGCAACTCAAGAGAGCAGTAGGGATCAGACATTACCTACCAAAGCATAACCCTATAGAACACCAATGGAGTGTTCAGGCATATGTGCTACAATTGGGTCTAATTCAGTAGTCACATTTGCATCTTTGAGCACCAGTAGACTAGTAGTTGATCAGTAGTTTTAACATTTGTATTTTTCAGTCATAATTAATTGTAATTTCGAAGTTGTAGCATGTGAGTTTGTAGTGTATGCCGTATAGGCCTTCTGGTTATGAACTAAGCAGAATCGGAGAATACACATGTTTAATACTTACTATTTGGGGTCCAGACATGTAAAAAATGCATATTTTATGATAATGAATTTTACCATTTATAATCTATGCATCGCCTGTCTATCTATGCCTTTACGAGCTGTGAGAATCAATAATGTCTGTTTTTATTGTCCATAACATATGGTAAGTTTATCTTTCTATGATATTGAATATTTGTCTATGCATTCTTTGTACTCTTTCTTGCATTGAAAATTGATTTTTTATTTTTTTAATATTTCCGAGTATGACCATCTACCTGCCTCAGTAACTAGAAGGCAAGTAATTCTCCTCTGAGCAGTTGCGCGCTCGCTCGGCCTGCATCTCGCGAGACCCGCACTCCGCGAATTAGGATCTCTACGTCCTCGTCCGCGCCTGCTTCCTTCGGCCTCTGCGGATAGGTCCGCCGAGGGCTCTCCCTTCTGATTGCGGTCAGCCAAGCTTTGCCTGCCGAAGGCCCTAGTCTCTGGTTGTGGTCGGCTAGGGTTTGAACTGGATCTCCATGGAGGAGTCGGATCCCCCTCAGGGACCTTCCTCCCCTTCTCTTTTTTCAGCTGCTGAGGCATTCAGATCCTTGCTGGCCTCCCTGCCCAAGAAGAAAGCTGTGGAAGCCTCCAAGTTCGTGAAAAGACTCGAAGACATCCCAGAGATCGCTCTTCCGCCTGAAGGTCCAATTCAAGTAGCTTTATCTCTGGCGGATCGCGCTCTGGTTGGCCAGTTTACAGGCCTCTGGCCCTCCCCGAAATCAACTGAGAGCTGGGTTTCCAGAAACTGGGCTCCGTTGATTAAGAACAAGGTAACATCTTACTTCCTCGGAAGAGGATACTTCCTATTTGAATTCTCAAAAAAGGAGGACAGGGATCTTATCTTCAGAAATGGCCCCTACTTCATGGGGCCGCAAGGGCTCTATTTCAATGTTTTAAAAACCGGCCGTTTCAAACCGAAACAGCCGAGTTGAACTGAGTTGATGCCTGGAGGACTGACCCGGCCAAGGAAACGGTCCGGTAGACCGAGTCATGTGTGACTCGGTCTACCCGGCCGGTTCCGATATGACTCGGCCGAGTCACAAAGGAATGGCCAGGCACGCGTTAAACACATAAAAATAATCATTTTTTTGGTATTTTTTAATTGTTTAATGAAGTTTATGGATCCCAAACTGTTATAATAATATGATAAACGTTTTTGGGGTCCATTTCCCCCTCCCAAACCCTATTTAAGACACCCAAATGCTCTCATTCACTCACAGCAGTCTTATGCATTTGAGTGAGAGTCTTCTTTGAGAATTAGTGAGCAGTTCTTGAGCTTGTTTTGGAGCAGCAGTGAGGAGTCTTGGAGGAGCATTGTAGCTAGAGTGAGGAGCTTCTTGGGCAAGCCATTTGGAGCAGCATTGAGGAGCTGATTCTTGGAGCAAGCTTGAGGAGGCAGTTTGTGCCTGGAGGTATTTTTTTCCACCTCTATAAATCTGTTTTTGCTTAGTAAATTTTAGGTGCATATCAAGAAAGCTTAGAGAGTGTTTTTTGTCAAATAAATGAACATTGAATCAATGTTTTTTTTTTTTTTTTTTTCATTTTCAGATTGTTTTCCTAGTCAAAAAATGGCACCTAGAGCAAGAGATCCTGCTTGGGCATATGTTGAAATGGTTGATATTCAAATGCATTGCAAATTTTGCCATAGGAAAATTAAGGAAGGTCCTGGGGGCATTAATAGGCTGAAACAACACTTGGCAGGGATTAGAGGCAAAATTACCCCATGTACCTCACCAGAAATTGGGGAGATTAGAAAGAATTTGTTGGCCAGCTTTGAGAAATTTAAAGAAGATAAGGCTAGGCAAAAAGAGATATGGGCTGAAATTGGGAGGAAGAGGGAGATACAAAAAATGATGGCTACCAACCCCCACTATGATTTTGAGGGTTCTTCCTCTATCCCTCAAACCGAGGCATCCAACCCTTTCCGTTATGTTCCTCCCTCTTTTGGTTCTATTCAAGATAAGGGAAAGGGTAGAATGAATTTGAAAAAGGGTGATGTGACTATCAAAAGTTATTTCACTCCCTCCTCTCCATCAGATGCACACAGTGTTTTAAAAACCGTTTTTAAAAACCAGTTACCGGTCTAACCGGCCGGTTAGCAAGCCTGCCGGTCTAAACCGGCCAAAAAACCCGGTTTGAATGCTGACTTCTCCATTTTTGTGCCCTAACTGGTGAAAACCGGCCGGTTTAGGACGGAACCGACCGGTTTAGGACGGAACCGGCCAGTTTGTAACGAACCGGCCGGTTTTGTCCTAAACCAGCCGGTTTTAGGCACAACCACCATAAAGTTAAAAAAGCATGTTTTTTACTGTGTTTGAGGGGTTTTGGGGGGGGACTAAAGGTGTTTCAACCCTAACAATGTTGGCAATTAATGGTAATGTTAAATTCTTAAAGTAAAAGTGACATTTCCTTTAATTTTCATTTTCATCCTTTTACTTAAATTTTTAACATTACCATGAAATGACTCAGGATGTTTGAGAGTGGTTTCGACCTCATTGGATTTCATATGGAGAAACTAGAATTTTAGATTTCACTCAAAATTCAGCAGACTTAATGGTTTTTAGGATTTCATGGTTTGGGGGTAAACAATAAATGCAATTAGAGCTCCAAATGATGAGAAAAACTCCTGATCTAGATCCCATTGTGTTGGATGATATTGATCCAACATCAGAATGGGTGGAGGAGACTGAAGAACCTGTGTTTGAGGCTGATTTTGATATCGACATGGCTTTGGCGGGGGATGAAGCAGATTATGTGGTGGCATCAGAACCAGGATCAATAGCAGCATCAAGGAAAGGCAAAGAACCAATGGAAGGCACTAGTCATGCAGGTCGACAAACTCGTGCTTCCATTAGGTCCACTTCTATTGTCATTGGTGGCATTGATACTGAGGTTGCAGATCAGGCTGAGGCATCCTCAGACTCTGAACCAGATGATGTCTATGTAGCTCCTGGTGATGATCTTGTGTCTAGTAGTGGTAATGAACTTGATGATTGATCATGTGTATACTGTAGACTTGTAGTAGGCCAATGGCCTCATAGCTTGCAACATTGTTTTTGGACTTTATAGGCCATTTAGAGCCTCATTTCTTATGTATTTTGATATTTTGTTGATGATATGTATTGCATTCGGTGCCATTTTGATGTATTCACCTTTACATGGTATATAAATGAGCAAACTTTGCATATTTTGTCTCTATTGGCTTGGAATCATGATTTTACATCTTAAAAATAGTTTTGTTTCATTAAAAATTAATTATTTAATGTATTTTTTTAAAACCGGTTAGTTTAGACCAAACCAGTCCCGATTAGACCGTTTCCGGTCAGTAAACCGGTTCATTAGGTGGACCGGTCCGGTCACCGGTTCCGGTTTTAAAAACATTGGATGCACATGGTCCTGAAGTTAGTAAGGTCAAATTCAGCCCACTTTAGATGACCATTGGAAGAAAGAATTGAGGGAGACTGCTTGTGAGTACATAACTAGATGGTGGTATGATGTTGATATCCCCTTTAATGCTGCTCGTTCACCATATTATGAGCCTATGTTTGATGCCATACCATACATGCTGCTGGAAAAGGCTTCAAAGGCCCTACTATGCATGAGCTAAGGGGGTTTCGTTTGCAGAAAGAAATTCAATCCATTAATGAGTATTTGCAAGAGTTCAGGGACTCATGGGCAAGAACAGGGTGTACCATCATGTCAGATGGATGGACTGATCAAAGAAACCGTACCATCATAAACTTTCTTGTCTTCTGCCCACAGGGAACCATGTTTTTAAAATCAGTTGATGCATCTGATAAGGTAAAAGATGGCCACTTGTTGTTTCAGCTATTGGATCAGGTTGTTCAAGAGGTGGGGGTGGCTAATGTTGTTCAAATCATCACAAATAATGCCTCTAACTATGTTCTTGCTGGTAAACTGTTAGAGGAAAAACACAAGACCATCTTTTGGACCCCATGCGCTGCACATTGCATAGACCTCATGCTTGAGGATATTGGAAAATTAGATTGGCTCAAAAACACTGTAGATCATGCCAAAAGCATAACAAAATTTATCTACAATCATACACTGGTTTTGAGTCTCATGAGGAAACACACTGGAGGCAAGGATATTATTAGGCCTGCCATCACTAGATTTGCTACACATTTTTTGACATTGCAATCTATGCTTTCCCAACATAGAAACTTGCAAAAGATGTTTTCCAGTGATGAATGGAATCAAAGCAATTGGTCTAATAAACCAGAAGGCAAAGAATTGAAAAGGAAAGTCCATGAAGAAACTTTTTGGAGAAAGGCAGCAGAGATTGTGAAGCTTGCTGAGCCACTAGTTAAGGTGTTGCGGTTGGTGGATGGGGAAAGGTTGGCTATGGGTTTCATTTATGAGGCTATGGATCAAGCAAAGGAGCAAATAAAGACAACATACAAGGATAGAGTGGCAAAGTATGGGCCCATTTGGGCAATCATTGATGAAAGATGGAACAATCAACTCCATCGCCCTATACATGCAGCTGGGTATTTTTTGAACCCATGGTATCATTATAAAGCTAAGGAGTCAGGAGCTTTGAGGGGGGAGGTCAGAGATGGACTGGTTGATTGCATTGAACGCATGATCCCATCGGAGTCTGATCAGCTGGAGATACATCGACAGGTCACATCCTTCAGCAATGCATCAGGTACCTTTGGGAAGAACCTAGCAAAGATTGCAAGAGAAGCAGATGAGCCAGGTAAACAAAAATTTCAATTTTCAATTTCTTAATGGTTTTACTTTTTTTTATTAAAGTTTGTTAAATCATTTATAATTTGAAAGTTAGATATAATTTGTAATTTTGTTGAGCTTCAGCCTTCATCTAACTCATAATTCATTACACTCCTATGTTTTTTGCAGCACAATGGTGGGAGGCCTTTGGTGGCCAGTGCCCTGAATTGCAAAGGTTTGCAATTCGTATTTTGAGTCAAACTTGCAGTGCATCTGGGTGTGAGCGCAATTGGTCTGTCTTTGAGAGGATTCACACAAAGAAGAGAAACCATTTGGATCAAAAACGGTTGAATGATCTAGTTTATGTCCAATACAACCTTCAGCTCAGACGAAACCAATTGTTGAACAAAAGACCTGATTCAGATCCCATTGTGTTGGAAGACATTGATCCAACATCAGATTGGGTAGTGGAGAGTCGTCCACCAGAGTTTGATCCTGATGAGGATCTTGATGTAGATATAGATATGGAGACATCAATTGAACTTGAACATGTTGTTCAACTTCAGCCTGTTCAGTTGAATGCAGATCCCAATCCACCAGCCTCAGTCTCACAGCCAGCAAGGACTCCAGTTGTAGGTGCTTCCTCTGCTCAGCCACGACAGAAGCGCAGCCGCATATCTACTCTATCTCAGCTTGCATCTGCTGCACAGCCTGCTAGTGGTACTGGTACCACTTCTACAGTTGCAGTTGGAGACGATGATGATGAGGAGGAGCCATGGGGCCCCTTGTCTGACTTTGATGATGATGATCCAGAGATTGGTCGAGATGATCTTGGCTCCTCTGGCAGTAGCTACTAGCCAGTAGTACTAGTATTGTAGTCTGGTCACCATCACAGTTTACTTTTGTTGTAGAGGCCATTTCTCGCCTCCTTGGTTATTTGTATTTTGTTTTGAGTCTTTGATCATGTATGACAATTGACTATGTATTGCCATTGGGTAACATTTTGATATAGTGGATTGGTTCATGAGCCTACTTTGATCATATGTTGTCTTCCATCTATATTATAATGTTGTGTGTTTGGAAACATGAATGAAAATCTTTAAAATTATGTTTAAAATATTTAAAATTATGTTTTTTAATAAAAAAAAATAAATATTTAATGTATTTTTTACAACGACCGAGTCATTGAAATCGAGCCGGCCGAGTCATTACCGTTTCAGAGTCGGAGTCGGAGTCGATCCTCGGCCGAGTCGAAGTCGGAGTCGGAGTTTTAAAACATTGCTCTATTTGAATAAATGGACCCCAGACTTCGATCTGGCGGCGGATGTGCCCTCTACAGTCCCGGTATGGGTAAGACTCCCCAATCTCCCAGTCCACTCCTGGAACTGGGACTCTCTGAAACACATCGGGAACACTCTTGGGAAATTCATAGACAAGGCTAACAACAGGGATCAGTACGATTGCGCCAGAATCTGTGTGGAGGTAGATCTGGAAGTCGGATTACCAGAGGCCATCAAAATAAGGGTAGGCCCTTGGACGCACGTTCAGAAGCTGGACTATGAACAGCTACCATTCAAATGCCGGAAGTGCCATGTCTACGGACACTTCGCTAGAGATTGCCCGTCCAAAGGGGCCGAAGAAAACGGGAAGGAAGAAGGTTGGAATCAGGCAAAAAGACCCAAAAATTCCTTCAGGAAGACTGCAAATAATAACACCAGAGCCCCCCAAGTGGGCCCTGCCCAGCACCCACCCAAAGAAAGCCAGGGGAACAGATTTGAGATCCTTGGATCTGAAATCATAAATACCCAGGAGACAGAAACCCGAAAGAAGTTTCTCCGCCTAAATCTAAAAGCGAACCAGAGAAATCCAAAGGGAAGATGTCAGAGGAGGAGGAGGAAACCCAAGAGTCCGAGGAATCGGAGGAAGAAGGGGAAATAGGGGATTCGCAGTCTACCCCCAGAAGATCTACAAGAGGCCGAATGTCAACAAAGGAAAAAAGGGATCAAGAAACATACAAAGACAAGCTCCAGGGCAGCCAGCCTACGCTAGAGAAACTTCTAGCAAAAACCCCGAAGACGAAGAAGACCCAACCCCAGAGCTCCAAAGGAGCTCATCACAACAAAAGTAAATAATGAAGATAGTCTCCTGGAATTGCAGGGGAATGGGCTCCAAAGCCAAAGAAGAAGCAATGAGCAGCCTAATAAGGCTGGAAGCCCCGGACATCCTCCTCATCCAGGAGACCAAACTGGAGGATTTTTCCTCCAAGCAAGCAGAAAGTTTTGGAAAAAAGACGGAGCGCATGCAACCTCTGCCCGTGGAGCTTCAGGAGGACTTGGGTCGCTCTGGAATCCAAATAAGTTATCCCTTATCTCTAAGCTCCTAAACACTCATTGGATTTTGCTAAAATTGCAGCATCTAGAATCTAAAGAAATTATTAGTCTGGTCAATGTATATGCTCCTAATAATGCAGGTGAAAAGAAAATATGCTGGGACTCCATTAAAAACTTGGCAGATCAGGAAGACTTGGAAAACATTATCATAGCCGGAGACCTCAATATCACCCTCCTCTCATCAGAAAAAAGAGGAGGCAGTATTGTCAGAGATCCGGCAAGAGAATCCGTAGAAGATCTCATGCAGGACTGGGATCTGATGGATATTAAGCCAATCTCCGGCAAGTACACGTGGTCAAACAAGAGGGTTGGCCCGGGACACATAGCTGCTAGACTGGACCGTTTTTTGGTGCAAAGTTCCTTCCTACTTCTCGGATTAGAAGCTAGATCTCATATCTTACACAGTAGCATCTCAGACCACAAGCCTATTAGCTTGGAATTGCTGACCACTAAGGACCTGGGGCCTATTCCATTCAGGTTCAGCTCTCTTTGGATCAAAGAGGCAGACTTTATGGACAGGGTCAGAGACTGCTGGAAAGATCCAGTCAAGGGTTCTGCCTTCTTTGTGTGGGAGGAAAAACTTAGAAGAGTTAAAGCCATGCTAAAAAATTGGGCCAAGACCCTGCCCAATCCAGCTGCGGAAAGGAAAAAAATCCAGATAGAACTAGAAAGCCAGCACCTCTATCTAGAAACAACCGAAATTTCAAACGAGGATTTGGAAAAGGAGGCCAAACTTCAACAAAATTTCCATAAGGCATGCCTGGCAGAAGAGGAGTACTGGAGGCTTAAGTCTAGAAGTCTTTGGCTCAAATCTGGAGACAGGAATTCCTCCTTTTTCCACAAACAAGCGCAAGCTAGAAAAGGACGGAACTCCATCACTGAAATAAAAGAAGAAAACAGAGTTCTAAAGGACTTTGCAAGCATAAAAAAGGCAGCTTCAGATCACTTTGAGAAGCTGTACAAGGAAGACATAGGAGCTGATCATAATGATAGCCTCCTAGATGCTGTCCCTAATCTCATCACCCCCAAAATGAACCAGATCCTAGAAAGCAAAATCACGCTCAAGGAAACCAAGGAGGCTCTCTTTGCCATGGATCCGGATAAAGCCCCGGGTCCGGATGGTTTCACACCGAGATTTTTACAAACTTGCTGGCAGATAATTGAGAAGGAATTTCTCAAAATGATTCAGAAATCCCAGGACTGTCAAAAGATCGGAGGCTGCACTAACTCGGCATTTCTCGCCCTCATCCCAAAGGAAAAAGGGGCAAACTCCTTCAACAGATTTCGACCAATTTCATTATGTAACATTGGGTACAAAGTGATCACCAAAGTGATAGCAAACAGGTTGAAAAAATTCCTTCCTAAAACCATTCCGGACAATCAAGGGGGATTTATCAAAGGCAGGCAGCTGGTGGACAATTTCGTGCTGGTGCAAGAAGCAATTCACTCCAGCCAACACCGAAAGGAAAAAGGTATGGTTATCAAACTAGATCTAGCTAATGCCTTTGACCGTGTTAGACATAAATTTTTGTTTGATGTAATGTATAAACTGGGATTCGGGCAAAGCCTCATAAAGTGGATCAAAGCATGCATATCGGATCCCTGGATTGCCCCCCTGGTAAATGGAAGGGCAGCTGATTTCTTCAAAGCCTTGAGAGGGCTGAGGCAGGGGTGCCCTCTCTCACCTCTTCTTTTCGTCATTCAGGCTTCTGCTCTCAGTTTCTATTTGAATAAAAAGCAACAAGATCAAGCCATTCCTGGCCTGTGCATTGCAAGAGGGGTGAAACGTATCAACCATGCACTTTTTGCTGATGACACCCTTCTACTGGGAGCTGCCACACCGCAATCAGCTATTAATTTTAAAGCAGTTCTGGATGATTTCTGTAAGATCTCAGGCAGTGTACTAAACAAAGGTAAATGTCAAATATTCTGCTGGAACACCCCTGCTTCTACTGCAAACTCCATAGCCAGGTGTCTTGGATTTGCAGCCTCCACTAGTTGGTCCTCGTTCAAATACCTTGGGCTGCCAATATTTAATAAGAGGGCGTCAAGCAAAGACTGGTTTCCTCAACTAGACAAATTCAAAGCTAAGATGCAAGCCTGGGGATCCTCGTGGCTCAACATCGCCGGCAAAGCAGTGCTCATCAAGGCAGTCCTCAGCAGCCTCCCGATTTTCAAATTCTCTGTCCTTCTGGCACCTGTGGGAATCATCAAAAAGATGGAGGAATTAATCAGACAATTCTTCTGGAAAGGGGGCAAACAAAATGATAAGAGATTCTCCCTAATCAATTGGGAAACAGTCATAAAACCAACTCTTGAAGGGGGATTGAACTTTAAAGACCTCAAGGCTCAAAATCTAGCCATGGGAGCCAAATTAATTTGGAAAATTATCGCTCCTAATCCAAATTGGGCTCAGATTGCTTTGTGGAAGAAATATTTCAGAGGAACGAGGCTCAAGTGCTTGGATCAGCCAAAAAATGCACTCAGAACTCTCTTCAGCAATTTCATTAACAGAGCTGCTCCGATCATAAAAAATCACACGCACTGGATACCTGGTAATGGCAAGCGTATTCAGTTATGGAGTGATAGAATACTGGATCGCCCTCCCTTGGAAGAACTGGGCGATTTCACTGCGTTAAAGGCTTGGCTTGCTGAGGTAAACGTCCATACTCTGTGGGATCTTTCGTGGTGGACAGAGGATTCCTGGGCGGGCTGGAAACAACTCTCGGTGCCCAGCGCCTTGCATTCTGAATGGGCTGCGTTCAGATCTCTTTTGCACGGGCTGGCCCCTATCCATGCAGGCAGGAAAGACGTGAGAGGTTGGGGGAAAAAATGAGCAGGTTATACTGTCAATCAGGGATATTCTATATGCTTAGAGCGCCCCCACGTACCTCCAAACCCTGCCCCTTGGGCAGGCATATGGAATTTCCCCTCTATTCGCAAATAGACCATGGTGGTCGAGCCCTGCCGGACCTCTCCTTATCAGTCGAGCCCCTACTGGTTCATTTTACTTATTGGGTGGCCCCTCTCAAATAAGTAACTAAAAAAAGTTCGGCAGGCTCACCCTCACCATATGAATGGTGAGCCCCCTAACGGGTCCTTGCTTCGGGCGTAAGTTTCCCCCCCATAGGGGGAGCTTTCAGAGGCTCCATATACCGTGTCAATTAAGGCAGTCTCTAAGGCTTGTTGTAGTATAGCTTGTAGGAACTATGCTTTGAACTATCTATTTTGATTTGAATGGAGACAGACTTCAAACCGTACCGTAACAACCATACCGTCCATAGTAGGGTAAGTTTCATAAGTTGGATCCTCTGTCACCAAAAAATCCTCACGGAGGACAGACTTCAAAAAAGAGGATTCAATGGGCCCTCCAGAGGCATTCTTTGCAAGGCAAACTCCGAAACTGCCCTTCATCTTATGATTGAATGTAATTTTACAGTCTCTATTTGGCAGGAACTGCTGGAAGGTTGGAACTACGATCTCATGCTCCCCACTTCTGTTCAAGATTTATTCGCAGGCTGGATGGCCAGATACCCATGCACTCAACCAAAAAACAAAACGATCAGATTAGCTTGGAGCGCATTGCCAAAATTCATCAGTTGGCAGGTTTGGCTGGAAAGAAATAGGAGGATTTTCCGGAACAAAATTCAGGATCACAGAATAGTAGCCAACTCAGTGAGAAGCCAATTAAGGGAGTGGCTGGAAGGCACGGGCGACGACTCAAATCTGAACCAGCAAGACAGAGACCTGGGTTCTGTCCTCAAGCTTAGCTTCCTCAAGCCAAGAAGCTCCCCTCCAGCTCTTGAAGATTGGCAAATTAGGAAAAATGAGAAAGATTTTCAGGACTGGCTGTCCAATCAATCAACTCCCTCCCTATTCTTCGATGGGGCAGCAAAAGGAAACCCAGGGAAGGCCGGAGCAGGAGGACACATTATTCTGCCAGACAATGCATCGCCTCATACCTTCGCCTGGGGTCTAGGCCATACAACTAGCATACAAGCCGAGGCGTTGGCTCTCCTTCAAGGTGTAACCATCCTCAAAGATCTGGGAATTCGGGAAGCAAATATCTTTGGAGACTCCCAAGTAATCATAAGAGCAATGGCAACCATCTCCAACTCAGCAGATCTGCAGCTAGCAAGGCTAATTACAAGAATCAAAAGCATTTCAAAGTCTCTTCACTTGACTTATTTTCATGTCCTGAGAACAAATAATAAAGCAGCAGATATTCAAGCAAACAAGGCAGTTCTCTTAGAGGCTGGATCTATTCTCAAAAATAAGGAAATCTTGTGGGCGCCTATCCCGTAAAAAGACATGTTTTACTGCCTTTTATTAAATCAGTTCGTATGTATCTTTCAGTTTGGACAATTAGCAGCAAAAGTGCACTTTAACAATTGTAGAAAGAGGAAGCATATCAGAACAAGAGCCAATTCCCACTTGGTAGAAAGGCACGCTGAAAACTGCTCCTCCTTTTGTAACCAATTGAGAGGCTATTAGCCAAGCAGATAATGAAATCCCATAACCGTTCTTGTAAAAAAAAAAATCTAGAAGGCAAGTACTAGCATGGTAATTCTTGGAAAACTCTAACAGCAACTCCTGTTTTACCCCAACTAACCTTAAAAGAACAAGATGGGGCTTCTTTTGCCAAATGATTTCCTCTAGGGTGGTCAAATCAATAACACCCTCATGGTCTGCAACCATTTGCATGGACTTGGACAACATGATTACGGTGGGTTGTTTTTTGTGCTTTTGTGTTGTTCAAAGCACCACCCTAGAGCAGCCAATTTGTGAAAAATTAAACATTCATGAGTTTACAGCACATCAACCTCTGCCTTCGAATTCCTCCTCAAACAAGGCAAACAATTTCAAAAAAATATTAGTCTTACATATAGTGCATATCGATGCATCAAGATCTGTTGGTAATGAATTCAGTATTTAGAAACATGTACATTTGAATATGGAATCTGGACTGATACTTGCCAACACATTATTCTAACATCTAACAATAGATTTCTATTTGAAAGCATAAATAAATCAACAATTATATCCAATTGAAGCAATTATTTTAGCATGTGCTCTAAGCAAATAAAAATCTGATACAGAAGAGACATCATCAGAAAAAACTCATCCTGCAAATATAATTGAAACTTGAAACCAATTTTTTTATTGGTTTTCTTAAAAATCTTTTTCCAGTACATTTTTCACTTTGAAACGCTATACCAATTCTAGATGACCCTAATCTTTCCCAACACCATCCACACCCTAACTCTACGTTTAGAAACCTGACGTCAATACTGAACTTCTAGATGTATATACAAAAAAGTTTCAATCACACAAAAGGTCTTTCCTCCCATATTAAATTCCCTCTTTTACATGTATATACCAAGGTTTCTCATATTAAAGGTATATTTTCATCTTGATAGGTGTGGATGACAGCTTTGTGACTACAATGGATGCAGTGAAAAGGGATGTAATGCAAGGAAACATCCTGCCAGAAAGCTCTTAGAAATGCAAGAAATTCAAATAAAAAGAACTGAAAAAGGTTCCCCTAAAGCATTGACCATATATCAAGTATCAACTATAGGTCTGGTATAAAAAAATCCAACATCTATTTTAACATTAATCAATCTGTAGGTCTGGTATAAAAAAATCCAACATCTATTTTAACATTAATCAATCTGTAGCTAATGTCCCTAGCAGTCCTGCATCATTCTTGTTTAGACTTGCTTTATTGAACATAACAGAGGTGACCGTGAGACATAGCCATTTATTATAATCCAATTTGGATTTCCAACACTAGGTACTCGTCAAAATAAGTTTAAATGGAATAAGGGTATGTTTGAAGTTTATGTTACATATACAAACACAAACGACCAAAGCATATAACTGACTCCATTGTTAAATTCAACAATTCGACTCCATATATGCGTATACCAGCATCGATATTTAAGAAATAATCAGCAGTTCAAATTCATATATAAGCATACATGAGCAGTGTCACTTATCACAAATAAACCAAACAAAAGGTCTATCATGGTGAAATTATACATAACATTTGTCACTATAAACACAGAGATGAGACTGACAATACACAAATTAACCATCCAATCATAAATGTTAAAAATAGTGGCATAAACACACAAAATCTTGAAAATGTAAGTTTGATCATATTCTTACTTGTTGTAGGCCTCCACGAGAAGTAACCTCCACATACAGTAGATGTAAATCCAGTTCTTTTCCTCCAATGATTGGAACCCTACAAAGCAATAAAATATCTTAAATATGAAACTAATGATCAAAGAGCAACTTACCGACTGACTCTTTCATTTTCCTCGACACAAATAACCATTTGCAATGGACTACGGGACCGGTCTTTGTTTCCTCTCCTAAATAATGCCCGATAAAGCATTTGAGATTGGATTGTTTGCAAGCATGAAAACTACAAAGCAATTGGGCTCATTAGAAAGTTGATGAATACTACCTACTAATTCTTCGACCAAACTGACTCACGCTTTCATGTTCAATGGGACAGATAACCATTTGCAATTGACCATGGGACCCATTTAGTTTCCTCTCCTAAATAAAGCCTAATGAAGCATTCGATACTTTATTCATATTGTTTGCATGCATTAAGGCTTTAAGGCTACAAAACAATTGGATTCATCATGATTTGACAAATACAACCTAGTAATCATTTCACCAAATCCATTTTAGCAAAATCTCAATAAGAATATTGTATAGTATAGGTAAGCAGGCTACCGTACAAAAAATCTAAATCACAAAAATAGGAAGCAAAGTTGAGGTGCAAATGAAGTCATCCAGTGTTGCACTCAGCCAAAATATGAGTTGTCGGGGAATACCACAGCTGCCAAAATAACTAAACATGTTATTAATTTGCAGGTTTGAGGAATAGAAGGCATCTCAACAGTGCTCATGCAGGGGCATCAGTGGTCCCAATGAATTTTCTGGATTTGTTGAACTAGAATTTTGTATTCAAATTTGTAACCATTCACCTAGTCATTCGAGTTCAGTGACACAGTTATGCTATGGTATGGGGCATGTCCATGCCCTTTAAAATTTTCAGAGATTTACTCTGAGAATTAGTTTAGGAGTTGGAAGGTAGTGAATGCCTCAACTTCCACTTTTCTGCAAGGAGGCCCTTTTGCTCTTCCAAGTTTATTGTTGATACTCCGGGCGATCAAGCAGACAAGGAAGAAAGAAAAAAAAAAGAACATTAGGTTTTTAGGAAATTGGTGCCGCGCTTGAAGATTTTTGCATGCAGGTTTCCAGTACAAAGACTGTAAATGTTACTCTGACGTCAATGAGTGGTGTGAGGAAATACAAACAGAATTAGGTATAGATGATTCTATAATGAAATATTGGTTTCACAACTTGTTTTGAAGTAACTATTCTCCTCTTTTATTTTCCTCCATCAAGCTCTCCCGCATATTGCAGAGTCAAATCCTTAATGAAATCCTATTTAGTGTATTTTAACAACATGATGGAATCAGTGTACTCCTAAAACTGGTGTATTTCTCTGGAATTCAAATATCAAAATGAAAATTTCGAAAAACTCTAAACCCACATAATACAGAGACCAAAAGAGACTCCACAAAAATAATCAGGCTGAAAATTAAGGGGCTGAGGAGGCAAGAGAAACTATGTTATAATGATTGGATTGAAAATAGAGTCCTGCAACAGATAGGCAAGGAGAACTATATTATAATGCACGGGATCTTGATATGGCATACCCTTGCTGATGCGCCTGTAATGGCAACTTGTCGAAAGGAAAGTGACATTTCAGTGGCTCGCCCCTCTAGGGCCATTTCACCCGCAATAGCAGGCGGTTTGCGGCGTGCGACCTCTTTGGAAAATTTGTAATGCTTCTCTTCAGTTTTAAGGAAGAAATTTTACAAACATATGAATAACTAACCGCTCTTCCAAGCATAAGTTTTGGTAGACTATCAACAAATGAAGCCTATAATATGGCAGTACTCCCTTGCTATAAAGCCTCTAATCTGTAAGTAATCCCTTGCTTTTATTCAAAGGGGTTCCTTACTCAAATAATATTCATTGTTAAATGCCAATAAAGCTTGAAGTTCAAATGCAAAATCTAACTTACATGAATTTTGTACCGACTGTGGCATGGAACTTGCCGAGAGTTTCTAGAAACAGAGATCCATTGGCAACCACTTCTTCATGCTTGGCAACTGGTGAAGGATAAGCCTTGCATACCGGCGTTCCCTGTGGCGAGGAATGAACAAAAGAATCACCAGGGTAAGTTAGAGGCTGCAGAAGTTGGGGACAAGGCGAATCTGGAACTGAAGGCGAAGGGTGGCTTCCATTCTGAGGCTCCTCTAAGGAACCGCCATTGTTATAACAGTTTTCTGACATAATGGAGGAGTAAGGACTAATGGAGCCAGACGTTCCTTCCAATTACCCAAATAGACAAGTAGTAATATTTCCTCCACGGAAACAGCACCTAGAAAGGCAAAAACATACATAACAAAAACCAAGAAAATCATTTTTTTGTTACAGAAAGAACGAATACATATCCCTACCTAGCAAAACAGCATGTCCTTATGTCTGCAACCTATAAATCAAACTGCGTGTACCCAACTTAAAGGAAATAAATGTAACAGGCTAAAATAAGAAAATATAAACATACCCACAGAAATAAATCAAGTTTCCACACATGCCCACATTCTAAAATCACCATTTGATGCATATACCTACCTAAGAAATCAGTGCAGAACAATATATTCATATGATCTACAACCGAAAACCCAGAATTAGCCCATGCCCACCCAAAAAAATAAAAATCACCATAACTGTATATGCCCACCTAAATTAAAATTAAAAAAATAGCATATCCTTACATCACCAGCCTAACACATGAGCCAGCCATGCATTGTCCCATACAAACCAACCAGAAACTATCCATATACTCCACCATAAAAGAAAGCCATTAAAAATACAAGCAGACATCCAACAACAAAAGAAAATTTAAAAAAAATGAAACTCTGAATAGAAGACACATGACATAAACCCAACAAACAAACCCATGCATAAGCCCTTCGAAAGAACACCAAGTCAAAAGGCACTTACAGAATCACCTTATGCATATACCCAGCAACAAAGATGAATATTTCTCGCACAGGGAGAAAAAATATCCATTTAAGTTGTATACATCCGTACCCCAACAAGGATATATTCATATATTCCCATGCATTTACCAAAAAATTTAGAGCCAAATGATCACAAGATAAAAATATGGAACGCCCACCTAAATTTACTCTAGTGTGAAACTCCCAATCTCTATCTTTACCAATTCTAAAAACAGACTTTCCTTGCATAAAATATGCCAAAACGCAGAGTCCATGTGATATTTTGCCAAAGTATTAAAATGGGCATTTGCTATTCTATCATATTGTTCCTTATAAGATATAAAATCAATCAAAACTTCCCACCCAAAGGCAAAAAATTATATATTTCTAAGAACTCACATAAGCCAAAGAGAAAGAGATTGCAGACGATACAGTTCGGTGCAGAAAATCAACCGAATTCCTAATTTCATACCAAGAGAATCCTCCTCATCATCATTATCATATCACCCAATTAAGGTAATGAGAGGGCAACTTGGTTTTTCTAATTCTTTTTTCTTAATTTATTTATTTCTGATTCTCCATTCTATATTCGGTTGAATTCATTGATGTAAATCAAATAGAGAAGACGTGCCTTAGATGGGTGACACGTTAGTTGGCATGCATCTGACGGCTCATAGTATCTCTTTAATGTTATTAACTGATTTCTAGGGTTGTGAAGACTGGGATTTATGAACGGTGAGTTCCTTTGAAAGCCCTTCATGCACTTAGAACGTGTTGTGCTCCCCACATTCTTATGTATATATCCTAATGTATTTCGATGTATATATCCTAATGTGTTTCGTTCTTGACTCTTATATCATTATTGTTCATGAGTTCTGAGGTGGTTAGTGGAGGGTGATTAGAGAGTAAGGAACTCCCACGTGGCTGGTGATGTGGTAAGTCTAATAAGCAAGAAACTCCATGGTGTCTAGTGCAGGGTGATGTGGCAAGTCTAGTCAACGAGGAACTCCAAGGTGGCGAACGATTATATACCATTCCTAGGTGAACCCAAGGTGGTGTCCCTGAAGCCCACTCATGAGATCTAAGGTGGCGAATGGTTGTGCTACCAATCCCGTAGCCAATCCTTGGTGAGCTGAAGGTGGTGAAGCCCACTAGGCTGAAGGTGGTGAAGCCCAACAGAACTTCAAGGTCGCTGGCAAATGCCACTTAGCAATGAGTGGTGACAAAGGCTTTAATACCTAGTGAATTCCAAGGTAGTGAAGGCCAGTGATGAGTGGTGGCAAAGGTTCTAATACCTAGTGAATCCCAGTTGGTGAAGCCCACTTAGTCTTGAACATTGAAGGCCAGGTGGTCTTGAACCTCAAGGTCGCTGGCAAATACCAATTAGGAGTGAACTCAAACATTGTGGCAAATGCCACTCGGCATTCAACTCCTAGGTAGTAAATCTGAGTGAATGGAGTGTATGGCCCATTATGAATATCTGCCTCTCAAATCCCCAAAGATGTGGGGATTTTCATAGTCCGTGGGACGTTAAATTTGGCATTATTGAAAATTAAATCCAGCTTAGTTGATTAAACTTTCACTAATCTAATCTTTTAACTAATAATTTGAATTTTTTTCGTTATTGGGTGTCATTGAAATTCACGTTATGGTTATTCATTAATTAGCAATCAAAACGTTTATTTATTCAAATTTTAGATGCGTGTTGCTGTGAGGAGATTTTCAGAAAATCCCGGAAATGCTAAGTTTGGCTGCCCCTAACAATAAAGCCAGCGTTATTGAGATAAACTTTCACTAATCGCTCTTAAACAAGAGGATGTCAACTAATTTGAAAAGAATTAATTTTATTTTTCCGTTAATGTCTACTAATTTGAAAAGAATTAATTTTATTTTTCCGTTATTTGGTGACATTAAGTCCACGTAATTGCAGGACATTAATCTACAAGTAAACCTTTATGTATTTAATTTTATGTAAACTAAATTTGTAACTATAATCGAGTCTTAATCAGATCATACCTCTATTAAATTTCTATAAATTTGGAAAACACTGTTGGCTAATATTATATAAAGAAAGAAATTTAAACTTACTAATATTAACAATTAATTATTTATTCTAAAAGATTACTTTTCAAAATTATATATATTTAAAAAATAATAATAATTAACTATATATATATTTTTATAATAATATTTTTTCTTTTTACTTTTATATATATATACTCTAATTTTTTTTAAATATTTTTTTAATATATATATAATTTTATTAAATTTAATATATTAAAATTATGCCATTAATATATATATATTAATTTATATATATATTCACTTCATTATAACTTATATCAAAATTTGCAACTGGAACTTTAATAGTTTTCATTTGTATTTTTCTTATCTGCATAATATTCCACTAAGTAAATCAAAAACCACTCAGCCATTGGTTGAAGCCATAAATGTTGTGTCTGCAACAGGCACTTCAATATTTCCTTTATCTGCATAATATTCCACCACTACAAGGAGATCAAAAACAACTCAGTGATTGGTTAAAGCACGAAATGTTGTTGTTGTCAAATGTTTATTTTTTCAATTGAAAATGATTGTGGGTCATATTCAACTAAGTAATAAAAGTATGTGAATTATTGCTCGACACCTTGAATATTTGTTTTCCCATTAGCAATTTTTTTAAAGGTTTGTAATGGTATATATAAATAAGATATTTTTGTGTAAATATATGTAGGGCTAAAATATGTATATTTTTGAAAAATTAATGATCAAATCACTATACCGATATCAATTTATAAATTAATGTTAATTTATTTTAAAATTAAATGTTTATGAGGTTGTATTTAAGAGTTTTCATGGTTAGTTCATGGGATTGGGTGCTTTGTTAAGGAATTGTTTTATGTGAAGTCATCCATTCAATTCTCAGCCCAGTCGAGATGATATATTAGACATAATAAATATGAGTCCTGCCAAGCTTACAAAAAAACGAATTTACAAGGCTAAAAACTATTACAACAATAATTATCAAAACATTATAAACCATTATCTTAAAAGAAAATATTTGAACATGAATGAAAAAAATAACAACCATTCCACCTAACCAACCAAAATATCCCCAATTAATTAAATTATTATTTTTATTTTATATATATATATATTACAATTTAAAAATAATAATAATAATAATAAAATTTCTTAAAACACTTAATATGTAATATAAGTTTGAGTTCTATTTAAATTTGACTATTTATTATTTTTGTTTATTTTTAAGTTTTTAGAAAACATTATAAACCATTATTTTAATAGCAAAATTTTGAACATGAATGAAAAAATAAACAATCATTCCACCTAACCAATCAAAATATCCCCAATTAATTAAATTATTATTTTTATTATATATATATATAGATATATATATAATTTCTTAAAACATTTAATAAGTAATATAAGTTTTAGTTCTATTTAAATTTGAATATTTATTATTTTTGTTTATTTTTAAGTTTTTAGAATTAATTGTTTTGATTATTTAAATTTGACCCAAATACTATTTTTATTTTATTATATTAATATATTGATTTTATTAATTGTTTTATTGTTTTGATTATTAGGTTTAATTTAAATATTACTTTTATTTTTATTTTTAGATATTCATTTCATTAAAAAAAATCTTTTTATTAATTATTTTCCTTAATTTAATATTAACAATTATTTTTTATAATAAAATATTATTTATTTAGTCAAATCTAACTATTTTCTTTATATGAAAATATTATTTATTTAGTCAAATCTAACCGTTATATTGTAACGGCTAAAAAAAATCTCTTTACCTATCTTGTTCTTCATCTTGTCCCGATGAACCACACTGGATGGTTGTGATTTTTACTTAAAATTTTCTTACTTTCCATAATATAAATCACAAAAACCTAAATTCAAATAATATAAACATAAATTCTAATTATAGCTATTTAAATATTAAATTTTTATCATAAATCTACATAACATAAAATGATATTTATTTTAAATATTTTTTTGAAATACATGAATCAAATAATGAAAGATGGTATTCAATAATGCTTGAGTGGATGGCTAATAACATTTAAATGAATTATCCAAAGTGGAATTTATAAAAATCAATTATTTCATTATTATATTTTTATTTATAAGTTTTTATTTAGGTTATATTTTTATTTATGTTATATTTTATTTCATTATTTTATGTTTTATTTTTTTTGTTTGCATACACTTGGGATTATTTGTAAATCGGGTGGGACTATTTTATTTATTTTTTTAAGTTGTTTGAATTTTTGAGAGATTATTTATTCAAGTTTGACTTTTAATATAGTTCTAGTTTTACCCATTTAATTTCCAACTATAACTTTCACATCACATAATGACTTTAACAATATATCTCATCACTATATATTCTATAACCCCAAAACTTCATCTTCTTATTTTTAATTATAAATTTTCATTTATTTTATATTTTATTTTATATTTAACTTTAAATTATTTAAATTTATTAAAATATATAATTTTACTTTCACATTTTGTATTCAAATTTAAACATTTAAATTATTATTTACCATTTTATTACACATAACATTTGACCCGATCAATTAATCATCAATACTATTTAAAAATTTTCAAAATTTTCAAAATCATCAATATTCTTAATAAAATCAATAAAATAAATATTCAAATTCAAAACCAAACATTTAAATTATTATTTACCATTTTATTAGACATAACATTTGACCCGATCATTTAATCATCAATACTATTTAAAAAATTTCAAAATCGTCAATATTCTTAATAAAATAAATATTCAAATTCAGAACCATCCATTTTAATAAGTTATTTACTTAGATTTGGAATTCAACCTTAACTCCCACCCCATGAGAAAGTAAATGAAGGTGTAGAAGTTATTTATTTAGATTTGGAATTTAACCTTTAACTCCCACCCCATGGGAAAGTAAATGAAGGTGTAGACGTGTAAGAGATAAAGCAACATTAACCTTCTAACAAATAATAACTAATAATATCTTAGTCATATCTAAATATTTAAGTGCAAATAATAAGTACTTTTTGCAAGTTGTATCTCTGATGTGAATGCATGCACCGTGACCAGTGATTACAATATATTTTAATCATGATTCATATTATATAAAGGACGTTCTAGGAAATGGAACCATTATATTGAGAAATTTAAATTTCTTATTAATAATGTATAAGAAAAAGTATTTTTGAAAAGCGTAGTCTAATTTTTATAGATGAAATGATTTTTTTTAAGATCATTTTTCTAGGTAATTTTAATTAAAATCTGATAGTGATTTCTAAAAACTTGAGTTTAAATTGTTTAATCTGCATAATTCTAGTGTCCGGGGTTTTTCAGGGAGCTGAATCCATTTATACATTCAAAAATGTATTTTAAACAACAAAAAATCTTGAAATTGTATTGTCGGATTTTGATGAATTCTTGTGAAAAAGGTTATTTCGTTTATACGTTAAACTAGGCCTTTAAAATACCTTCTTTTAAGATACCATTGTATAAGTCAACCATCACCTATATGAGTGACTCAATGGTGTATGAGGTTTAATGAGATAATTATATTTTATTTTCAAACTTTGGAATATAACAATTTTATATATTAATTAACATTTGAGTTATTAAGTGATTATAACGATTTTATATGAGTTGTTTTTAGGGCTTGGAGTATGTCCTAAAAGTGCTTCTGCTTGGCTAAGAGCTCATCTTCCTCGAACGTAAGGAAACAAGTTAACAGCGCAAGACCCAGAGGCATTTGGCAAGAGTGAAAGCCTACTCCCTTATGGACCACCAGCGGGTTGTTCCAGGTGGCATGGTTTTCTTTGAATAACGGTGATGAGTCAGCCTGCATTCGTGGTGAGCAACTAGAGATGGTTGTCCTCGCTGCTGGTTTGACCACTGAGTTATGGTAGGTTTTCCCACGTGTGAAAAAAAAAATATGAGTTGTTTTTGTACAAAGGAGTTTTTACGATTCTAAGATAATTCAATAGTTTCTTAGGGTTTAGGGAATGTTTTAAATTATCTATTAAGGCATATGCCTTGTGATGTGGCCTATTTATAGCAAAATATGCAAGTGGAAAAATCTTATCCATCTTTGGAGATTTAATACTTGTTATGAAAGTAATGACCCATTAATCTGATCATGAAGAATTTAAATTAAATAATCATTTCCAAAATCAAGCAAAGAACGTAATCTCTTTTAAGAATTTTTTGTCTTCAACATAAAATGAAACTTGAATGAGGAAGCAAATCATTAGACTACATTTGATTTTGACCTTAGTCCCAAAACCTTATTTAAAAATGGGGTTTGTGATAATAGGTCAATACCCTAAAGTCATGAATAAGTGGGTATCAATGAGCATCAATTTTTACATGAAGCATTCATTTTAAGCAAGTTGCCTTGGATTTGGGAAAGGTGCTTTGCAGAATTATAATAATTCGGTGCCTGTGTGAAAAATTCAAGGCTCGTGGCTATTGAATGCATTTAATGCACTAGTACAATTGTCAAATTTGGCAACTAGGGCCAAACATCACTTTGGACAACTCTTATGAGGCAACTGATACTTTTCTTGGATTCCTCTTTCTAAGAGGTGTAGGATTGATCTAAAGTTGTCGAGGTTGGCCAGCCATCAAATTAGCCTCCTCCAACCTTTAACGTTGCATATAAATAAAAGGTGCCTCATCCTCATTTTGGCATCTCATCTCATTCATCTTTCTCTCTCATCTTGATTGGTTACGGATTTCTGGGCCTCTCTCTCTCTCCACATGTGCAAAAGGAAAATTGTATTTTCTAGTTGTTGCATTGACGAGATTTGACCGAAATTTCAAGACGCTGACTTTGACCAGCGTTGACCCTGTTTGACTTCGGTTGTGTGAGGGAGACTTCTATTTGGGTAGGTCATTGTTCTGGGCACAAAAACCGAGGCAGTTTTCCCCTGCGTTGACTGCCCTTATTCAGGTTATTGCGTTGACTTTTGTTGACTATATTTGACTGGTTATTTTCGGGCTATTTTGGGCTGCATTATCTTGTTGTTGGAGGTCAAGTTGACGAAGGTTGACCGAGCTGTTTTGGAGATCAATTTCAGCTATGTTGACCAGTGTTGACTTTCGGGTTAGGGCTTTATGTTTATGCTATTTTATCTTATCAGTTTAGGAAAGTGAATATTGTAAATTGTACTCTTTCTCTCTCTGCTGAACTTTTGAAGAATTATAAGAATAATTGATCAAGGGTTTCCCCACATTGGGGTTTGTCCCTGGCTGGTGCCATACCTTATGTCCTCTTTTGTTGGCTTCTCTTCTACTGTTATTGTTTATGTTCTATCTTCATTTTACTATCATGTTGATGTGATTGCTATATTGGATATGATATTGGGCTAATAAAGAAAATTGAAGTAAAATTGCTCTAAGCATAAGACATACCATTGTTATCCTAAAATTAACATGGTATCAGAGCTGAGGTGAAGACGAAGCCCAAGCAAGAGTAAGAAGAGAAATCACTAAGAGGAGCCATCACTGATCAAAGACAATATTCAATGGCCTCCACATCCTACTTCAAGTCTGATGATAAGCTTCATGATAAGTCCAATTATCATGCATGGAAGATGTCTCTTGATTTGACATTAGAAGAGCAAGATGTTGTGGATTATGTGCAGGGAAAGATTTCAGAAGCTCCTTCAAATGCACCGGTTGTTGCTAAGACAAAGTACAAGAAGGATGAAGTCAAAGCCAAGAAGATCATCAGGGATTCTATTCATAAGCATTTAGTTGCTTACATCTCTGATTTGAACACATCAAAGGAGATATATGACAGGTTGGTTGGCATGTTCAAATCTAGCAATGCAAACCAAATTCTTTTCCTCAAGAACAAGTTGAAGGATATAAAGAAAGGAAGAAATGAAGATATTCAACCCTACTTCATGAGGATTACTGAGATATAAAAAAAAATGATCTTCTTTCGATTGGAGAAGTTATTGCTGTTAGAGAGCTTACTCTCATTGCCCTTGGAGGACTCCCTCGTGAATGGCACATGTTCAACACTACTATTCTTAACAACGACATGATTCCAGGTTTTGAAGAATTGTTGACTAGATGTTCTCAAGAAGAAACAAGGATGACGGAACTAGATATGCCTTTAAATAGGAATGATCCTACTGCATTCTCCGCTCATGCTAAAAAGAAGAACAATATAAGTTCAAAGAAGCAATGTCAAGGAAGGTCGGGTTTCAAAAATGGAAGGAAGGGAAGATGCTTCATCTGCAACAAGTTTGGTCACTATGCTAGGGAGTGTCCTACTAGAAGGGATACACCTCATGATGATGACAACCACAACAACAATTTCAGGGGAAACAACAATCAAAGGAATGGCAGATTCAACAACCAAGGAAAATGGAATGCTTTCACTCCTCATCAAGGAAATGTTCGCCCTCCTGAGAGATCAAGAAATACCAGGTATGATGAATCTAATGTTGTTGATAACAAGTAGAAAGAATTCTATCTTATATCTGCCCTCTCTACTGCATCTCCTCCGGACACTTTGGGAAATTGGTTGATTGATAGTGGTGCCTCAAGGCACTTCACCGAGTACAAGGAAGTTCTTTCAAATCTAATAGAGAAGGATACAAATTTGGAAATTATCCTTGGAGACAATGCCACCTATCCCGTGAACGGAGTTGGGAAAGTTACCCTTCAATTGAATCAAGGTAACACCATTCATCTTCAAGAAGTAATATATGTACCTAATCTAAAAAAGAATCTAGTGTCTATCTCGGCAATGGAAGACAAAGGATTCAAGTTGGTATTCATCGATGGAAAGGTACGTGTGTGGAATACAAATTTTAAAGATGCATTTACACTTGGCTTCAGGTTTGATAGCCTATATCAAGTTGGAGGAAGCCCATTAGGAGTTATGTCTTGCGACACATCACTTCAATCCGAATTATGGCACCAGAGGTTTTCTCATCTACATTATAAGGCTTTACCTGATGTGAGGAAGATGGTGACAGGTATGCCCGAATTTAAAGTAGAACATGAAGGTGTTTGTGAGGGGTGTGTCGAAGGAAAGCATACAAGGGGACCATTCCACTCAAGTGATAGCAAGTCTACTGACATATTTCAATTGATTCATTCTGATCTATCTGGTGCAATGCCTGTGAACTCATTAGGAGGACACTTATATTATTCTATCTTTATGGATGATTTCTCTTGCAAGACTTGGATATATTTCTTGAAGAATAAGGACAAAGTATTCTCACGGTTCCGTTCTTTCAAAGCTTTGGTCTAAAATCAAATCAGGAAGAAGATCAAAATATTGAGGACCGATAATGGAACCGAATATGAATCAAATGAGTTCAAATATTATTGTAGAGAATATGGCATTAAGAGGGAGACGACTGCCGCATATACTCCTGAGAAAAACGGTGTTGTTGAAAGGAAGAATCATTCTATCGTAGAAGCCACTCATGTCAGGCTTCATGATCAAAGCCTTCTGAAGTTCTTATGGGCCAAAGTTGCAAACACCACCATGTATGTTAAAAATAGATGTCCTCATCAAGCGTTGGACTCCAAAACTTTCGAAGAAGTTTTCACCGATAAGAAATCTGATGTTTCTCACTTTATAATTTTCGGTAGTCCTGTATATTTTCATGTGCTGAAAGAAAAGAGAAGCAAATCAAATGCTTCTGGGAATAAAGGAACATTTGTGGGCTACAGTGAAACTTCTAAGGCATATAGAATCTATGTGCTTGTTCAAAGAGAAGTGGAGATAAGTCATGATGTCACCTTCGATGAGGATGTTGCCCTTGGGAACATTAGTAACCTTCCTCTTCCAAGGAAGGACAAAGAAGCAGATTTAGGAAAGTAGGGAGAACCGTAGGATGAGTCGATGCCCGATGCTGAAGGACCAATAGATCCCATTGATCCACCCCCTCATTAGCCCTCCTCCTTGAAAAGGAGACCCTCGTGGCTTAGGGAGACTCTCGAATAGTCAAATCTAGCCGTTTCTTGGTCAATTTTAGCCATTTTTTTAGCCGTTCAAAGATCTGCTCTCCCTATTTAATTTGTAGCCATGATCTGATTCTTCAACTTGTCCTGCTGATGAACCACACTCGTTGGTTCGAAACGCGTCGACAAATGTATTATCATGTGATTTACGCCGAAAAACTTTTTCTCATAAACTCTCAAAGATGCCGAGAGACATGTTGCAACTAAGGGGAAATTTCATGAAAGCAAGAAGCTAAATAGGTACCAAGGGTACTTAACTGCAATGAGCACCATTATTCAATATGAGCCTTGCACATTCAAAGAAGTTGCCAAACACCAAGTTTGGAAGGATGAAATGAATGAGGAGTATGAGTTGATTATGAAGAATGATGTCCGGGATGTGGTCCCTAGACCCAAGGACAAATCTGTTGTCACCTCGAAATGGCTCTTCAAGATCAAGCATGGAACTAATGGAACTGTTGAAAAGTTCAAGGCCATATTCATTGCTCGAGGCTTCTCTCAAAATGAAGGTGTAGATTATGATGAGATATTTTCATCAGTTGCTCACTACACCACCATCCATTTGATTATAGCCCTTTCTGCCTCACAAGGATGGAATCTACACCAGATGGATGTCAAGACTGCATTATTGCATGGTTCACTTAAGAAGGAAATCTATGTGGAACAACCTGAGGGGTTTGAAGTTCAAGATCGTCAGATACATGTATGCAGGTTGAAGAAATTCCTTGATGGGTTGAAGCAAGCACCCTGAGCTTGGTATGAGAGGATCGATAGCTATCTGATGAAGATGGGATTTACAAGAAGTGAAGTTGATCCAAACCTTTACTTTAAGTTTGAGAATGATAGACCTCTCATCTTGGTACTATATGTGGACGATCTCTTTCTAACATGTGCAAACCCTCTTATTCATCAATGTAAGAGAGAGTTGGCTTCTGAATTTGATATGAAGGACATAGGATTGATACATTACTTCCTAGGGTTGGAGGTATGGCAAAAGCCAAGGGAGATTTTCCTCTCTCAGTGAAAATATGTTGTGAAGTTACTTGAAAGATTTGGGATGGTGGACTGTAAGTCTGTGACTACTCCGTTGGAACTTAACTTCAAGAAGTTATGCGGAAGTGTTGTCGAGCCTAATTTGGAAAATCCTTCTAAGTATCATCAACTCATATGGGCCTCGATGTTCTTAGTGAACTCTCGTCCGGACATATGTTTTGTAGTGAACACATTGAGTCAGTTTATGGTCAAGCCTCATCATATACATTGGATTGCTACCAAGAATATCTTGAGATATCTCCAAGGCACAATTACTTATGGATTGAGATACACTGTTGGGAATGTGAGGCTCCATGGTTACTCTGATGCAGACTGGGTTGGCAGTGTGGTGGATTGCAAAAGCACATCAAGATGTTGCTTCTCTCTAGGTTCTACTTCAATATCATGGATGAGTAGGAAGCAAAAGTCGATGGCTTTAAGCACTGTTGAGGATGAATACATTGCTGCTAGTTTGGCTCCTGTGCCGCTGTTTGGTTGAGGAAACTCTTTAGTAAGTTATTTGGACATGTGTTGGATGCCACCGTGATCTTCTGTGACAAGCAGAGTGGGATTCATCTTTCTGAGAATCATGTATTTCATGATCGCTCCAAGCATATTGATATCAGGTACCACTTTATCTGGGATATGGTACACCAGGGAGCAATAAGGCTCCATCATATTGGGACTGATGAGCAGGTCGTCGATATTATTACGAAGCCCCTTAGGAATGTAAAATTCTTAACCTTCTATGAACGACTTGGAGTCGTGGAGAGACCCTCTTATGAGGGTCTTGTATGAGATGGATGTTGAGCTCTAGGAGCTCCAGGGGGCTTGGGGTACTTCTTGGAGCGATGAACGACCATAGGCTGGAGTGTTGTCGAGCCTAATTTGGAAAATCCTTTTAAGTATCGTCAACTCATAGGGGCCCCGATGTTCTTAGTGAACTCTCGTCCGGACATATGTTCTGTAGTGAACAAATTGAGTCAGTTTATGGTCGAGACTCATCATATACATTGGATTGCTACCAAGAATCTCTTGAGATATCTCCAAGGCACAATCACTTATGGATTGAGATACATTGTCGGGAATGTGAGGCTCCATGGTTACTCTGATGCAGACTGGGTTGGCAATGTGGTGGATTGCAAAAGCACATCAAGATGTTGCTTCTCTCTAGGTTCTACTTCAATATCATGGATGAGCAGGAAGCAGAAGTCAGTTGCTTTAAGCACAGTTGAGGATGAATATATTGTTGCTAGTTTGGCTCATGTGCAGCTGTTTGGTTGAAGAAACTCTTTCATGAGTTGTTTGGACGTGTGTTGGATACCATCATGATCTTCTGTGACAACCAGAGTGGGATTCGTCTTTATGAGAATCATGTATTTCATGATTGCTCCAAGCATATTGATATCAGGTACCACTTTATCTGGGATATGGTACATCGAGGAGCAATAACGCTCCATCATATTGGGACCGATGAGCAGGTCGTGGATATTATTATGAAGCCCCTTAGGAAGGTAAAATTTTTAACCTTCTGTGAACGACTTGGAGTCGTGGAGAGACCCTCTTATGAGGGTCCTATATGAGATGGATGTTGAGCTCTGGGAGCTTCAGGGGGCTTGGGGTACTTCTTGGAATGATGAACGACCATAGGGTGAGTGGTTCACCTTCCCCTAATGGTGCGCAATGTACAGGGTGACTGGTTCACCTTCCCCTAATGGTGCGAGATGTACAGGGTGAGTGGTTCACCTTCCCCTATGATACCCCATGGTGACATATGCATAGGTTGAGTGGTTCACCTTCTCCTATGGCATATGAGCAAGATGAGTGGTTTACCTTCTCCTGCTGGCACATCCTACCCATGCAGTCTAAGACTCATGGGAAGTACCTCTCATTTGGCCAATGAGTAGGGAAATGAGGATAGGTACCATAGTACTACTGATGGACGCATCATGTACTAGCATACTCCCTATGTTAGGATGTTGATATTGATTTGGGATCAATGGAAACTGACTTCAGGTTAGTTAAGAGTGGTATGACACACTCTCTATTGTTGGAGACTGACTTCGGGTCAGTGGAGAATGGTATGATACATTCTTGGTCATTTCTTCTTTCTTCATGGTTTAGTAGAGCAGAGCAGAGTAGTGCAGTGACAGGGTTGGTACAAATTGTCGGATAGATTGGCAGGTGATGTTCTCCCTAGTTGAGAGGGAGTGTCAAATTTTACAACTAGGGTCAAACATCACTTTGGACAACTCTTATGAGGCAACTGATACTTTTCTTGAATTCCTCTTTCGATAGATGTAGGATCGATATAAATATCATCCCAATCTGACATGTACAAATGAAGTTATGAATTTATTTTGATTATGTACAAACTGTCAAGGTCGGCGAGCCATCAAATTAGCCTCCTCCAGCGTTCAATGTTGCATATAAATACAAGGTGCCTCCTCCTCATTTTGGCATCTCATCTCATTCATATTTCTCTCTCTCATCTTGATTGGGTACGGATTTTTGGGCCTCTCTCTCTCCACACGTGCGAAAGGAAGACTGTCTTTTCTAGCTACTGCTTTGACCAAATTTGACCGAAATTTCAAGAGGCTGAAATTTCAGGAGGCTAACTTTGACCAATGTTGACCCTGTTTGACTTTGGTTTTGTGAGGGAGACTTCTGTTTGGGTAGGCCGTTGTTCTGGGCACAAAAACTGAGCCAATTTTCCCCCTGCATTGACCAACATTGACTGCCCTGATTTAGGTTGTTGCATTCACTTTTGTTGACTAGATTTGACTGGTTATTTTCAGATTGTTTTAGGCTGCATTATCTCGCTGTTGGAGGCAGATTTGACCAAGGTTGACCGATCTGTTTTGGAGGTCAATTTCAGCCCTGTTAACCAGCATTGACTTTCTGGTTAGGGTTTTCTGTTTCTGTTGTTTTGACTTATCAGTTTGGGCAAGTGGATATTGTAAATTGTACTCTCTCTCTCTGTGCTGAACTTTTGAAGAATTATAAGAAGAATTGATCAAGGGTTTCCCCACATTGGGGTTTGTCCCTGGCTGGTGCCATATCTTGTGTCCTCTTCTGTTGGCTTGTCTTCTACTGTTATTATTTATGTTCTATCTGCATTTTACTATCATGTTGATGTGATTGCTATACTGGATATGATATTGGGCTAATAAAGAAAATTGAAGTAAAATTGATCTAAGCATAAAACATACCATTGTTATCCTAAAATTAACAACAATCCATGTGGAACTATAACAAAGATAAGGTTCATCTAAAGGAGCATTTCAAGATGGTTTGTTGCATTGTGCCTACTTGTATGTGGTTTTGATGGGGTCTTGGTGTTCTGTTCTTTGCTCTAGATTTCTTGCAAATTTGTGTGTTCATGGGAGGTTGGTTTCTATAGTTCTCCGTCAATTTTCCTTTTTAGTTCATGCCATTTTTCTTGCTAAGGTACCTATGTCTAGAGGATACAAATCAAGAAGGTGATGGTGTGTGAGGGCTCTGACACTATTCGATTTGGGGGGGCTTTTTTTACAAAGTGTGTGAGAATTAAGGAGTTTTCCCTCCTTGAAAATTAGTAATTACTCTTTGTGTCTCGTCTCTTGGCAATTGGGTTATGCTCAAAATGAAATTTTTGCTTTTTCCTCCACATTTCTTGTGTGTTAGACTAGAGGTTTTTATATTTCATGTGCAGAAATATGGGTTTTGGTAATTTCTTTTACTTAATTCAATGCATATTTTGTCTTTGGAAATAGAGTTTTGCATTTCCTTTGGTCTCATGACCTCTTTACAGTGTCCATGGTATTTAGGTTTGATGCATAATATATTGGGAAATTAACTCTTAATTTCAAGCCTTTTGTTAGTGCTATTGAGCTTGAGTGTACATGTATTAAAGGAAGATTTGTCATGGATACCAATAATGTTCAAGAGCTCCGTAGAGTTTTACATCACCATTAGGAGATAACCCAAGCAAATTGTAGTACTCTATTGGTAATTTCTTCCAAAATTTTAGAGCTAGAATATGCTTGTATCACTCAAAATGCCAACATAATGAGTAAATTGTTACTTCTGAAATAGAAGTTGGACTCTCTTGAAATTGAATGTAATAGTCTATGAAGTATTCCTCTCACCCAATGCATGGGATCTCTATATATGGCATCCAATAGCCTAGAAATAAAATAAATAAAAAAATCTTTCCGTTGCACAAAAAGAAGGTGAGATAATTCACCCATTCACAGATCCAATGGAAATTGAAGGTCCAAGCTCCCCTCAATCTGAGAAGAGGCAAGAAGAGGAAGGAATTATCCATATTTATCATAGGTGGTGTGTATTTTCAATAAATCTACATTTTGGGTGTGTATGCCAAATAAGCTGACTTGAAATACTAGTTTGATAGTTTATATAAAACTTTTTGATGTAATTTTGTAAATTTATTATATCTTATGGAAAGTTAAAGGAGTTGGCCAATGTAATATGTTGTTTGCTTCGACAACGACTTTTGTTTGAATGAATATTTATTTCAATCTTTAAAAACTATAGCTTTTATATATTAATCAAAATTTGAAATCTTTTTCTACGTACTTGGCAATCTGAATATGGTTTCAAATATAAAGCATCTACATCAACATAATATCCTCCAAATTTTACTATAACAACGTGATAACAACATGATTTTAATTTTAAACATAAAGGATACAAAAACTTGTATTTATACTTTTATCTTTAATAATCAATATCTTTATACTTCAACAAATTTCCTTTGTTATTTAAAATTAATGATATTTAGCATATAACACAAATAAAGGGCATCAGAATGAGTTACAGATTTGGCCTTTCCTCTTCAATGTTCATCATAATGAATGATGGCTCAAACGGTTTTTTAGTGGTGCATTTTTCTATCTTTCCTAAAACAAATATCGACTCCATGATTGGACATTCATACTATCTCTTTAATCTCATTTTGTCAAAGAACTCCCATAAATTTTTCTCGCTAGTTTGGAGGTCTAAACTATGTCTAATGTATGTAATGCAAATAATGTATATAGTGATTAAATGTTAAGTAACAACCAACTTTCATTACTATCTCATGAAATGCAAAATATAATAGTTGAAACATCGTATCAATTGAAAATCCTTGAATGTAATTAATATTGGTTGATTAATCCCTGGCTTCCCTGATTTTGATTCCACAAAAATGGTGGTCTAAAAAATGCCAATGTGGGTGAGGCTTCCAAATCTTCCCCTTCCTTTCTAGCATCAAAAGGTTCTCTCGGATATTGGAAACATTTTGGGGTCATTTAAAAAGACGAATGTTGAAAGAATGGAGAAAGGGTTACTTACCTTTGCCAAAATCTGTGTAGAAATAGACCTAATTAAGGGCCTACTAGTTTGTGTTCAACTGAAACATAAAACCTTTAAGTGGACCCAAAATTTTGGATTATGAAAATATAGCATTCAGATGTTGATCATGTTACCAAACATGACACTTGAAGGACACATGCCCTCAGGAAAAAATGCACCCAAACAATAAAAAGGGGCGGGCTCGTAAAATAAAAGTATGGCAATGTTTTGAATCCTACCTCACGAAGGAAGAAAAAGGGGAAATCACAGAAAACCCGTCAAACCAAGAAGAAGGGAGTACTCACTTACATGTTGGAAATGGAACCCACAAGCAGAGTGGTACAAAATTAGAAGTAGGCCATGAACCAGAACAACAAATAAATGTGGCACACAAAGAGGATGGTACGGTGGCCACAAAGAGAGTTCATGTTTCATAAAGTTTAGATGTAGACAAAGAACACCCACTAGAGATAGTTGTAAGCGATTTGGAAATGGTTCCAGTTGACCCCCATTTAGTGTAGAATTTCTCACTGTAGATCAACAGATTATGCAATATACTAAAGCAAAATACTAGATCTACTTCTACAACAAACTTGTGGAACCTTAATAGATTTTGAGCAAGATCAAATAGAACACATATAACATAGAATGAGAAATCAATCACACATGAACACAAAAGAATACTCTGGCGAAAGCCTTAGCTAAAAACCCCGCTATCTGTATTATCATACAAGTGGAAATATCTCAGGATTACACAAAGCTTTAGCTCTCAAGCTATCCAGCTCTCAATACAATCCCTCATTGTTGTTCATAGATAGAATAGACATAACATATGCCTTCCTCCAGTCCTCCAAGCCTCCTATTTCCTTGCAGCTCCTGGGTCCTCTGCCTACCACCTGTGTGAATTGGCCTCTCACACAACTCATCAAACTCAAAAGTAACTGCGCAGTCCTGAAGGAGATAATTCCTTTTGCGTGGATGAGTTTCCTATATAGGAAAAATCCTCCAACTGATAGTACATTGTCCCTTCCTCTGATCTCAATTGGGTGTCTGACTGAACTGACATGCATGAGTTTTTTATGAGAGAATATTTAGTTATCTGCAGTGCAACAGTTACATGCATGCATGCATTAACTAACTAAACTCACAATCAGTTCCACAAACTGTTGGAACTAATCTAACTGGACTTAACTCAGATAATTGAGCTAACTAATTACAACTCATCCTGATCTCCTTAATCAAGGGATAACTTCCTCAATCAATGGAGAAACTGTTGCATGTCTTCACATAGACTTCATGTTTGATTTCCTACAACTAATTAACTCAAGATGAATTAATTAATTATTTTACAAACAACTGCTAAGATCAAATTCGAATTTTAATTCTCATTTTTAGTTTAGGGACTTACTAAAATTGGAATGTATCCCTTTACAACTTATTCTAAAAGCCAGGAACTAGGAGAATGGCTGGAAGAAACCCTAGCAATCCAACCGCAGCCCCCATGCCGCTGGCCGCTCTCGGCTCCCTGCCTTCGGCAGCTTTCGGGCT
This sequence comes from Pinus tabuliformis, assembly GCA_031772625.1. NCBI lineage: Eukaryota > Viridiplantae > Streptophyta > Pinopsida > Pinales > Pinaceae > Pinus > Pinus tabuliformis. Next base: position 795,318,374 of record CM062813.1, on the reverse strand, counting down.
TCGGCTTGGCCTGGAGAATAAGAGTAAAGAATGCTTTAACCACGGATTGCAGGTTCCCCCGAGGATCTACAGCAGATTTGCCGCCGCCTCCAGGCCTTCGATCGCTCTCGGCCCCCGACCCTCGGCCGTTCTCGGGCTCCTGCTCGACCTCGCAAATGATGGTAATATGCGCTACAGTTCTGGAACGAGGGTTTTCTCAGACATCAGTGAATGGCTCGCCCTCCAGTCTCCTCCGCGTGCCCCCAGCGCTCTTAACTTCTCTGCTTGGGACTTTGGGGCTGCCAGCTCTTGGCCCTCGAATGTTGATTCACGCACCTGCCGCCCCCTTCAGTTTGAATACGCATCAGACAAAGGCGAACTCGCAGATTTCTTTTCTGGTTCTCCTCATGCGGGGATTCTTAGAAGAACACATTCCACTCTGGAAGAACACGCGGCTTCTCAAATCTGCAGGGGAATGCGAATCTCTGACCTCTCTACCTCATTTCAGATCCAAATCAAGCTCATCTCAGGCAAAACCCGGCTACAGTGGGTGAGCTCATCGGATTTAGTTCAGAACCTCAAACACACACTGGAACTCAAGCTGGGGATTCCATCTGCAGCTCAACGACTCCTACACGAAGGTAAACAACTCGAGGATCTCTACCCCCTTTCTTTTTACAGCATTAAGAGAAATTCCTCCATTATTCTTGCCCTTCGTTTGAGAGGGGGAGCTGCAGGACAGTCTTCTTCAGCCAAGGCATTTTCATACAAAGATGCTGTCCATGCACATAAGCAGGAGAAATCAGTGCCACCAGCACAGGCTCCCAAACCTTTTCTGGTGGACAAACTAGAGGAAACCCCCTCCATTGAAATAACACACCCAACGCTGGATGAGCAAACCCAACAGTTTGCAGAGCATGGCATCATTTGCAGGTTCAATGGGCTATGGCCACGCACAGCAGATCTCTACCAGTGGATTCACTCTAACTGGACCAATAATTGTAAGGTTCTGTTATGTTCAAAGGGCTTTTTCATCACAGTGTTTGCTTTTGAGGAGGACTACCAAAAGGCCTTAAAAGCAGGACCATGGTTTTGGGGCTCAGCAGGTTTATTCCTCACCCCCTGGTTCCCAGACTTCGATCCATCTACAGCAATCATCACCAAGCTCCCCATCTGGGTCAGACTTCCTAATCTCCCGGCGAATCTATGGCACTTCGCTGTATTCCAAGGGATCGACAACTCTCTAGGCCGCCTCCTAGACACAGACACTTCTAGAGGGGAAAAGGGTTTATATACCTATGCCAGAATCTGTGCAGAAATAGACATGAGCAAAGGTCTCCCTGACAAGATCAATATCAAAATCGGAGACTTCCATTGGACTCAGAACCTGGATTATGAGAACACAGCTTTCCGCTGCCGCAACTGCCACCACACAGGGCATCTACAGAGCTCCTGTCCTTCAATACCCGCCCAAAAGAAGAAAGCCAAGAAGAAATCCAAAAGCTGGAAGCCGCATGACCCTCCGCCCATGGACGATTTTGATTTCAGCTCAGATGAAGAGGAGGAGAATGAGGAAGGAGAGGCAGCTATGAGGACACAGAATCCGCCCTCGGCTGAGCCTGAAAATCTGTCAGTCCAGCCAACTTCCCAGAAAAGAAATCATGAATCCTCTACCTCGGATTCAGACAAGGAAATCTCTCAGTCTGCCCAGCTCAGTTTGCAAATCATGCCAGCTCAGCAGTCCCCTCCTGAATGGGTCAAAGTTGGCAAAAAGAAAGGGAAAAAATGCCGCATAGTTGACTCTTCCCATGTTGGGTAGAACCCTATGCTTGGCTTCTGCTACTCTGTTCTTCCAGTTACCTATTGCTATGTTCTTCTCTCTTCTCTCTTCTTCTAGGAGCCGAGGTGGATAGCCCATCCTTTCCGGCTGCCTATGTTCTTGCTTCTCTTGGATGTAACTTCTGGTTGTACTATATATTTTCTTAATAGACTTAGTTTTTACCGATAAAAAAAAAAAAAAAAAAATTGGAATGTATCCCGAAATGTTATTTATAGCAATGCTATTTTTAGCATTTCTATTTTATCATTCCTTGTTGCTATCTCCAACACTGGTACCTGAAATGCTATTTATAGCATTTCTTGTTGCTATTTTCAACACTCCCTCTCAACAAGAAAGGCATTCAACTCGAACTCAATCCTGAACCTTTGGAATGTTCTGCATGCAACACTTCTCCCTAGTGTTGTTGCTCCAACAACTCTAGAAACAAAAAAAATATCCAACCTGAATCAAAATGATGCCTCTGTAATCAAAGTCTCTGACTACTATTGCCTTTGTCGACTGAAAACTTTGCACCTCTGTGCTCTTCAGTATCTGACTGCTCTAGCCTCTGTCACTTTGGTCTCTGACTACATCAATCACACCGATTCCTGTTGCTGGTCCAATCTCCTAGCACTGCACCTCCTCTCATCATGTTGCATTGTGCTACCCACTGTTGCACTACAACTCAGTTATTGAGAAGTAAGTAACTGATCTCCCAACTGACCTCCCTGTTGGGCTAGAAAAATCCTCTGATGCTGAAGCTTCCTATGCCGCTCCATCTGCATCTGTCTCTACCCACTTAGCCAGTCCTACTACTCCTCATTGGGGCTTCCGTAGCAAGGTCTAATCAAAGAGGCTAGGTACCTAAAGGATCCTACCCCTATTTAAGCCTTCTTGGGACTATCACTCCACATCGCCCCACCTCCCACCTAGAGGTATGGATGCATGTGATCCCTCTGCCCACTTGGCTCGAAATTTTCCCCTACTGGAGGTCTCTGCATAAGTGGATGCCTCCACTCGGTCTCCTCTCTGCTTCTCCAGTTGTGGCTGCTCCACAACCTCTTGAAGCCGCTTTTCCAATTGTGGCTCCTCCACAATTGTCTGATACTTCTTTTAGCACTGCATGTTGAGAGGTAATGTACTCCCCCTCTCAACCACCAAGTCTCCAATGGTTGCCTTGCTCCTCAAGGCTTTGCATGCATCTTGAACCTCAAGAGCATATAGGTTCTTAACTCGTGAACCGATCTGCTTCACCTGTCTCGTGGTGATGTGTCTGAGGAAAACCTTTCCCTTACTAAAGACTACATCATAGCCTTTGTCTTCCAGCATCGCGATCAATACCAAGTTTTTCTTCAGTCTTGGGACATACTTCACATCTGTCAAGGTAATGCAAGCTCCATGCTCCCTCTAAAAGGCAACCGTGCCTACACCTGAGACACTATACTTTTCCTCATTACCCATCTCTATGAGTATCTGGAGGTCTTTCTCCTCCAAGGTACTAAACAAACTCTTATCGTCGATCATGTGGAATGAAGCTCCACTATCAAGAAACCAACCGCAACCCATCATCAATGAAACCATGCATGCGATGAGGGTGAAATCCAATTCGAACTGTGAGGCCAGTGCCTCACCTTTTGATCCTTCCAAGGATCCCTTCTTGGATTTATTCTGTGGAAAATTTGTTGCATAATGGCCCACCTCATGACAATGAAAGCATCGCACTTTCGAATTGTCAAACTTCTTCCCACCATGGGAAGAACTCGATTTGGGATGAGAGTCCTTCTCCTTCCCTTTCTTTGCCTTACTCGCTAAGGCGCAATTTTCTTCATCCTCCTTGGATGAAGAACCATCTTTGGTGCTTCCCCTTATCTCCTCTTGCATCAGATCTGACCAAAGTCGTTCCCAATCTGGTAGTTTCTCTCTTCCATTTACCGAGTCTTGGTAGCTATGATAGCTCTTAGGAAGACTGAGGAGAGTAAGGCTCACCATGTCATCATCAACTGTCGTGATCCCTGCACTTCCAAGCTCATCCCTGCAAGTGGTGAGCCTGTTCAAATATGTAGAGATTGTGTCGCCCTTTTCACACTTGATTTTCCAAAGCTTGTCTTTCAGTGCTAGCTTCCTCTGATCATTGCTATTCTGGTATAGATCTTTCAATGTTTTCCACATTGAAAATGGTGTCTCCTTCCCATGGAGACTCGAGACTATGTGGTCTCGAACTCCCTCCAAAAGGATTCTCCTCGCTTTAGCCACACATTTCTTCCATTCGGCCAATTCTGTAGCATTAGCTGCTGCTGGCTTGGGGACTTCTTGATCAATGAAGTCCTTCAAACCATTGTCCTCTAACACTACTTCCATGCAATCCTTCCAGGCTATCTAATTCGAGCTGCCATCAAGGGCATACTCGATTCTTAAACCGTTGAACGCCATTGGTGAAATTTGAGATGTGATAAGAATTTGAATTCTATAATCAGGAACTTCAAACTTCGAATTTCGAACTTCTTTGTATACTGTTCTCTCCTTTGATCACCTTTGCTCTGATACCATGTAGAATTGCTCATTGTAGATCAACAGATATGCAATATACTAAAGCAAAATACTATATCTACTTCTACAACAAACTTGTAGAAGCTTAATTGATTTTGAGCAAGATCAAATAGAACACATATAACAGAGAATGAGAAATCAATCACACATGAACACATAAGAATACTCTGGGAAAGCCTCAGCTAAAAATCCCGCTATCTGTATTATCATACAAGTGTAAATATCTCAGGATTACACAAAGCTTTAGCTCTCAAGCTATCCATCTCTCATTACAGTCCGTCACTGCTGCTCATAGATAGAATAGACACAACATATGCCTTCCTCCAGTCCTCCAAGCCTCCTATTTCCTTGCACAGTTTCTCCTGGGTCCTCTAGCTGCCACCTGTGTGAATTGGCCTCTCACACAACTCATCAAAATCAAAAGTAATTGCGCAATCTTGAAGGAGATAATTCCTTCTACATGGATGAGTTTCCTATATAGAAAAAATCCTCCATGCAGAGGGATTTATCTCCTTCAGGGCTGCACAATTACTTTTGAGTTTGATGTGTTGTGTGAGAAGCCATTTCACACAGGTGGAAACATTGGACCCCAGGAGAAACTGCGCAAGGAAATAGGAGGTTTTCAGGACCGAGGGAAGGCATATGTTGTGTCTATTCAGTCTATGAGCAACATTGAGGGATTGTACTGAGAGCTGGATAGCTTGTGAGCTAAAGCTTTGTGTAATCCGGACATATTTCCACTTGTATGATATTACATATATCGGGGTTTTTAGCTGAGGCTTTCTCCAGAGTATTCTTCTATGTTCATGTGTGATTGCTTTCTCATTCTCAGTTATATGTGTTCTATTTGATCTTGCTCATAATCGATTAAGCTTCCGCAAGTTTGTTGTAGAAGTAGATCTTGTATTTGCTATCCAGCTCTCAGTACAATCCCTCAATGCTACTCATGTACTGAATAGACACAACATATGCCTTCCCTCAGTCCTCCAAGCCTCCTATTTCCTTGTGCAATTTCTCATGGGGTCCAATGCTACCACCTGTGTGAATTGGCCTCTCACACAACACATCAAACTCAAAAGTAACTATGCAGTCTTGAAGGAGATAATTCCTTCTGCATGGATGAGTTTCCTATGTAGGAAAAATCCTCCAACTGATAGTACATTGTCCCTTCCTCTGACCTCAACTGGGTCTCTGATTGAACTGACATGCATGAGTTTTTTATGAGAGAATATTCAGTTATATAAGTGCAGCAGTTACATGCATGCATGCATTAACTAACTGAACTCACAATCAGTTCCACAAACTATTGGAACTAATCTAACTGGACTTAACTCAGATAACTGAGCTAACTAATTACAACTCAAAGCACAACTCATCCTGATCTCCTTAATCAAGGGATAAATTCCTCAATCAATGGAGAAACTGTTGCATGTCTTCACATAGACTTCATGTTTGATTTCCTACAACTAATTAACTCAAGATGAATTAATTAATTATTTTACAAACAATTGCTAAGATCAAATTCAGATTTTAATTCTCAATTTTAGTTCAGAGACTTACTAAAATTGGAATGTATCCCGAAATGCTATTTATAGCAATGTTATTTTTAGCGTTTCTATTTTATCATTCCTTGTTGCTATCTCTAACACTGGTACCTAAAATGCTATTTATAGCATTTCTTGTTGCTATTTTCAACATTTAGGGGGATGGTAGAAGTTCTATAGAAAGAAAGGAAAGGAAGAGAAGTTAAGTTTTTTTTTTTTTTGGTAGGTAAGCACCCACGGGGGATTTGAACCAGTGACCTATCGCAAGGAGTGCCTTAACAATGCACCCATTCACCGTCAATCCAAAGCCCCATGGGCTAAAGAGAAGTAAAGTTATTACTATCATGCTTCTCAAGTTTCTTTTATATTTTCATAATTTCTTGTGCATATAAGCCAAGAGGTTGCTCTTATTGAATGCGGATAACATCTACAAAATGTAATTTCACTACAACATAATAGACAAATAGCTCCAGAATTTAGTGTATTTCAGTTCACGAATTGGACACCTTTCCTGGCACAAAAATGGGCGTAACCAGATATGTTTATCATAGCGCCAAATTTGGCGCCGGAAATAACGCCTGGAATAGCACTAGAAAACAAGCACCAGAAATCTTGCCAAAAGTTGCGTCAGAAATTATGTTGTAAGTAGTGCTAGGTATAACACCTAAAATAACACATGGAATAGCGCTTGGAATAGTGCTAGAATTAACGCCAAAATTTTCTTCCAATTTGGCTTCCAGTTTTACGTCCAGTTTTGCTTCCAGTTTTTCTTCTAGTGTGGTTTCCAATTTTACTTCTAGTTTTTCTTCTAGTGTGGTTTCCAATTTTACTTCCAATTTTGCTTCTAGTGTGGCTTCCAATTTGGCTTCCAATGTTGCTTCTTTTTTTACTTCCAAGTGCTAAGAATAGCACGAGGTTTAGCGCCACGACTTGTATCCAGTTTGGATTTTGATTTGGCTTCCAATTTTGCTTCCTGTTTTGCTTCTAGTGTGGCTTCCAATTTGGCTTCCATTGTTGCTTCTTTTTTTGCTTCCAAAAATGATTATTGTTTTGCATACAGTTAAATTAATATGTTTTATTTCAATTTAATTAGTTAAATATATCATGTCTCTTAAATAAGTTATATGATTATACAATAAGTCATATGAATGCATTTGAAATATTTTATAGGATAACATTTATAAAGAATTTTTAGGGAAACAGACATCCATACAAATTAGAAACATCATTAAACTTATTAAATCTCCATCAAAATAGAATCTGCAACATCGAGTATATATAAAATAACAAGATAATTATTGTAATGTGGTCATCATCTATAATTAAAACAAGTTAGTTTAATATCTATAATTTAAGTGAATTTGACAACATCCATCATGAGCAGTAAATCAAAACCATCATACATAATAAATATGTATCCAAATCATCAACCACTTTCAATATATAAAAATTTATGAGTCAATATTGATAAGATCGTCATCATATATAACTAAAACAAATGAAATCAACTTATACTAGTAGACCAATAACATGTAAAAATGATACATGTCCAGCAGTCGACATAAATCAAAATGATACATCACGTACAAATGATATAAATAAAAATGATAAATTATGTAAGACAAAATGATACAAGTCAATATGATACATCATGTCCAAATGATATAAGTCAAAATGATACATGTAAAAAAGATACAACTCAATAATATGGTACTGGAGGCCGTGAAAATGATACATATGATAGTAACCATGAAAATCGACATCATAACAATATATCAAAAATGATCCATGATGCAATCTATATTATCATGAATGTCACTGGATGCTACCAACAACTGCCTCATGATCATCATCACCATCATGATCATGATCATCATCGTCGTCATTTGTATCGACATTGGTGTCGTTGTCATATATATGTGTGTGTGTGTGTGTGTCATCATGAGCATCATCTGTCATCTCATCATCGGACCCAATGTGATTTGGATCTATGTGATGAGTACCATTTCGATCTTTTGGAAGATCCTTATTCTGCAAAAAAAACATTTAGAATGAAAAGTCATTATTTATTTCATGCAATAATTAATTTCTCAATTATATATCGTATATTACAACATATGAAATGAAACGATAATCATATTACATTATATCAAAGTGCACATATGATAATAAAATTTCAAATAAGTTACAACTAAGATGGCATTCCAATGATGTAAAACATTCAACAATTCTAATAAACGTTAGTAAAGATCATAAAAAAAATGTTATACAATTTAACTATCAATTGTAATTTCTATTACATAAGCTTAAGTACAAACCCTCTTCATTTTGTGTTATATATACACTACATTTCCACATTCAAGTGAAGGGATGGTCAATGTTTCCTTTCAATGTCGAGTAGCTAGATGTAGTAAAGGTGTTGAAGATGAAATGGAGACTAGAGTCAACTCCAGGTGGAGCAGAAGGATCAATATGAATGGCACAAGTGCAATTGCAACTGGTAGTGCTAACTCTCTAGTTGCAAGAAGTGGTGAAAGGGAGATTCCCTTTGTCTATGTCACTTCTTGGAGAAATGGTTATGTTTGAAGCTCACTTGTAGAATAGCTAGGAGATAGAGGGATTGTTCCATCCTAGGCTTAGACTTAGAGGTCAAAAAAAGTCAATGACTTGTGGGAGGATGAAAGAACTTGACTTTAGTCTAAGAATGAAGGCAAGGAAGGTGACTTAGAGGTGACCTAGGGTTATCCTAAAGGGTTGCTATAGATCTGCACTAAAACTGTAAGTTGATTGTTCATTGCAACTTCTATAGAGTAAACATTTTCCATATAGATGGTTGTTGTAAATTATTTTTTCTTGTATAACTGTTTGAGAACATATTCAAGGTAGAGTTTGTCAGGGCTAGTAATTAGGGGTCAAAGTCAAAATCAAGATAATCTTTGGAATCTATTAATTGGCACTGGTCACTTCACATATTGGGCATGATGTACCTCTATTCATTGGTGAAATTATGGATTTTAGATGTTGCGGCAATTTTCAACTAAATAAATTGAACTTCCTTATGAAATAACCTCTTATTGATAAATCAGAATGGTGTTGGAATCCATTTTAAATTAGGCTTGAAACCTAATACAAACATACTCGATTATGTATTTTGTTGATCAAGAGCATTAATCCCAACAAATGTTTATTTAATTCAATTGTATACAAGTTGAAGTTTGAGCATTGGTTACATGAATTACAACTATGCATCATGGGTAGGATCCTTTAACTTGCCTGGACTAACAAAGGATCCTTGAATTTGACTTGAAAAAGTTCTGGTTTTGTAAATAAATTGCATTGACAACTAATTAATGAATTGAGAAACAATCTTTGATTTTTAGAGACATTATTGTTTTCTTTTATATTTATTTTCACAATGATCCATGTTGATGAGATAAACATGTTGTTATCACGAGATAGCACTAAGGCTTCTCCTTAGAATCAAGATGAAATTCCAAGAGCATAAAGGTCATAATCCAAGTTCGAAGGGAACACCCTAACCTATAAAGAGTAAAAATCACGCATTCACATTTGGGTAAGACAATTATATAAACCTAAGGTAAAGCGATAAGGTTTAAAACTAATGATGCAGGAAGAATTGTGGTATAAGGTTTACGCAGTTAAAGGTAGAGCTTCTCCCCTCACAATCCACATGTGGCCATGTCCAAGTGCAGTTCCGGTAGCATAACAACATGTAGTTTAAAACCATCACAGGCCTCGACATTGAATAAGTCAACGCCCGATGAATGACCCTGATCAATTTCGGCCCTGACAGAATATTGCTCCTCGCCGAAACGAGTAGGGACCACCTGCCAGGTGGACTCCTCTCATTCATGGCTAAAAATTCGAGTATCAGCAAGATGGCGATGTCTGTTTAAAAAGTAAAAGGTAAAAGGTAAAGTTTTTTTCGGGTAATCTGAGCTCATACCCTACCCTTCCCGACCAACCTTTCACCTCCACATGTCCTCATCTCATGCCTCTATCTCCCGCCACCTGGGATTGAACCTATAACTCTACATAAAACAAATAAAACCCTAAAAATATTTACTTGACAACAATTCTTCATCATGGTCAAAGAATCTCCCGCCTAGACAACTACGTAGGAGCCTTCTGTCCATTCTCCCAGAGACCATGGGCATCCTCCCAAGTCGCTTTCATTCCCCTGTGGGCTCCAGGTAACCCGACACCACCCAGTCTCCTTGTTTGCTCATTTTGTTTTATTTGCAAGGATGAAACACGCAGCCCCTGCAACCCCAAACACTCATGAGGTCAAGAACCCTGGTGCTAGTCCTCTGACTGACGTTGAGGCTCATATCACAAACCCTGCTTGTCCCTTTTCCCTCACCGAACTCCGTTATGAAATATTCTCAAGCCATGTGAAGAATGAAGACCCGTTCTGAGTTGTAGCTTTTGGGTTATACTACTAGATTTCTCCCCCAGTAGATCATCTCCCTAATTTCGTAATTTGGTTGCTGGACTCCTACCAAGTCAAGAAGAACCATTTTGTTTCTCCCTTAGGGAAAGTAATCCTAGAAATAACCCCTCTTCTAATCCATAGAGCTCTCAACTTCCCCGCATATTCCTCCATGTGCACCTTCACTGATTCAACCCTAGAGGGACATTTCACGACACTCCTTGCAAGAGAAATGCATTCCTTCCTAGAGAAAATTCTCGCCCTCGAAGCAAAAACCTTGCCATCAGATGTTTAGCTCCCATTCACTCTTTTTAAACCCTTCATTCAACCAATCTTAGCCATTATCGTTGGTCTTTTAGGAAAACACTCCACTCTACAATTAAGTAGGGTGGCTCTCAGATGTCTGCACAAGATCAAACAGCCTCGATGTCAGTTAAACATCACATAGTACCTTTCAGACTCCATCCGTTTTCACTTTAGCTACCTCAGAGCCACTACCGCCTTCCGTTATTACTCATTGTTATTTTATTTCTTTCTCTGTAGTCACATTGAAGAATTCCAATGCCTTCACTTGGATGTGTTTACCCCTTATAAGGAAATAAATTTTGTCTTCAACTGGAATGTTTCTGTAAGGAAAAGGCCAGGCTTGGGAGGCTATTCTCAATTCCTTTCATCCTTCATGGCTATCACCTACCGAATCATTCATGAAATCTCCCCCTCCAAAATTTTCCCTGAGCAAAAAGAGCTCCTCCATCTTCGTGAGCAAATTTCCATTAGGGACTGGTACCTCTATGAGGATTACACAAAGATCCGGGTGTATAGGTGTGAGCTTCCCCCTTATCATTTGCCAGTGTTCCTACCAATGAGAGTGTTTTCCCTCGAGTTCCTCAGGAAAATCCTCCATGTTGATATGCTCCACTTTGTACCGGCTAAGAAAGGTTACATATTTAAAATGGGATAGTCGGTAGGTCCTTTTGTGATAAGCACCAGGCAAGCCTTTAAAACAATTGAAACTATGCTTGAAGCCATGGAATTCGAGAAAGGTCAAATATGGCATTATGATCCCCGAGGTCTCCTTGCTCGAAGAAGGGAAACGATTAAAGCCTCAACCTATGTGCATGATCCTAAGCCCGAGGTCAAAAGGAAAGCTAAGTTTGATTCCTAGCCTCTTAATACAGACATGTAGACCGAATCCCTAGTCAACACAGACAAGACACAAAAGAGGATTGTTGACACCTCAGGGACAACTGACATGGAAGAAGGACCAACTCATAAAAGAGCCAAAAGTCAAGGGCAAGGACAGGAACATGAACAAGAGCAGGAAGAGGAAGTACTAAGAATCCAACTCCAGGAACAAGTGACTGAGAACCCAGGATTTCAAGTTAATTTGGAGATACCTCCTGAAGTTTCAACAACATCCTCAACTGAGGTAGCCATCCCAGAGTCTGAGGAAAGTCTTTATGCAGCAGGAACAGGTTAGGTACAGGGCAGGAACATACAGGTGAGAAACAGAAGGGAAAAGGAGAAGATACATCAAGACATGACTTCACATGTCACCCCTCGACACACTTGGCTATTAGCTGCAACAGATCTAGAGAAAGAAGAGATGAAAATCAGGTTGAAGCACCCATCTGTCCAAACCTTACCTTCAGGTTCCAAGTTTCAGGACCTGGATGTGACTCTCGACTTGACCAGTATCCCTCTGGTGGACAAGGTCAATCTACATAGGCAAGTGGGGGAAATGTTGTACAATGATATCAATAGGAATCAAATGACTATTGATTGGGCCCAAGATTACATAGATAAGCTTATTGAGAATGTAAAATTTGAGAAGGTCAAGTCTCATGCTCTCTTCCAACAAAAGGAGTATTATAAAGAGTTGATCTTGAAAATGGGACTGGATCCAACAGATGAAGCAATAGTGGCAGCAGTTCAAAAGGAATCCAAGATGGAGAACTTGATCTTGAGAAGGTAGCTAAAGATGACCGGAGGTGAGCATGTCCAAACCCTTGAGCTAATACAAAGCGAGAAGGAAAAGGAGGTGTTAACCAGGGAACTGAATGCAAACAGAGAAAGAGTCGAGGCCCTACAACAGAGGTTGGATGTTTTCCAAAGCTAGGTCGACTCTCATGTATGTACTGTGCTAGTCCAAGACGATCCCCAAAACCCCATTGATCGCCTTACCAAGGCGTTAACAGAACTAAATATTTCTGGAGATGAGTTGGAGAGAGTTCAAAGGAAGTTAGATGCAACCAAGGCCCAGGTGACTCAGAAAGAAAGACAACTTCAATCGGAACACACTAACATCGATAAGCTCACCCAATAGTCACATAACAACTCAGGAGATCAAAGAGTTGAAGGCCAAGCTGAAAGGAAATATAGCACTCACAAAATCCAGACAAGGGGTGTGGTACAAGATCATCGAGGGAGTTGATCAAAGTTGGGAGAAATTGGTTTTGATACATGACAAAAGGAAGATCTGCAAGGAATATTCCCCAACTCTTCAAAGAAACAAGCATACCAATATTAACAACTCCCAATATGCCAGAAGGTACATTCAGTTTCTTATAGAAAGAATGACCCAGGAGCTCAGGATTTATAAAGTTATCGCCAAAGAGGAAGCCAGGTCTAAGGTGGAGCAAAGTCTGACTAAGCTGCAAAAAGAGTTGTCAAGCTTCGATGTCACATTTAATCAACTTCTTGAGGCTGAGTTACCTAACTGTTGGGGAGAAGATGGAGAATTTCTCTCAAAGGAGGTGTACAATAAAAAACTAATGGAGGTTAAGTGTAGGACATGTGCATCTCCCGAAAGAATGACCATCCTTAAGGGATCGACCATTACCAAGATCTTGGAAAAGGAATTTGATCTTCTCAGGATGGTTAAAAGTCTTTCTCAACACAAATTGGATTACGCCGAGGTGGTCAATCTGCGAATCCTATACCGACATTTCAAGCCAGGTGGTCTTGAACCTCAAGGTGGCTGGCAAATACCAATTAGTAGTGAACTCAAAGATTGTGGCAAATGCCACTGGGCATTCAACTCCTAAGTAGTAAATCCGAGTGAATGGAGTGTATGGCCCATTATGAATATTTGCCTCTCAAATCCCCAAAGATGTTGTGGGGATTTTCATAGTCCCAGGGACGTTAAATTTGGCATTATTGAAAATTAAATCTAGCTTAGTTGATTAAACTTTCACTAATCTAATCTTTTAACTAATAATTTGAATTTTTTTCATTATTGGGTGTCATTGAAATTCACGTTATGGTTATTCATTAATTAGTAGTCAAAACATTTATTTATTCAAATTTGAGATGCGTGTTGCTGTGGGGGATTTTCAGAAAATCCCGGAAATGCTAAGTTTGGTAGCCCCTCACAATAAAGCCAGCGTTATTGAGATAAACTTTCACTAATCACTCTTAAACAAGAGGATGTCTACTAATCTGAAAAGAATTAATTTTATTTTTCCGTTAATGTCTACTAATTTGAAAAGAATTAATTTTATTTTTTCGTTATTTGGTGACATTAAGTCTGCATGATTGCAGGACATTAATCTACAAGTAAAGCCTCTTATGGCTTGCATACCATCATAACAATCTCATGTCAGGCGGAGATTCCTCCATTTTGAATCCGGCGCTTGCAAAATGAGCTTTGGAGGGGCAATCGGGCAGCATTCAGGTCGCGGATCACGTTGCGGGTGAGAAACGCTTCTTCTCCTCATCCTGCTCCTTCGAACGGTACCAGATGATCCCCGATTCGCCCTCTTTTGACCCATCTTTGCATGCATGCGCTAAATGCTGTTAAGGAGTAGTGAACGTTGTTGAGCGGCGAGCAGGAGATCCAGGAGGAGCAGAAGCGGGGGAGCCGGCAGCGGACAACATAGCGGTGAGTGCAGGAGCAGGAGCAGGTGAAGGCTGTTGAGTAGGGACAAGCGAGTAGGGATAAGCGAGTAGGGAGCAGCGAGTAGGGATAAGCGAGTAGGGATCGCAGGAGCAGGAGCGGTGAAGGTTGTTGAGCGGCGAGCAGGAGATCCGGGAGGAGCAGGAGCGGGGGAGCCGACAGCGAACAACATAGCGGTGAGCGCAGGAGCAGGAGCAGGAGCAGGTGAAGGCTGTTTAGTGGGGAGCAGGAGATCTGGGAGGAGCAGGAGTGGGGGAGCCGGCAGCGGACAACATAGCGGTGAGCGCAGGAGCAGGAGCGGTGAGCGCAGGAGCGACGAGCAGGAGATCTGGGAGGAGCAGGAGCAGGGGAGTCGGCAGCGGACAGCATAGCGGTCAGGGGGTTTCGTCTTGCAGGAGCGAGAGGGAACAGGAGCAGGAGCGGGAGAACCGGGAGGAGCAGGAGCAGGGGATCCGGCAGGAGCAGGAGCGACGAGGAGTAGGAGATTCGGGAGGAGCAGGAGCGGGGGAGCTGGCAGCGGACAACATAGCGGTCAGGGGAATTCGTCCTGCAGGAGCGAGAGGGAACAAGAGCAGGAGCGGGAGAACCGGGAGGAGCAGGAGTAGGGGATCCGGCAAGAGCAGGAGCGGTGAGCGCAAGAGCGGCGAGGAGCAGGAGTAGGGGAGCCGGTAGCGGACAACATAGTGGTCAGGGGTTAGCAAAGTAGTCTTTGCAGACAGAGGGTAGTGGATAGCATAGCGGTCAGAGGCAGCAACAACGGATAGCAGCGGGGTTTTCTCCACAGGCGGCGAGGGCTTCTCCAGAGCGGCGATTAGCAAGGGTTCTCCTCAGGCAGCGGGGGCATCTCCAGAGGCGAGTGAGGATCTGCGAGGGTTTCTCCGGTGAATCCGCGGGGTTTCTCCATAGGCGAGCGACGAACGACGTGAGGAGCGGGCTCTCCTGAGTCGAGCGGAGAGAGGCAAGCAGAGGGGGTTTCATCCTGCAGGCTTGTTTCATTTTCTGGTTCTTTAGTTTTCTCTGAGCGGGGGCGAGGTGGCTACCCTTGCCGCCTCTGCCCCCGGTGTCGCCTCTGCTCCGGTTGGTCTTCTCCTTCTCGGCGGCAGTTAGGTTTGTTCTGGCCACGGAATATCCTTTGGAGCGTTGAGGGAACAGCGGTGCTTTGCTCTGTTTCGTGCCGCTTCTATGGATGTTTCCGTTGGTCTTTTCTGTAGGCAGATGCAGATGATTGAGGCAGTGTTCTTCCTCTGTTTCTCGTCTGATTCGGGTGGAGAGTTTGAGGGGGCGGGGAAGGAGTGGCTTCTTTTGCTGCTCTCTTCCTCATTTCGTGCCTCTCCTTTTGTATTGGGCGGTCAGATCTTGTGCTGTCTTCCGATGCTTGTCTGCTTGGTGCCTTGGTGCCTTTTCTGCACCTTATAGATGGGTTTGCCTTGTTGCCTTTCGGGGCTTTATTTGGGATCTGTTTAAGCAGATTTGTATGTGGCTCGGTCCACGTTTCTGCATATGCTTCTTGCATTTGCATTATGTAATCTTTTTTATATGAATATATTATGCTTTTTCTTCTGAAAAAGAAAAAAAAAAAAGAAAAAAACCTTTATATATTTAATTTTATGTAAACTAAATTTATAACTATAATCATGTATTAATAGAGTCTTAATCAGATCATACCTCTATTAAATTTTCTATAAATTTGGAAAACACTGTTGACTAATATGATATAAAGAAAGAAATTTAAACTTACTAATATTAACAATTAATTATTTATTCTAAAAGATTACTTTTCAAAATTATATATATTTAAAAAATAATAATAATTAACTTATTATACCATTAATTAATTAATATATTAATATATATATATATATATATATATTCACTTCATTATAACTTATATCAAAATTTGCAACTGGAACTTTAATAGTTTTCATTTGTATTTTTCTTATCTACATAATATTCCACTAAGTAAATCAAAAACCACTCAGCCATTGGTTGAAGCCAGAATGTTGTGTCTGCAACAGGAACTTCAATATTTCCTTTATCTTCATAATATTCCACCACTACAAGGAGATCAAAAACAACTCAGTGATTGGTTAAAGCACGAAATGTTGTTGTTGTCAAATGTTTATTTTTTCAATTGAAAATGATTGTGGGTCATATTCAACTAAGTAATAAAAGTATGTGAATTATTGCTCGACACCTTGAATATTTGTTTTCCATTAGCAATTTTTTTTAGAGGTTTGTAATTGTATGTATAAATAAGATATTTTTGTGTATATATATGTATGGGTAAAATATGTATATTTTTGAAAAATTAATGATCAAAATCACTATACGAATATCAATTTATAAATTAATGTTAATTTATTTTAAAATTATGTTTATGAGGTTGTATTTAAGAGTTTGCAAGGCTAGTTCATAGTCTTGGCTATATTGTGATTGGGTACTTTGTTAAGGAATTTTTTTTCACCTGTTTAATTCCCAGTAGAGATGATATGTTAGACATGATAAATATGAGCCCTCCCAAGCTTACAAAAAAACGATTTTACAAGGCTAGAAACTATTACAACAATAATTATCAAAACATTATAAACCATTATCTAAAAAGCAAAATTTTGAAACCCTCTAACGATAAATGAAAAAAATAACAACCATTCCACCTAACCAACCAAAATATCCCCAATTAATTAAATTATTATTTTTATTTTATATATATATATATATTACAATTTTAAAATAATAATAATAATAATAAAATTTCTTAAAACACTTAATAAGTAATATAAGTTTGAGTTCTATTTAAATTTGATTATTTATTATTTTTGTTTATTTTTAAGTTTTTAGAAAACATTATAAACCATTATTTTAATAGCAAAATTTTGAACATGAATGAAAAAATAAACAACCATTCCACCTAACCAACCAAAATATCCCCAATTAATTAAATTTTTATTTTTATTTTATATATATATATATATATATATATATATATATATATATATAATTTCTTAAAACATTTAATAAGTAATATAAGTTTGAGTTCTATTTAAATTTGACTATTTATTATTTTTGTTTATTTTTAAGTTTTTAGAATTAATTGTTTTGATTATTTAAATTTGACCCAAATACTATTTTTATTTTATTATATTAATATATTGATTTTATTAATTGTTTTATTGTTTTGATTATTAGGTTTAACCTAAATATTACTTTTATTTTTATTTTTAGATATTCATTTCATTAAAAAAATCTTTTTATTAATTATTTTCCTTAATTTAATATTAACAATTTTTTTTTTTTTTATATTAAAATATTATTTATTTAGTCAAATCTAACTATTTTCTTTATATGAAAATATTATTTATTTAGTCAAATCTAACCGTTATATATTGTAACGGCTAAAAAAATCTTTTTACCTATTTAAATTGATGTCAAGGTCTTGTTCTTCATCTTGTCCCGATGAACCACACTGGATGGTTGTGATTTTTACCTAAAATTTTCTTACTTTCCATAATATAGATCGCAAAAGCCTAAATTCAAATAATATAAACATAAATTCTAATTATAGTTATTTAAATATTAAATTTTTATCACAAATCTACATAACATAAAATGATATTTATTTTAAATATTTTTTTGAAATACATAAATCAAATAATGAAAGATGGTATTCAATAATGGTTGAGTGGGTGGTTAATAACATTTAAATGAATTATTCAAAGTGGAATTTATAAAAATCAATTATTTCATTATTATATTTTTATTTATAAGTTTTTATTTAGGTTATATTTTATTTCATTATTTTACGTTTTATTTTTTGTTTGTGTACACTGGGATTATTTGTAAATCGGGTGGGACTATTTTATTTATTTTTTAAGTTGTTTGAATTTTTGAGAGATTATTTATTCAAGTTTGACTTTTTAATATGATTCTAGTTTTACCCTTTAATTTCCAACTATAACCTTCACATCACATAATAACTTTAACAATACATCTCATCACTATATATTCCAAAACCCCAAAACTTCATCTTTTTATTTTTAATTATAGCCGTTGGAGTCTCTGCACACCCTATTTAATCAAGCTAAACCAGATTAGTTCTTCAACTTGTCCTGACGATGAACCACACTGGTTGGTTCGAAAGGCGTCGACAAATGATTGATTATGTGATTTTGCCGAAGATTATCTAAACAATGTTATGGATCACAGAAGTCTAAATTCCTTTATAAATTTTCATTTATTTTATATTTAATTTAAATTATTTAAATTTATTAAAATATATATTTTTACTTTCACATTTTATATTCAAATTTAAGCATTTAAATTATTATTTACCATTTTATTAGACATAACATTTCATTTTATTAGACATAACATTTGACCCCATCATTTAATCATCAATACTATTTAAAATTTTTCAAAATCGTCAATATTCTTAATAAAATCAATAAAATAAATATTCAAATTCAAAACCATCCATTTTAATAAGTTATTTATTTAGATTTGGAATTCAACCTTAACTCCCACCCCATGAGGCTCCAAATCTAACGCGCGCGCGATAGGGAATGCGTTCTGCTAGGTTTTCGACCAGCTGCCGCCGCCATGGCTGCTCCAGGGGGTGCGGAGCCCTCTCCCACCCCTCCGATTTCGCCTGCAGAAGCATTCAAGAAGATCCTTACGCAGAGAGGGAAAAAACGAATGCAGCCTGAAGCTCCGAAGTTTATCAAAAAATTAGAAGAAATCCCAGAAATTGCTCTGCCAGAAGACCAGACAATCAAAATCGCCCTTGCCCTGGCTGACAGAGGTTTAGTAGGGCAGTTTATGGGACGATGGCCAACAACCAAATCGACTGATGAATGGGTGCAAAGAAACTGGAGACCCCTGCTCCCAAATAATGTAATCAGCTACCCGATTGGAAGGGGCTACTTCATCTTTGAATTCACTACCAAGGAAGACCGAGATTTGGTGTTCAGAAATGGCCCATATTTCATGGGAAACCAAGGTCTCTTTCTGAATAAATGGACACCCGACTTTGACCCCTCAGTCGATGTCCCAAAGGAGGTCCCTGTTTGGGTTCGGCTCCCCAATCTTCCAATACATTGTTGGAGCTACCAAGCACTGCAAAAGATAGGAAATGGACTGGGAAGATTCATCGACAAAGCTGATAACAAGGGCCAATACACCTGCGCCAGAATATGCGTGGAAGTGGATCTCAAAGCTGGGCTACCGGAAGCTATCAAGTTGACAGTGGGAGATTGGCATCACTACCAGAAGCTAGACTACGAGCAACTCCCATTTAAATGCAGGATCTGCCATGAACATGGCCATTTTCAACGAAACTGCCCTAAAGCACCATCAGGGGATAAAGAGGAAGAAGAAGGATGGAAGGAAATAAAAAAAGGAAAGGTAGTCTCAAAGCCAAACGAGAAGAAGCAGACAGAATCAAAGGGAAATCCCCAGCCCAACGACAAAACCAAACCAGTCTCAAATGAAGGCCCATCCACAGCTGAAAAGGGGGAGGCCTCAGAGAAACATGAAGAAACTGAAGGTCAGCCGAAGGAAAGGAAAGAATCCGAAGAAGAATCAAATCCCCAACTAACCAAGGCAGATCAAGGGGGAAAAGCAGGCGATGACGAGCACATTAGTCTTGCCTCCGAATCAGGAGAAGAATCAGAAGAAAGAGAATCTGAATCAGACAGTTCTCAAATCTCTCCTATCAAAACATCCAGGGGCCGAAAATCCAAGAAGAAACAAAGAGAGGAGAAAACCTACATGGATGTTCTCCAAGGTTCCCAGAAAACCCTCAAGGGAATGATGAATACCAGATCCGGGCGCAAGAATAACAAGGCTCCAAAAGGAGCCACTCCCCCCCTCTCCAGTAAATAATGAAATACGTCTCCTGGAATTGCAGAGGATTAGGTAGCAGGCTGAAAGAAGAGGCCCTGAAAGACATTGTAAGGTTGCATATGCCTGAAATCCTTCTCATCCAGGAGACAAAGATGGAGGACTCTCTTCTCCTCCAATCCAACAAAACATTCTGGCGCAAAGGCCCTGGAAGAGCTGTCAGTGCTAGAGGTGCCTCTGGTGGGATCGCCTCCTTCTGGGACAGCTCCAAATACGACTTGATTCAAAAAGAAAGTGGCCAGCACTGGATTTTCACTCAACTCCTTCACAAAGATTCTGGTCAACAAGTAAGTTTATTTAACCTTTATGCTCCAGTCTTGCCATCGGAGAAAAAAATTTGCTGGGACTCGCTCCAGTCCTTTCTTGTTTTGCACAATCCAGGAAATATCATTATTGCAGGGGATCTGAACGTTACTCTAGCTGCTGAAGAGAAAAAAGGTGGTTCACCTGTAAGGGACCCTGCCAGAGAATGGGTAGAAGACATCATGAACGATTGGGATTTGGAGGACATCAAACCTTCAGCCGGGAAATATACTTGGTCTAATAAAAGACTAGGTCCCAGCCATATAGCAGCTCGCTTGGACAGATTCCTTGTCCAAACCTCCTTCCTCACTAGTGGCCTAATGACCTCATCCAAAATTCTGCCCAACTGCACCTCTGACCACAAACCCATAAGTCTGGAGCTCTCCGTGGATAGATTTCTTGGACCCATTCCATTTAGATTTAGCCCATTATGGATTCAGCAAGAGGGGTTCAATGAGGTGGTTGCTGAAGTCTGGAACCGGAAAATTCAGGGTTCCCCTTTCTTCGTGTGGGAAGAAAAATTGCGGGCTCTTAAGAGAAAGCTCAAGGAATGGGCAAAAGCTTTGAAAACTCCTGCTGCCAATCGAAAAGAGTCTATAGAAAATCTTGCTGCCCTCCAATCCTCAATGGAGAATTCAGATATTACCCAAAGTCTGCTCCAAAAAGAAGTTGAGTTACAAAAAGCCTTTCATAAAGCCAGTAGGGACGAAGAGGAGTATTGGAGACAGAAATCTAGAAACTTATGGTTACAAGCCGGCGACAAAAATACTAGTTTCTTCCACAAACATGCCGAAGCCCGAAAGCAATACAAAAATGTTTCAGAAATCCGATTCCAAGATACAGTGGTTAATGATTTTGAGGGCATAAAGAGAGCAGCATTCTCCTTTTTTAAAGATCTCTATTCAGCTCTTGATTACCAGCCTATAGATCCCCAAGCATATCCGTACAATCTGATCCCCTTCTGTGTGCAAGACCCCGTCAATAATATGCTGACTGCCCCGATCAGCATGGATGAGCTCAAGAAAGCTTTGGATTGCATGGACCCGGATAAAGCGCCAGGGCCTGATGGGTTCACTGCCAGGTTCTTTCAGTCTTGCTGGTCAATTATCAACAAAGACCTTCTGAGAATGGTAAGGAAATCCCAATTTTGTACTAAGATAGGAGGCAGCACCAATTCAGCCTTCCTGGCTTTGCTTCCGAAAGAAAAAGGAGCTTCTGAGTTCAGTAGATTCCGCCCCATTTCGTTGTGTAATACTAGCTATAAACTTATTACCAAAATAATATCCATGCGCCTCAAGAATATATTGCCGGACATCATACCGGAGAACCAAGGAGGCTTCATCAAAGGGAGAAAGATACTGGATAATATTGTACTGGTTCAAGAGGCAGTACATTCAAGTGTCCAGAGAAAAGAGAAAGGAATGGTAATAAAACTAGATCTGGCTAATGCCTTTGACAGGGTGAGGCATGACTTCCTGTTTGCAGTTATGACAAAAATGGGCTTTTCAACAAAATTCACAAATTGGGTGAAAGCCTGCATCGCCTCTCCTTGGATTGCTCCGCTGGTAAATGGAAGATCAACTGAATTTTTTACAGCTTCAAGGGGATTAAGGCAAGGCTGTCCGCTATCCCCGCTTCTCTATGCCATTCAAGCCTCAGTGTTGAGTTTCCAGCTCGACTACTGTCAGCAAATCCAAATTCTGCCAGGTCTCAGAATGGTGCAAAATGTCAAAGAAATAAACCATGCTCAATTTGCCGACGATACTCTGCTACTAGGTGGAGCGAGTATTATTTCGGCCAATTCTTTCAAAAAGGAACTGGACATCTATAAGGAAGCATCCGGCAGCAAGATTAACTACTCAAAAAGTACAATCTATGGCTGGAATTGCTCAGCTAAAAACCTTGCTGATATAGCTAGGCTTCTTGAAATGAAAATCTGTCAAGACTGGGATTCTTTCAAATATCTTGGGATCCCAAATTTCAGATCCATCCCCAAAGTTTCCCATTGGATGCCCCTTTTGGACAAGCTCAAACTCAGAATTAATGCCTGGGGAGCCTCCTGGCTGAACACTGCTGGGAAAATTATCCTTATAAAATCTGTCTTAACAAGCATGCCTCTGTTTCAGCATTCCATTCTCCTCGCCCCCAAAACCTTTCTCAGTAAAATGGATGGTATGCTGAGAAGATTTCTGTGGGAAGGGGGAAAAAACAACGAAAGAAGGCTTCATTTGGTAAATTGGGATACCATTAAGAAACCTTTCATAGAAGGAGGTCTGCAAATTAGAGACTCGGCTGCCCAAAATCTCGCTCTTGGCTCAAAAATATTGTGGAATATTGTGGCAGGAAAAATAAGCTGGAGCAAGAAAGTGCTGTGGAAGAAATACTTTCAAGGTCAACGATTGAGATGTCTTGATCTTCCTCCAAAAAATTCCAAAGGCTCCCCAATATCCAAACTTTGTATCGCTGCTCTGGACAACTTCAGCCCCAACCTCTATTGGATCCCAGGTAATGGGAAAAAAATAAGAATTTGGAATGATCAGATTCTTGGAGACCAGCCTCTTCATCATATAAAAGGCCCGGAAAATATTAAGCTATGGTTGCATTCCAACAACAAGGAAACTCTATGGGACATAACCAACTCGACGGAGGATGCTGAAAGAAGATGGGACAGCTGGAATCTCGGGGAGGTACCACACCATTTGCAATCTGAAGCTTCTTTACTGTTAGACAATCTGCAAGGGAAATCACCATTATCAGCAACAACCAAGGATAAAAGAGGGTGGGGCTCCCATACTGGCTCCTACTCGGTAGCTGAAGGATACAAAAGTTTAATTGCTGTCCCGAATGTCCCTCCAGACCCAACGCAATGGAAATTCATATGGAACTTTCCTTCTCTTCCTAAAATAGACTTTTTCTGCTGGACACTTGCTCATAATAGTATTCTCACAGGAGACAATCTGAGAAAACGGGGAATGGAAGGGCCCTCCAGATGTCCATTATGTATATCAGAGGAAGAAACAGCTGATCACCTGTTGCTGCTGTGCCCCTTTGCCAAGGCAGTCTGGAAAGGGGTCCTGAGTTCAAGGGCGGACAAGATTGAGCTACCAAGAAGTGTGCCATCCCTGTTCTACGAGTGGGCCAAGCTACCTCCAATCTGCACCAACAATAAAAACCTCCTTAGGACTGCTTGGATGTGGACCCCTAAATACATATGTTGGAAATTATGGCTGGAAAGGAACAACAGAATCTTCAGAGGAGAAATCTGCACTATAAACAATGTTATATCCAAAATTAAAGCCTTATTGGGAGAGACTTTGGAAGCTAAGCCAACCCTAAGGAATGAAGTAAAGCTGGACAATGAGGAGGAGCTGTGGCTAAAAGAAATCGTTCCAAATAATCAACCCATCCCTACTATTCCAACCACTTGCCATGCTAAGTGGGAAATCCGTATGGCAGAACAGGAATTTCTAAAGTGGAGATCGGCACTAGATGACCATTGTCTTTTCTTCGACGGGGCCTCTAAAGGCAATCCAGGAGCTGCGGGTGGAGGTGGAGTGTTGCTGAAACCCGATGGGTCTACTTTACTCAAGTACCATTGGGGTCTGGGAATCGAATCAAATAATAGAGCTGAGGCTCTAGCTTTGTGGCAGGGGCTGATTCTGGCTCTAAAACGGAACATTCAAACATTGACGGTCTTCGGAGACTCTCGGCTCATCATTCAAGCAATGAATTCTCCTTCGAATCAGTGGCAGATCCATTTAGGCCGAATTCTAAAGAAAATAAGACCCATGCTGGCTAAGTTTCAGAAAATCTCCTTCTTCCACATTATGAGGCAGCTTAATACTCAAGCTGATTTTGAAGCCAACCTTGGAGCTGCCAGAAGCCAAAGAACCCTATCAGTCAATT
Organism: Pinus tabuliformis; assembly: GCA_031772625.1. Taxonomy (NCBI): domain Eukaryota; kingdom Viridiplantae; phylum Streptophyta; class Pinopsida; order Pinales; family Pinaceae; genus Pinus; species Pinus tabuliformis. The sequence continues at coordinate 795,294,027 of CM062813.1, read as the reverse complement.
TGGAAGATTCTCTCTGCATCATCCCATAATCGGATTATCCAGTAATTCTGTTTTAACACAGAAAACCCAGAAATTTGCTTGCTGGAAATGGTGTTTCAGCAACACAGTTATTTTATCAGTTGCTGAAACTGGTGTTTCAGCAACGCCGCTCGTGGTGTTTCAGCAACGCAAAATTTTGACGTCAGGATCTGTACATTCAATCGGACAGCTGCCCATTTCGCACGGCTCTTTCTGCTCCAGGGGAAATTGCTTTGACAAAAATCAAGGCGTTGGAAGGTTAGAATGAAGACTAGAGATGGAAAACGATTTTCATACTCCTAAGTGGAAATAGCTCATACCCGATTCGCTCCTCTGGCAACAGAGTTAGAGGAAGGCTCCAGAAAGGCATACTCAGGTTGTCAGAATCAGCTGGTAACATCAAGGTAAAGAACCATCCGGCAGAGATACAGCGTTGCTTCTCCAAAAGACGACCCTGAATCAAAGATTGATCATGGAATCGTGGACTTCATGAACTCAGAGAGAAATGAAATTGAGAAACTCAATCCAATGTAAATGCAAGCGGCAGCTGTTTTGCCGCCTTTTAAATAAAAATCTAACCGTTAAAGTCAAAAAAAAAAACTCCCACCCCATGAGAAAGTAAATGAAGGTGTAGAAGTTATTTATTTAGATTTGGAATTTAACCTTAACTCCCACCCCATGAGAAAGTAAATGAAGGTGTAGACGTGTGAAAAGCAACATTAACCTTCTAACAAATAATAACTAATAATATCTTAGTCATATCTAAATGTTAAGTGCAAATAATAAGTACTTTTTGCAAGTTGTATCTTTGATGTGAATGCATGCACCGTGACAAGTGATTACAATATATTTTAATCATGATTCATATTATATAAAGGACGTTCTAGGAAATTGAACCATTATAGTGAGAAATTTAATTTTTTTATTAATAATATATAAGAAAAGTATTTTTGAAAAGCTTAGTCTAATTTTCATAGATGAAATGTCTTTTTTAAGACCATTTTTCTGGTTAATTTTAATCAAAATCTGATAGTGATTTCTAAAAACTTGAGTTTAAATTGTTTAATCTGCATAATTCTAGTGTTCGGGGGTTTTTCAGGGAGCTGAATCCATTTATACATTCAAAAAATATAATCTTTTCGTGGATGATGTCCTAATCTTTGCTATGCTTACCAAGGCTTCATGGATCTGTATAAATGATATTCTCATCAAATTTCAAAAAGCTACGGGGCTGTTTATCAACAAGGAAAAATCTTTCCTATTTCATAATGAATCAAACATGGAGATTATTAATTGGATAGCTGATTTGATGAATATCACTCCTATTCCTATAAAGCACGGGCTTAAATACCTGGGGTTTTCCTTAAAAGTTAAAGGGAACTCGCATGTGGACTGGCTATGGCTATTAGATCGTTTTTATAAAAGGATCTCATCATGGGAATTAAAACTCCTTTCTCTGGCTGGCAGATTCATCCTTGTTCAGGCGGTTCTTGTTCAGCTTTCAGTTTATTGGGGCCATATTTTTTATCTTCCTGCTAGCATTATTAACCACATGAACCGATTGATTTTAAATTTTCTGTGGGGTGGTCATTCTTTTCAGGACAAAATCCATCTTGTCAAGCTTTCCGCTATTTCCAAGCCAAAAAATGCTGGTGGATGGGGCCTCTTGAATCTGCGCACCTTCGGAAACGCCCTTCTGTGCAAATCACTTCACCGTGGCATTTTTGGCAACGGCCCCTGGAGTAAAATTATAAAGGCAAAATACCTTCGAGGAAAGAGTATCGTTTATTGGTACATGAGAAGATCTATTGGTGTCGGGAGTGGATCGTCCATCTGGCGCAGTTATAGGAAAATTCAACACCTTTTCATGAAGTATTTCTGCTGGAATATATGCACAGGGGCCAGTATTCTTATTGGTTATGATTCTATAACAGGTGCCCGGGAGATCTCTTTTCCTCTGCCGCTGCTCCACACCCTTCATAGGCTGGGCTGCTTTACCTGGGATAAGCTGATAAAGGAATGGTTGGGACTTTCCCCGGTTTGGAAGGAGGGTGAAGATCTGCACCTCCCTCTATCCTTGCTCTCCCAGTGGAATATGACAAAAATGAGTTTATGCAGCTCTGGAATCTTGCAATTGGGTTCAAAATATTCCCTGGTTTGGGGCCCCAAAAATCCCAATCAGTCAATATATGTAAAATCTATATATGCTGATCTCATCTCTAACACGGAAGGTAGTCCTCAGCCGCAGTTTCCTACCTGTTTCTGGAAGGCTGCGTGTCCTCTCAAAATGATTTTGTTCTCTTGGCTGCTATTTTGGAATAAAAATCTTTCATGGGAGGTTCTACAGAGGAAATCATGGCAGAGGCCGAGCAGATGCTCTATGTGCCTAAACGACGGGGAATCAAACTTGCACATGTTCTTTCAATGTGCCTCGACTCTCAAAATCTGGTGCGTCTTGTCTTTGCAGTTTGGTTTTCCTCTCACCATCTTCTCTTCTGTCCAGGAAGCTTTTTGTTGGTGGAGCAAGCATTCCTCTTCTCGGAGATCGTTGTTCATCATTTCTTGCTGGTTTCTGTGGACGTGGCGGAATGATCACATCTTCAATGGTTCGGGGATCCCTCTTCAGGCCATTATTCAGCGAATCCAATCCTGTCATGATTTTTTTTGCCAGGATGTCTGAATGCCAATCTATGCAAGGCACAACTATTTGCCTGAAGATCTTCTTAGCTTTGTTTTTCTTCTTCTCTTCTCATTTTGCTGGCATCTCCTCTTTAATATTTGGTCCTCTGCTATTTGGCTGATCTGTCTGTTCCTTTCTATGGGTAATATATATTGTAATCAATATGTGGATATGTGGACTTTCTCTTTTTTGGTTCTCGGTCTGTTTTGGGACAATTTCGGGCCTTGTGGGCCATTTTGAGGTGATATATAGGTCTATCTATTCTAGTTTCTGTTATGGTGGTCTTCGGACCATATGTATATGAGTTCATTTCTAAATCTCAGGGGGTTTCTCTATCTGCTGTATCTGCAACTATATGTATGAAGGTTTTTTATATTTCCTTAATATAAATCTATGCTGGTTTTTTCTCGGAAAAACAACAAAAAATCTTGAAATTGTATTGTCGGATTTTGATGAATTCTGGTGAAAAAGGTTATTTCGTCTATAAGTTAAACTAGGATTTTTTAAAATACCTTCTTTTAAGATATCATTGTATAAGTCAACCATCACCTATATGAGTGACTCAAAGGTGTATGAGGTTTAATGAGATAATTATATTTTATTTTCAAACTTTGGAATTATATATTAATTAACATTTGAGTTATTAAGTGATTATAACGATTTTATATGAGTTGTTTTTAGGGCTTGGAGTATGTCCTAAAACTGCTTCTGCTTGGCTAAGAGCTCATCTTCCTCGGACGTAAGGAAACAAGTTAACAGCCCAAGACCCAGAGGCATTTGGCAAGAGTGAAAGCCTACCCCCTTATGGACCACCAGCGGGTTGTTCCAGGTGGCATGGTTTTCCTTGAATAACGGTGATGAGTCAGCCTGCATTCGTGGTGAGCAGCTAGAGATGGTTGTCCTCACTGCTGGTTTGACCACTGAGTTATGGTAGGTTTTCCCACATGTGAAAAAAAAATATGAGTTGTTTTTGTACAAAGGAGTTTTTACGATTCTGAGGAAATTCAATAGTTTCTTAGGGTTTAGGGAATGTTTTAAATTATCTATTGAGGCATATGCCTTGTGGTGTGGCCTATTTATAGCAAAATATGCAAGTGGAAAAATCTTATCCATCTTTGGAGATTTAATACTTGTTATGAAAGTAATGACCCATTAATCTGATCATGAAGAATTTAAATTAAATAATAATTTCCAAAATCAAGCAAAGAATGTAATCTCTTTTAAGAATTTTTTGTCTTCAACATAAAATGAAACTTGAATGAGGAAGCAAATCATTAAACTACATTTGATTTTGACCTTAGTCCCAAAACCTTATTTAAAAATGGGATTTGTGATAATAGGTCTATACCCTAAAGTCATGAATAAGTGGGTATCAATGAGCATCAATTTTTACATGAAGCATTCATTGTAAGCAAGTTGCCTTGGATTTGGGAAAGGTGCTTTGCAGAATTATAATAATTCAGTGCCTGTGTGAAAAATTCAAGGCTCGTGGCTATTGAATGCATTTAATGCACTAGTACAATTGTCAAATTTGGTAACTAGGGCCAAACATCACTTTGGACAACTCTTATAAGGCAACTGATACTTTTCTTGGATTCCTCTTTCCAAGAGGTGTAGGATTGATCTAAAGTTGTCGAGGTTGGCCAGCCATCAAATTAGCCTCCTCCAGCCTTCAACGTTGCATATAAATACAAGGTGCCTCATCCTCATTTCGGCATCTCATCTCATTCATCTTTCTTTCTCTCATCTTGATTGGGTATGAATTTCTGGGCCTCTCTCTCTCTCCACATGTGCAAAAGGAAAATTGTCTTTTCTAGCTGTTACATTGACCAGATTTGACCGAAATTTCAAGAGGTTGACTTTGACCAACGTTGACCCTGTTTGACTTCGGTTGTGTGAGGGAGACTTCTATTTGGGTAGGTCATTGTTTTGGGCACAAAAACCGAGGCAGTTTTCCCCCAGCGTTCACTGCCCTTATTCAGGTTATTGCATTGACTTTTGTTGACTAGATTTGACTGGTTATTTTCAGACTATTTTAGGCTGCATTATCTTGTTGTTGGAGTCCGAGTTGACGAAGGTTGACTAAGCTGTTTTGGAGATCAATTTCAGCTATGTTGACCAGCGTTGACTTTCGGGTTAGGGCTTTATGTTTATGCTATTTTATCTTATCAGTTTGGGAAAGTGAATATTGTAAATTGTACTCTCTCTCTCTGCTGAACTTTTGAAGAATTATAAGAAGAATTGATCAAGGGTTTCCCCACATTGGGGTTTGTCCCTGGCTGGTGCCATACCTTATGTCCTCTTTTGTTGGCTTGTCTTCTACTATTATTGTTTATGTTCCATCTTCATTTTACTATCATGTTGATGTGATTGCTATATTGGATATGATATTGGGCTTAATAAAGAAAATTGAAGTAAAATTGCTCTAAGCATAAGACATACCATTGTTATCCTAAAATTAACATGGTATCAAAGCTGAGGTGAAGACAAAGCCCAAGCAAGAGTAAGAAGAGAAATCACTAAGAGGAGCCATCACTGATCAAAGACAATATTCAATGGCCTCCACATCCTACTTCAAGTCTGATGATAAGCTTCATGATAAGTCCAATTATCATGCATGGAAGACGTCTCTTGATTTGACATTAGAAGAGCAAGATGTTGTGGATTATGTGCAGGGAAAGATTTCAGAAGCTCCTTCAAATGCACCGGTTGTTGCTAAGACAAAGTACAAGAAGGATGAAGTCAAAGCCAAGAAGATCATCAGGGATTCTATTCATAAGCATTTAGTTGCTTACGTCTCCGATTTGAACACATCAAAGGAGATATATGACAGGTTGGTTGGCATGTTCAAATCTAGCAATGTAAACCAAATTCTTTTCCTCAAGAACAAGTTGAAGGATATAAAGAAAGGAAGAAATGAAGATATTCAAACCTACTTCATGAGGATTACTGAGATTAAAAAAAATGATCTTCTTTCGATTGGAGAAGTTATTGTTGTTAGAGAGCTTACTCTCATTTCCCTTGGAGGACTTCCTCGTGAATGGCACATGTTCAACACTACTATTCTTAACAACGACATGGTTCCAGGTTTTGAAGAATTGTTGACTAGATGTTCTCAAGAAGAAACAAGGATGAGAGAATTAGATATGCCTTTAAATAGGAATGATCCTACTGCATTCTCCGCTCATGCTAAAAAGAAGAACAATGCAAGTTCAAAGAAGCAATGTCAAGGAACGTCGGGTTTCAAAAATGGAAGGAAGGAAGATGCTTCATCTGCAACAAGTTTGGTCACTATGCTAGGGAGTGTCCTAATAGAAGGGATACACCTCATGATGATGACAACCACAACAACAATTTCAGGGGAAACAACAATCAAAGGAATGGCAGATTCAACAACCAAGGAAAATGGAATGCTTTCACTCCTCATCAAGGAAATGGTCGCCCTCCTGAGAGATCAAGAAATACCAGGTATGATGAATTAATGTTGTTGATAACAAGTAGAAAGAATTCTATTTTATATCTGCCCTCTCTACTGCATCTCCTCCAGACACTTTGGGAAATTGGTTGATTGATAGTGGTGCCTCAAGGCACTTCACCGAGTACAAGGAAGCTCTTTCAAATCTGATAGAGAAGGATACAAATTTGGAAATTATCCTTGGAGACAATGCCACCTATCCCATGAATGGAGTTGGAAAAGTTACCCTTCAATTGAATCAAGGTAACACCATTCATCTTCAAGAAGTACTATATGTACCTGATCTAAAAAAGAATCTAGTGTCTATCTCAGCGATGGAAGACAAAGGATTCAAGTTGGTATTCATCGATGGAAAGGTACGTGTGTGGAATAAAAATTTTAAAGATGCATTTACACTTGGCTTCAGGTTTGATAGCCTATATCAAGTTGGAGGAAGCCCATTGGGAGTTATGTCTTGCGACACATCACTTCAATCCGAATTATGGCACCAGAGGTTTGCTCATCTACATTATAAGGCTTTACTTGATGTGAGGGAGATGGTAACAGGTATGCCCGAATTTAAAGTAGAACATGAAGGTGTTTGTGAGGGGTGTGTCGAAGGAAAGCATACAAGGGGACCATTCCCCTCAAGTGATAGCAAGTCTACTGACATATTTCAATTGATTCATTCTGATCTATCTGGTGCAATGCCTGTGAACTCATTAGGAGGATACTTATATTATGCTATCTTTATGGATGATTTTTCTTGCAAGACTTGGATATATTTCTTAAAGAATAAGGACAAAGTATTCTCACGGTTCCATTCTTTCAAAGCTTTGATCTAAAATCAAATAGGGAAGAAGATCAAAATATTGAGGACCGATAATGGAACCGAATATGAATCAAATGAGTTCAAATATTATTGTAGAGAATATGGCATTAAGAGGGAGACTACTGCCGCATATACTCTTGAGAAAAACGATGTTGTTGAAAGGAAGAATCGTTCTATCGTAGAAGCCACTCATGTCAGGCTTCATGATCAAAGCCTTCTTAAGTTCTTATGGGCCGAAGCTGCAAACACCACCATGTATGTTAAAAATAGATGTCCTCATCAAGAGTTGGACTCCAAAGCTCTCGAAGAAGTTTTCACCGATAAGAAATATGATGTTTCTCACTTTAGAATTTTTGGTAGTCCTGTATATTTTCATGTGCTGAAAGGAAAGAGAAGCAAATCGAATGCTTCTGGGAATAAAGGAACATTTGTGGGCTACAGTGAAACTTCTAAGGCATATAGAATCAATGTGCTTGTTCAAAGAGAAGTGGAGATAAGTCATGATGTCACCTTCGATGAGGATGTTGCCCTTGGGAATATTAGTAACCTTCCTCTTCCAAGGAAGGACAAAGAAGCAGATTCAGGAAAGTAGGGAGAATTGTAGGATGAGTCGATGCCCGATGCTGAAGGACCAATAGATCCCATTGATCCACCCCCTCATGAGCCCTCCTCCTCGAAAAGGAGACCCTCATGGCTTAGGGAGACTCTCGAATAGTCAAATCTAGTCGTTTCTTGGTCAATTTTAGCCTTTTTTTTCAAGTATGATCTAATATAGCCATTTTTCTAGCCGTTGGAGATCTGCTCTCCCTATTTAATTTGTAGCCATGATCTGATTCTTCAACTTGTCCTGACGATAAACCACACTCGTTGGTTTGAAACGCGTCGACAAATGTATTATCATGTGATTTACGCCGAAAAACATTTTCTCATAAACTCTCAAAGATGCTGAGAGACATGTTGCAACTAAGGGGAAATTTCATGAAAGCAAGAAGCTAAATAGGTACCAAGGGTACTTAATTGCAATGAGCACCATTATTCAATCTGAGCCTTGCACATTCAAAGAAGTTGCCAAACACCAAGTTTGGAAGGATGAAATGAATGAAGAGTATGAGTTGATTATGAAGAATGATGTCTGGGATGTGGTCCCTAGACCCAAGGACAAATCCGTTGTCACCTTGAAATATCTCTTCAAGATCAAGCATGGAACTAATGGAACTGCTGAAAAGTTCAAGGCCATATTCGTTACTCGAGGCTTCTCTCAAAACGAAGGTGTAGATTATGATGAGATATTTGCACTGGTTGCCTGCTACACCACCATCCATTTTATTATAGCCCTTGCTGCCTCGCAAGGATGGAATCTACACCAGATGGATGTCAAGACTGCATTTCTGCATGGTTCACTTAAGGAGGAAGTCTATGTGGAACAACTTGAGGGGTTTGAAGTTCAAGATCGTCAGATACATGTATGCAGGTTGAAGAAATTCCTCGATGGTTTGAAGCAAGCACCCCGAGCTTGGTATGAGAGGATCGATAGCTATCTGATGAAGATGGGATTTACAAGAAGTGAAGTTGATCCAAACCTTTACTTTAAGGTTGAGAATGATAGACCTCTCATATTGGTACTCTATGTGGACGATCTCTTTCTAACATGTGCAGACCCTCTTATTCATCAATGTAAGAGAGAGTTGGCTTCTGAATTTGATATGAAGGACATAGGATTGATGCATTACTTCCTAGGGTTGGAGGTATGGAAAAAGCCAAGGGAGATTTTCCTTTCTCAAGGAAATTATGTTGTGAAGTTACTTGAAATATTTGGGATGGATTGCAAGTCTGTGACTACTCCGAGGGAACTTGACTTCAAGAAGTTATGCGGAAGTGTTGTCGAGCCTAATTTGGAAAATCCTTCTAAGTATCATCAACTCATAGGGGTCCCAATGTTCTTAGTGAACTCTCGTCCGGACATATGTTTTGTAGTGAACACATTGAGTCAGTTTATGGTCAAGCCTCATCATATACATTGGATTGCTACCAAGAATATCCTGAGATATCTCCAGGGCACAATCACTTATGGATTGAGATACACTGTCGGGAATGTGAGGCTCCATGGTTACTCTGATGCAAACTGGGTTGGCAGTATGGTGGATTGCAAAAGCACATCAAGATGTTGCTTCTCTCTAGATTCTACTTCAATATCATGGATGAGCAGGAAGCAGAAGTCGGTTGCTTTAAGCACCATTGAGGATGAATACATTGCTGCTAATTTGGCTTCTATGTCACTGTTTGGTTGAGGAAACTCTTTAGTGAGTTGTTTGGACATGTGTTGGATGCCACCGTGATCATCTGTGACAACCAGAGTGGGATTCATCTTTCTGAGAATCATGTATTTCATGATCGCTCCAAGCATATTGATATCAGGTACTACCTTATCTGGGATATGGTACACTAGGGAGCAATAAGGCTCCATCATATTGGGACTGATGAGCAGGTCATCAATATTATTACGAAGCCCCTCAGGAAAGTAAAATTCTTAACCTTCTGTGAACGACTTGGAGTTGTGGAGAGACCCTCTTATGAGGGTCCTGTATGAGATGGATGTTGAGCTCTGGGAGCTCCAGGGGGCTTGGGGTACTTCTTGGAGTGATGAACGACCATAGGCTGGAGTGTTGTCGAGCCTAATTTGGAAAATCCTTCTAAGTATCATCAACTCATAGGGGCCCCGATGTTCTTAATGAACTCTTGTCCAGACATATGTTTTGTAGTGAACACATTGAGTCAATTTATGGTTGAGCCTCATCATATACATTGGATTGTTACCAAGAATCTCTTGAGATATCTCCAAGGCACAATCAATTATGGATTGAGATACATTGTCGGGAATGTGAGGCTCCATGGTTACTCTGATGTAGACTGGGTTGGCAATGTGGTGGATTACAAAAGCACCTCAAGATGTTGCTTCTCTCTAGGTTCTACTTCAATATCATGGATGAGTAGGAAGCAGAAGTCGGTTGCTTTAAACACAGTTGAGGATGGATACATTGCTGCTAGTTTGGCTCATGTGTAGCTGTTTGGTTGAGGAAACTCTTTCATGAGTTGTTTGGACATGTGTTGTATACCATCGTGATCTTCTGTGACAACTAGAGTGGGATTCATCTTTATGAGAATCATGTATTTCATGATTGCTCCAAGCATATTGATATCAGGTACCACTTTATCTGGGATATGGTACATCGAGGAGCAATAAGGCTCCTTCATATTGGGACCGATGAGCAGGTCGTCAACATTATTACGAAGCCCCTCGGGAAGGTAAAATTATTAACCTTCTGTGAACAACTTGGAGTCGTGGAGAGACGCTCTTATGAGGGTCCTGTATGAGATGGATGTTGAGCTCTGGTAGCTCCAGGGGGCTTGGGGTACTTCTTGGAGTGATGAACGACCATAGGGTGAGTGGTTCACCTTCCCCTAATGGTGCGCAATGTACAGGGTGAGTGGTTCACCTTCCCCTAATGGTGCAAGATGTACAGGGTGAGTGGTTCACCTTCCCCTGTGATACCCCATGGTGACATATGCATAGGTTGAGTGGTTCACCTTCTCCTATGGCATATGAGCAAGATGAGTGGTTTACCTTCTCCTGCCGGCACATCCTACCCATGCAGTTTAAGACTCATGAGAAGTACCTCTCATTTGGCCAATGAGTAGGGAAATGAGGATAGGGACCATAGTACTACCGATGGATGCATCATGTACTAGCATACTCCCTATGCTAGGATGTTGATATTGATCTCGGATCAATGGAAATTGACTTCAGGTCGGTTAAGAGTGGTATGACACACTCTCTGTTGTTGGAGACTGACTTTGGGTCAGTGGAGAATGGTATGATACATTCTCAATCATTTCTTCTTTCTTCATGGTTTAGCAGAGCAGAGCATAGTAGTGCAGTGACAGGGTTGGTACAAATTGTTAGATAGTTTGGTAGGTGATGTTCTCCCTAGTTGAGAGGGAGTGTCAAATTTTACAACTAGGGTCAAACATCACTTTGGACAACTCTTATGAGGCAGCTGATACTTTTCTTGAATTCCTCTTTCGATAGATGTAGGATTGATATAAATATCATCCCAACCTGACATGTACAAATGAGGTTATGAATTTATTTTGATTATGTACAAACTGTCAAGGTCGACGAGCCATCAAATTAGCCTCCTACAACCTTCAATGTTGCATATAAATACAAGGTGCCTCCTCCTCATTTTGGCATCTCATCTCATTCATATTTCTCTTTCTCATCTTGATTGGGTACGAATTTTTGGGCCTCTCTCTCTCCACATGTGCGAAAGGAAGACTGTCTTTTCTAGCTACTGCTTTGACCAGATTTGACCGAAATTTCAAGAGGCCGAAATTTCAGGAAGCTGACTTTGACCAATGTTGACCCTGTTTGACTTTGGTTTTGTGAGGGAGACTTCTGTTTGGGTAGGCCGTTGTTTTGGGCACAAAAACTGAGCCAATTTTCCCCCTGCGTTGACCAACATTGACTGCCTTAATTCAGGTTGTTACATTGACTTTTGTTGACTAGATTTGACTAGTTATTTTCAGATTGTTTTGGGCTGCATTATCTTCCTGTTGGAGGCAGATTTGACCAAGGTTGACTGATCTGTTTTGGAGGTCAATTTCAGCCCTGTTGACCAACATTTACTTTCTGGTTAGGGTTTTCTGTTTCTGTAGTTTTGACTTATCAGTTTGGGCAAGTGGATATTGTAAATTGTACTCTCTCTCTCTCTGCCGAACTTTTGAAGAATTATAAGAAGAATTGATCAAGGGTTTCCCCACATTGGGGTTTGTCCCTGGCTGGTGCCATATCTTGTGTCCTCTTCTGTTGGCTTGTCTTCTACTGTTATTATTTTTGTTCTATCCTCATTTTACTATCATGTTGATGTGATTGCTATACTGGATATGATATTGGGCTAATAAAGAAAATTGAAGTAAAATTGCTCTAAGCATAGAACATACCATTGTTATCCTAAAATTAACAACAATCCATGTGGAACTATAACAAAGCTAAGGTTCATCTAAAGGAGCATTTCAAGATTGTTTGTTGCATTGAGCCTACTCGTATGTGGTTTTGATGGGGTCTTGGTGTTCTGTTCTTTGCTCTAGATTTCTTGCCAATTTGTGTGTTCATGGGAGGTTGGTTTCTCTAGTTCTCCGTCACTTTTCCTTTTTAGTTCATGCCATTTTCCTTGCTAAGGTACCTATGACTAGAGGATACAAATCAAGAAGGTGGTGGTGTGTGAGGGCTCCGACACTATTCGATATGGGCGGATTTTTTTTACAAAGTGTGTGAGAATTAAGGAATTTTCCCTCCTTGAAAATTATTAATTACTCTTTGTGTCTCGTCTCTTGGCAATTGGGTTATGCTCAATATGAAATTTTTGCTTTTTCCACCACATTTCTTGTGTGTTAGACTAGAGGTTTTTAAATTTCATGTGCAGAAATATGGGTTTTGGTAATTTCTTTTACTTAATTCAATGCATATTTTGTCTTTGGAAATAGAGTTTTGCATTTCCTTTGGTCTCATGACCTCTTTACAGTGTCCATGGTATTTAGGTTTGATGCATAATATATTGGGAAATTAACTCTTAATTTCAAGCCTTTTGTTAGTGCTATTGAGCTTGAGTGTACATGTATTAAAGGAAGATTTGTCATGGATACCAATAATGTTCAAGAGCTCCATAGAGTTTTACATCACCATTAGGAGATAACCCAAGCAAATTGTAGTACTCTATTGGTAATTTCTTCCAAAATTTTAGATCTAGAATATGCTTGTATCACTCAAAATTCCAACATAATGAGTAAATTGTTACTTCTGAAATAGAAGTTGGACTCTCTTGAAATTGAATGTAATATTCTATGAAGTATTCCTCTCACCCAATGCATGGAATCTCTATATATGGCATCCAATAGCCTAGAAATAAAATAAATAAAAAAATCTTTCCGCTGCACAAAAAGAAGGTAAGATAATTCACCCATTCACAGATCCAATGGAAATTGAAGATCCAAGCTCCCCTCAATCTGACAAGGGGCAAGAAGAGGAAGGAATTAGCCATATTTATCATAGGTGGTGTGTATTTTCAAGAAATCTACATTTTGGGTGTCTATGCAAAATAAGATGACTTGAAATCCTAGTTTGATAGTTTATATAAAACTTTTTGAAGTAATTTTGTAAATGTATTATATCTTATGGAAAGTTAAAGGAGTTGGCCAATGTAATATGTTGTTTTCTTCGACAACGACTTTTTTTTGAATGAATATTTATTTCAATCTTTAAAAAATATAGCTTTTATATATTAATCAAAATTTGGAATATTTTTCTACGTACTTGGCAATGTGAATATGGTTTCAAGTATTGTTGAAGTCATGAAGAGGGGGAACTCGGCTCTGCAACTATGGAGGAAACTTGCTAGGAATGGGCGGTGATGGCGAAATACCAGGGAGTTGCAGGTCAGAAGTTTCAAGTTTTTGATCGGAGGATCGTATTTCTGTAATAAAATGCGTTGAATGGAACCAGGTCGAAGTGAAGAGCGGGAGATGGAATACGAACGCGAGTCCGTCGACATAGAACCAGCGCTAGAAGACCTTCTCGCTTGCTGGGGTCTTGCTGTGTCCGAGAAAAATCTGCAACATTTCTTTCTGAATAGCGCAGTGAACCCACGTTTACTTGACGAGGCGGTGGGAGAAGGGGGTTTGAAAATAGGCGCAAAGGAAAGGGTCCCTGAAAGAAACCTTAATTTGAAGGGGCTGCTCCCCAGCCTGTCGAGGTCTACGTCCAATGAAGAGGTAAGAGGGGAGCCGAAAGGATCCAGAGAAGAGGGACAAGTGCGAAGACTAGCCTCAGCCTCTGGCGTTGGGGAAAAAAGAACGATTGTGAAGGCGGCTGAAGGCAACAGTGATCCTGTTGGAAGGCGAATTGAGATGCTTGGGGCAGAAGAGGCAGATGCTCATATTAATAAGAAGCCAGGAGAGGGAGAAGCCAAGAAGGAGGTTGTGGGTGGGAAGCGGAAGAAGGACAAACCTATCAGAAAAAAGGAGGAGCGCCCTAGTTGCATTTTTGGAGTGGATATTCATATAGATCAGGCAATGGAAGCCTCAGAAACCTTTTTAGTTGGTAGAGTTCGTGGAAGAAAGTTCTTGGTCGACTACATCAAGGTTTGGGCTCAGTCAAAATGGAAAGAAGCACTGGGTTAGCCAGAAGAGATCAAGAATCTGGACAGAGGTTGGTTTTGCATTCGATTTGGGCAAAAGGAGCATGTTGAATGGGTGCTAGGAAAAAATTGGAGCTTCGGGAAGAGGCCAATTTTATTCAGAAGATGGACGCCCCTGTTTGATGCCCAAAAAGAAAAAACGGTTGAGTCTCCAGTCTGGGTCAAATTACCAGGTCTCCCTATGCAATTCTGGACTGACTCGGCCTTCACTTCAATTGGTAATACCCTGGGGAAGTTTCTCAACATAGATAGATCATATTTACGAATGCATGATTGGAGTGTTGCTCATATCCTGGTAAGTATAAACCCCAGAGAAGGCCTGGCGGATGCTATGAACCTGAAGTATCGAGGTCTTGAGTTTATTCAGACACTGGACTATGAAAACCTCCCTTTCAGATGCCATTGTTTCCATATCTATGGACATCTGGCCCGGGAGTGTCCTCTCGGACATCGTCGTCGCTGAAGACAAAGGAGAAGTGGAAAAAATATATAGGCAAATCATGAGGTGTTCACACAAGAAGAAGGGGCTCAGACCAAGGAGAGCGATCTTAAGGCAAACGCTCAAGGGTTGGTTCCGGAGCAAGTGGAGGAAGATGAACAGGATCAGCCTGGGTTTGTAGCAAGTGAGTCTATCTCAACCCCGCTGCCTTTCTTGGGACCCTCAGCAGGCTCTGAAAAGGCTGGGGCGGCTCAGGCGAGTTCGCTTCTATCCCCTTCCTTCTCCTTATGCTCTTCTATTGCTTTATTTCAGTCATGCTGTGATTACTATGGTCCTTTCAGGAAGCTCTTCAATGATTTTCCGGACCTCGGGAAGGGTCAAGCATCTTTTGACAGTGTTATCACGGCCATTCCATCCTCTCCTAAGCTGACCTCTATTCCCATGGATGTTGTCTCATCTATCCCTCCTATTGTCTGGAGCCCCGAACCACCCTATAATCTTAGACCTTTGGCCAACAGAAAGGGGAAAGGGCTTGTTGTGGGAGGTCTGGAGCTGGACATGGTGTCAGCAGGCCCGAGGAAGCTAAGAGGAAGGAAATCTAATCTGTCGAAGGCACAGTTGAAGGCTGCCATCGATATTGCTGACGGGAAGTAGATGTCTCTACCAGGGGTGCTTAGAGTAAAGCGGACACCCCCTGATATTTCTCGATGATCATCTTATCCTACAATTGCAGGGGTCTAGCTAGTCTACCCAAAAAGCTAGATCTAAAGGAACTGGTCAGGTCCAATAAACCTGATATTATTCTACTTCAAGAAACTCTGGGGAAGGGGGATGAAGTTTTAGGTTGCCTCGTAAAGCTTATTATGAGCTAGAGCTTCCATGCCTTAGATGCTAATGGACATTCGGGAGGGGTGGCACTGGTCTTCAACATGAAGGTACTTCGAGAGATCTCCTCTTAGGGATCGGAAAAAGTCTTGGCTGTGGAGCTTTACTCCAACAAACTATGCATCCCTTTTCTTATTCTTAATGTTTATGGACCTGTTTTGGATCGGGAGAGGTTCTGGAACCCCTTCTTCGCTAAATTGTTTTTGACGCACCCAAAAACCATAGCCTCTGTTGCATCAACAAAATCTTGGGGGGTTAGAGCCAGGGCAGATCCCCTTTCTGATTTCTTTCTAAATAAACTGGCCTCTTTTCTTCTGGTGGATGTCTCCCCGTTCAAGTTGTGCCCAACGTGGAGGAACCGAAGAATAGGAGAAGAATGGATTGGGAAGAAACTTGATCGATTCCTTCTCTGTGAATCACTGGCTGAATCTTTACAGGCTTTTAGACATTGGGTTGGGGAAGGTGGTCTCTCGGATCATTTCCTTGTCTTCTTGGAAGTGAAGGGAGCTTTCACTAAACTGGGCACCCCTTTTAAATTTAATTCCTCTTGGCTCTTAGATGCATCTTATATTAGCCTTTTCCATAATACTTGGAAGAAAGATGATCTCAATGAAGATGAGAGTCGTAGCAAGGTTTTTATGGATAATTTAACATGGATGAAGGTTGCCTCAAAGCATTGGGCCCTCCATAAGAAACTGAAGGAAGTAGAAACCCTGGAAAATGTTAACTTTGAGATTGCCCTCCTTGAAGACCCAGGTGGTAATGGCTATGGAACAGTAGAGTCTCGGGCTAGACTTCAAGAGTTGGAGAAGGAAAGGAGGAGAATCCTCCAGCTCAGGGAGGAAAGTTGGCGCTTAAAAAGTAGAGCGATCTGGTTGCAGGCGGGGGACGATAACACCAAGTTTTTTCAGAATTATGCTAAAGGAAGGAAAAACTCTAATACAATCTGGGAAATGAAGAAAGCTAATGGTGAACTAGCTCGCTCTTTTGAAGAGTTGGCCTCATTAGGGGTAAATTATTTCAAGAATCTCTTCAAAGTGCCAGAGGAAGTTTCTATTGCAGAAGTTATAAGAGTCACCCAGTTCTTTCCTAGGTTCATAGAGGAGGAAGGAAATGACTCCATCATGGAACCTGTTTCTAAGGAGGAGGTAGAAGACATTCTCAATTCCATGCAGAAGGACAAAAGCCTTAGCCTGGATGGCTAGTCTGTCGAATTTTTCCAACACTTCTTTGAATTCATTGGAGATGAGTTAGTGGCAATTGTGGAAGATTCTAGGCGTACAGGATCAATCTATCAACCCTTCAATGCCACCTTTCTAGCCCTCATCCCCAAATCTGATCTCCCGGGCTCTTTTGATGAATTCAAGCCCATTTTCATGTGCACGTGTGTTTACAAAATTATTGCAAAATTTATTGCCTCCAGGCTAAAACCTTTCCTCTCCAGAAACATTTCCCCTGAGCAATTTGGCTTTCTAGATGGCAGACAAATTCATGAAGCAGTAGGAGTTGCTCAAGAAACTCTTCATAGTCTAAAAATTGGGAAAAAAAAGGAGCCGTTGTGAAAATCGATTTGTCAAAGGCTTATGATAGAATCAGCTGGATGTACCTTAGGCTTCTGTTAACTCATCTGGGTTTCAGGTATGATTTTGTGAGATGGGTTATGAGCTGTGTTTCTTCATCTTCCATAGTTGTACTGATCAACAGAGCGGCCTCTAGTTTTTTTAGTCCTGAACGCGGCTTGCGTCAAGGTTGCCCGCTCTCTCCCCTTTTGTTTTTGCTGGCAGCAGATGGCATCAGTCTTATGATTCATGACACAAAAAGACAGGGGACTCTCAAAGGTATTGAAGTAGCCGATAATTTTTGGGTCACTCACCTCCTCTTCGTGGATGACATAATTCTGTTCAGCAATGGAAGTCTCGAGGACTGCAGGACGCTCAAGAGGATCTTGGACCTATTCCTGAAGGCTACTGGTCTCTGCATAAACGAGAGAAAATCCACACTCACATGCACAGGTTTGTCCAGAGAGCTGGTGCGCAGAGTGGAATTGGTCCTAAATTTTGAAGTCAAATCGCTGGAGGATACTTTTAAATATCTGGGGTTCTTCCTAAAGCCTGATAATTACCGGATCAAAGATTGGAAATGGATCCTTGCAAAAATCGAATCCAAACTGAAACACTGGAGTTTCAAGTGGCTTTCCAGGGCAGGTAGGCTAGTGTTAATAAAATCTGTTCTGATGGCAGTTCCAGTCTATTGGGCTAGTCTGACATGGGTTCCCAAGGGAATTTTATCCTCAATTGATAAATTATGCAGCAGGTTTCTGTGGGCGGGGTCCAAGTCAGAGAAAGTTACCCCTTGGATTGCCTGGGATAAAGTGGCACGTCCTAAAGAGTGGGGAGGCTGGGGTATAAAAAATATTGCATGCTTCTCCCAATCTTTAGCTGCAAAGCTCGCCTGGAGGCTCATTTCTTTTGAGAACCTGTGGACCTCTGTTACTAAAATAAAATATATTGATCCTCTATCATTGCTAGATTGGATCAGATTGTCGCATAAGACTTTCAAAAAATCTGTGATTTGGAAAGCTGTGGTCGCTTCTGTAAAAGTTATAGAGGAGGGTTTGGCTTGGAGTGTGGGCGATGGAACTCAAATTAGGTTGGGTAGAGACCCCTGGATAGGATGTACAGAGAGTTTTTCTCTATCTCAGGGGCTAGTTTCGGCTTTAATAGATAGGGGACTCTTCTCTTTAAACCAGGTGGTTGATCACCGGGCTTCCACCATATGGAGTCAAGGGTGGATTCAGGGAGGATATTTACATTTGGATGAAGAATGGCTGGAGGAATGGGACTTGTATAGAAGGGACCTCCTTAACTCATCAGTCAGGCTCTCTGACTCTCCAGATGAACTTAGATGGGTCTTTGCCCAGAATGGGCTTTACTCCCCAAAGATGGGGTATAAATGGTTGATGTCTCAAAATGGGTGGGAGAATCCGACTTGGTGGGTTAAACCGCTTTGGAAGTTAAAAGGGCCAGCTAAAACAAGACTGTTTTTCTGGTGTGTCCTGCTTCAGAAAGTCCCTACTTGGGATTTTCTTCAAATAAGAGGGAGTATTGGTCCTGGCTGGTGCCCCCTCTGTAAAGATAGTATCGAATCAGCACAACACCTGTTCCTTTTCTGCCCTTTTAACACTATTCTATGGGTAGAAATGTTAAGGTTGCTAAAAATTTCTTTTAGATGGGAAGGGCAGGGGTTATTGGAAGCTTGGAAGAGGTGGTGGAATGAAGCTTCAAACGACAGAGAGAGATCCATTCCGCTTCTCATAACTTGGGGGACATGGCTTGCTAGGAACCAGGTCATTTTTAAAGATTTCGTCTTCTCGATTGGAAGACTGGCTGCAGAAGGAGCTGCTATTTATGATAGTATCCCTATTCCGCAAGCTCCTCCTACTATCAGAGAGGTTCGTCAAGAATCTATTAGATATTCAATTCCGTGGGCCTACTTTGAAGGGGCCTCTGACATCAATGGACACTGCGGGGCTGGCTTGATTATTCATTTATCAAAGGAACATAGTGTTAAAGCTTCTGTTGGTCTTGGCCAGGGTTCCAATAATTTTGCTGAGTTCAAAGCCTTACACTTCCTTCTATGTTGGCTTATCCTTAGGAATGTGAGAGAAGTCTAGGATTTTGGGGATTCAATGAACGTTGTGAAATGGTTTAATGGGACTCAACATTGCAGAAATTTCATCTTGCTTCCTCTGCTTAAAGAAGCTTCTCATCTTAAATGTCGTTTCACGGAGATTTCAGTTTGCCATATCTACAGGGAAAGGAACTATGAAGCTGATCGCCTTTCTAAAGAGGGTGTTGAACAAGATATGGGGTCGTGGACAGTTTTGGAGGAAGAAAATGGGGTGTTTCGATCACTCGAACAACCCAGTTTTGTTTAAGTTTTTGTTTAACAACAAACTGTTATTGGGTTTGTACATAGTTTGTAACTGTTTCATTTTGTTTTTTTCTACAATTTTTGAAGATCTTCTACAGGTCTCCTGGGCTGTTTTCCTTTAAAAAGGAAGCCCGAGTCGTGGTTTTTCTCAACGGTTTTTCTTATGTTTGAGAATCCTTCTAGTGCTTACTGTGGATTCTCTGAGGACGTTGATTGCCTCGCAGATCTTTTGGACTCTCAGCGTTTGTTTGTCTTCATACCTCTCCTGTGTGTTATCCCCTTTTGGATCCCGGGAGGTATGCGTGGCCAGGACGGGTCGTTCTACTTGTTTTGATGGTGAAACTGGTGAGCAGATACTTCACATGCAAGTAAAGTCAACCAGTTGAGACTTTTTTTTCTCCCTATTATAAGGCAAAAAACGAGTCCTTCCGAAATGCTCTGCATTTACTTTGTAACTCTCTGTTTTTAATAGACGATTCGCTTTTTTCCTGTGGAAAAAAATGTGAATATGGTTTAAAATATAAAGCATCTACATCAACATAATATCCTCCAAATTTTACTATAACAACGTGATAACAACATGATTTTAATTTTAAATATAAAGGATACAAAAACTTGTATTTATACTTTTATCTTTAATAATCAATATCTTTATACTTCGACAAATTTCCTTTATTATTTAAAATTAATGATATTTAGCATATAACACAACTTAAATAAAGGGAATCACAATGAGTTACAGGTTTGGCCCTTCCTCTTCAATGTTCATCATAATGAATGATGGCTCAAACGGTTTTTTAGTGGTGCATATTTCTATCTTTCCTAAAACAAATATCGACTCCATGATTGGACATTCATATTGTCTCTTTAATCTCATTTTGTCAAAGAACTCCCATAAATTTTTCTCGCTAGTTTGGAGGTCTAAACTATGTCTAATGTATGTAATGAAAATAATGTATATAGTGATTAAATGTTAAGTAACAACCAAATTTCATTACTATCTCATAAAATGAAAAATATAATAGTTGAAACATCGCATCAATTGAAAATCCTTGAATGTAATTAATATTGGTCGATTAATCCCTGGCTTCCCTGATTTTGATTCCACAAAAATGGTGGTCTAAAAAATGCCAATGTGGGTGAGGCTTCCAAATCTTCTCCTTCCTTTATAGCATCAAAAGGTTCTCTCGGATATTGGAAACATTTTGGGGTCATTTAAAAAGATGAATGTTGAAAGAATGGAGAAAGGGTTACTTACCTTCGCCAAAATCTGTGTAGAAATAGACCTAATTAAGGGCCTACTAGTCTGTATTCAACTGAAACATAAAACCTTTCAGTGGACCCAAAATTTTGGATTATGAAAATATAGCATTCAGATGTCGATCATGTTACCAAACATGACACTTGAAGGACACATGCCCTCAGGAAAAAATACACCCAAAAAATAAAAAGGGGCGGGCTCGTAAAATAAAAGGATGGCAGTGTTTTGAATCCTACCTCACAAAGGAAGAAGAAGGGGAAATCACAGAAAAC
The DNA here is from genome assembly GCA_031772625.1 of Pinus tabuliformis. Classification (NCBI taxonomy): domain Eukaryota; kingdom Viridiplantae; phylum Streptophyta; class Pinopsida; order Pinales; family Pinaceae; genus Pinus; species Pinus tabuliformis. Next base: position 795,273,000 of record CM062813.1, on the reverse strand, counting down.
CCATCAAACCAAGAAGAAGGGAGTACTCACTTACATGTTGGAAATGGAACCCACAAGCAGAGTGGTACAAAATCAGAAGTAGGCCATGAACCAGAACAACAAATAAATGTGGCACACAAAGAGGATGGTATGGTGGCCACAAAGAGAGTTCATGTTTCAAAAAGTTTAGATGTAGGCAAAGAACACCCACTAGAGATAGTTGTGAGCAATTTGGCAATGGTTCCAGTTGACCCCCATTTAGTGTAGAATTTCTCACTGTAGATCAACAGATTATGCAATATACTAAAGCAAAATACTAGATCTACTTCTACAACAAACTTGCGGAACCTTAATCAATTTTGAGCAAGATCAAATAGAACAAATATAACAGAGAATGAGAAATCAATCACACATGAACACAGAAGAATACTCTGGGGAAAGCCTTAGCTAAAAACCCCGCTATCTGTATTATCATACAAGTGGAAATATCTCAGGATTACACAAAGCTTTAGCTCTCAAGCTATCCAGCTCTCAATACAATCCCTCATTGTTGTTCATAGACAAAATAGACACAACATATGCCTTCCTCCAGTCCTCCAAGCCTCCTATTTCCTTGCATAGTTTCTCCTGGGTCCTCTAGCTACCACCTGTGTGAATTGGCCTCTCACACAACTCATCAAACTCAAAAGTAACTGCGCAGTCCCGAAGGAGATAACTCCTTCTGCATGGATGAGTTTCGTATATAGGAAAAATCCTCCAATTGATAGTACATTGTCCCTTCCTCTAATCTCAACTGGGTGTCTGACTGAACTGACATGCATGAGTTTTTTATGAGAGAATATTCTGTTATCTGAACTGCAGCAGTTACGTGCATGCATGCATTAATTAACTGAACTCACAATCAGTTCCACAAACTGTTGGAACTAATCTAACTGGACTTAACTTAGATAACTGAGCTAACTAATTACAACTCAAAGTATAACTCATCCTAATCTCCTTAATCAAGGGATAACTTCCTCAATCAATGGAGAAACTGTTGCATGTCTTCACATAGACTTCATGTTTGATTTCCTACAACTAATTAACTCAAGATGAATCAATTAATTATTTTACAAACAGCTGCTAAGATCAAATTCGAATTTTAATTCTCATTTTTAGTTCAGGGACTTACTAAAATTGGAATGTATCCCGAAATGTTATTTATAGCAATGCTATTTTTAGCATTTCTATTTTATAATTCTTTGTTGCTATCTCCAACACCGGTACCTGAAATGTTATTTATAGCATTTCTATTTTTAGCATTTCTTGTTGTTATTTTCAACACTCCCTCTCAACAAGAAAGGCATTCAACTCGAACTCGATCCTGAACCTTTGGAATGTTCTGCATGCAACACTTCTCCCTTGTGTTGTTGCTCCAACAACTCTAGAAACAAAAAAAAAATCCAACCTGAATCAAAATGATGCCTCTGTCATCAAAGTCTCTGACTGCTATTACCTCTGTCGACTGAAAACTCTGCACCTCTGTGCTCTTCAGTATCTGACTGCTCTAGCCTCTGTCACTTTGGTCTCTGACTACATCAAGCACACTGATTCCTATTGCTACATCCATGCTATTGTTGGTCCAATCTCCCAACACTGCATCTGCATTGCACCTCCTCTCATCATGTTGCATTGTGCTACCCACTGCTGCACTACAACTTAGTTATTGAGAAGTAAGTAATTGAGCTCCCAACTGACCTCCCTGTTGGGCTAGAAAAATCCTCTGATGCTGAAGCTTCCTCTGCCACTCCATCTGCATCTGTCTATACCCACTTAGCCAGTCCTGCTACTCCTCGTCGGGGCTTCCGTAGCAAGGTCTAATCAAAGAGGCTAGCTACCTCAAGGATCCTACCCCTATTTCAACCTTCTTGGGACTATCACTCCACGTCGCCCCACCTCCCAACTAGAGGTATGGATGCATGTGATCCCTCTGCCCACTTGGCTCGAAATTTCCCCCTACTGGAGGTCTCTGCATAAGTGGATGCCTCCACTCGGTCTCCTCTATGCTTCTCCAGTTGTGGCTGCTCCACAACCTCCTGAAGCTGCTTCTCCAATTGTGGCTCCTCCACAATTGTCTGAGACTTCTTTTGGCGCTGCATGTTGAGAGGTAATGTACTCCCCCTCTCAACCACCAAGTCTCCAATGGTTGCCTTGCTCCTCAAGGCTTTGCATGCATCTTGAACCTCAAGAGCATATAGGTTCTTAACTCGTGAACCGATCTGCTTCACCTGTCTCGTGGTGATGTGTCTAAGGAAAACCTTTCCCTTACTAAAGACTACATCATAGCCTTTGTCTTCCAGCATCGCGATCAATACCAAGTTTTTCTTCAGTCCTGGGACATACTTCACATCTGTCAAGGTAATGCGAGCTCCATGCTCCCTCTAAAAGGCAACCGTGCCTACACCTGAGACACTATACTTTTCCTCATTACCCATCTCTATGAGTATCTGGAGGTCTTTCTCCTCCAAGGTACTAAACAAAGTCTTATCGCCGATCATGTGGAATGAAGCTCCACTATCAAGAAACCAACCACAACCCATCATCGATGAAACCATGCATGCGATGAGGGTGAAATCCAATTCAAACTGTGAGGCCAGTGCCTCACCTTCTGATCCTTCCAAGGATCCCTTCTTGGATTTCTTCTTTGGATAAGTTGTTGCAAAATGGCCCACCTCATGAAAATGAAAGCATCACACTTTCGATTTGTCAAACTTCTTCCCACCATGGGAAGAACTCGATTTGGGATGAGAGTCCTTCTCCTTCCATTTCTTTTCCTTACTCGCTAGGGTGCAATTTTCTTCATCCTCCTTGGATGAAGAACCATCTCTGGTGCTTCTCCTTATATCCTCTTGCATCAAATCTGACCAAAGTCGTTCCCAATCTGGCAGTTTCTCTCTTCCATTTACTGAGTCTTGGTAGCTATGATAGCTCTTAGGAAGACTGAGGAGAGTAAGACTCACCATGTCATCGTCGGCTGTCGTGATCCCTACACTTCCAAGC